>JARZZO010000002.1:9379537-10785716 GCA_030544215.1 Zantedeschia hybrid cultivar
GAGGGTCCTCCACAACATCCTTGATGCGACGCAAAAAGAAAACTGCCTCTCTTCCATCGATCAATCTATGATCATATGTCAGTGCAATGTACATCATAGGCCTGGGCACGATGTTGCCATCAACAACCATTGGACGGGGCACTATAGAATGCATGCCTAGGATGGCCGACTGCATCAAACATAAATGTATGGTGAGCAATGGATCAAATGGCTAAGTCAGGATGCAAAAGACCAGAAATTGTTCAAGAACTGTACCTGAGGGGGGTTAATGATCGGTGTGCTCAAGAGGCTCCCATAAACCCCTCCATTTGAAATCGTGAATGAACCTCCAGCCATCTCATCAATTGATATTCTCCCATCATTCGCCTTCTTAGCCAGTGTGTTAATCTCTTTCTCGATCTCAGCAAAATTCATCTTGTCCGCATTGCGAATAACTGGAACCACAAGCCCCTAAGAAAAAAATGGAAAACAAAACTTCAACTTGAGCCTAAAGTGACTGAGCACTATAGATTATAACAGCTTCTCAGTCTGCCAGCAACATGGCTCAATTAATGACTCAATATAATTAGAAGATATATTTAGACCTTCGATATATTCACTTGTAGGTTCACCTGTTAATGGATTCATTTAGAATCTAATCATCTTTGGTGTTCCAACAAATGCCAAACCTCAGCATGAGAATGTTGAAAATGTTAGTTGGTATCTCCCGGAGTGGCATGACAGAGGGAAATACTACCATTTATTTGATTTGTTGAAAAGACAAATAAAATCAAATTACACAACAAAGGTCATGCATTTCTTCAAAAGTGAAACAGTTTTTACATAGACTAATTTTATTTACTCTGAGCCAGAAATTCTTACATTTGAGTCTACACACTCAAAATTTCTTGCACATATCATATATTGACACAGGAATCCATAAACAAATTTATCTCTCAATCACCTCTCCTCTCTCAGGAATGAAATTTTCCTTTCTTCAGATAATGTCTATCCAACATCCTCTTGCATCCTCTTTCAAATATTTGTTCAGTCTCCTACGTAGTACTACCACATTTGAATTTTTGAGTTCCTGATCCACAGTCCTCCAATGCACGTGACCCAATTCACTATGTAGCTACTACTAACTGTCCATGTATTACTCCATATACTAAATTCATTGCTTACAAGGTTGATCCTATGAATAGCTGCGAGGCCCCCAATTTGTACAAAGCATCTAACTGTCCATGTATGCATTCATTGCTTATAAAATTGATCCTATGTATAGCTGCATGGCCCCCAATTTCTACCAAGCACAGGATGTCATAGAAAAGGAAGGTTGCCTGTGACAAAAGAGGAAACACGAGAAACAGAACCAAGAATGGGTTTGTAATGCCCTGTCCACGTATAGGACTCATGGGCTGTTACATAGAAAACAAGGAGTACAAACCATGGACATTACAGTTGCAGAAAATGGGCCATAACGATGTACAACTAAGCCCCTAAACCAAGGACAAGAATTAGGTCCGAAAAAGGAAACAAAATCTGTACACATAATCATTTGTTTACCCTAGATAGATCTGCTGATTGAAGATCTATCAGCCCCCAATCAAGGGATTTGATAGCAGATCCATCATCCCCCACCCAAGGGATGCTGATTGCAGACCCATCAGTCCCCAAATCTGATCTGGATCTGCTGATTGCAGATCTGCCAGCTCCGAATGAAGGATCCCTTGTCACTCCCCCTCAAATTGGTGTTGGCATGCATGCAAAAGCAATTTGCTTGAAAGGAATTGATGGCGATCCGAAGAAAAAGCCTTTGTGAAAATATCTGCAGTTTGGTCCTTTGAAGGCAAATACGGAAGAGAAATAATTGTCTATCAAAGGCATCACAGATGTAAGGACAATCTATCTCAATATGTTTTGTGCCCATGAAAGATGGGATTTTCAGTAACTAGTGTTATCAGCATAAAGTGGTGTGGGTTCAGGATAAAAGAATCCCGGCTCCTTCACTAAACCACGTAGCTAAGTAATTTCAGAACAAGCAGCATACATAGTCCGATATTCACCTTCGGTAGGGGATTTAGATACCTTTGAGGTAGCATGATGCACAGCAGCAAGGTGTAAGTGTCGGGGAAAGTGCATGAATTGACTTACTATATTCGCTGCATAAGAAATATCAGGCCTAGTAAAGCTTAAATAAATGAGATTGCCAACAAATTGTCGATAGTGAGTAGGATCATCAAGAAGATTGCCATTATTAATGTGCAGATTAAAATTGACCTCCATTGGTGTACTGACAGCAGTACACTTGTCTAGTTGAGCCAATGAAACCAAATCGTATGTGTATTTGTGCTGGTTCAAATGAATTCCTTTCGATGTCCAGTGCACTTCCACACCAAGAAAATAACTTAGGCGCCCAAGATCTTTCATCCGAATAGTTGGAGAACGTCTTTGATCCATTTTATTCCATCAGAATCATTACCACAGATCAAGATATCATCAACATAACTACGAGCAGGGTAAGGCAATGAGAAGACTGTTGCACTTTTTTGAAATCCTACTTGTAAAATAATGGTCCGCAGTTTTGTAAACCATGCTCGAGGTGCTTGTTTGAGACCATATAAAGATTTCTTCAATCTACAAACCAAGTTTTGTGAGGATAGGGGCAATCCTGACAGCGGTTTCATAAACATCTCTTCATCCAAATCTCCATTCAAGAATGCATTTTTGACATCTATATTTCTAGGCCATGACTGAGAGGAAGCCAATGTAACCCATGTACGAACAGTAGTCATCTTGGCAACAGGAGCAATAAGTATCATGATACTTAATATCATACTGTTGTTGATTGCCTAGGACTACTAGACGAGCTTTGTATCTTTCTAGTGAACCATCAAATTTCAGCTTGACAGCGTAAGCCCATTAACATCCAATTGGCTTAAGAACAGGGGAAGCAAGAACAAGCTCCCAACTGTTATTTGCAGCCAAGGCATCTAACTCTTCATCCATAGCCTACTGCCAACAATCATATTTTACAACCTGAGAATAATTAGTGGAAATATGAATAGTCGACAAAGTAGATAGGAGGGAAGTAGTAGGAAAACCATAGTGATCAGGTGGGTGAGAATTACGAGCAGATCTCCTTAGGCATGGAAATGGTGGAGAAGTGGAGGAGCTATCAAGAGTTTTAGGAAGAGAAAGACTGGGAGGATCAGTAGTTCCAGCAAGTTTGTCTCTTCGCTTGTAGACCAAACCAGGTTTGAACCTTCCAGAAGGTGGGGCTGCAAGAGGAACGTCAAATAAATGCAGGATAGAACATGAAACACTAGGAGACAAAGATGGGTGGTGAGAATAAAAGAAATGGCGATCAAAGAAGATGACATTACAAGAAATGCAAGCCCTTTTACTTTGAGGATCATAGCACTGAAACCCCTTTTGATGGACTGCATAACCAAGAAAGACATTTGGCTGCTTAAGCAGAAAGTTTATGACGTTCAAGGGGAGGTAAATGAACAAAGCAAACATAGCCAAACAGATGAAGAAGACGATAACTGGGTTGTTTCTGAAAGAGCAGAAAATAGGTACTGTCATTACCCAACTTTGTTCAGAAATTTGACAGCTGATAAAAAACACTGCAGTATGCACTTCTTCATCCCAAAATGTTGGAGGTACAAATGCATCAAGGAGGGTTCAAGTAACATCAATAATATGGCTATGTTTCCGATCAGCAATACCATTTTGTTGCCGAGTATGGGGGCAAGATTTTTGAGATACAATTCCCTTGTCTTGAAGAAAAACTTGAAACTGATTTGAAGTATATTCTCCCCCCTGAATCTGAACGCAAGGTTTTGATTTGTTTCTCAAAGTGAGTCTCAACCATTGACACAGGATTTAAAAGCAGCCAAAAACTTCAGATTTGGCATGCATGGAATAGACCCATGTGAATTGGCTGTAGTCATCAATAAATGTCACAAGATATTTATAACAAGAGGAAGAAAGTCAAATCCCCCAAACATCTGAATGAATAAGATCAAAGGAAGCAGTGAATACATAAGTACTAGAAGAAAATGAAAGACTTGCTCTTTCCCCTGCAACAACTAAAACAAGGGACTTCTTGTGGAATGACTAGTTCACTGCTAAGCAAACTAAACTTAAACATCATTGACAATTTTATTGGAACTAGGATGACCTAACCTACGATGCCACAAAAGCCATTTATTGATAACATCTTCATGAGAAGCAGAAAATGCAGGGTGCTGGTAGGTTTGGTCCAAAACGAAGAGACTACCATGCTTACTGCCTTTCCTGATCACTCTCCTAGTTTTCAAGTCTTGAATGACACAACCAAAAGGAGAGAAGATCACATTACAATTCAACAGAAATCAGATTAGTTGATAAACGTGGGACAAGAAAAACATTAGGACGCTTGAGAGAAGAAGACTGAACATTACCAACGCCAGTGATAACAAACTGTTACCATCAGCAACGTTAACTTTGGAGGAACCAGAATAAAAGGTCAAAGAAGAAAAATTTTCATAACAAGAAGTCATGTGGTTTGAGGCCCCAGAATCAAGGTACCTTGTCAAGGAAGATGGTTTACCTGATATTCCCATTGCAGATAAATCTGATTGGATCATAACTTGAATAGATTCACTAGTGATGACAGATGATGCTGGAGATTGATTGCTAATGGCAGGAACAGATTTGGAGGAAAAAGTCTCAGCTGTATTAACACTCATACGATATGCCTTGGTGCCTTTGGTCTGAGTTCGACATCTACATTAAATAAGAATGTGGCCATTGTTCTTACAATATCTGCAAAACTTATTCTCAATCACGAGCAATATGGCCATATTTCTGACAAGAGTGACACCGTACATTCTGAGAATCACGAGGACAAGAGGCATCCCAAAAAATGAAAGTGACATCAGTTTTGGCCCGAGACTTCAGGGTATCCTTTGTATTTTGGGAGAGAATACATTGTTCTTCACCAATAACTTCTTGAAAGCACTCATCAAGATTAGGCACAGGTTTTCGATTCATTAGGCACCTACGAGCTGTTCCAAACTCAGGTCTCAGTTTCATAAGAAATTGATCTCTCATAGTTTTGTCTTGCATTTCCTGAACAAACAATAATGCTTCTGCAGAAAGTTTCTTATCGATATAGATAATAGAATTGTACTGAAGCCACAGTCATAAATCCAGAACAATACTCCTGAGCACTTTTAGTTCCTTGAGTATATTCATTAATTTCAATTCCGAGATTATACTTTCTTGAATCGTTATGTTGTTGATACAACTTTTCAAGAAAGTCCTGATGCTTGCTGCAGTAAATGTACCCTTAGATTCATCCCAATGTGCAGCTCCACAGAACTCAAGATTCAGCTCATCACCTTTGCATTATTTTTCTTCCATGTCTTCAATTATTTCTCCTCATCATCTGTTGGTTTTTCTTAATGCCATCAACATATCCTCACAGCTCTTGCCCCCAAATGAAGCGTTTCAAATTAAACTCCCACAAGAAATATTTTTTTTCCCTTGAAGCAAATAGGAACAATAGCAGTCTTAGCATGCGACTCCATCAAAATTCTCAACAAAGATGAACCAAAAAACGAACACAACCAGAATCCTCAGAAACAAGAGCTAGACAAACCTGAGTCCACTTGATGGCAAAGATCTATGGTGCTGACATTATCAAGAAGATGCAGGAACAAGAGAGTCACAGACGTAGGTAAAAAGAAGACAGATCAATCTTCTTCTCCAATGCAGACAGGCTCTGATACCATGACAAAAGAAGAAACACAAGAGAGAAACAGAGCCAAGAATGGGTTTGTAATGCCCTGTTCACGTGTAGGACTCTTGGGCTGTTTACATAGACAACAAGGAGTACAAAACATGGACATTACAGTTGCAGAAAATGGGCCATAACTATGGTCAACTAAACCCCTAAATCAAGGACACAAATTAGGTCCAAAAAAGAAAACAAAGTCTGTACTCAAATCATTTGTGCATCCTAGGCAGGTCTGCTAATTGAAGATCTATCAGCCCCCAATCAAGGGATCTGATAGCAGATCCATCAATCCCCAATCAAGGGATTTGATAGTAGATCCATCAGCCCCCCAATCAAGGGATGCTGATTGCAGATCCATCAGTACCCAAATCAGGGGATCTGGCCCTTGTCAGCCTGCTTGTCACTGACACAACTGTTGACCTGCCACAGTATTGTATGTATTTAACTAGCCACCCAGCTAGTCTCTGCTCTTGCTCTTTCCAAGCAGCCATGCAATGTAAGCCATCCCCATTCTAATTCCAATGTCAAACTCTCTAATGCTAACATACATTCTGTGATGAAAATGTCCGCAACAAGCAGGGAAGTGGAAATGCCAGCACTAAAAGTTGATGGCAAATAATTGGTTTTTCCTCCCAAGTCTTCAAACCCAATTCATCTATGTAACATCCCTCTTGTCGGGGGGAAAAAAAACTCCAAAGTTGTAGCCCAAGTTGTGGAAGGAAAAGACAATTGTTCACTTTGCCCACAAACATTCTTGAAATGATCATGAGTAACCCATGGGGAATTCTACAAACTGGAAGTAAAATTGGCAAGCAATAAGCATGCCCAAGAAAGCACAAGAATCAAGACCAACAAGCACTATCATAGCATAAAGGAACCAAAAAAGCATAAAGAAAAGGAAAAGTGCATATTTGATGGGAATCCAAGACCAGCATACCACTGCATTACACATAATGGAGTGCATCTACCGCCGTTGGAGAGTCGTTTCGACTTCATTGTGGCTAGAAACTCAGCAAAGCTTATCTGCTGTGTAGTTTATTGTTAGACGAGTCCACAGATATTTTGTTCAGTGCATTTGAGACTCATTTAGGTCTTTTTCTATTTTTCAAGATTTTTTTGTGTGATTTTCGTACTATTTTTTCATGTCAGGGGTATTTTGGTCCAGAGTAAAATTTAGAGAGTCATTAAGATTTATTTTCTCTTTAAATACTCTTGTAAGACATTTTTATTTTTTTAATGAATATTTACTGCGAATTTTGAGTTATTTTCTGGAGTTCCACTCTACGACGGAGAAGACGACCCTGCGACGGGCTTGAATCTGCCTTACGATGAGGCCAAGTGTGACGACCAAGCCACCGGTGCGATGCCGGAGGACTCCCACTGCCGATGCGACAACCGGTAGTCTCTCCAACTCCTCTTCCTCCTCCTTTGTTCCCCACTAAATTTGGTATCAGAGTAAATTTCGATCCCTACCACGCCACTATTCTATCTCATCTTCACTACCATTGACCCGCTACAGTACATATTCACCACCGCCGCCACCACACCCTTCTTCCTTCTCTTTTTTTTGCCTCATATCATTTTTTTTCTCTCGACGACCCTTTCATCGGAACCACACAAAAAGGACAAAAAAGGTTATTGTTCACGATGAACAATGCACGCGATACTGTTCATGGCGAACAATAATTATGTTTACTGTTCACGGTAAATAGTAACCACAATTATTGTTTACGTGAACAGTACCGCAGTACTGTTCATACCGCCCCTCTCTTTCCTTATCGCTCCCGGTCTTTGTTTTGTAACGTGAAAAAAAAGGCGAAAAAAAAAGAGGGAGGGAGGAACCACCTTTCACCGACAGCCATCCAAACAAGCCTAGGCCAACAGCTCCGTTGTCTACATCCCCGTCACAGCCATCCAAACAAGCCTAGGCCAGCGCCGCTGCAGCCATCGATGCCATGTGCTACTGCCGCCATCTGCTTCTGCCGCTGCCGCCGACAATCCTTGACGTCGACCTTCCTGTACCGTCCGTAGTCATGACTTCTTCAGTCTTCTACATTGGGGCTACGTTGCCCAACAAGGCACATACCGCCCTTGTTTTTAATAGTAGACTGGATGAGAATTTTATTTCATAGAAAATTGTTGATTTACTCTCTAAGACCAGAAAAATTTTACTCGATGGTGATCGAGCGTTTGTAGAGTCCTATAGGCCTTTCGAATGTGTTTTTCATGTTGATGGGACATGATGTACCATCCTTCCCAAGCCAAGGCTGTATATTAGAGTTGGCAGAGATTGGATGGAGGAACAACATGTCACCGTAGATCACGAGCGACATGGGTGCATCTTCCAGCCGCCTCACTTGAAAGGAAAGTTCATTTTTTCAATCAAATATCCTTCAAATGTGACAATGTCTTATTCTAAAGATTCAAATAAGGTCACAAAGTGTGAGATTGATTAGACAGCCATCCCAGCAAATACAAGTTCTTTAGACACTATCAACAGTGCATCATCACGATCTCCAACCTTATTTTCTATGAGGTTAGACTATGACGTGCCACTTGTTGCATTAGTTGTAGTGGCCCCTTTACCTCCATCTAACCCACTTGCATGGGATCAGACTATCATAGTTGCAACTGGTCTTCATTTGCTGGAGGATTCTCTATTCACAGAGCTGATGGCTAAGCACGTTCAGACGACCATCCTCACAAACAGGAACGTTACCACTAGACCGCGTATTTTTGATCACGTATGGTGCGAATTTCTTGATCATGCAGAGCAATACTCTACACACTTCGATGCAGTTATTCGTTTTAGATTTGTAGTGTTGTTCTCACGTGTTGCAGTTACTATTATGATCCTCCAACACTACAAAACTCGAGGACGAGTTTTTTTGAACTAGGAGAGAACGATGGGAATCCAAGACCAGCATACCATTGCATTACACATAATGGAGTACATCTACCACTGTTGGAGAGTCGTTTCGGCTTCATTGTGGCTAAAAAACTCAACAAAACTTGTCTGATGTGTAACTTATTGTTAGACAAGTCCGTAGATATTTTGTTTAGCGCATTTAAGGCTCGATTAGGTCCTTTTCTATTTCTCAAGAATTTTTTGTGCGATTTTCGCACTATTTTTTCATGTCAGGGGTATTTGGTCCAGAGTAAAATTTATGAAGTCATTATGATTTATTTTCTCTTTAAATACTCTTGTAAGATAATTTTATTTTTTTAATGAATATTTGCTGCGAATTTTGAGCTATTTTCTGAAGTTCCTCTTTACGACGGAGAAGACAACCCTACGACGGTGTTGAATCTGCCCTGCGACAGGGGCGAGTGTAACGCCCAAGCCGTCGATGCGATTTTAGAGGACTCCCCACTGCCGGTGAGACGCTGGTAGTCTCTCCAACTCCCTCTTCTTCCTCCTCTGCCCCCATCAATATGAGACCAGAATCCCAAAAGTTAGGACACCTAGGAAAATGCTTCCTAGAAACTCATTGGCAGTATCTGAAACCCAGGAAATACAAATTTATTTGGGTTCTAAACATAAGAAAATGTTCCTAGAAATTCAGGGGTAGCAATTTCAACACAAGAAATACAAAAATTTGTTTGATTTCAGCTAAATAATCATAACTTGCCTTAAGAAAACTGCATGTTTCAGACAGAAGATTTAAAACAGATAGTAAACATTATACTGGTGCATTTCACAATTACTTTATTTAAGAACATGTTTACATTTTTAAGTCTACCACCATTAGTTCCTCTTGTCCTTTATTTATATCTTATAAAAAATAGTTTATATATATATATATATCATATAAAAATGAAATTTTCAATCTTAAGCAAAACACGTATTGAGATGGATTAAAAATATACCTAAGAAGATTCAGTGTGACATGACCATTCCCTAGATACCTGCACAGTATTTCTTGGTTGTATCAATTTGAACAAAAAACTAAAGTAAGTGTAAATTGCCCTTCTAAACTTATTTCCCCTTGTAGGGTGCTTGTACTATGCTACCCTTCAAAGTGCAAGGAGTAACCATACTAGATCTGCACACATTGCCATTTCAAATTCAGTAATTTTACTGACAAAAAGAGCAGATCATCACCATCATCATCATCAACATCAAAACCCTATCTCATCTATTTAGAGTCGGCTACATGAATCCTATTCCATCATCTTAATCTATCTAACACCAAACTTGAGGTAACACGTCTAATTTTATCACACCTCTTAACTGACGCTGAACTTGAATGACAACGCACATGACCAAACCATTGTAGCCTATTCTTTCTGAACTTCATGTCAATAAGAGTTACACATCTAAACCTTTACGTATATATTCATTCCTAATTTTTATCTTTTTTAGTCTTATCACACATCCACCTCAATATTCTCATCTCAACAACACAACTTTTGCACATGATCCTTTCTCGTAACCAAAACCCATATAAAATAATACGTCTCATAACTGTCCTATAAAACTTATATTTGAGTTTTAAGGGGACCGTCGATTACAAAGGATTCCAGATACACTTCTCAACTTCAGCCAACCTGCCTTAAATATGTGAGTGGCATCTTCTTGGATCTCTCCATTATCGTGAATAAGAGATCCTAAATATCAAAAGTTGCTACATTTAGGAATAATTTAACCCTCGATAGTAACTAAATCTACTTAATCAACCTTTTTTTAAGTGAAATTACATTTCACATATTCTGACTTAGTTCAACTGATCCTAAAGTTTTTAGATTCCAAAGCCGACCTCCATTGTTTTAATATATCATTCAAACTCTTAATATCCTCATCAACTAGAACAATATCATTTGCAAATAACATACACCAACGGATGTCACAATGCAATTGTTTAGTGACCATATCTACAACTAAAATAAAGAGATAAGGACTTAATGATGACCCTTGATATAATCCAACGGTAACAGAAAACTCAGACGTTTCTCTAGCAATAGTCCTCACACTAATATAAGCCCTCTCATACATATGTTTAATCATATGGATGTATCATTTACATACTTCCTTCTTCTCTAAAGAACCCCCCCCCCCCAACGAGAGAGAGAGAGAAGTTCACTACAACCAAATCACAAAAAAAGTAGACATGTACCATTATACCCAAGAATCCCACTAGTTTTTATTTTGCTGATCAAACAAGCATTATTAGCATATGCTTCCGCTTGTCTTATGGTGCAATGACATTGATTTTGCAAACTACTGCATGCTTACATGAATTATTGCACAGCGCCAACACCCCAGATTTAACCTACTCAATATTCTGCCTCCGGCACTTGAATGAACCTCTGAGATTACTCATTGGCAGCATACGAAAAGCAACAATGTGATATACATACCTCATGACTGAACTACCATTTTATGTAAACAATAAGAAAGCACGTGCCAAATAAAACTATAGATGAGTGTTTAATGATAAATAGCATAGGTCAAGTGCATTGACATGGAAAGATCAAGGAGACTCGAAGAGTCGGCCCGACTTGGCTCTCCCATGATCTGGTACAAGTTGGTCTGAGTCAGGCAGACTTGCACAGACAGACTCAGCCGAGTCGCATGAAAAACTCATACAAGTATCCATAATAGTAAAAGCACATAATCCCACAAGTATCTATAATAGTAAGTGATGTATGTATGACAGTAAGCCTTGATCAAACCTTCCTAAAGATGCAAAAAAAAAAAAAAAACACTAGCGGGTTAACACGGTTTTCTCAAAGAAACAGAGAGAGAAAATTCTGAAACAATAAGGTGATGCAATGACAACTGCCAATGAAATGACTGCCTGAGCTTCAGCTTCTACAAGCAGAAACCCATAACATGCCAGTTAATGACATCAATTTCCTTGTTTCTAGTAAGAACAACATTATACCATGCAGGAGCTCTTAGTTCATACTAAATCGAGAACCTTCCACTATGCTCCCATGCTCTAAAACCTGGGATACCATAGAAACAAACCTTCGGAGTACCAACAGCAATGCTGACATCAATATATTCTCTGTATATAATGTCCTCCCCATCAATAACTGCATTAATGATTGGCTGGTTTTGGAGCCCACTGACAGCAGCCTAAAACAAAACAAAGTCATGAGAAAAATTGGGTAATAACAACAGGAGAAGAAAATTTAGCGCTAGTTGTCTTGGTTGTGCATACTTTCACAAAGCCTGACATCAGACCCAACTTCACGCCATGCTTTTCAACAAAGGCATCCTTATAATCAGAGCGAAGTTTCATCAAGTTTGTCCTAGCATTGAGTAATCCACCACAGGAAAAATTAATCAGAAACCATAGCGACTCTATCTTTTTTAAGAAAACAACAGAAGTATGCTTACCTGCACATCTACAACATTTTTATATAATGATACAAGGAGAGGGGGGCATGGAATGCAGAATCGGCCGATCCCGATCCGGATCGGGATCGGCAGGTCTCGATTCGACTGATTCCGGCCGATCCCGGCCGATTCTGGCCAATCCGATCCCGATTCGGATCAGGATCGGTGGGTCCCAATTCGGGGACCCGATCCGATCCGGAATTCCTTGGAGGGGGGTGGAAGACAAAAGAAGATGCGAGGAATGAGTTTAAAGAAGATGAAGTAGGATGGGGGACTGCATCGGTGAAAATTCCACAGTTAAGAGGAGAACAAAGAAGAAGAATGACGAGTTTTCATCACCTACATGTCAACTTCATTGAATGTGGTCAGCATTGCAAATGTGTTCTGAGAATCTTTCAAACGGGTAGCAACTCGTTTCCTAAGTCTGGTCATGGGAACCTGCAATAAAATCACAGAAAGCTGAAGTTAGACATGCAAATAATTTCCAAAACCAAGGAGATTCAGAGGCAAGAGACCTACACGCCTTTCTCTTTCTTTGGGAGGAAGCTGAGGTTCTGAAGCAGTGGCCCTAGGGGGTGGAGGAGCATGTGCTTTAGGCCTCTCCTTTGCAGGAGGGGCTTCTGATACAGGCTTTGGTTTTTCTTCGCTCACTTTTTCAGCAGGAGGCTTGGGAAGATCTGTAGCTGATTTATCTTCTGATGGAGCAACGTGTGTTACACCAGCATCTGATTTTGAAATCACAGCAATTTTCATTCCTGGTGTGACAGTTTCGCCTTCTTTGGCTATGAACTATCAATAAACCCACGAACAGCAAAGTTTCAATTATAGATAGCCATAATCAAATCCTAGAATAATAGTCCATCATGTAGAAGCATACACCCCTATAAGAAAAATAGCAGAACAAGAAAAGACAGATACACATCAATTTAGATCGCAGGATCTTTCACCTTTTGGATAACTCCAGCCTCAGGGCTAACAACATCAATAGTCACCTGTGGGATAGGATACAGTTCGTGATTTTAGAGGATTGTAGAAAACAAATGCCCAAGCATATTGAAAATATTATAATGGTGTTCTTGATCAAGTGATGAAGAGAGACCTTGTCTGTTTCTATTTGCGCAATTGCCTCATCCACTTCAACATGGTCACCGGGTCCTGTTTTCCACTCATTAGACGAGAAGTACATCAAAATAAGGAAGTACGGGCACACTTCAAATCAGAGAAACAGCATGTATGTGTGCGTACAATTCAAGTTAGGTGCTGTGTGTTTTTACATGTGCAAAAAGAAAAGTACATGAATGCAAAACAAACACAAAAGAAGAGTATTAACTGAGCTAGTAGAATGTCTTGGGAAATTGACACAAGCTAAACATAGGGATATAGGCACCCCAAAGTGTAGAGAGTAGAACATACTCTTCAAGAATGTCGCCAGTGTGCCATCAGTTATAGATTCACCCATGAAAGGGACAACAGCATCAACTAGGTCACCTTCCGTGAAAAGAATAAGGAAAAAAATAAGAAATGTGTCTAGATCTTATATATTATATACATAGACAATTAATTGACTTTTCCAACACATATTCAGTCGAAAAATCTGTGCAGACCATTTTCTGATGCAAAAGACCTGCTCCACACATGGTGAATCGACCTGTTTTGGAATAGATCAACTTCCCTGCACATTGAATGGGATAAAATTAAAAGATGGGGGGTGGAGGGTGGGGGGAAGGGAACTAAAAGCATCCCAAGACCTATTTATAGTTTCTCTAATTCAATCCAGTATGTCTAGTTAGTCATAGTAATCAAGTTATTGAAAAGTATACAAAATCAATAAATCAAGCATGTTCTCTCCATTACTAACCTCATAATCTTTGTTCCAACTCGGCCATCTGAAACACATGGTGTTTGTAATCATTATGCAAAGAAACAAAACAAATATATATATATATATATATATATATATATATATATATATATATATATATATTTTTAAAAAGGTGCAGAATTTACCTTGTAAGAAATGATAACTGAAAGTTTGAATATGCCTAGTGCTTCTCCCCAGACATAAAGCCTGCATAAAGAACAGGTAGGAGTTACCATAACAATGACCAACAAATTGACTAAATAAGGCCTTGAATACATGATTCATTGTAATAATGTTTTAGTCATCATTAGAAAGAGTCTCTTTCTACAGCATAATACAAAAGGATATGATGTATATCACCCTTTTTCAACAAGATAAAATGCAGACGTCAAAGGTAGACTGTCACTGACTTCAGGGCACTCCACTTTAAGCTTGAGTCTATTCAAAGTAGATTCTCCAAGTATGGGAGTGGTGACCAGTCTAGGATATGGCATGATATCAATCGAGGAAGATTACACGAGCAAGGTGGCTGGTGGACTGTGCTTCAAGAATACCAGTGATTTTAGCTAGGCACTTCTTGCTAAATGGTTGCAGAAGCATGGCACAGAGGAGAAGGGACCTTGACTGGAAGTCACATGGCAAAAATTCAATGTCAAGTGGGATGTTACGAAAGGACATACTATTTTTGAGATGTTACAAAAGGGATCCAATGTCAATTGGATTTCTTCAGGAGAAATTTGGATGATGAGGAGCTCTCAAAATTCCTTGAACTCCTTAACCTCCTCACTGCTGTTCAGCCCTCGGCTGAAGAGAAAGACAAGGGGATTTCGCTGTGAATCTAGTGGCGACTTCTCAGTAGGATCTGCCACACTGATGCTGAACTTCAGCAATTGCACAGCTCTTTGGTCTAGGCATTCCTGGAGGAAAGAATGGCCCACTAAGATAAGGGTCTTCATGTGGAAACTGATTCAAAATCGGCTTTCTATGCTGGTTTGAGTCAAAAATTGAATACCACATATCCAAGCAAAATGCCTCTTCTCCAGCATGTTCCTGGAATCATCAGATTATCTTTTCTTGCAGTGTGGTATCATCACCGCTGTTTGGAGTGTACTCTTCAATTACCTCGGGCTAAAATGTTCTCACCCCCACTATCTGATCTGATCCCAAGTTGGCAAGGCCTTAGTTTCAGGCTTCAGCACCAACGAAGAGGATGTCTAGATTATGCTTTTGGGAGCAGTCCTACGGGCTACATAGAAGGAATAGAGCTTCAGATGCTTCAAGCAAGTTGCTGGCCACCTTTCAACATCATTAATCAGTCTATCCATTTCATTAGCAATTGGAGAATATGTCATCAAAAGGACTTGTGTACTGACCCATTGCTTTTGTCCTTATCATACAATTGGAAGGCATTTCTCTTGTCAGGGGTTTTTGTTCCTTTGTAATCTTCTTTAGGCTGCATCTTTTGCCTGGCTACAATCTTAGTAGCTTCAAACAGCCTCTTTGTGCAGTTGTATCTTGGTTGTATTCTTTTTTTAATATATTGACTGTGGCCTTTTGGGTCACCTTAGGAAAATAAACAACTGGTAAATATGAGATGAGATAAGTCAGGACCAGGCACCAGTCCAATCTTGAGGAAAAGATCATCCATTCAGCAGAATAACAGGGAAAAGATGGGCACAGGACTGGCTAGTTTGTTCCTTAGAAAACCACCTACTTTGCCAATCCTGCCTGGTTCCAAAACAGGTTGCAGCATGGAAAGTCAATCTCATGGGAAAGCACTCCCCTTACTCTCTTTCCATCATTCCCTCATTCACACAAGTGAAAAGAAAACTGTGAAAACAAAAAACCTCATCTCTGGCGGTCGGGCAGCTCTCCGGCAGAACGGCCGCTACGCGCACAACCCTAATCAGCACCTGCCCTATCACCTGCAAACACAAACGCAACACAAACGTCAGCTCAAAACCACAAAACTAGATTGAGGACGCAACACTGATCCAGAAATCTCCAAAATTTTTCAACCTTCCTTCTCGCAGCCACCAACATCTCGAACCAGCGCTTCGCTAGCAGCAGCCGCTCCCACCCTGCTGCCGACAACTAAAATCCCCAACGCCGAGTATCAGCAAAATTAGAACAAAAAAAGGAACTAAAAACAAACCCTAGAATCAAAACAAATCTTCCGTTGCGCGCTGTGGCTTTGAATCCGGGATGGATTCGGATTGCCACAAGGACTCGAACAGCAGTGGGAGGAGTCCGACTTGGACTCCAGTTGCCGGGAGGAGTTCGATTGAGACTCGGATTGGAGTCTTGGTCGGATTAGAGGGGCTGCTGGGGCAATCCCTCTATAAATATGTGTCACCACCGAATGGGCAGTTCACCACCGGGGCGTCGGGTGTGCGGGGGAGCCGCTGGGGAGAAAGGTCTAGGGTTTTGTTCTTGGTAATAAAATCCAGTTTCTCCAATCGTGTCCACTCTCTGTCGTGTGTGTGTGTTCGTCGTCTCCAGGGGTCCTAGATTTCAACATCATGGTATCAGAGCTTGGGGGGACAAAGAGCACAGGGAGACTCACAGAGTTTGAAGGCGACGGCTGCAGCACTCCGGCACGGTGGTCGTGCTGTTGTGGTTGGGTGTTGCGGAGGGCGGCATTCAAAGTCTAGACGCAGCGGCGGCACTTCGGCGACGTAGAGGTGCAATCGCGGCGACAGGCTGACGGTGCGGTGCTGCCGGCGGGCGGCACCAACATCCTGAGCGACAGGGAGGTGCTCTGGCAGAGCTGCTGCCGTGGCGGTGGAGCTGCGATAAGGCGGCAGCAGCGCGGACGAGGAGGTGCTTAGCAGGACATCGCTCCTAGTGCTGCTGCGGCGGAGGCGGTCGGCTGACGGACAACGGCAGCGGCAGCAGCGATCGGAGTAGGCAGCGGCGTGAGGTCGGTGCCAGGCGGCGGCCAGTGGTGGTGCTGGTCGACGGATCCCCTTCTTTCTGGGAATCAGAAGAAGAGGAAGGAGAGAGAAGGTGGGCGAGGCCGGCGGCGGTGTGGAGCTGCCGACGGCGGAGGATAGCACTGGCAGAGAACAGGAAGCCGGCGGGGTTGAGGTCCGCGTGGTGTTGGCGGCGGTGGAAGGACCTGCGTTCCCTTCCGCCCTTTTCTTGGAACGCAAGGTTGACTAAGAAGAAAGGGAGAGGAGGACGAGAGAAATTAGTGGAGCCCACCAGGGATTAAAGGGTAAAGAAAAGGACAAGAACTCCCTTCCCTCTCTTTATGCTGCCCGTGGAGGAAAAAAAAAGTAAGTGCAACCTAATTGAGAAAAACGAGAAGGAAAAAAAGGTGAGTTTTTTAAATGGGTGTTTTGTCTTGTTCTTTCAAATTAGAGTAATACTCGCCATGCATTGCAATCTTGCAATGCATGTGGCATTGGACGGCTGCTGTGCAGTCCCTTTAAATTAAGGGGACAGTTTGAGGGGTATTTTTCATTATTTTTTACTTTTTGTAGGATTTTTTTTTTTTTTTTGGAGCATCCAATTAAAAATCTGACAGTACAACCGGGTTGCGAGGGTCGGCCCCGACCCGACTATATATTTTTTTCAAAAAAAAACTTGGACACAAATATTGATTTACGTGCAAAATGGTTTTTTTTGAAAAAAAATATACAGTCGGGTCGGGGCCGACCCGAACAACCCGACTGTACCGTCGAATTTTTAATCGGATGCTCCAAAAAAATTTAAAAAATCCGACAAGAAAACAAAAGAAAATGAAAAATACCCCCCCCCCCAAAATGGCTCCCCTTATATTTAGACTGGTTGCACAGTAGCAATCCGATCCGGGTCCAATCAGATGGCTACTGTGCCATGCATTACAATCCACGTTGGATTGCAATACATGGCATTGCAGTAAGTATTACTCTTCAAATTAAGGAGATCTAGTTAGTGGTCAGATTTTGGTTCGGTTTTGGGTCCAGGTGAAGGATTTGAGTAGTACAGTGGTACTTTAGTGGATCCGGATTAATGGCTTCAAGTGGAACTAGCAGGATTAATTGATCATGTAGGTATCTATTAACAGGGCAAAAGCTCGCTGGTGGTGGAGCTGTGCCGGTCGGATGGTCGAGGGTGTTTTGGTTTGATTGGAGGCAATCGATGGCAGAATTGACTGATCCAGAAGTCTATTCTTAGTTTTTTTTAAAGTACTCCTAATTTGTTGGATGGCATGGATTGAGTGAATTCTATTGTTTTAAACTAATTTGTGCAGGTTGATCTAGTGATCGATGAAGATCAAGGCGATCAGTGGTGATAGTGCATAATCGAGAAGTGTCGATAGTGGACAAAAAGGTTATAAATCAAAAGACGACATGAAAGGTCATAAGCTTCTCTGTGGACCCTTTAATGGCTACAACGACTTCACTCTATAGTAGCAACGCGTAAAGAACATCCTAACGTATGAGCGACTAGTGAAGGCTCTCAACAAGAAGCCAAAGAAGTTGATGGCCGAGATATGACAGGATATGCAAGACATGGCGAACAACATGATATAGTTGTCCCTGTTGGACAACACGTTTCGTCAGGTGATCGACTTGGATGATCTGGCGAAAGTCTATAGAGTAGGTACAAGTCCAAGTCACTGACAAACATGTTGTTTCTCAAGAATAAGTTATATGGCTTGAGGATGACAAAAGGAGCACGACCGGAAGACCATTTAAATGAGTTTAATAGGATCTTGACGGAGGTGCTTGTCCTGGACGTAAAGATCAATTAAGCATAAGACACTTCTCCTATTAGTATCACTGCCTTAATCATATGATCACATAGTGACCACACTACTATTCAGTAAAGATACTCTTAGCCTAGATGATGCAGTCGCTTCATTGCTCATGAATGAGTCATGTTGGATGAGTAACGACGAAGGGACATCAAGTGGGAGTGATGCTTTGGTTGCAGGTAGAGGTTGAGGGAGATATAATGAGAGGCATGATTTCAGATGAAGTAAGGGTCGCTCCAAGTCACAGGCTCCCCAGATGTGTTACTATTGTGCTCAGGAAGGCTATATAAAGAGAGACTGTCCAAAGTGAAAGGAGGATGCAAGGTTGCAGAAGGAAAAAGGTGAAGAGAAGGCAGAAGCATCATCAATCAAGGCAGCTGATGAAGACAGCGATGGAGAATATGCGGAGGTCTTATGCACGACATCTGTAGGTGAGGGAGATTTATGTTGGATTTTATATTGTAGTTGCTCGGCTCACATGTGTTTAGACATGAAGAAATTCACTAGGTATCAAGCATGTGATGGTGGCTCGATTTGATTGGCAAACAGTGTGGTCTCCAGGGTTGCCGAAATGCGATTAGTGTGGGTTCACATGTTCGATGGGGCGGTGCGAACTTTGACGGAGGTTCGACATATGCCAGATCTGAACAGGAACTTGATCTCGGTGGGAGTATTGTATTTAAAAGGTTACCGATGCACTCTTAAAGATGGAGCTCTAAGGGTGTGCAAAGGAGCACGAGTTGTGCTACGGGGACTGATGATGGACAAGATGTACAGGCTCATAGGGAGGGTCGACACAGGTGCAACTACAATGGTGTCCCAAGCGAGTAGTATGGATCGACAACATGTTCAACTTGCTGATGATGGAGCGCATAGGAAGTGGGTCACTTCACTTCAAATATCGATGGTGGCGGAGGTCTCTCACATTGACTAAGAGAAGTAGAGTCTCATCGGGTCGTATAGTAGTGTTGAACTATAAGGGGCACCTAGATGGGGTGCAGGCATCTGGGTATAGGATTTGGGCCATGTTAGTGGAGTCGGTGGACAGGCTGCAGATTCGTCATTGGGTTGTTCTCCATTACAGCTTGTGGATGCAAGCCAAGGTGGATAATGTTGTGCACTATAGCTTTGAATCTGAGATGGATTCAGATTGTCACAATGACTCGTATGACAGTGGTAGGAGTCGGACTTGGACTTCGATTGCCAGGAGGAGTTCGATTGAGACTCGGATTAGAGTCTTAGTTAGATTAGAGGGGCTATTGGGTTATTCCTCTATAAATATGTGTAACCCCCCAATGGGCGGCTCACCACGGTGGCATCAAGTGTGCGGGGGAGCCGCCATAAGAAAGGTGTAGGGTTTTGTTCTTGGTAATAAAATTTTATTTCTCCAATCGTGTTTACTCTCTCTATCGTGTGTATGTGTATGTGTGTGTGTGCGTGTGTTTTCTTCGTCTTCACAGGTCCTAGATTTCATAAGAATCCACTTCTCCAAATCTCATTTCCTCTCTCCCATGAAACTTAAGAAAGACAAATCTGAAAAGAAATCTAAAAAAAGGAGGAGAGGAAAAAAAGAGGAGAGAACGACCACAACAAATCTATGCAAAGCTTTGTGGAAGGATTCTAAGTTGAGGACGAAGAGGGGGGAATTGTCGGTGACTAGTGCCAAAACAACGGTGCAAGAAACAGGAAAGCAGCCTACTTTCCTTTCGTCTTTATTGTAACAGGGTGTATGGAAACAATTTCTCTTTTTTTTACTATTTTCTCTCTCAAAATAAATTTTAGAAAAAAATAAAAGTTTCACCACCTTTGGCAAGAGTTCTCAGAGTCCCTGCCTTCACAAATCTCTCTTACGGGAAAAAAAAAAAAACACTTCCTTACTTGTTTTTCTTTTTAAAATGCTTGGACTCAAGAGTCTACATCCTCACAGGATTCTCCCTTTCTCTCAAAATAAATGAGCAGGGAAGCCAGAGGACAGGGGAGAGAGGCATACAACAAGAAGCATAATTTACATCAGAGAGGCAAGCATCACTAAAAAAAAATTGTTAAAATCCTAGCTAGCGCACAACAACAAGAATAATAGCAAGATACAAAAGCGATGATGGACATAGAGAGATCAAACACCATGAGAGAAGAACTCTGACTTACGAATGGGGACAACACTACGATGGACTCCGATCCATGGAAGGAATCAACACAAAAGAATCCGAAGACATTGAAGAGATGGATGTTAGCTCGATTTCTCTCAAGAACGCTCGCCTCTACTGTGCATCATTGCCACGCCTTGTACTGCAGATCTGACAGGATGGTGGTGGTGGCTAGCGACAATAGATTTGGAAGGATGGAGGAGGGCACACTACTAGACGGCGCGGTACAACATTGTAGGCCGGTGGAACATTATTAATGACTATATTACTTCAACCCTCCAAAAACTTTTGATATTACAAAGAACTCCTCCTAGTCTGACTATTTATAAATAAGTCCCCACAATCTTAACTTTCTTTAAAAAATCTATTTGGGGGGCTTTTTTGTAACACTCTTAAAGGCCTTTTTGTTACATTTTAGGGTACTGCACCCATTCAGAGGATTTGCAAGCGCTTACAAATAAGTAGTTGGATTAGAGGAGCTTTTTTATAAATATATTATATTTTCAAGGGTTAAAATCTAATTATATCTATATTATACTTAATTCTCTATATCAAGGGGATATCCATCATAATAGATACAAGATTTCTATAATTGTTTATGAATCGGACCATAAGCGAATATCTATTTATGATTCGCCGGATGTCTAATTTGGATAAATATCCACAATATTATATATGAGTTCAGAGCAAATTCAGCTATTATCCAGATCTATTTACAGCCATACCGCACGTCACCTATCCATAATCTATCTCTTCCCTATCCTCCGATTCTCCTACCCATCATCCATCCCTATCAAGTTGAGTAAGGATTACCACAGGAGGTGGCTTTGAACTATATTCTCTAAAAGATAAAAGAGAGTCAGGGGTCTAGGTGAAGTAATATTTTGCCAAAAAGGTTGAACATAATTTTAAAAGTGAAAGTAGTTTTTCCAAACGTAGTGTTAGAATTGGGTGGCCTTAAAGCCAATCATTGTACATTCTAGTTCAAATTATTAATAAAGACAATCATTTCTTCATTCATAGTTCTCGCAAATTAACTATCGTAATGAAGGTCCATAGACAAATGTATGGGATATTGAATCATGATGAGATCATGATAGTGAGATCAATATCCTCAGTCAATTGTCTTAAACAGTTCTCGATCATAGGATATTTGAGATGGACATTAAATATCCGATAAGATCGACACAAGTTATGTCTGCTCATGTGATGAGGGTGAATGATCTCACATTCACTCGTGTGGTGACACTAAGACAAACAAGTGGGTGCTCATTAGAGAATGAGTTCACTGAACAGACCCAAATAAGAATTCCTGGATGGTAATTATACCTATTAGTCAACCAGGGAATTCAATCGTTGCAGTAGCACAGTTGGTCCTTTGACCTGAGTCACCAATGATACCTTGTTTGTGGACCATTGTATCTTGATTCTCTGACTCGTGGACTTTAACTATTAAGTTCACCATAATCGGTCTTTCAAATACAGTGGAAAGCTTGCGAAGGTAATTGAGTGAACAACAAGGGATCACTCACTCTTGGTATAAGACTGGAGAGAGAATGTCCTATGGATGTGTACACAGAAATCTCTGGCCAGGGTCAAATGAAAGAGATGTCTTTCTAGATATTAACTGTGTACTGGAATCTATCTGGATAATGCGATAGAGGGTTTGACTATAAAACCATACCCTTGCGTTATCGGGACATTACATGAGTGAATGATTATATCTGTGCGGCATCTGCAGACGGAAAGGTTCAATTGAAGGGATCAGTATCTCTTATATCTTTTGGGATCATGAGGTAGTGTTTGGTGCTGTTCATGATCAGAAGGTCAAGTGAATTAATCATCAGATGATAATCCACTTGTTTATTAAATTAATCATTTAACATATGATGTTTAAATGTTAATTAATAAATATTAAATTCAAGAAACAGTTGTAAGTTTAATGGGCCTGCAACCAGACTGATATATGGGCCTAGAGGGTCACACACATAAGAGTTTTCGGCAGACGGTGAGAGACGTTAAATTTCATGCTTATCTGGATTTTTATGAAAAGCCGCAAGATAAACATGAAGATTTAATGGAGAATTATCCAATGCCAAACTCTTGGATAATCATGAGGATTAATCCTTGTGCTTATCCTTATTTCTATATAAGGAGGGCCAAGGGGGAGGGGTAAAAAGTTGGTTGGACGAATTACTGACCCCAGATTCTCTATCTCCTCTCTCTCTCTCCTTCTCTCTCTCTTGGAGTGGATCTGTCTCTCTCCGCGCATGGTGGATTTGAGATCTGGTCGGAGCACTCAAGTTGAGGAGGAAATCGCCTCTGCTGCGGGAACTCGTGTGGATACCTCTAGAGATCGTGCGCGTGCGCGATTACCGAGTCGGCATCATCCACGGGAGATTCGAAACCCCGAAAAGGTGAAGAACTGTTCTTCCCACATTTATTTTAATGTCCGTTTTACGACCCCAGCAACCGATACAATAGGAATCGTTCTTATATTTCCGCTGCGTTCTTGGCGATTCCTTACACGTAGTAGTCAACTTTATAGCATTTTTAAAATTTAGAATGAACATTTAAATGTACTATTTTTTAAGAGTGGAAAAGTCTTTAAAACTTTGAAGGGGAAGGGTGTGGTGCAGACAATTCGCACATGCGAGTTGGTATTCGATTTGTCTGGGGTTCAGTTTAGATCTGGTGGCTGACTTATTTTCTGGAAGGAACTCGAGGTCAATTTCATCAGAAATGTCTGGTAGAGAATGAAGGTCAGTGGCACAAGTGTGTTGCGAGGAGGCCATAATATGGACAATTGAGATGGCCCGATATTTTCTTAAAACAACTATTTGAATCAACGGTACAAAAAAAAAAAACAAATCTTTTTTTGAAGTCAAAAGATATTATAGTGTCGAAAAAGTATATGTTGTTATCATGATATCATGTGTTCATCTCAAATTAAAAATTAATGTGTGATCGCTAGAAACCGATGGCTTCAAAGAAATAGGTGATCACTACTAACCTTGTGATTTGGAGAGATTGGGTTCTTTTTGTTCTTCTTTTTCAGCTAGTTGAAAAAGAAGAGCCTCTTCTTTGTTTTACTCTTATTTTTTTGTGTTTTGGTTGTTTTCTTCCTTTTCTTCAAACTCTTCCTTCAAGCTTTTCAAGTCTTCAAACCTTGCAAAAAGAAGCAATCAAAGTAAAAGAAAAATATGATTAGTACTAGAGTAGTGTAGTATCTATTCTATTTAACAAATTAAACATGAACTAAATTAAAAGGACTCACTGCTTTGTATTTCTTTAAATCCGTATTTCATGTATAGATATGGAGAATATGGTGTGGTGTGTGAAACATGAAGATGATGATATGAAGATTCTAATCGAAACAACAATGAAAATCAATGATGAAAAACTAACTAGAACTAGATGGAAAGAAAGAAAAGGGAAAAAGAGATTAACCCCTCCATAGCCTTGATCTTCCAAAGCTTCAAAGGATGGAGAAGGATGCAGAAGATGAAGTTCCAAAGCTCGTCCACGTTTTTCTTTTTGAGAGCCTCCAAAATTTTTGTCTTGAACTCCAAATTCTCCAATAGCCAACCTTTTTCAAAGGCCAAAAGGGTATTATATTTATAATGATTGTTTCCAAGGTAATTGGGCTTCAAAAGGGCTCTCTTCCGCACTCGGACTTGCCTTGGATAGACTCTAGTCGAATTAGAAATCCATTAAAACATTGAGACCAGATTATCTCGGCCAAATCAAGTTTATCAAAAAACTGCCTAAAACACGTTGTCCATCCAGGACGCTATTTGGCTAATTAGGAGGGGTCAAAATAGAAAGAAAATCTGCGAAGGAAATCGGAAACAATTAGGAAACTTAAAAGGTGTCGTCCATGAGCGACATTATTTAGATAATTAAGAAATTAATTCGAATTCGAACCAGAAATCCAGACGGATTAGAGACTAAATGGCGTCATCTATGGGCAACGCTATTTAGTTAAATATATCAAGATTTAGAAATTTAATTCTGAACTGATTTCAGTTAAAAATATAAATGACGTTAGCTATGGTCGATGTTAATCAACGAAAATATTGAAAAATCAATAAAAATTAATTAATAATTAAAACTCATACCATTTCGAGGCATTATAGTGGTAATATGAAATTTACTCAATATGAAGTCAAAATTAGCGTATCTACAGAGATGATGGGTGGGGGTGGCACATGTCGGCATCCAAATCTAGAATTTTTGTTAAGTTAATATACTATTTTCATTTACTTAAATAGGCTAATGGACATTCATAATTGAGTTAATTTGATTAAATCAAATTAGTTAAACTTAGTAATGGACTCTCATAATTAGTTACTTAGTCTAATTTAAATTCAATAATATGTAGTAAAGGTGTAGCGCATAACATTTGAATGGTTTCTTATAGCGCCATTATAACCAATCTTGTTTCAGATAGGGTATGGTGGGTTACAATTGAAGATATTGGAACTCGCTAGGTTGATGATGTTTTCAAAGTCAAATTTAACGTGAACCCCTAACTAACATTCTAGAAGGATCATAAAGTCATAAAGTTTTCTCTTAGTACATGCAGAGGTCAGACCACTATAGAGATAAGTAAGGACAAACATAGAGATGGAACGGTAGGACCAGAGGCCAGTGGTGCTTCCTAATTGGGTTGTCTCAATGACATTGTTTGCAAAAGGGAAGAAGACAGTGCCATACAAACAAATGGAAAAAGCTCTCATGCTCAAGCACTTTTCAATCAGGTGGCTTTTCAGAGTAATAAAGGTCCACTGGGCTAGCTTCTCAAGGTTGACTCCTTCATATTCAATTATCTCACCCGAATAGTGGGATTGAAGGTGAAAGAGGAAACGATGCAATCAAGAAAGGGATGAATCACAGTGTGGGATATGTCATCCTCCTAACCTCTGTAATAGGGCTTCAAGCCAAGGAACAACTCTGCTTCCTTCAGCAGCACCGTGGCTTCCCAAAAGCTGAAAATGAAGGTGTTGGTATAGGGATGCCACAACTCGATGAGTGCACTAATGCCCTCCTAACATAGTTTAATCTTCTCCATATTTTTTAGGAAAACCATTGTGTGCTTTAAATGCTACTCTTTAAGGATCTTACGTGTCTTAGGGTCAATGTGTTCTACTAATTCCTTCTTTCATGGATGCTTGCCATACCTCCTTGCACCTGGAAAATGTGAAAATTCATGAAGAAAGCGAGAAAGGAAGGAGAGAGGGCGTGCATGAGAGGAAGCTTGATTGCATGAAGCACAATTGAGGAAATTAGGATTTTGAGCATGCCTTGTTGGCCCTCTTGTAGGTAGTAAGATGATCAAGGATGTCTACCATGCTTGCAAAAGATAGACAAAACTTTCGGACTTGTTTAAAATAGGGTAGAAGTCAAATTTCATCCTTCCCTTCATCTTTCTTCTTATCTTCTCCATCTCTCTCTATGTTGAAGAAGGAGCGCTTCATGGTCATAATCCAGGGAGAATTCACATTTTGGGTGCGTCTATAGGTCTAGAGTTGTATATATAGAGTCTAGATGGAGTTAGAATCAACCTGCAAGTTGATCTAAGCGTAGGATAAGGATTAGGAGGAGTCCCTTGCCGTTTTGAAGAAAGAATCCTGAGTTTTGGATCTCGACTGTAAAAATGTTTAGTCGAGTGGACGTTTTATTCAGTGGGTGTCCAGGGGTCTGGACGTTATACTCTAAGTTTTATTTCTATTTTTTTTAGAATTTTAGGATTAGATGTCTAGTATGTTGGATGTTTCATTCATTAGGCGTCTTGTTCTATCGATGTTTTACTTTTTGAGACAATCATTAGGATTTGAAAATTAGGAATGTTTGTTACTGAAATTTGCTTGGATTGTTTTAGGTCTTACCAGTAGTGATGGATACTTAATATTCATTTTGTTGTCCTTACTGATGTTGATTTAAGTGTTTCAAAGTCCAAAAACTATAAAAGATAAAAAATACAAACATACAAAAAGAATGGTTGCACGACAGGTAAGTTACATGTAGTCATTATAGTTATTATATTTTTAGGGGAGAGTTATTATCCCACCGGTCAAATTTTGAGTTCTCCTTTAACAAAAATAATGATGAATTTGAACGGTGGACTTATCGCTGGTTAGACCGATATGCCTATTTTGAATCATGAAGATGGATTGTTCTAAATGATCCAAATGCATAGAAGAAAAAGACACGATGTCGTCTTGACCATGTAGTTATCTCATCAAGATTGTTTCTTGACCAGATTTTAGATATGCATAATAATATTATCCTTAGAATATTATATACATATATATATATATATATATATATATATATATATATATATATATATATTAATTTATACTTTTGTTATTACCCAGCATGCATCATGTAAGATTTGAATTGCACGCTGTATGGAGATCCACATGAGTTATTGAAACAAGATACCATTGTCCCATACATGTTATTGAGAGATATTCCACTCATGTTTATAAAAGAATGAATGTTTGATGGTTTTGAGTTAATTTTAGAACTACTATTTTATTTATCTTGGTAGTATGTTTCTTCTTTATATCTACTAGCTATGAAGACCACGAAGGACGAGTCAACGACCATTCGGGCTAGGCAAAACCTCTAATACAATTATTAAGAGTAGGAGTAGTTGTAGTGGCCAAACGGGGTTGCATTTTCATGATTGATTCGAAATTGTCAGGCATGATTTTCAGAAGATTCATTATCAGATGATGTTTACAAGCGCTGTCTTTAAGGGCCTTAACACTTGTTTCTCAGTCCATTTCGCTTTACTTTCATTGTATTTACAAGTTTCATGTCATTTCATTCCATCTCCACTTCATTTCCTTATGAAACGGATGTCAGGGAGGGGCAATCTGTAGACACACACTTTTGACATTATCTTGAGTACATTTCTCATGTTTTTAATGTTAATGCCTCACTTTGATTGATATTTTTGAGATTCTTGTGAATTTTCATGAATTTTTGGACTAAGAGAATTAAGGTATCTAGCCATTTAGACGTTTTATTCATTTGACATCCAGATGTTTGGATGTTTTATCTATTTTTTGAGAATTAAGATTTTTTGATTTTTTTGATGTTGCGTGTCCTCAAGGTGGACGCTCGCTGAGATAGGCGTCTAGTCGGTTAGACGTTTTATTAGTGTTTATTCGAAAGTTGGCTATTTTTTGAGAATTTATCTTGTAGGTGATTTAAGTTCCCTTAAAATGGCTCATACTTATCTCCAGAAGCTTCCAGCCTCTTGGGGATAATTATGGATGATTCTGACACATTTTTATCATGTTACTATGTTCTTATCTATTTTTCTTAGAATTATCAAGTCATTTTGAGATATTTTGAGTAACCTATATAAATATCACTATATAATGAAAATATGAACAAAGAGAGATGACCCACTGTGCCCCAAGGCTGTCCGCATCTACGTCCATCATTGGAGGAGTCTTGGAGAAAGAGGAGAATGTCCATAAGCCGAACGTTTCTTGCTCCCCGCGTCGTGCTTCACCGGATCTCTCTTTTCCTTTATTTTTTTCGTTCTCTTTGTTTTATTTTATTCATTTTTAGCATCATGACATCATTTAGAATATATTTTATTCCACGTTTTACACACATGCATGCATAAAATTCACCTATGTTCACCTTCTCAAAAAAGGGTTTAAAAATAGACAACCTCTAGGCCGGTCCAAGTCCATTTATGGTTTATTTCATATATTTTGATTATGAATGTATGGACAAAAGTTCTAATCCTCCTTTCACTTGGTTTCATGGCTAATTTGATTAGGAGGAGATCGAACTGCACAAAAGGAAGCTCTTCGTCATTGGTCGCCTGAAGACGAGGAAGATGAAACCACATCTTACATAAAGGAGGTGATCTCTTCATTTTATAGATAAGTAGGGTTTAAATACTTGTTCTTTGGATTCTATTATATATGGTAGCGATCACATATTTTTGTTTATGCCATGCATTTATTGTGTCTTCATGGAGGTTAGTTCTATATCTACAGTGACGGCTATGGGTGATGTCTATGATGCACGTGTCTTTAAGTAAGGGATGTAATAATCTTCTCTCACCCTAATTATGTTTTAACCAGCTTTGGTTTAGTTAAGGTGACAGAGGATAATGATAATGATATTTTTGATAGTATGCAATTAAAGGAGTGATTTACATACTATTGTGTAACTCTGAGTGGCATATTTGATATTTTTTGTTTAAGGATGGTTAATATGAAATTAACCCTTTTTTATATATTCTTTTGGATTATGGCTTGTTGTATCCCCATATATGTGAAAAGGAAAAAAAAAGCCTATCACATTTGATCACATTAAAAGCATGTTCTTACATAAAACTAGCGTTATTATTTTCTTTTGCTCTTCCATTATAATCTAACTTTCAGGGTTTAGTAGTGTATGCCTCCAGTTGCTAAGACTTTCTTTGTTAACAATTTTGGGACTCTAAATTTTAGAGGAATTTAAATTTTGAAAAGAGTCACGTTATCATCTCTTGAATTCAAATTTTAAAAGAAGTTATTTACTTTTTAGGAGGTCATGGGAACTCCAATTTGAAGACACATCAAAAGATACTTTTATCCTCATATTACTCATTTATAAGAACTTTAGGAGGATAAAAAAGGAAGGAAAAATGGTGTTACCTTTTAGAGTCCTCATCTTTTTTCAATAACTTCGTCAGGAATAAAAAAGAGACTCTTTTTCAACATGAAACAAAATTTAGATTATGAGAGAATTCATCTACCTTTTCTTTTCATTTGATTTTTTTTTTTTTTTTTTGCACTTTTTAGCTTCGTGATGAATCTTAAGACTCCGAATGTGAGGTAGCATTGTTATTGAACGGAGCCTAAGAATATTATTCAAGTTTCACTTTTCATTTTATTGAAACTTGCATTGATCGGGAGGTATTTGGCAGAAGTTCACAAAATCTCACATGAAATATTTGCTAAACATGCATATTTCAAAAAATTTAGAACCAAAGAATTGCCCCAAAGTGTTAAATGTCTAACATTTTCTTCGAATGATTATGTTAGTTGTCCATATGGAGTTGAAAACCACACAGCATATCCTTGAAGATAATTTTCGTGCACTCCTACACAATTGATAAGGTCCGTCCTTAAATGGGCCACATTCTGCCTAATATACGTACTCCCACCATGGGACAGATGATTTGAAGATGGATAATACTTACTGCAATGAGATATTATAGAACCGATCATATTACAGTGTCAAAGGTGCAACTGTTTCGCCTTTTTAAGAAAAAATTACATGGGGATCCCTAGCAGAATTGTCACTTTATTTCCTCATCTACGTCAAAAAAATGATGTATTACTGATGGTTCCTAGACTTCTTTTTTCCTCCTCCATGTCATTAAAGCTTTTATGATACATGTTGTATTCCCTTGTCGTATTCTTTTTATTTGTCTTTTCACAATAAAAGTTGTAGCTTTTTTTTTTTAATTATGATTTTATAACTCCACTTTTAGCTTGGGAGTACAATTATAATATTTTAAAAGTTAAAGTATTAAGGTGTTTAGTATTAAATCGGTAAGGTATTAAGATCTCCATACATTTGAAGGTATTTAATTATTTAAATCTTTAAAATTTAAACTATTAAGGTTATTGGAGAGCCAGTATCAACAACAGTAACAAAAGCTTGCCATTCCCTTTGATGAATATTACACTTCCTACAACTCAATCATCTCAAAATTGAGTTCAATAGACATCTTTTTGGCATCTAGTAATAGTTACATTTTCTTACTACTGCCTACCCACCTTTGTTCTAGTTCCTGCTTCTCATCTTGCATGCCTATTGCCAACTCTGTGACATGGTCTCTCGAGAAAGTGGCACTTCCACCACCACCTCTCCTAGAGATTGGGGACAACCTCTGTGGAGCTCGGTGAAGCGCACAACCACGTGACCTCGAACACGACGGTGTCCTCTCGAAAAGGGATGGCAAGGTTTGTCAGTCGGAGGGAGTTGCCATATCCATTCATGGAATAGTCCATAGAGACGCGAGAGAGGAATTAAAGAGAAGTGGAAGGTGGCAGCTTTACTGTCGTGCTCGTGGAAGGCATGTCATGGGAGAGGATGATGTCCATTTGGTTGAGTTGGGATGTGGGAAGGGTAGTGGCGGTGGCAAGGAGCTTGTGGGTGAAACAGTCCAGAGGATGATGCTGATGCTATACCAACAAAAGTTGTAGAGGACATCTATAGAGTCCAAGAAGGAATACATTCGGATGTTGTGCTCCAAGAATGAGAGATCGACTCAAAAGATAGAAGTGCTTTATATATGTTGTTGCATGTTATCTCATCTTCAAGACGATTTCAAATATAATACAAGTTAGTATTTTAAGTCTTTAATTTTTAAAGTTAAAGATATTTAAGACTTAAAGGTTTAAATACTTAAGTATTAAGGACTAAAGTCGTAAACACCTAAATAATGTAACACTTAGAATAACACTTTGACTCTTTAATTCTAAGTCTTTAACATTTAAGATCTTAACATTTTAAATGTTAAAATATAAGTTCTTAAAGACTTTAGCTTTTAAAGTATTATAGGTATCCTCGCAAGCTAAAAAAGTGGAATGATAAAATCATAATTTCTTCATAAAAATTGAAACTTTTATTATGACAGAACGAATAAGACAAGAAAGGTAAATTAGATATTCTAAAAGCTTTGATGAGATGAAGATGGAAAAAGTTAATATCCTCATAAAGTAGGAAGTTGCTAGTATATCTTTTTCTGATAAAGAGGATAAAATAAGAGGACATCCTTGCTTTAGAAAAAGAGAGTAACCTTGATCGGGCAGTTACAAAATTTAAAAAAATAAAAATAAAATAAAATAAAATCTCCGACCCGGTAGCGCATGGCGCGCATTGCAGTATGCCTACATGCAGCGGGCCTTTGAAAAAGGTCCATCCAGGTAACCCAAGCAGACGGGCCATACAAGTAGCGTGCAGTGTGCACACTACTAACTCCACCAACCAGCATGGAGTATATGATGCATGGACATAAGCTGGCGAGGCAGCCGGTCCACCAGGACCGCATCTAAAGCCCAATATAATAGCCATGGGCTTACACTGAAGGAGGGAACCACATGAAAAGTAACATTTGCTGCACAACTCTTAGTGCTGAACTAAGGGTTAGTAGTGTAGGATAAAAAAAATTATTTTTTGAATTTTCTTTAGGCTGATTATGAGGTTCTATACATCTGTACACGCCAATCTCCTATTTGACGATCTAATTTTTTATTTTTTTTAAAGCTTCAATGAACAGTAAAAATGTCTTCAATGAGCCAAACTTAATAAGAGTTTTTGATTTTTCATGTTTTTTTAGATCATCCGATCGGGGATCGGCTTGTACGACGTGTAGAAACCTCAGGGTCCATCTAAAAAGGTTCAAAAAATAATTATTTTTATAACTCAGTGCACTGAGCAGTGAGGTCAGCGCAGCAAATGTTGCTCCTTTATAAGACTTCTTTCACCTCTTCCCATACTTTGATTCCTCGGGTCTATGCTCGGTCTAAACTATGCTTTTTAACTTGATTGTGAGAGGATTTTTGACGGGGCTGTGCATAACTCAGTTCAGATTGAAAAATCAAACCGAACCAAGTGATTCAGTTCGATTTGAGTTAGGGTCATATTTGGTTCGGTTCGATTTTATAAAGTTGTGAAATCGAATCAAAATGAAAAATCGAATAAAATAATTTTTAAAAGAATATATCTTATATTAATATTATATATAAATATTTTAATATTTTAATATCATATATATATAAATATTTTTTATTTTTTTTTAAATTTAAATTTAATATTATATATATATTTCAAATGACAATTCACTTCGATTTTGTTTGAAGAAATTTTCTCCAAAATCAAACCAAACCAAACCGTGTCGCAAATTGGCCATGTATTTATTTTTTTAGATCTTTTTTACATACAAGTTGAGATAAGTACTATTTTTTTTAAAAAAATAAATATATAGTCGACTCAGAACCAATCCGAACTTCTCGATCATACTATTTAATTTTTGATTGGACATTCTAAAAAAATTAACAAAAAAAAAAAAAAACACTCGTTGTGCATGACTGCTCGATCTACTAAATTGGACGGCACTGTATGCTGCAGCGCAACAAACATTACTCATTCTACATTGCTTATTCTTGTGTCCATTCGACAACTATAAGAACCAGGTGTGCCCACTGCCCAGCAATTTTAAATGTTTCTCCCCGTTGCTGAGAAAACCCTTTTATATACAGAATAAACCATAGGTCGATCCTTATAATTTGAACAGCAGCTGCTTCTTCAAAGACGTTAACAGTTGAAGGGGCGGCGTAGCTAGTGGTCTTCCCAGGCTTCAGCCAACAGCCGACCCTGCAGTGGAGGGCAATGTATAAGAGAGTTGCAGGAGTTTTCTCGGTACTTATACTGAGGTGATCCCAGCCCTCTCTCAGAAATGATGGCTGACATTCTAGACAAACGTGACCAATTTACTTGAAAAATTCTTTTCTTTACCCTCATCGAATTTCATCCTCATTTATAGGGTTGTCAACGGTCCAGATCTGGGTAAACTCATGCCCAAAATGAATAGACCTAAATGTCACAGGTAAATGGGTAAATAGGTCGAGTGTTGAGCCTATTTCTTATTTATTTGACGTTGAAGGATAAATGAGTCTGATATAAAATTTATTTTTCTTAAGTTTCTGTGTCAAATAATTAGGTTTGATTTTAGGTGCAAGTTTTAAGAAATCGGCTCACAAATTTTTGCAATATATGACAATAAAAGGTTTAATAGGTAAACGAATATACCAAGATCCATAACTAATGGTCCAAACGGGTCTATTAACGGGCCTAAGCCCATTTTGACAGCCCTACTCACCTGCGTTTAGAGGTTCCGGATCCTCTAATGAAATAGAATGCTGAGAAAGGCTAAAGGCTATATTGAGAGTCCACGAGAAAGGAAATCTCCTTTATTAGTACACTAAAAATTATTTGACACTAAGATCTTATATTATTAGTAGATCGAAAAAAATTTGACTCGGTTACTTACCGAACTGCCATGGATGCATGCATCACCAAGGTAAGGTTCTGCGGAAGTTCGAGTCAGTCTAGCTGTCGGCTGACTCATAAGCCTAGAAGAAGGATTGAGATTGTCCACTCCATTTCTTTTACATCATTTGTGTTCCATTCATTCTGATTAGTTTAATTATTGTGGTGGGAAAAAAGTAGAACTTAAAAAAAGGAAGTACAAATAATATAGAAAAAATAGAATAAACGATCTCAATCCCTAAAAAAATCTGGTCCCAATAGAAAAACCTAACATGCAATATTACTGAGGACGGACAAAGTGCATGCACTATGCAACCAACACGTGGTTGGTTGAGCCGGACTTGAATTATTGAAAATGACACATTGATTTCATCGACAATATTAAGAGATGAATCCCGTCGGTATATCGCTGGAGAGAACTCCAGTAATTCAAAGAGGAGTTTTTACAAAAAAAAGAAGAATCTTTTTAGGGGAAACTTTTTGATTTTACGTGAAGAAGATTTCTTGTGAATACTGGTCCTCCTCTTTGTATCACTGCAGTTCCTTTTGACAGTGCACCGTGGGGCATTAAACTTCAACATATTAAGATGTCCAAGTGAGTAGTATAAGTGAACTGAAAGCCAATGCTAAATAATTAAACATGCAAGGTTGGTCATTTCTATTATCAATTTACTCTCCATCAGGGCATAAATCCTGCCCGTGCTCTCTCAAACTCTTATCTAAAAGTCAATCAAATGTTCTAACCACGTTTCTTCTCCAACTCTTTTGGGTGTTAATTAATGTTTTCATACCAGTTTCCAAAGTTGAGAATTTTTATTATCGTCTGTATGCAGGTTTGTCGGTGTGGGCTAGGTGTCTCTAGTTAAGAGGCCAGTGGGGCGCGGCGGGGGATGCCCTTCCTCCGGCGGGGGTTAACTGGAGGCGAGGGCGGCCACGTGTCCTGCCTTGTAGCCCCATGCGATCCTTCTCTTCCCTCGTTGCTGGCCTTCCCCGCCCGTTCTGGTGGTGCTTTCCTCCTGGAAGCCGCTCCCGAAGCCGCCGATGCTACTGCCGCCGCCGCCGCTGCCACTCCCTCGCCATTGTCTTCGGTTCCCAACAAGAAGCAAGGGTCCCCTCCCTTCTTTATCACCTCCAGCTGTACACACGACATCACCATTGGAGGTCACCATCACCTCTATTTCTTCTTTAATGTGAGACCGTAGAGACATGCAGCACGAGGGGTGGGGACGGTTTTAACTGCGAGTCTGAAAACCTTGCAGCCGAGGGAGCAGAAGCGGAGGGGGTCGAGGAGGGTGCGGCCACAGATCTCGCAGGTGTGGGCGGGGGACCTGGCGGCCGCGCCGACGCCGGACGCCGCCGCTGGCTTGGGTAGGGGTCTCTCGTTGAGGAAGACGACGCGGGCGCTGTTGATGACGTACGTCTGTACCCCGGTGATGTCCAGCGCCTTCTGCACCTCCGACACTCTCACCACGTCGTGGTAGGACGACCGCCGAATCTTCATACGCCGCACGCATCCGAACCCAGCACCATCGGTACATGTATCGTTAGTTTCTAAAGGTTCCCCATGGAAGAAGAATAGAGACATTGGCGACCAGTAACAGTAGTATTGCAGTTCTAGTGCCATGTTAGAGAAGCAAATAGAGAGAGAGAGAGAGAGAGAGAGAGAGAGAAGATAAGGGGCTGACTTGGATGGCCCGGTGGTCGACGTGACTGGCGGAGCGGCAGTAGATGCAGAAGGCAGCAGACGCGGGGCAGTCAAGGCAGAACATGTTGCACTCGCCACGCGCAGCGTCGCCGTGCTTGGCACAGGGGAAGAAGAAGGGCGTGTCTAGCAGCGGTTGCAGCCAAGGAGGAACCAGCGTCTCCCCCACCAAATCGCCTACCGTCCTCCTCGACATCGTGGCTCCGCCCTAAACCGGAAAGGCGTGGGAAAGGCCAAACAACCCACAGAGAGAAAGAGAGAGAGAGAGAGAGGGAGGGGAAATCACCTTAACAACACAACGAACCTTGGTGGTGGAACGAAGAGATGTGGGGGGTGGACGGTGGCTGGGATCTGTTCGAGTGGCACTGTGTGCGTTCGTATATGTGTATATATATATATGAGAGAGAGAGAGGGGTCTCATCTCTCATGGGTGTCATTGGCTCTGAGAGAGAGAGGGGGATTGTGTCATCTCTCATGGGTGTCTTTGGCACAGAGAGCGAAAGAGAGAGAGAGAGCTCGATCCGAGAGAGAGAGAGAGAGGGGTGTCTCATCTCCATGGGTGTCTCATATCTCTTGGGTGTCTTTGGCGCAGAGAGAGAGAGAGAGAGAGAGGGTGTCTCATCTCTCATGGGTGTCTGTGGCCGTTATACGCAACCTTTGGCAGTTTTGTTTTGCTTGCGTCTTGGAGATGTCGGGGTAAGGCTTACGCAACGATCGTACCTTGGCGCCCTTTCCACGTGCATGGCACCTGCAACCTCAAAATAAACGTGGCGCGACAGAGACGGTCCGACCGTGGGGCCCAGATAACGGATCCTTCCCTATCGGAACGCCGAGGCTGAAGTCGCTTAGCCTTTGATTCAGAGGACAGGGGTGAGATGCCCTCTGAGCCGTGTCGACTCGTGTCGACACGGACACGAGTTTTTTTGATCTATTTTTCTTTTCTCTGAATTGACGTTGGATCACCCGGGTCTACAACCAAAGGCACCGGCAAGTGTATGGAAACAGGGCGGCAGGACGTGCAGAGGGCAGTAGAGACGATGCACGTGGCATTGTGTGGTGGCAGTATAGATGGAATCATGAAGTGACTACTAGCATAAATAGATGGTCCGTGTGGCACCGTCTAGTGACACTGTAGAAGGAGACGGACACCCGAATCAAAGATGTGATTCAGTCTATTCAATCATGGGATGGGAAGATAGTGTATTCAGTACGTCTTCTAATTAAAAATACCTTTAGACGGTTTAAACCTGACGCAGCCGAAGTGTGCGCGGTGTGGAATTAGAGGAGGGGTTGCTCGGCCGAAATGCAGAGAGCCGGGCCGGTAAAAATCTCAAGAGGATGCCTCCGACGGTTAAGTTAGATTAAGATAGGGAGTGGACATGTGGCACGAAACTAAAATAAGTGGTTATCAAAGATTACTTATCTTGAAATGACGTAACCAGCTCCCTATTATAAGAGAAAGGTAAGTAAAGGCTTCTAAAAGCAGCCCATATAAGATTATTCACCTGCATCGCTTCCTCGTCTGGTGAGTTCCTGTTGTCTGGGTCAACTAGGCCGTGTGGGCCGATCAAAATCGTGGTGCTTAATGGGCTGACTCGGGCCCGTGACAGTTCTCCCTCATCAAAACCTAAATTAGACAATTAAAGAAGATGTGTAGGCTAGCTCTTGAGAGAGTGGAAATTGGCCCAAATTCATATCCTGGACAGAACTTGTTTAAGGCAATGTTGTTTTAACTACTTTTAGGAGGAACATAGCAGAGTTCAGAAACTGCTCATATGCATGCAGTTTCTAGCTTCCCATCAAAAGTTACAGATTAATAAAACTTATTAAGAAAAGAATAAAGTTGTTAGGAAAGAGTACTTAGGTAATGGGTACCATAGGTATCGGAAGTTTGTTACACCCACTTTCATCCAACAAATTTCATGTCATGTTAGGAAATAAAAGTTAAAAGCCGACTTCCAACAAGCTTTGCCAAACACATCCTTGATTTGGTCAGGTGCTTTGAAGAATGAAAGTGCATTGAAGGTGCTATTTAGCACCTGTTTTGATAGAGGGATAGAATAAAAATAGTTAAATCCAAAAAGATAAGTTATCCTGGGTTAATTCTACTTTTAATTTGATATGACGTAGGTTAACTCAGTTAGACAACTTAGATTATTCTAGTCTACTCCCAAATGACTGTGAGTTAACGGTGAGATAAAGTAGAGCAAGGAGTCTAAAAGGTCTATAATGCCCCTATTGTTCCTATTCTACTATACTTGATTATTTTATTATTTCTCTATAAATAATATGAAAAATATTATATTTGTTGTTAGCTTACTTTTTAGTTCATCATGTTAATATTGTTATTTTACTATTATTTTTACCACTTTGTCCATATGAGTTTATAGATTAATTTCTTGGTGTGTTCAATTTTTTTTAATTCAACATTTTGACAAGTTGACTTTATACTTGTTGGGTTTGACCAGTAGACCAGAGTGTGATCAGAATGCTGCATGAAATTGTCTTAAAGCTAGAAAGAAATGTTCTCTAATCAAGCACATTGCATGAGACACAGAAAAGACGATTAAACACACCAGACAATTAATCACATAACAGTCTTTGCCGAAAGCAATTTCCAAAAGTTGGCAGCTACCATATAGATTACACAAAATAAGCTACTCGAATGAATTTGCTCTTAGAGAATTGAGTAATACTTACTGTTCTGGGGGCGCTTATTGCACTAACCTTCAGAGCAGTGGGTAAATGATTTTTTTTTCTTTTTTAAGTGGGCCTGAAAGTCCCTTATATGTCCGTACAGGTCGATCTCCGATCGGACGACTCACAAAACTCTAAAAAATTAAAAATTGAGTCTCAATGAACAAAAAAAAAAACTTTAATAGGTCGAGTCCAATAACAATTTTTTATTTTTTAACTTTTTTTAAGTCGTTCAATAGGAGATTGACCTGTACGGATATATAGGGTACCTCGGGATCCACCTAATTTTTTTTTTCAAAAAATATATTATTTTATTTACTCATTGCGTTGATGATCAATACAATAGAGACCTTCAGTGCAACAAATATTACACTAAAGAATTTACCCATATGTCGTCATCTGCGAAATGAAGAAAGGGTACTCCTTCATGAGGACTAGTGCGAGCTAGCACCCGGTTGGTTCAACTGTTTCTGAATGTTCCATGAGAATTCGATTATCCGATTTTTCGATCCGTTACTGAAAAAAAAAAAACCTGTTTTCGATAAAAATATCCGTCCGATAGCTATTAGAATCGGAATCGGATATTTCCAATAAGCTATCGGATATTTCGTCCGATAGCTATCAGTTTCTGTTTCCGTCCACTTTCCGATTTTCGATTCTGATTGTTATTAAATTTATATTATTAAGAATAATATTAATCTTAGAATTGTTTTAATCTTATTAATCATTATCTAATATACTAAGACGTATTGGTTATATTTATGTTTCATTTTATATATTTTAAACAAATAAATTAAGAAATAAATAATTTTTGATAATTATCGAAAATAATATTCGATTCCGATATCAGAATCGGAAACAAATTGGAAACAAAAAACGGACTTTCCGATTTTATCGGAAACGGAAATGGATAATGCACTTTCCGATCTTATCGGAATCGAAAATAAAAATATGCTATCCTTATCGGAATCGAAAAACGGAAACACCTGTTTCTGTATCCTACCCGTTTACAGCCCTACTTCAACTTGAGATTCTCAATAAGTTCTACATTTCTTGACACCTTTGGAAGTTGCTTTCTTAAATTTAAAGTCAGAACTAAAAAAATAGGCCTCTCAAATGAGTCTAAGGGCTTGTTTTGATAACATTCGTTTGAATATAAAAATTAAGTTTACCATAAACTCAGTTGAGTTTATCACAAATTCACAACCTCCCCACAAAATGTGTTTACAATAAGTCACTTGGAGTTAGTTTATGGTGGAGACTCTCTCAAGTTTATCACTATAAATTCAATTATGTTTAGGCAGAATAACCAAACAAGAGTTCATAAAAAAAATGATTTATGATAATTCCATCCACATTTTCATAGGTTGCATCTAAACGTGGCCAATTTGTTTGGACCATATAGTACAATGGCTAATTATTGATGCTCACTGTGGAAGGAGAGGAGCTCTTGAACTTGCCATAATATTCTTATATTAGTTAAGAGAAATAATGACGTTTCATCCACTCTCACTCTTAGCGCCACTTTGGTTAGAGAATAGGAGAAGAATAAAGGCGAAGAAGGGAAGAATAAGCTTAGTTTTGCTTTGAAAAGCGTATCCGGAGAATAAGCCATCCCACCCTAGACACAAGACTTACTTATTCTTCTTATTCTGTCAGCGGGCCCCATAAAACTATCAAACCGAAACATTCTTTATTTTAGTATACGCTGTTCTGTCAGTAGGTCCCACGTAAGGTTTTGAAATAAATAATCTACTAAATTTAATAACATTGCGTTCATAGAGAGTGGGTTGTGGCTTAAGACAATGTGAGAGTTGAGTATTGTTCTAGTCCATGGATATATTTGGCAAAATTTTTCACGATAAGCTATGTTTGATATTCACTTTCAACATAAAAATTGTTGAATGAGAGTTGTTATAACCGATTCTAGGTGGTTACATAAGTTGAAGCTTCAAAGAAAAGCCTTAATGCAACAATAAGATTGTTTCACTATATATGGTTTGGGGCTCACACATTCAAAATTGGAAACAAGTTCCTTGTGAAAAGAGTGTGCAATTTTTTGTATATATAATTGATCTCCCCAAATCTCACAATAACAGGAATCTCATGACATTGAACTGCTCTTTTCCCAGTGAGTCAAATCATTCGTAACAATTCTACCTTTAATTAACCTAATTTAAGAAGCTTCTATTTGTAGTCATTTAGCTGGAAGCAGAGAAATAATAAAACATCACATAAGTGTCTTTGTAAGCCTAAAGTTATATATTACATCACAATATATAACTTAGACTGAAACTTGTAGAAGTTTAAATTGAAAACTACATTCTAAGTGGAAGAAAAGAAATAATTAAACATCAAATCCGTCTCATCAGTCCAACACAGCCGAATAGTTACAGTAGATGATGGACAGATTCCAGATTCTTCCTCCACACACCTAGTGCAGGTGGCAGGTGCCTCATGGGTGCAAATGTCTCCTTCTTGGCGTTTTTACCAATTGATCAGGACAACCACTTTGGATCATCCAAAGAAAGAAATGGGCATCCAGCTCCAGTGGCCATCGAGAGACTACTTGCCGTAGATGCGACGGGGTGCTGGATTCATGCTGAACACGCAAGAGATTATAGACGAATTAACTTCGACAATTCTTCTGTTGATCTGTGACTCTATGTGATTGTGTCTTTCGACTGGATTTGCTACTTTGTTTTTTTCAAATTTTTTAATACTTGCTTGTTCGTCGATTACAAATTCTCTTGTAAGAGTCACGCGCGGATTCGAATCCGGATCCTTCCTTCCACTCAGATGGACATATGGATAAGAAAGTGTAGGAGATCTTATCTTTCCAATTATTGAAATTTCTCAAAGGAAAAAGATTAATCTAAGAGCTGAATAGTTCTTAATCTAAATCAATTGGAGCCTGGATTGCAACGAAACAAGATTGAGTTTTTTCACTGTAGGTGATCCTAAAGAAGATTACATCGTTTTTGTTAGACTTCTCACTTTCTTTGTATACTCTTAAAAACTCTAGGGCATCTCCCTAGTCCTATGAGCTTAAACTTCAATTAAGAATGCAATTTCCAATTGATAGCTAGTCTCATACGACTTTTTTGTACAACAAAAAAGATGTCCTGAATAGGAACTTCGGACTGTACTGCAGGAGGAAGACGCCAAAACTTTGCTAAATCTGTGTATCTTTTGGATCTAGGGATTGTTTCTGTTTTATTTCAAAATTATTGGTTTCAAAACAAGTGAATTTTATTGTTTTAGAATTAAAGAATATTTGTTTGGTTGTTTGTAAAATAAAATAATTTTTTTTTTTAATCTTCTTCTTTTGGTTTACAGTGAATCTTTGTTGTAAACTAAAACAAGGAAATTGGATGGACAGACAAAGTTCAGATATGATTTTATTTTACACTGTTTTACATAATTCCAAGCAACTGAAAATACCGTAAAATAAAATAATTAATTCAAATTATGCTGTTTTACGTTAAAACAAACAACCCCCTAATTAACATCTAATTGTTAAGATAAATGCATATATAGGATGCTTAAACTGAAGTTGATGATTTTTCAACTAATTTACAGCCACTGGTTCAACGGGCAGGCGTATCATTAAGTGATGGCAGATCTGATCTCAAGACTACAGTGACTAAAATATAATTAAAAGTTTCCTATCCCCTGGCACCTGAAGGACCGCCCTAACCCGGATCTGTAATAGACCCGCTAATATTTCTGGGTAAATGGATTTATTATTGGGTCCGTCTCTTTTTTGTTGACATTACAACTCAAATTAAATTAAAAAAGAAATTGAGTATGATTTGTTTCCTGTACAATTGAAAGTGGGCCTACTTTAGGCCTACATTTACATAATTTTTTAAAAAAACTTTAAACTAACAAGAATTAACGGGTCTACTATTGGATATATCCAGACCAAATTTATCAGGTCTAACAGGCGGTAACTGGGTCTCGGACCTATTTTGACAACCCTAGGTCGCACTGTCAATACAGTTAGTGGATCAGCATTCCCCTCCTTTGAGACTCGACTCTCTCAATGAGTCTAACTCAATTGAATAAATACTTACTACATTGCATGCCATGCAGCAGAAACCATCCAACCTAAGGCGACTAAACAGTTGCAGCAGTAAGTAAATTCTTGACTCAGCCACATTGGCATGTTAGAAAAAGACAAATATGCAAAGGACCCACCATTGCTTTTTATTTTTTTAAAAAAATCCCAGGGAAAGGGACAACCTTAGGAGGTTAATTTGCAATATTTGATCTTTGATTGAATGGTTAAAAAACTTTAAAAAATATATTTAAAAATTTCTTACCATCCAATCAAAGATTGGATAGCCTTAGGATTGTTCCCTTCTTAGAGATTTTTAAAAAAGTTTAGTACAGCTGTCTAAACGGATTGGATTGGATGGTTGCCTGTGTGCAGTGTGCATCAATTATTACTCAGCCCAATCTACTGAACTTTCAACTGGTTTCGAATTGAGGCCAACTTCGATGGGCCTGTTCACCTTGCACAAAATTGCTTTAAGTTAGCCGTAACTTCCAGCCATAATCCGATCCTGCGGATTTAGCAGAAATTTCACAGGAAAATAACTATTATCTTAAGTTAAACTGGGCATTTTTGACGGAGAAGTGAGTTGGTGCTCTTGAGATTAACCGATCTATGATGAGAAAAGATATATGCACACTGTTGCGAGAAGGAATTTGGGCTCTCATCAATAAGGTATTATTCGTTTTAGCCTATGGATCTCACAGTTTTGTTCTTTTAAAAAAAAAATATCTTTATTTGGAGGAAGGTAGGAGGCCTTCTTTATAAGCACGTACAATTGCCTTTTAAACAATCGATTGCAGGATTATTTAACTCTATTTTTATAACTCTACATAGCCCCTTTGAAAACAAGCATGTGTATTTGAATTGAAGTTCCTATAGACGGCGTCAATGTTGTGAGAAAGAATTTGAGCTCTCCTCAACAAAGTATTATCTGCTTTATCTCATGGGTCCTATGATTTTGACTTTTTGAGAAAAAAACTCTTGTTGAGAGAAAGGTAGAGAATTTTTTTTATAAATATATGATTATCTTCTTAACAACCACCAATGTAAAATTATTTAGTCCATATTTTTATACCTCTACACACATGATTAAGATAATAGTCCATTTAAAGCACAATACACTACTGTAAATGTACCAAGTCAACGGGTCTAGGACACAAGCGTTAGTTTATTAATGAGCATGGGTTGCCTGCTACTAAATTTCACATGCTGAAAGAAATTTATTCAAGTGTCAACGATGAAAAGCATGCTACGACTAACTGGTCATAGTGTTAATTACCTCCTCGCCGCTGCGAAAGAGAATAAAAAAAATAGAGTTCTTAAAATAATCTTAATCTTGAAAGGTAATTTGTTTGATGTTACTTGACTTCTTAAAGAGAAAAGTCATATTACCCATTTCGTCTCTCTCTTTCTATAAGAATTACATGAACATGGAAATTTATGTTCAAATGCGCATCTTCTAGATTTTTATATGGATATTCTAAAGGATAATACTTATATCCTATAAGATGTATGTCCAATTTGCTTGGACACAAACACGGACACGAACTGCACATACCTTGCTTTATTTGCGTCGCTACTTTGGCGTCCGAGGCTGAAGTGTATGAAGACAGCTGTATCTATTTTAGCCTAGGGTACCATAAATGTCCACATGCTGCTTCCAAATTAAAAAATGTGAAAGATTGTTCCCTTTAAACAGGCTTCTGGAGGATGCATCCCTCGGTGGCTACTTCGGAAGGTTAGAAGCCGACATTACGGCAACACCTTTATTAATGTGCTAAGTTATTATTTTCGTGACATAGATTTAGGTCGTGTTTGACGTAGTTTTTATTTGAAAATAATTTTGTATTTTATTTAATTAATTTTTATGAAAGTCATTCGATCTTGAAAATCACTTATGTGGTATTTTCTGTGATTTGACTTCCAACTAAAAACTACAAGAGAGGAGTTTTTAAGATTGAAGAAAAAGTAAGATTGTTATGAAAGTGTTGACTTTTGTAACAAATCAAAATTAGTTATAACCTCTCTCCCTCAACTCATTTTATATAAGAAGTGGAAGTCAAAAGTAATTTTTTAGTAGAAGTTTTGCCAAACACGCCTTAGTATATTAGCAACTTTTGTTGTGAAAAAACTTAAAATTATTGCAACTTTTCTTTTCTAGAACCTTTCAATGAAAAGTTAAGCTCTTTCTAACAACACCTTTTTTTTTTTTTTCTTTTTTTTTCTTCTAAAGATCTATTTTATGGTTTAGTTGGTGGCCAAAACACAAACAAAATATGACATAAATGACTTCCAGCATCTAATTTTTTTTCCTTAAAAATAACTGGATGGAAACACAAAATTACTAACTAGCAAATACGGCCTAACCTTGATGTTAGAAATGAGCCATTTTCCTATGTGCAATGTGTCTGTAAGTGTTAGAAATTAAAATGGGTTTTTGCTTTAAGTTTCAAGTTGGAAGCTTTAAAATGTCCCATAATAAAAGGTTCCAAGCCGATGAACCTCCAATTAAACAGATTGATAGTATTCATTAAATCACAATATCCTAATCGTACTGCGCGATAAGCATAACAATTTCACCCTTCTTTCCCAAATCAGAGGATGCATGATTAACGATTGTAATTAGTTGCAAATCTTCTCATTATATTCCGAGAAATCACTTGCTTGATTAATGATCTTGGTTCGAGAAGAATCATTCGTGTATGAAATATTTTGCGTCAGCACATAATTATCTTCCACCCAAAGAAAAATTTGAAAAACATTTGAAATAGGACTCTTCCAACTGAACTTTCTTATTAGAGTAATATTTGCCACATCATATGGTACAGTTATCTGATATAATACGGCTATAGTAATAATTTTTTTTATTTTTTTTAAATTTTTAAATTTTTATAAATAAATTTCATCATGTTCAACAAGTACATTAATTCAATTTCTGATAAAACCAATTATCATTTTTTGAATTGCACTTTTGATACTGTGCAGTAAGGTCTTGACCGTTGGAGCTTCTACCGTGTTCCGAAATCAAATCAATGGGTCGGAACAACTTCGAACGTTCGACAATTTAATTCTTTTAGGCTGAATTTTTTGTGATTACAAAATCTTTGTCGAGTTCTCCTTTTGTCTGCGAGGCTCCAACATCGAGGACTCTATCAATTGCCACGTCTCCCATTTGGCCTAGATCCTCTTCACACGCGGCCGCCAAGTGCCAGTTGATGCTGACGGTGCACCCCCACTCTTCTTCTTCTTAGGGTTCGAAGGTTGAGTCTGTACAACTATTTACAATTAAATAGTGACCCGAATTCAATCGGAATCTGAGATTTTTTTCAAAAGAGATAATTCCGGCCGGGTTGAGCGGTCCGTCTAATTAGGCGATAATTCTAGGTCCGTCAGATTTTTGAAAAAATAATCTCACAGATCAAAAGATAAATATCTCAATATCACTGTGGCCATATAACCGGGGGTTTTTAAGTCCCAACTGAGAATCGATCTTGAGACCTCTCTTTTGCAAGGGAGGTGAGTGAATCAACTGCACTAGACAACTGGTTCAACCCCCACTCTACACTATATATATATATATATATATATATATATATATATAGAGAGAGAGAGAGAGAGAGATGGCTCCGAAGCCCCCGGTGAGGGCGGCGGTGGGTTCTGTGGTGAGGACGACAAGGAGGGTGGTGCAAGCAACGGTCGAGGTGTCCGTGGTTCAGGAGAAGGATGTCGCCGCCGGGGAGAAGAAGGTGCTGGAGGTGGAGGTCCGAGAGAAGGCAGCAGAGCAGCCGCCCCAACTGCCCCCCGCCGTGAAGGGAGAAGAAGTGGTTTCGGCGCTGCAGCCGACCACGCCAGAGGAAGAGAAACAACCCCCAGCCGCAGGGGAGGAGGAGGAGAGTGAAGAAGCGACCCAGTCGCTGCTGGAGTCCGAGGAGTTAGAAGGAGGAGTGGAGGAGAAACCACAGCAAGTTGCGGAAGAAGGGAGGCGAGGCGAGGAGGCCAACGGCGGCCTCAAGGGGGAGAAACCTGAAGGGAAGGTGGAGGGAAAGGAAGGAGAAGGGGAGGAGAAGGGGAAGAAGAAGAGAGGGAGGCGGCGCAGGAAGAGGATGGCCGGCGGCGAGGCGGGCGGCGCAGCAGGGAAGAGGGGGTACAAGAGATACGTGCTCAGGGTGCTGAAGCAGGTGCACCCGGAGCTGCGGGTATCGTCGATGGCGATGACGGTGCTGGACAGCTTGATGAAGGACATGTTCGAGAGGATCGTGGAGGAGGCCTCAAAGCTGTCCAAGTACTCGGGCAAGGCGACGCTGTCGTCCAGGGAGATCCAGGGGGCGGTGCGCCTGGTCCTGCCCGGGGAGCTGGGGAAGCACGCGGTGGCGGAGGGCGCCAAGGCCGTGGCCAACTACATGGCCGCCGAGAAGGCCGGCGTGTAGGCCCCTTCCTCATGTAGTGGCTCGTCATCTCTTTAGTTTGTGTTATATTAGGGTTAGGGTTAGGTGTTGACCGTGTTGTTGTTAACTAGCGGGGCTCCACTTGTCTCCCAATTTTGTTTCTGCACATAGGATCAGGAACGGGGCCATATACATGTATAGCAACTAGGCAATGACTAGATGCTTCTGTTGTACTGCTTCTTGTTCGTTTGCTTGCTACTATTTGAGTTTTTCCAATGGTTTCGTCCTTGCAGTGTGCCTCTTGGTTTAATTACAGTGCAGTGAGGAATTTCTGATGATGGCTTGTGAAGTCTGTGCGTCACATCGTGGGCAAAGCTACTTGTTTTTGTCGGTAAATACTTGCTGAAGGTTCTACATATAACGTCGTGGTGAACTCAGAAGATGTAACAGAGGATAGTGAGGAATGTGGGTGAATAAATTTTAACCCAGTCCCGAACGTGTAGGATTAAATAGTAAGGGACGGGGATAAGGTGATCAGAGTAAAGTGATCAGAGTTTGGGTTAAATTAAGGCGACTTGTGAGACAATAAGATTGCCCTCCGACACGCCATGTTACTGGCAGGGGTGGAGGCACCGACCTCGATCCCCATGTTGGGCCGCACAGTATTGGGAGCCTGTTCGTTTGGGCTTTTGAGGTTTCGCTATCACATCATGGGGAATAAAAACATAAAGGTCGTTAATTGGAATGTTTCACGGTCTCCTGATGGTCCTCCCTTTGTTAAAGGGTTATTTTTTGTTTTTGGTTCTTCTAATTTATTTCATTTTAAAAAAGTCCCCATAGCTTTTTTATTTAGTAAAAAATTTCTATAATCTTGATTTTCATTTAAATGGAGTTTTTTTCTTTCAAAATATTCAAAGAAATTTCGATTTTTTTGGGGTGTTCTTCAAATAAAAGTGAGATTCTAAGAGATTTTTACCAAGTCCAGAACTTATAGAAAGTTTCTCTAAATTAAGTAGATTAAAGAAACTAAGAACTAAAAAATTGAAAATTAAAACATTAAAAAGTTGGTATCATGATGGCTGATCGTCGCATATAAATCTCTATCTTTGTTTCTTGTCAATTTTCTCTAGTTGACTTCAGTAGTTGCGCGCTCTCACGCACACGAAGGGGGGCTTCGTTTCGAAGGCATTTTTAATCGCTTCACGTGTGTGAATAATAAAATTTGTTACTGGGGGCCGGGGAAGATGTGATGAAGGCAAGAATCTTAAGATCCTTTTACTGTGGAATTGTTTTATCGAAGAAATTGTCATTCATATCCTTTTTGTTTGTTAACAATTAATGAATCAAGTATATGCTCAATACAAGTATTGAATGTATAAATATCTTGGTCACGAATATCTATCTGGTTTATAGTTTGAAGATTAAGATCATCTCTTTATGGTTATTTTGCTCACCACTTTCTGTTCATGAAATATTCATCGCACCTGTAAAATATTTGTTAGACTTTTGGATGTGACAAATGATACATACAAATGTGGCAAATACTTCATGTGTGTGATAAAAATTATTTGTTATGTTCACAAAGTTTTTGTCATAACTACATATATTAATCACTCCCAGATGTCACACCCGTACAACACAAATATGTTGTAGGTGTGACAAATATTTCGTGCACATGATAATAATTATTTGTCATGTCTATATATATTTTTTCTCATTTAAAAGATGTGCGCATCACAAATATTTTGTAGGTGTGATAAATACTTCATGAACATAATTATAAATTTGTCATGTCTAGAAGTCAACGCTTGCATTGAATGTCTGTCAGGCTTACGTGCGAAAAAAGCTGTTCAAACTATGTGCTCCCTATTGAGGTGGACCACTAGCATCTTAGGTTGCAAGATAACTCGACCAATTACGCTAAGAATGAGTGCAGCAACCATTACTCCTCTTACCTGCTAACTATTAAGGGCTATTGCTGTATGGACATGAGCCCGGTGGTCTGAAATTTTGAAGGTGAACCATATTATCATAGTTTGGCCTGAATTCATAATTTTAAAGTTTATAAAAGTGTAGATCAAGTGTATTATAGGTTCATCGGGCTCATGAGTTCTTTGAGTCCATTTGAATTCATTGAGTTCTTAACTGAGCGGAGTACTTTTGTCTACTAGCTTTATGTAAATTCACTTGATTGCATGACAGTTTGTTGGCTGCCAAACAATTCCTGAAACAGTGACATAATTATGTTTACTTAGATTGAGATCTTTTACTTTATTTTTTAAATATTTATAATATTTCATTAATTCACCTATAGTTTTTTTAAATTATTTTTTGCAGATTCAAATTCTATGATTTAAAAAGGAGAAGAGATCTTCTTCAGTACGTGCTTTAAATTTACAAGGTTTAATTTATGTAAATTCTTATAATTTATGAACTTTGAACTTTGAAATCTACTTTATCTATAGGTCTAAATCTAATTCTACCCAATTCATGCACCAAAAAATTATGCTAAATCTTAGATAGGTTTCTATTTTTTGATCATAACTTTACTTTTGTCAAACTTGTTTACCGTTGGATATGAGAGGGATCCACATTTAGCATTGGATATGAGAGGGATCCACATTTATGATTTAATTCTTACCTTGTAAAATAAAATATATAAGGTACATGATAATGCGGAAGAAACATATTAACGAATGCAGAAACAATTGTTTCTGCTTCTGAATTCGATAATTATTAGAGATCCGTTTCATTTCCGCCAACTTAATAGATGGTCTTTAACGGTTTTGGCATCCGGTAGCGGAAATGGAAACAGGGCTAATAATGAGAACTTGGGTATCCATTTGCAACCTAATCCTTATTATAAGTCCGCAACTCCTTACCTTTTCTTTCCATTTAAAAGTCCACATTAACAGTTGGTACAATTTCAGCAAGAAGATTACAAATACATGACCTCATCAACCGCGGACCACATGCTTTCACCTGCGTATTCCGTTTTTTCTCTTTTTCTTAGGTGGAAGAGTACTGGTTAACCAAGTATATTTTACATGTTCTAGAGAATTTGATTTCGACCTTGACCTAACCAGTTTTCTCCTTCGACTTCCTATATAATAATACAAGCAGCTATTTTAGAGTTAAAAATTCAACTGTTGAGACAATCCTGCACGTCTCATCCTCGAATCTGGATCCCTTAGTATACTGGTTGTCCGAGCTTAGTCAATGCACTTAGTCAATGCACTGAGGAGGAGAGAGGTAGATTTTTGAAAAAAAATTTCCCGCCGAACTGAAAAACTTGACGGACCTCACCCTCCTCCCCTTAGTGTATTGATTGAGCTCCATCAACCAGTATATTGATATCTGTATTCCTCATCCTCTATTACGGTGCATATGAGAATGAGTATGGATCACCTGAACCTGACCAAATGCGATCACATGGTACTTTTGTGGCTTCTCAGGGAGAGGTTTTTCTAAAAAACTCCCTCCTCCTCTCTCACAACTGACCGAGTTTGGCCAGTAATTGAACCGAGATGATCCGAACGCTACGAGAATACAAGTACTCCCGGCCAATTTTGAAAAAAATGAATTTCCCTCCCACCTCTAGAGTGAAAGAAATTTGATTGTTGAAGAGATATCGTCACTGCGCTGCTGGGCCACAGGTCGGATGCATGGCACCCGAACTAATAACTAGCGTTGGTGCCGCCTCCTTGCTGACAACTTTTTATTCCCGGCTCTCCGGCCACTGAGCTCTGAGCAGATACCGAAATGGAAGGAGGCGGCCCCCCCACCTCCGCCGTGGCAAGAAGACCCCACGCACCAATGTGCCCGCCGGCTCGGCCGCGGGCGAAGCCGACAGGGCATGAGACCGGCCACGTGCTGTTGTGGTTAAACCCAGGGGACCTTTTGCCCCCTATAGCGGCCGGGCTTTAGCCTGATATGCTCGGGGACAGGTGGGGTGGGGCACTGAAACTAGAAATAAAGCAAACCGGACGTAGGGGTTCACGTGTGGAGATGTGCGTGAGTCGGTGGCCTAACACTCCTGCTCTGCCTTTGGCCATTTATTAGAAGCATCGAGTAGATAGATTAGGTCATGGGATTGTCCGTAGCTGGAGTAAAGACCGCACCTGGCATCCAATGCAAGCATGGAGGGGTCTATTGACAGGTACTTGCCACTGTCTTTTCCTGGTACATACACGATCCCAAAAGATACGTATGTTTTGTTATCGGTGGGTCTGTGGTGTTTTCTGAGGTGATCTGTGGTCACTAGAAATTATAAACTCCGGTAGTGTCATTTGTAATATACATTTGGTCGTATATATGATGTATCGACTTTGATAATTATACATTAAAATATTATATTTTATGATTTTTTTTAAGAACTTCTCGAGATGATCTAGAGTGCTCTTATACGATTCAATTTGTACTTCATAAGTTTCTTATTTGGGAAACATATACGGGTTCATGAGGGGATTAATGTCTAAGATAAAATATCTTCATTTCGTGAAGCTGAATGGGTCCTTGGGATTTTTTTCTTTCAATAATGTTCTTGAAGCCGAAAGAATGTCTTCTGAACAGAAGCGACAAGTCGTGATTGCGTGAAACTTTCTGCTCAAATTTGAACTCTAAATATATAAATATTCGTCAATCACTCGACAAAAGAGCTGATGAGGTGTTTGGTTGATGCATTACATAGTTCTACCTGTATCAATTTTGATATTTACCACTAATAGTTAGTGAGTCATGTTTAATTATACTCTATGAATTTTATATCCTTGCATAGGTAAAATGTGTTGTCGTAACAAATTCAATAAAAAAGTATGAGTTGCAATAAAAATATTAGAATTTAGTTTTTGAGAGTGTCGAGATCTCTTCATATTTTTCTTTTTCCACATCTAACTCTCCCTTTCCCCTTGAACGTTTTTTTTAACTGTTGCTCCAATGTTAATCTTAATATTAGTATTACATATATACCTCAAGAATGCTAATTTCAAAATTGTTACTGTATCAAACTAAGACTCCAATCAAATTGGATACAAACTAACGCCAATCAAATAGGACACAAACCAAGCGACAGACACTTTTTCCAAAATCTAACATCTATCAGATCTTGAAATTACGGAGTCCATGTTCTATGCCTCAACTCATATAAAATAAAAGTAAAACAATTGTTTGACAAGATAAAACAAAAAAATGACAGATTTATCCCTAAGGTGCAAAAAGGAACAAGCTCATGGGGCGGAAAGAATCTGTCTCAGATTTGAAAGGCTTACGTCAGCCGCCACTCCGAAGGCGGCGCGTCTCCGACCGGGGTGGGATCCACCTCCCTTCTAGATCGGACGGCACGCAGATCGATCCAATACTCCGCGCCGCGCGATGCAGAGACCGAGAACGGGTATCCGATGATGGCTTCTTGTCCGAAACGACACCATAAGATAAACATATAAAATCACCATCCACTCCCCCCATCCCCACCCTTCGACGGATCAAAACTTAATCTGGACCGTCAAAACAGACATAAGCGTTGCACTGTTCTTGTTGTTTTGACGGTTAGGTTAGAGACCGCTAGGTGAGAGAGCAAACAGCTAGCCTCTTCTCCTTCTTCCTCTCCCTTGTTGTTCTATCTTCTCTTTGCATGCAGGATCCTCTCGTTGGAGGTGAGGAAAAGGTAAAAAGATAGGGTTTACAGTCTGAAGGGGAAAGCAGAGAAAGAGAGAACAAGGTGGTTTACCAGGGGAGTACAAGGAGGAAGTAGGAGAAGAAGCAAGGAATAATATAAAGGAGGAAGCAACAAGTGAGTAGCCCAACGACTGCCTCTCGCTCTTTCGTTGTCACACCCTGTCTATTGCCTTCTCTCGCACGCCTCCTCCTAATCTACCCGATCCTCATGCTTTCCTTGGCCTGTTCATCCATATATGTGGAGCTCGTCAGTGGGTGTCGCTTCCCTTCTGCTCATCTGTGCTAATCTCTCGCCCTGCAGCCGGGTGTCGTTGTTTCATATGGCGGCCTCCCCGGACTTGAGGGGGTCGTCGCCGCCGGTGGAGCTGGAACTTCGTGCGGTGTCGATCCTGCCGCCGGCAGAGGATCGTGGGAGGAGGATGCCGTCGTCACCGGAGGCGGAGGCGGACGAGGGTGGCGGGGGAGAGTGCCACACGCCGGCCTCCATGGAGAGCAAGATAGCCGCGATCACGAGCTGCCCGCCCGCGCCGAAGAAGGCGAGGCGGACGTTGGCCCCGTGCAAGCGACGGCTGTCGGATCTGGAGTTGTTTAGTGTCGGTCCGGAGCTGATGTGCCGATTGTTCAGGCCTATGGACGCTCCGCGCTTCGTGTGTCTTCCACCGGCGCCAGCCACAAAGAAGCGCAAACTCTACTACCCAAACGAAGAATGAGAGAACTCTCTCTCTCTCTCTCTCTCTCTCTCTCATATTTTCTTTTTCCTTTCTTGTTCTGCCTCTTTATTCGGTGTACGTATGATGTGATAGCGCGGTTATCTGAGAGATCAGATAAAGTATAGCACGTTTTTTAATTTGTCTTTGTTTTATTTGTATAGAGCGCTATATCTTTTGTTAAGATGAAACTTCTCTCAGCGATAAAAATTCTGCAGGGTTCCAGTGTCGTGGAGAAAATCTCAATCTGTCTCCTTGGAAATCTCTGATCTCTCTCTCTCTCTCTCTGTGCGCGCGCCCGTCACCGTACTTTTGAGGTTCTTTTTCTTGGATCAAGCAGAGCAGGCAGCAGGCAGTCTTCACGTAATCTGTGATCATCGTTATTTGTGAGATAAAAAAGACAACAGAGTTCCCATCGGATACTATTTCATATAGGTCTCTCCAGTGATAGGTAGGTAAAATATTAGAAGGAATGCTTGCTTGCTCTTGCCGCCGCTCCTCTGGAGCGGAAGAGGATGGATCGCAGGAGAAGGCCACTACTTCGGCAGCTAGTTCTTTGTTTTCGGTTATTGTTCTACTTCCTCCAGACTCTCCTATGGGATTTCTATATATATTAATTCTACGTATGAAATTGAGTAATATTCTTCACGCCTCTCCAAATTTCAACTGTGCCAGCTAATTCCTATCCATTTTCGTATCGTTTCAAATGCTAATTAGTCTAATTTTGACGCACTAGGCTATGTATCCTTCCTACCACCACCAATCGCACCGTCGAACCTTGCAATAATTTAGCCACCGGACGGAACTATTGCCAAGTCAAGTGGACGTGATCAAGTTTCAAATCACGGAAAAGTATCAGTGTTCAGCTTCCGTAGCAACTAGGCCACCCTCCGGTCATCATCTGCCGTCATCCACCTATCATATATTCGTCACTAGCTAAGGTGCGATTCTTATGAATTTTTCACTGTTTTCAAAATATAGTTTTTAGCTGGGGAATCTATCGGACGATGCCAGGATGATGATAACGGATATTATACTCTGCAATAAGGAACCCGGAGATGTTTGCCCGAGTCTGATATCCGTCCCTTTTCTCTTATCTTCTGTCTGTCATTCTACTCCTTGGAAACGATTCGATCGAAGAGAAAACCCGATCATGCCCATATATGGGATACAGGTAAAACCTTCGCCCCCGGCAGACCTCCACCATCCTTCCGGTTATTAATTTGCCAAAGCCAACTTGGATTGCCACCAAAACTTTTACCCAGGAAGAGTTAAAAGGACAAGGCCGTCCTCTCGGGCGCGCAGGACACATTTATATATTGTCTTCACCCTGAAACTTCTACAGTACTGGATATTCGGATTTCTGGCGCCAGGTTGTGAAACTTACCCACGTAATTAAACTGGCTTACAATTCTTCTCTCAGGTCACACAGGGACGCAGCAACATCTTTATTTTTCTACCTTTACCTGTCTAGTGTACACAAATAAGGACATGACACATGCGTATCAGTGAGATAAAGTTATTAAGGGGTGGATAGCGACTGAGGACATTAGTAACAATATTGTCATGATGCCGGTGAAACTTCCAGAGTAATTGTTCGGATTCGTCGTGGCCGGTGCAACACCCATGTATCTGGCAGGCGCGCTTCCAACAGTAAGAAAGATTAGTATAGTAACTCTGGCCATGCAATCATCGATCCCTCTGGTCACGTAGCAGCAGCAAGAACAGCTTTTCTTTTTACCTCTCCAAATATTCCATTCGAATACGATGACCAGTTAGTACCACTTTTCTCCCTTCTGAGGTACACAATGATAAGGACATCATCAGCGCCAGTTAGATAAAGTTACTAAAGGATAGATAGCGGCAGAGTTATTGAAATCTTCTACCAGCGATTTCCTTGTTGTCCGAATCCCGTGCATATGGAGGGTGGGAATAAAGAGCAGCAAGGAGAGAAGAACCAACAGATGGCATCATAGCATGCTTTGGAAACGCGTGTGGACGAAGAAACAGAAAAGGCCATGGGAACCGGGGGGTGTTGAGAGATCAAGCGGTCCAGGGGGCGGCAGGCATCTCACCTGTTGCCAAGAGGTGAACATTTAAAGGTGGCAGGGGCTTCGTTCCCTTTACCAGTTTATTAGGCAAGAAAGGTGTACGCCTAGGTTCTCCTAGAGAGAGCAGAGGCAGATAGAAGCTGTCAAGAAGAAGGTTTGGGGTCGTTTTCCTTCCTCGTCACATTCATGTGCGGCATTATTTCTGTCTCCAGCGAAGCCCTTGTCTCCTTGCACAGGGAGCCCATTTGCAAAGGGAAAGGGTGAGGGCAAGTGGGTAGGAACAGTAGAAGAAGTAGCCAGCCCCTGCCATTAACTGCCATCATAGATAAGACCTTTCCTTCACGTGCTAAGAATCTGCTGCTGGTTACCGAATAATGCCGGCATTAATTCCACGGAGGGGGAGCTGTAAGATAGTACTATGTCTCAGGTCCGTGTGGACAAATTTTAATTTAATTTAATTTTATCCTTTTAATGCAGATCTTGCTAAAATGAAGGAATATCCAGTTACTAATGAGATTAATTGCTACAGTTCTTCACTGTGCCGTAAATTGTGCGTAATGCAGTGCATTGAATAAATAAAATGCATGACGTCCATAAATGAGAACCGTGATGCATGAAGCCAGTGTTTCAACAGATAATTTTCTAAAATGATATGAAATAGACATAGTTTTTTTTTTACCAAATACATATAGTACCTAAGAATCTGTTTATTAGTAACAGATAGTCTTTTTAAACTATTCATAAATGCAGCGTTGCACCTGCACAATAAGTTTCCTGGTTAGTGTCCAATTAGGCTAGCCATCTTGGCCATATATATGATGCTTCTAAGGGAGTAGGAAATGCTTGTCATGTTTGACGTAGGAATTAATTTTTTTTTCTCAACTCTGACTGAAGAAGAAGACCAAGAAATACAAAGGAATAAATATAGGAGTAGGCTGTAAAATGATGAAAGACTAATATATATGTAAAGTCTCTCCTCAAAAATTATGAAAAAATCCTCGATAAAACCTTAACTAATACCACATGCACAACTTTTAAAATTTATTAATAAATCGAACACATCCACGGACCACTGGGCCAACTGCCTCTTAGCACACCAAGCATGGTCTTCTCCTACGTATGGCATCGTTGTCACATTATGATTAACTTAGAAGGTGGATAACTAAGATGGCCATTTCCTTTCTAAGTTAAATTATAGTTAATTTTTAAACGTACAACTGCGGGAACTAAAAAGTTTAAACATAAAGGTTTACTGGACTTGGACTTAATACACAAGATGCAAGAACTTTCTTTCCCAGATTCAATCACTATCTGGACTAGAAAATAAAACACATTTACTTGGACACTGTCTACAGATGAATCACTAACTTAAACGCCCATCTAAACTAATGCCAGTTATATTGCATCATTTAAAAAATACAATGTATATAGCGTAATTATCCATTAACACAGTTTATGGGAATTTCGATATATAGACTACCTGGCCTACTTCCAGATGAAGTTAAGACACCACATTTCTGGCAGTACCTTTCCTCAAGTTAGAAGCGAATGGAAGTGATAGCCTTCGCTTCTAACATTTGCACTTTCTTTGATTGTTTTGTTCTCGTATTTCAGCGCTCAAAGGGAGGTTCCTGCACAAGGGTTTAGCTCAGATGCTACTCATGGGATTCCTCTGCTTGATGGCGGCGGCAGCACGTCCGTCCGCCGCAATTCGCACAGCACTGTCCCAGGACATCCCTCACTCCATTACTCGCCACCATAGCTGGCACCCGACCACCTGCCACATGCAAGAGCCCACCGCTCACATGATCAGTTTCGTCTGAACTGTGGCATGCGGCCAAACCAGTAATGCATGGACATGGTGGCTGCCAGTGTGCTCCCGGCCGCCGCAGCAACGTCGGCGCCTCGTTTGCTGCCTAAGCCGACCCTCATATGATCTTCACAAGGATGCCCACCCCTCCAAGTGCAGGAAGGACAGGTTTGCATAAATCCTCCCTTCTCACTCAGACCCACTCCTTGTCTCCATGTTCACCCCCATAAATTGTCCTTCACAATTTCTGATCACCTTATACTGATGGCAAGTGTTTTTTTTTTTTTTTTATATATATATATATATTCTTATGACTAGTGTATTTGTTTGTATATTCCTGACTTCAGAAAGCTTGTATTGTTATGTTTTCGTCAAAATATTATGAACTTCAATTAAGGGGACATTTGTTATTGAAGAAAAAGTCAGAGCTTTTCTTAGAATCTAAAAAAGTTAAATAATGAGAAAAACTAGATAAGAGGATGAGAGTGAATGGGGGAGTAACACCTATGTAATAGCTTTGAATGCCCCAAAGGTTGCAATGATGACTCCAAATTCTCATTTCTTTGTACTAGTATTTTTCAAAATTTTTACCTCTATTTCAAAGTTATCTCCAAAATCTAAAGAGCATAGCATTAACAAATGTCCCCCCCCCAAAATGTCAGAAATATCTTGTCACTTTTAATGAATTCAAAGGTACACATGTAAAACTCTCAATAATTTAACAGTATATTTGCAAAAATACTCAGACCTTTTTGATGGTTCTTTGCTTTGAGAGAGAGAGGAGAGAAAAGAGCGAATGAGAAAACGGGCTCCGATGGTTAACCCAAGGTAAGTTCAATTCTTCACCTTGGATACCCTTTTATAGAGACTCTTCTATTAACCATCTCCGCCCCCTCCTCGGAACCGCATCCGGAATCTTAGGGATCGTGGGAGACCAAGTCTCTATGTTTATCCCTGCAACAATCTCCTAATTTCATGAGGGTTAATGGTCAACTCTATCTAACATCTCCCACTTGACCATCAAGACCAAGTTATTCTTAATACACTCCCACTATCCGTGAGATGTATTGGTGTTGGGACACATTCTCACTATCTGTGAAATGTATTTTCAAATCAAATGATTCTTAATACACTCTCACTATCCGTGAGATGTATTAAAGTTCTGACACATTCTCACTATCTGTGAAATGTATTTTCAATTTTGTAAAGAAAATTTCCCGACTTATATATTCCCAAGTCCCATTAGACTTACATGTTTGACAAAACTTTCTACCGGTATACTTTTTGTCAACGGATCTGCAATCATATCACTGGTGGGAATATAAGTCACTTTAATTTCTCCTTTTTGAATAATATCACGTATATAATGATATTGAATTTCTATGTGTTTTCCTCTAGAGCTATTCGCTCCACTGTTAATCAAGCTAATTGCCGCCTGATTATCACAATAAATCTCAATTGATTTTTCTACCAAGTTGAGATTTAATTCTGTCAAAAATCGTCTTATCCAGACTGCATGAGTGGTAGCCATGCTACATGCAACATACTCAGCTTCTTGTATATTTCTTGCAACACATCCTTGTTTCTTACTATTCTAAGAAACAGCACCACCACCAAAGATGAACAAGTGTCCCGAAGTGGACTTTCCGTCATCTTTATCTCATCCGAAATCTGCATCGAAATAACCAAGCACTTCTAGTGTATTTGCTTGATATATTAATTTGTGGTGCAAAGTACCTTTCAAGTACTTCATAATCCTTTTAACAGATTCCCAGTGTGCTGGACCAGGATTACTTTGATATCTGCTTACTAAGCTTACTGCGTATGCTATGTCAGGCCTGGTACATAGCATAGTATACATTAAGCTTCCGACTGCTTGTGCATACGGCACTTGCAGTGCATCATGTCCTTCTCCAGGACATTGCTCATTACTTAATCGTTTTCCATGAACCAACGGCGTTGGTACTAGATTGCAGTTTTGCATTCTAAACCTCCTAAGTACTGACTGTAAATACTTATCTTGATTTATACTCAACATTCTAGACTTTCTATCCCTTAGGATTTGGATTCCGAGAACATAGGATGCCTCACCCATGTCCTTCATCTCAAATTTCTCACTGAGCTCAGACTTAACGTTATTCAACATTCCTATGTCATTTCCGGCGAGCAAAATATCATCTACATATAAAGATAATATAATGAACATGCTCCCACTCTTCATGACATATACACAATTGTCTAATTGATTTGGAACAAATCCAAGTTGAATAACAACATTATGAAATTTAAGATACCATTGTCTAGAAGACTGTTTCAAGCCATACAAAGCTTTCTTAAGTTTACATACTTTATTCTCCTGACCTTCTACATGAAAACCTTCAGGTTGTTTCATGTATATATCTTCTTCTAACTCTCCGTTAATGAATGCAGTCTTGACATCTATTTGAAAAAGTTCCAAGTCAAGATGCACAACAATTGCTAAAATCATCCTTATAGATGCAAATTTAGCCACAGGAGAATAAGTTTCTTGAAAATCTATACCTGGCATCTGAGTAAATCCTTTGGCAACTAATCGAGCCTTATACTTATCAATAGATCCATCTACACGGATCTTTTTCTTAAATACCCACTTGCAACTTATAGCCTTCCTATTCTTGGGTAATTCACATAGTTCCCATACATTGTTCCTTTTTATGGAATCAATTTCTTCTTCTATGGCTTTTCGCCATAGATCAGAGTCTGAAGATTTCAATACATCATTCAGATTCATGGGATCTATATTATTATCCCAATTTATGTCTACCGTTAGACATGAAGGCTCACATAAGTACAAGTGATAATCATCCATCCATGCTGGTGGAGTTCTAAGTCTTTTATTGCCAATTACAGGTTGATTTTCTTGCGTTTCATTCAAAGGCATTTGTTCATCTTCCACATTTGGTGGAAGTTCTTCTTCGATTTCTAGATCATTTATAGGTAAATCATTGTAATAGTGATCATCTATTACACTTAGAGGTTCTTTCTTATGATGAGATTCCTCTTCCTCTACATTTTCTAGAAATGTAGCATCCCTATATTCAATGATTCCTTTTTCCTTATCGAAGAATCTATATTCCGATTATTTGTCACAATAGCCTATGAATCGACACTTCAATGTTCTGAAGTCTAACTTGTCTCTTAGTTGATTTGGAATGAGAACATGGGCTACTGACCCCCATTTCTTAAGATGACTTATTTCTGGTTTCCTTCCATTCCACAGTTCATAAGGTGTACTTTCGATAGGTTTAGTGGGAATTCTATTCAATGTATAATTTGCCGTGAGCAATGCCTCTCCCCAAAAATTCTTCGGGAGTCCTGAATGCGATAGCATGCATCTAACAGCATTCATAAGCGTTCTATTCTTTCTTTCTGCCACACCATTATGTTGTGGCGTATAAGGCATAGTTACATGCCTCCTTATTCCATGCTCTTGGCAATACGACTCAAATTCCTTTGAGTTGTATTCCCCACCTCTATCTGTTCTTAACACCTTAATATTTTTACCCAGTAGCCTTTCTACTTCTGCTCTATATTTCTTAAAATAATTAAGAGCTTCTGATTTAGCAGAAATAAGATATACATAGGCATATCTGGAATAGTCATCTATGAATGTTATGAAATATTCATTTCTATCATATGTTTTTATACTTAATGGTCCACATATATCTGAGTGGATCAACTCTAGTAATCCTTGTGATCTATGTCTTACTGCGAAAGGTTTCTTAGTCATTTTACCGACTAAACAATGTTCACATTGTGACAATTCTATCTTAGTTAATGACAGTAGGTTCAATCTTATCATTTGTTCCATTTTAGATTTTCCAAGATGTCTTAATCTAAAATGCCACAGATCACATTCAGACAGATGACACAAGGAATAATTCATAACAGCATCATTAATATTATTAACTTCTGTGTCCACAACAGGAATACAAAATAAGCCATGTTCGGGAACAAGTTTTCCCATGGCAAAGACCTTTTTGTTCTTTCCTATGGACACCCTTTTATTGTAGAATCGGACTTCCAGACCATTTTTCATGAGAGCAGTTACAGAAAATAGATTGCGCCTAATACTCGGCGCATAACAGACATCCTTGAGGACCATGATGTTGTCCTCAAGATCTAAACGATATGATCCAACACCTTCTACATTCAGGTAGGTGTTGTTTCCCATATACATTCTCTGCTCTCCAAGACGTAGCTGCTTGAATTCCACCAGCCCTTTCTTTGTCTTTGCCACATGACAAGTTGCGCCAGAATCTACCCACCAGTCGTTGGTGTCGATAATCACAGCATTGCATTCCGTCAAACCGAAGAATTCACGTTTGCTGGTTCCCCCCTTTTCCGGGTTTTTACCCATGTTTCCGTGCTTTTCAGGACAATTGGCCTTGTAATGACCAAATTTGCCACATGTGTAGCAAGCACCACGGGGAACCTTTTTGCCTTTATAGTGTGATTTTGCTTTGAACTGTGGCCTATTCGGTCCAACAGAGTGATTCTGACTTTTGTTATATGCTGATGAGAGCTTCTGGTGAATAGCATTCACTTCCTGCAAATTCAGCTATTGACCTTTCCTACTGGCAATGATATCCTGCTCAACTGCTAACCTAGCTGGTAAATCAGTGACACGAAGAACGGTACCGCTCATCCTAAGGGTTGTGGCAGCCATATCTAGTGAAGATGGCAGACTATTCAAAATAGTCGCCACCTGCATTCTGTCTGGAACCTCTGTTCCAGCAGTAGAAAGATCTTTAGCCATAACAATCATCTTATTCACATATTCTATGACGCTATCGCCCTCTTACATACGGCAAGAATTATACCGATGCAATAGGAGCTGAGTATTCACCTTAGAAGTGGTGTCATACTTCTCCTTGATAGCATCCCACAATTTCCGGGCAGTCTCATAAGTTTCAAAGAATTTTATGAGGTTGTCCTCCATGAACATTAGCATCAGGCTTTTAGCCTTGTTGTCATCTCACAAACATTGCTCTCTTCTCCTGATATCTCCCTCTCCGGGGTTATCAGTTAATTCCGGAACAATACTGTTAAGTACATGTTCAATATTATCATGAATAAGACCATATCTAATTTTCCTATGCCACATGTTATAATTAGTACCTTTCAACTTGTCCAGTTTAGCCAGTTCAGAAGCAATGAGTTTACTAGCCATTTTAAGTAGGACAAGGCTAAGGCTCAATATACATAATTTAACAATTATGATTTGTAACACAAATAGCATTAAATCATGCATCATTTTGTATGATTTGATAAATCAACTTAGCATAACAAACTTTTTAAATAACTAATTTACACAAATGATATTCAATCAAGAATTACTTAATATTAAATTTATTTTAACAACAATCAAAATATAATTTGAATTTTCTAAACAGAAATTAAAATGATAATAATAAAGGAATGTCAATTAAGTTGTAACTAATTATAAATTTGTATTTATAATCGATTTATCAGGCAATAACTTAATATGAAAGGATTAGTTATAAACAATGATGCAGGTTATGATAAACACCAGATATTTAACTAGGTTATCTTTAAGCAATAATCACGGATTCGAATTATATCAATTAAATATCAAATATGTAAAGTTATAACACTAAAGGAATCTAACAAAGCATGTAAGAAACATTAAATAAAGTGCACATGAATTTAGAATCTGCACAGCTACACATATCACCACATACACAAAAGTAATCTGCAGCAGCTTTAACAGTAGGTACGAACCAGTCTTTTCAAAATAATACTATATATATGAGTTTAGTAAATCAAGAGTCCAAAACATATGCTGAAAATTAATACAAGTCGTGTGTGGTGAAGAGGAGGGTTGATTTTAAATTATAACACTAAAGGAGCAATAAAGACGCATCAGAATGCTTTTCAGGTGTACGGTATATAATATGATAAAGGTTAGCATCATTAATGGCTTCTTACAACAGCATGTGTATGATGGGTGCAGTGCAATGACAACAAACAAAAAATAATGCCCAAACAAGTTACAGATGTACTGGCATGCATAAAATAATATTAAACATAGGCAAAGCTGACAAGTCTAATAAATCCTACAACCTTTATCTTTAAGAAGTACAGATAGAGCAGATCGGGTTTGATATTTTTTGCAGGTGAAAAGATTCAAAGCTACCCCTTTAACATATATTATTCACCCAATATATATATCTTATAGTGGGAGATCGGGTTAGAACCTGTTGGAGATGTTTTTGGGGAAGGTTCCTACGAGCTTGGCGGTGTGCAGCTGCTGGCAGCAGGTGATGGCGACGAGCGGCAGCGGCGGTGCTGCGGCGGGCTACGGCAGTGCGGCGAGGACAGCGGCGGTAGGGGCTGCGGTGTGCGGCAGCGGCAACGGCAGAACACGGCCGGTGCTGCAGCGGCGGCGGTGCTGCGGCGGGCTGCGGCAGTTCGCGGGGTGAGCCGCGGCGCGAGGGGAAGCAGCGGCGGGCTGCGGCGGTTCGCGGGGTGTGCCGTGGCGCGAGGGGGAGCAGCGGCGGTGCGCGGTGGTTCACTGGGTGAGCCACGGCGCGAGGGGGAGCAGCGGCGGTTCTACAACGGCGGTGATGCAGCGGCAATGGCACAGCGGGCTGCGGCGGGTCTCGGCGTAGCAACGGTGCTCGGGGGAAGCCGCGGCAGCGAGTCTCGGCGGTGGCTGCGACGGCGGTGCTGCAGCGGCAAGGGCACGGCGGGCTGCGGCGGGCTGCTTCGGCAGGAGCATCGGCGGTGGCTCTGGTGCGAGGGCAGCGCGGCGGCTCCGGTTCGCCGCAGCGGCGGTCGCGGCAGGACTGCGGCGTGGCTCCGGTGCGAGGGCACGGCGCGGCGGGACGTGGTGGCGAACCAGCAGCGGTGGGTGCGGCCGACTGCAGCGCGTGGGGAGGCCGGCGGGTGTCCGCGGCGGCGGCGGTGCTGCAGTGGGCAGCGGCGGTCGCGGGGAGCAGCGGCGGAAGCGGCGCGGACGAACCTGGCTCTGATACCAGTGATGGTTCTTTGCTTTGAGAGAGAGAGGAGAGAAAAGAGCGAATGAGGAAACGGGCTCCGATGGTTAACCTAAGGTAAGTTCAATTCTTCACCTTGATTTCCCTTTTATAGAGGCTCTTCTATTAACCATCTCCGCCCCCTCCTCGGAACCGCCTCCGGAATCTTAGGGATCGTGGGAGACCAAGTCTCCATGTTTATCCCTGCAACAATCTCCTAATTTCATGGGGTTGATGGTCAACTCTATCTAACACTTTTTGGCAAATTCAGTTAGAATTCACAATATTTTGATGGGACATCTTTTTCGAGGATGTCAACGATATTGGTAATAATATATGGGACTTAGAAGTATAGATGCAAACACATTAATTTATAAGGATATAACAAAAATTCCCTTTTTCGATTCTTAATTAATGTGACCTCTTCAAAAAAAAAAGGTTGCTTCCTTATATATGTAATAGTAGTAAAGTCACGCAATTCAATTCTAGTCTGCCCCCTTAAGGATGGCTAGTCTCACGTTAAAGCAAGGGAGTGAGGTTAAAAGAATTCAAATGCATATTTTTCCAAGCAATGAAGTTTAGATTTTTGTTTGTTGTTTCCCAATGGGCAGAACTCTTTCCCTCTAACAACGGAAGAGCCTGGTGGTCTCTAGATCAAGATAGACTATGTTCTTATTGCCACATAGTGTCTCGATCAATTTAAGACTATGTAATTGATGTTCTTGTCTCTCATGAGAAAGGTGAACGTTCTCAATGAGTGAAACTTAAAGTAGTGGGTTCCTCTAACAAGTTCATACAGGCATCCAAAGTTGTGCCAATGTGTTCCGGCCCAATGTGTGTTCAAATAGATGGCTCATGTGCCCTTCACTTCTCAGGCCCATTATGGTCGGAGGCATTTAACGTTGTCGGAGAGCCCACTCCCCTGGATACATTTCTTTTTTCTTTTTTTTTGAGATACGCCATTCGATATGGACACTTTTGTCATCGAATTTAAGCATTACGGCTAGGCGCCAGCCTGTGTGCAACGTTGTTGGTAACCCTCCCTCCAAACTGCGAGTTAGATTCCTTCCAGGTTCCAGCTGCCCATAGACACAGTTTGCATGACTTGAACGAGAGTATCCGATACCATATCTGCCCCATGCTCAGTCTTCTTGGATATTTTGTTTGACGAGAAATATATATTTGCTGCACGATCATTGTGGAAGTGCAGCCAGCACACCTTAAATCATCTGATCAATGTGTTATCCAATCCGTCGATCGGATGAAGCTCGTGCATAAGTACACACTGCAACCTTACAGTAGACCGTGCAGCTGTATTTTCATGCGTTTTCAGAAAAATACTTGCTAAAATGCCAGCTAAAAACAACTTGTAGGCGGCCCATCACATCAGGCCGGCCCATCTACCCACTGAACCGATAGGCATAATCCACGAAGATGAGAAATGGGCCCTTACTTCACGCTGGGTAGCCTGGAGGGAGGCTAACAACAGCAACCAGGGCAGTCTCCCCTTAACTTAAGAAATGCCCCACTTGACGTACGTAGGCCGTGTTGGCACTTGCGTGGCTTCGGGTGGGGAACCTTCGGGCCTGCAAGCCTGGAGGTCAACCTCCTCCTCCTCCTCTCATGTCTCATCTTCTACACCACAATTTCTTCCCTCCACTTCCAGATGAGGTTCCACGAAGAGGACACCACCGCCACTCCTCCCCTCACACATGCAGCCAACCCCGGCACATCGCCATCGGGATCTTCTTCCCCACCATGGAATCCAGGTGCCTCCACCACTACCACCACCACCTCAATCCACCCCATCGTCTCCCCAAACTCTGCAACATTCCAATCTCTACTAGACTCCCCAGATCCTTACCCTTCCACCTCTGTGTCCGCACCCGCAGCTCTGTCATATCCTCCAACACACGACTCTGCCGCCGCCGTCGCTGCGAAGCCCTTAGCAGGCTGACGACCCGCCCGTCAGCTACTGCTGGCGACTCGATACCCGGTGAGCATGGCGCCGGCCTTCTATCCGACAGCTCCGACCTCGCCCCGACCACCGCGGTACAAAGGACCTTCACCGCGTGGGACATGGCCAGCCTCTGGGTGGGCCTCGTCGTGGGCGTCCCCTCCTACTACCTCGCCGGCAGCCTCGTCGACCTGGGCATGGCGTGGTGGCAGGGCATCCTTACCGTCTTCCTCGCCAACCTCATCCTCCTCGTCCCCCTCGTGCTCACCGGCGTGCCGGGCACCAAGTACGGCATCCCCTTCCCTGTGCTCGCCCGCTCCGCGTTCGGCGTCCGCGGCGCGCACGTCCCCACCCTCCTGCGCGCGCTGGTAGGGTGCGGCTGGTATGGGATCGAGTCGTGGATCGGTGGCGAGGCCGTCTTCCTCCTGCTGCCAGCGGCCCTGAAACAGTCGTCCCTGGCCCGCACCACGATCCCATGGCTGGGCGCGACGCCGCTCGAGTTCGCCTGTTTCGTGGCGTTCTGGCTGGCCCAGCTGGGGATCATATGGAGAGGGATCGACGGCATCCGGGAGCTGGAGAAGTACTCGGCGCCTGTCCTCATCGTCCTCACCTCTTGCCTCCTCTGCTGGGCGTACCTCAGAGCCGGCGGCTTCGGCAGGATGCTGTCGCTGACCTCGCGGCTGTCGCCGGGGGAGTTCGGGGCGGTATTCTTCCCGGCCCTCACCGCCAACATCAGCTTCTGGGCCACGCTCGCCCTCAACATTCCCGACTTCACCCGCTACGCGCGTAGCCAGCAGGACCAAGTGCTCGGCCAGGCCGGCCTCCCTGTGTTCATGGGCATCTTCACCTTCGTGGGGCTGGCGGTGGCGTCCTCCACTGAGGCCATCTTCGGGCGGGTCATCTCCGACCCCATCCGCCTCCTGGGCGAGGTCGGCGGCCCCGCCACCCGCGCCCTCGCCATTTTCGGCATCGCCCTCGCCACTGTCACCACCAACATCGCCGCCAACGTCGTGGCACCCGCCAACGCGCTCGTCAACCTGGCCCCCGCGGCGTTCACGTTCCGGCGGGGGGCTTTGCTGACGGCGGCGCTGGGCGTGGCCTTTCAGCCGTGGCGGCTGCTCCGGACCAGCGAGAGCTTCGTCTACACTTGGTTGGTGGGCTACTCGGCGCTGGTGGGGCCGATCGGGGGGATCATCCTGGCCGACTACTACCTGATCAAGCGCGGGGAGCTGGACGTGGGCGGACTGTACTCCGCCGCGCCCGACGGGCCGTACCACTACCGTGACGGCTACAACTTGTCCGCCATGGTGGCTCTGGCGGCGGGGATCCTGCCCATCGTTCCGGGTTTCCTCCGCAAGGTTGGGATCCTGGCGACCACCGCCGACGTGTTCTCCGTCGCTTACAACAACACGTGGTTCGTCGGCACGTTCGTTTCCGGGTTCGTGTATTGGCTTCTCTCTTCTTATTCAAATAGAAGGAAGGAGGGAAGCAGCTCATCGGACTGAAGCAGTAGCGCCGCCTGTGCCCGGCGGGTGTTTTTGCAGCTGCGACGGCGCCGACGCAGTGTGATGTTAAAAAGGCACATGTGAATCTGTGGAACGGGGATTCTGGGGACCCGCCTTCTTCCAACTTTCTTATTGGATAAGAGGTCGTTAGGACAATAGATTACAGAGATGGCAATCTATGGCTTTTGTCTTCATAAAGTTAGGGAAAATGGCTCAAATGTTGTTCTTGTTGAAGTTATTGGGCCATCTGCTATGTTGAAGTTATTGGGCTATCTATCTCAAAACCTTAAGACAATGAATGGAGTAGACACCATCTTCTAAACATTTTTTGATTTTGTCCTTTTTTCAATACAGGACTATTCTAACAGCTCCCGGAGAGGTAAATAGATACAAATACATTGGTTTCGTATCTGATCTCACCGGACATGGATATATATTTTACATCTGTTTTAAATATGGATACAAATATGATTATTCTAAAATATCCCTATGTATAAATTTAAAAGATCCATATTTGAATATAAATTGTTCGTATTTATGTAATTCTTGCGAAATAAGAAAACTTATATGGTTAACATGATTTTTATTCTTGAAACTTTGATCACACATTAAAATTTTTATCTTTTAAAGTCAATTTTTCCTCTTGACGACCTTTTTACTATATCCAATTTATATCAATGAGGATATTAATTTTATAATCACATGATTATTTGTATTTGAATTTGTATTCAAATACAAAGTATAAATATATACATATATATATATATATATATCTGGTCCTTATTCACTCCATTTACATCCTTTATTGGTCCAGTTGCAAATAGAAGAGGAGAGAGACGTTCTTTTTTCTTTTCTTTTTTTTTCATTTAGAGTGTTGTTTTAAGTTAAAAATTATTTTTTTTACATAAGAAACTAGAGTACTCCGATCCATTAGCCAGTTGAAATGATGAGTGCAGTCATATGAACATCCATGTTCACCGCTATTAAGATTATATCATCTTTCATTGCAAAACAAGATTACGTTGCCTAAGATATTAATGAAGCTAGGTACGTTAAAAGGGAATTTTCTGTTTTACATATGTATCCTCAATTTGTGAAAAATGTTATTGAGATGCAAGTTAGAGATGCATTCCATGAGATGAAACTCCATTAATTATACTTGTGGTAGCACACATTATGTTTTTTTAGAATGAAAGAATATGTTTCAATATCTCACACAATCGTTTCTAATAACTGGGGGTATAAACATAATTGTTCCCTCAGTTAAACAAATGGTTGCTTCTCCGAAGGCCTCCACTAGTCGCCATAAACCAACTCAAACCAAACTGAAATAGTTTGGTTTGATTTGCAGTTTGGGCCTGGGTCACTTTGGTTAAATAGTCAATTTTAACATATAATTATTCAAAAAATAGTATTTAAAAATTATTTAGAGGTTTGGGTCTAAAAGGGACCATATAGTTAAACAACCTTTTATATTAAGGAGTTAACATTTTTTTTGCACAAGATGGTGATGTAAAAGGTATTGTATGAAAATAATTTAAAATTTTATATCTTATAATTTACATAAACTTACATTTAGCCTATGAACTTAATAATTATATTATACATTTTTAACGTAATTCGATTTATTCAACTTAGTTTGGTTTCTGAACAAGATAAATCAAACTAACCAATTTCTCAATTTGGTCTAGTTTCAACCCAAATCAGGATTTTAGAAGTTCAAATTAAACCAAACCAAACTGAATTGGTTGGTTTGGTTCGATTTTTTGGTTTGAACCGAATAGTGAACAACCCTAATCTAGACCAGTATGACTAAAAGGAAAGAGTAGTAGCTGCTGCAATGTTCCCTGCTTGCAGTAGTGTTGTTTTTTTTTTTTTTTTTTTTTGATTTTTTTTAAGGTTGGATCTTACATGTGCTACGATATTTGTACATCTTGATCTCTTATTAAATGATCCAAAAATTAACAAAAATAAAAAATTGAGTCCCAATGAACAATAAAAATATATTCTTAATGGGGCGATCCAATGGCAATTTCTTAGTTTTTAGAATATTTTAAGTCATCTGATTGGTGATTAGATTATACATACAGAGACATGCAGAGCACGTAAGATATGATCTTAAAAAATAATTAAAAAATACCTACTGCAATGCTCCCCACTGCAAGAGGGGAGCATTGCAGCCAGCCTTGCTCGAAACTAAAAATGAGTTATATACTTACCCAGCGCACCCAGTGAGTTCGGGTCGGGCTGATAAATATTTTTTTTTTTCAAAAACATATATATATACAACTGGCTAAGGTTGATCTGAGCTTCATAGATGTACTGTTCGATTTTTGATTGGACATGAAAAAAAAAAAAAGGCAGTTGCGCATCATCGGATCCAAATGCAGTGCATCAAGTATTACTCAATAAAATTTGCATCTTGTTTGGTTGAACTGTCCTCCCACAAGAGTCCACAGCCTCATTCACCAGTGTAACATATCCCGGGCATTCCATGGCTTATTTATACCTAGCAGAACTACCCTGCTCACTGCAGCCCCTTCCTGTTCCTCCCTTTCTCACTCTTTTTTATCTAAACACCCAATTCTTGGACTCTTTCTCTCTCTATCCTGCTAGGTGTCAATAGGTGAGAGCCATTTTTCTTGGCTTATTCATACAAATAGATAGATACTGCACAGTCATAGGATCGGTCAAATCAGATGATGTATTGTTCCATCTTTATGCATTAACGTACAAATATAACTGGAATGCAAGTGATACTCTAAATGTTTTATTTTTGGCCCAACTCCAACTATTCAGAATCAGACTTGGAAACACGCACTAATTTCTTCTGCTCCTGTGTATCCTATTTCAATAGTATTCAGAATAAGATAAAAATGTGTATTATACATCATTTTCAGAGACTAATATGTAGAAAGTTTATACGTTTAGGCATTTTATACTTTTGAAATATTAAGAGAGGCAATCCTTTCCGTTTGGAGTGCAAAAAATGCAAAATGTGCGTGGGTTTGGAAGAGTTCTTTTTTTCCCCATAAATCGATGTTAAAAAGTGTTAACTGTAGATATCCAATTGAAAATCTTTTGCCTTTTCTTATACACCCTGTTTATGTAATTTTACCTAACGTTTAACTCAACCACATCCTAATTTAGGCTATTGTGTGCCCTTAGACTCGAGGGGAGAGAGGTGAAGGGATTATTCTATTATTTAGGGTCAAATGATTTATTTACCTTCCCTTTCATGAGTCTTAAGATACACAGATTTAGAGGAGAAAAGTCCAGAAGAAGATCTCGTTCCCAACTAACGAGCTCAATTTCATCATTGGCATTGAGCAAAATTGTTTGATTAGGTGCCACCTAGGTGCCACAAGATAGTCCTACTCAACCTACTTTGACATGGGCAGGGAAAGCAATAGTCCAGAACCTTCGGCATTAACGTAGACAACAATGGAGAGGGTGGTTGAGGGAGGGAAGAAGAGGATAGAGGAGGAGCAAGAGAAGAAGGGGTTGTGGATACTCAAGGTTGGGGAGGTCCTAGGGTTGTTCACCGTTTGATATGATTTAGTTTTTTTTTTTTTTAAATTATAAAAATCCAAATAAATTAAACTAAATAAAATCGTAAAGAGAATCAGAACAAAATATATAATTTTGAAACCAAATTAAATCAAGTCAAAAAATAATTCGGATTGATTTTGATGCGGCAGAATCCGATTCGGCCCATAGAAGCAGGCCCAAACCCCACTGAGCCCAACAACGGCAGTACCAGGCCCTCCGGAAGCCTTCGGCCCGTCAGCGGCCCAGTAGCCTTCGGCCCATGAGCGGCACCCACGCTCCCGGCCCAACAGGCTTTAGCTCGTCAGCGGCCCACCAGCCTGCGGCCCGGGAGCAACGCGGTAGCCCAGGGACCGGCAGGTTTCGGCCCATCAGCGGCCCAACCCCCTTCGGCCCGGCAGCCGAGTCCGGCCCACTCCGGTGGCGGATCAGACGCTATGACGGTTTGTCGGTAAGCCTCCTTTAGTCCTATATCGGCTGCCACCGTTAACCATTCGCTACCCTCCGCTATAAGTATCCTGCTATTTGTAGCCAAGGAGGGTGTGGGAAAAACGGATGCCTTCCTAAGCTTCCGAAACCCCTTAAAGGACTTCTGTCCGAATAGCTCTTTAGCTTCTCTTTCTTGTTCCCTGAATCGAATCTTCTTCAGGAGCTAACTTGACCGTCGGAGGGGGTTCCCCAGGGCTGACGCCCGGGACTCCTGCTGACCGGTTCTTCTTCTTCTTTCCCTCCTGCAGGGGCTCGGTTCGAATCATCGCCGACCTCCCCGAGTCGGTCTCGGCCGCCGACCTCGGACTCCTCCCCCCGGTCTCGACGCCGAACGCCGGCCGCCCCACCACAGGAGACTCGGTCTCGCGCTGAAGTAGCCTCCGGACTCGCCGTCCGAAGGCGATCCCGCCAGCTGCCCTGCGTCAGGAGCCTCGGCCTCGCGCTGAAGGTGGCTCCGGACCCCCTGGTCGGAGAGCGATCCGTCCCCCCGTCCGACCGCACCGGAGCAGGAGACTCGGCCTCGCCCTGAGCCGCCCCTTCGGTCTCACTGCAGGGGAGCGAGCCGTCCCCCCGTCCGATCTCGGACTTTCCAGCCTCTGCTCCGACGCTCGTCGACCACTCCGCCGAGAGGAGCTCCTGCTCGCGCCGCCGCCTTCGTCCGCCGAAGGAGCAGCGGCTCACTATCGAAGAAGCAGCTCCGGCGGCAGATCGCGCCCCCCGCGGGCGGATCCATTTCATCCCGAGGAGACCTCGTCTTCGCCCCGTCGCGGACCCCTGTCGGGTCCCCTCGTCACTGTTCGACCCGGACTAGCTCCGGACCCTCTTTTTTCCGGATCCCCGTTTGCGGGATCCGGTCGTGATAGATCCAGTCTACATCACGTGGCGCCGTCTGTGGGAAACCAACAAAACAAGTCATGTCTCAGCGACCTGTGACCCGACGATCCGGGCAGAGCGAAGCAGAAGCGCGGGAGGTCTCGGCACAGATGCCGCCTTCTGAAGGCGCGCCGTCTGCCCCGCCGAACCCGCCTCTGCCGACCATCCCGGAGTCCTTCGGCTCGGAAGACCGAGTGGGGGTACTCCAGCAGCAAGTGGCCACGCTGGCCGCTGCCGTCACGTCCCTAGCGCCTCTTCAGGAGATGGTGTCCGCCATCGCCCAGCGCATGGGATTGACGGGGCAGCCTCCCCAGCAGGCGCCGCTCCCCCCGCTCTACTCAGTACAAGACGCCCGGTTCCGACCGGTGCCTGCGCCAGCCTCTCTCTACGAAGCTGCGGCGGCGCGCAGCGAGCCCTCGACCTTGCCTGCCCGAGCTCCCCGCGTCGATCGCCCGACGGAGCAGGATTATGCTTCGTCGGAGTACCATCCGGCCCGCACCGGAGGGCCATCCGTCGCCACCTCGGCCGCCCCGGACCTGGACCAGCGGCTGACGGCGATGCGCAAGGAGATGCAGCAGATGGTGTCCCGGCCTCACGGGGCGCCCCTCGCCAGCAGCATCCTGGAGCAGACCCCGTTCACGGCGGAGCTCCTGACCACTGAGGTGCCCCCCGACTTCAAGCTGCCGAAGGGCCCTCTCTACGATGGGATGACAGATCCGGTCTGTCATTTCCAGAGGTTCAACGCCTACCTCCGGGTCCGGGGGATCTCCGAGGCAGTCCGCTGCCGTCTCTTCCCCCTCACCCTCGAAAAAATTGCCCTCACCTGGTTCGAGACGCTGGCCCCCAACTCCATCCACTCCCTAGCACAGTTGGGCCAGTTGTTCATCGACCAGTTCTATGATGCCACCCGGCAGAGCAAGACCTCCGCCAGCCTGCTGGCTATTCGGCAAGGTCCTGCCGAGACTCTCCAGGATTACTTCACCAGGTTCCGGACCGAGGCCGCCCAGATCCCGAACCTCGACAGCTCGATCGCGGTTTCGGCCGTGATCAGCGGGTGCCGGGACGAGGGGCTCCTCGGTTCCATTGGGAAGCGCCATCCCCCGACCTTCCAGGACCTCGTGGCCCGGGCCCATAAGTACATCAACCGGGAGGCCCTGATGCTGTCCAGAGGAAGAGGCGCCGCCGAAGCCATCTCGGCGCCTGCTCCCCAGGTGGTTCGACCTCGGCCGGAGGACCAGGAGTCCTCGCGAAAGCGCTATCGCCGGGAGGACTGGGACAGGGAGAGGCGACGGGATCCGCAGCCGCGGTACCTACCCTTGCCTGCTCCCCCTTCCCGAATGCTCATGGAGGTGAAGGGCATGCTCCGGCGGCCAGACCGCATCAAGACCGATCCTCGCCGCAGGGATCCCGGTAGGTATTGTAAATACCACCGGGAGATCGGCCACACGACGGACGAGTGTCGGCAGCTCCGGGAAGAAATCGACCGCATCATCCGGGAGGGAAGACTGCCACAGTACTGCCGGGAGCAGCCGCCGCCGAACCGGGACGTCCCTGCAGCACCCAGACAACAGCAACCTTCAGCAACAGAAGCCGCTCCTCCGCCGAAAGCCACCTCAGCCCCGGTAGAATCGTCCCACCAAAGACCCAGTTCTGGGTCTATCATGATGATATCCGGGGGACCGGGGGAAGGGTCCAGGCCGCGGCAGCGCCGCACGGTGGCAGCAGTCGAAGGCGAGCCGAAGAAGCCTCGTCTGGAAGACATCACCTTCGGCGCCGAGGACCTGACTGATGTTCAGGTCCCTCATGACGACGCTCTCATCGTCAATGCTGTAATCAACAACTATGATGTACATAGGATCTTTGTGGATAATGGAAGTGCCCCAAATGTCTTGTTTTACGATTGTTTTGAAAAGTTGGGATTGAATGAGGCTAACATGAAACCTCACCGGGGCCCCCTCTACGGTTTTAACGGCTCGCCTTGCCGAGTAGAGGGCATTGTCCGGCTTCCTGTAACCTTAGGCTCCGCCCCCCGGCAATTGACCGTCGAGACAGACTTCGCCGTTGTGAAGATCGAGTCAGCCTACAACGCCATATTCGGCCGAAGGCTCATCGGCGGAATCGGGGCCGTACCTTCATCCTTCCATCAGAAATTGAAATTCTATACCAATTGTGGGATAGGCGAAGCCAAGGGAAGCCAAGAAGCCGCTCGACAGTGCTACATGATTTCGGTCAAGGGGAAGAACGCCGCCGAAACCCTGGTGATCGAGTCGTCGGCCGAGGCGTCCCCGGGAGAAGCACTTCTCACCATCCCTGTTCCAGGAGGCGAAGGGCGAGTCCTAATGATAGGCTCCGGCCTGAAGAAAGATGAAGCAGAGAAGCTAACCGAGTTCTTGAAGAAGAACCTCGACGTCTTCGCCTGGTCTCCGGCAGACATGCCCGGGGTTGACCGGGAGGTGGCAGAGCACCGACTCCATACCGATCCCAACCAGCCCCCGGTGAAGCAGAAGCGGCGCACCTTCAACCAGGAAAGGAGAGCCGCCATCCAAGCTGAAGTACAAAAGGGGCTGGACGCCGGACATCTCCGAGAGGTGCATCACCCAGACTGGATCGCCAATGTGGTCATGGTGCCAAAGAAAGATGGCAAATGGCGCATGTGCGTGGACTTCACCAACCTCAACAAAGCCTGTCCCATGGACAGTTTTCCGCTGCCTCGGATTGACCAGGTGGTGGACGCCACTTCTGGCCACGAGCTCTTAAGCTTCCTCGACGCCTATTCGGGCTATCACTAGATCCGGATGCATCCGGACGACGAGAGCAAGACCAGCTTCACCACCGATTTGGGTCTGTACTGCTACACCCGAATGCCCTTCGGTCTGAAGAACGCCGGCGCGACATATCAGCGACTGGTCAACAAGGTATTCGCCACGCAGCTCGGCCGAAACATGGAGGTCTATATAGACGACATGTTGGTCAAGAGCCCTGTCGCTGCGGAGCATCTGGCCGATCTGGCCGAGACTTTTTCCGCCCTCAGGCGGTACAAGATGAAGCTCAACCCGGCCAAATGCGCCTTCGGGGTAGCCTCTGGCAAATTCCTCGGATATATGGTCACTCACCGAGGGGTGGAGGCTAACCCCGAGAAGGTTTCGGCCATCATAAAGATGCGTCCCCCGGCTAACCTCCGAGAGGTACAAAAGCTGAACGGGAGGATCGCAGCCCTCAGCCGCTTCATGTCGAGGGCGGCCGACTACTGTTTTCCCTTCTTCAAGCTGCTGAAGAAGGCCAACAACTTTGACTGGACAGAAGAGTGCCAAACAGCCTTCGATCAGCTGAAGGCCTACCTCTCCAAAGTCCCCATCCTGTCAAAGCCAATTCCCGGGGAGCCTCTGAGCTTATACCTCGCAGTCTCAGAGACGGCCCTCAGCACCGTCCTCGTCCGAGAACAAGAAGGCATTCAGAAGCCTGTTTACTACACCAGCCGAGCCCTCCAGGGAGCGGAACTCCGGTACCAAGCTCTAGAAAAGTTGGCTCTGGCCCTCGTCACGTCTGCAAGGAGGCTTCGGCCGTATTTTCTGGCCCATTCCGTGAAAGTCCTCACCAACCAGCCCTTGAGGCATATTCTTTCCCGGCCGGAGGTGTCCGGCAGGCTGGCGAAGTGGGCAATCGAGCTGGGGGAGTTCGACATCTCCTACGCCCCTCAGGTGGCAATAAAAGCCCAAGCATTGGCGGACTTCATCGCGGAACTTACCCCCGGCGCTTCCGCCACACCGCAGCCGGAGCCCGAGGTAGTCGTAGCCGACACTACTTCGGCACCTTCGCCACCGGATGAGTGGCGACTCTTTGTGGACGGCTCCGCATGCTCCACGGGCAGCGGCGCCGGATGGATCCTGGCCTCGCCCGAAGGAGTCGTCACGGAGTACGCCCTGCGCTTCTCCTTCCCAGCAACCAACAACGCCGCCGAGTACGAAGCTCTCATATCCGGCCTTCGGGCCGCAAAGAAGCTCGGCGCCCGCAAACTGAAGGCCTTCAGCGATTCTCAGTTGATAGCCGGCCACATCTCCGGGGAGTATGAGGCTTGGGACGCAGTGATGGCGTCCTATCTCCAGGTAACTCGCAAGATTCTCAGTCAGTTCGACTCTTGTGAAATCATCAGGATCCCGAGATCCGAGAATACCAGGGCCGATGCCCTTTCCCGGCTAGCGTCAACCCAAGACGGGGGTGGAGGCCGAATGATCCTCGTCGAGGAACTCGCCGAACCCAGCCTTGGCGAAGCCGAAGCCATGCAAGTTGAAGAAGCCGAGGCCGAGACGTGGATGACCCCCCTCGTCGCTTTCCTTCTCCAAGGAGAAGTCCCGGTAGATCCGAGGGAAGCGAAGCGCATTCGACAGCGCTCGTCCCACTTCCTCCTCCTGGACGGGGTGTTGTACAAGAAATCCTTCGGCCGACCTTTGCTGCGGTGCCTCGGCCCGGCTGAGGCCGACTACGCCGTCAGAGAGGTCCACGAAGGAGTGTGCGGAGCGCACGCGGGAGGAAGAGCCCTGGCTCACAAGCTCCTAAGGCAAGGCTACTGGTGGCCGACGCTCCGAGAGGACGCTCTAGCCCTCGTTCGGCGCTGCGACCAGTGCCAGAGGTTTAGCTCCCTCATTCATCAGGCGGCCACCCTTCTGACTCCATTATCTGATCCCTGGCCTTTCGCCCAATGGGGAATCGACATCCTGGGACCTTTTCCCGTCGCCACCGGCCAAAGGAAATTCCTCATCGTGGCGGTCGATTACTTCACCAAGTGGGTCGAAGCCGAACCCCTCGCTACGATAACCGACAACAATGCTTGGAACTTCGTATGGAAGTCCATCATTTGCCGGTTTGGTATCCCTCGGGCCATCATCTCTGACAACGGGAAGCAGTTCGACAGCCGACGGTTCGGTGACAACTGCGCCAGCTTCGGCATACTCCACAAGTTCACTTCGGTAGCGCATCCTCAAGCGAACGGCCAAGCCGAAGTCACTAACCGAAGCCTCTTACAGGGATTGAAGACCCGACTCGGCGAAGCTAAGGGCCGATGGGTGGAAGAGCTGCCGAGTGTCCTATGGGCTTATCGGACGACAAGCCGAACCCCCACCGGCGAAACTCCCTTCCGCATGGCCTACGGGATAGAGGCCGTTATTCCCGTAGAAATCGGCCTCCCTTCTCCCAGAGTCATTGCCTATAATGCGGAAGACAACGGAGAGGGTCTGAAAGACCACTTGGACCTCATTGAAGAAGTCCGGGACAAAGCTCGTATCCGGCTGGCGGCTTATCAGCAACGAATGACCAAGTACCACAACACTCGAGTAAAACCCCGGAGCTTTGAAGCGGGGAGTCTCGTGTTGAGGAACGCCCATGCTTCCAAGCCGACCGAAGCCTCGGGTAAGCTTGCCCCCAACTGGGAGGGGCCCTACCGGATCAGGGAAGTGATCAGACGAGGAGCATACCGGTTGGAGACCCTTTCGGGCCAACCCCTTCCTCGCACATGGAATGTAGAGCGCCTTCGGCGTTATTATATGTAAGTCAACTCTCCCACGGCTTTCAGCCGAAGGCTGTAAATAAGAGAGCTCATTTTCCGTTCAGAAAAACTCGTCGTGGTTTTCTCTAAGTCCGTGTAAACCGTATCGGGAGTGGCTTCGGCCATGCAAACCGTACCGGGAGCGGCATGGTTCTCTTAAAGCCCGTGAGTCCTTCGATCCGACGAATGGTTTCGGCCATGTAATCCGGATCAGGACACGGCATGGTTTTTTCTCTAAGTCCGTGTAAACCGTATCGGGAGTGGCTTCGGCCATGCAAACCGTACCGGGAGCGGCATGGTTCTCTTAAAAGCCCGTGAGTCCTTCGATCCGACGAATGGTTTCGGCCATGTAATCCGGATCAGGACACGGCATGGCTCTTTCTCTAAGTCCGTGTAAACCGTATCGGGAGTGGCTTCGGCCATGCAAACCGTACCGGGAGCGGCATGGTTCTCTTAAAGCCCGTGAGTCCTTCGATCCGACGAATGGTTTCGGCCATGTAATCCGGATCAGGACACGGCATGGTTTTTTCTCTAAGTCCGTGTAAACCGTATCGGGAGTGGCTTCGGCCATGCAAACCGTACCGGGAGCGGCATGGTTCTCTTAAAGCCCGTGAGTCCTCCGATCCGACGAATGGTTTCGGCCATGTAATCCGGATCAGGACACGGCATGGTTCTTTCTCTAAGTCCGTGTAAACCGTATCGGGAGTGGCTTCGGCCATGCAAACCGTACCGGGAGCGGCATGGTTCTCTTAAAGCCCGTGAGTCCTTCGATCCGACGAATGGTTTCGGCCATGTAATCCGGATCAGGACACGGCATGGTTTTTTCTCTAAGTCCGTGTAAACCGTATCGGGAGTGGCTTCGGCCATGCAAACCGTACCGGGAGCGGCATGGTTCTCTTAAAGCCCGTGAGTCCTCCGATCCGAAGAATGGTTTCGGCCATGTAATCCGGATCAGGACACGGCATGGTTCTTTCTCTAAGTCCGTGTAAACCGTATCGGGAGTGGCTTCGGCCATGCAAACCGTACCGGGAGCGGCGTGGTTCTCTTAAAGCCCGTGAGTCCTCCGATCCGACGAATGGTTTCGGCCATGTAATCCGGATCAGGACACGGCATGGTTCTTTCTCTAAGTCCGTGTAAACCGTATCGGGAGTGGCTTCGGCCATGCAAACCGTACCGGGAGCGGCGTGGTTCTCTTAAAGCCCGTGAGTCCTCCGATCCGACGAATGGTTTTGGCCATGTAATCCGGATCAGGACACGGCATGGTTCTTTTTCTAAGTCCGTGTAAACCGTATCGGGAGTGGCTTCGGCCATGCAAACCGTACCGGGAGCGGCATGGTTCTCTTAAAGCCCGTGAGTCCTTCAATCCGACGAATAGCTTCGGCCAGGTAATCCGGATCAAAGCATGGCATATCATTCTCCAAGCGATATTCTACCGACGGCCTATCCGAACCTACGACGGATCTCGGCTTCGCGGAATATGGCCAAAGACTGAAGGGCCTCGGATCTCAGAAAGACCAGATCTACTCAAGTCAAACAGGAGACAGAAAGGTAACGCCAAAAACCTTCCTTCTATTTCATAAAACAAAAGGAGGTACAAAACTCAGCCTCACGCCTGGCCGAGAGCTTACAAAAGTAAAGCAAAAAGGAAATCGAGGGGAACCCTCGAATCAGTCCTCGGCGACCCTCCCCTCCTCTACTCCGACGACGTTTCGGCCGGGAGAAGGAGAGGGAGAGTCGACGATCTGCACCGCTTCAGGTGCGGCGCCTTCTGCAAGGGCCTCCTCGGTATCGGCTTCCTCGGCACCGACCTCCTCAGCAGGGGCCCCCTCGGCGGGAGCCTCCTCGGCAGCTTCGACCTCGTCTTCCCCAGCCGGAGGCGAGGCCCTCTCCGCCATAAGCTCCTCCCACCAGGATAAAAGCTCCCGGGCTTCCTCGCTCTTTGGCATAACTTCCCGGGTCAGGTCGACGCTCGGGCAGGCCCTCTGGGCGACTGCCAGTCCGAGGTCGAAAACCGTGGAAGAAGCCTCCAGCTGGGCTTGGAAGATCTCCTCGGCGTGGTCGCTCCCGGCCTTGTAGTTGGCCACGGCCGACTCCGCCGCCTTTTCCAGTTCCCGCTTCAAGGCCGACACCTCCTCGACGAGGCGGCGCTTCTCCGAAGCTCGCCGGGCCTCCCTGTCCTGGGCCTGTGCCTTGAAGGTCCGAAATTCGGACTCGACCGCCGCAAGACCGCTCTCGGCCTTCTTCTTGGCCTCGGCGGCGGCACGAGCCTCTGCCGCCCTCTCCTCCAGCTGCGTCCGCGCTCGGGTGCTCGCAATCACGAGCTCCTCCACTAAGGACTCGATGTGAGGAGCCGCCGAAGTGCCTTCCCCCGAACCGACCGGACCCGCCTCGGCTCCCAGAAGCCTACGCCGGAGCAGCTCCTGACGATGCATCAGGACACGGCTCGTCATCGAAGCCTGCGGATCAAGGGCAGATGAGGGTCAGTAAAATCGGAGGAAATAGCTAAAGATGAGCTGAGACGCTTTCGGGTTGCTCACCTGAACCGTCAGACGGGCACACATCTCCGTCAGATCGGTGATGGAGTGGGCCTTCAGCTCCTCGAAGAGTGAGGGGAGAGTGAGGCTGTCGAGCAGACGAAGGCACGTCTGCGGGTCCTCCATGCTCTCCCCCGATGCGGGGTGCCGCCGCTCGCGCTGCACCCAAGGCTCAGCATCCCCTTCGTCGGCTCCCGCTGATACGGCCGGAGGGGAGTCACCCCTCGGCAACTCAGGAGACGCCAACCTCGCAGCCCTCCGGGCCCCAGCGCTCCTCCTGACTAGCTGAGCCTCCTCCACCTCCGCTTCGGTCTCTTCTACCCGAGCGCGCTTCGACGCTCGGCCGCCTCCTCGAGAGGCGAACTTAGTCTTTTGCTCCCTCTCGAGAGCAGCAGCGACTGCACGACCCTCGGCGGAGGCCGCGGTCCCTAGGCCCCCGCCTCTTGTCCTCGGACCCCCGGTGCCTCGAGCAGGTCTGCCCCCCGCTTGCGGGGCCGGCGCCCGGCGAGAAGTGCGCTTGTCCGATAACTGGTCGAGGAGGTCATCGAGCCGGGCCATCGCTGCAGAGCGAGGGGAAAACGTCAGAAGAAGGAATACAATCAAGTAAAAGACTCAGAGCCGACTTACCCTCAGCCGAAACTTCGTCAGCCTCCAAAGCCGGTAGAGCTTCGGCCTGAGGAGCGGCAGTCCTTCCCCCACGGCCCCGCAGAGTCTCCCTGGGAGGAAGGTACGGAAAGACCCGCTCCGGATCACGTTTGGGGTCCGGCCAAAACCCGGCGCCTATCAACCGCTCCGCGTCGGAAAGAAGCACCGAGACGTTGTAAGGGGCCTTCACCTGAACGTGGCCCACAATAGTGCTCTGCACGGGGGACAGAACAGGAGGTCCCGAGAGTCCTGCGGCCAGCGGCACCCATTCGATGGGAAAGGGCCACACGCCCTTCTCCTTCTCCGGCAGAGAGACGAAGATGAACTTCCTCTTCCAGCCGTGGATAGACGAAGGCTTCCCCGAGAAGATCCTTCGGCCAACCCGAGGGACGAAGCAGTACCACTCGGAGTTCTCCTGCGTCTGGATCTTGAACAGATAGCGAAAGACGTTGAGGGAGGGGCGGATTTTTACATGAGCGAAGACGCTCAGGAATCCATACACGGTGCGCCAAGAGTTGGGGAAGAGCTGAGAAGGGGCCAGCCCGTAGAAGCTAAGAAGATTGACAACGAAAGTGGGGAGAGGGAGACGGAAGCCCGCCTCAAAGCTATCAACATAGATGGAGAAAGACCCCGGGCGAACGGTATTTGCCCTAGTGGCGGAATCGGGCCGATGGGGGGTCGTCCAAGAAGGAAGCTGAAAGTAAGAAACTAAGTTCCTCACTTCTACGTCCGTAAGGGCGCAGCTTGCCCCCGAAGCAACATCCGGGGGGCGGCGTTCCGAGGTGGAAGCCTGGCCCGAGCCCCGAACTTCCTGGAGAGCCTCGGCCCCGGAAGCCTCGGCCTCGGGAGCCTCGGTCCCGGAAGCCTCGGTCCCGGAAGCCTCGGTCCCGGAAGCCTCGGCTCCAGAAACCTCAGTCCCAGAAGTCTCAGATCCTTCGGACCCGGAGTTTTCAGACTCCCCGGACATTGCAGAAGTGAGGGATCCCGAGGCGAGAGGATCCGACAGGGAAGATCTAGGAGGATTGGGGGGAGTGTACTTCTCGTCTGAAGGAGTAATCTCACTGGAAGAACTCCGGACCATAGAGCCACGGAGGGAAGGAAGAAGGCTAAGGCTTACTCGCAGAAAGAGGGAGAGGATTTCTCCTGGACCAAGCGTTGCCTCAAGCCTCCAGGCTCCACCAGCGATGCACTCAGGAGGGCGACGAGCCTCCCACAGCAGCGGACGAAGCTCGGACGAAGCCTTCGGAAAGCTGGCCTTTCGCGGGAGAAGAAAAGAGAGCTCGGACAGTTGCAACATGAACGTAAGAAGAGGAACAGTGCCCACGGAGGGCCAGTATTTATAGAGCCCATTCGAAAGGCCTCCCGCCGAAACCTACGGCCGAGATCGTCCCGCTTGTCCCTTCGCCCCTCCCGGATGACCGCCACGTGTGCCGTCCTTCGGCAATGATGACGGGCCGGCTCCGGGACTTGAAGCAAAGCGATCGGCGGCTGACAGCACTCCGACCCTTCGGCTAACCACTCGGATGCCCGCCACGTGTCCCGATCCGCGAGCGACGAAGGGAACGGCGGCAATCCGAGTGAAGCCTCGGGCAGAGGGCCGGATCGATCCGCAACCCACGGGCGGTCGGGATCAGTTTGTGTTTTCTGCGGAACGGCTGGATGCGCGACGCGTGTCCTGTGCTTCCTCGCGAAGCGAAGCGCCGTCCCGTCCATTTAATGAAGCCTGGCATGGATCAGAGGGCCCGACCCTTCGGCTTCTCAGCTCTAAACCTTCGTCGACTCTCCGAGCAGGGACAAGGCAACCGCATGACCCTCGGCCGACCGAGGGTCTCCTCTTCCCAGTAGAAAGAGGACAGAACTCCAAGTAAGACATCACGTGCTGTGATTTTTTCTTTTCTGACAGTTTCAGGCTATACTCTTGCCATCTCAGAACTGAGAAAGACAAGAGTGGGGGGCTATGTGATGCGGCAGAATCCGATTCGGCCCATAGAAGCAGGCCCAAACCCCACTGAGCCCAACAGCGGCAGTACCAGGCCCTCCGGGAGCCTTCGGCCCGTCAGCGGCCCAGTAGCCTTCGGCCCATGAGCGGCACCCACGCTCCCGGCCCAACAGGCTTTAGCCCGTCAGCGGCCCACCAGCCTGCGGCCCGGGAGCAACGCGGTAGCCCAGGGACCGGCAGGTTTCGGCCCATCAGCGGCCCAACCCCCTTCGGCCCGGCAGCCGAGTCCGGCCCACTCCGGTGGCGGATCAGACGCTATGATGGTTTGTCGGTAAGCCTCCTTTAGTCCTATATCGGCTGCCACCGTTAACCATCCGCTACCCTCCGCTATAAGTATCCTGCTATTTGTAGCCAAGGAGGGTGTGGGAAAAACGGATGCCTTCCTAAGCTTCCGAAACCCCTTAAAGGACTTCTGTCCGAATAGCTCTTTAGCTTCTCTTTCTTGTTCCCTGAATCGAATCTTCTTCAGGAGCTAACTTGACTGTCGGAGGGGGTTCCCCAGGGCTGACGCCCGGGACTCCTGCTGACCGGTTCTTCTTCTTCTTTCCCTCCTGTAGGGGCTCGGTTCGAATCATCGCCGACCTCCCTGAGTCGGTCTCGGCCGCCGACCTCGGACTCCTCCCCCCGGTCTCGACGCCGAACGCCGGCCGCCCCACCACAGGAGACTCGGTCTCGCGCTGAAGTAGCCTCCGGACTCGCCGTCCGAAGGCGATCCCGCCAGCTGCCCTGCGTCAGGAGCCTCGGCCTCGCGCTGAAGGTGGCTCCGGACCCCCTGGTCGGAGAGCGATCCGTCCCCCCGTCCGACCGCACCGGAGCAGGAGACTCGGCCTCGCCCTGAGCCGCCCCTTCGGTCTCACTGCAGGGGAGCGAGCCGTCCCCCCGTCCGATCTCGGACTTTCCAGCCTCTGCTCCGACGCTCGTCGACCACTCCGCCGAGAGGAGCTCCTGCTCGCGCCGCCGCCTTCGTCCGCCGAAGGAGCAGCGGCTCACTATCGAAGAAGCAGCTCCGGCGGCAGATCGCGCCCCCCGCGGGCGGATCCATTTCATCCCGAGGAGACCTCGTCTTCGCCCCGTCGCGGACCCCTGTCGGGTCCCCTCGTCACTGTTCGACCCGGACTAGCTCCGGACCCTCTTTTTTCCGGATCTCCGTTTGCGGGATCCGGTCGTGATAGATCCAGTCTACATCAGATTTGTTTTAGCCTCTCTCAATAATTGAGTCCGTACCTCCGAAATAGGTCTTCAACAATTTAAGAATCTGAGTAGTTAATTTGTGTAGGCCAAGATCAAAACCTACTGATTTAATTTAACGGGTCTACAAGGGAAAATTACTTTAATAATAAAGATATACTAAGTCATTAGAAAAATGACATTTATTACTCTTAACATTTTTAATTAAACAAAAAGGGCCACGGAGAATGATGATTAATCCCATGAACTTCTTAATTTAAATATGAAGGATCATACTACTTCTTACACCCTTTTTAAAAAAAAAAACTAAAAGGGGGGGTTCTTTCATACATTAACTGCAAAGACAATACAACAGGAGTAATACTTGCTGCAACTAGGCATTGCAGTAAGGAAATCAATTTTTTTTTTTTTTTTCTAGGTCGGCCCCGAGGTGTCCTTACTGTCCGTACAGTGTAATGCCTGATCGAATGACAAAAAAAAATCTGAAAAATAAAAAAATCAAGCTCTAATGAATAGTAAAAAAGTACGTCTTTAATTGTTCTCTGGAGTTCGATTTTTTTGGGTCATTCGATCGGACATTATACTGTACGGTCGATTAAAACACTTTGGCGCCGACCTACAAAAAAATAAAAAATAAAAAAATAAATTTACCCCTACATATTAACTCTACTACAGATAGATAGTCCACTGTAAGGGCCTGACAGGAGAAGATACAACAATACAACCAAAATACATCATATCACATGTTCTGACATGGCAAGTGTGAAAACACAGTTGCATGGGCGGGGAAGTCGCGGGCACGATCCCGCCCCGCGGCTGAGCGGGTGGGTTTCGGCCTGCGAAATTTTCACCTTGGTGGGTGGGTTTCTCGTCTGTTTTCGGCGGGTCTTTCGCGCACGCACGTGTTGCGCGGTACTCTCTGTTCGAATGTATTTTCTACTTCTTTGAAATTTATTCCGAATTGACTTCAGACCGGTTCGAACCCCTCTCCTTTAGAGTTGAGACCTTCGTCCAGTTCTACTGGGCTACAGTTCAAAAAAAAAGAAAACACAGTTGCATGAAGCATGTAACAAGGAGACCTGTGAAAAGAGAAGAAAAGGCAATCACACAGGTCAAGGGTCATCCTCGATAGCCGGTGCCGTCACCGGAGGAGATGGCCGGAGGAAGAACCACGAACAAATCTTGGATATCTTCCACAAGCTGGGGCTGCAGCAAACCAAAGTAGTTGAACGCGTCAACTTAAGTTCCAGGAAAGGAAAACGAGAGAACGCTAAGGAGAAGTAGTGGGGGAGCGAGGTGGATGGTGACACTCGTTGCAAATGAATAGGGCAGCTCTTGTCGGACCTCTCCACTGCTTCTTAACATCTTAATAACTTAGATATACATTGTAATAAAATAAAAGATTTACACTAAGCTTATTTTCTTTTATGCAATTCAATTTGATTTATAGAAAACAAAAGTTGAATAAAAACTAATCTTGTATTGATTTTTTTCTAACTCAAATCAAATTTTGGCGATCGACACAGTGAAGGTAGACAAATCATACTTGATCAACAATGCGAGCAGTGGTGGTGCTGATGAAGGGATAGTAATGGGAAAAGTAAAGTAAACTGTTGAAGCCAGAGGTAGAGAAAGATGTTACCCTACAACTCCACCCCTAATGGCAGAAGGGAAATGACTGCTGCGTGCAGGCACATTAGGGTTATGCTGTAACAAGTCAGATCATAGAGAGGCATGATTTTTTTTTTTTTTTTTAAACCTCAGATGGTATAAATGGAAACAAGTCCTAAATGGATAATAGAATATTTTAAATATTTTAATTTTTTTTTTTACGCTTTTAACATGAAGAGGAAAGAGTTTGAAGGGGAGGAGGGGACCTAAGTTAGGTGTGCCTCCAATGAGGTGCATTTATATATATACATATATATAGAGAGAGAGAGGGGGGAGGTTAAAATGCAGCCATGCGATTGGACTGCTCGGTCTTTTTTGACTCTATCCTTATATTTAAAAAATTAAAAATTATCATAAGATATTAAATATTTAATTACCTTCTTTAAAGTTGTTTTCATTTCTTAGTGTTTAATTTTTATTGTTCGATCATAAAGTACGATTATAGTCATTTAATCAAAAGTTTTCAAAATAATAAAAATCTTAAAAAATATCAAAAAAATAGTCCAAATACTTTTGTAATTGTTTTTGTCCATTGAGAAGTGCTATCGTACGGTCCAACGTTTTTGTGTAGTTTGACCGCATAACAGTCAGGGCTATCCAATCAAAGATTATATGATGTGCTTACATTGAGTGCTACGGTAGAGACAGTTGTCTATAAGAGAAAAACTCTTTCAGAAAAGAATTTATATATATATATATATATTAAATATGCAGCACGGCATCTGACCTAAGATTTGATGGCCGTGACATTGTGAGATCAGATTGCACAGAAGCGCCCAATCACATTCTGCCAATGTGTATATATATATATACTTTTCTGCTACAGAGAAACATAAAAATTGCCTCTGAACACTTTATGCAGAGCCGTCAGATTTTGATCCTACCGTCGAAAAGTGGTAGGATCGCCAATGGAGGCGAAAATTACGCCAAATCTCAGCCAGATTTTCTGCGCACGTGGGCCCTTCCCACCTTGACGTAGAGGCACCCACGTCTGGACCTGATCCGAGAATTTCAGCAGTGATGATGCCATGGCCAATTCTGCCAGAATTCTGCCAATTCTGTTTTGTCTTTTTATTTTTTCTAAAATGTGAAGACTTCTATTCAAGTTCAAGTGGGACATCCCTGGCCGTCATTTTCATGGTTTAGATCATTTTGCGACGATCATACGTATTCCGATTTGGCCACCCTCATTCTTCCCCGTGAATCTTGCACGCGACTCACTTTGTTTGTGGAATAGGCCGAGAATAATCAGTATAAAGACTTTATTCTGATTTGATTGTGGAGATACTTAATTTCTTCAATTTTTCTAATTTCTTAAATTCTAATTGGAATACTAATTCTCTTATTCTTCTAATTTTATTTTTTATTTTACTCTTTATTTCACTTATTTTTATCAAATCAATTAGAATAGCACAATGTGATGGAATACTAATAATTTACCAAATCAAAATATTTTTTAATCTGATTTAAGAAATCTTCAAAATTTTATTCTGATTTAAACTATTTTACAAACAAAGTAAACCGCATGCACAACACAAACAGTAGCAGTGGACTAGTGACTAGCTACGGATAGCAACTCTGTTGTCCCGCTTCAGGTGGAAACGTTCGCTACGACAGAAACTTCCGGGAACTCTCCTCCACTCTCCACCCCCTTCCCATCTCAAGTGTGCTTCTTCCATCTTCCCTTTTCCTATTGCTCTTCTCCTCCATCCTCCACCACTGCCCTCCGCCCCTTTTCCCCTATCTTCCCCCCTCCTCCCTCTGTTTCTGTCCGGATTCTGGGTGTCGGCCCTTCTTTTCCCCTGCCCTCGCCACCCACCTCCCCTTTCCATGGCCCTCCTATGCCTTTGCCGCTGCAACCTCCCCTCCACTGTCATCATCGCCCCTCCCCTTGTCGGCGGCTTCTTTTGTTTGTTTCTTTGTCTTGGTCCGCTCTAGGCTTCATAATTTGCTTTTCAGGTTCTGTTTCTTTCAACTCTGAGCCAAGTGGTCTTTGCAGCTTCTTTCCGACAAGCCTCGTCGGAGTCTCCGTGTTGATCGAATCCCTGCTGTCATGTGTAACGTCAGTCTTCCCTCGGCTCTCCATTAGGATCTATGTATGTGTTTCCATGGTCTATTGTACGTTGTCTCTACTCCCCTGCACCCCTCGCACGCACTGTGGTGCTCTTGTTCGTAGGTTTCTTAGCTTTTGATGGTGTGTACTGTTGGTTGAGGGCTCCCATGCCTCTCTAGCCTGTGCAGCACTTCACCCACCCACTCTGTAGGATTTCCTCTGTGGACTGGTTGTTCCTACTGTGATTTAATTAAATTTCCTTTATGAACAAAAAAAGGCGCACAACACAGAAATTAATTTTATTATTCTAGTGTAAAATTTGTTATCACCGTTAGCTAGGTGATTTGTAGGATGTAATGGTTGAAAATATTATAATGGAAATACTTTCTATATATATACATGTATATATATATATACAGTGCAACGAGCTATAATAACGTGCAAGCAGGCCGCACGTATTATTGTTGATCTTTTTTATATTAAAAAATAAAAAAATATTTATTATAAATTTTTAAATATTCAATTATTCCTCTTAAGATTATTTGCATTCTTTACTGGTACTTTATTTTAATCATATGATCGCGTTTGATCGTAAAAACTCAATCATGAGTGTTCATTAGTTAATTGCAAACTAAATTTTTAAAAAATTAGTCGGATTACTTTTCGATTATTTTCATCTTTTGAGATTTTAATATTTATTATTATTATTTTTGTATCTTATTAGACGACTGCAATCAATTCAGATAATATATAAAGTAGACAGCATGTTTTCAACTCTCATTTTGTTATTTTCTATATAACTCACAGAGGAAAGTAGAATTATATATGTACGAGGAAGCACACAAAGAGGAGGCATACAGAAGTTTGTAAAAAAAAAAAAATCAGAAAATTTCATGACGATGGAAGAGGCAAGGGCTTTTTGGTCCTTTCAGGTTCATTGAGGTCAGAGTGGCGCGATTCAATGTTTGGAGTAGCAAAGCGAACAGGTTCACGATATGACAGCCCCCTTCGTCTGCATTGCACGCACCGTTGGTTTAATAGGCCCCTCTCATGATCTGCCATCACGTACGTGTCTCCATTCTCTGTATTCTTCTTCCCAGCTCCCCACGCAGCGCGGTATCAGACACAAGAGTAACACTTGCTGCACACTGTCCTTAAGAGGAGTGCAGAGTTCGACCCAGCGGATTGGATGACGGTGCCATTTTATTTTTCTGATTTTCGTCTCAGATTTTTTAATTTTATTGAGATGTCTAATAAAAAATAGGATGACACAACCAGCCAATTTGGATGGATCCCGAGCCATAGTATCTACTTCGGTGTACGTGTACAATTCTTTTTATAAAAAATGTATATTATCTGACTTTTGATCGGACGTTTCAGAAAATAAAAAGATTCAAAAAAAGTAAAAAGATAAAATAACGTTGCTCTTCATTAGGCAAAGAGCAGCATCGCCGTCTAATCCGCTGATGACTCTGCACTGAAGGGGGGGCAGCGCAGCAGATATTACTATGGACACAGACGTCGGGCAAAACGGTACTGGTTCCCTCCGTTTGGCCCAATCCAAATATGCGGGGCACGGATGATGTAGAAAGAGTGATGCATACGTCTCACCTTTCACCACCCGAGCCCACCGATTAGATGCATCATACATCAGCTTATTTCACCTTGTGCTCATGCTGTGCGCCACTTGTAGCTTATCTCCCAACTGGCTCCATCGTCAGTGGAAGAAATGTACAAATTACGTGTACCTCAAAGTTTACGACGGACAAGTGGGAGTGGGCAAGTGTCACTGGCCATTTGCTTCACTTTGATACATAGTAGAATTGTTACGACAGGAATAAATTTTCTTCCATTGCTCATTTCAGAATGAAGAGCGTTTTCATTTGACAACTATTCAGATTGTTAGTAGGACTGCGGAGCATATATATGTTCTATTTAGTATTATCCGAATATCCGACTCTGAATACTATCCGACGGATAATAAATTTTTCTATTCGCTCTGCCAGATAATATCCGAATTCAGATAATAATTCGAATACTTAAATATTTTAACTTTGTCTTCTAACTTAATAACTTGTAGATTTTTTTTTTGTGTGCAGTCCATGAATATTATACATTTAAATTAAATAAATATTCAAATTATTAATATTTAGATAAATTTTAAATAACTTGAATACTTTAGTAAATATACCTTACGTAATAACAAATGACTTAAACAATTTATCTAAATTAGTAAAACTACTAAAAATAAAAAAAATCACAATAAACTTCATTATTATCACTCAACACATCTTAAGCATACTTCAAATATCGAATTACCGTTTATTTAAACATATAAACATCAATAAAATTAGAAGAACTTATCAAAATATATAATCGGTCGAATAATAATTGGAGTAGATATCTGTTTTTGTTTCCGCTTCGAATATTAGTCGAATAATTAAACAGATATTTCAGTATGTCCGCCGGATATTCTAATCGGATAAATATCAGACCAATCGGATGCAGATATGAATTAGAGTCGGATATCATCCCGATATGTTGACAGCGCTAATTATTAGTGCTAGGTGTGATATGAAAATTCAATTTAATTGGGACTGTAAAATTGGGCGGGCCAACCTAATCTCAACCCTAGCTCAGCTCGACCTTTGTTTGGATTGGATAGGATTGTACTCTTGCATCAACTCAATGCTAATAAAATTTGAAATGGTTAGAAAAGAAAACATTAACAATTATATGTATACTTATCTGACCGATTGTTTGTTTCAATATAAACTTTTATAATTTCTCTAGCTTCAAAATCATCAATTTTAAAACAAGTGAATTTTTTGATAATTTTAATATCAGAAGACACACGTTTGGTTGCTTGTAAAATAAATAAGAGAATGATTAAATGTTCTCATTTTACTTTGCAATGGACGCCATTTGGAAACTAAAATAAGAAAATCGGCCTACCAAGTAGATGGATAAGGTCCGGACATGATTTTGTTTTATACTTGTTTTACTAAATAATAGAAAACACTATAAGATAAAATAACTTGTCATACGTTACACTACACTTTAGCGTCAAAACTAACTACTCTTGAATGCTTGACGAGAAATACTTGCTACACCGCCAAGCGATATTACTCCACCTCGGGTGATGCCTTTAATTTAACTTATTTTATAATTTTCTTGGAAGTTTCCCCTCAGATGATCATAAAGTCCGATTTTGGATCAGACCGTTCAAAGAAAGATAAAAAATAAAAAAATAATCTTAAATGTATAATAAAAAATAATTCAAATTTTACAGTCATATATGATACCACAGGATCTTTCAAAATTTTTTAATTGTTTTAAATTAAAAATACCCCCCAGACAACATAATACTAACTGACGATATAGCAAGTGATTCTCATACTTGACCGTGGGTTTTGCCCATAGATGTATACAATGTCTTGTGAGGTGCCTTTTCATGCACATACCATCCTGTGGACGTATTTTGTGGAAGAATCTCTTACAATAATATTATTGTGAGTGGTGCAAAGTGACGTGGCGCAAGAGTCTGGATCTAGGTTTTGTTGAGGTTCAATGAGTGCAAAGAGAAACAGGAATTAAAAAAAAGGACCCATGGGGAATGAAATAAACTCCACATATATGTAAGAGTTATTTAAAAAACTCTCCTCTCAGTCCAATCGAAACTTGCAAGATCTCTGTTCGTGGCGTAACGAAGCCGCTCGCTCGCGGGGATGGGGGATGCACTGTTTGCTTCCGTCGGTTAAAGCTGTGAGGATAGGAACGTAAGTGGTCCTTCGAATGAAGATTCAAAGCATGCAGTGTGATAATAAGAGCACAGGAAAAGAGAAGCAGTATAGTAATAAGAGCACAGGAAAAGAGAAGCCTGGCTGTTTCAGGAACACGACAGGTGCTGCACCACACACTACCGCACCAGAGGAGGCCGTCACAGCCTTCCACGGCTGGCAGCCCATAAGCGAAGACTATGGCACTCTCCATCGGCCGGATGTATATAATAATAAGAGTAATGCTGCAGTGTTTTGCCCTAGGGTGCTGCAGGGGTATTTCAGTGGATAAATATGAAAAGAATTATCTTTTTAGATCAACTCTGAAGTGTTTTAATCGTCGTGTAATACTTGATGAGGCGACTAAGAAATTTAAAAAATTAAAAATTATTAGTGAGTTCGAACTATTAAGTGGTAACTTATACTGTTCATTGAGACGATTCTTAATTTTTCAGATTTTTTAGTCGTCCAATCGAGTATTACATTGTACTTCCAGATAGGGATACTTCGGGCCACCTTTAAAAAAATTGATTTTTTTTTTTTTACCCACTACAATGCCTCCATAGACATTGCAACAAGGCATTACTCTAACAATAATATCTCCAGCTCTAGAAGGTCACTTTCTCTATGAAACGGGAAATAGGTTTTTTTTTTGGGGGGGGTGGCGGTCGTCAAGCGGTTGCGGCCACAAATGCCACAAACTATACATTCACACTAAGAACGAGTAATAGTCACAACTCAGAAGGTTTACGTGTACTTGTTCGCTCTCTGCGTTTAAATATGCCATGGAAGGTGCGGGGAGGAGTATCTACCTCATAACCCATGTCTTCATATGATTTCGTAGGTCAGATGCGTGCTATATCTATCTTAAACTGCAGCATTTTATTAGTTTGTTGTGTACTTGTGATATTAATCTATAGCCAAAGAGAGAGGAGCTAGAGGCTGTGTTTCTCTAGCTACTAGTTAGCAGTTCATATGACCTAATTTATTAGCAAAAGCGCCTAACATATTTAATTGTAACTAATTAATTTAGTTATATCTTTTGTAACACCTTGGACCGTTTCCTTTCCTTGTGATCGGAGGAATATTCGAACCTGAAAAAGAGTTTTAAACAAAACAATCCCGGCCGGCTAGCCCTCTCGTCAAGGGTCCCCTACCCTAAGTCGTAGTCTGACCTAGCCCACGAGGTCAAATGACCAGGGGACCGGCCCTGGTTTTCCAAAACTTGGCGCTCTCGCCGCCGTGTCCCCCGTCACTCACTATTTATTGTTTTTTACGTGATTAAACTACCTGCTTTCGCCAACTATAAGTATCCGCCGCATTGGCCCTCCCCTTTCCGAGCACCAACCCCTCCCTTTCCTCTTCCCAACCCGTCGCAATCACAATTTCCTCCCTTTCTTCCTCCTTTTGTCACGTCCACTGCTGAGTCCCCGCTGCGTGTCGGACACAAACTGTTCAAATATCTCGCAGCCACTTCCACCTGCTGGTGCTCGTAGCTAGCTGCAGGAGACGGCGATGGAACTTGTGGTGGATACAATCAGGGAGGAGGAGGGATTGGAGAAGAAGTACATGAAAGGAGTGAGACACCTTTGCGAAGGTGGATTGATTAGAGTCCCCGCCAAGTATATACTTCCCGTCCCAGAGAGGCCCTACGCGCAGGGCAGGCCAAGGAGCCCCTCTGACCTCAACCTCCAGTTGCCTGTCATCGACCTCGAAGACCTCCACACTCCAAACCGAGCTAGGGTCCTCCGATCATTGGCGAAAGCCTGCGCAGGCCATGGATTCTTTCAGGTAAGTACCCACGGATAGCTAAGGTAGGGCCAATTAGTTACCGTGTTTGACAGATTACTAAAGGAACCTGTTAGGGATATTTGTGCAGGTGGTAAACCATGGAGTTCCCGCGGAGGTCATAGGAGATATGATCGACGTGAGCAGGCAGTTCTTCGAGCTCCCCTTCGAGGAGAGATCCACGTACATGTCGTCCGACATACTTGCTCCGGTGAGATGCGGAACCAGCTTCAACCAGAACCAAGATGGGGTCTTCTACTGGAGGGACTTCCTAAAGCTGAGCTGCCACCCCTTGCCTCGCTTGCTCCCCATGTGGCCTTCCACTCCCGCGGACCTGAGGTGAGAGCTGACTTGCTTCAGCAACTCCACTGTTTCACTAGCTGCATAACGGTCATAACCAACTATGCACGACGTCATCCACTGGCCACGGCGCGAGCTCGGAAGAGAGCTAGCTAGAATTACTGCAGTGAGAAAGATCAACCCACAGAACAGCAGACACAAACCAGGATGGAATGCATGCACATGGACGGATTGGTGCACGACAACATGCAGCGGGTAATGCCAAGCTGCCGCCGCCGAACATGGCGAAGGTGCATGCACGGGTCCTTCACCTGGTGGGACCCAAAGGCGCGTCCACGGCCGGCCACGTGCAAATAATCCACGTTTAAAGAAAACACGAAAAAGAAAAGAACAAACATATAACAGAGGGCCTCTTGATGCAGTTCACAAATCTAACAATCCGAAACCAGCAAAGTCCTTTGGATCAGAGGAGAGGTCGCGTATATATAATATTTCTTCTTCATCTATTGTTTACTCTCTCTCTCTCTCTCTCTCTCTCTTTTGCAGGGAGCGAGCCATGTCATTTGCCAAGCAGATCAAAGGCCTGTTCCTGGTGCTCATGGAGGCCGTGCTAGAGACCCTGGAGGTGGAAACCCAACCCATGATGGAGGAGTTCGAGGATGGAACCCAGATGATGGTAGTGAATTTCTACCCGGCGTGCCCCGAGCCCGAGCTGACGCTGGGGATGCCGCCCCATTCCGACTTCGGCTTTCTGACGCTGCTGCTGCAGGACAGCGTCAGCGGCCTGCAGATCGAACAGAAAGGGGAATGGGTCACCGTTGACGCCGCCGCTGGCTCCCTCGTCATCAACGTCGGAGACCATCTCGAGGTCGGTACACCGAGGTTTCTTTTGTCTAATCTGCTATCTTAACAGTTGTTTACGGTCGATCTTGGGGCTACACTTAACAGTTGTTTTCGGTCGATCTTGGGCTACAAGGACTTCAAATTAAGACCTATACACATGCGCAAACCGCTTTAGTGGGTACCTTGGTGTCATTAACCTGTCTATTGGTCAGGCCTACCCGTAGATATGCTACGTATAGGAGTCTATATCGTATAATACTTCTACTTTTCCTCCCTTTGATATGTTTAAATCTGAAGTCTATATCTTAAGATATATTAGAGTACTAGGTTAATTAGCATAGAAATATTGAGGAAACAAAGAGGTATGTGATGTGTAATAACGTTTGGTAGGTGAAAAGTTCTGAGGTCTAAATTTGAGACAAGTCCATAATGTGACACTTTGATCAAAGGTTTTGTTGAAGAGCATGTCCAAGAATTTCGGTGACTCTTCCTTTACCATCACACACTTGTGATTGGCCTAGACAAATTTACAAGAGCTACAAAGTGTGGTTCACTAAGCATGATTACCAAATGCCACCTTTTGCCCCTTAATGCAGAAATTGAGGAAAAAGGAAGTCTCCCTCCTTTTTCCTTAACTTTGATACACTCATTCATGTGGACGATGAGCAGCCACATTGGCACTTGGAAGAAACACACTACATAGAGACCACGTCGCACATTTATGAACTGAAGAGTTCTAGTGGTTGCCATTGCTATGCATAACTATTCTGCCTTTTGTGTTGCCATTCGTGGAGGGGACTGACGAGGTCTACATTTGGTGCAGATATTTAGCAACGGCAAGTACAAGAGCCTTCTGCACCGGGTCACCGTCAACACCTCGCAGCCGCGCATGTCCATCGCCTGCCTCCACGCCCTCCCCCATGAAAGCATAGTCCGCCCTTCGCCCCAGCTCGTGAATGGCGACAACCCCAAGCGTTACATGGACACCGACTTCGCCTCCTTCCTCCACCATCTCTCTTCTCGCGAGACCAAGGGCAAGTACTTCCTGGAATCCCGGAAGCTGACGACCTAGCTAACCTAGCTAGCTAGATCAGCAAAACCCTAATTTTCCTTTTTTTCCCCTCGAGAGGAAGGGATTCCGATAAATGTAACGTACGGAAGAAGCTACTTAACGAACTCTTGAAGGCGACATGCCGTTCGTATGTATCCCACGCTTCCTCGCGTTGAGTTATGATTACGGTTGGAGAGGTGAATTAGTTAATACATTGTTTTACCTCTTCATGGAAGGTCACCAGACGATCGACGGACCAGAGAATATAAGTGTCGATTATAGGGATTACCTCGAAGTGAGCGCGGTGAAGGTCCGTTGTCGCAGAGGAGGCGGCGTAGCGCACAAAGCCCCCCACCTTCGTCGGCATGGTGCGACTGCTAGACTCACCCGCAGAGTCTACGCAAAAAGACTTGTAGGCCATCGGTGACTCTCCTAAAAGAGAGATAGAGAGAAGAGGGAGGAGATTGGGAGAGAAAAAAGAGGAGGAAAGCTCACACAAGTACTGTTCTTCTTATCTCTATGTATACATATATATAGATAAGTCTCTCTAAAAATCTTCACCTAATAGGAATTCTTATTCTCCACATCCTTATCCTATATGGAGATTACTCTAATGTGGATGTCTATCTTAACGTGACTCATGTCACGTGTAACATCTCTCACTTAGACACATTAGATATATTACATTTGTCTCTACTTATAACTCTTTATTTTATAAAGAAAAATGACGTGTACGACCGAACGAGAAGAATATGTAAGCGATGAATATTATAATAAGTCGTCATCCGTACTAATAGAATATTACAACTCAAATCTTGTATCATATCTCAAAGCACGAGCTCACAAAACTATGTTTCTACACACATGATTATGTTGGACACATCTATCGTAACTGTTGACCAACAATGAGTCAAAACATCATCAGTGTGATACAAGTCGATTTTTTCTATGCCACACATGTCAATCTACTTTGACTTGACTATTTTCCTAGATATGTACAGTTGGACTATATGTATCGTGGTCCTTGAAAGATATACTAAAGTAGCATCATCAAGTGTCTGCATCATGACAAGGTGTCTAATCTCAAAGGACATAATAAATGGTAGAGGTTTCACACATTGATGAAATAAGGATCCATTCGGTCACTCATCTGAAGCTCGAAAAGATAGTACATATAGTATAATCACTATGTTATACTGGAACTAAAAGTAGGAATAACTACGCTCATATACCATACAAATATGTAATCTACGCTCCGCATCCAGGTTGTCTATATCGCTCTCATCAGATTCGACTATCAACGGACTACATGGAAGGGTCCATCTTCGACTATTTTTAATCAGTGTCATTATGCTTGCTCTTATAGTGACATGGTGATCATCCCTGTGAGTGGACCAATCACAGCCTGGCGACAAGCACATTCACAATCACAAATATAAGTGTACTAATAATGAGAAAAAAATATTCATATTTTATTGTATAAAATAATATCAATAATAAAAATAAAAATAAAAACTAGACCCTTCTCAGTCCTAAACCTCAAATATGTTTAAGAAACAAAATTCTTACAAAAAGTTTGGTATAAAGATCTGCAAGCATCTCACTAGTAGAAATATATATAAGGATCATCAACCCCTGTGTAATGATGTCTATGATAAAGTGGAAACGAGTATCAATATGTTTTAACTTTCCGTGATACTTGGGGTCTCTTGTGCAGGCTATTACGGCCATATTATCGCAATAGACTATACAACATTTGTTGTATGTGCTGTGACATCTAAGTTCACCAAGAATCGCCTCAACTACATGGCTTCGTGGGCTACAGTGGTGCAAGCAACGTATTCAGACTTCATCGTAGACAAGGAGACATATGCTTGTTTCTTGCTGCACCATAAAATAGCTACTCTTCCAAGCACAAATACATATCCCGAAGTGGACTTACGCTCATCTTTGTCAGCTGATCCATCAGTATCTGAATATCTAATCAATCTAAAGCTCCCACCATGATAACACAGAGCGAGGTTCTATGTACCTTGAAGATATTTAAAAATCTTTTTTTATTGTTTACTAATGCGCAGTTCCAGAATTACTCTGATATGTACTAACCATACCAACTGCAAAGCAAATATCGAGACAAGTGTACATCAAGATATACATGAGACAACTGGCTACATTGGCATAAGAGACATCCTTCATTCGTTATTTTTCTTCCTGTGTATTGGGACATTGATCAATGTTAAGAACTAATCTCCTCTCCCTTAGAGTATCTACAGGCTTGGTTTGTCCATCCGAAAGCTCTCCGAGATTTTCTAATATAAGTCTCTTGAGACAAAGTTAGAAGTCTCTTGGATCGATCCCTCTGCATCTTTACTCCTAAAGTTAGAAGTTAGAAGTTATAAGTCTCTTGAGACAAAGTTAGAAGTCTCTTGGATTTGATACCACTTGTTAGGGATTTTAGGAATACCTGGAGAGGAAGCCATCCATAACACAGAGGAAGACGATGCCGGAGTCGATCCCCACGCACAGCGGACCTCGAACAAGAACGCACGAACTCCGGGCAGGAAGACGGTGTAAACCCACGCACTGTCTCCACTGGTTTCCTCTCTCTATTCGTCTTAATGCGTATGACCTAATGGGGAGTCACAGGCTTCTTTTATAGAGAGGAGGGACCAGTCCCGTTCTTACTTCTAACAGGATCCTACCCATTACAGGATCCTTATTGGGCGCCTAATGGGTTAAGCCCAATCATATTCCATTAATTGGATGCCTAATGGTGTGCAAGTGTGCAGCCCAGTAAACACAAGTGGACCACTAATTGGACTAAAACCCAACATTCTCCCACTTGGTCCAACTTGTCTTAAGCACATCAAATCTTCCTTTGAAAACATACTTATAATATAGATATATATAGTTTCAAAAGGACTCTTGAAGATTTGACATCATGGGCATAATGATTTCAATGACCAAAACATAGTGGGCATCATCCATATCTTATCATGTTAAGTGGTTATGAATCACTCTTAAAAACATAGTGGATGAATTTTCATTATGAATCACTCTTAAAAACATAGTGGTTATGAATCCACTATGTTTTGTATACATGTTGGTTATGGATTATGGATGGCAGATTGTATATTTAAGTGGTGACCAATGGATAAACATTATGTTTGAGTTTATCTACAGTTCCATATTTGATGTTCAATTACAGTAAGTTGGTGGCATTGTGGTACATGGAAGGTGGTGCGTAATTGAATGCATTTGCCGCCATGACTCATGTCATTTGATTTACTGTTCTTGAATTTTTTAAGATTCCGTTAATTGGAATGGTGTGTAGTCCAATCGTCTCTGCCTTCTGTTCCTTCAGGGACACGTTGGACAGAACATAAAGGGATCTATCCCAGATCAGACTACTGCCAGTGGATTTCTTAAAGCTATTGAGGAACAGTTCATTAGTTCTGATAAGGCCAAAGCTAGTACTCTAATGGCTAAACTGTCCTCAAAGAAATACACTAGTGGTAGTGTTCGAGAGCATATAATGATCATGAGAGATATTTCTGCTCAACTGAATGCCATGGAGGTTACTATTTCAGACACTTTCCTAGTCCATTTTATTATCAATTCTTTGCTTAACGAATATGAGGCATTTAAGATCTCCTACAACACACATCAGGCTAAATGGTCAGTCAATGAATTGATGACCATGTGTGTCCAGGAGGAAGAGAGGTTGAGAGGAGAGAGGAACAATGTTGCTTTGTTTACCTCTCATAAAGTGAAAAGTGGACTAAGAAAGAAGAAGGGTGTCCAGAAGAAGGGTAAGAAGAAGGACAAGTCAAAAGGTAAAAATGACAAGTGTTTCTTCTACAAGTTACCTGGACACGTTAAGAAAGATTGTCTGAAAAGGAAGGCATGGTTCAAAAAGAAAGGTAATCTCTCATCTTATGTTTGCTATGAGTCTAATTTAGTTAATATTCCTAAAAGCACATGGTGGATTGACTCAGGTTCTACTGTGCATGTTGCCACTTCTATGCAGGGATTCCTCTTCCAAAGGCCTCCGAATGAGGGTGAGCGGAACATCTTTTCAGGAAATAAAACGCGCTCACAAGTCAAGGCCGTAGGAATTTATAGGATAATTATAGAATCAGGATTTGTTCTAGATTTAGAAGACACTTTTTATGTACCATATTTTAGTAGAAATTTGGTTTCAGTATCAAGACTTGATTCAAAAGGTTTTCAAGTCAAACTTGAAAACTCTTCAGTTGAATTAATAAAGAATTCTATTGTTATTGGTACTGGTTCTATATCTGATGGTTTGTATAAATTGTGTCTTAGCAATGTGATTAAACAATCTCATAACACCCTGCATATTTCGGTCCTTACTGGCAACAAGCGTGGTAGAGTTAATAAAAATTCATCCATGTTGTGGCATAGGATATTAGGACACATCTCCATTAAGAGGCTCAAAAGGTTAGTGGGAGAAGGAGTGTTACACACTATGGATTTCACTGACTTCGAGACATGTGTTGATTGCATTAAAGGAAAGCAAACACACACGCCTAATTAATATGCCACAAGGAGTTCTGGAATTTTAGAAATAATTCACACTGATATCTGAGGTCCTTTTTCACCCTGTCTGACTGGTGAGAGGTACTTTGTCACCTTTATAGATGACTATTCTGGATTCATGTATCTCTATTTACTTCTTGAAAAGGCAGATGTTTTCAACGTCTTTAAAGATTTTAAGAAGGAAGTAGAGAAACAATCAGGGAAAGTAATCAAGATAGTCATGTCTGATAGAGGTGGCGAGTACTATGGTAGGTATACTGAGATGGAACAAAGGCTTGGTCCATTAGCTAAATTCCTTAAAGAAGAGGGTATTGTACCTCAGTACACTACTCCTTGCAGCCCATACCAGAATGGGATTGCAGAAAGAAGGAATCGAACGCTTAAAAAAATGGTCAGGGCAATGTTGAGTCATTCTACCCTTCCTTTATCCTTGTGGGGCGAAGCCGTTAAGACAGCTGCTCACATTGTGAATAAGGTTCCTACGAAGGTTGCGCCTAAGACTCTCTATGAGTTATGGTGTGGTAGGAAACCTTCTGTGAGCGATATGCGCACATGGGGGTGTGCAGCTGAGGCTAGGCCATACAGTCCACAGGAAAAGGCTTTTGATCTCAGAACAACCAGTGGATTTTTCATTGGTTATCTAGCGAGATCAAAAGGGTATAGATTCTATTGCCCATCCCATGTTCCCATCATTATAGAAACAGATAAGGCAAGGTTCCTTGAAAATGGCGGAGTTAGTGGGAGTGGACCTTCTCGAGAGATTTCTTTTGAGGAGTTACAGTATCAGGTTGAAATACCTGTAACAACTGACAACGTTGTTCCCATATTCATTCCTCGGAATGAAATCCTAGGAGAGCAAATAGTTGCAGTTGGTCCACCCCAGGTTGCTCCAGAGCCAGAAGATGTCGCTGTTGTTGACCAACCACCTTCTCAAGTGGATCAGGGGCCAACATTGCGTCGATCTGAAAGAGTTAGGAGACCTGCCATATCTGATGAGTTCATAGTATACCTACAGGAGGATAGTGTAGACATGGGTGACATTGATGATCCAGTGACGTTTTCACAAGCCATGAAGAGTGAAAAATATGCCTATTGGTTTGAAGTCATGAAAGAAGAGCTTGACTCTATGGCTAAAAACCAAGTCTGGGATCTCGTTAACTTGTCTAAAGGGTCCAAACTTGTTGGATGTAAATGGATATTCAAAACTAAGGTGGACGCAAAAGGCAAAGTTGAACGATATAAGGCTAGATTGGTAGCTAAGGGTTTCACTCAAAGGGAAGGCATTGACTATGATGAGACGTTCTCTCCAGTTTCCAAGAAACTCTCATTCAAAATAATCATGGCCTTGGTAGCTCATTTTGACCTGGAGTTATATCAGATGGATGTGAAAACGGCTTTTCTCAATGGGGACCTAGATAAAGAAGTGTATATGGAGCAACCTCAAGGGTTTCGTGCTGAAGGTAAAGAACACTTGGTATGTAAATTAAGGAAATCCATTTACGGACTGAAGCAAGCCTCCCGCCAATGGTTCATAAAGTTCAATGAAATCATACTGTCCTTTGGGTTTAAGGAAAACATCATTGATGAATGTTTGTACCTAAGGATCAGTGGGAGTAGTTTCATTGTCTTGCTTTTGTATGTGGATGACATCTTGCTTGCCAGTAGTGATCTTGGTTTATTGCACGAAACTAAAGCTTTCCTTTCTAAGAACTTTGAGATGAAAGATATGGGTGATGCCCACTATGTTTTGGACATTGAAATCACGAGAGATAGACCCTCAGGCACTCTTGGTCTCTCTCAGAAAGCTTACATCTCAAAGGTCTTGGAAAGGTTCAACATGCAGTCCTGCGCACCCGATAAAGTACCTATTGTAAAAAGTGATAAATTCAGTGAATTATAGTGTCCCAGAAACGACTTGGAAAGGAAGCAAATGGAGCCTATCCCATATGCTTCAGCCGTTGGGAGCTTGATGTACCTTCAGACTTGTACACGTCCAGATATAGCTTTTGCCGTGGGTATGCTCAGCAGGTACCAAAGCAACCCAGGCATGGATCATTGGAAAGCTGCCAAGAAAGTCATGCGGTATCTTAAGGGCACATTAGATTTCATGCTCACTTACAGAAGGTCAGATCAGCTAGAGGTCGTTGCCTATTCTGATGCTGATTTTGGCGGCTGCCTTGATTCGAGGAAGTCCACTACAAGATACATCTTCCTCCTGGCAGGAGGAGCTATCACTTGGTGCAGTGAGAAGCAGAGTATAACAGTGGCTTCCACGATGGCAGCTGAGTTCAATGCTTGTTTTGAGGCTAGTGCACAGGCCATCCAGTTGCGGAATCTGCTCACAGGTCTATCATTCATTGACTTCGTCTCCAGACCTATCAGGATATATTGTGACAATTCCGCTGCAGTCTTCTTCTCTAAGAACAATAAGGCGTCCAAAGGTGGTAGAGCCTTAGACATTAAGTATTTTGCTCTTAGAGACAGAGTGAAGAATCAAGAAGTGTCTATAGAACATATCGGAACGGATCTTATGGTTGCTGACCCACTTACGAAAGGACTACATGCTAGCACTTTTTGTAGTCATGTGATTCGGATGGATCTTGCCAGTTCACTCGATATGTTGTGATTCTTCCATTACTTTCTGCCTTTTCCATTTATTTTGTATACATGTTGGTTATGGATTATTGATGGCAAATTATATATTTAAGTGGTGACCAATAGATAAACATTATGTTTGAGTTTATCTACAGTTCTATATTTGATGTTCAATTACAGTAAGTTGGTGGCATTGTGGTACATGGAAGGTGGTGTGTAATTGAATGCATTTGCCGCCATGACTCATGTCATTTGATTTACTGTTCTTAAATTTTTTAAGATTTCGTTAATTGGAATGGTGTGTAGTTTTGTTTTATCGTGCGCGCGCATACCGTTGTTTTCCTTTCAGGTATATGCCCATGATGTCAAATCTTCAAGAGTCCTTTTGAAACTATATATATCTATATTATAAGTATGTTTTCAAAGGAAGATTTGATGTGCTTAAGACAAGTTGGACCAAGTGGGAGAATGTTGGGTTTTAATCCAATTAGTGGTCCACTTGTATTTACTGGGCTGCACACTTGCACACCATTAGGCATCTAATTAATAGAATATGATTGGGCTTAACCCATTAGGCGCCCAATAAGGATCCTGTAATGGGTAGGATCCTGTTAGAAGTAAGAACGGGACTGGTCCCTCCTCTCTATAAAAGAAGCATGTGACTCCCCATTAGGTCATACGCATTAAGACGAATAGAGAGAGGAAACCAGTAGAGACAGTGCGTTGGTTTACACCGTCTTCCTGCCCAGAGTTCGTGCGTTCTTGTTCGAGGTCCGCTGCGCGTGGGGATCGACTCCGGCATCGTCTTCCTCTGTGTTAGAGATGGCTTCCGCTCCAGGTATTCCTAAAATCCCTAACAAGTGGTATCAGAGCATGATAATCTCTAGTGATTATCATGTTACCTGGAACGGAAGTCATCCCTAACATGAATCACTCTTAAAAATCGCATGGGGCCAGCCACCAGTTGGTCTCAACTATTCACATCGTGGGACAAGCGGGAAAACTAACTTATGCATGGTCAGACAATTAGGTGCATCCAATTCGTCCTATCTTCTCGTGATTTTAGGATTTTGTCATATGACTTTAAATTATTTTCTATACTATACTAATAAAATATAATTTTTAATCAAACTAACGTACAACTCATTAATGACAATCTCTCTCTCTCTCTCTCCCTCCTCTCTCTCTCGGATGGATTTAGGGGAGTAACTTTTTTAGTAATAAAAATATTATTTTTAAATTATTTATATTATAATAAAAACATTATAAATAAATTAATTTTTTTTTAAATTATATTAATATTAAATACAGAATAATATTATTCCTAAGTATTTGTCTTACTCTATTTTATTTAACTTATCTTATAAATTTATTTAACTCAATGTTATATACTTTTTTGTCGTATATTATTTGTATTTATTATTTATTATGTTAATTTTTATATGTTAATAATCGCCATATCATATAATCTTTAATATTTATAGTCACATATAATATTTATTAGTTATAATATTTTACTTTATTATCTTAATTAAACAATTCTTAAGAGAATTCATTAATATACATAACCTATTATGATTATTCTTTTTCCTTCTTACCTCCACTCATTCCAAAACAACTCATTAGTGGCCATAATTTTCGCCCCACTCATTTAAAATAACTCATTAATGGCCATAACTCTCTCTCTCTCTCTCACTCTCAGAGATGAATATATTTAATATTTATAATCACACATAATATTTTTTAATTATAATATTTTTAATTATAATATATAATATATTAGTATTTTTAAGTATTATTAAAATATATGATAAGGCACGTAGCAAAGAAGACAACTCAAAATCCTAAAATTAGAAGCATACCTTCCATGCCTTTACTTGACGTTAGACTTCATCGATAATACGTTTCGTGAATGATCTATTTTTGAATAATGTTATTGTTAAATTATTTATTACGTGGAAATACCATGGTCGTCCACTATGTTATTGTTTTTTTTTTTTTTCTCAACACGATCTGGATCTCCTGAGATCTCTTTTTTAAAGTCACCTAATTAGCAATAATACAGTTTATCGTGCAAGCAAAATGCCTTCAGATTAGATACCTTATTAAGCTGAATTTAAAGTGTAACATTCTTCGTGCAAAATTGTCTTTATACTTGATTATTTGCTTAGAATTAAAAGTTAATTGAGATGACATTATTTAAATCAATATGATATTTTATTTTCAAATTAAATTTAATATATTTTAAATACATAAATACCGTGCATCACACCGGTTTGGAACTAGTACGAGAATATATTAAAGTTCAAAAGATCGAATTCCAAGGTTGCATGATTCCTGCTTGCAGTTATGTTTGTACGTACATCGACACTCTTGAACAACGTTTACCTTAAAAGTTCGTGCATATCAGATTGTTTTTGTAGGACATGCTCTTGCGGAAAGTTTATTCAGAACGTAGATACAATTATTTTTACTTTACATGCATACTTCTTCAACTTACTACGTTAAGGGGTTGTTTGTTTCTAATTATTAGCTTCAAAATCACCAGCTTTAAAATATGTGAATTTTTTTATGATTTTAAAGTTGGAGGACATTTGTTTGGTTACTTGAAAAATAAAACAAGAGAATGCTTAAAATTATATCAGAAGATTCAAAAGTTTTCTTTTGAATAAACCCACGGATAGATAGAACATAATTCAAGAATATATCAGAAGACAAAAATAAAAGGGCACCAGGAGCACAAAATTAATGGGTAACACAGGCGATCGATGCTATTGGGTTTTCTAATTCATTGTGGAGTATATAATTATGCACGATTTGTTTACCTCAAAGTGGGGATGGAGGACGCCCTTCCTCAGATGAACAGCCCCTAGGTACCTCAAGGTGGCCGTCTCAGCAACCATAACTTCACCCTTCTCACCGAGTTGAACAGCCGACTCGCAAGTCTGATGTATAGAAACCACAAAGAGAAATATGTTTATTTTGGTTGATATGTATATATACAAACTGCAGTACAGCAAATAACATCACGTAGGTGAGCATGGGACTAGGTAAGTGCAGAAGGGAGATTTTCAAAACAATCCCTTTTATGTACTTATTTTTCATTTTCCATGAGGGGTTTAATTCTCTGAAAAACTTTCTCCTATTCCCCTCCTCACCTGCACCTACATGAACCTGCAGACTCTAAGGGGAGTCCAGTTAACGTGAGAATTCAATATTACCATCTTGAAGACCTTCGCAGCATGGGCCTTGAGCTTAGGGTTAGTCTGGGGAACCTCATCCGTGTCCTTGAGGAACGAGAACATGCCCTAATCGCTTGAGGTGCCATCTCCAGTATCCTATAAAATACATAAATAGTTAACCCCTGTCAAAACCCAACAGTACCTACGTGGTGAAGAAGCGAAGCCTGAGCTCGGGTATGTTGGCCCTCATCAGCTCCCACGTCTCCTTCACCAGTTCCTCCGGCCGGCCTGTTGCTCGGTGAAGGATATTGCCGCCATTTGTTTGACTAGATGTCTAAGCTTCTCTTAGACACTGCTACGCTTCTGATGGTGAAGCCAATATATATATATATATGTACACACACAGAGAGAGAGAGAGAGAGAGAGAGAGAGAGATTGGGCGTGGGAGCTTCTCTGTCGGCGAGCGCACCCTGCGGACTGGCGAGTTGGCGGGTAGCTGGGCAAGGGACTTGCGTGGGTGTGGAGGCGCCTCGTGGCAGGAGGCCCCTCGAGCTGCCATCGGCTCACCAAGACTGTTGCGCGCGGCGTCGTACCCTGAGGGGGGTCGGAAGGGCCGCCGCTTGTGGCCCCTCGTCGTCCGGGCGGACACTGGGGAAGTTGAAAGCCATGCGCAAGTGTAATATATAGACGTGTTACATATCCTTCATTTCTTTGCCACTTGCCATCCATTCAACAGCTATTTCCACCACTGGGTGAGCTTTTTCAGGTATTAATTAGTTTGTATGTGCGTTAGGTTTAGCCGCGATCTGGTTAGATTTCATTACGTGCTAATTCTTGGAATAGCTTCAATTAGCCGTATTATGGATAAGGATGTAAATTGGGCGGTTGGAACTAGGTTATCTGATAATTTAGGTCTAATTTAAATTTAAAATAGTTCAACCTAATTTTAGTGCAGCTCAAATTCAGTCTAAGTTTAATTTAAATTCATCTCAAATTCAATAATGAGTGGGTTCGGTTGGATTGGTCCTGTTTATAAATAATTTGTTAGAAATATTTTATTTTTTTGTATGAATTATTATAAAAGTCGATAAATTAAATTGGGCCAACACATGTTCAATTCAACCAAATCCATTAACTAATGTAAACTTAAATTTCGTCCAACATAATTTATATAACTTGGGTCAATTCAATTTCTTTTAATATAAGCTGGAAGTTGGACTAGACCATGAGTTGACCTGCCCAATTAACACCCCTCTCTATGGATCTTGCGTCATGACATTATGCCATGTGGCCGGGAGTGGAAAGGAAAATGCCAGCTGCAAATTAAGGAGAGTTCTAGATTGGAAATTAATTCACTTTCAGCAAGGTAAGGTTTCTTGAGGAGATTAATTATCCTTTTGCAGAATTCAACCTGGATGAGAAAGATATGGTATAGATGGATATGGGGCTTGACTATAGTTATGAAATCATCGATTTTAGAAGCAATATTAAAGAAGAAATCTTTGATTTTAAAATTACAGTTCTAAAATCTTCTCTTTTGGTTTATAGCTGTTTTAGATTAAAAACAGAAATCAGCTATGGGGTGGATTATAAGGGTCAACCGACCATGAAATAAGACAATTTACAATAACCTCAAAAAAACGATAAATGATATAAAATAATTTATAACAACTCAAGCATAAGAAAATAATATTGTTTACAATTATTTACGTCATTTTCCAGTATTTTACGACATACCAATGACCCCTAGACGGGTCAAGCTAATAGTCTAGTTTGTCGTAGATCACAAATATCGAAAACTGAAGTAGGCTGAAAATTATAATTTTTTATGAAAATGTTACGCACTGTTTTACAAATTGACCACTGTGAAACTTAAATTCACTAAAAATTTAAGTCTTTATTTAATATGGGATATAATGAGTCAGTGCTAATGACTGTCTAAACCTGTGCTCTTCAGATATATAGCCAGATTCTGTTATCAAAGGAAAAAAAAAAAGCCAGATTCTATGGACTGGCATGGATCGTTGATATATAGTCACTTGTGTGATGGTATCACTGAGGTGAAAATTACGCAAATTGACTAGGGTAACATCAAGGAAATGATCTGCTGAATCTTTGATTAACTTGGCAAAAAGATGGGAAGTGGCTAAAACCAAGGGGACATTCTAAAAGATTAAGAAACTTTGAAAATAAAATAAATTAAAAAAAAGTTCACTCTCTGTTTGTATATATCCGGGCAGGGAGTTGAGCTGCACATTCAAATGCACGTGAATGGATGCGTGGGCGTCTTGCTCTTGGGCACGTGGGAGCCCCCCCCATGAGCAGCACATTGAGTGTTGGGCACATTAATTAATTTGGTGCACTGCTGGAAAACATGCGCTTTTGGTATGTGGCTAATTACTATTTAGGTAAGCGTTGGTTACGGAGACTATTGCACGTGTGGAGGCAGAATTATTGCCCAGCTTTTGTGCTGGAGTATCTACTAAATTTTGAAAAATGATTTAGAGTTCGACTTCACGATAAAGTGAAAGATGTTTTTGACTGTAGTACTCAATCTCACCGTGACATCGAGCTCACTAAATTACTTTTCTTAAATTTTAATGGGGGCATCGGAGAGAATTAGGTGGCGATAAGTTAAACTGTAACAGAGAGCATCCCTATTACTTGATATAACAGGAAGGTATTCACGTAGGGTTAAGAACAGTTTTGAATAGAAAAGGGCACACTGGATTTTCACGTAGAGCCCAGGAATTGGAAAAGCAGCAAAGGATATATGGAAGAAATGGATGATATATAGCTAGCACGCTGTAAGCCTGTAAAAAAGGGAGGCTCAACTAAAACCTTCTTATTCAATTAATGTAGATGGATTATGGTTTCGAGTCCTAGCTACCTGCAATTTGAGTGCCTTAGGATGGCTTCCCTGGGAATGTCCCCTAGAGCCACGCCGCTTTCCAACTCCAGTTGCCGTAATCGGCCAAGATTGCCAACCTCCTTGGGCAACAATCGGATCTTCCTGAAACTAAGACCACGATAACGCAGATTAATTTGCCAGCAAGCCGATCGACGAGGGCAGCTTTCCAATGTTTGTGTGCGACAACTCCAAGACACACCAAGGTTGGGCATAGACTGAAACAGCGCCCCTGGAACCTGTTTCAACCAAACTTGATCAGGAATCATTAATAGAGTGGACAAGTTATTGCAGTGGGGTAGCCTATTAGGGAAGAACAATATCTGGGGGCGTGTAAATGATACTTTCCTAGCCTCCCTCGAGTTCGTATCAATGCACAGCTCACATGACTTGTTCCTAAATATCTAGAAGCTCCACTTTCATCATTTTTGCATTCATATCAATGCACAGGTCCCATGATCTGGTCGTCAACACAGTCTTTCCCCTATTTTGGCTATCAGGGACAAGGACTTCCCACCGTATGGAGATCAAACTTGTCCCAAACATCGTCGAGGAAGATTAAGAACCTCTTTTTGGAGAGCTCGGCGAAGATGGTTCTTTCTTCTTTTTTAAAGTGTGGCGAAGAAGGTTCTTGCCTAATCGTCAAGTTCAGAAGATGACAAAACTTTGCTGCCTGATGTAGACTGGATCTATCACGACCGGATTCCGCAGATGGAATCCGAAAAAGAGGATCCGGAGCTGGTCCGGACCGGATGATGGAAGGGGACCCGACGGGGATCCGCGACGAGGCGAAGACGGGGCTTCTTCGGTTGACCCGGACCCGCCCGCGGGGGGCGCGGTCGGTCGCCGGATTTGCTCTTGGATAGTGAGCCGCTGCTCCTTCGGCGGACGAAGGCGCGGCGCGAACGGAGCTTCTCTCGGCCGAACGGTCGACGGGCGTCGGAGCCGAAGCCTGAAGGTCCGAGATCGGACGGAGGAACGGCTTGCTCTCCGATAGTGAGTCCGAAGGCTCCTTCAGCGCGAGACCGAGTCTCCTGTCTTGGGGCAGCCGGCGGGCTTGCCCTTGGACAGCGAGCCCGAAGGCTCCTTCAACGAGAGACCGAGTCTCCTGTTTTGGGGCAGCCGGCGTTCGGCGTCGAGACCAGGAAGAGGAATCCGAGGTCGGCGGCCGAGACCGACTCGGGGAGGTCGGCGATGATTCGAACCGAGCCCCTGCAAGAAGGAAAGAAGAAGAAGAACCAGTCAGCAGGAGTCCCGGGCGTCAGCCCTGGGGAACCCCCTCCGACGGTCAAGTTAGCTCCTGAAGAAGATTCGATTCAGAAGGCAAGAAATAACAGCTTTTATGCTATTCGGACAGAAGTCCTTTAAAGGTTTCGGAAGCTTGGGGAGGCATCCGTTTTTCCCACCACCCTCTTGGCCACAAATAACGGGATATTTATAGCAGAGGATAGCGGATGGTTAACGGTGGCAGCCGATATAGGACTAAATGAAGGTTTACTGATAAACCGCCATAGCGCCCGATCCGCCACCGGAGTGGGCCGGATTCGGCTACCGGGCCGAAGGGGGTTGAGCCGCTGACGGGCCGAAGTCTGTTGGGCCCTGGGCTGCCGCGCTGCTCCCGGGCCGTAGGCTGGTGGGCCGCTGACGGGCTGAAGCCTGTTGGGCCGGGAGCGACGGTGCCGCTTATGGGCCGAAGGCTGCTGGGCCGCTGACGGGCCGAAGACCGCCGGAGGGCCTGGTACTGCTTGCTGCTGTTGGGCTGAATGGGGTTTGGGCCTGCTTCAATGGGCCGAATCGGATTCTGCCTCATCACTGCCGATCAAAATGAGATCTTCAAAGTGTAAGGTTGGACTAAACTTAATGCAGAGAAGGCAACTTCTTAAAAAACTCCTTCATGGGGTGTTTTTCCTATTCTCAATGAAACACTTTTTTGAAAAACTTCGTCCCCTTTCTCACTTATTGAGTCCCAAACTTCTTCTATGACTTTTTGAATCTTGGGGATGCTCACATCTTTAGAGACTGTGACCCTAATGACAATGTCAAAGTCTTTGCTTCTAGCTTTTGAGATTTCATTGTACAGGGTTCTTAGCAGTGTGGTCTTCGTACCTGAGAGTGTTTCCTCGCCGCCGACTATAAAGGAGGTGAAAGCTGGAATCTTCACGACTACCTCAGAACCCCTTACACGGGTCAAGTTTTCCCCGATCTTCTCCCTCTGAGATAGTGTTGTCCTGTTATATTAGTATTATTATTATTGTTATTGTTGTTACAATCTTTTGAGATAATAATAATTAATTTTGATATGATATTATTATTATTATTGAGACAATCTCTTGGGATAATAATAACTATTTTTAATATTATCATTATCATTATTATTTTTAAAGTATTATTATTATTACTATTATTTTAATCTAAGATGTTGGAAAGTATTATATTATTATTATTATTGAAAGTATTATGCTCTTGTTATTATTATTATTATGATTATTATTGTTGACATAGTCTTATGAGATAATAATACTAATATTGATATTATTATTATTCTTATTAAAATTAATATTGAAATGATAGTTTCATGGGATATATTATTATCCCCTAATTATCATTATCATTATTGAGATAGTCTTATGGGATAATATTAATTGATTTTGATATTGTTATTATTATTATTATGGTAGTCTCATAGGATAATAATAACTAATTTTGATATTATTATTACTTTACTATTATTTTAATCCAAAATGCTATAAAGTAAATTTTGATATTATTATTGTTATTACTATTATTTTAATCTAAGATGCTGTAAAATATTATATTATTATTATTGAGAGTATTATTGTTTTATTATTATTATTATTATTGTTGTTGTTGTTGTTGACGTAGTCTTATGACATAATAACACTAATTTTGATATTATTATTATTCTTATTAAAATTAAAATTGAAATGACAGTCTCATGGGATATAATTATCTTCTTATTATCATTATTATTATTGAGATAGTCTCATGGGATAATACTAACTGATTTTGATATTGTTATTATTATCATTATGGTAGTCTCATAAGATTGTAATAACTAATTTTGATATTATTATTACTCTTATTTTAATCTAAGATGCTGTAAAGTATTATATTATTATTATTATTATTATTATTATTATGATAGTCTTATAGGGTAGTAAAAACTAATTTTGATATTATTATTATTATTAACCCTTTTTCTTCTTTTTCACATTTTTCTCTCTCCATATTAATATTTCTATCTCCTATTTTATTATTATTATTGTTGTTGTTGTTGCAATCACTTGAGATAATAATTACTAATTTTAATACTATCATTATTATTATTATTATTATTATTATTATTAAGATAATCTCATAGGATAATAATAACTAATATTAACATTATTATTATTTTCTAAAAGTACTTTATTATTATTATTATCTCTTTTCCTCCTCTATCACATTTTTTTCTCTCTATTAATATTTCTCTCCTGTTTTTGTCCTATTATATTAGTATTATTATTATTGTTGTTGTTGTTGCAATCTTTTGAGATAATAATAATTAATTTTGATATGATATTATTATTATTATTATTATTGAGACAATCTCTTGGGATAATAATAACTATTTTTAATATTATCATTATCATTATTATTTTTAAAGTATTATTATTATTACTATTATTTTAATCTAAGATGTTGGAAAGTATTATATTATTATTATTATTGAAAGTATTATTCTCTTGTTATTATTATTATTATGATTATTATTGTTGACATAGTCTTATGAGATAATAATACTAATATTGATATTATTATTATTCTTATTAAAATTAATATTGAAATGATAGTTTCATGGGATATATTATTATCCCCTAATTATCATTATCATTATTGAGATAGTCTTATGGGATAATATTAACTGATTTTGATATTGTTATTATTATTATTATGGTAGTCTCATAGGATAATAATAACTAATTTTGATATTATTATTACTTTACTATTATTTTAATCCAAAATGCTATAAAGTAAATTTTGATATTATTATTGTTATTACTATTATTTTAATCTAAGATGCTGTAAAATATTATATTATTATTATTGAGAGTATTATTGTTTTATTATTATTATTATTGTTGTTGTTGTTGTTGTTGTTGTTGTTAAGGTAGTCTTATGATATAATAACACTAATTTTGATATTATGTTTATTCTTGTTAAAATTAATATTGAAATGATAGTCTCATGGGATATAATTATCTTTTTATTATCATTATTATTATTGAGATAGTCTCATGGGATAATACTACCTGATTTTGATATTATTATTATTATTATTATGGTAGCCTCATAGGATAGTAATAACTAATTTTGATATTATTATTACTCTTATTTTAATCTAAGATGTCGTAAAGTATATTATTATTATTATGATTATTATGATAGTCTTATAGGATAGTAATAACTAATTTTGATATTATTATTATTTATTATTAACCCTTTTCTCCTTTTTCACATTTTTCACTCTCCATATTAATATTTCTCTCTCCTATTTTATTATTATTATTGTTGTTGTTGTTGTTGTTGCAATCACTTGAGATAATAATAACTAATCTTAATACTATCATCATCATCATCATCATTATTATTATTATTATTATTAAGATAATCTCATGAGATAATAATAACTAATTTTGACATTATTTTTATTTTCTAAAAAACATCCGAAGTTGTTTAAAGAAATGGCAAGGATCCAACATAAGCAAAATTTGCAGCAGTATACTCTGTGAGCTTTGCTTGAATCATGCATGGAATTCTATCTCCCAAGTGCATGCCGAGAGATTTAATGTTAAACTCTAAAGAGCAGCGATTCTTGAAAGATCAATGTGCATTGGTCCAACTAGCTAGAAGCACGACTCAGGCCGAGTCAGACTGAGTTGCTTAGTCATGTAGGACTCTCATGACATCAAGCAGAGAAATCGCCATGACACAGTCATAGTCATGTAGGAAGTATAGACCCCCAACTTTAATGCGTGAGCAAGTTCTATGTACAAATGAACAATAAGTTACTAAGTTTAAGGAAACATTTGATGGAGCTCCACTAGGAAGAATGCTTAAGTGATCAGAGAAACGAGCCCAAAACCCAAAACCTTATAAGAGGAAGGAAAAGAAAAATGGCATTTGGCTCTCAATCAAAAGTTGTAGTATATGCCAGTGTAAATTAAGTTTCCCGCATTAGAGGATCTTCACGAGTCGTAAGCTTCAAGCTTTCAAAAAAGTGACTTCTCTTGGTTCTTCTCCTTCTTTGTAGGCCATATCACAGATTGGAAAGAAGCTCCTCTTTAGTGCTTCAAAGTTGGAAACAATAGAAGATGCTTAATATTTTCCGTCCATTTACTGACTATACTTAGTCAGTAGTACACTAGGGAGGGATTAGTTTCTCAAGAAAATCTTTTATTAGGAATGAGAGAGAGTTTCTTAAGAGAGTCCCTCTCTTAGCACTGATTGAGTCTAAGTTCACGTGGGCCACTTTTCAGCACTTTTGTAAAAAAGTCCTTCAACCCGTGTCCTTCCTTTAAAGGGGTAAAAGAATTGGGTAAAACCCCCCGTCAGGCTAGCACTACTTACTCTAAATGGACTGAAGCGAACCGCGCTCTTCTTGAAGAGGAAGTGGGGCGTCGACCCCACTATGGGTAACATGCGACCTTTCACCGTGTTTCATTTTGTGGTGTCTACCAATATGATCTTGACAGCTCATAAATGAAGTAGGTCCCATGTTAATGCCACCGATGATGCATCTCAGTCACCACCAACCTATCCTGATGCAAGAGCCCATTATCCTTATTCCATCATTAAGCTATAGTTAACTCTATTATTAATAAAATATTGGACTCAGTTAAACATTGTTACAAGATATTAACTGACTTAATCCTTAGCCTATATGTAATTCTACCATTAAGAAAATAATGGGACTCAGTTAAATAAACATGCATATAATTTAATCAAGGTTTGTGCCATATGTGCATGGACTCATAATTAAAAGATTGAATATTAGCTAGTGTATCCAAATCCTTAACATTTACACAATAAAAGCTTACGCAAAAATTTTAGAGAATATTACAGATTCAGTGCAATTTTTTGAAAAAAAGATATACTAAAAGAGTTATTTCATCACAATCTTGTGAGCCTTTGATCCTAAGTAGTATTTATTCTGATTAAATATGGTCTCCACGACAGTGGCGAACGCATAAACTTTGTTCAGTAAGGTGATCATTATTAAATTTATTCATATTTTATTTTGATTATAATAAAAATATTAAAAAGTAAAATACAAATAAATATATTTAAATCATTATAAAAATGATATACTTAAAAAAAAATGATACTTTGCTACGAGGAATTTTTTCTTCCAAATGCATTCAACAAATTTTTTATTAAATCATAAATGTAAGTCATAATGTTATGTAAAAAATTCAGTGAAATTGAGATCTGAGTGGGACTGGAGTCCTGTGGGTCATCTAAAAAATCCAGTGGGATCACCTTATACTTAAATTTAAAATTTGTCTAATTAAATTAAGACTATTCTAAAAAAAATTTAAAATTTCAGTGAGGTCCTGAGACCACTGAAATGAGCCGGGTCCGCCGTTGCTCCACGATGAAGATTCCTGTTCTTCGGCTTCTTGCTATGGATCCAGAAATTTTTACCACTTTGTTTATGCTTGTAATTGTCGTGGGAAACAGAAAAGTTACTCATATCAGATGCGCAGCAGCACTTTTCCCCGCCCTGACTCATGGTTTTGTGACCTGTCCTGCCTTTTTAGTCTTCGATTTAAGCCTCGTTTGGAAATAAGGTTTCAAGTTGGATTCTAATAATTAGGGGGAACAAAGGGGGACAAGAAAAAGTAAAATATTAAATACCTTTTTTCTCTACAATTTAGGTGCTGTTTCGTCGCTTTGATATAAAGAGAGAAACGAAGAAGAGGAGAGAAAAACATGTGGGTCCCACATCATCTCCAATACCTTTTTCAATCACTTGTTCCAAACAAGGCCTTAACGATGACGAGGAAGTTGCCCGGTAGCTCACGTGAACTTGGACCAGCTTGGAAGGTCCATTGGGCCTGCACCATTGACAGCGTCCACTAGTTCGGGCGGTCTTCTGATTGGTAGAACATTTTTAAATAATACTTTTTGTATCGCTTGCAGTGCGGGCAGGCAGCAAAATGGTTGCATCAGCAGATATATATTTTTATTTTATTTTTAAAAATTTAGAGGATCGGCACAAGCCTTCTTACCAGCGAACGACAAATTATTTGTAGGTTGCGAAGAATAAGGAACGTGAGAAAATTTACCGCGAGAAAGATTGCGTGGACTTCGCTAGAGGCTGGACGATTGCGCAACTGGAGGTGTCATATCGACGGAACCGTTCGGATGCGAATTCGATTCCGCGCAAGGTAATAAATGATTACCTGTTAATCAACTTAATTTTTCGAAATAAACAGAAATCGTCAAATTAATTTTTATTTTCCGCTACGTTTGTGATCCCGATAAATCCCGAGAACCTTACAGTATCAAAGTCTCAAGTACCTCCTTGTTAAGGACATATTGAATTTTTCTATGCCACGTGTTGTAATTTTCACCCTTTAATATATCTTAATTGGACAACTCGTGGTATAAACCTTTAGAGATCATTGCTATCTCTTACATTGCACAAGTAAAAAAATTAGGCACTTAAAAAATTTCTTTCTTCTTAAAATTCGTTGGTCATCAAGTTTATTTCACGTATGTCCGTTCAAAAATTTTGTTAAGTTCGTAATCATCACTTTAATATATGCTATAAACAATATTTCTAATTAAATAAGAGTGAAAAATATATAAAATATTAAGGGACTCATTCCCTAACATTAAGTCCACATGATTTAAAAAATTACCAGACACATTCTTTTAAAATGCGTGATAAGTGTGTAGGAAAGTATTTCCTGAATATAACATGCATACACGGGAGTGGCATATTGATCGCTTCATACAGTACAATATTTAAATTTTATAAATTTTATGTTACCATAGATCAATATAATAAATATATACCGGCAATTCATTAATATTAAAATTAAACTACCACTACCTTTAAATTATATCAAGTGTGTCCAATAATAACTATACAAAAATAGTCGGATAACCAGTGTCCCGATTAGTCTATCATCTGAACAAACAAAATTTAATTACATTGTTCAAATTGTACAATTTGATAACCGTTTTCGATTGATCCTTAATAATTATAATAAAATTAGACTTGAATAATGAAAAACGTCAAGATGGTATCTCCATAGTCTCCAATGAGTCCCTAAAACATAACACTTCAGGACATTGTCCATCCGTCTAAATAACCACACACAACCATGCAATTTCGTGATAAATTGCACGTAATTATTATATCCCTACCAAAAAAACTATTTTTCACGAAATTACATGATGTCATAGAACAGAAAAATTGTAGGATATAATAAATTGCATGATTTTTTAGATTTAAAAATTATTATCTTTAGACCCATTTTGTAACTTTAACCAGATTTTTAAATGAATCGTTAGAGCAGGGATAGAAAGACAATATCAAAAATTTTAAAATCAGAATTCAAAAGCCGGTCGTCTTCTTCCTCCCTCCACGGATGAACAATAAAGAGGGGATGAATAATAAAAAAAAGTTATGTACAGTTAAAAAAGGGTTAGGACTGTCGATGAGTAGGCGCGCAAGCGCAGTCCTGCACGCCCCTGGGCACAGGAGTGCGCGCGGGCAGGCGCGTGGACCTAGGCACAGGCGGGCGGGCGCGCGCGGGGGCAGGCGCGCGTACTGCCCTGCGCCCCCTTGCGCGTGGGCGTGCCGTGCTGCATGTGCTGCCATGCGCTCCTCTGCATGCGGTGCCCTCCGCGCATGCGAGTGCACGTGTCCCAGCTGCAGCGATCGCGAGCAAGATCACTTTTCGTCGCACTCTAATACTACTGTCGGTTCTAAAGATTACCTCGACGTGAGCGCAGTGAAGATTCATTGCCGCAGCAAAGACAACGTAATGCACGAAGCCCCCCCTCGTGGGCGCGGTGCGACAACCAAAATCGTTTATAGAGTCTATGCGCCAAGACTTATAGGCCGTAGATAATTTCCTTAAGAAAGAGATAGAGAGGAGGTTGGAAGAAAAAAAATGAAAAAAAGAGCTCACATAAGTGTTCTTTTTTTTTTGGTCTCTACGTACACATATAGAGATGTCTCTTTAAGAATCTCCACCTAATAAGAACTCTTAATCTCCACATCCTTATCCAACATGAGATCACTCTAATGTGGATGTCCATTCTAACGTGACTCGTCACATGTAACAATCAGAATGTAAGCCGCTTCAATCACATGTAAGACTACTCGCAAGTCTGATGTATAGAAACCACAAGAAACATGTGTTTATTTTGGTTAAACTGCAGCACAACAAATAACATCACGTAGGCGAACTCAAATCGCTCAATGTCAGGTTTCCTCCTCCAACAGAGAATTGAGCAAGTAAGATCGCATGTGAGCTTGCTAATTGAAGACATGCCCTAAAACAAGTCCACGCGCACAGGTGTTAATTAAATGAATCAAGACAGATGAGCATGGGACAGCTGATTTGGTAAGTGCAGAAGGGGGATTTTCAAAACAATCCCTTTTATGTACTTTTTTTTTTTTTCATTTTCCATGAGGGGTTTAATTCTCTGAAAATTTTTCTCCTATTCTCCTCCTCACCTGCACTTACATGAACTAGACTGTAAGGGGAGGCCAGTTAACATGAGAGTTCAATATTACTATCTTGAAGACCTTCACAGGATGAGCCTTGAGCTTAGGGTTAGTCTGGGGAGCATCATCCGTGTCCTGGAGGAACGAGAACATGCCCTAATAACTTGAGGTGCATGCTGTCTCCGGTATCCTATAAAATACATAAATAGTTAGCCCATGTCGAAACCCAACAGTACTGGAACTACCCTGCAGTCTACTACGGAAAGGAGACTGCGTGGTGAAGAAGCGAAGCCTGAGCTCGGATATGTTGGCCCCCATCAGCTCCCACGTACGTCTCCTTCACCAGTTCCTCCGGCCTGCTGCTCGGTGAAGGATATTGCCGCCATTTGTTCGACTAGATGTCTAAGCTTCACCTAGACACTGCTATGCTTCTGATAGTGAAACCAATATATATATATATATATAGAGAGAGAGAGAGAGAGAGAGAAAGAGAGAGAGAGAGAGGGTCTGGGCGTGGGAGCTTCGCTGTCGGCGAGCGCACTCTGCGGACTCCCGAGTTGGCGGGTAGCTGGGCAAGGGACTTCCGTGGGTGTGGAGGCGCCTCGTGGTAGGAGGCCCCTCGAGCGGGCCATCCGCTCACAAGACTGTTGCGTGCGGCGTCGTGTTCTGAGGGCGGTCGGAAGGGCCGCCGCTTGTGGCCCCTCGTCGTCCGGGCGGACACTGGGGAAGTTTAAAGCTATGCGGACACTGGCCCTTCGTTCCTTTGCCATTTGCCATCCATTCAATAGCTATTTCCACGACCGGGTGAGCTTTTTCAGGTATTAATTAATTTATATGTGCGTTAGGTTTAGCCGCGATTTGGTTAGATTTCGTTACTAATTCTTGGATCTTGCCATGTCTATGGATCTGTATATGGATCTTGCCTCTCGACTTTTGGTTAGATCCATAGCCATGTCTATGGATCTTGCCTGTCATGACATTATATATGCCTTGTGGCCGGGAGTGGAAAGGAAATGCCAGCTGCAAATTAAGGAGAGTTCTAAATTGGAAATTAATTCACTCTCAGCAAGGTAAGGTTTCTTGAGGAGATTAATTAATTATCCTTTTGCAGAATTCAACCTGGATGAGAAAGATATGGTATAGATGGATGGGTTTGACTATAGCTACACATGGGGTGCATCTGTGCTGATCGTCCCGAAACCTCTGGTTAATTTCCGGACCTCATAAAGATAGCCGTGAAATTTTAGTTATGAAATATTCGATTTAAGAAGCAATATTGAAGATGAAACCTTTACGGTTCTAAAATATTCCATTTTGATTTATACCTGTTTTAGATTAAAAACAAAAATCAGCTACGAGGTGGATTATATAAGGGTTAACCGATCATCAAATATGGCAATTTACAATAACCTCAAAAAAATGATAAATAAGATAAAATAATTTACAACAATTCAAGCATAAGAAAAAAAATATTATTAAGACGGTCCGATTTAATCTGACTCATTTGTCGAGTGAGCCGGCCCATTAGGAGGCATCTTCGCTTCTCACCAGGGTCTAGTGGGACCTTTCCGTTAGTAGGCCCCTACGACTGGGTTCCCATGAGAAGACTTTTTGAATCTAAAGTGGATCCCGGCGCCCAGCGAGCGTGGGAGAGTTCCTGCGTGCCTAAGGAAGTCTTTTCAGAATTGATCTCCGATCTGCTGATAAGTGCAACCAACGTTAGATATGGAAGCCAGAATCATGCCCCTCCTGGGGATCGGATCGGACTTCCCCTATATGTCTCTCAATTGAACGCTCCAGTGGCCTTGTATATGTCCTTATAAAAGGAACCCGTGATAACCACAAAAGATACATTATACGCTCTATATTCTACTACATGTGCTCTTGTTCTCTACTGTACAGACTCTGACTTAGGCATCGGAGGAGGTTCTCCCATATCGCAATCGGAGTCTTCTCTGACCTAGTGTATGTCTTGTAAGAGAGGTGGGAAACTTACCGTGATTTGAAGAAGACTCAGCCGTCTGATTTAGATCGGACGAATGTCCGACCCAATAATTATTTACAAGTATTTACGTTATTTTATAATATTTTACGACATACCTAATGACCCATGTACGGGTCAACTTAGGAGTCTACTTTGTCGTTGATCAAAAATATCAAAAACTGAAGTGGCTGAAAATTATATTTTTTTATGCAAATGTTACGCACCGTTTTACCAATTGACCACTGAGAAACCTTGAATTCACTAAAACTTTAAGTCTTTATTTAATATAGGATATAATGCGTCTGTGGACGATAATGGATCTGCCACTGGATAAACTCAGATCCAAAGTACTTTGGGATCCAAATGCATCGGTTATGGGTCTCAAACCCCACTTTATCGGACGGAACTACCACTTGCTCGTGGTTGTCATTTGGGGAGTTCTTAAAACGTCGTAAAACAATGTAAACTGATTGACCCCTCAAATCTTTCTTTTTGTTGATTTTAATTTTCAGTCTGAGATCGCTGTAAACCAAAATCAACGATTTTAATCAACAATTTTATTTTGTTACTTTTAAATCGATGATTTCAAAATGGAGATTTTACTGCATTTTCTGACGCAGCTCACGGTCAAGAGAACAATATGTAGTCTAGAGATTTCAGAGGCGATGTGCTAAAAGCAGATAAGATTATACCTTTGGGATCCAGAGATGACTGTCTAAACCTGTGCTCTTCAGATTGCCATATTCTATGGACTGGCAACTCCTGGCATGGATCATTGATATATAGTCACTTGTGTGATGGTATCACTGACCTGAAAATTACGCATCATATTAGAGAGCATAATGAACCTGCAAATTGACTAGGGTAGCATCAAGGAAATGACCGGCTGAATCTTTGATTAATTTGGCAAAAAGATGGGAAGTGGCCAAAGTCGAGGGGACGTTCTAAAAAATTTAAAAACTTTGAAAAGAAAATAAATTAAAAAAAATAGTTCACTCTCTGTTTGTATATATACAAACAGAGAATTGGGCTGCATATTACAATGCACGTGAAGTGCAGTACATTGCAGCAAGTATTTCTTCCTAACATATACATATGGGAAACATTTATGTTACTACTTTTAAGGCCATTGGATCTCCGGCCTTTAAAATCAAATGGCGTAAAATTCTCTCAACGCATCTGGTAGGGTCGGATGTTGCAGTGCGTTTGGTGCCGCAAAATTTACCGGAGAGTAATGCTTGCTGCACCGAGGGGACAATACAGGCCATGTAACCTGTACTGATCAGACGCCGCCACAGTGTGTTTTTATTTTTTTATTTTCTTGTTCGATTTTTTTTATTTTTTTAAGATGTCCGTTAAAAAATCTGAGACTATATCCGGAAAGCTCGGGAGAGTGCCGCACGCAGGTGGATAGATATGTGGGCTTGTTAGTCAGAGCTTGCTTCCGACTGCGCCAGAGTCCACCTGGGCCTGAATGCGCCAGAGCCCAGTGCACGGGCCATGAGCGAGCTGGCAAGCACCTGGGTTCTAGCATATGGGCTTGAGTGCATGGATGCCTGGGTGTCTTGCTGTTGGGCACGTGGGAAATGATTCAGTAAACTCGATCTCATGGTGAGGTCAAACTCCGCACTCGAAACTGAAATAACCCAATCAAACTCAGTCAAGCAAGCTAGGTTAAGGATTCAATAACCCAGTCAAACTCAGTCAAGCAAGCTAGGTTAAGAATTCTGAGTTGGAATGTGTTGGCTTCCTGCTGTTTAACGAAAGGTTGGGTTAGAGCTTAAAATTCGACAGGTTCTGGGGGTTTTGTTAGGATTAATTGATCCCAACCCGCATCAACACAGGACCACTTTGAATAAAGATTATTTGAGATTCAAATCAGATTTGCACTCCAAAAAGCTTGCACCAAATTAATCAGATGTGCACTCCGAAAAAACAAAGGTACCAAATCAGATCTGTGTTGCATGCATGTGTGATCTGAAGTGCTTGGGTGATTCAGGACAGGAGTTTTTGGCGTCTATACATACATACTAGTTTCACACCCGTGAGATGCACAGTATTCATTTGAATTTATTTAAAAAACTGTAATTTTAATTTTAAACAAAGTATTAGTATTCATTGTTTTAATATTTTAATTATTAATTAATATATTATCAAGATTAATATTTTAATATAAAATTTTAACAAAGTATTATTATTCATTGTCTTAATATTTTAACCATTTATTAACATAGTCAAGATAAATATACTTTCAATACAGTTAAATATATATTTTGATACAATTTTTTTATAGACATAAATTCACTTGTTTTAAATATAAATACTCATTGCAAATTTATGCATTATAATTGATCAAATTATGTTAAAATATATTTATAATAAATATTGATTTGATCATGAAGCAAATACAATAAATATTGATATTAACAATGACAAAAAGTTAAAAACATATAATGGTTAAAAACATCAAGATTTGATCGTAATAAATATTGATATTAAAAATGATAAATTCATGATATTTAAAAATGACATATTCACAAGGAGAAAGAGGAAGGGAGAGAGAGGCAGATAGAGGAATGGGAAGAGGAGATGATTAAGTGAGGGGTCAAATGGTTTCAAACGGGAGGAAACTTTCAGGGAGTAGGTGGGAGACGATATGAGAGGCCTTCTCTCGTCCCATGATGTTTAGACTTTTTAGAATATAAGTACATGATTGTTTCAGCGTAGAGAGAGAGAGAGTAATGGAGAGAGAATAAGAGAGAGAGAGAGACCCGTGGTGGGAATAAAGAAGGTGACGATTAATTGAAAGGATAAAAAAAAATGAGCAGTTAGAGAATTTATCTGATTGGGATAGACATTGATGCTGCTTTAATGGCAGAATGGAAGGTGAAGGTTTTAGTTGATGGGTTGGCAGGTTTGAGGATGAGGTGACGGCCTAGGAAATGGTTAGGGTAGAGTATTAAAATATAAATTATTTTTTTGCAGGAAACAATATCAGAGTGCCATGTCAGCTAAGTTAAAAAGTTTATTTTATTAGTATAATATAGATATTGCGCGCATTTGAAGATCTATCATCTAAATTTATGTGGTGAAGATTTTCCCTCAATAGTTCTGCTATATATCTGGACTCCAATAATCTCTGATCTAATTGGGCACCTATCTATCTGCAAGTTTAAAAACAGATTTTTTAAATGACCAACATGATTCAATTTAAAGCTTGCGCCTCAATCACAAGTATTAAGAGGATGCTCTATCTTAGCTAACACGGAAGGCTACACGCAAAAAGAGACCAACGAATCCTAGTGGACGAAGAAAGGTTAATAACTTCCAAACTCAAGCGGAATAAAATGACACCATTCACTTGAGTTGGGCACAGCGGAGGCTACATAGCCAACCAGGAAAAACAAATTAAGGGCAGTTAAAATTGAAAGAAAATCAAAGAACAAAACAGGCATTCCCTCTTTGCCTTCTTTCTCCTTCGTTCTTTTTTGCAACCGTCCAGATCGTCACCGAAGTTAATTTTTTTAGATGGTTTTGGAGGTTGATAAAAATTTTCTTTAAAAAATAAAAAAATAATGTCGAACATTCAATTCTGAAGACCGGACAGCCAATACCGATGAGAGAAGTGAAAATTATGACCGCCCTTTGCCCCTCACACCAACCTGCTTAGGTGTCAGCTCGGGGTTGGAGACTACCTGAGTCCTTTCCTACCACAGATTGAGGCAATACAAATTCAAATTCAATACAAATTCAAATATTGAATTTGCTTTAGATTAAAAAAATAAGGCAATGTAAATTGTTTAAGATATCAATATGGAAGCTATATATGATTTGTTACGATACAAGAATCTATACAAGTGGCTCATTACTATATGTACATAGCAGTAGTAGGACTATAAACGGATAACAGGTCTATCAATGGATCCCGAAGGTTCGAAAGCCTGGCCCGACCTGACTCCAATTAACTAGACTTGGATATTAAAATTGAGCCCCTTTCATTTTTTGACTGGACTTGGGCTTTGATTTTAAGTCCGATCCTTAAAATGGGCCAATCTAGGACTTTGTCAAGCTCGAGTCCGAAAGCCTAAAAAGTCTTATAAATATTAAATTTAAAGAATGTTAATGGAATTTGTATAATATATTCATGTTCACATTAACAAGATCATTCATTTGCACACATATATCATACAAATTAATTTATGTGCAGATATTTTGGACTAATATTTCAACTACCATAAATTCAAGAAAATTCTCTATCCTGTACTTACTAAACAATATTAGACATGTGACAATTACTTTATAGAATTTACATCTTTATGACATCTTCAAAATCATTGAGGGCGAACGGAGGGTGAGGACGTGGTGGACGGCACAGGCCAAGTCGGTCCACCAATAACGCAAGGCGGGCAGGCGACAGAGGCATCGGTCGTCGAAGAAGGGGGAGTGGACAGAGCGCCTGCGATCGTGCTAGGTGCGGAAGAGGGCGGCGATGCACACAGCGCCGCCGATGGGCACGCGGGCGAGGATACCATGTGTTCCGCCAAACATGATAACATTACATTTTTTATTTTAAAAATTATTGTAGATTTTATTTTAATATAATTTTTTATTTTAAAATTGTATTAAATATTGTGATGCAACCAAACACCCCATTAATTATTATTATATTTTAGTGTGAGCTAATTAATATTTGATTGAAGTGCTATTGTAAGTTTTGTTTTTATAAAAAATCAGATTTCTATGACGCTTTCAAAATAATCATACACATCATAAATCATTGTAATATTTTAGTGTGAGTTCATCAATATTTGATCAAAATTTTATAGTAAGTTTTGATTTTAAAAAGATGCGTTTTTATGCTAATCATAAAAGACCAAAATATGAATGACTTATTTGAATTTTTTTTTTTGCATTATTGAATATGATGACCTTGAATATCTCTTTTTTTTAATGGGTGAGGGGGTTTCACTAATTCTTGTTAAATATAATAGATTATATATTTTTAATAAAGAATTAATTCATCTTATATTTAATCCCAAAGCCCGAGTCCGAAATCCGAGTTATTTTGTGCTTGGGCCGGACGTGGGCTCAAGTATAAAGAAGTGGGCATGGACCAGACTTGGGTCTTACTTTTCTTGATGGATTTGAGCTTGGGCTTTGCTGAGTCTCGACCTGAACCTGGGCCTTTGACACCGCTAATGGATAAGATACAGAAACGAAGAAAAGAGTTTTTGTTTTCGATTTTAATAATAATTTTCAAAAATTATAGAAAATAGAATCAAAAACAAAAAACATATGTTTTTGTTTCTGTTTCTGATAATTGGTTTGATTCGAAATCTGATTCGAAAAACGGATAAAACAATTTGGCAGCAGGGAGTGCGAGCTAAGGCAATAATACATTTCGATGTCAAAATTAGGCAAGCTAAGGGTTCATTTGTTTCTATGTAAAATGGGTCACATGAAAAGTTTTTTCCGAAAAATATATCATAATCACTTATTTGGTAATCCGTAAAACTCTAATCAACTAAAAACTTAATTCATTGCCTCTCTCTTTTCTTGATTTTAGTATCCACGGGAGAAGATCGAATGCCATTTTTCAAAGAAATTTAAAACATTTTCAGAAGTACCAAATGAGATTTTTTTTTTTTAACGTAAATATATTTTTTTAGAAAATCTTTTCCATCTAATTATGTTTTACGTATAATCAAACGGACCCTAAATGTAAGTGTATAAACCACAATATATAAAAGTGACAAATTGAATTGAAGTAGGGTGGGATTGAACATGGGACGTAATGGATTTAATCTGGCCTATTTTATCAACCATCTACTTTGCGAAGGCTGAGAGACACGGCTTCAAATGCCAAGGATTAAGCTTCTAAACATTCTAATCAACTACCTTTTCTCTGAAGAATTAATGTAAAGGTTATCCTATTAGTAATGTGCATAGTTTCCACCCTTGACCAACCAATCAGCCTCGGTGCCTCGACCATCAGGCTGCACTCTTGGAGTAAGAGGGGGTACCGTATGAAGGTCTCTTTTCTTATCTTTTCTTTCTCTATTTTGTGTGTGATTAACTGCAACAATTAACAGCTGAGTAATACTTGCTGCAATGACGCCGTCATTGCAGTGGGTTAAAAAAGGAAAATATTTATTTTTAGGTCGCCCTGAGATGTTTTAATTTTCCGTATAATGCAATGTTCGAACTAATGATCCAACGAAATTTGTAAAAAAGAATATGGACAATTAAGGCATGTTAGGGAGGACTTAGAAAAAGAATATTTTTTTTACCCACTTCAATAATACCATTGCAACAAGTATTACTCTTAACAGAACTCTACGGACAGACTAGCTAGGCATTGATCAGCAACTCCTCCTAAAGGTGGTCCCCCCCAGCATTGAACAGTTTGCGTCCTTCTGAGTTCTGACTGTAATTGCTAGCCAGTGAGCTGGCAATTAGACTTTCCGTTCAGATAATCAAATCTAATTGGCCGCCATCATACCTCTTAGTCCTTGCCTAGGCAACAGCCAACGCTACGTAGTTCCCCAGGGCCACCAATTATCCGTGGAGCCCATCCGCCCCGGATCATCTCCCATTACCGATTGATTAGAAACTGACAACGAAAGAGTAACACAATTCGACGGAGTGGTCTTTTCCTAACTTGTTTGTTCTCTTATTTTGGTTTGTATGGATATGTTTGTTTATTCTTCAACATCAACTAAGGGAAAAAGAAAAAAAAAGTACAAAAAGAATGCACCTTGAAGTAAAAGAGTGCAGTAGGCCAAGAGAAGAAGATGTAGATCATCTGTATCTAATTATTCTAAAATTATTACATATTCCAAAGTGCATATGCATGCGTAGTTATATATGATGACTTCGTATGCTTAAATCATATGTGACATGAATCTTTAAGGACACTAATTAGTGAATGGTAGTGCTTTATCAAATTATCATGACGTGTAAAGATTAAGCTAAATTAATAAAAAGATCTCCTTGATGACTGTAAGTCTAATAGATCAAAGTGTGCTATAATTTAGTAGTATAATTTTTTATTTAGTGACTTTTAAGGGGCTTCTGCAAAATAATCTGCTAAAGAATTTTAAATTTGTGAAAATTTCCTCCAAATGTTTACTTCTTTGCATTTGCCACCAAGATTAATATGCTAGTCCAGAATAAGAAACATCTTAAGAATATAATAACAAAATCCTATCGTAGCATGCGAAGAAAGAGGGAGAAATGAACGGACAAAAGATTTTAGATTTTTTTTAAGATTAAAACGGATTCTCAGATACTCCTTCTAAGGGTAGATTTGATGTTAAAAAAATACATTAAGCATAAAAATAAAGCTGATGTTATGTCTAAATACGTCACCTATATGATAAAACTATCTGCAACAGTGACGTGTTGTTTGTTTCAAAAGAACTAAACTTTAGGACACAGTTGGACACGTCACCTATCTAGGGGTTTTTACAGTTTAGTGCTACATGGGGATTATTATACTCACATCATTATTTAAAGAAATTAACGACAAAAAAATAGTTTTAAATACAATTGCCGCCACTGACATCTGACTTGTTCAGTAATAAATTAATAATCTTTAGCATTCTCCACACAAATCTTGCCCGGGGGGTCCATACAAAACACCACAACACGATACGAGTTCCCAGTTCCCACCGTCACCGCCCCAATCCTCATCTCCTTCTACCCTAAATCTCTCGTTATATAGCTCGCTCGCCTATTCCATCAGCGCGCAGCGGCAGCAGCCATGGCTGGTGCCGATGGCGGACCTGAGCCGCTGGAAAAGGAGGAGAAGGAAAGGAAGAAGGTGGCGCGGCTGGCAATGATGGAGCTGTCGAACATGCTCTCCGTGCCCATGTCCCTCCACGCCATCGTCCGCCTCAACGTCCCCGAGGCCATCTACCAGTCCGGTCTCAACGCCCCTCTCACCGCCGCACAGATCCTCTCCCGCCTCCGCCCGCCGCCGCCATCCGCCGCCGACCCCTCCAACCTCCAGCGCCTGCTGCGCATGCTCGCCAGCCACGGCGTCTTCCGCGAGCACCTGGGCGAGGACGACGGCGAGCGCCGGTACACCCTCACCGACGTGGGCATGACCCTGGTGCCCGACGACGGCGGCTGCGGCGAGTCGTACGCGGCGTACGTGCTGCAGCACCACCAGGAGGCGCTGGTGCGGGCATGGCCGCTGCTGCACGAGGCAGTGCTGGACCCGGCAGCGGAGCCGTTTACGCGGGCCAACGGCGGGGTGTCGGCGTACGCCCACTACGGGAAGGACCCGGAGGCGAACGCGCTGATGCAGCGGGCCATGGCAGGGTTGTCGGAGCCCTTCATGGCGGTGCTGCTGGATCACGAGGCGGAGCGTGGGGGGCTGTTCGAGGGGGTGGAGACGCTGGTCGACGTGGGCGGCAGCTCGGGGGCATGCCTTGACATGATCATGCGCAGAGTTCCCTGGGTGAAGGCCGGCGTCAACTTCGACTTGCCGGAGGTGGTGGCGGAAGCCGCAAGATTCCCAGGTCAGTAGGCGCTTTCCCCTCCAATCTCCCTTCTGAGTCTTCTCCGTCAGCCACGCGGCCAAACGTTCGCCGAGCACTCCGCCGGTGGTCACGTGAGCCACGCACTGGTGGTTGGTGAATGGTGCGACAACTACGTGCTACTGCGCTCGGTCTGTCGGACGCAAAATGGCTTGGACCACACCGGTCAGAATTCCAAAACCGTGGCGAGCCCCACTTTTCGAGCTCTCCTTGGCTAGTGGCTAGGTTCGAAGCTCACGATGTACGAAGAGGGTAAGATAAATAATCCTAGGAGTCCCGGGTTAATTCATAGATTCTTAAAAAAAAATGATATAATAATATTATTTTTTAACATAACTTTTCGACATCTCTAAATGCCACGAATACATTCAAATGTGTAATTGTCAAAGATATGGAGTACTAACACTCCTCTTTAATGCGTGCATGTCATCTAAATATGTCAGAAAGTAGTATTAAAAATAGTATTACTACTGTTTTCCTTCTTAAAATAACATGGCATAACCCGTGGCCAATCTTGTCTTGGCACGTATCTACAAAGAGATTGGATTACACCGGCGCACATGCGCACATTTGGGACAACCTAAAAAATTTAACTTTTTTTTTTTAATTTTAGTTAACTAGTAGCCAATGCAGTAAGTAAAATTTAAAATTTAAATAAAGATATATATACATATATATATGTAAGTGACTTTTCTAATGTGAATTTAATTTTAAGTCGTTTTTAACTATAGTAGAATTAAGAAAAATTAATAAAAGTAAATGGTAAGAACTAAAAACTAAAAGGAGATATATAAAAGTTAATAGCAAAATATGCAAGATTATTTCAAATTCAGTAGGTCACATCTCGCTCACATGCGTCTGTTTTTCAACACGTGACGTGGGCCACGTGAGATTCAAATTTTCCTGCGTCTGGACTCTGGACGACTCGGATTCAGCCAGGCTCATCTAGATATGCACGTCCTCTACGTCACCAGTCACATGCGTCTCCACAGTATGCCTGACCACCCGGTAACCGATAGCCTAATTATTCGACTGTTCACTAATTTATAGGTCAGTTAATAAATAATTCTTTAAATTTATATACATAACAGATAAAGTAATAGATATAAATTTTTACTAACTGAATATATGTAGTACACTAAGATTTAATTATCTGATTTATTATTAATTTATAAGACAATTAACAGATAATATCTTTAAATCGACAATTCAACAGATACGTTAGTGAATCTAATCTAAATCCGCACCGAATCAGACCCAATTACATCCCTGTCAGCCGGCAAAGATTGACAAGATGCGCATTTGCCTTTTATGGTGTACGTTTGAAGCGTGCAGGAGTAGCTAACTGCAAAAGGTGAAGGCTTTTGAGGACGGATCTCAAAGGCTTAGGGATGCAAATGGCAACAGATATTCTTATTATCTGATATTATCTTATAATACAGTTTATTAATAAATAACTTTTTGAAAAAAAATGATATACAAATCTTTTCTAAATAAATGCGTATGGTACCGGATGGTCCCATCATCCGATCAGTCTTTAGTATATAAGTCAGTTAATGGTTATAGGTAATTAATATGCACAATGGATATAATTTTTTTCTAAATGAAATGTGTACAGATCATCATCTGACAGATTGCCAGTTCGTAAGCCAGTTAATAGCTAGATCATCTTCTGAATCAGTGTACGTAGTGAATAGGTGTTGATTCACATCTTGAATCTGCAAAAGATTCGGCTTGTTTGGATCCTTAATTAAAAGCTCTCGACGTCCTCTCACATAATTAGAAAGTCTTAATTGTGTCATTTAAGCATCTTTCTGTACATCTTTCTATTTTGTCTTGAATAAATGATAAGAAGAAAGCATTTAAGAGATCCATCAAACTTGAAATCTATACTGGATTCCATCTCGGCTTTTGGTTTCTCAAAGATTTCGATAGAGATTGGATAGGGAAATATCTTTTTTTAATGCAGAATTAGACAATCACGTACCCCTACGTTAAACATGGTATATAATAAATTAAGGTACGACAAACAACCAGCAAATAATAGCATAATCTCGGCCCACAGTGGTTTAGTATATTATTACGGGACTGGATTCTGTGACATATCGAACTAATAAAAGTTTGGTATCTAGAGACTAGCTACCTTTGGCGGCAAGAAGGTGATGCCACGATGTAGATAGGGATGTAAGTTGGGCGGACTGGGTTGGATTATATAATAATTTGGGTCTAATTTAAATTAAAAATAGTTTAAATTCAGCTCAAATTTAATTCAAATTTAATAATGAGTGAGTTTGGGTTGGATTGGATTGGACTTGCTCTTTTTATAAATGGTTTGTCAGTATTTTATTTCTTGTATGAATTATTGTAAAAGTCAATAAAGTAAATTGGGCCAGCTCAGATTTAAGTAATGTCAACTTAAATTTAGTCTAACCCAATTTATATAACTTTGGCCAGTCCAATTTCTTTTAATATGAGCTGAGTTAAATTGAGTCACGGGCTGGTCCGTCCACTTGATATCCCTAAATGTAGACTCCAAAATCATTTCGTTTATGTTTGCTTTAATAAATTTGAGTAATCCTAAACAACGGATCACATGTGATTCCACTAATTAAGGTGTTCAGATTTCAAATTAGTGTTTACCTTATAGTGTTTTTTCTAAGTTCTTAGTTTATATATTATGCGCGCATCAAAAATATCTTGCATGCTAGCGTCTTTGAGTAACTGGTGTTTACAGACGGTAAGATGATATCTTTAACGTATGGCTTCTTGAACAAGTTGCTAGGTTTTGCTTTAGAAGAACCGTAACTGTGACTTTTGGTCTTGGCCAGACTAGATGTGCTCCAATACAAGCAATTCGTCTGGTCCTCCTGTACTTCTTATTCTTATTAGTGCACAGTATTTTTGACTTTTTAGCAACTATGTTCGTTAATGATCAGAAGAATGTGACATTGGAAAATCCACAGACATGGATCCAGATGATCTCATCTCTGCTCCAGTGTCATATATATATACAAATGATGCTAATTGCAAGTACTCATGCGTTGTTTTCTAAATATAGTTTCTAACAATAAAAGGTATTGAAATTTCATATTTCTTGATATATAGTTAGATATCCACTATTAAAAAGAAAAACACATCCGTACTGATTAATTTTTATGATTCTGTCGAAAGCAATTCATTAATTATTCCCTCGTGAGCATGTGTGTGTAGAATTCCGATTAACTTCCCCGTTACATACTACTTAAAAAACATCCGAACATAAGCGAAATTTGCTGCAGTATACTCTGTGAGTTTTGCTTGAATCATGCATGGAATTCTATCTCCCAAATGCATGCCTAGAGAGTTAGACAGTAAACATTTAGATTGGAGTCCTACGGTATTTAGAGGGAGAGGGTCTAGGTATTTATCAAATGTTGAGATCATATGAGAGATTTTTTTATAATGTTTAGCCTTCTCTCTTTCTCATTACTGCTGGACTTAAGTCCAAATTACATGTACTGAGAGGACCCCTTCTTAGAGAATTAATGTTACACTATAAAGAGCACCGATGCTTGAAAGATCAATGTGTATCGGTCTAATTAGCTGGAAGCAAGGCTCGGCCGAGTCCGACTGAGTTGCTAAACTCTCTAGACCAACTTATGCTAATTTATTTATCTACACGTTTGTATTTCTTACGTCAACTGTATGTGCCCGTCTGTGTTGTCGTTGCAGGCCGCATCACCCACGTCGGAGGCGACATGTTCAAGTCCATCCCTTCTGGCGATGCCATCTTCATGAAGGTAAGCAAGTACTAATTAACCACTTAATTAGTCGCCAATTCAAATCTAGAAAAGTTTGAACTGCGCTGGGAAAATTACATGAATCGGCTGAACTATATATACATATATCTGGTACAGCTGATCATTGAACCCCATATACATATGATGTATTATACAATTCTATTCTCTCTTTTACTTTTGTTTTATATAGTCTTCTTCGCGTTACATACAGTGGATCCTGACGACGTGGACGGATGAGGAGTGCGGCGTGATACTAAAGAACTGCTACGACGCCCTGCCGCAAGGAGGGAAGCTGATCGTGTGCGAGCCAGTGCTGCCACAGGAGACGGACGACAGCCGGCGGACCCGGGCGCTCCTGGAGGGCGACGTCTTCGTCATGGCCATCTACAGGGCCAAAGGCAAAGAGCGCACGGAGGAAGAGTTCCGGCAGCTGGGTTCCCATGCCGGGTTCGGGAAATTTCGAGCCACATATTTGGACCACTTCTACACTGTCATGGTGTTCCAGAAGTGACCCCGTCTTAGTTAGTACTGGTGTCAACAGCTGCGAGCCATGACCCGACTCTCGGGTGCTCTCTCTTGCCGTCTCTGCACGCTCTTAATTTTCTCTCGTCTACCAGCTTTGCCTTGGAAAATTTGGAATAAGAGGATGATGTAGCTGCAACGTACGTAGGTAAAATGAGGTATGCTACTATATAACGAGTGAGGCTGATCGTCCTAGGGCTATTATTATCGGAATCCGTAGTAGATCAGCTAATTAATACTGTAAACTTGCCAGGAGGAACTTATTTCAAGCCAGCCAAATGGGTTGGCCTTTGTTTCTTGCCTGAGCCTGCAGGCTGTTTCAGGAAATCTAGGCACTGATCGCCAGTTGATGCATGCGCTCTTACATAATTACTTAATATATAGCTAGCTAGCTTGGATCATACGGCTAAAGTTGCCATCAATCCACGCACGAAGAAGCAAGGAAATGCATGCGATGTCCAACTGATCGAGCCACAGGCCGGGATATATAAAAGGAGACCGGATCCCCTGTGGCTGTCCGAACTCAATCAGTACGGGGGGAGGAAAGTTTTTGAAAAAAAGTTTTCTGTCCAACTTTTTCCAGTCTAAGGAAACATTTGATGGAGCTACCCTAGGAAGAACACTTAAGTGATCAGAAAAACCAGCCCAAAACCCAAAACCTTATAAGAGGAAGGAAAAGAAAAATGGCATACGTCTCACAACCAGAAGTAGCAGTATATGCCCTGTCTAAATTAAGTTTCCCGCATTAGAGGATCTTCACGAGTCGTAAGCTTCAAGCTCTCAAAAAGTGACTTCTCTTGGTTCTTCTTCTATTTTGTAGGCCATCACAGATTGGAAAGAAGCTCCTCTTTAGTGCTTCAAAGTTGGAAACAATAGAATATGATTTACACCACTAAACGGAGCTCTCACCGCAGTCTCTGTTTCTTCTTCCCCTCTCCATCTCCTTTTTACCAATATTGTGAATGAGTTTTTTTCTGCAGACTCCTCAGTTTACCAGGATGAGAGAGAGAGAGAGTGCGCATCACCCCCTAATTATAGAGGTTCTAAGGAGGTGGTGAGAGCAATTGTAATAGACTGGTATACACCTGTTCAAATGGGATGAAGATAGGCTATTTTTGAAGGAATCTAGATAGTGGAGCTGCTGACCAGACTCAATCAGTGCTGAGAGAGGAACCTTTTTAAGAAACTCTCTCACATGTAACTTTTCTCATTTTCAATGAAAGATTTTCTTGAACAATTCATCCCTCCTAAGTGTACTGACTAAGTACAGTCAGTCAGTAAATGGACGAAAAATACTAGGCGGATAAGAAATGTTCTTCATTTTACGTACCCAGTTGACGTGAGTGCATGAAATAAGTTTTCATCATTAATTATTTTTCAGCACTTTTGCAAAGAAATCCCTCAACCCGTCCTTCCTTTAAGGAGGTAAAAAAAACTGGGTAACATCTCCAGTCACCCTAGCACTGCTCTAAATGGACTGAAGAAAACCGCCTCTTCTTGAAGAGGTGGTGGGGCGTGGACCCCACGATGGGTAAGATGCAACCTTCCAACCGGTCTCATTTTGTGGTGTCTACCAATATGATCTTGACAGCTCATAAATTAAGTAGGTGCCAGGTTAATGCCACTGATGATGCATCTCAGTCACAACCAACCTATCCTGATGCAAGAGCCCATTATCCTCGTTCCATCATTAACCTATATTTAATTCTATTATTAATAAAATATTGGACTCACTTAAACATTGTTACAAGATATTAACTGACTTAATCCTTAGCCTACATTTAATTTCTACCATTAAGAAAATATGAAAAGACAGATAATCGGGTTACAGGATACGGAATTAGTTGTTTCATTTTATTTATCCTAAATAAAAATGATAAGGATAATTTTTTTATCTTTATCTTTAAATTTATATCTTCATGTATCCTATAAGCCACGGATAAAGACGGATATTTTAGATTATCCTTTTGCATTTTTCATCTCTAATTCTGATTAAATATGCTCTCCACGATGAAGATTGCTGTTCTTCGGCTTCTTGCTATGGATCCACAAATTTTTACGACATTGGTGGTTTTAAGGTGTTCATGCTCGTAATTGTCGTCGGAAAAATAGAAGTTACTCATATCAGATGGCGCAGCTAAACTTTTCCCCGCCTCGACTCATAGTTTTGTGGCCCAGTGGCCCACGTGAACTTCTATTAGCTTTGAAGGTACATTGGGCCTACACCATTGACAGCGTCCACTAGTTCGGGTGGTCTTCTAATTCGTAGAACATTTTTAAGACAGTAAGATGGTTGCAGCAGCAGATATATATTTTTATTTTATTTTTAAAAAATTTAGAGGATTGGCACAAGCCTTCGTCCATCCAAGATCCTACCTTTGATGGAAATGTTAAAAATTTATTTTAAAAAAAATCTTTGCCTCCTACCCTCTTGGATTTTAGAAACAAAGTTAAAATTTCCATCTAATTGAAGCAGATCGAACGACTGCCCACTTGTAGTGCAGCAACCCTAGACCTCAAGCAGTGCAATAAGTATTACTCAACATTATTTTATGAAAAGATTGGAGGAGCTTTATCAAGAGGGTTAAACGATTGTGGGAGAAGGTTTAATTTATGAAAATTGTAGGGGCTCACACAAAAAAATTAAGTTGTACGGACTGAAAACTAAAGAAAGTAACGAAAATTTAAAATATTAAAGCTTTTTTTCCGTATAATCCCCACAGTTTCTATTAAATGGTCATCAACCAAACTTAGACTGCAGTAACTTGGATCCCTGGATCAGGCTAAAGCGAATTCGGGTCAGGCCAAGTTAGAATTCAGACTAGAATGAGTCCGAATCTAATGCAACCCAACGTCTCACCCGATCCAACATGTAAGTTCGAACGAGTTGGGTTGGTTCTAGGCTGGCCCAACCCTATTTTTGGCCATATCCACCACGTGGTTTGGTCTCGTGTTCCATATTTACGTTTCCATTTGAACTTGGATGAAACTCTCCACGTGTTACCCTTGAGTTTGATTGGAAACTTGGAATATTAGTTTTTATATAGAGTTAATTTTGCACGTAATATTTTGAGGTCCAGCTAGGTTTTAACGCATGCGCTTAACCGATTAGGTTGAGGATGGCTCCAATCATAGATATCTCTCTGTCATTGAACATCTAGAAGAACACCGTCACAGAGCCACTCTATCCGTTAAACCCTTCCAAGTAGGAGTGCAAATGACTAAGTCAAACCGAATTTTACCTTGTTCAAATTTAGTTCAATTAATTTTTACGAATTTGAGCAGAGTATTTATGATTGTTGTTCAAGATTGACTCGTTTAGATAGTAAACGAGTTCGAGCCGAGTATCGTGTAGCTCAAAGGTCCAATGAATTTATTATAGATTTAGTCTAAATTTTATTAAATTTAAATTTATGAACTCAGGCTAAACCATGGAGAGTACCAAATTATTTGTGTCCCTAGTTGTTTGACAGAAAATACTATAAGACACTAAATATCTTACTAATTAAGTCAATACGTAAATAAAATAATCCTATGAGTACCTAAATACATTCTAAGTACTAACACGAGTTCTTAACAAGTAAAACTTGACTCGTTTAATGAATCGAGTTCAAATTTTTGTTCAAATTTGTTTCTTTAACTTAATAAACGAGCTAAGTCACGCAATTATCGAGTAGTCTTACAAGCTATTCATCGAATGTGTGGTTTATTTACAGCCCTATTTCCAAGTGGAGTGCATACTCTAAGGGCGTGGGATCAATAGAAAACTATTACAAAACACGACAAATATTGTTGAAGAGGGGCAAATAGGCACTGGCCTAGAAGGGTCTAGCGCACTACAGCCCAACAGCAACAGCCCAAGGTCCAATTGAATGGAAGCAACATGTAACACGCTATTGGGTCCAACCTGATGACCCATGGCGCTAGACTAAAGTAAAGGTCCAAATCCGAGACCTAAAGGGCTTTTTGATCGAGTTCCTGACTTCCCAAGAAGGCAAGACATTCGGGACGGTTCAAATTCCCTTCCCCCCCTCCCCTTGGCAAGGGATCCTAGTCAAAAGATGATAACCATCCCAAATATGGATGCTTCCATAATTTTGTCACTCGGCCGAAGAGGAAGGTGGCACCTTCCCACTTTACCATCCAGAATGTAATCAAGGCCCCTAATCGTGGGTGACGTGAGGCCACAAGAGGTAGGCTCCCTCCTCAAAGGAGGACCATATATATAGGAGGACTTTGCCCAAGAGTGAGGTACAAACAACTACTCTCGAAAAAACTCTAGCCTTTTGCTTCCCCTAGGATTTGACTTAAGTATTGGAGGATCTTTCTCCCACTTGGACGGAGACCTTTGACCTTCTTCTGGTATCTATAGGTTTTAGATCAGTGTCGCTCTTGTAAACAAATCTCATCGCGTAGCCAAAGATATGATTGGACGGTCCTCCCTTTGGATCCAGCTTTCCACTACTATACGATTCACACCATTTGTGAGAACCCCGACCTATACACACGTTCGCCTTCTCAAAGGACTGTGTAGAGACATAGGAATTGAGGATAAATAATTTTATATCAATTGTTGAGAAGACAACTATGCGCTTATAAAAAAAAACCTCACCTGCTACCCAACAAAAGCCATTTTTCAAAAAAGACAAAATCATGCGACTCATGAACCAAACTGGACAATACCTTGTCAGAAAGAGCTAAAAGTTCTTTCCTTCAGCAATTGTAATATTTTTTTTGCTTATGTTTACAATACTATAAATTATTTTTATTATATATAGGATAATTTTTAAGATCATAATGACCATAGTAACACTTTTCTATTGATTTTAATCTGCAATTTGGAACCATCGAAAGCGAAAACAAACGATTTTAAAAGCAGTGACTTTAAAATTAAGAACTCAGTTTTCGTCAGTTTTAAAATTATTAGTTTCAAAATTAATAGTTTATCGTGAAACCACACTCGACTTCTAAGATCAAATAGAAATGAAGGAATTAGAAAGTTTAGTTAGGTAACCAAAATGCTTCCCCGATCAAGAGGTTGGAGCCACTTAATTAATTTCTTGTGTGCCAATCCAAAATGTTGTATGTTATTTGTCCAGCGTTCAATCAGCTTTCTTTGGCGTCAACTGCAGGAAAATATAGATGCAGGGTAACACTTCCTGCACCTCGTGCCGTGCAGATAGTGCAGCAAATTGTTGCACCGCACGAGTGCAGTTAAATTTTTTTTCTTTTTTCTTTTTCTTTTACGATGAATCTCATCATATTTTACATACTCACATAATCCGATCTTCGAAATAACTGTTCATTGGACTTGATTTTTTATATTTTAAATTTTTTTAGATCATCCTGTGAGATTGACTCACACATAAAATGACAGATGTAATAAGACCAACCTAAAAAAGATAAAAAAATAAAAATTGCTGTTGCAGCCGTCCTAGCGCAGTTTACCCTATCGATGCAACATCAGGAGCCTTAAGCTCTCCTTGTAATTTAGTAATCATGACATTACCAACTGTTTTCACCCCACATCCGAAATCTGATCTATTGGGAGGAAATCGGTGCGAAACAAGTCGGATAGTCATGCTATTTTATATCCGACCCGTCCGAATGATCTGATTTCTGTTCGGATCCTCGGTTATCCATATGGAACCTGCAATCCTTATCCGAAATTCTGTCGTCAGACTGTCATAAGAAATCTTAAAATCCGTTAAATGGGCGGCGCAAACAGCTAAACGGAGAAATTTTTGCTGCAGCCGAGCACGTGCAGCTGTTGGATCCTGCATCAAATGTTTAAATTATATATCCGAATGGAACTTCATTTCTTCATAGTTGTCCGGTCTGAGTTTAACTCGAACTTGGATAGTTTTGAATTTGACGATTTCTTTAAAATTTAAAATTTGAGTCTGTTTAATCTAAAATAATAAAATGACTGTGAAAAATAAAGTTATATTTTTACATACTCTATAAGTCGTTAGATCACTTCCAAGTGTAAAGTTGTGTGGATGCAGCGAGAATTTCTCCCGAAGGGAGACGATCGTGTAACAGTGCCCGATATACCGATAAGCCAATCCGGCAGCATAATCCCAGAGCGGACGGTGCTGGCCCGTTTGGCCTTTCGGGCCCTGAACCGACAGACAGCACACGCCCACGGAATCCACGAAGGTTGCTCCCCCACCCGTCGTAAGGGTTTCCCGTCGGAGTGGGGCCCCAGAGAAGAAACCGGAGAGAGACCACTCTCGAATCTTTTTGTCCTCTACCACGAAGCCGCTGGCTGCCCTTGAACCCAGAGTTCAGTTGGGTCATCCATGGATCAGGCGGCGCCGAGCCCCTCTCCATCTCTCTCTCCCATCTCACCAAACATCCTTCCACCAAGAACCATCAACAACAACTCTCTCTCTCTCTCTCTCCTTCCTTCTTCTTCCTCTCCCCCTTCCAACCCTACTCTTGAAGCCATAGGAATAAGACAATAGCTTAAAGAGTAGGAGAAGAAAGCTCCTCTAGTTAGAGAGTGCTTTCCCTACAACACAACCCCACCCCCCAAAGAAAAAAAAAAAAAAAAAAAAACCCATGAGAGCTAACAGCAGGAGACTACTCCTCCGCGATGACAACCACCAGACCCAGTCCCCGCCGCCCTCCAACCGCACCCAGGCAGACGCCGCAGAAGACGCCGCCGACGTGCCCCCCGCCCAGTTCGACTCCTCCTCCATGGCCGTCACCGCCCTCGTCCTCCTCTCCGCGCTCTTCTTCCTCGGCTTCTTCTCCGTCTACGCCCGCCGTTTCTTCGTCGCCGACCACGACGACGAGCGGCCCCACCGGCGCCCCCGCCGCCCGCCCTACGGCGGCAGGTTTGGCCTGTCCTCGTCCTCCTCCGCCCCCGGGCTGGACCCTCTGGTCCTCCGCGCCCTGCCGCTCCTGCCCTACTCGGGCGCCGGCAAGGAGCAGGCCGGGTGCGTGGTCTGCCTGAGCGAGTTCGAGGAGGAGGCGGCCGTCAAGGCCATTCCCGCCTGCGGCCACGTCTTCCACCCCGACTGCATCGACGCCTGGCTGCTGCGCCACGGGTCCTGCCCCCTCTGCCGCTCCACCCAGCTCTTCGCTCTGTGCTCCTGTAGCAATCTGCGCGTGGATGTCCGAGGATGGGCCGCCGAGGAGCAGAGAGCCGGCGAGGACGGCGCCGGCTTGGAGTTGGCAAGGGTGAGAGAGGTGGGCGTGGAGGCTGTACTCGCAGTGGAGAGAGATGGGTCTGAAGAGAGAGGAGGGCAAGGGCAAGTCAGGAAGGATCTGAGAACGATGGGAAGAAGCGACAGCTGGTGCTGTAGAAAGCAGCAAGCTGCTGTAAACTTGAGAAGAAGCCGCAGCTTGTGAGAGAGGACAGAAATTAGTGTCAGTGGTTTTCTGGGCAATGTACAAAGTTTTTAACACGTGTAACCATGCATGGCGTCTCACATCGTCTTTTGTGGATTAAGGCATCGAGTAAATTCGTAAGATGGAAATCGAAATATTTGTTAGAGCGATGCGATGGAAAAGTTTTTCCAATTTTCTTACTCAGGAAAAGTTCAAGTTAAAATTTTATTTACAAATTTATTTATTATAATTACTTTTATTTTTAATATCTCAATCAATTAAATACACCTACGTCAGGTGGGTAAATACGTCTAGATAATATTATCCTATTAAGGGACGAAGTCTATGATCTCAGCTTCCTTTCGCAAGCTTGAACGAACAGCTCCTCACAATCACCTGCAGGCCAGATTGCCCCTCCTCTTCCCACGTTTTTACGATTTAGCTTATCCATCCTCTCTTTCTATCATTGTTAACTTGCGAGGTTACTTTCAAATTAACTTGCTACTCTAGGCCGTGTTTGACATAACTTTTATTTAGAAGTATTTTTATATTTTCATTAGTTTTTGGAAGTCATTTATATGATTTTTTTTTTGTGTTTTAACATCCAACTAAAAATTACAAGGAAAAAATTTTCAAAATTAGAGAAAAAATAAGATTTGTTCTGAAAAAATTGATTTTTATAACAAATCAAAATTAATTATAATCTCTCTCATCAACTCATTTTATGTAAAAAGTAGTAGCAAAAATAATCTTTAAGTAGAAATTTTGTCAAACACGTCTTTACCTGTGTTAACTACAATAGATGGCAGTGGTATGTGGGTATTGGTTTTGTGTTCCTCTTGCTGGGGAGCACGCTTAGTACGTTCAAGAATTGCAACATGGAGACCAGAAATGGTCCTCGCGTTTTGAGATAATCGACTACTTACATGTTTGTATGCGTTTCTTCCTATCTTTTATTTTTTACCTTAGTTTGTATATCTGCGCCTAATGCCCACTAAGAAATTGATACACGTTGACATGAGATATTTGTAAGTTTTTAATGCTTAAAGTCTACTAGGTAAAAGGTACTAGATAAATGGATACTAATGTCAGAATGTATTCAGACACGTGAGATGATGAAAGTGTATGTATGATCACTAAATACATCATTAACGAATCTTAAAAGGAAAGTTTGAGTTAAATCGTTGGAGAGGCGGGAATGCAACAATTGGATATAGAAATCATGAAATTGGGTTCATGATAAAACCCGCAAAGAATGCAATAAACATGAAAAAAATTTAGGAAAGCTTTTTATCTTTGTCCAATTGAAAAAAATTAAGAGTAATATTTGGGATCGTTGGCTTTAGTGAACGTAGACCAGATTGGATTACACCTACCATCACGATTGAAATAATCATTCCGAAAGACGTTAGGGAAGAAAGGATGTTTAACCTGTTGGATTAAAGCAATCAATTACAATAGAATTGAAAGAGTGCTTAAAACTGAAAACTCTCAACTTTTAGAACAACCTCATGTTGGCATTATTTTAACATTAACTTGCAATCAAATAGATGAATGTATCTTTAACATTTGTAGGGTAGAAATGTGACGAACAAGATACAGATCAAGAGGGCAAATCAAGTTTCTCTACGTGGCGTGAAGAAAGTGACATTATTTTTCTTTAATCCCTCCTGTTGGGCAACAACATCTTCACATCTTAGATTAAGGACGCAATGATAAGCACAAAGGTTACTTGGAGGATAAGACTTGATATTCCTGGGGGGCTTAGCTAGACATTCATATGTATTTAAATAAGCTAGTATGTTACAAGCCTACAAACATGGTTTATTTTTTAAAAACTACACTTGCAATTTTTAATTTGACCTGGGAGAGAATTCAGTACCATTTATTGCGACATCAATCAGCGTGTTGCTATGGTCAATGCTCTCAAGAAAGCTTGCAAAGATCCTGCATTGTTGACACTGTACTCAGCTAATAGGAAGGCTTTGTATAACATTCGGTGAATTATCTGATATCTTATAAAGATCCTCTGCAATGTGTCTGCTTAGAAGATCTAGTTCTCCTTGTAGCATGCTAGAAAAGTGGGAAATCTGCCGTCCCACAATAATCCCTTCTTGACATTGCTATTTGCAAAGGCCGCTCTTAGAATAAATAGGGAAGAAATATTTCAAAGACATGTATGGAGAAAAGGACACTGTTTTAAATTGGTGCAGCAACTAGCAAGTGAACCCAAGCGGACTTCTATCGTACCAAGCCAGTTGTGAACCTTTTACCCACCTAGTTAACAGTTTCGTGCACGAAGGAAGATGAATCAAGACATGGACGTCTTGAGCTTAATTAGATCTCACACATCCCATCTGATTGAGAAGCTCATGGGAAAATTCTAGCAAGACAAAACGTGTCGAATCATTTAATATTCTCTTAAACTCATTTTCTTGAAACTATTTGACCTAAACTTTTCAAATAGCATCCTTACCAAAGTGTTCGCGCGCCCATGTATATAAAATGCAAGCCGCCTCTTGAAACCCTTAGAAGCCACCAAACATTGCCTTTTGACAACATGGAAAGTTCACGCAATCTGTTCCAACGTGCACCCATCCAGAGCCTCTCTTTTGAGGGTCTGTGCCATAGTGGTAGAGACTGTTCACCATAAATCAGAAAATCTCCAACACCCCAGGATTGGTGTCCTCCCTTTCCCATTACCATCCCATACCAACTGGGCAAGAGCCCATCGATCACATCTGCCAATGATGAATAGATATACCCCATCTCTCCTTGATCAAAACGATTCAAGTTGGTCAAATCCCTATATTCCACCTCCTTGTATCCCACGTCGAAGTCTTTACTTCCCAACAATCCCAAACATTGACTGACATGATCAACCTCTGTATAGGTGCCTAAAACGGTCCTACCTATATATAGAGATAGTCAAGAAATAATCCTCCAGTATACATGCATCAGCACACTCTAGTAGAGCTTCATATTCAGCAGCCATAAATAACTATGGCAAGAGGTTCCATAGAGCTTTCAACACCAGGTGTTCCAGAGAAGTTCATGGTTCTCCGTTTTCTACGTTTACTTGCGTATTTTTAGTGCCAATGGACCTGTGACTTAGCGGTCATAAGACCTTCCTTACAAAAGGGAGGTATTAGCTTCAAAATATGATGTCTGCAGGTTGTGCAAGCTGGGAGATTTGTCCTACAGGTTTATTATAGGAGTCTATACCAAAACTCTCTGCAAAAAGGAAGGAAGAACGTGGAGTAAAATTTACTCCTTCCGGTAGGACCTCCAAAAAATGAAACTGACCGGACAAGATTGTCAAAGCTGCGCGGAAGTCTCCAAGTAAAACCCAAGTGGTTGTGTTGTAATTACTGAAATACCACACGTGGATCCCTTTCTGTATGGCGCTCCAGTTCCAACATCTCCTTCTAGTTGCCATAGCCATGTCACAAGGCAACTATATTATGTACGAGTCCTCCACACTTCTTCACCTTACCTGCCAACATCCTCTGCAAATTCACCTCCCACTACCAATTCCCAGCATACTGGACCTGCCTTCAGACCCGGTATTACCCTCCCTACTTCTAGAAAGGCATAATAGTCGGACCTGCACGAGGAAAATAAGATGTGCCAGACGCACGCTATAAAAGCATAACGACGAACACCCAACATCCTTGAATCATCCACGTTCCACTCGCCTTGTTCCATAATCACTCATCACCAAAGAACTCGAATAAGAAGAGTGCACAATCCAAACACCGAGGAGCACAGAAATGGGGCCTCCTAGCCCCAAGGCTCCTGAGAGGAAGAAAAACAAACTGAGCCAAGATGACACTTGTCATGATCACAACACCAATCCCTTCTTAAACTCAGCCTGTGCAACAAGATAAATAAAGCCTGCTAATTCACACGTCATATGCTTGCCCAACGTCCACCTTAGCACCAAGTACAACAACATAAGTTGGACACCCTCCCAAACCATGACCATTGTCGCACCTCAAAAGCCATCTATATACAGGCGGATGTTACTTGATAGAAGTTAGTAGTACCCCTATAAGGAGTTCCTAAGAGCCATCCACCTATCGTAGATTTCTTCCCCAAAAATAATTCTTTTCCATTCCGCCCATCGTTCTATTCCATATCCCTAGCACAAATAGCGCAACAGGCCCGAGTGTCATGCTTTTCCCTTTCATTTAATTGTAATCCATGTTTAAAATCCACCATATCCTCCTCTTACTTTCTGACTTTACAAAATCCCAAATCTTTACTTCCCTCAGCCGCATAAGTATTCTACCTCTATTTCTTCTCTTATTTGCAACAGAATAAAATTATGAAATATTATGAGCTATGTAACTGGATCCCACCAAAAAAATGCTCATCCTCCAAATGGAACCAAGACCCGTCAGGATTAAACCAGGATGTGCCTTTTAAAGTTCGGACAGCATCAGATATAGGAGCATTCATGAACTCCACAGCCAGCTTGATTTATTAACGTCCAAGTAGCTCACCACCAGAAGCATGCTAGTCTTGATGACAAATAACAATGGAACGTCTTCCCTGACCTACGTAGCATGGAATTCCGAGTGGATCACCTCCTCCCACATCATCTATGCGTTTATTTCTCAGGGGAAAAGGGGCAACAAACACAAAAGTTGCACATAAAATTATCTTCAAGACACCTGAACGTAATTTATAAAAACAGCTGTCTCATTTGAGTGTCACGTGCAACCGCACCATTAAGTCTAAACCCCCATATCAGAATTATCTACAACACCCAAATTTAATTCATAAAAGACCTTCCCCTTGAACTCACCAACACAGGCTAATTCCACACCCACAATTCCGGATAAACTCGTGCTTCCATATACACTCAAACCACTTAGTGATCTCCAGTTGCTATTTATTAGTCTCCAATGACCACAAAAAAGTCCGTTGACCAACAAAAGGTCTGTTGCCCACCTGTACCAATTCGCCCAACACACGCACATATAATCCTAATACCCTGAGGGGGGCTTAAAATCAGTAAAGACGATTTCTTTTCTTTGCCAACAAAAAGAAAAAATATGTTATCAACCAACATATCTAGTATACAACTTTACTGCCACTGCAATGCCAGCTGACGTTTTCCTTTTTTTTCTCCACCTGCCTAAATTTCATACATTCTCCATTTTATTGTGCCTTTCCAATGTGGAATGCCTGCAGAAGCGAGCACTGAAGGGTTAAGTCTGTATTTTTCATGTTTACATTTTTCTGGGTATAGAATGAACGTCAACCAAGAAAAAAAATCGACTGCAGAACCAAAAACTTAATCTATGCTTCTCCACGGAATTGAGTGAGCTGAAAAGCAAAACATGGAAAATAAATACACATTTGTGCAGAGCACATCCCACTTGGAACTTTATTGAACATCAATGATGAACTAAGATATGCCGATTTGTCACTCAAGTCAAATTTTTCAAATTTTCGTAAAATAATTAGGAAGCAGGGAAAAGAACCAATGGATGGTAATAGATACAAACTGGAAAACCCCTGGTATGTTAAACTCCCCGATGCCAGAAAACTCGCAAAAGGCCCAATCAATCTTATTTCCACTTGCAGTTTCTATCTAGTGTTCTCAACTTTACAGTATGGAGTAGGCTCTGATCACCTCAACAATGGGTGCACGGCATAATGGACACCTACCACCACCTCGAACCAATTCGTTAGCACATTTGTAACAAGTGCACATATGACCACATCTGAGACAAAAAGGGACATGCATTAATTAGGCATTAAACTTTAAAGGCCCTTTTAACATGTGATGAAGCAAATATGCAGACCTGTACAACAAAGAATCAATATGACCGTCGCAGCAGACACAGCACAACCCTTTCCTCACATGATCCCATTTGGATCCATCCCCTGTCAGCTCATCACCTGCCCCTGGAAAAAAAAAAGAAGAAGGGCCCATCAATTTCATCATTGGCACCAAAGTATCATTAGCAATTATTATTGATGCACTGAAATATACTATTTAAAATGACATCCAACAATCCCATTGTCATCATCCACTAGCAACAAAGGGAATTTAGTGGCACATAAATTGGACTTAAATGCCTACATATCCATTAAAGAAAAATACACACTAAGAATTGCTGGAACCAATGGTTTGGGTGGGGGCCAAAATGGCAAAGAAACTGATTCATTGAATTCCTACACTATAGACTACGCAAAACATGCACAATCTCCGGCAATAATCTTTGATTTACCATTATAATAATCAACCATACCAAGACTCATAAATCTAAAACATATTTAAAATATTGATAATGCTCATCCACATTACATATCCTGATTGCATGCGCATGTAATCTCTTGATTCCCTCAACAGTTCTACCAGAAGGTGCCCAAAAGGATCAAATGAAAGCTTTCTACTTCTGCACAAAAAAGACTTAAAAAATCTAGCCATGAGAATTATGCCCCAGGTGCTATGCATGTTTCCCTTGTGGTCTAAGAGACTACTCTTATTGTGCCATGTCACCTGCAGTCCAACATTTTTTTTTATGATACAGGCTCGAATGCTCAAGCAGATGCCTTGGTTTTGCAAATGGTTACCTAGTTGTTTTCCATATTGATTTCATATGCGAACACCAAAAGTTTAATAAAGAAGACCAACAAAATTATAGAGTTCAAGCATTGGTCATGCTTATGTTTTCCCAAGTGCAAACTGCAAACAGACCTTGTCCTTCGACAGAGCGATTTAAAGCTGCTGAAACTTCCTGCCTTACTGACCGCTGCAATTCTAGTTGCATGTCCATGCAGGCCTCTAACATTCTCTGCATGTGACTCATCCCCTGCTGAAGCCTAGCCATATCAGCCCTTAAATCATTAACAATGTCCCACTCCTGCAGCAATACATGAACACAATCAGCAACACTGGAAGCTCTAGGAATTCGAAACATGACAGACTAAGAACCAGTGACTTCAAGATCACAGTGCTACAGTGAATTAAGGAACATGCACCCAGCTTTTCCACCTGTAAATATAATAAACTATCAACAATCAAGGGGAAAAGATCAATTCCGTTCCATCGAATGACAAACATACAAGCAATGGGGATGACCCTTTTTAGCTAAAAAGTAGGCAACAAAATATCCCTCCACCTCTCCCCTTTGCATGTGCAGAAGATCAACTAGTTAATTTAGCTTTGAATCAAGTGGGAAGAAAGATAACATAAATTTACTATTGAGAATAGACAAACAAACCAAACCAAGAAATTACATGGGAAAATGACTAGTTTTCACAGGCATTAAAAAAATGAAAAGAATTTATCCAAGCTCTTCTTCATGTGATGAAGGAAACAGCCCAAACTGTGACAGTTGAAAGTTCAAAAAGAAATTGCTTACAATTTCTATTCGGTGCATGTTGTGTCTAGTCCAGTTGTTATGATGCATTTCCCGATGCCAAATTGGTTGTGGAGGTGGCACCGGTGGAGTTGGCACAAGGGATGGTTGGGCAGCGGAATCCTGCTGATCCTCATTCAACTCATCTCTTTGAGGATCCCGATCTTCCTCTTGCATAGGAGGTGGTGGAATGTTCCTTCGGAGATCCCATTCAATGTGAGAACGGCCTTGTCTTTGGACATATGATTGGATCAATTGATCCAAGCTTTCCCGAAATCCACTTCGAAGAAGATTCGAGACACTTCTCCTGCAAGAGGAAGATAACATTTCGTAAGCAATTAAAAGCAATTAAACAGGCAAAAAATTGTCAACACAAGCTATCAAAAACAAGATCATCCAAAACCTTCATAAAGACTAACCTGCTAAGAAGTTCCCTGAGTTCCATACTGTACACATTGTCATCATCAGGAGGGAGAAACCTATTCACCCTTCTGACGGGTATGGACCCTTGACTTCGTAAAGGATCAGAAGGTTCCTCTTCCCAAGTTCCAACAGCATCCTGAGAGTCATCCTCTTGCCACTCATGTGCCTCTGGCAGTTGACTATCCTCTCCATCTTCATTAGCTGGTGCTTCCTGGGTCCAGTCATGATCTATGTTATCCTGCCAATTTCCATCCGACTCCTCTCCCATCTCATCATGCCATTCACTAAACCCAACTTCAGCAGATTCCTGCCAGACATCTCTTTCACGCTGTGCATCTTCTTCCTGCCAATTTCCTCCTTGATCTGCAGACTCTTCCCGGTTAATATTATCATGGGGAGAAGTGCTCTCTAACATGCTTTCAGACTCTGAAATTTGATGAGCGGTAGTGATCTCAGTCCTCGCTTGAGATGGCTCAGGGTCTTCAGTTGTTGGTTCTGGTACAGTGTTTGGTTGAGGTTGATCATTTCTAGAACCATTGACATTGTGCCTTGGTGAAGTATCAGAATTTGTGGTTACTTGACCAGGGAAAATGTTCTCTGACCTGAAACGAAATCCTTCTCTGCAGAAGATAGTGACTAGTTATTGCAATATTGGATAGTGACATGCTAATTTCTTCATCTTATATTATCTGAGAAAATCTTCAAATAGACAGCATCCCAATGTTCATTAATAAGTATTAACTAAGACAGTTACTCAGAAAAGAGCCACAACATAGTAGTATACAACACAAATACAGAAAAAGAAAAACGGGGGGGTGGGGGGGGGAGATGTTTTGTAAATCAGGAAAAAGGAACATCCAACAGGAGGTTATACAATGAATCATATAGAAGACTAAGAAGATGCCAATATGCTAGTTTACATCCTCCAGATTGGAGTGAATATCAGTTAGCACAAAAGTCTTTTCCCTGTGTTTTCAGCAGTATTAGAAATGAAAATTTTCATCTACAGATCAAGTCTTTGGACCCGCTGCTTGGCTTGTTTAGCCCTACATTTACAAAATGGCTGAAGTTTATAAAGATCAATCTAAAGAGTAAATAGTACCTAAATGCTCGATCCCAGTTACATGTCCAGTTGACTGTCCAATGAGATCAAAGGTTTCATAGAATACCTTCTAAGCATGATATGGCTCAGATACAGATATGTTTTGATGTTACTAGCTGACGCCCTGTTTGGTTGGACTTTTTGATTTGATACAGTATCAATTTTAATATTAATACTTCTAAAGTGTTAAGTATCAATATTAAAATCGACATGATATAAGTTTTAAGTGTTTGACTGAAGTTGTAATAATATTAAAAATGATATTAATCTTCCATCTAAAATTAATTAAAATCAAGATCAATTGCCACCTGTTCTCCCTGCCACCTCCACCAAGAACAAGCACCCCAGCTGCAGTGCCACCCACCGGTTTATCCTCTAATACTTCTCCTCCACCACCGCAGCGCCCTGCCCACCTCAGCAGCGTCTTCAGCATCCTCCTCCTCCACCGCCTCCTCTGCGTCCTCCTCCGTTGTCCATCTTTGCAATTCCCCTCTCTTGGAGGAAATTAATCGAACAGATGGTGGTCAGCCACCGTTGACGGAGGAAGATGCCAAAACCCGAGCTAAAGGTGCTGCTGTAGAATCTTCTACAATGACACAAGCCACAAATACACCACTTAGAACTTTGGTTCATGGCTTCCCGGATCTCCGCAGCTTTGATGGAGGGGCGGCATTCCAAACTACATCCTCTTCACCTCTTCGTCCGCGATGCTCATACTCTGCAGCCTGCACCACCTTACCCTCCACGGCCATGTCCTCCGCCAATACCATCGAGGTCCCCGTTGTCACGGGCCTCGCGGCGCTGCCAATCAGCTGGAGTTCACAGCTGCTTCGCGACCCACCGAACCTACACAACCCAGTTCGTGAAGAACGGCCAGGCACTCACCCAAACTGACGGCATCCTCGTCAACACCTGGAATCCTCGTCAACACCTAGAAGGCACTGGAGGGCAACAGCCTCGCCGTCCTCAACGCCAGCAAGGTGGTGCCTCGTCTCCCGTCAATGACCGTTGTTGACCCACTTCCCCTAAAGATGGTAGTACCGGTATCGATATCGGGCATAACGGCCAGTATTGGCCGGTACCGAGTAAATTTTGGCCCAGTACCGGACAATAAATTTTTTTTGTTAATTTTTTTAAATACAAATGACTGGTATCAGGGTTTCCCTCAGTATCGGATCGGTACCACCAATACCGATACATATCAGTGTCGGCCAATACTGCCAACCATGCTTCCCCTAGCCGAACCTGACCACAGCCGCTTGAGGCAGTTGGTGAGGTTGCCAGCGCCATCATCATAGGCATGGTAGATGAGTCTACGGATGGCTGCGTTGAGGGGGCAGACAATGCTGCTATGGTGGATCGAGGAGGAGGAGGAGGAGGAGGCGGTGGAGAAGATGGTAGCCCAAGACAAGACGAGATGTGGCCCGTCGGAGTGGTGAGATGGGGCAGGGCTCAAGAACCCGTATCAAATTTAATACAGGTTCCCACATGTATTAAATCTGTTACAGTTCAGACTTTCAACGTGAAGGAGTTTTGAAACTAATATTGGACACCCAAACATCAAAAATAAACTCTATTAATATTAATATCAAAAGTAATATCGATACCTGTACTTGATATTATAATCAAACAGGCTATGAGAGACAGATAGGTTTTGATGTTTCAAGAGAATTCCATAAAGTTATATATCAAGGCTGCTCAATTTAGTTGAAGGATTCTTTTCCAGGCTTCCCGTTGGAGTTAGTTCGCCATGCTAACCTCAAAAAAATCTTCCTGGGTCTCTCCCATACATCTTTAAGGATATCAATCTATTGAGACATTGTGGACAATTTGGGGCGAAAGGAATGCGAGGATTTTCAAGAATCAGGCCAGGAGTTTTGATAGAATAGTCACTTTCATTTGTGATGTGATTAGTGAATGGGGGAGGCTTCTTACTAATGTAGACTTCTCACATTCCATTCTTTTGTCTCTTTTTGGAGGGAGGGGTTGACTGACCGAACCATCTTGGTGTGACTTTTGTATAGGGGATTTTTGAGGGGGGTTTTTCTTATACTTGTATATCCCCTTTCTTTTCTTTATACAATTGTGGTGCTATCCACTTCTCAATATATATATATATATATATATATATATATATATATATATATATATTATACTTACGAGTTCAACCATCTCCACTTTCGAAAGAGCTTAGTCAATCCATGGTCAAATAAAAATTCCTCAATCCCAACAAACAAGTAAATAAATAAATCACCAGTTATTGCACCAGTATAAAATTCTTCTCTCAGTCCTTTCTGCTTACAGAAAAATTACCTTGGGTTTGTAATGTACAGATGCTTTCACACTGATCTTCCATCTATATTCAGTTACATGAATCTTGTCCGAATACCTTATTAGTGCTATGTTCAACCCAGAAAAAGCTACACGCTTTCATATTGCATTGAACCTTATCATCTTAAGCCTTCCCTAAGTTCTTGGACTATCTACCACTTGAATTTGATCAGACTTTCGAAACATCTCTGAACTTGGATAACAGTGCACATTCCAAAGCATATAACACTATTTTCCTCAACTTCACATCAAAAGGAGCTAAAGATTCCAATTAAGTGCAACAAATTCTTTATTAATTCATTTGAGGTCAAATTTTCATGAAAGTCTCTTGGGCACTTCTGTATATAAAATATTAGTTTAAACGATCACATCTAGCAGAAACCTTTTCAATAGGAAATTCTCATGTCCTTATGAATGTGTTTTCCTTTAAGGGATGTGTACTAAACATATTTTAAAAAATAATAATGACAAGGGAAGACAGCCATACCTGACCTGAATAACTAGCTATTCACAACCATTGCATAAAACTGACCAATTCAGACTAGAAAGACCTGAATTCGGATAAGAATCTTTCACTACTGATCTCTGCAAGATTTGGAATGAAATAAGCTAAAACTATGTGTGCATGTGCGCGCGCGTGCATCTCTCTCTCTCTCCTAGAGAGAGAGACTTTTCATGACAGGGACTAAGTTAGTAATTCCTAGCGCCACTTTGATAGCAGAATGAGTTATGACAGGATTAGGTATTCTGGATTGCTTATCCAAGAATAATGAATGATTCACTTTGATAGCAAGGTGAATTTCGAGCCAGAATTAGGTGGAATAAGCAATTCTTGGGTCTAGGGTGGAATTGCTTATTCTGTTCATTCAGCGCCACTTTGATTGGAGAATAGGAGAAGAATAAGGCCTCTTATTCTTAGAATAAGGTTAATTCTAGTTTGATGGGCGGAATGGCTTATACCGGTGCAGAATAGCCTATTCGGAGAATAAGGAGAATAAGCAATTCGACCCTAGACCCAAGAATTGCTTATCCTTCTTATTCCGCCAGTGGGTCCCACAGAATTATCAAAGCTAAGCTCAAGGAATAAATAATTCTAATGCGGTATAACTAACTCCGCGTATCAAAGAGAAATTAACGTTATTCGCGGAATAAGGAGCATTATTCTCTTCTTATTCAGCTATCAAAGTGATGCTCTAGAGAGAATCCTGGTGAATACAAGACACTTAACACAGAGCTAAGAAACTGGTGGATTCAGCTTAAAATTCACTTATCAATCAAACTGGGATTGAAACTGGTGACTTGTGACAAATGAAGTTCAGAGTTTTAGCCTAACAAGATATTGGAACTCGCAAATTACCAACTGGGACAAGCTGGAGAGTGTTAACTGTTGTTCCCTGTGGTTTTACAGCTGGATGTCCGGTTCCATCATCCCCACAAATGAGGTCTCTGCTGTGAGGCTCCACATACCAGGTGCTGAAAAGGGGGAGGAGAATGACACCCACACCCTTTTTTAGAAGGTGGACACCCACACCCTTGCTCAATTTCGAATAAACAATAGATGTCCCCTACTCTGATTCCATCACTGATTCTCCCGTCCAAAGTAGCCATCAACGAGGCAATGACCTTACATGCTGCCTATGATGTCATCAACATCGGATCTTACCAGATCATCCAATCATGCAAAGAGATGAAGAACAGAAAGAGATGAAGAACAGAGGAGAAGGAGAAAGGAAGAAAAATGAAGAAAAGCGAGTAAAAGGAAAGGGAGAAAGGAGAGGAGCTGCACTGAGGGAGAAGAAAATATCAAGCGACAACATTCAATTTTTACATCAATTATACGTAAAAGAAACTGAGTTGCAATTACATCAACAATTGTCAATGGCAGTGATTAAGAGTGCCAATTATTGGAAAAGATTCAGTTGGCCACTAGTTAGGTTAAATATATACTTGTTCCTAATTCCAACAATTGACGTGCAATTCACCTATAATGGAGTCAAATTGCAGCCAGTTGCAGGAAATAAGAATGGTGCTTCGATCAGATCAAGCTTAGGAGAAATCCAATTCAGTTTAAATATGCTAGATATCTTGGCAACTATGAAAAGCTCCTGAGGTTCCCTAATGACAAGATGATATTTCATTCAGTGTCAATACCAGATTCCCAGTTACTGAGTGGCTAATAATGTATCGTGTGTGTATGGTAAATACTTCTTTCCTGGCCATACTCACAAATATATTTAAGTCATACAATCCTTTTTTTAAGTTGGTCAAAGATTAACATTCATTAGGGCGAAAAGCAAGGAAAATTACTATACAAAAGGAAAAGTAAAAGGATAGATCTATCAAGGCGATAGACATGTGTTCAAACAGGCCCAAGTCCTATAATCATGTTGACTTACCTTGCAATTAATCATCAAGGTATAAAGTGATATTCTATGAGTTACCATGCACAACAACAGGCAAACACTGCATAATCTTTTTTTCACAGATAAGGATGAAAGTAAGTGGCCATTTCACACCCATTCCTTTGGGGTCTATTTCTTAAAATGTGAAATGTGTAAACAAAAGGCTCATTGGGATTAATCCAGACAGCATGAAGTGTATTTGTCGAAGAACTTGTGCACACTATCCAGTGGGCTTCTTCTTTTTTTCCCCGTTGGTGGGAAGGGGAATTCAAATAGGACACTTCCACAAACACTGGTCATATCAGCGGCAGTCCAGTACCCGTATGACTACTATCACGAATAGATCAAGCCGCCTCAAATGAAAATCCATAGGTTATCAGTTGAAACAGATCCATACGGTGTTCTTTTCTAGGAATATCCAACTATAAACATCATGAAAATCCACTATGGCTACAGAAAAAGGAAGCCACCAAATGTCCATGAAGTATACCTCAAACCAGAGACTGGATGCCGCTGTCTAAGCTGACCTAACTCTGTAGCTGCCACAGAACGCGGCCCCTCCTCCGCAGTTGGTGCCCCATTACGCAAGAATCTTCCTCTGAGAAGCGACTGGAAAATATACATGCTATCAGCTAAAACACAATTACCCAAACTGCAGACATAGTCTCCCCCATGATTCAACGGGAGCTATATCACTTGATATAGTAGAGAACATGCAAGCCCTACATTAGCATCACACTCTTCTCAAATATCAGCATATGGTATGATTACTATAATATAGGAATTAGGAAGAAAGCCAATTGAAAGAGATGGACAAGTATAGTCACTGCATTTATCAGAAACGTGGACAAGCATTCCAAGACCATGTTACAAGATCCCTTTTCTACATAGAGTGCTGTTTGGCTTTTCTACCACACCAATTTCACCTCTAAATAGGTAAAGAAACTATAAAGTAAATATTGAGGCAAAACTTAGAAGTATCAAATTTTCTTACCAAAATATGGTCTTGACTACAAAAATTTATGGTCGGGTAAGGGGTTCATGAAAACCTTTTGGTTTTTTTTAATTTTTAGTCCCTCTATACTATCATATCTACAAAAAATTCTTGTATCTTGCATTGCCTTGGTTCCATTAAACCTAAGTTTAATAAGTTTTGCTTATCATCTATTCTCATCTTTCAAACAACTGTTAGCAAGGACTTATTTCTAAGAATAAGTTTCTTGAAGTCAACACTAAATACACAAGTCATAGGGAGTTTATTCTCAAATATGAATATTACAGGAGTAAAAACAAAAAAATATATAAACTTTTTATTCCTTGGGAAAGGAAAAGGTTTTCCATAGTCATTCTAAGAACAAAATATTTTTCCAAGTTTAGGGACTATTAGGAAGAGTCAAATTTCCATCCTATTTTCCGAAACCCCTAACCCACCCAATGATAACATGTTGTTTATAATGAGGAAGAGATTACATGCCAAAATAAGGGTTGAAATCACACTAAAGATACATGAAAATGGGTTGAATCCTACAAATTAGTCTAGTTCTTTAAATAAATATTTTATTTTGAAAGTGGATAGTACCACAAGTCCATTAAATGAGGAAAAAAAAGTTGTGTACAAGTGTAGAAGAAAAGTTCTTTAAATCAATATATATTTACAAAAAATACAATAGCAAGTAAATTAGATAGTAGCCCAATCACAAGCTGTGCAGGAGGAAAGGGCTACTTGTAAGAAAGGGTGGCTCATGTGATAGCAGTATGTAATGTCACTTTGTGAGGCCACCACTAATCTGGTAATCTGGGAGCAAAAGCAAGAATAAACTGAATTAGTCTCACATCAAAAAACGAAAAAAAAAATAGCAAGACTACATAAGGGGAACTTAGATTCGTAACTTGTGAAAAGCCTGTTAGGGACAAAATTGTGCAAGCTTATAAAGACCCAAAGTAGGCAATACCTCAAAAGGTTTGGATTGGATATTCGACTATGGAATCAGAGATGAGCTTATATAGTAGTATATGAATTGGTTGAGAAATAAATCAAATGGAACCTGAAGAGCCTATAATAGTTTGGTCACAATTGACCAAGAAAGGATTGTGTATAGGAGAAGACAACTCAAAGGACGATGATACACAATGCCACAGTGTCGAGCCACTACCATGTTTAGGGGTTACCAGAAGAATGAATACGATTAATCTCATACCGAAAAATGAGAAAAAGTTATTAGACTATATATAAAAGGCTTATAAGGCACTTTTTGGATTCAAAACCATGCAGGAGTATGGAGACCCAAAGCAAAAATTATATCACAAGAGTTAGAGCAGATCATTACAAGCTAATCCTACACTGTCAATTTCCCATAATATCTTATTCATGCGCATATTAGCTGAGTCATTCTCTCGAATTGAACCATCTATATATTTAAATCTCCGATCCACATTTTGTTCCTCTGTTGCAGCTGATGAAGAGTGGGAAGCTGAGAGAGTGAGAGAAAAGAGTTAACAAGCAAGGAATAGAAGATTCACGAAAAAATAAAATGCTGCAGTTCTATGTTAATACGTCCACAGAGGAACACAAACTATCACAGCAACATTGTTCAATAAGATTGAACAGGATAAGACTGCAGAAAAGCTGAAGATCACTTCTAAGTGTCCAATTTAACCTACAGAAGTGTAAATACTAACTCATTTATATGTTCATATTATCACCAAAAAACACACAAAATTTATTTCCTCAGTGTGGTGCATAATATTAAATCCCCTTTAGCAATTAGCATGAATCAAATCAAGATCGCCATTGACCTGAATGCGGTTGCGGTGAGCAAATTCTGAGACTGCGCGGTGCTCCAACAAGCCCTGAAGCTCCCTCTGCCTTTCTCTCACATTCCTCATGATCAGATCAATCCGTGCCTGCCTCCCACGGAGTCTCGGCAACTCCCTTCTTACATTCTCCAGCTGGCCGTCCTCATGATCCATCACCGATACCGATCCATCCCCGCTGTGCCGGATCCGATCCTGGTCCCTTTCCTCCCTTCTCCCGGTTCGCGCATCCCTCTGCTGACTAGCCATCTGCACCCACTCCCTCACAAGCCTCACCCTCTCGCGCTCGGTCTCTCCAAGCCACTCGGCCCTGGGGCTCTCATTCCTCTGAGAGGAGATTCGAGACCCGGCCTCTGTCATTTCGCTCTCCACCGTCCAGCCTCGCACTATTTGCCTAACCCTCTCCCCATCGCCTTCCCCGGAATCAGGCGACTGTTCCCTACTAGACCGCTGGCTTCCCTCCTCCTCTTCCTCCTCCTCCTCTTCTTCTTCCTCACCCTGCCTGCTCACAGTAGGCACCAGCCCATGGTGAGAGGGCCTGGTTTCCTCATTCTCGTCGCTCTCAGTCGCATCTACTTGTCTCTCCGAGCCATCCCTGGTCCTGATGGACGCCACGCTCTGCGGCTGCCTTCCCGCAGACTCGTCCTCGAGCTCCCTCCAGCGCTGCAGCACCGACGACGCGCGGGCAGCGACCGGGCGCTCCACGGCCGCGGCCCCGTTACCGCCACCCGTCGGCGTGGGCCGCCGGGACTCCCTAATGAAGGAGGAGACCAGCATCGAAACCGTGTGGAGGCCCGCGAGCGCCATGAGCTCGGACTCGCGGTTGCGGCGCTCGATGGTGGTGATCATCTCCTCCGCCTGGCGGGCGACCCACCGGCTGAGGATCCTGGAGTGCCGGCACCGCGCGGCCGACGTCTCCGCCAGGTCGTCGCCCTCGAGGTCGGAGCGCCGCCGGCGCCGGACGAGCTGGTCAGGGCCCTCCCCGGACGCCCCGTTGTCGGCGTCCTCCGAGTCGTGGCCCGAGGAGCGCGACGCCAAGGCGGCGCTCATGCACCCGTCGAGGTGGTCCCTGACGAGCTCCTCTATCCCCCGCCGGAAACCGATGCCGGCGGCGGCGGCCGTGGCCGCCGCATCCCCCTGCTTCTGCCGGAAGTCCGTCATCGCTGAAAAGCCCTCCCCGGGGATCGGGACGCCGCCGCCCGCCCTAGGTCGTGACAAAGGAAAACCCTAGGCAGTAGTGCTTGTGGCGGGGCCAGATCAAGAAGGACATTGGAGCCCTAAGGAACCGACCAGCGAAGCTCGCCGGCGATCGAAACCAGAGCGGAATTAGCACATTGGGGAAGGGGAAACCAACCGGAATCGCCGCGCTCCTCCAGGAACACGAACGTGGAAGAGGCCTATATATACACGGAAGGGGGATTGAGACGAGAAGGAAAAGAACAAGAAAAATTTCCGCCGTGGGGGAGGAACAGATAGAGGGAAGAAGCAGCCGAGCCGCCGCTGATCCCGAGAATGGAAGACTGGATGGGGCGACGGGAGGAAGCGGCGATTTTTTCTGTGTTTTTTTTTTTTACACGGAACGTAGAGGAGGTGGAAGAGAGGAAGAAGAGGAGAGGGGAAGAAGAGGAAATTGGGGGTAAAATGGGTGCGTGATGCCTTCGCGTCCACGTCATATTTCTGGCGAGGGCGCAAAATGCGGACACGTGGAATTGTCTCTGTCTCCCTGGCTCTGTCTCTCTCTACTTCTCTCTCTCTCTCAAGCGGCCCTTCCTTTCCTCCCCCACACCCGACTCCTTTCTCGCGATGGCAACAGAATTACGGAGTTGCCCTCCGCCCGTTTCAGGAATGTCGGGAAGAAAAATGAGAAAAGAAACGGGAAAATAACAAGAAAGTTAACAAAGGCTAACCACCACATTTCGACGGTCCTGATCGTCAAGATACCCATCGGTAGATCGAACGGCGGAGAATTCACGATCATAGGCAGATCTGGATTTTCCTTTTTCGTGGGAACGGTCAGGATGGTCCTGAGACTCGGATAAGGATTAGAAAAGGAGAATACATTTCGATAAGGATCAGACTAATAATATTGATCAGACCCGAAACAACGTCTTACCAAGTTTCTGTACGAGTACAACCACCCTCTCCCTAGGCTTTACCAGTAAAAGAGGTTGGAATTCGTGTTCTTAAAGGCTTCCATGCGTTTAGACTTCTTTTGTGCGTTGGGGGTGTACTTCTTTTTTCTTTTTTTTTCTTTCTTTTTTTTTTTCTTTTTTTTGGGGGGGGGGGGGGGGGGGGGGGGGCGGTGAAGGAAGCTGTTGAGAGGAGAGGAGAGTGGAAACTGGAAATGGGGATGGGCAGGGTTAGTGGCTATTGTGGGGATTATTAGTAAGTGTATTAGTGACAAAAACTCTAGAGAGAAAGGGGGTCGGAAGATGGAACTTGGAAGGTGTTGTCTTGCTCTTACGGCAAGCTTTTCTCTCCTTTTTCTCCTTCTTTTGCTTTTGAGAGGGTTAGGGGAGGAAAGGGATTGGTTTAGATTGGGTTTGGAAGTGACAGTGTGGGCGTTGCAATGGTGGAGAACAGTGTGTTCTTTTGTGGGTTATGGACTACTAACGTTAAGTGTTAGGAGAGTAGTCATAAAGGGATAGGCTATTAGATGGTGAAGAATTGGGCTACCCTCTCGATCCCTTTCCAGCAGGTCCACCCCCATTGACCTGTGTTTGAGACTGTTGGGGAGTGTTGAGGAGGGTGGGGTTAATTTGTTTAAAAGGTTGGAATAATCTGTTAGGTTGTCTAATTTCTATCAGGATCTTGCCTGCTAATTCATATATATTTAACTCATATATCTTATGGACAAATTTTCTAAATTACTGAAAAGAGTCAGAAGGCATGTCTGTCAAATTCAAAAGTAAATTTGTCTTGATGGTGTTGAAATCAACAGAATTATACATGTATTTATGCATTTTTTTATAATTTTCATAAATTAATGCAAATATTAATCAATGAAGATAATGTATTAAGTATAAAGCTAGTAAACATAACTATGGTTGAGTTATTTTGACGCAAATAATTGGACTAAAGCAGTCTCATACATGTTTTGTTGATACAAATGTTTACGGACGGTTAGCTACGTCGATCGATCGGTCGGTAATTATAAATAGAAGATGAAAATCAACAATATTTTAGTTGTTTGAGGCCGGCTGATTCACATTCACAAGTCCATATCCAAGACATTTATTGCACCAAAATGCACGGCTCATTGTAGTACTTCCATATTTTTCATGTGGGCCCTTTATTTATTTCTTCATTCCCTTCTTTTTTCCTCATTTCTGTCATGTAAAAAGGAACATCAGTGGTGTCTGCTTCTTGCTCACAAAGGCCAAACAAACAAATAGGAGCTTGATTTTACAAGATTGCTAGTGATTCCTCGTAGGTTTTGTGTTCACAAAGAATCCTTCTTGCATTTTGGAATTGGAATAAAATGATGCCTAGTCCTCTCTGTTTCATCTATTCTATTTGAGAAAATATATAAAAGGATGCCAACTGCAAATCCTTGTTTGTGGATCAAGTTTGCATCGGTTCCCTTCCTTTTCTATTGATTATGATCTTGTCTACAAGAAATGTCTACAATTTTAGTGTAGAGGCAAGAAAATGTGAGTTTCAAATAAATCTCACATGCTATATTCCACTCTCCTTTCGACGAAGGTCTTTTCTTTATATAAAAAAGAGAAAACTGTAGGACTTCTTCTATAAATCAAAGCTAATAATACCTCAAAGACAAAGACCTACGATTCATTCTCACAACACTTACGAATGGTACGTACGTAAATTTTAATAACCATGACAAATTTGGGTGAATAATTTTACTTTGTGCTTGCTTCTCAAACTCGTACAGTTCCCGATAGGAATATTTTAATGCTTTGGACTATATTTTCATATCTTAAAGTCATGCTGATTGGATGACTCTGTCCAATACTGAGAATTACAATTCAATATCTTAAATTTTTTTAGTTGGAAGAACATTTTAAGTTGGCTACTCAACGTCCAGCCACTAGAGTTGGCAATGAGCCGAGCCGCTCGCGAGTCATTCGGACTCGACTTGAAACCTCAAGCGAGTTAAGTTGAAGCTTAGGTTAAAGTTCGAATGACTTAATGAGTCGAGCTCAAGTTCACTGTGGCTCTGCTCGTAGATATCTCATCTTATATGAGTGTGACTGTGTGATTGTCCAAATTCGGGTGGTTCGAACTCAAGCCGAATTGAGCTCGAGCCTGACAAAAATGGAAGCTGAACTCGAGCTCAAATTTGAAGCTCGAACCGGACTTAAACTCGAGCTCGAGCCAACCTTCTTTGACTCGAGCCGAGTCTGAGCCATCCAAAGTTCGACTCAACTCGGCTGATTGCCAGCCCTACCAGCCACCTTTCCGCACTTGCCCACAATTTTCTTGCTCATGTGTTGTACACGGAGAATTGCTGTGTCTTATTTTATTAATTGAAACTAAATTTTATAGGAGGATTTATAAAGTCTTAAAAATCTTCATTTCAGTAGCTTAAAGAAACTTCTTTTCAAGATATAGCTTGTAACCCTTCATAAAGATAATGAAATGTAGAGAAAAATAATAAATTATATATATGTTCTTATTTTCACCAAAAATACTTTCATCTCCATGCATGCTTGTTTCTTACCTGACTCATATTTTTTCGCATTCCTCTTCCTGTTAAGCAAGGGTCTACCGAAGTGGGACTAGTTTCGGAATTATTCCCACTGTTTCTGGTTCCTATTGCAGTTTAGGACAAGGATTCGGCCAATAAAAGGGGGTTGCTTCTTGTGGCTGTTGTCAAAACTATATAAATTTAGTAATATGTATAATTATATATAAAGCAAAATGTAAAAGGTAGGCTATAAGATTTCATGGGAGAAGTAAGTTAGTTTAAAAAACCCTAATATACAAGTAATATGCCTAAAAGCTCAAGAAATTAACAAGTCTCAATTTAGGCCAGTTTTGAACCTAAAAGCGTCAAAAACAGATCAAGATCCCTTGTTTCTGATCCAGATTTTGACTGATTTGGCAAATCATGATGAAAATCTTCTCCTAATTAATGAACCTTGATACATCCAAAACATGTCACTGTTATAACCTCTAATTCTTTGATTCCTCTCAATGACTAAATGTACTTTGGAAATGGACACAACCTTTTTGTATGTGTTGTGGATTCGTTTATTGTTAAATTGTATCTTTTCATTTGTTCAATTGCGGAATCGTCCAACTCAATTCATTGTGTATTTTGCATTCATTCAATACAAAGCTACACTAAGTTGGATCTATGCAGAATAAGGGGCTTTGGGAACTTTTGGACTTGGTATGAGCCTTACGTGGTCTGGTACGAATTTACTAGCAACCAGAGATGCTCGAGAAGCATGCCGCGGATCAATGATGAGATTGAGAACTTGTAGAAGCCTTGGAAACCCAACAAAACCTTTTCTCCCTCCCTCCCCCACTGCGCACAGGATGATTCAGTAAAATGATGGAATGGCAGAGAATGGGCCATGGATCTCTGATCTAATAATGTAAGAAGGTGGTGATGATACTGCAGGAAGAAAAGATTTAGATCTAGACGATTGTTTTAGTTCTAACTTGTTGGATTGATGGTGATCGAGATTATGCCATAATGGAATCAACAGACTTCCAATAAGGGATTGTTTGTTTTAGTGTAAAATTTTATAGATCACCGGTTTTAAAATAAATGAAATTTTCTTGTTTTAAAATCAAGAAATATTTGTTTAATTGTTTGTAAAATAAAACAAGAGGCATGTTTGAATCTTCTTTGTTTTGGCTTACAGTGGATTTTTATTGTAAACCAAAACAAAGGAATTGGATCATCAAATGAGCAGACATGGCCCAAATAGCATTTGAAAATACTGTAAAATAAAACAATTATTTCAATTTACCCTGTTTTACGTTAAAACAAACAACTCCTTAAGTGCAAATGTACATGCATAAAAATATAGGAATGACTTTGACATTCGAGAATTCAACTACCTTATGTTGGAAGGTATTAGAATGATCTTTCCCTATTAGGTATGCATTCAAAGATGCCACCCATGTGCAATGTATCAAAAACAACGAAAATCCATTTTTTAAGATGATCTTTACATAATCAAGTCATGCATTCTCGCCTAGTTTTAGACATACGTGCTTAGTATTTAATACGTTATCCATATATCTTAAAGCCGACCCCCATTTTTCAGGGTCAAAAGTCGCCTTTTGTTCTTAAAAGATCTGCAGAACAACATGATGGCCCCCTCAGGTGCGACTTGCGAGTATCAAAGGAAGCCCTGGACCTGCTTCACTGTTCTAAACAATGCACTCAAAGGGTCTTATACAATCATACCTTATCATTTTTTTTCTCCTTTATTCTACCTTGAAGATAATAAAACTATTTAATTAATTGTTGTCAATAAATTCGGAGTGAATACAGAAGGAAACACCTCTGATGATCATTTTAGTTCGACGATGGATTAAACATTAACTTCTTCGTAAGCAAGCTTTCTAAGTGTGATCACAATGCCTTGGTCACATCTGAAGCTAGTAACTAAAAGAATTTAGTGCATGAAATGGGAAAGAAACTAATGAAACGATCAGAGAACTGCAGGTTCTTCACTCGACCACACTGCGAGAGGCTTCAGTTTAGTTAAGAGTTGTAGGAAACTTTCTGTGCCTCAAACTTCCTCTTATGATCACCTCGATCGTTTAACACAATCTCACGTCTCTATGTGCAGCTTCCTTCCGATTCTCTGAACCAGAGGAGGAGAGAGAGAGAGAGAGAGAGAGAGAGAGAGAGAGAGAGAGAGAGAGGTCTCCAACCAATGAAATCCCCCGCTGAAACAGAAGTTTGTCTCCCGGCCAGTTAGACTCTTCTGTCTGTTCTTACATCAAGGACGTAAATAATACTGGCATTCCAGCGGACCCATCGACGCATGCATTCAGAATTTCCAGAGTGCGAATGTCCTTGGAGATCAGGCTGACACATGGCAACTGGCATCGTTCCGGCAGTTTGCTCGATCGGGCGGATAAGGGAGACACCTCCGCGGTAGATCTGGGAACATGCCATGCTTGACGCTCCCACACGCCTCTTCTGCAGACTCTGAAGCAGGTGTCGCCTTCCTCTCTCTCTCTCTCTCTCTCTCTCTCTCGTTGTTGCACTGTTGCGGGTGTCTTCTTCCTACACGGTGAGTACGTGACTGCCGTTAATTTAACTGGGTCTTCGGCCACACGTTGCGGGGTTTGGTTACCAAGAAATTTGACAGCGGGTTTGATCTTACCAAGAGATTTGACAGTAGGGGAAATCAAAAAGGACCCAGGAGTAAGGAGAGGAGACCAGGGCAGGTGAGGGGCCTCCGTCCCTTCCATGCACGACGCGAGCTGTCTGCTGCCGCCGCTACCGTGAGTTCACATACGACGGAACGTAGCATCAGCTGCAGTGGATGCGGGCGGCATCCGAGGAATGTTGATTTTTTATAGATATAACTTTAATCTTTTCCCATTTAGACAAATGTTGATATGGCCGAGTTGGTCTAAGGCGCCAGATTAAGGTTCTGGTCCGAAAGGGCGTGGGTTCAAATCCCACTGTCAGCAGAAGAAATTATTTCTTATGTTTACCTTCTTTTTGAAAGAGAAATGATTAAGTTGATTTACATCTCTAGTAACAGTCTAAGCTTCAGAACCTTATGGGTCAGTTTGTTTTTTGGACATGGTATTTTGAATTTGTTGTTCTCGGATCTTTTATTATTAAAACAAGAAGAATTCATTTTATGTAAAATAAGTAGTTTAATATAATAACTAATTCCTATCTTTTAGATAGAATGATTTATTTCACTGATTCAAGAAATAATGCATCCGTATTTCAGAATAACAAAGAATAATGCATCTAAGGTCCCAAATTGAATAAGGAAAATAACGCGGAATAGTATGTCCTATTCAACACTTATTCTCAAAACAGATTGGCCCTACAAGTTTTTTTAATACCGTTTGTGTACTCTATTGCTTCACATCCAAAGAAAAGAAAATTTACGGAATTATTTTTCTAACCTTCACTTTATAAGCCTGGATCAATTGCTTAATATCTCTTCACTGAGAGTAATACCTGCGAAACTGTGGACTGCATCTCCCTGTGTGCTGCCCAAGCAATTTAATAAGACGCAATATCAAGGGGTGCAATGTTTTATAAAAAAAAGCTCAAAGTAGGGACAAGTTTAAATACTCATCCATATTGTCCGATCTTTTAAATAATAAAAAAAATCGTACCTCCAGTAGGTATTACTGAATTCTTAATAAAAACTATCTTTATTGTTATCCAATTCATAATAAACTGTCTTTATTGCTGTCCCTTTGTATATTCTGTTGCTTCACATCCAAAGAAAAGAAAATTCATGAAATTATTTTTCTAACCTTCACTGATAAGTCTGGATCAATTGTTTAGGGTCTATTCACTAAGAATAATATTTGCTGCACTGTAGACTGCATCTCTCCCTGTGTGCTATGCGACCAATTTAATAAGACGCAATATCAAGGGGCGCAATTTTTTTTAAAAAAAAATCAGGGTTGGAAAAAATCATACCTCCAGCAGGTATTACTCAATTCGTAATAAATTGTCTTTATTGTTATCCGATTAGTAATAAACTGTCTTTATTGCTATCTGTGTGTGTACTTCATTGCTTCACATCCAAAGAAAAGAGATTTTATGGAATTATTTTTCTAACATTCACTTGATAATCCCGAATCAATTGTTTAGGGTTTGTTCACTACGAGTAATATCTACTGCACTGTGAACTGCATCCCCCCTATGCGTTGTCCGATCAATTTAATAAGATGCATATTAAGGGGTGCAATTTAAAAAAAAAACTCAAGGTAGGGGAAAGTTTAAAGACTCATCCATACGGTCCGATATCAAACGGTTTAAATAATAATAATAAAAAATCATACCTCCAGTAGGCATTACTCAATTCGTAATAAACTGTCTTTATTGCCATCGGTTTGTGTACTCTATTGCTTCACATCCAAAGAAAAGAAAATTCACAGAATTATTTTTCTAACCATCACTTGATAATTCTGGATCAATTGTTTAGGATATGTTCACTAAGGGGTTGTTTGTTTTAGTATAAAACTTTGTAAATCACCGGTTTCAAAATCGCTGGTTTTAAAACAAGTGAAAATTTTTTGTTTTAAAATCGGAAAATGTTTGTTTGATTGTTTGTAAAATAAAACAAGAGAGATGCTTCAATCTTCTTGTTTTGATTTACAGTGAGTCTTTACTGTAAATCAAAACAAAAGAATTGAGCTGTCAAGTGGATAAACAAAGTCTAGACAAAATTTTATTTTACATTGTTATACATCATTCCAAACAACTGAAAACACTGTAAAATAAAATAATTATTTCAAATTACGTTATTTTATGCTAAAACAAACAAGCCTTAAGAGTAATATATGCTGCACTGTGGACCACATCTCTCTCCGTATGCTGTCCGATCAATTTAATAAGACGCAGTATCAAGGGGCACAATTTTTTAAAAAAAAAGCTCAGGGTAGGGCAAGTTTAAAGACTCATCCAAACTGTCCGATCTCAAATGGTTTAAATAATAATAATAAAATCATACCTCTAACAGATATTACTTAATTCGTAATGAACTATCTTTTTTGTTATCCAATTCGTAATAATCTGTTTATATTACTGTCCATTTGTATACTCTATTGCTTCGCATCCGAAGAAAAGAAAATTCAGAGTTATTTCTCTAACCTTCACTTGATAAGCCTTGATTAATTGTTTAGGGTCTGTTCACTAAGAGTAATATCTGCTGCAATGTGGACTGCATCTCCCCATGTGCGCTGTCCGGTCAATTTAATAAGACGCAATATCAAGGGCTGCAATTTTTTTTAAAAAAAACTAACAATAGGGGAAAGTTTAAAGACTCATCCATATTGTCTGATCTCAAACGATTTAAATAATAATAATAATAATAAATCATACCTCCAGCCAGTATTACTCAATTCTTAATAAACTGTCTTTATTGCTATCCGATTCTTTTACTTTCTGGTGGTGAAAAAGGAGAAACGTTGCTTGTATAGGTCTAGGTCCTGGACCTCCCCTGGTGAGTCAAATGGATACATGAAAGTGGTACAAGTTTAACCTGCAGTTCTAGATGGCATTTGAGAATATTTTAGAGAAAAAGAAAGAAAATGTGATGTTTAGTAACAGACATTCCGAAAGAAAGGGCTGGCAAAGTTCCTCGGTCTCAAAATCTCCTTTTTCTCGTAAGGTTTCTTCATAGAAAAAGGAAGGTACAAATCATTTATCTTTGAAATATTACCCAAGGAAAATTCCTCGAAAAGTAAATGAACTTTCTATTAGCATTGTACGTTCACATCTCAAAAATCTTCAAAATCAAAAATTTTATTCTCCCGTTCTTGTGAGCAAGTGATATACCACCACTAGCTAACGGATTTTGGCTTGCTAAACATTAATGAGAAGATAAACAGATGTATGAAATATAAATATACAACAAGTACAGAACCACGAACAAATCTAAGTAGAAATGCAAATATGCAGCATGTATGATACAAAAATAAACCTGGTTATCAGAAAATACAGTTTCTTTCGGACAAAATGAGATCAACTTGCAAGCAACTTAAGATATTTTAAATTACGCATGACTTCAGTTTTGTAATAAATTACAAACTTACTCGTTAAGAAAAAGGCCCACATAGTTTTCACATGGCCCCTTTGTACCCATTTTCCGGTCCCTACTCGAGAACAGTGGCGGACCCAACGTTCATCTAGTGAAGTCTTGAGACTTCACTGGATTTGCCAAATTCATTAGCCTAATCTAAAACAGTCTAGTCCGGAACCCTACTAATTTAGCCTAAGACTCTATTGGTTCAATCTAGGACCCCATATGACCAAGTCCAAGATCCCACTGATCCAGCCATCAGTTTAGGACCCCATTAATCCAATTCAAGACCCCATATGACCAAACCTAAGATCCCACTGACCTAGTCATATTTATGACCTAATGTCCAAATAACTCCACTGAAAAAAAATTTCTACGTCAGCCACTGTCCGAGAAAACACTATCACCCACCTATCATCTTTCCGACCTCTCATCTTTTAGGATTAGATCAATCATGATGGATGGAGCCATGCGTCCGTATCTCCTATAAGGGAGATTATTAAAGGACAACCAGGCACTTGGAAACAAATTGCTACAGATTCTGAGAGCATCTAAATAAGACAATCACATGAGCCCCCCAAGGAAAATTCAAAGAAAGGTAAAAAGCCATGATCTGATTGCACAGCAGCCCATAGTCCAAGCCTCTTTGGGGACAGCAGGCCTTCACGTGCCATGGGAATTGTGGGCGAGTCGCGACCGACGGGTGTGGATGGGCGCGCCCGGCCCGGCCCACCAGCCCCCCATGCTTGTGCACGTTGTCCCCTCGCCACCAGTCACAGTCCGGGGATTTCCACGAAAAGGCTCCCTCCTCCATGGACCAAATATTAGGCCAGTTCCAAGTCCACCACCAACCCATTAGAGCATGGGGATTCATGTGTAGATATATTTTCATATCACTGGAAATGAGATCTTCTAGGTCATCATACAATATGTGTGGTTGCAATAGGCAGATGTGATGGGTCTTTTCAGCATAAGTCTTTAGTCAAGTTATCTGAGGACTGTGACATTTCTCACTTGGCTAAGAACACAGAGTCCATATGGCACAGGACCTACCAAGAAAGAGAAGAGCACTGTTATGGTACTGACTACTGAGGGCCAGGTTGGGATCTTGGTGGGCGCTGTGAAGAGCGTTGGGAAAGGAAGCTTTCTTTCCTTTTTTTTTTTTCTTTCTCCTTTCTATATCTTTTCCAATAGACTATAATGTAAGGAAAGGAGGAGGACTAGGCAGGGGGCTGTGTGCCTTTTGAGATTTAGATCTCATGAGACCCGCCACGGACAGAAGGACCAGCTTCAGGTAATGGTGGGCCACGTTGCGTAAGTGGGCCGATGGAGTGGGGGGCCGAAGCTGGGGGCCCATCTCCTGCTAGTTTCTCTTAGGTTTCGTTTGGTTTTTTCTTCCTGCCTTGTTTGTTTTCTAGCGTCGGGTGGGTAAGTCTATTTGGACCTTGGGCTTTCTGCACCCATGCCACATAATAAAGAAGGGGAAGCTTTAACGTGAAATTATTCACGTTTTGGGTACCAAGACTATTAAAAAGGCACGGCTACCTTTAACCTGAAATTGTCCGTGGAGAGGGGACCCTCTGGAGCAGAGGATACTCTTGCCTCGGCAGTTAACATAGTGGGCAGTGGTTGCCCCAATTTTCCTTTTATTTTTCTCATGAGGAAATAGGTGAAGGCATCTTTTATTTTGGTGGGCAGGTGAAAAAAAAGACTGTAAAATAATAAATTTTAAGAACTTCAGTGTGGAGCATGCAATAGTTTGAGAAGAGAGTCGCGGGTTTTGCTCTAGTTTGAGGGGTTGGTGAAACCTTTTAGCTGCAAGTTATTTTTGGAACCTTCATATTACTTCTACCCAGTTAACTTGAGGAGAAGCATCAAACGTTTAAGAGTTCTTTCTTTAGCTTGTTGATTTCTAACAAAAAGTTCATGGATTGGGGTTAGATCCCCTCTTATTTAACAACCTTCATTGGGAAAACAGAAACGAAAAAATAGGTTCCAAATAAAAGTTTTGTCGAATACATTATTAAAGGTGCGAGGAAGAACCACTTCTGCATCTCTTTATAGGTAGAAGAATGCATAAACTAAATGTAATATGCATATTAATCCAAGGTTTAAGACTTTAACAATTGAATAATGAGTCTGGTGCAGGATTACAGAAGTAAGGAAATGGAGCTCGTAAGGAGCTTTAATGGGTCTGTAATGAGGCTTCACAACGTAGTTTTCGTAATGTTTCCATACTCCTTATATTTCAAAAACCTTTGCCACAATATATTACTCCAACCAAGATATTTTTGGAACAACAATTGATTACGACCCATGGACATGGAAAGCAGACAGAATGCATCATGGTTCATAAATGTGAGAACCCATATCCACTTTTCCTTTCCTCCCTTTTTTGTGGTTTCAGTGAGAGAAGTTGCTGGTCATGAACGCTTCAAAGATTTTTCATGGTGATGACCACATGAGAAAATGATGTTAACGTTAGCCCCACTCGAGAGATAGATAAAATTTAGCCCCACTCAAGAGATCTAAAATTAAGTAACAAATGCATTACGATTAAATGTTTAGGACCGATTAGTTTGTGGGATAAGGGTCAAACAGGATGGATTATGCGACTTATTCACTTTGCAAGTGCGGACGCGTTATTCTTGACGTAGACGTATTATTCTTAGAATAAATGGAATAAATCATTCTACTCAAAAAAACAGGAATCGCTTATTCCGTTGAACTATCTATTCCACTCAAAGTAAATTCTTCTTGTCTTTGAAATAAGAGATCTGAGAATAAGAAATCCCAAATATCACATCCACAAAACAAACCGGCCCAGAGTTAAGTCTACACTTTAAGAGAAGCATACCACATGAGATTTTGTACAGGAATGTACATAAACAACCAGTCTATAAAAGCGTATAAAGTGCCCGTCACATGCTCAAACCATCCCCTGGGCCAATGCTAACCCTCTAATTAATTAATTCTTGCTGATGTCTCCCTAGAGATGACAAGGTTAATGCTGTATGCTGGGGCAATCCATTGGAAGTATGCCAAATTCCAGGTCTAGAGACCCATTCGACTTGTCTGATTTGTTCTTCTGAATCTCCCACATTTGAGATAAGGGTTCACAAGAAGACTGTATAATCGTCCTACAACAAAACACTCAATAATTGCAACTTGATCACAACTGGATCACCCTTCCAAAACCTTCTCAAGATGTCTAGGGTTCTCCTCTCCCTCCTCCTCTTATTACCACATCATCATCATCATTACCACTAAGGGTTGAACTATATATATATATATATATAGAGAGAGAGAGAGAGAGTGTATCTGACCATGTGGTTCTATTCATAGGATGCAGCACAACGTCATGAAGAATCTTTACTTATGTCTTGGGCAGATAGTCACAACATGGATGTTCATGAGTCATGCCCATTTTTTTATCCATGCAGACCTGCTTTTCCTAGAAAACAATAGCCGTCGCCAGTATTCTTTCTTTCGTTAGCTCATGGTTTTGAGATATTCATAATATACCATGCAGTCCTCTCATTACCCGGTTCATAAAGAAATCAACTCTTGTATTATTTTAATTATGATGATATATTTAGACCGCAATGACTTAGCTCCATCTGTTGAAGTTTAAACAAATGGAAAGGTGTAATTAATTTCTTACAGTAAAGGGTTCATTTTGTGTCAATATTTGTAAAAATGATTTTACTATATCAAGCATGGTAACGACTCAAACAATAGAGTCTTTCAATTGAACATTGTAAGCATTTATTCAACATAATCCTCATGTACTGACCACAGCTAGCTTAATAAATAGTGGAACATGGTACAGTAACACTTTTTCCTAATACAACCTTTTGACACAACTTGAGTGACACACACATATTAGAAGGTGCAATTGTCAAAGGTGTGGGAACACTAACACTTTCCTTCATTGTATGCATGCCATCTAGGCATGTCAAAAAGTTGTGTTAGGGAATAGTGTTAGTGTACCATTTTTCATAAAAAAAAATCATTATGAATTAATCTTTATATCAATATTTTGAGCGACTACAACACGTCCATGTCAAAAAAAAAAAAAAAAAAGGGAGAAAAACTCCAAATGCCCTTTAGACCTACCAATAATTAACATTATTAGCGACTTGCTTAACAGAAAGTGCAAGACAAATGTTAGACAACTGAGACGGTATTAAAAGGCTTTATATACATCCTCTATGCGTTACATAGCCAAACAAATAAACTGAAGAGTTACAAATAAAAGAACCTTCTTGTGCATGGTATTGCATACTCATTTTGACATATATTTATTTATACAAGTGAAACAATAACAATGTGCCTATGCATGTTATGCGTTCTCATTTTGACAGATACTTACATCAATTTTAATGTATCCTTACCGTGTTTGATTTGGCGTATACTAGTTGAGATCTTTCTTATCACACAAGAAGCTTTCTTAAAACTTTGGCACATTCAAACAGAAGCCTCTAGCTAGGAGTCAGTTAACCTTTGGATCTTAGGGAGAGATGATCAACAATTAAAACAAATAAAAATTAATTGTAGATTCTTGAATGTTACATGTCTTTAGAGCTCCAAATTCATGGAAGGGGCACTGGATGACAGAAAAAGCCGTGCAGATCCACAACAAATGGTAACTGATAATTTGATGATTCAATCGATTGTTAATTGATAAGATAATTAATAGATAATTAGTTTAAATCGATATGCACAACGGATAAGATGACGAATACAATATTTACTAGACCGAATGCGTATGATATATCAACATAGATGGAATGTTAATTCAAAAATTAATGGGTATATTATTAAGTCGATAACATACAAGATAAAGTCGTAATCCATGCGGGGTAGGCGAATAGCTTTCCATGCCCGAGTTTCTGCTGTGCTGCGAAGTGCAAAAGTTTCCTGGCACGAAATGTTTTTTTTACAAGTGAGTAATATTTGATGCACCGTTAAATGCAGCTGTACCATTTGGCAGTGTAGTTACATGATAGAAAAAAGTAATTTTTTTTAAGTCATAGATGTAAAATTTGCAAAATAGATGTAAAAGAGTACCTTAGTGAGCTTTATAGAAATCTCTGCGCCACCTACTAATATTAAAGTATTTTGTAATTAATAGTAATAGTAGCAGCAGTAATAATAATAATAATAATAACAACAACATTACCTGACAATCAGCCTTTTCCACCTCCTTGGAGTCAACAATATATCTCACAAAGTAAACGTGAATAAATAGGGATGCTCTGTAAAAATATAACCTGAAAGTATAAGATACATACTAATAAATGTTTAAGAAAAGATAGTTAATTAGGGCTTCTTAGTAGGGTCTTAATTTTACATTTTTCTTTTCTGTCTTCAAAACTTTACCTAAGTAACCTAACCCCTCCTCCCGTCGGCTCCAACTCCAACGAGACGTCCATTTTCGAGCTTTTTCAAAATGCTCCTCAAATCTTCCTTTTTACCTTTTTTTAACATGTCGTGCACTCTTGCTCTTTGCCTTATGTTTTTTGAGAAATATCACATACCTCCCGTGTATTACTCATCGTAATTTTTTATATAATATTTAATAATCTTAACTTATTTTTGTATTATCGTACTTAAATTTAACAGATTGCACACTGTCTTATCTTTATCTTCTATTCTTGAGAAATAGTCACATGCCATAGTCAAAAAAACAAAAATAGTCACGTGCCCCTTGTACATTATTTATCATATTTTTTTTTTGATTAATATTTTATAAAATCTTAAAATTTTATTTAATATGTAACAAATATTTAATAATTTTAAATTATTTTCATTATCTTATTCAAAATTTAATATGCATATACACTTTCTATCTTTTGTCATCTTCTCCTCATAAAGCTGTCACATATCTCCCATGCTATTCGTCATGATCTATTTATTTTAAATAATATTTTATAAAATTTTAAAATTTATTTATATAATATTTTTAATTATTTTAATTACTTTTAATTTATTTTATTAAAATTTAAATACTAAACATCTTACTTGAATCTTCTTTAATACCTAATGGAGAGCAAAACCATTCGATGCTTAAGTTAGGTGCTAGAAGATGAGATCTTATTAGAGATTTTTGTACTCAAAATGACATGCCTTACACCAGAGAAGATTCGGTGATTATATACTCTTCCCCCTTCGAGGCATCTCGAAGACAGTTTTCTTTGAGGGGTGATTTGCCTACGATCACATCCTCCTAATTTAAGGAGATCGTGAAATACTGAGCAAGCCAAAATTCACCCGCAGTTGTATGGGGCAGATCGTGTGAACTTGCCATAAGTGAACGATTGGGTCCGTAAGATCCGCACGATCTTGCTGAGGCACGATGAGTCGCCCCTGGAGGACTTTGCCGAGATCCTGAGGGGTCTCGGAAGCAGTGGTTGGACGCCAAGCTAGGAGGCCCAACGATCTGAGTTTGGTAGGCTCAAAATCGTGCCTCTATCATGTGGACCGAGATTCTGAGTGCCACGTGTCCCCTTGCACCGTCTCCAAAGGACCGTGAGCCTCTGGGCCTATGGACTCAATGGGTCTGATTGGGCCGGATCCAAGTATAATAATGTAACAATATAATAAGAAGACAATAATACTTTAATATCATAAAATTTAACACTAGGATACGTTAAAGCAAACACTATAATACCTTCACACGATAAAACTTATTACTTTTTTTCAAAGCATAACTTATTGTTTTAAAGTAATAAGTCTACTATTTAAAATAACAAAAGATGAAGAAGTGTTCAGTTTAAAGAACTAAAATGTTATTTCCTTATTCTTAACTTGAACCAAAAAAAAAAATTTCAGTATAAGGAGATGAAGAAGGAGATAGCTTATAATGAATGTTGTTCAGTAATTTTTAAAGACAACGACACTCATTATCAGCTTTTCACTTTAAATACAAAGGCAAAGCCAATATTCAACCTGTTAAGTATCCTTTTGCATCCCTATTGAGTAAATGCTTGTGACTGATGTATACACAAAATTGACTTTTAAACATCGTGGAGCCATTTTGAACATTATCAACTTGTGTGGTTCTTTTAGGTAGTCTTTGGCATCTATTGTTAGGATCTCATTCTCACTTAAAATGAGGAATGGAGTCTACTTAAATGTCTTTGATAATCCTTCTAAAAAATGTTCCAAGAAAGAAGGGGTCATTTCCGGCAGAATAACATTGACTTTGAAGTCTCATTCCCATATTCGAAGGCCTTCCTCAAAAAACCATTACTAAAGACATTCTCATGTAAGTTCAAAATAATAGTCAAATAGTATTCTCATCCTAAAAATGGAGAATGGAGAATTGTCTTTTTACTTCTTACAATTAGGAATGAAAAGAATTTCCAAGAAAAAGTTCGTGGAATCAGGAAATCAGAAGTTCCTACAATGAAGAATGAAAAATTTCCAAGAATCAAAGGGCAAGTTCGTGGAATGCTATAGATACCCTCATTTCACGAACTTCCCTTTGATTCTGTGAAGGCATGATGTAAAATGACTTCGTGAGGAAACCAGACTTTAGAACTCACTTGAGAATACGAAACAAAAACATTAACATTGATCAATATGAGAGGAGAATCTGGAATGAACGCCTCCATAGTGGCATATCATCCCTAGAAGGAACCAAACTCCAAAGTTCCATAAAAAATAAAGAATGTAGTGATTAGTATAAAAATCTTATTTTGATGTAAAACTGTTCTAAATTTTGAACCTTTATTCACGTTTATATCACTAAATTATCCAATAAAATGAAAATTTCAAGTTCACGTTCCCTTCTTGGTTGAACTCTTGTGGCGATTCCTTATATTAGACATGTAGACCCCTCCATACGAGGGAAAAGAGAAAGACTTGTTGAATGGTTGGCAGTTCTTTTTTTGATTATTTCAAAAAAAATACTGAGCTAGGACACGACCCGGCTTGGCATTCATACTGTCCGATTTTTTATCAGATGGTTTAAAAAAAAAAACCAAAAAAAGAAGATTGCATACTCACACGATCTGACCTGCGGCCGTGTGGGTGAGCACCTACGTCGCAGCAAATTCTCGAGGGAAAACATGCTAGAGAGCAGCAAACTCCAAGCCTTTGCACACAAACTGAGCGAGTGATGATCCGGTGAATTGCTGAAGGGTGCACAAAGTCTACAAGCATCTTGTGCACAACAAATATCACATTCATCGCCAAAGGCAAAAAAAATTGACTTACCAGTCTCACCTGTTCTTCACGGTATGTACACCTTTCGTCCTCTTCATACATATGCAACAAGAAGGGACATTCTCATTGTCATCCCTTAAGAAAATACAGTACCATCCTTTAGAAGAGTCTGAACACTTCCTGCTCCGGTGGTCTGCAACAACAATCTCCCTTTGCGCTACCAGGAACACATGAAAGGCTAATACAAAAGGGCTACCGACCAACTGGCACTAGTGCTATAGTAGGGGACCGATATTCAAAACCATTCTCAAAGGTTAGTTCAAAAATAAATCTGAGGAATGTGTTTTTTCTTTTTTTTTTGGGGGGGTGGGGGTGGGGGGTCAGTGTTTTGGGGGGATTATGGGCCGGATTAGGTAACCCAAATAGGTAACTATAACAACATCCCCCCTCCAACTAATCAGGTTGATAAGAGAGCATGCCGATGTCACCCACCCAACAAAAGTTCTCAAAATTAGTGATTCATCATGGTCACCTACTCCTTCCCCTCAGAAAAAAAAAAGAGTTTGACGTTCACTATAATATTGTTGATTAATGTTTTTATTCCTCATCTAGACTTTCGGAGGTGTCTTTGCTGGGAATTTTCAGGATGCCAACCTATTGCACTATGCCTTTGATCTAATGCTACATCTGTAACCACATGTTTGGTGTTGCAGTTCGTGAAAGCACATAAGCAGCTGAACACCAACGGAGAAAATTTCACCCCTGGACATGGGGATATCATATCATTTCCTTTACATGAACAACAGATTTAAAAGAAAAGAATAGGGGACAAAAAATGAGAAGAAGAATGTGAACAGTACCTACATGTAGAAGCGAGGGGCCGCTGGGTCTATGAGAACCATCTTTTTTCCTTTTTCGCAGACTTGAGCTTCATTACTAGATCCTCACGCTGGGCCTCAACTTCTGCATACTTGAGACTCATCTGGAAATAACGTTCTCGCATGTCTTTCAACTCAGCCTCGAGTAATGTTAGCCTATCATCATTGTCTTCAAATCTTACATCTTCCATTGTGGAATTCTTTGATCCATTAGAATGGGTAGTTTGCCTCTCTGAAACAAAGCTGCAGAAAGCATGAAATATAAAATTATTTTGGTAAATTATTCAAATAATTGATGAGATCTAAAAAGGCAGGAAGAATGCTTTTTGAAACATAGATGGCTACATTACTTTTCATGGAGGCTCATCAGCAGCATGTTCACCAGGCACTCCAAAGTCCAAACTACATTATCTATCGCAACAAATATTCTGCAACCGAAGTTTCATGAAGTCCTGGCATTTTGGTTCTTGACCCTAATAAAAATGCATTTCAACTAATTCTTCTATCTCACAGTTGTCTTAGATTAATTACACATGACAACATCAGACAGACTCCTATACTCCATGGTTGCATGAATTTGAACTGCACAACCAATAAGGAAGCTTTATTCTCCCCTCCCACTTATTCTCCCCTCCCACTTATTCTCCCCTCCCATACCAACCAGCCTTGTTGAACTTTCAACATAACATTCATGTGCCTAAGGATACCTTTACCAGGTAATTCACAATAGCTGCCAGATGGGAAAGCTCACCAAATACTTGGAACTTTTTTTAGCCACCTCAGATTGATAATGGGGGGGAAGAATAGTGTTAGTGATGGTGATGATGGTAATTTTTTCCCAACAGTCTAGCATTAACTGTTTACATGCTACTCCTTAGCATTAACTGTTTACATGCTACTCCTTGCATGCCCCTATTTTTTGATGTTGTGATCATAGCTTACTTGATGCATTCACATCACATAATCATTAGCTTTGATATCCTCATTCTAACTTGATATAATAAGCCTTGACCTCTACGATATTTTACAGATATAACTCACTCATTTTCCGCTCCAGTCATTTTGCCACAACTAAATTATGCCATTTATATATTTTGCTGCACTACTCGTGGGATCTGGTACTTCAATGAAGTTTGAAGCTTCAATGCTTCATTGTCCTGTTTGGATTGTCTCATATATAAGGATCTCTCAAATCCATATTGCATATATAACTCATATGATAAAAACTTGTCACCATATGGCATTACACTCATTATGCAACCTCTTTAGGTGCAATATCCCATGCTGCATCATCACTTGGTCAACCGTCAATTGTCCATATCATCATTTTCCATCCTCTCATTCTTGAATTTTTATCCTTCTGCATTGAAGTTTCTATTTATTGGCTTGTGGCTTGAGCACAATCTATTAGAGAAACTGTGGCAAAACTTTCACCTCAACGACCACTTTTGGCTTTCCAACTCCAACATAAAAATAGCAGGAAGGGAGTGATTCTAGGTTAAAATAATCACACTAGTCAACAATTTTATCAACCCCATTGTTCCTCCAATGGAGGAAGATCCATGTTGAAACTTTTGATTGGAAGCCAAAAATCATAAAAATGGCCTCCATGGTGTAATTCTAGTTGGAAGCATTTTGAGGCTTACAATTGGGAGCACTTTCAGGCTTCTCTAAATTTCAGCCTAGTTATTTTGAAGAGGAATCAACCAGACTTGGAAACCATTTATTTGGTTTTTTGATGTCCAATCTAAAGTTTCAAAAGCTTTTTAGTTGGGAAAAAATGTGGTTACGGGGGAGAGAGAAATTAATGTGGCTGTCCACACTCAGTTAGATCCATGGCCATGCTATTTTCACACTGGGAGTGGAAGCCAAAAGTGGCTTCTACATGAGAGTCTTACAAACATGCCTTTAGCATCATAGAATAACTCAAAAACACAAAAGCCACAGTCCTCTCTCGGATCAGTGCACTAGTATTAGAAATTTATTCCCACTATTGCAAGTCTATGAACTTCCACATTCAGTAAGTTCACTACACAGTTGTATCAGGTAATGTTTGGGTATTCTCTTCTCAGTCTTGTCTAATTTCACAATCATTTACTTTACAAATATTGCCCATGTAATTGTATGCATTGATTCTACTTAATCAACCTTCGCACATTCTAGAATCCTCGAGGCAGGGATTCAACTATGTTCCAAATTCTTGGCGTTAAGTACATTTATCAAGGTTCAAACATTGATCCAAAATTGAGGCCCCATTGTTATAGTTCGTGCCACGTTGCTTTTACTCAAAACGTCATACTCCTATTGAAACATAAACCTTGGCGTGCAAACTGAGAAAGCATATTGCATTCTATTTTGCACAGACATGGGCAGCCATATTTGGACAGTTGGACTTACCTTTCAATTTGCAGTTTATACATGTTGTTTGTCTCTAAAGCCTCAGCAAGTTGCATTTCAAGAGAGCGGACTTTTGACTCAAGATTGTCCATGTTCAATAGATTTTTATCACCCTGCAGATGAGAAAAGATAAAATAAGAAAAATCTAAAATGATAGCACATTACATTAGCCACATATGTAACTACATAAACATGGATGATGACCGTGATCTAGGATACAAAATGAGTTCATGGTTATACAAAAAAGGAATGAGCAAGAGGTAGAGATTACCTACAAATAGTTTCAGAATATGGGAGTTATCACACATGCACATATAAATAGACAACCATCCATTATTATAACCAAGATCAGATGAAGGCAACAAAAGATATAAAAATACTATGCATAAAATGGTTTAGAAATGTTATAAAATGTGTGACATAACTCTCAAGGATCAAAACAAAAATGAATTGGAAAATTTTATGAATCCAGATAATGTCATAATGAAAAAGAAAGCAAAATAATGAAAATTGACTAAAAAGATTAAAAGATAAAAACAGCTCCAATTGGGCTTATTAAAAAGGTAAAAACAGATCCACTTGGGTTTAGGGTCCATTAGGATGTCTGATATCACGATGGGGTTTTTGCATATATACCCCTCAAATACACCATATTTGCGTGTATACCCTCAACTCTCACGTATTAGGATCAATACCCCTAAAATCTTTAGAAAGTTGCACTTATACCACTCAATCTAATGATTTTGCATAAATACCCTTAAATTCACTAATATTTTGCATATATACCCCTCAATTCACTAAAACCTTGCATTATGTACCCCTGACATCTCCAATGATATCATGACTTATGCAATGCTTTTGACATATTTCGTTGAAATTCACCTAAGTTTAACAGGAGGGGTATAAATGCAACATTTTTGAAGATTTTAGGGGTATTGATGATAATATGTGAGAGTTGGGGGTATACATGCAAATATGGTGTATTTGAGGGGTATATATGCAAAAAAACCCTATTATAATTTGCTACTGCTTTCCTTTTGTGCAAAAATATTAAGTTGAAATGGAGAAAAGGATTGATCCATGCTTTTCTTAAGAAAAAAAAATCAATCAAGGTTTCAGATCACTATAGCTGTTTCGTTCCTTCCTGCTTGTCCCCCTTTTCTCCCAAGATGTTTCTTCACCAGTGACTCTATGACCCATGGCTATCATATCAGTGCTTGAACAGCCCCACGTGGAACAGAACTTAAAGCTTTGATATTCAGGTGGCTAGATGCTTCCTTATCCCATTTATTATAGCAAGCCCAATAATATATTTAAGGGTCCCACATTTCCCATGCAGTGCATATTGTGTCTCATTTCTTAGCGTTGCCGACATAGTATCAAATCAACCCACACCATGGCACAATTCTTTTTAATTCTCATCTCCAACACTGCTTTTGTGATCCACCGATGTTCACTGGGCTAATGATCCTAATAATCATTGCTGAGGAAATCTGAGGAAATCAAAATCGGATCAGGAGGTTGCAACAGCTAGCACCTATTCTGAGCCTGTTTCCACACTGGAGTAAGGATTGGCCTGAACCAGCCAAATCAGGGAAATTTTTCATTGAATAAGAAAATAAAACATCTGGAGCAGGCAAAATAAATAGATGAACATCTGTTAACCAGACAACAGAATAGTGACTATCAGATTTTGGTGGATGGAAAGTTAAAGGGAGTTCACCTTTTTCATTAATAAATTGAATTCTGGCATTAAAATGCAAATTACAGCGAGAGAAACTGAATGCCTACCTCAGGTAGAAGTTGTTTTCCACCTTGATTTTCTGCTTTCCTTGTGTTGAAATCCTTCTGAAGCACTTGAACTTTTCTTGTAAGCTCTTCCCTTTCTTCCTCAAGGCATTGTATCTTTCTTTGATATTGGCTATTTGTTCTTTTAATCCGGTTTAACTCATTCTTCAGCTCAATATCCTGAGCATATAATGCTTCCCTTGCATTCAGATCACATTCTAATCTTAAAAGCTTTTCTTCCAAGGCAACTCTACTACGCCTATCACCTTCCACGTCAAACAAGGCCTTCTGCATTGTAGAATTTTTCTCCATATGTGAACTATTCTCTGATTTCAAATTTTCACACTCTTCGGATAGTGATTGAAATGATTCTTCCAATTTAGCTTTTTCAAATTTTGTTTCATCTAGGTAGCCCTTAAGGGTTGTAATTTCACCTTGAAGATTTGTTATCTTCATCAGTTGAGCCTTCAAACTGGAAACCTCCTCTGACAGCTGTTCCCTCTCATATTCAGATGATTTAAGCTTTAACTCAAGTTCATTTGCTATTTTTTTAGCTTTTTCTTCATTCACTTTGATGTTGTTCATGTTCCTCTTTATGTGTTCCATGTCAGCCATCAGCATTTCTTCACTCTGCTTGGAAGCATTGAGGAGCCCAATCAAACCTTGAATATTATTTCCAGTCTCCTGCTTGATAGTATATATCTCCATTTCATATGATTTGACCTTGGCTTGAATTTCTTGAAGATTGTTTTCCAATTTAATTTTGTCTGCACGCAACTTGGACACCTCCCGTACTGCATCTGAAGCAACTTTCTCAGTTTCATCATGATTTAAAGATAACTGAGCAGTTAAGTGAGAGACCTCCCGGTGAAGGTTCTCCATTTCAGCCTCTTTGTCGAAAGACACCTGATTTAACAGGTCATTTGCTTGATTAAGTTTCACCTCATGTTCCATCTGCTTTTGAAGAATATCCTCTACTTCGGAAAAGAGAGATTTCTCTTTCAAATTAATGTCTTTCTGTAGAAGAGAAAGTTTCACGTCCAGCATCTCAATTTTGTTAATAAAATCAGCATTCTTTTTTTGAGATTCACCTAGTTCAACCTCTAAAAGAGTGGAACGTTCATGCAACTCCAGTTTCTGCCTCTTCAGATCACTGGTTAGTTTTTGCAAAGAGCTACATTCTTCAATGAGACTTTCAACTGTTGCCTGCAACTTTGAATGAGATCTCTTGATATATTCAGATTCTTCTACAGCATCTGACAATCGCCTCTGTGCCTCTAGCAGCTTTTGCTTTAGGTCCATCTTTTGTTTTTCCATCTCGGTGCCCAATTTCCCAATCTCATCCTTAAGGTTGATCACGAGACTTCTAGAATTTTCTAATTCCAGTCGACTAGACTCTTTGTCATTTGTCAAATACCTTAACTGAGCTTCTAAGCCAGATATACGTTCGGATAACTCTACATTTTCTTGTTCAAGTTCTGTTATATGGGTCTCTAGTTCATGCTTGCTACTCTCAAGTTCCAATGACTTCCTTTCAAGCAACTTATTGGTAGAGAAATGAGAATCCACACTGCCAGTGATCACCATCATCTCCTTATGCATATCATCCAAGGATTTAGAAGCAACATTACTTTCTTTCAATGCAACTTCCAAGTCTTCCTCCAATTTTTCCTTCTCATTTCGAACATTACAAAGTAGATCTTCAATTTCCTGTTTAGAATGCCTTAGAATATTAATCTCATCTTCTTTCAGTAAAATGGTAGCTTTCGTTTCTTCCATGTCAGACTTGTAAACCAGCAGTTCCTGATTCAAATCCTTGCTTCTAGATTCAAATTCTACCATCAAACTGTCATGTTCATCCTTCAGACTGTAACCTTTAATCTGCTTTTGTGCTCCAGACCCACATTTAGTTTGCTGCTGCATCTCTAAATTTCCAAATGAAAACATGTCTTTGCAATTAGGAATTTTTGCCTCTACTAGATTATTCAACTGAAGTAAACTTCTCACAACAATCTCTGTCTGTTCTCTTTGAGAGACTGAAACTATATCACTTGGAACCAGGTTAAGACCAGTCTCAGGTTCTCCATTCATCAGAGAAAAGTCTTTTATGTGTAAGAGAAAGAGACAAGCTTGCTCATATATTTCGGGCAATAGTGTTGAGAGTTCTGCAAAACAAGCAGGTTCAGTTTCTTGTGATTTTATGGCAAAAAGACCATCTGAGTTCTGCACACCAACTTCCTGGTACAGCTTCAGCTTTTTTCTCATTTCACACAATTCAAGACTTTTCTGTTCTACTTCCTTCTGACTGTCGCAGAATTTAGCATCAAGACTAGAAGCTTTGTCCTTAAAGGCCTGCAGCTCAAGCTCAAGATCAGCACATTTCTTTTCGAGTTCATTGAATTGAGTAACAAAGGGCTCAGTCGGAAACCTAGTTTGAACTTCTTTATCCAACTCCTCTGCCAGCTGGTACATTTTGGGCATAGATTGAAAAATTTCAGATCCAGGATCAATGGAAGAAAGCTTACCGAGAAACACCTCGGGTGTACAACCAAGCTTAGTCTCACTTTTCACGATACCCTGAATGTTGTCAGGTGCACAACCAAGGTTACTCTCACTATTGACGTTATCCTTCTTTGATTCCTTCATCTTAAGCATGAGTTCTAGATTTTCTTCAGTAAGTTCAGCACAATCTCTTTCTAGCTCCTGAATTTTAATGTTTAAGGCATCAATTTCTTTTATCAGGTCAGTATCATTTCCATTGGAGCCCCCAACATAAAATGGGTACGGAGAATCTTGTAAGTCAGGTAATTCCACTAAATTGATCATATTGTCATCTTCTATGCATTGTTTCTGCACTGCTCCTGGTTCCAACAAAATATGGCTGCCACTTCCTTTATTAGGGGCATCTTTTGGGCTCTGTTCTGACAAGTTAGCAATCTCCAATCTCTGTTTCTCTATTGTTTCTTCCAGCTCCTGGAGAATAGAAACAAGTTCAATATTTGACTCCTGAGTTTTCTTGAGCTGTAGAGATAAAGTTGCGTGAGATTCCTTCTGAAACCTCAGTTCATCTTCCAGTTCCTTGTGCTTATGGATTTGATTTTCTTCCTGTAATTTAGAGTTTGAAATGGTCTGTTCTGCCAGCAGCTCCTCCATTGATGATTTCAGTTGTTCAATCTCTAGCTTCAAATTGTCTCTTTCAGTGTAAGCAGCTTTGAGCTGCATATCCATATCTGCCTGAAGCCTGGATTGCTCAGAGAATTCCCTTCTTAATGCATCAAGATCAGTCTTTAACTTTCGAGCATTTCTCTCCCACAACCTAGCCTCTCCACGAAGTTCCTCAATTGTTTCTTGAGCAGCCTCAAGAAGCTCTTTTGATGAATCGGTGTGCCTAAGTGAAGCCACATGAGAATCAGCATTTCTATCTTGCCAATGATTTGACAGATGGACACCTGACCCTGCTATCCTTGAATTGAATGATGATGGATTTGATCTAGAAACATCATCAATAGCACCGTTAGCGGTACTGCCTTGGGATCCAGCTGAATCTTGTCTTCCAATCTGAGTGTATGATCCATTTAAACTGTTTCTAGGAGAAAAATTTGTCCTGCCCATAAAGCTGTCTCCTGAGTCTGAGCTGCGATGTGAACCTGATGCTGAAAAACTCATGTCCTGAAGAAAACATGGTCATCGCTTTAGTTACGGTAGAAATAAGACTTCAGCTATGCAAAGTAAAATAAAAGTGGAAATGGGTAACATTTATCAATAATCCTCTATGGTTTCTAATTTGCATAGAAAAGGCTACTATTCATGCTGCAGGGGGGGAGGGGGTTGCCATTGTTAGCAAGAGGACATTATGAATATGGAAAATTGCTAAACCACATAGGAATAAGAAGAAAAAAAATCACTTATGATGGCGTCCACCTTTTGAACAAATTACAGCTGTGCCCACATGAACCGGTTTCTCATATTTTGCATACTTAGATATGCGAGAAGACAATTATCACATATGAGGACATGCACCAGATGAACAGATTATAGGCTAGTGGCCACATAAAATGATTCCCTGTAACTTTGCATGTATTATTGAGATCTAAAATGAAGCACATAAGGGATGATTATTATAGATGAGGCCCAGCTGTATCCTGTAACCTTGTCATACATTCCAAAACAGATTCTAATAAGTTAGATAGAAACCTTGTCATAGTGTATGCAGCTGAATCACTGTAGCCTCCGATAGAGGTTCCCAAACTTTTACAAAGAAAAGGTAACACACGTAATTGAACAAAAAAGATAAAATCACACCTTGCTCCCAGGTTCATCTGGATGAGGGCTGCCAACCAAATGGTTACTAGAAGAGGATGCAATGCTCCTGTTCAACATAGAATCAGATTCATCGGATTTATTGTCCATGTCATCATTGTCGATGTTTAGATCCTCCCGATGTGACACTGTTTCCTTCCAATGTCTTCCATCCCTGAGAAATATTAGGTAATAATACCATAACATTTTAGAACATAACATCATTTAAATTTCATCAATGAGCCACCAACAAAGAAAGAACCTGAAACTTGTTCTTGGAGTGAGACATTGAACATTGAGCTGCACACCACAGATAATCAAAGAAAAGAAAAGTGATCACCACAAGTTTCCTGAACAGCCAGTCAACTAGCCTTGAAGTCATGGGCACAGTATTAGCCAAAGTCAGGGGATAACCATTCCTTGAAAGTCATCTTTACCTGTAAAATTGTTCCATAATTGCACTTTGTTAAACGTAATGAAACAGGAACAGCATCTTTTGGACTTAGATGATCTGTTAAATTCAAGGTTGCCTCGCCAAGGATATTGGACCTTGCTGAACCCTGTAAAATTCATTTTATTAGATTGAAGACAACAATAACAATGTTTTGTAATAAACGAGCATTTAAATGGATCACAATGAACTCATAAAGCCACTGAGCATTGGTAAATGTACTAAAATTATTAGAGGAATATAGGCTTCAGACCATTGAAACAACAAACTTGTAGATGCATTCTTCAAGCTCCTTTGAAGTATCATCTTGAGCCACCCATATGCATTCTGACAAAACCTCAGTCCATTGGCAACTTCGATTATGCACTAGTGCTTTGCTTGACTTTGCAACAGTCTTCCCAGTTTCCACTGAGATGATAGAAATAAAGAGTCTATCCCATCCTTTTGGCACCTGTTATAACGAATTTATACATAAGGAAACAGTTTAAATAAAAAATCTTATTCATACATGAAGATCTGGTGGATTGCATCAGTTTGAATTTGCTTAAAAAAAAAAAAAACCAAATTCAGTTGTTATCGATCATCAAATAAAGGGATGACACATATGAGATTCTCTCTCTCTCTCTCTCTCTCTCTCTCTGCTTTAGAGTATAGAGTTTCTCCCACTGCATAGGAATTTAAAGAAACAGCCATAAGGCAAACAGTTCAACAGACAAATAAGAAAATGAACATCATCATACTTTAATATTGATGCAAAGCACATACTATTTTGGTCATAAGAAGAGGCTACGGAGTATGATAAATACATTGGCAATATATAACCTAACTATCATATAACTTATAGGGAAGGATTAAAAAAAATACTATTCACTTCTGAAGTAGCCCAACCTTGAATCCATTTTCTTTAAATTCCTATGCATTGGGAGAAATTCTATACTCTAAAGCAGAACAGGACATTCAAATGGACCAATACAACTTTCTAGGCTTATCAACATAACAACATGAACTTATTACACAAACACCTCCAACTTGTATGAACTTATTACACTAACACCTCCACCTTGTATCCATTAAGGTGAAGACCAAGACTGTTGTTTCCTTATTGCAAACTTGATGCTTGAAAATGCATTAAATATTGACCCATTAGTAGAATTCCACAAGTAAATTAAGCAATAGCCTAACTATAACTATAAAAATATGGATGTGGTCTCATAAAATGTAAGCTCCCATGGACATAGAAAATGAGAGGTGTGAAAATAAGCCAATTGAAAATCATGATATAAATTTAGTGTTTAAGTCCCACATCAGTTGTGTATGGGTGAGCCATAGGTTCATATGAGAGTGGCCCTCTCACTCCTAGCCAATTAGGTTTGAGTTGGAGTCTCTAACATGATATCAAAGCTAGTTCAAACCCAATACCTTCCTAATTCTACCCCATTCTGACTCTACTTACTGTGTCACCTTCAAAAAAGAAAGAAAAAAAAAGGTACACCCTAACATGATACTTGAGGTAGCACTCCCCCCACCCCCCCAAAAAAAGGAAAAAAAATGATACTTGAGCTAGACTAACCAACACAGCATTCCCGATTCCGTCTGGCTACGACCGGGTCTACCATGTGTCAGGTTCTCTGTGATTCCAATCTAGACGTTCAAGTCCCACATTGGTTGTGTATGTGTCAGGTATAGGTTCACAGGAAAGCGAGCCTCTCCACTCTTTGCCAATTGGTTTTGAGTTGATTCGATGCTCTCAAATGTTAGGAGTTGGAGCGAGCTCATGTCATCTGGGTACCATGTGTAAAATTTACTACCAAAACAAGACAGCCATTTTCTCAAAACTTCCCCCATACCCTTTCCTTTTTCCTTTTCTTACTACTCCCCTCCCCCCACATCCCATTGCGGAGCTTCCCAAAAATGACTACGTGCTCACAGATTATTGAGGTTATAATTCCACCCGGAGACGCCCGAACAGAAAGAACAGAGGAAAAATTCACCCAGTGACCTTGTCACATCCCCAAGACATCAAATACCGAGAAAAAATCCGAAAAATAAGAAGCAAACTCCAAAATTTGCCAAACGTCACTCCGACAAGAAGCAAATTCGCAATCGTCCAGAGGCAACTCCCCCCGGAAACGGGAGGCCGCTTCTTTCTGGTATCCCTTCCATCTCCCTAAAATTGTTTATTTTACCTGGGAGGCCTGGAAACGGGAGAACCTGAACTCGACCTTCTCCCCCGTCTTCCCTGGCCTGTGCCTATGCAACTTGAACATCCTACCCCCGCCTTGCTCCGCCGCCGCCGCCCTCCGCCCGCCGCCCGCCCCCAAATCCCCCTGGGATTCGCCGGAGATCTACCTGGGCATCTCCGGCGAGAAGGGGAGCACAGCCAGTAGAGATTCCTGCACTAGCCGTCTGTGTGAACGGGAAGAGCAGTAGAATTGAACAGGTAGTAATGACAGGGAGAGCCTTTATTATTTATTTATTCCTCCGTGGGCCCCACCCCACCCCTCTCTCTCCACCATTTAAGTTGGATTAGCGTAACAGCGTTTCGTTAATTAGAGAGAGAGAGAGGGGGAGATGTGGGGGTCCGGATCTGGATACCGCCCCCGCGTACGACGTTGGCGAGGAACCGAGAAAAGGGCGTCGCGTAACATCTGGGCGAGTGGGGGTGCGCTTGCTGTGTTGGTACTGCGTTGGGGGATGGCGTCACCGCCCAGCGTCGGTGACCGTTATTAATTAAAGTAATTAATAAGTTGTTAAGTCGTGACGTTATTTTTGCCGGCGTTTACAAGGAAGTGAGGGGAATAAAGGTGTCGGGCTTTAGTAGTTGCGAAGTAATAACTAATAAGTTACGTTGGTGCAGGAGGCCTTGGCCTTGTCAACTTGTTACCCTGCCCTACGGCGCCCGTGAACTCGCCATCTGTGGGGGCCGCAACGGCAAAAAGAGGTCAGGAAACGTGAGTGGTTTCTCTCGTCTTACTTTGCTATTAGATTCTCTGAAACGGAATGCAATGGGTCCTCTATGCTATCCGGATTTCAACGTTACAAGTTTGTGGAAAGCTCTTCCTTATTCCGTCTCATCTTTTTAATTTACATAAGTTTGTGGGTACATAAGTCAATATGCATGATATTTTTTAAAAAAAATAATTATGTTATGTTGAAAATGCAAACAATTAAAAAATGATACGTGCATAACTGTGGAAGACTATCGGATCTCTGGTAGTGGGTGGAGATGCTCGTATACATCTTTAGGTTTGATTTGAATCCGACTGTGTCATGTCAAACCCCTTCCCCCAGCGCCCCCTCGGTTATTACAGGCGCAGCTGCAAGTCGTCCTGCATGTTCGGGCGGCTCGCGGCAAACAATAAACAACGTTGCCGGGAAGATCTCCAAGATGGCGCCAACCCACCGGGCACCCTATGCGGGCATCACCAGCCTTATTAAAAGTTCGGATCTTCCAAAAGGAGGATCCTACGAAGTTCCATCAGCATCCAATTAATAAGCTGTGCTGGATTTGGACACAGGTCCCATTCATTGGATCTCTTGTGATTGCGGCTCGAGAACGTGACAAAAATAATAATAAAAAGTAAAATATAATAATATTCTTCGCCGGATGTTGATGCTCACGAATCTCTCCAAAGATTTACTTAGGAGTTGTTTGTTTTAATGTAAATTTTTGTAAATCATCGGTTTTAAAATTACTGGTTTTAAAATAAGTAAAAGAAAATTATTTTAAAATCAAGAAATATTTGTTTGATTGTTTGTAAAATAAAATAAGAGGGAGGCTTCAATCTTCTTGTTTTGATTTTTTACTGTAAATCAAAACAAGGGAATTGGCAAGATTTTACTTTACATTATTTTATATCATTTCAAACAACTAAAAATACTGTAAAATAAAATAATTATTTAAAATTATATTATTTAATACTAAAACAAATAACCCTTTAGTCGCTAGAGTCCGGGCCAACTTTGGAAACACAAACATCGTGACGAAACGATTTGGGTATCGAGGTCACGTGTATCACGAGACTTGTGTGAGATCTGAAGCATGGGATGATTTTGGTATGGCGTAAAGCCTGTGTGCAACTCTTCTAGAAAAAATGATCATAATAAATGTTTGATGTTTTAAAAACTTTAGACAGCTAAAAAAAATATAGTCTCCTTATTCAAATTGTGATATTCACATCATGATCAACTTTTTGGTTAAATTATAATCATAAATTTTCTACCCATTTTTTGGGCTGATGTCATATAAATCTTTGAATGGCTATACAGTAGAATACAAAAGATTCTAGGGGTATAAATGTGATTACCTCAATTATGAGGAGATTAAATAAGGGCACCTTTGTCCTTTTCCTCTCTCAGCTCACCAAAGGTTATAAGATTGTAGAAGACATGAAAATTTGAGATGACGTTATGGTTCCATGTAGACACCACAACGAGATGTCGGAAATATACATGCCAGAATTGTGGGACATACTGTTGTCGTTGAAACATAAGTGCTTACAGTTCACCAAAAATCTCATACACTGTAATATTACCAAATCTGTTATTTTATCGGAAAATAAGAACCTCAAAATTAAGGTGTAGACTTGTGGACGTGTTCATACTTGTAAATGGTGGTCCACTACCTGAACTGGATCAAGGTTTGCCGTATCATACCGGATCGGGCCGACTCGTATATAGGCCGACCCAATCTATTGGCATGAACCGAGTAGGACCGGATCGTACCGTCTCAATATAGTCATACATACATAATGACTTGTTTTAGATTGAGTTTTATTCATTTGATAAGTAAAATTACATTTTTATATGAATTAATAGAGTATCTTTTTTTTAAAATATAATCTAAACTTGTTATTTTTTATATTTTTTTAAGAAACTCATTGGCTTGACTCGTGCGAGTCACACCGAGTCGGATCGAGTATCGTACCATATCTGAGAAGATCCAATCTGATCTGGATCAACGAGTTGGCAAACCTTGAACTGGATATTATGTTGCTGCTTTCGCCTTTTCAGTAGTTTCGACCATATATGTCAAGTTGATGTTACCTCAATAACCTGCGCAGAAAGAGATTGGAAATAGCATAGCTCTAGATTTCCTTTTAGCTCACATATTCTTCTTCAATGGTAAAATGTTCTGCTGATGGGATTTGAAGTGGTTAGCCTGGATGACATGTTTCGTATCCAAAGTCGATCTTTGAAGGACTTGCAAGTAACCCACATATTCTGGTTTGTTTGGAACCGTCAATTAAATGCCTGATAAATGCAATTCAAGAAATAGGCTGAGGATTTAAACTCACGCTGTCATTTAAGACAAAGAGGTTGATACAATCCTTCGGGATTGGCTTTTCTTACTCTTTGGACGAAGTGTAGGCGCACACTGGGGTATTTGACGTTTCAGAGGGATATGAAAACCTATGTAGAACATGCAATGTTTTCAATCTTACCAAATGCAATGGAATCTGTGATAATATTGTTAGGAATGATGCCAAAGAGTCATTTTTTACATAATTGGCAATATATAGAGTTTGATACAATTCTTGCGCTTCCTCACATTTTAGTACTGGTGTAGTTGTAGTTTAAATTTTATCTTATTATGCATTTCTTGTTTTTGCATCAAGTCTATCTTTTCTCATCATGAAAACCATTCATTTTGTTTACAGAAAAATTAAAGGCACGTGTAAAGGTTCCCATGTCAAGGACTTTGCCTATTGAATTCTCCTTTTTTTTTTGGCCATTTGCATGTAACAGTGAACACATATCATCGTCAATTCTTGTTGCATCAATTTAGTATTATCTAGGGTTCGGTTATCCATTTCCCAGGGGATTTTTGAACTATCTTTCCCAGCATTGACGACTTGATGCCCAAGTCCTCATTTGTAAAACTATATGCCATGTTATGCTAGTCTGTGGTCTTAGACACAACTTGCATCTTGTTTCCTTTCTGACTGATGTGGCCTTGTCTTTGAATCATCATTTTATTACATAGTGATATTTTGCTTAAGCATGTGTTGATGTACAGCCCTTAATTTGGTTTCTGTGGTATTTATTGATTGTCAACTTCTGATTCATAGAAGGTTCATCACATTAAAATTGATTCCTTTTCTTTTCAGGGTGTTGCAATGCCTGCTATGAATAATTTACTCTCAAAATGGATTCCAGTGTCTGAGAGAAGTAGATCACTTGCCTTGGTATACAGTGGAATGTATCTTGGTTCCGTTATAGGCTTGGCATTCTCCCCCATCCTAATCCATAAGTTTGGTTGGCCTTCTGTCTTTTACTCTTTTGGTTGTCTTGGAAGTGTCTGGTTTGCATTGTGGCACAGCAAGGTAAAGATTTGTTTGCATTCCTGACTTTGCATCCGTGTAGTGCAAATTTTTGTTGCTCCTATTCACCCAGTACCTTGCATATTCATCCTTATTACTTGTTCAACTCATTTCCTGACAATTTGTAATCTAATTCAAAAGCTATCTCCTTAGTTTCTTTATAGTATGTTGGTCTTTAGTTTCTTTATAGTATGTTGTGCTTCATCTGTTTCCTTACGCATGGAAGTTTGTCATAAACCTTAGATATAAAGCTAAACCTTTTCCTTTCAAAGATAACTAAGAAGGCAGGATTCTTGAGAATTATTTGTCCCTCCACAATATGAAGCAAGCAAGCTTAATGTATCTTGAGATTATAATGTGTTTTCCCCAGTGATTGTCATGTCAAGTTTTATGTTCCTCGTTTTTTCCAGTGTTATTATTAGTCCAATAAATATTTCTAATTTTCGCCTATTTTCCACAAATTAGGCTCACAGTTCTCCTCAAGAAGATCCAGAACTAAGTGCAGATGAAAAGAGGCTTATCTTAGGAGCCAGTGTGTCGAAGAAACCTGTTTCAGCCATTCCATGGAAATTAATACTATCAAAAGCTCCAGTTTGGGCTCTTATAGTCTCCCATTTTTGCCATAATTGGGGCACTTTCATCCTTCTTACATGGATGCCTACATATTACAATCAGGTACAAAACTATCTAATTCTAGCATTGCCGTCATTCATCATCCTGTCTTTATCAACCTGAGGTACAACATCCAAAGAAGGTCTCTGGCAACTTACCTATATGCTGGTATTGTGATGACTGCTGGGCTCATTGTTGTGCAACGGCTGCAGATGTGGGGACCCTGGATGGGGATTGGGATGACATCAAAGCTCATTGTGGAGGGGAACCTAGGTTAGGTTGATGGATGAGAGCTGGGTGTGAATTGAGGGGAGAGGGTGGTTAGGAGGGGGAGACTAGGGTTAGCATTTTTGAGAAAAGCGAAAGGGATGTTGGAAGTGTATGGGAAGGGCATTTTACTTATTTTAGCTTACAACTAAGATTCATGAAATGTTGGTGAAATATCCTGTAGTTGGGAAAGCAGTGTTAACTAATTTAGGTGTTTTTCTACATATATGAGAGCATCACAGTTTTTGTTTCCCACATACACATTATTTTGTATGTTTTATACATCAGAAGACTTGTTTTATCTTTTCTTCGGAGAATATTATGTTACTATTTGCACTGTTGCATGTCCACATACATAACATAGGATACTATGCAGGTATTGAAGTTTAACCTCACCAAGTCTGGCCTCTTCTGTGTCCTGCCATGGTTAACCATGGTTGTATTTGCAAACATAGGTGGGTGGATTGCAGACACACTTGTGGGAAGAGGACTTTCCCTAACCACAGTTCGAAAGGTAAAGCATTTGGCATGCAAACTTTAAGTTTAGACATATCATCAATGCTGAATTTTCTGTCTATGGGTAATGATTCCTATAAATTAAGATGGGACTAGATATTGACATTTTATATCAATGATGTTGAAGTCACTCTAAAGATGCTCAGCAACTCTGAGATCTGTCTTGTCCATGCATACTCAATTTCTCTCCTTTTTACTCTCTACATTCTTAACTGTGTTCCCATTAGTTTGAGCATTTTGCCTTCACTTCTCCAGCTTCTTTGATGACCTTTGGTCTATAACCAGACTACTTCACCAGATTGCGGAAGACATTTGGCAACTATAGTTTTTCTCTTCTCCTCCTGTCTTATTGAATCCTATGGAAGTATGTGCTGTTTACTTTGGAAGTTTCATTTTTTTTGTTCCTTTTGCCTTCCAAAATATTATCCTTTGTTATTCAGGTTAGTTTAACTCAAGGTTCACCGACTCATGGATCCTGATCGGATCAGGTTCAGCCAGATATGAGTCGGATCCAATCCGACTCAGATCGCTCGGGTTGACTTACACGAGTTGGGCCTATTCAGGTCGATTCAGGCTTCTTCTTTTTTTTTTTTGACAAATTTCTCATTTATTTGAGCAATTATCTAATTATAAATGTCCTACTTTACGTCCATCGTTACCTTAAATGATTATAAGTCACATTTAAGAGAAATACTCAAATTTAGTGGATTTAAATTTGTAAAAAAATTACTCTAGGATACTAATTAAGAGGAATTTAGTCTAGAGATCTCAATTTGCAAAAGAAAGTGGTGAACCACATCTTATAGAAGTTAGAAATGCCAAATCTCAATTTGCAAAACAAAGCAATGCACCTAGACTAAAGAAAGTGGATTGCACTGTATCGGGCCGGATTGCACCAACTCGGGCCAAACCACAACCGGCTTGCACCATATTGCAATGATTCGAGTCCGTGTCGTGCGGTCCGACACGAGTCGGTCTGACACAATGCGAGTCGGCTCGATCTGAAAGCATCCCAACCCAACTTGTATGATCCACGCACCAATGCCAGCGACTCGGGATCGTCCAGATATGAGTCTACTCGTGCTAGTCGGCCCGATCCGATATGATACAGTAAGCCATGGTTTAACTACATTTTTTTGGATTTTTTTTTTTTTTTTGGAGTTGAAGGCTTAAATAGCGTAAATAGTTGAATTCATTTTGGTTCCAGCAAGGAAAGTGCAGCTAATACATTAAATCTATATGTCAACTTGATGTTGAAATTCCATAAGCATCTTATTGAAGGAAAGCTTACTTTTCTATGCCTTATAAGCCTTGATTTCTGTATCCTACAGATAATGCAGTCAATTGGGTTCCTTGGACCTGCATTCTTTCTAACTCAGCTTAGTCACGTTCGTTCTCCAGCTATGGCAGTGCTATGCATGGCATGCAGTCAGGTCTGATGGATCTTGTTATCATTTCACTCAAGTTTGTTTGGTTACTTCATGCTTTAGATTCTTGATTTTGTTATCATGTGGATGCTTTGTTTCCTTCTGGCTTCGGAACCATAGAATAGAGACTTTTTTGGATGGTAGATCAGCATACGTATCCTACTTCCATGGGAAACTAACCAATACTTTTCCCGCAAGGCTATTTGAGTGATCCTGGTGTTTGATAGTATTATAACAGTAAATAGTTGAATTCATTTTGGTTCCAGCAAGGAAAGTGCAGCTAATACATTAAATCTATATGTCAACTTGATGTTGAAATTCCATAAGCATCTTATTGAAGGAAAGCTTACTTTTCTATGCCTTATAAGCCTTGATTTCTGTATCCTACAGATAATGCAGTCAATTGGGTTCCTTGGACCTGCATTCTTTCTAACTCAGCTTAGTCACGTTCGTTCTCCAGCTATGGCAGTGCTATGCATGGCATGCAGTCAGGTCTGATGGATCTTGTTATCATTTCACTCAAGTTTGTTTGGTTACTTCATGCTTTAGATTCTTGATTTTGTTATCATGTGGATGCTTTGTTTCCTTCTGGCTTCGGAACCATAGAATAGAGACTTTTTTGGATGGTAGATCAGCATACGTATCCTACTTCCATGGGAAACTAACCAATACTTTTCCCGCAAGGCTATTTGAGTGATCCTGGTGTTTGATAGTATTATAACACGCTGTCTCTCAAATAAAAACAATGCTTCTTTTTGTCATTTTTTTCTCCTTAATTTTCACTTGCAGGGTAGTGATGCTTTTTCTCAATCCGGTCTTTATTCTAATCACCAAGACATTGGGCCACGCTATGCTGTAAGCTTCATGTCTTTTTTTCCTGAATAATCAGTCTCTTAGTTTTGTTGTGCTTTCTTATCCGGCAGAAAACAAATGCGTGCCTAATAATATCTAGCAGTCTGCAAGATAAAAATGATCAGAAAGATTTTATGAATAAGTTACGGGGCAGCATTGTTTATCAGTATATTTATTTTCTCAGGAAAAAAAAATACAGATTTAGCATCAGGGACTTGTGAAAATAAAAAGGTAGTGGAAGTTGCTTGAAGCTGTGGATATTCATGGATTACCCAAAAGGTAGAAGCATTCAAGAGGAAATCTGATATCACAGAGCTAAAAATCTGATATCAATAAGACATGGGTGAATAATTATTAGTAAAAATTATTAAAAGAGAGAGGGTGAAAGTACTGATCTTGCTATCTTGTATGAGTTTTGTTGCATGTTGACTGTGCTGGCTGCTTGACACCTGAACATTACATGATCCTGTAGTGTTGTACTTGCACCAATGAAACATGGGTAGGCTGAAATTATTAATGCAAGCTGTTAAGGTAAGAGAGGGTGAAAATGCTGCTTTGCTACCTTGTACGAGTTCTGTCCAGTGTTCACTATGCAGGCTGCTTGATGTCTTCAGCATGTGATTTCTTAGTCTTGATGCAAGTTTCAGGTTTATGGGCAAAGCTTATTCCACGTATGTGAGTTCAAAGTATTTGTGCTAGTATGCATCTGTAGTAATACCTTGTCTTTTATTAGTTGGAATTAAGTCAGTCTATGCTCATTGTTGTTGGTTTGGTCCCAGGTCATGCCTGTGTTTGTTTTCTGCAAGAAGTCTTTTGAAAGGCAATCTCTGCTTGAGTCAATTTGACTGTATAAGGCTTAGTTATTGAATAGGGATCATTAAGTATACACCCATAAAACTTTCATATCATATTTATACCCTGTATTCTTTGTCTGGAAGGTTTCTTTGCAAATATACCACCGTTGTAGATTGAATTGAACACTTCCCATTGCAAGAAAGGCGTTTCTTGTCTATTGTTCTCGTAGGTTTTTACATGCATATCTGTGACATAAGTGAGGTTAATTTGACACAGTCCATGATGTCCGGATGTTCCTTTTTGAACACATGAAAATTAGATTATGAACCAAGAGTCCCCCTCACTTTGGCAAAAGCATCAAGTTACTTTCCCCAATGTAGAGAGGGAAATTATTGTAATTAATCTTTAGTTAAGGGTTAACTAGATATGTAACAGTGCTATATTTGCAAGAACCTTTCAAAAAGATTGTGCGAGGCTTTTTGGATTAACATTTGGAAGTCATTTGACAGCAATGGAATGACTTTAAGCCAATTCAGCATTATTCAAAGCTCGATTATGGTTCCATGTAGACACCACAACGAGATGTCGGAAATATACATGCCAGAATTGTGGGACATACTGTTGTCGTTGAAACATAAGTGCTTACAGTTCACCAAAAATCTCATACACTGTAATATTAGCAAATCTTCTATTTTATCGGAAAATAAGAACCTTAAAATTAACGTGTAGACTTCAGACACTCTTGAGCTTTCTTTGCCATACCCTTGGTCTTCAATGTGCAGGGCGTGTTGCTGGGACTTTCAAACACAGCTGGAGTGCTTGCTGGTGTGTTTGGGACTGCTGCCACTGGTTACATCCTCCAACGAGGCATGGCTATATCATATATCATCAATTTTTTTGCTTTTAGCGATCTGGCATTTGAAATTATCATCCTTTACATTGATATGACTTTTTTGGCTTTGTCAGGTTCGTGGGACGATGTCTTTAAGGTGGCTGTTGCCTTATACATTGTGGGAACGTTGGTTTGGAATTTCTTTGCAACCGGGGAGAAAATTCTTGAGTGAGAGGGAAGTGTAAGTTGCTTTAGATCAAAGAATTTGAGTTTTCTAATGTTTGAGATAGAGAGATGTAGTAAAATGAGAACAAGGAATATGGAGCGATCGCATATTCGTGTTAGCCAAAGAATGCACTGAAGTCTTTCTAAATTCTTTCAAATGTTTAAAGCAAAATTCTTTCTAAATTTACTCCTCCATTTTGTAACAACTTTCAATATATAATAATATATGTTTAAAGCAAAACATGTCCCCAATTTTTAAGAACGAATCTGAATGATTGCGATTGTTAAGTATTTAACAAGCGTAAAAGCAAGAACATGTGGAGCGGTTATTTCCCACGTTCCACTTTCCGTGTTGCCCACTTTCTCTGGCTCCATCTTATCTTAACATGCCGAATCGTAAGGCCCAATTGCCCTCAGAAGTTAGAAAGGGAGTAAGTGATAGATATTTAAGTTGAATGGATAGAATCCTCCCCCAACTTGATCGATAAGTGATTGGGTGCACCATGTGGGGGGATATCAGACCCTTAATTTGTTAGAAAAAACACCCAAGTCTGTGATAGCCGACAAAACTGAGGGATCCATATGCAAAATGGGCATACGTGGTGGATGTTGCCATGGCTCTACAAGCCGAAACCAACAAGGGTCCAGGCTCTAACAAGTTGAAGGCTGTTATGGGGTTGTTGGCACGTCGAATTGCAATTCATGAAGGATTCCAAAAACATCTACTGGACAGAAGTCTCAAGTTGAAAAGGATTTGTCTTATTTTGCATGTGGTTAAAAGGAAGGGGCTGTTTATATATACCCTTGTAGATCACTACATTAAATGGATACTGGACTCCCAAATATTGCTATAAACATTCTTGACATCTTTATATAATTGTATTCTTTTTTCTGAATGTCATGAACTTTAACTGAATATATCAAAAAGATTCTGTCAACTTTAGTGAAATCCAGTATATATATAAAATAACAGCATCTTTTTGGCATTTTCTATTATAATCTTTAGTTATGTAAACATCTTTTGGGCACATTCTATTACAATCTTTTGTATTTTGATGAGAAGAGTATAATTGTAATCTTTTAAAAGATGTCAAAAATATTTATAACAATATGCAAGTGTCAACAATACATGCAATCATAGAAATTTATTAGGATGCATACTGATGCGGCAGAATCCGATTCGGCCCATAGAAGCAGGCCCAAACCCCACTGAGTCCAACAGCGGCAGTACCAGGCCCTCCGGGAGCCTTCGGCCCGTCAGCGGCCCTGTAGCCTTCGGCCCATCAACGGCACCCTTGCTCCCGGCCCAACAGGCTTCAGCCCGTCAGCGGCCCACCAACCTGCGGCCCGGGAGCAACGCGGTAGCCCAGGGACCGGCAGCTTTCGGCCCATCAGCGGCCCAACCCCCTTCGGCCCGGTAGCCGGGTCCGGCCCACTCCGGTGGCGGATCAGACGCTATGGCGGTTTGTCAGTAAGCCTCCTTTAGTCCTATATCGGCTACCACCGTTAACCATCCGCTACCCTCCGCTATAAGTATCCTGCTATTTGTAGCCAAGAGGGTGGTGGGAAAAACGGATGCCTCCCCAAGCTTCCGAATAGCTTTATAGCTACCTCTTTCTAACTTCCTGAATCGAATCTTCTTCAGAAGCTAACTTGACCGTCGGAGGGGGTTCCCCAGGGCTGACGCCCGGGACTCCTGCTGACTGGTTTTCTTCTTCTCTCCCTCCTGCAGGGGCTCGGTTCGAATCGTCGCCGACCTCCCCGAGTCGGTCTCGGCCGCCGACCTCGGACTCCTCCCCCTGGTCTCGACGCCGAACGCCGAACGCCGGCCGCCCCAAGCTAGGAGACTCGGTCTCGCGCTGAAGTAGCCTTCGGACTTGCTGTCCGAGGGCGATCCCGCCAGCTGCCCTGCGTCAGGAGCCTCGGCCTCGCGCTGAAGGTGGCTCCGGACCCCCTGGTCGGAGAGCGATCCGTCCCCCCGTCCGGCCGCACCGGAGCAGGAGACTCGGCCACGCCCTGAGCCACCCCTTCGGTCTCACTGCAGGGGAGCGAGCCGTCCCCCCGTCCGATCTCGGACTTTCCAGCCTCTGCTCCGACGCTCGTCGGCCACTCCGCCGAGAGAAGCTCCTGCTCGCGCCGCCGCCTTCATCCGCCGAAGGAGCAGCGGCTCACTATCCAAGAGCAGCTTCGGCGGTGGATCGCGCCCCCCGCGGGCGAGTCCATTTCATCCCGAGAAGACCCCGTCTTCGCCTCGTCGCGGACCCCTGTCGGGTCCCCTCGTCACTGTTCGACCCGGACCAGCTCCGGACCCTCTTTTTTCCGGATCCCCGTTTGCGGGATCCGGTCGTGATAGATCCAGTCTACATCACATACAAAACGAGTTCCATAAAAATTAACATGCAAAAAACCCTCCCTTCTCAACGCCTTCTTCCCCCGTTAAATCAAAACTGGAACAGGCGGGGTTCACTGTCACAACCAATCAGGATCTTCAAAGTGCAGGTGAGGATCCCACTCGATAGTTTATAGAGGAGAGTTTTTTGAAATAATCACACATGAGGGGTTTTCCTGGAAAACTTCATCTCCCCCTTTCACTTATGACTTACCCACACCTGCCCAACTGGTTTGGGAAGCCCAGTGGGTGATCTAATGAGGACAAAGCTTAGTCGATATCAAAGAAAATTACCGGAAAGTTTGATAACACTGCTGTACATCAGCGACCGTGTTCAACTCCTCAATCTCCCTCGGTCGTTCTGCAGATACCTAACAGCTCGCATGTGTACCTGGAATTGAACGCTAACTTGAATCTCTTAAGTGAAGACACTCTTGTGTCTTGCTGATCTCTCTCAAAATTCTCTTGATGTCCTAGATCTTCCACAAATCTCATGTTTATGGTAGAATGAGGTAGAGTTGTTTATTGGAGAATAATTCAAACCTTTAAACGTAGACCAACAACCATAGTTAGTTAAATACGGTACGGTATTCTAAGGCAATAATACTACGGTCTGATATAATTCAGTTTAAAATCTGAATGAGATGATCAAAAGCTCGGTCAATCAATTAAAAGATTTGGCAACACATAAAATTTTCATTTTAAGATTTTTGAAAAGTTTAAATAAAAATTTTAACCGTATAATAAATAGTTATTAATCAAATTATGAGTTTCTGTTCATGAAAAAGTGAGCTTTTATCATATGATCTCATGTTTTATGATATTTAAGTAATAAAAAACTTATTTTAATTCCATAATATAGTGTATTAAATGGAAAGTATTAAAGCTTTTGTATTACACATGAATGAAATAGTTGGTGTTAAAAAAAAGAATATTTTTCTGTATCTTTTAGTTTGGTGTAATGTACAAGAGTTTTATTTGAAAATGCAAAAATACATAAATTATACGCGCATAATACTGGATTTAACTAATCATGCCAACAACCAGCTAAACGTTAGTTTCGACCCCTAAAATCTTCCCATGATAACCCAAAGTTTGTCTTTATTCTAGAGTAATGTGAGCTATGCTCTACCTACTTTCGTCTAGCAAGATCATACGAGAATGGTCGACCTGAAGTCCGGAAAATCGTTCGTTCCCTATGTTTCTGCCTGCACAAATAAGTTAACAATGGGAGCTATAACTTCTTGTAACAATATTGAAGTGACTTAATCTTAGATTTCGATCGAAAGGCCTTGAAGTATTTTATAATTTTTGTGTTTATCACTTATTATGAACCAGCCGTTTGTTTACTCTCTCTCCCTATATATATATATATATATCAAGAATAATCTCTCAGGATCAATAGTCTTCCTCATCCTGAGGATGGAAAAAACATTTGGGAAACGAAAAGCACAACATAGTACATACTTACATGTATTCAGATTTTAAAGACTGATAATACATCTCTGTATCACTCCCCTTTTTTGTCATCATGTAAAAGATGTGATCATATGCACCATACAAGATTCATACATTATGAGAGAAATATTTTTTTTTCTTTAAAGACGCACATTCATATATACTAAAGAATAATACTTGCTGCAACGTAGGTACTAGCAATCCTTAGGACTACTGTCCGATTGGCAAGATCGGATGATAGCACAGCCAGGCACCCATCCACTACTGGGTGCGTGTACGGGTGCCCTTTATGTGTTTTTATTTTTTATTTTTTATTTTTTGTTGATTTTTTAAGAGTGTCCGATCAAAGATCAAATGGTACAGACAGTGAGTTCAGATCGGGCTCTGATCTCGCTATAACTTTATACAAAAAAAAATGTGGACCTTGCGAATTTTGAAAATAAACAAAGTTTTTCAAGAAAATATGCTCACTTTGTGTGCCATCTGATTTTTAATTGAATGCTCAACAAAGAAAAAATAAACACATAAGGGGTGTCTGTATGTGCAGTCGGGCATGAGTGTGCATACGGACACTATGTTGCACTGCCGTTCGATCTTACTGAATGGAGACAGCCCTAAGGGCATTGCAACAAGTATTACTCCATAAGAAAAGGTAGATGATGGAAATTGGGCTTGGCACAAATTGAGCCCATGCTATGTAAGGCCCATAAAAGAGTATGAGCCCGATTCAATTTGTTGGACTCAATGATCCTAGTGGCCCGGTCACCTTACACTTGCACTACAGGGCATTGCAACAAGTAGAAAAAAAAAATAAGTTTTTTAGGTTGGGGCCTATATGTGGCCATGTATTTGTATAAGTTGATCGTCGGCCAAGCACTTAAAAAAATTCTAAAAAAATCAAAAGTCCTTATTGGGCTCGACCTACATTGGAGATTGCACTTTGATTATTATTCTTTTAGAATTTTTTAGATCGTCTAATTAGAGATCAATCTATATGAACACGTAGGCATATAGGTCCCAATCTAAAAAAAAATTAGAAAAAAAAACTTATGTCTGCTGCAACGCCTCGTAGATTATAATTGCTGGGGGCATAGAAGTAAGTATAACTCCTCCCAGAGATATGATCACAAGCCACCCATCATTGAATTGACCCACCATGTGGTCGTTCCCAAAAATATGATCACTTGAGCTGGTTTGATTAGAGAATAAGGTGGAATAAGATGGCTTATTTCTCTTTATTATTTCTACTCAATTTTGATTGTGCGGATTGGAATAAGATAACTTATTTCTCTTTATTCTTTTTACTATGTTTTGATTGTGCGGATTTCTTATACTAGATGAGATTGATTTATATCGGAATAAGAAGAAATAAGCAATTCAGATAAAAAAATTTTAAGATTACTTATGCTACCTACGGTAAGTATTGACAACCCCCCTTTAATCATATTTTATCTTTTAGTATAGAGCTAAAATAGACTTATCAAAGTAAAATAAGTCTTATTCCGATATAAACAATATACTGGAATAAGCAATCCTACAATCAAGCTGCCCTTAACATTTTAGTTAGACAATGAAGAATACTTGCTGTAATGGGGGGTATTACAACACGACAATGCTATCCTATTAGTTCGATCGGACACCTATGTCAGCTTTGCTTTTTTTGTTGACTAAAATCTAAGAGATGGAGGCAATCTTAAGAGACTTATTCGTAATGTTGGGAGGTTAAAAAAATTAAAAAAAAAAAAAAAGATCGCACGTCTACCCAACCTGACGGCTCGAATTGTGACTTAGGCCTGAGGTGGCTGCAGTACAACTAGTATTACTAGATATATAATGGAAAGAATGTCAGTATGATAAGTGACATGTAAGGAGGGATAAGCCTTGGTGGCAGGTCAAAGCACTTAAGCGCCTTGAGATATTTTCAAATGTGAATGGCTTTGGCAACAACTCTGAATAGATGCCTCCCCCATATTTGTTAACCAAAGAGTTAGCTCTGGCAAGCAAAGGTCAAGGAGTCACAAACATAGAGTAAAATAGTAGCAGAACATTAGAAATATCTCTATCATAATTGGTTTTTCCCTTCACTTGAAATTGTGACAATTCCGCCCACGTGATTGAGATGCTTTACTCTAACTTTTGCATCATTTATAGTTCATTTGATTTCATTAGTTCAAGATCTTTAAAAATTAAAAGCGCTACTCCTTTTTAAGCCTCCGCTTCTCCATTGTCACAATATATAAGTCAGTAAAATCAAATGAAGTCCAACCAATATAGAAAGTGAAGTAGAAGATCTTAATCCTCCACGTCCCAATCCAAGTGGGTCCTACATAAGAGAAAAAGACATAATAAGAAGTTGCATGTGGAGATGGCCCAACACCCAAGATGCAGGTGAAACAAGATCCTTTAGACCCAATTTCCTAAGCTTTTGTGAGACACATAGAGAGAGGCCAAATGGGTCATTTTCCCATGAAAAGATGAGAAGATGCAAGTGCATCTCACCCCTCATGTGTCTATGGGCATACAAAAGCCCAGGAAGACTAGATTTGGATGATCTCATTTCAATGCAAGTTGCCTTAGTCACAAGATTGTTGGAAGATGTGCGGACATGTCAAGTGTTCGATGTGACATGTAGGCCCCACATTAGGGTGGGCCCGATTTGCAGGTGCCACATCGGCACGCTCCCAACGTGTCCGCGCTTCACAAGTGATTATGGAGGTTAATTGAGGCAACCCACATCTGAATGTCAATTATTTAATAGATGTCCCTTGGAGATCATTTGAGGGAAGAGAAAAGACCCCTGTCTTTTTTTTCTGAAAACAAAGATAGTTGCCATTAACTATTAAATATGAACCGTACAAACAAAGACATTACAGTGATGGATACGAGCCCAATTGACAGGAATAGATATATGGAAAGAACACGTGGTGTAGGAGGGGACAACACATCATGACCAGTCACAAGGAATGGTGGTGGGGGGAATGAGATGTCAGTACAAGAGGTGCACGTTAAACCATCAGACAACAACTTCGATTGGTCCGAAGAACCATGGTGAGACAATAGTGAAGACAGCCAAGTTGACAAGAACACTGGAGAGCTGTAAGGAGAGACGCCTTGGTGAGGTTTCCATCCGGTCGTCTGAGAAGGCTTTGTGTGGATTTGGCAAAGAGGGGTCAATTGTAAAGTTGACTGGAGCATCCGCAACATGGCCAAAGCCGATTGACAGGAGGAAAGCTTCGAAGAACATGGACCAATAAGAGGCATGTGAATAAGCACCAACCTTCAAGCTTTCAGAGTAAACCACCACAGCACTAGGAAGGTGATCAAGAACCCTAAGTGAAAGCGACTAACAAGTCGCTGCAGTCAAATTGGAAGACCACAAAGGAAAGACACCACCTACACGAGGGAACAAAGCACCCATATCCTTTCCTTAGCAAGCCAATGGCAAAGCTTTGCCTCGGAGGTAGTCACTATGTGGGGATCAATGAAGGAACACAAATGGGGGCATAGGAAAGAACAATCTAATGAGGAGGGAGAGGCAACAACCGTCGAGAGCTGAAACCTCCGATGAGCTCTAAGGAGATCGCTCGAGAAACTATCATGCCCTACATTTTTACAACATATTAATGAATTTAATTAATTTAAATTAGACCAATTGATTAAGTATGAGAGTCTATTAGTGAGTTTAAGTAGATTGACTTAGTCCAATTAACTAAATTATGAAAACTCATTAGCCTAATTATACTACTAAGAATAGCTCACTAATTTAGTTTAAATTCTCGGTTGATATATTAGATAGTAATATAATAAAATAATGATAATTTTATGTAACAAATTTTAATTTAGGCATAGTTGGTATCATTGCAAAGAGTATACAAAGATCTATAACTTTGTAGAAGATCATTTTTAATAATTCAGACGTTTTAAAGGTCAAAATTATCGATGATCAATTTTATAAAGAGCTATCCATAGAGAACAAGTCCTAATTAAACTAAGATTTAAATTAATAAATAAAAGATGATATAATTAACATCAACCACGACCTGAAAAATTATGTATAATATATTTGACTTGGATTAGAAGTAGATTATAATAAATTTGAATATAATTAAGATTCTAATTAATGGGTAGAAAATCATAATTAGAATCCTACCTGAACTAAGATTTTGTACACAGATTTATTTGACAAAGTCTTAATGTTTTTAACATAACTCTGTGTATAAAATTTCAAATTAAGTAAGACAACCCCCATTAGATCGATAAATCAAAAGTCAAGAAATTTTATGAAGACTACATGTTTAAAATAAGTTATTTACTAGTCGGAATTAGGACATCTTTAAATGAGAAAGAAATCTGTAGGTCAGAAAAATAGGCATAACTTTTTGTGTCAATATCCAAAAATAATAAGATTAGTGGCATTAGAAAGATAGTAAAAAGTTATAAAACTTTGTAGAAGAAAGTATTTCCAAATGCGGACATTTAAGATGTTGAATTTAAAGGTCTTTCGAAAAGAAAATCGCAGGTGACGTGAACAGAGTCTGATTTGCACTAGGAAGTACTTTGACTTGGAGATTAAGTCCTGAGAAATAGAAGTTCGACTCCAACAAAGAAATTAGGTGTTAAGGGTTGTATTAGGAAGGTAAATAAGCATAAGTAGAGTCTTGAGGTCGTACTTAAATTCTATTGCATACAGCTCTCTTCTGAAGGTAAGTTTATGTGGTGTTCTTAAGAGAATATAGTTGATTTATTATTATTTCTTTTGAGAATTTGATTATAATCAATATTTTGTATTATTGGAAGCTTAGAGAATGTGAAAAAAAACTTAGAGAATGTGAAAAAGAGTTTAGTGGAAGAAGAAACTATTGATAGATAGCAAGGAAGTTATAGATGAGCTAAGAGTCAATCTGTTTTCAAGAGGTAGGTGGATAACTCTAAACATGATCTATCTTGTATTAAAAACTATATTATTTTTTAAAATTTTCAAAAGCTAATCAATTGATAAGAAGTTTAATCTATGTGTTTACTTTATGATCATCAAGTTTCAGATTTTTGTAATCTTTTTTACTATTTATTCTATGATTATTATTTTTATCCAATATATCCGTTAAATCTGTTTTGCTTTCAATTATGATCACATGGTTACATATGTTTGTTCTCCTTGGTCCGATTCCCAATTGAGTTGAAATTTGGATAAAAGTCTATTTTTCATGTTATATTTATGTCTAATAAATTTCATAATTTTGTGAGTTCTTTAGATATTTATTCTGTAATATTATTTTCAGACTATACAATATCTCCTAACAGTTTTAAAATTCCAACTTGTGAATCTTATATCTCACTTGATTCACGACCAAATCATGTCAAATTTTGTGTATACCTTTGTTATATTGTCCTTGAATTATCTGTAAATAAATTTTATGACCCCTTTATATATTTATTTTTTCCTTTGTTTTGATTTGTTGATTTTCTATTTAAGTCGGATTTTCAGAATCGAAGCGGGAGTCTAAAATTATATCAAACCAATCCAAAATTTGATGATACTTTCTACATCCTTTACATATGATCTATTTGACATGTTCGTCAAGTTTGGTAATTTTATTAATCTTTTTTATATTAGTTCGTCTATTTGTTAATTTTTCAGCTCTGAAAATTAGTTTTGATGGCCGAAAAATATGTTTGTTATTCTTAAAATTCTAAGAAAATTCATTTGACTATATTTTCTATCTATCAATCTATCTGGATCAGCTCTACTCTAATTTTCCATATATATGACCATGATGATTTTTTAAGTTGTTATTTTGTATATAAAAGTATATATTTTAACTCTTATATGTATGTATCAATTTGATAATTCAACTTTCAGATATGTACTCATCTTTTGTCGTCGTTTGATTTACGTTAATCTGATTGTGCCATAATTATTTGACTTTACTTGGACATTGCCATCTTAAGGAGATATTTGGTCCGATTCCATTATAAGCATCCATATTGGATAGGGTATTTTGTTTGAAACCCGAGGGCAAACGGGTGGAATCCTGATTTCCGGTCGGCTAACGGTCGGCTAAACCAGGGGACGGCGATACGTAACGCCTTGGCGGTTTGGAGTTGGGTGAGACTTAGAGTCTCCAGTTCTGCGTAGTGACCAAGACCTTCGCATCATTTTCTAGATACTTTGATAATTGTTTTGTTTGGCTCCTTATGTTGTAGTTTGGATACATGTCCATTATGATATGATTTTATTTTTTGATTGACGTATAAATCTGAAATTTTTGCTCCATATGTTCATTTGAATTCAACTTAGTCATTTGAATCTTTTAATCATCATTTTTAACTATTTCTTTGCAATCATATAAATCTGTCTTAACTATATGATCCATGATATGAATCTTATTTGATAAACTATCACACCATGATATTTATTATTTGATTTGAGATGTGCTCAGGAGACGGCGATACGTAACGCCCTGGCAATTTGATATATTATGTTCGATATGTGATAGTTCTGATCATGGCTAGTATAATTTGATATGTCTAATATGAGTTCGATCATGTCATATATGTTATATATTAGTCAATCTATTCATGCTCATATTTTGACCATCCATAAGGCTCAATCTTTGGAAGAGTTGACTAGGTTGTACATTGATGTGATCATTTGACTTCATGGTGTAACAGCTTTTATCATATCATACAGGGATTCTAGATTTTCTGCTCGATTCTGGAAGAGTCTATAGGAAGTATTAGGCACACAATTGAAATTTAGTTCTATTTTTCATCTCAAATTGATGGTCAGTCTGAGAGGATTATATGGATGCTTAAGAACATGTTAAGAGCGTGCAGTCTTCTTGAGTGGCAGGGTAGTTGGGATGATCAGTTACCTCTGATTGAGTTTGCATACAATAACAATTATCATTCTAGTATTAGGAGGGCTCCTTATGAGGTACTTTATGGCAGACTATGTAGATCTCCTGTTTGTTGGTTTGAGGTTGGTGATAGAAGTTTATTGGGACCACAAATTATGCAAGATTGCTCTGAGAAGTTTGATATTATTAGAAAGAGATTAGTTACTGTTCAGAGTCGCCAAAAGAGTTATGCTGACAACAGAAGGCAATGGATGGCATTTGAAGTGGAAGATCATGTGTTCTTGAAGGTGTCTCCTACTAAAGGTGTAATGCGGTTCGGCAAAAAGCAAGCTTAGTCCAAGTCCAAGCTTTATTGGGCCATTCGAGATCTTATAGCGAGTTGGTGAAGTGGCTCATAAATTGACTTTACCACGTGCATTGGTCAATATACATCTAGTGTTTCATGTGTCTATACTAAAAAAGTATATATCAAATCCATCTCATATGATCGAGTACGAGCACTAAATGTGCAATAGGACCTATCCTATGTAGAGAAGCCAATTCGCATGTTAAATCTTAAAGAGCAAGTACTTCGAACCCAGATGATTCTTCTGGTGAAGGTTTGATGGCGGAATTGTTCTACAGAAAAAGCCACTGGGAAACCGAGGAAGACATGAAGAAGAAGTTTCCATTCTTATTTGGTAAGTTGCGTTGATTTAAATTTTGATAACAAAATTTCTTTAAGGGGTAGAAGATGTTATACCCTAAATCTTAAATCTATTAATTTGTTAATGGGTCAAAGTTAATTAAGCCCAATTATATTTAAATAAGTTTAGTTAAGTCAATTAATAAGATAAAATGATTTAAATTTATCTAATATTTAGTTAATAATAAAATAATAAATTTAAAATAGGAAAATCATTAGTCAAGTCCAATAAGATCTAATAAGCTCAATAGTGACCTAATTAGGAAACAAGTTGGTTTTCAACACTTCATCAAATTTCGAGCCATGTAAACTATATAATAGCAGCATATTAGAGATGCGATAAAATCGCGCACAAAATTTCAAAATTTGCATAGTGGGCATGGTTAGGAAGAGGATACAAAGGACTATAACTTTGTCTAAAGGGTTTTTGTCTAATTCAGCCATTAAAGAAGTCAAATTCGAGGGATTTCAAGTAAGAAAACTCACTGCGTGCAAAAATTTAGGTTCCTAACAGCAAAAAAAAATTACTTGTTGATTAAGACTCCATTTGTTAGAGTCTGACTCTACAACGAAAGGACTTGATTTGGGTAGGATTAGGACGAAAAAGAGGTATAAATAGAATTCTTGGGTCGTACATAATCTCTCTTGCATCCTGCTCCAACTCTAACGTAACCAATATTGTTCTTTTGAGAAGAAAGAGAGTTACTTCGTGATCTCTTGAAACTTTGTTTTAATGGGTAAATTATCTTCCTAAAAGTTTTGAGGACGTGGGAATGAGCTTAAATAAGGGAGAAACCGTCAGTAGCTATAAGGGAAGCTAGGATATGAAATCGATTCTTCGCATTCTAAAAGTAAGTTATAATAATCCATTGAATGTTTATTTTGTATTATATGAAAACTAGCATTTTAATTTTCAAAAGTGGTCAATTTGAATTTTTAGAAGCATGATTAATAAGTCCAAGATTTTAAATTTTCATTAGATTTATGAATCCCATATGAAATTCTTGATTTTCTTAAGTTCAAATTGACAAGTTAAATTTGCATCAACATCAGGTGACGCGACTTTAATCGCGTCAGTCCGACATGACGCCTTTAAGAGGTAGAATATGCGTCATAGGTCCCTAATGTAACTTTAAAATCACATCTAATATTCCTGACATGACTTTACTTAAAGATTAAGGAGTCATGAATCTTTGACTACGATTATGAGCACCTTTAACTATAGTTATGAGGATATTTAGCTACAATTTTCAGAACCTATGATCAATTGCCAAAACTAAACTTAGATTGGCCATAACTCCTTCGTTTCTTGGCCAGTTGACTTAAAATTTGGACCGCACCTTGATTTCGACATATTCTATCCACTAATAAATTTTTATAAATTTTAAATTAAATTTATCTCTTATTTTGTTATTTATTCATTGGCATCAATTTGACTTAAGTTCTTTATATACCAGTTTGAAGCTATAAATCACTTATTTGATGTCTGAATTATATGAGACTTCGTCCACATGTTTCCTTTGACCTTTTGGATGTGTTTACCAAGTTTTATCAATGTATGAATATATTTGCTATTTTCGGCCCTATTTATTAATTTTTTAGCTCTAAAAATTACTTTTAATAGTCAACAATTATATTTATTATGCCAAAAATTCTGAAAAAATTATTTTAGTCACCTTATATGTCCAATAATATGTTTATATCAGTTTTACTTTGATTTTTATGATATATGACTATGTTGGTTCTTTAAATGACTATTTTGGATATAAAAACATGTATTTTGACTTATATATCTATGTATAATTTTGTTAATCTAATTTTTAGATATATGATCATTATGAAATCTGTGAAAATATAATTGTACCATATTTATTTTATGTTCAAGATATTACCATCTTAAGGAGATTATGGCTCATTTCATAAGCGTCCGTGAATGAATTCTACCTATGGACAACGAGAAGCTCGGTAATTGTGTTTTGTTTTTAGTCATCCAAGTGAGACAATAGACTCCCCAGCTATGTATGTTCTATGACCTTAGCATACTTGCCTATATGTTTAAGTATATATTTTGTTTGGATCCTTATATGGTGGTTGGATATATGTCTATTTAATATGTTCGTTTGTGATATGTTTGACACATAATTATGATACATAATTTACTATTTAGATCCATTTAATTCAGGTTATAATCTGTTCAATTTATTCATTTGACATTTATGCTCAGTTATTTTGATCTCAGTCTATTTGATTGAGAATCCATAACCATTCTAATTAGCTTTTCTAACAATGTGAACTATGATTTGATAAGCTATCATGCCATGATAATTTATCATATACACAGTTTGATATGTAATATATTCTGATCATGACTAGTAGACTTGTTCAATTAGATATGACTTCGATCATATCATATATACTATATGTTATTTCGATTTCTTCATGCCATTAGAAAATATATGTGATTTGATAAATCTATATTTTATCATATTTTTCTATAATGATCTTATTTGATATATCTATATAACTGCGAATCATTATTAATTAGTTATCACTTTATTTCAATTATTATATTGTTTAGTATTTGGTGGATTTGATTACCTATTGAGTGGTTGCACTTATTAAATTTATTAAATATTTTTCGGAGTTTGAGGAAGAGTTGGGTACTAAGAAATTTTGATTTGGAATTTACAAAAGGTCATTTATGTTTAGATTTACTACTTTCTTAGATTAATGTAGTATGGACATGAGAGATAATATCTACTTTTTATTTTTCTTAGTGAGTTGAGAAATTATACTTCCAATGGATATATAATGAAATTTGACATCCTAAATTGAATGTGTAATCCATGGAACAATGATATTGACAGTGACATTTTATATTTAGATATTTGATGGTAATTGATATGTTTATTTTTTTTATTATTTGTCTCTCATCTTTCATCTTTGACTTGTATGTTATTTTGGTTTCGGAGTTATGTGACTTGAATCCGAAGTGAGTCTAAATAATTGAACTAGATCAAAAACGTAACATAAAGATAAACACATTCCTAATTTTTTTAAGACTTGTTTATTATTTTATGTCCACCAAATGCATACACTTTCATATATCTATAACGGAATCATCAATACATGATTAGTAAGGTGGGTGGGAACAGAGTGAGGCTTAATGCACACCTTAGTGTATGTAAATTTTGATGAAGTGGATTGCATAGTCTAATGAGGTGTCTTAGAATGTCCTCCTCATCAGTTCATGGTAAGGTGGGTGAGAGACAAGTTCACATAAATAAGTCGTAAATTTGACGAGATAGATTGCACAATTTTAATCGGGTGTCTTGGAGTGTCTTCTCCTACCAATTCATGATAAGGTGGGTGAGAGACAAGTTCATATAGATAAGTCACCTCATTGAAAAGTGCAATATACTTCATCAAAATTCACACACTATGATGTGCTACAAGACTTGACCTTCAGGGTAAACTCTTTGCATATATGCTATTTGTACAACAATGCCGACTACTAAACAAACCCTTGTGAACAAGTACAGCACAGTGACACACCGCACGCCCATTTTTCAATTTAAACCCGCAAGGAAATAAAAACTTTCTCTCCCCTCCTATTCATTCTATTCCTGCATCCTATGCCACCACCGCGGCAGCCGCCTCAACTCCCAGGCCACCACCCTCGGCAGACCCCATGACCCCACCATTAACTCCCGCAAAGCCGCCGCCGCCGCGGATGGCCTCGGCCACCGCCACCAGGTCCCGCCGGTGCACGTTCACCCTGAGGCCGTGCTTCATGAAGAGGGTGAGCGACACCTTCTGCTCCACCCGGTGGCCGGGGGCTAGCGTGATGTGGTGCCGGAGTAGCACGGCGGCGGCGATGGACTTCATCTGAAGGTAGGCGAGGTCTTTCCCCAGGCACACCCTCGGCCCGCCGTTGAAGGCCAAGAACTTGAACGGGTCCTGCGCCTGGAACCCCTTCCCGTCGGGCGTCAACCATCGCTCCGGGCGGAACTCCATGCAGTCATCCCCCCAGATGGACCTCATGCGCCCCATGGAGTAGATGGAGTAGGCGATGGAGGAGCCCCCCGGCACGAAGGTCCCATCGGGGAGGACGTCGTCCGCCACAACGTGCTTTGAGTCCTCCGGCACTGAGGGGTACAGCCGCAGCGTCTCCGACAACGCAGCCTTCAGGTAGACCAGGCGGTCCACCTCCTCGAAGGTCAGGGGCTCGTCGACCCACCTGGCGACGTCCCACCCGCGGGTCTCCGCCAGGACGGTGCCCAGCTCCCGGAGGATCTTGTCCTCCACTACGGGGTAGCTGCTGACGAGCCAGAAGAACCAGCTGAGCGCCACCGAGGAGGTGTCCCGCCCGGCAAGGACGAAGTTGAGGACGACGTGCTGGAGGAAGCTTTCGGGGTAGTCGCCCTTCCGCATGAACCGGGAGAGGAGGTCGTCGTGGGCGGCGGGGCCGGCGCTGCCCAGCTCCAGCTTGCGCGTCGCGATGACCTTGGACATGTACGCATCGATGTGGCCGAGGCTCCGGCTCAGGGTGGCTTCCATGCCCAGCCGCAGCCACCTCTTGACCCGCCACATGAACTCAGGGATGAGGAAACGGTGGAGGGTGGCTTCGGTGGCGCCGTCGAAGGAGGCGGCGAAGGCGTGGTCGGGCAGCCCCGGGGCGAGCGTCTCGGGGTCCCTGCCGAAGGTGAGGCCGCAGATGTTGTCGAAGGTGAGGCGGAGGAGGAGTTCCTGCAGGTCGACGGGGGAGCCGGCGGCGCGGGCGGCGTCGAGGATGGGGCAGAGGCGGAGGCGGATGGCGCGGGAGACCCAACGGGACATAGCCTGGCGCAGCGTGCGGGTGGTGAACTCCAGCGCGGCGGTCTTGCGCTGGAAGCGCCAGGTCTCGCCGTCGGAGTTGAAGATGCCGTCGCCGAGGAGGTCGTGGAAGGCGGCGTGCCAGACGGGGCCCTTGGGGTAGTTGTCGAAGCGGAGCTTGAGAACGTGCTCCAGATTCCGGGGGTCGCAGGTGACCGTGATGAGCGCGCCACGCTGGGCCAGCCTCGGCACGGGGCAGGTGCAGGTCTGGTAGGTGCCGCCGCAGGCGCGCAGGTTCTCGGCGATCCAGTCGTGCATGCGGTGGCAGTTGTGGAGGAGCCCCGGCAGGCTGCCGAGGAGGGGCCACACCCGGGGCCCCCTGAACCGGCGAGCCACCCGAGAGAACCAGACCAGGTAGGCCGCCACGGCCGAAACTACCAACGCCGCGATGGTGGCGTCCATGGTGATCCGAGAAGAACCTTCTTGGGAAGAAGAATGATGGAAAGGAGAGACTTTTATCGCCGGCAGCGCCAGGAGCGGAGAGGAGGAGATTAGCAGAGGACCCAATTAAGGTGGTTTCATGCTGTCATGACCAGCAAGGCTTCCCAGCTTAATTACCGGAGACCATATGCCCAAGATGGAAGCAGCGAAAAAGAAGTTTCTACTAAGAATAGAAGCGGAAATGGGCACCTGTGAAAGAACTAGAATTACAGGAGATGATGCATAAGCATGGTGAAGACTTATATAATTAGAAGTAAGTAATCAATTAACCTTGGTCCCACTTTGTTCGCGGAAAAAGTTATTACGTGAGATTCACTTACAAAATATAGTATAGTAGAATAAAGGGTGTATATAATTTTGTGAGATCTGCTGGCGGAATAAAAAGAATAAATAATTTTTGAGTCTAATATGCGATGACTTATTCTCCTTATTTTGCATGATATAAGTCATTGTGCTTGTCAAAATAAAATTAAACTTATTTTTTCTTTATTCGTCTTTATTTTTCTCATATTCTCCGATCAAAGTGACACTTATATATAGTCTACCCTTTATCATCTTATTATATATTCTCTCCCCCTCACAACCCACCTCTGCCACACCCGAACGCAGTAACAAGTCTACCTGCTACAACAAGGCGTACGCACTTCCTTCGATCTCTCAGATAATGCCCAAGTACATGCAGAGATCGAAGGGGAGTCTAAGGTAACAAATGACATGAGGAGACCCACAGTGCCACACACAAGAGGAACCACACCATGGTCAGCAGCTGGACTGCTGCATCCCCACCACCTCCCCTTATAAATTAGTGATCATAAGATAAACTAATAACATGGGAGGTTGCTTGCTCTCTTACCTTTCTCTTTTCTTCTCCCACCTTGACCCTGGTAGGTACATTTGTTTTGCCAAATCCCACCTAATTTGCGGGCAGGAGGTGTCGAGTGAAGGTGATTGGGTGAAGTGGAGAAAAAAACTGCACTTGAACTATGTACGTAGGTGAATGGAAAGATGGATAGATGGATAAAGGTAGAGATGATTGACCATAGAAAAATAATGAACATGGCGAAGCAGCTTCTAACTGCCAACGCTTTGAACAAAGTTAAAATCCGTATATATTATATGTACGCTAAAGTTGCCAGGTCCATTCATTTGTCCAGTGACCGTTTAGAGTTGGGTGACCAACGCAACAAACGTTTGGAGCAAGAATTGGTTCCTGTACGTGCACTGTGCACAGGTAAGGATGGGATTGGATAAGTCATAAGTGAAAGCGGGAGATGAAGTTTTCCAGGAAAACCCCTCATGTGTGATTATTTCAAAAAACTCTCCTCTATAAACTATCGAGTGGGATCCTCACCTGCACTTAGAAGATCCTGATTGGTTGTGACAGTGAGGCCCGCCTGTACCAGTTTTGATTTAACGGGGGAAGAAGGCGTTGAGAACGGAGGCTTTTTTGCATCTTAATTTTTATGGAACTCGTTTTGTATGTATCCTAATAAATTTCTATGATTGCATGTATTGTTGACACTTGCATATTGTTATAAATATTTTTGACATCTTTTAAAAGATTACAATTATACTCTTCTCATCAAAATACAAAAGATTGTAATAGAATGTGCCCAAAAGATGTTTACATAACTAAAGATTATAATAGAAAATGCCAAAAAGATGCTGTTATTTTATATATATACTGGATTTCACTAAAGTTGACAGAATCTTTTTGATATATTCAGTTAAAGTTCATGACATTCAGAAAAAAGAATACAATTATATAAAGATGTCAAGAATGTTTATAGCAATATTTGGGAGTCCAGTATCCATTTAATGTAGTGATCTACAAGGGTATATATAAACAGCCCCTTCCTTTTAACCACATGCAAAATAAGACAAATCCTTTTCAACTTGAGACTTCTGTCCAGTAGATGTTTTTGGAATCCTTCATGAATTGCAATTCGACGTGCCAACAACCCCATAACAGCCTTCAACTTGTTAGAGCCTGGACCCTTGTTGGTTTCGGCTTGTAGAGCCATGGCAACATCCACCACGTATGCCCATTTTGCATATGGATCCCTCAGTTTTGTCGGCTATCACAGACTTGGGTGTTTTTTCTAACAAATTAAGGGTCTGATATCCCCCCACATGGTGCACCCAATCACTTATCGATCAAGTTGGGGGAGGATTCTATCCATTCAACTTAAATATCTATCACTTACTCCCTTTCTAACTTCTGAGGGCAATTGGGCCTTACGATTCGGCATGTTAAGATAAGATGGAGCCAGAGAAAGTGGGCAACACGGAAAGTGGAACGTGGGAAATAACCGCTCCACATGTTCTTGCTTTTACGCTTGTTAAATACTTAACAATCGCAATCATTCAGATTCGTTCTTAAAAATTGGGGACATGTTTTGCTTTAAACATATATTATTATATATTGAAAGTTGTTACAAAATGGAGGAGTAAATTTAGAAAGAATTTTGCTTTAAACATTTGAAAGAATTTAGAAAGACTTCAGTGCATTCTTTGGCTAACACGAATATGCGATCGCTCCATATTCCTTGTTCTCATTTTACTACATCTCTCTATCTCAAACATTAGAAAACTCAAATTCTTTGATCTAAAGCAACTTACACTTCCCTCTCACTCAAGAATTTTCTCCCCGGTTGCAAAGAAATTCCAAACCAACGTTCCCACAATGTATAAGGCAACAGCCACCTTAAAGACATCGTCCCACGAACCTGACAAAGCCAAAAAAGTCATATCAATGTAAAGGATGATAATTTCAAATGCCAGATCGCTAAAAGCAAAAAAATTGATGATATATGATATAGCCATGCCTCGTTGGAGGATGTAACCAGTGGCAGCAGTCCCAAACACACCAGCAAGCACTCCAGCTGTGTTTGAAAGTCCCAGCAACACGCCCTGCACATTGAAGACCAAGGGTATGGCAAAGAAAGCTCAAGAGTGTCTGAAGTCTACACGTTAATTTTAAGGTTCTTATTTTCCGATAAAATAGAAGATTTGCTAATATTACAGTGTATGAGATTTTTGGTGAACTGTAAGCACTTATGTTTCAACGACAACAGTATGTCCCACAATTCTGGCATGTATATTTCCGACATCTCGTTGTGGTGTCTACATGGAACCATAATCGAGCTTTGAATAATGCTGAATTGGCTTAAAGTCATTCCATTGCTGTCAAATGACTTCCAAATGTTAATCCAAAAAGCCTCGCACAATCTTTTTGAAAGGTTCTTGCAAATATAGCACTGTTACATATCTAGTTAACCCTTAACTAAAGATTAATTACAATAATTTCCCTCTCTACATTGGGGAAAGTAACTTGATGCTTTTGCCAAAGTGAGGGGGACTCTTGGTTCATAATCTAATTTTCATGTGTTCAAAAAGGAACATCCGGACATCATGGACTGTGTCAAATTAACCTCACTTATGTCACAGATATGCATGTAAAAACCTACGAGAACAATAGACAAGAAACGCCTTTCTTGCAATGGGAAGTGTTCAATTCAATCTACAACGGTGGTATATTTGCAAAGAAACCTTCCAGACAAAGAATACAGGGTATAAATATGATATGAAAGTTTTATGGGTGTATACTTAATGATCCCTATTCAATAACTAAGCCTTATACAGTCAAATTGACTCAAGCAGAGATTGCCTTTCAAAAGACTTCTTGCAGAAAACAAACACAGGCATGACCTGGGACCAAACCAACAACAATGAGCATAGACTGACTTAATTCCAACTAATAAAAGACAAGGTATTACTACAGATGCATACTAGCACAAATACTTTGAACTCACATACGTGGAATAAGCTTTGCCCATAAACCTGAAACTTGCATCAAGACTAAGAAATCACATGCTGAAGACATCAAGCAGCCTGCATAGTGAACACTGGACAGAACTCGTACAAGGTAGCAAAGCAGCATTTTCACCCTCTCTTACCTTAACAGCTTGCATTAATAATTTCAGCCTACCCATGTTTCATTGGTGCAAGTACAACACTACAGGATCATGTAATGTTCAGGTGTCAAGCAGCCAGCACAGTCAACATGCAACAAAACTCATACAAGATAGCAAGATCAGTACTTTCACCCTCTCTCTTTTAATAATTTTTACTAATAATTATTCACCCATGTCTTATTGATATCAGATTTTTAGCTCTGTGATATCAGATTTCCTCTTGAATGCTTCTACCTTTTGGGTAATCCATGAATATCCACAGCTTCAAGCAACTTCCACTACCTTTTTATTTTCACAAGTCCCTGATGCTAAATCTGTATTTTTTTTTCCTGAGAAAATAAATATACTGATAAACAATGCTGCCCCGTAACTTATTCATAAAATCTTTCTGATCATTTTTATCTTGCAGACTGCTAGATATTATTAGGCACGCATTTGTTTTCTGCCGGATAAGAAAGCACAACAAAACTAAGAGACTGATTATTCAGGAAAAAAAGACATGAAGCTTACAGCATGGCGTGGCCCAATGTCTTGGTGATTAGAATAAAGACCGGATTGAGAAAAAGCATCACTACCCTGCAAGTGAAAATTAAGGAGAAAAAAATGACAAAAAGAAGCATTGTTTTTATTTGAGAGACAGCGTGTTATAATACTATCAAACACCAGGATCACTCAAATAGCCTTGCGGGAAAAGTATTGGTTAGTTTCCCATGGAAGTAGGATACGTATGCTGATCTACCATCCAAAAAAGTCTCTATTCTATGGTTCCGAAGCCAGAAGGAAACAAAGCATCCACATGATAACAAAATCAAGAATCTAAAGCATGAAGTAACCAAACAAACTTGAGTGAAATGATAACAAGATCCATCAGACCTGACTGCATGCCATGCATAGCACTGCCATAGCTGGAGAACGAACGTGACTAAGCTGAGTTAGAAAGAATGCAGGTCCAAGGAACCCAATTGACTGCATTATCTGTAGGATACAGAAATCAAGGCTTATAAGGCATAGAAAAGTAAGCTTTCCTTCAATAAGATGCTTATGGAATTTCAACATCAAGTTGACATATAGATTTAATGTATTAGCTGCACTTTCCTTGCTGGAACCAAAATGAATTCAACTATTTACGCTATTTAAGCCTTCAACTCCAAAAAAAAAAAAAAAATCCAAAAAAATGTAGTTAAACCATGGCTTACTGTATCATATCGGATCGGGCCGACTAGCACGAGTAGACTCATATCTGGACGATCCCGAGTCGCTGGCATTGGTGCGTGGATCATACAAGTTGGGTTGGGATGCTTCCAGATCGAGCCGACTCGCATTGTGTCAGACCGACTCTTGTCGGACCGCACGATACGGACTCGAATCATTGCAATATGGTGCAAGCCGGTTGTGGTTTGGCCCGAGTTGGTGCAATCCGGCCCGATACAGTGCAATCCACTTTCTTTAGTCTAGGTGCATTGCTTTGTTTTGCAAATTGAGATTTGGCATTTCTAACTTCTATAAGATGTGGTTCACCACTTTCTTTTGCAAATTGAGATCTCTAGACTAAATTCCTCTTAATTAGTATCATAGAGTAATTTTTTTACAAATTTAAATCCACTAAATTTGAGTATTTCTCTTAAATGTGACTTATAATCATTCAAGGTAACGATGGACGTAAAGTAGGACATTTATAATTAGATAATTGCTCAAATAAATGAGAAATTTGTCAAAAAAAAAAGAGCCTGAATCGACCTGAATAGGCCCAACTCGTGTAAGTCAACCCGAGCGATCTGAGTCGGATTGGATCCGACTCATATCTGGCTGAACCTGACCCGATCAGGATCCACGAGTTGGTGAACCTTGAGTTAAACTAACCTGAATAACAAAGGATAATATTTTGGAAGGCAAAAGGAACCAAAAAAATGAAACTTCCAAAGTAAACAGCACATACTTCCATAGGATTCAATAAGACAGGAGGAGAAGAGAAAAACTATAGTTGCCAAATGTCTTCCGCAATCTGGTGAAGTAGTCTGGTTATAGACCAAAGGTCATCAAAGAAGCTGGAGAAGTGAAGGCAAAATGCTCAAACAAATGGGAACACAGTTAAGAATGTAGAGAGTAAAAAGGAGAGAAATTGAGTATGCATGGACAAGACAGATCTCAGAGTTGCTGAGCATCTTTAGAGTGACTTCAACATCATTGATATAAAATGTCAATATCTAGTCCCATCTTAATTTATAGGAATCATTACCCATAGACAGAAAATTCAGCATTGATGATATGTCTAAACTTAAAGTTTACATGCCAAATGCTTTACCTTTCGAACTGTGGTTAGGGAAAGTCCTCTTCCCACAAGTGTGTCTGCAATCCACCCACCTATGTTTGCAAATACAACCATGGTTAACCATGGCAGGACACAGAAGAGGCCAGACTTGGTGAGGTTAAACTTCAATACCTGCATAGTATCCTATGTTATGTATGTGGACATGCAACAGTGCAAATAGTAACATAATATTCTCCGAAGAAAAGATAAAACAAGTCTTCTGATGTATAAAACATACAAAATAATGTGTATGTGGGAAACAAAAACTGTGATGCTCTCATATATGTAGAAAAACACCTAAATTAGTTAACACTGCTTTCCCAACTACAGGATATTTCACCAACATTTCATGAATCTTAGTTGTAAGCTAAAATAAGTAAAATGCCCTTCCCATACACTTCCAACATCCCTTTCGCTTTTCTCAAAAATGCTAACCCTAGTCTCCCCCTCCTAACCACCCTCTCCCCTCAATTCACACCCAGCTCTCATCCATCAACCTAACCTAGGTTCCCCTCCACAATGAGCTTTGATGTCATCCCATTCCCCATCCAGGGTCCCCACATCTGCAGCCGTTGCACAACAATGAGCCCAGCAGTCATCACAATACCAGCATATAGGTAAGTTGCCAGAGACCTTCTTTGGATGTTGTACCTCAGGTTGATAAAGACAGGATGATGAATGACGGCAATGCTAGAATTAGATAATTTTGTACCTGATTGTAATATGTAGGCATCCATGTAAGAAGGATGAAAGTGCCCCAATTATGGCAAAAATGGGAGACTATAAGAGCCCAAACTGGAGCTTTTGATAGTATTAATTTCCATGGAATGGCTGAAACAGGTTTCTTCGACACACTGGCTCCTAAGATAAGCCTCTTTTCATCTGCACTTAGTTCTGGATCTTCTTGAGGAGAGCTGTGAGCCTAATTTGTGGAAAATAGGCGAAAATTAGAAATATTTATTGGCCTAATAATAACACTGGAAAAAACGAGGAACATAAAACTTGACATGACAATCACTGGGGAAAACACATTATAATCTCAAGATACATTAAGCTTGCTTGCTTCATATTGTGGAGGGACAAATAATTTTCAAGAATCCTGCCTTCTTAGTTATCTTTGAAAGGAAAAGGTTTAGCTTTATATATCCAAGGTTTATGACAAACTTCCATGCGTAAGGAAACAAATGAAGCACAACATACTATAAAGAAACTAAAGACCAACATACTATAAAGAAACTAAGGAGATAGCTTTTGAATTAGATTACAAATTGTCAGGAAATGAGTTGAACAAGTAATAAGGATGAATATGCAAGGTACTGGGTGAATAGGAGCAACAAAAATTTGCACTACACGGATGCAAAGTCAGGAATGCAAACAAATCTTTACCTTGCTGTGCCACAATGCAAACCAGACACTTCCAAGACAACCAAAAGAGTAAAAGACAGAAGGCCAACCAAACTTATGGATTAGGATGGGGGAGAATGCCAAGCCTATAACGGAACCAAGATACATTCCACTGTATACCAAGGCAAGTGATCTACTTCTCTCAGACACTGGAATCCATTTTGAGAGTAAATTATTCATAGCAGGCATTGCAACACCCTGAAAAGAAAAGGAATCAATGTTAATGTGATGAACCTTTTATGAATCAGAAGTTGACAATCAATAAATACCACAGAAACCAAATTAAGGGCTGTACATCAACACATGCTTAAGCAAAATATCACTATGTAATAAAATGATGATTCAAAGACAAGGCCACATCAGTCAGAAAGGAAACAAGATGCAAGTTGTGTCTAAGACCACAGACTAGCATAACATGGCATATAGTTTTACAAATGAGGACTTGGGCATCAAGTCGTCAATGCTGGGAAAGATAGTTCAAAAATCCCCTGGGAAATGGATAACCGAACCCTAGATAATACTAAATTGATGCAACAAGAATTGACGATGATATGTGTTCACTGTTACATGCAAATGGCCAAAAAAAAAGGAGAATTCAATAGGCAAAGTCCTTGACATGGGAACCTTTACACGTGCCTTTAATTTTTCTGTAAACAAAATGAATGGTTTTCATGATGAGAAAAGATAGACTTGATGCAAAAACAAGAAATGCATAATAAGATAAAATTTAAACTACAACTACACCAGTACTAAAATGTGAGGAAGCGCAAGAATTGTATCAAACTCTATATATTGCCAATTATGTAAAAAATGACTCTTTGGCATCATTCCTAACAATATTATCACAGATTCCATTGCATTTGGTAAGATTGAAAACATTGCATGTTCTACATAGGTTTTCATATCCCTCTGAAACGTCAAATACCCCAGTGTGTGCCTACACTTCGTCCAAAGAGTAAGAAAAGCCAATCCCGAAGGATTGTATCAACCTCTTTGTCTTAAATGACAGCGTGAGTTTAAATCCTCAGCCTATTTCTTGAATTGCATTTATCAGGCATTTAATTGACGGTTCCAAACAAACCAGAATATGTGGGTTACTTGCAAGTCCTTCAAAGATCGACTTTGGATACGAAACATGTCATCCAGGCTAACCACTTCAAATCCCATCAGCAGAACATTTTACCATTGAAGAAGAATATGTGAGCTAAAAGGAAATCTAGAGCTATGCTATTTCCAATCTCTTTCTGCGCAGGTTATTGAGGTAACATCAACTTGACATATATGGTCGAAACTACTGAAAAGGCGAAAGCAGCAACATAATATCCAGTTCAAGGTTTGCCAACTCGTTGATCCAGATCAGATTGGATCTTCTCAGATATGGTACGATACTCGATCCGACTCGGTGTGACTCGCACGAGTCAAGCCAATGAGTTTCTTAAAAAAATATAAAAAATAACAAGTTTAGATTATATTTTAGAGAAAAGATACTCTATTAATTCATATAAAAGTGTAATTTTACTTATCAAATGAGTAAAACTCAATCTAAAACAAGTCATTATGTATGTATGACTATATTGAGACGGTACGATCCGGTCCTACTCGGTCCATGCCAATAGATTGGGTCGGCCCATATACGAGTCGGCCCGATCCGGTACGATACGGCAAACCTTGATCCAGTTCAAGTAGCGGACCACCATTTACAAGTATGAACACGTCCACAAGCTTCCGACTCTACAATTATTGTTGTATGCTGTACTCACATAGATCTTTGATAATATTTTCACCAGAAATTGACCTGCAATCTACAATAACTATTGGCATTAAATCTTCTTCTGCTTGAGGCTAATGACTTGTAGCAGATAAATCCACAACCCCTTATGCCTGATCTGTCTATCACTACAAATCAAATCCTCAACTCTTTACCATCCACTTCCAAAGAAAAATTCTACAACTTCAGAAAGATGGCTATGTAACACCATGAAGCCAGTCTATACAATAATACAACACATCACAAGTAAATCACTCTGAGTTGACAAATGACTTTCAAGAGTTGAGATGCATCATCTCCCAAGCAGATACAAGCAAGGAAAGAAAGATAGGAATTCATATATACATCCTTTACAGTTAAGTTCATGTAGTCATTTCATTTTTTTTATTTAACAATTCTGTGTAGCTGTCAAACAAATTCCTGTTTGTTGTCAAACTGGAGTTACATTACCATTAACCTAAGGATGCACCATGTCTGTTTGTCTAGTGGAAAAGAAAACATGCTTCAAAAGCATAGTTCTCCGCACCATCATCATGTGTCCTTATGCATAACAAATTAACAATGCATAGTAAAAAGCGTCACTGCCAGTGACATGTACAATATCAGAACATCCAAGTATTTGTAAGACAGAAAAGTGAAGAATAGCCTCTCATTACAACCTACAAGCTTCAGAAGAAAGAAACTAACATTCTCATTTCTCTCTCATCCAAAAACTAGAAAGGTTGAATACTTCAGCAACTTAATCTTAATAATCCATGCATTTCCTTTTCCAAATGTTTTAAAGAACAGAAAGCTAATTCTGACACTCTACTCCCTTGTACAAAAAAGAGCCCCAACCAGGTCTCTGAGAAGCTATTTTTTCCCAGCTGGCTAAGGGGACCACTTCTGATTCTTTTGTTTGAAAGTGCACTCTGAACCCCAAAAGTTTTATTACCTGAAATACTTTACTAAATTAGGCAACTACCATTCAAAATCAAATCCCTGATTGAACTTGTCATATACCATGCAACATAAACTAAAATGTCCAGACAACATACAAACGGTAGGGTTCTTTTTCTCACGTCAATACCTCTATATCGTTGTTCACATGATGGTCACTCTCCTCCAATTCTCTAAATTATAGGAGACGGTTGATTTGTTTAAAGGGGAAAACATAAGATGCTGTATTTTCTTCTGAAGTGTTGCTCAAAGGATACCCCAGAACACCACAATGTGTAAATGAATGCAAATACGATACTTGTACTCTGTGCATATATGAATTAGATAACCTATTCCAAACCTCAGGACCTTTACAGGATCTGCTATTTTCATATGTGCACTGGAATGTAAACCTCAACTACAGAAGAATGTTGCACTTATGCTGTTAACAAGTAGCTGGTACATGTCTAGAATATGGCATATCCTCTGCTTTGTTGTTTTGTACAAGGACTTTTATTGGAAAGGCACATCATCAATACCATTTATGGTAAAATACTTGCTTTTTTTTTTAAACAAAAAGAAAGATAATTCTCAACACATGTTCATGACTTTACATAAAACTGAAAAAATGTACAACTGTGGTAAAATACACAAAAAGGATTCATACAATATGGGTGCTGATAGATAGACATGCCCATAACTTCATATGTAAAACAGTCAAGGTGTGTTTATTTCCTTACAGAGGTTTAAAATAGTAGCAGAGTTCTTGAAGAACACTCGGACAATACCTAACCAACACATTTGCCAATGCAGAGAGAGGCACAAATAGTATCTTAAAGTGAATGAATTAAAAGCCAAAATTATTTGGAGAGAGAGAGGGGCTAACCTCACCAATCCCCATGAAGGCACGCATAGCAAGCAAAAAAGGGAGTCCAATCCTAGCAGCAATAGGTGTGAGAACTGTCGCAATTGACCACCAAACCACTCCAAAACCCAGAACACGCTTACCGCCCACCTTATCTGCCCATATTCCTCCAGCAATCTGCACTATACAAGAAAATCACTATTAAAATCATGCCTGAATTAGATAAGAGAGAAATGATAAAATATAACCATATATGGGCATATGAAATGACAATCATGTCAACATAAGCAAGATACCCAAATAATTCAATACGTTGATTAAAATCCACCAAATCCAGCAAGAAACCAAGAATTTTCGTTGCCATCCTGGCATTCTATCTCTCTTTTCAGACAACCATTATTTGACATAGAAATAAGCTTATTTGAGAAAAGATTATTTGTGTATTGATCGAATCAATATAGACCCATGAGGAATGCATTATACCACACTTTTTACCACCCTCTTTGCCATACTCATTGAGAACCGTTTGATCTCTTGATAGATGGTTCTCATCAAAGTTACTTTTGACACTGCTTTTTTGTACAACTAATGTAGTTAATGTGAGCCGATGCGAAACAACAGGGGAAAGAGGGAAGAATGGCTCGGACGCCGGTGTTAAGAAGACGACAAGGGAGAGAGATATAGGAAGAAGAGGAGATCTACAAGGGGTGGGGAAGATGGCGCTGCTGGGCAGCGGGGCATCTTACCCTCCCGTCAAGGGATCAGGGGGAGCATAAACACACATGACAGCAGCTCATCTCAAGCAAAAGTTTCCCATTCCATCATCATATATCCTTTTCCCAAGAGGGGGTACAAGAGTATAAATAGAACAAGCAATACTAACAACTCTAACACTAAAGGACCAAAATGTCACTTATTAAAAATCAAATACTAAAACAGACCTAAAATCTGAAAGAAATGAAAATTACATCAATTGGGCCTCGAACGGGCCAAATAAAATAAACAATAGATCCTTGACTTTGTTTCCGTAGCTCTTGGATTTCCATCATTCTCTCCTGGCTCAAGAAAACTCGTCCTCGAGTTTTGAAGTGCCGAAGAAGCCACAAGAGGAGCAAAGGGGCAACAGACCAACGGCACACAACCGACTCCATATAGATCGTCAGGTGGAGAAGCTGAAGGTGGCATTGATAATGTGCCTCAAAGTCACACCACAGTAAGTCAAACTCAGCTTAAGCAATGTCTGCAAGACAGAGGGAAGGGCACTGGACACCTAGAACCTCGAGCAAATACTCAAAAAGTAAGTCCAATTCGGCTCCAACCATTAGTGTATGATCCCACAAAGCAATATCTGATGGCTCACTGATGATTGTCGACACTTAATCGGTCTCAAGCACATCGTCCGCCATCAGATGGAATCCGGATTCAACAAGTAGGACAGCATCCCAAGCATCCTCAACCGTAGGATCAACATTAGCACCCTGAGTATGACCTGGCATACTTGACTGATCATCGTTTATGACTGGTAAGACTGTTTCGACTGACCTTGACTATGCTTCTATTGTTTTAAGAGAACAAATTAAAGAATCTGGTAAGGTGAACTTATGTCCATCAAAATGAGGGCGCAGGAGAGAGCATCGACGTCAATCATAATCCACCGTAGCATGGCAAGAACTCCATGGATCTATAGCATACAAAGCTCCATCCATATAAGTAGCGAAGTGTCTTATAGTGATACCCTTGACCCGCCAATAGAACTCCACAAAAGCTCTATTACCCTCTACAACAATCTCGTCTGTCCTCAATAATGAATCAACAATACATTGGGGAATCACATTATCACTCTTTCGCTTATCTAAAATCAATGTCGTTCGTTCTCAATTTGGCAAGTACAAATCAAAATGAAAATAGATGGAAGACATGTTGTAAGAGATTACCCAGAACCCCGATTTTGAGCAGAACCATCGATGGCACCAAAGTTGTCAAGGCGCCACTTAGACGTACGCGGCGCCTAGGCGTAAAGGCATCAATATTGTAGCTAGGCGGCTTTCATGGGCCCATGAAAGGTGGCTCAGGTGCCCATTTAAGCAGCCCAGGCGGCCCGCTCAGGGCGCCTACCCGCCTTGTCCCGGTTCGGCCCGTTAAAACCGGCCCATTAAGTTAAAGCCCGTTAACTTAAACCCAACCGCACGTTAAACCCGCCCGTTAACTTAACCCGTTAACCCATACGCCTGCCCGTTAAGCCCCTAATAAAGCAGTTCGTACCCGACACCCCCCCCCCCCCGACGCCCGTCCCTTTCCTCCCTCACCCTCGATCTATGCGAGCTAAGGTTCACCCCCCTCTGCTCCGGCCGCCGTCAACACCGCCGATTAACACATGCTGCCGCCGAGCTGGAGCCTGCTGCCATCCTCCCCCACCCCCAACTACGCTGCGCTAGGCTCCTTCGCCCCCCTCCGTCGTTGCAGCGATCGCCTACCGCCGCATCGTCACTAGAGCCTAGCGCATCCGGTGAGTCCTCTCTCTCTCTCTCTCTCTCACACACACACACACTCTCTCTCTCTCACACACACACTGCACAGTACACACATGCCACACACAAATAGGGCCGAAGCCCTCTCTATCTCACACGGTCCACTCCCTTTCTCTCTTTCTATCTCTCTCTCTCACACACACATAGTCCACTCACACTGCACAGTCTACTGGTCGAAGCCCTCTGCCTCTCTCTCTCTCTCTCTCTCTCTCTCTCTCTCTCTGTTACACACACATATAGAGACAGTCCTTTGTCTCACTTGTACACTTCTCTCTCTCTCTCTCTCTACACAGTGCACACACAGATAGGTCGAAGCCCTCTCTGTCTCACACAGTCACACGGTCCATTCCCTCTCTCTCTCTCTCTCTCTCTCTCTCTCTCTCTCTCTCTCTCTCTCCCACAGTGCACACAAGGCCGAAGTCCTCTGTCTCACTCACACACTCCACTCTCTCTCTGTCACAGGGAAGAAATCAGAAAATCTCAAGTTAGTACACCTCATCTTAAAGATTTAATTATCTGATTGATTTGTTCTTAATTTTTATATGCTTGAATTAATTCATAAGATTGTAGATTAAATTCTTTCAATTATATCATGACTGAGTTGTTCTTATTTATTCAATCTAATTATCTAAGTGAATTATTTCATGCTAGATTAATTTGTTCCAATTTTAATATTTATTGTAATTGATTTGTTTCCTATATGTTAAAGTCAATTATCTCATAGTAAATTAATTACTTTCAATTTTCACACTAAAATTAATTTGATTGCCATTTTTTATTTATATTTATGAGCTCACGATTAATAATAATATATATTTCATATATGTTTTAATAAAGCGCCTAAGTCGCCGCTTAAGCGGCCGCCTTAATGCCTAAGCGTTTAGGCTCCCTGAGAACGCCATAGATCACCTTGGTGCCTTGACAACTATGGATGGCACGCAAAATGAGGTATCACTGGTTGACAGTGTGTAGGACGAGGTCGGCTTCGTGGAGACGATCCCACCAGCGCAAACAATATGCAAATCGGAGCACATACGGGCCCTTAATGCTGGCAGTGCGACCAAGACTCCTAGTGCAACCCATAGAAATGAGAAACAGGCGGTTGAACCAGTTCAACTGAACCATCTTAAGTTACTAGATCGACCTATTGGGTCCGATCCGCTAACTTCAAACAGAACGGCCTGATTTAAACCTATTCTTCTCCTCTCCCGAAGGCCACTAGTTGCCCTAGCTAGCAACATGCGTAGGGAGGGTTGCGGCGATGGGTGGGGTTGGCGTTGACAGCGGGACTGTCGGCAGACAGCAGCAATGGTAGGGGCCGGTGTTGACAACGACGCCGGAGGGGCTCGAGCCCTCCCCTCCCTCTTCTTCTTCTTCCCTTTTGGGTTGCAGCAATACCATGGGGGGGGGGGGGGGGGGGGGGGGAGAGAGAGAGAGAGAGAAAGAGTTGGCGAGGATGTGGAGGGGCTCGCGGCAACTGCGGACCTCACTGGTAGCACCCGCGGAGGGTGGCGAAGGCTCGCTGGGCCGACTGTGGCTGAGGTAGGCCCCTCTCACAATCACATGGTGAAAACATGAACGGGGCTTGGCATTTTTACGCGGCGGTTATGAGGAAGGTGAGTGGTGGCAGTGGCATAGGGATCAAGCTTGGGCTCTTATACCAAAACTGATGCGAGACAGTAGGGGAAAGAGGTAAGAATGGCTCAGAAGTCGGAGTTAAGAAGATGACGAGGGAGAGAAATAGAGGAAGAAGAGGAGATCTGCAGGGGTTACGAATATGGCGGTGCTAGGCAACAGGGCATCTCACCCTCCCCTCACGGGATCGCAAGAGGAGTGCAAACACACATGGCAGCAGCTCATCTCAAGCAAAAGTTTCTCGTTCCATCATCATCCATCATTTTCCCAAGAGGGAGTACAAGACTATAATTAGAGCAAGCAACCCTAACACTAAAAGACCAAAATGCCTCTTATTCATAATAAAAGACTAAAATAGACCTAAAATCTGAAAGAGATAAAAATTACATCAATTGGGCCTCTAATGGGCCAAATAAAAAAAAACAATGGATCCTTGATTTTGTTTCCGCAGCTCTTGGATTCCCATCACAAGCTCTTTGATTAAGTGATCAAACAACTCCCAATGAGTGCAGTAAAGAGAGTGGTAAAAAGTGTGGTATAATAATAGCATTCCTCTAGAACCATAATTAGTCTATAATGTACTTCTGACCAATAGGAACTAGCAAGCAGACATTGGATTTATATAAACAAATATTGGTATTTATCATAGAACCAATGATCTCCAATACCATAAGGATACCATAGCTATGCATAATGCACATAAAAACAAGAGACAATGATGGCAAATTAGGTATCCAAGTCCATCTAGCACATAGGCCATCTTCTGAGATTTGAGGAAATGAGAAACATAAGCAAATAAACATAAAAGAGGATTAATATTTAAATGAAAAGACGGGACACACATTCAGAAGGTGTGGTAATTCCTCCAGGCTTCCTCAATGACAACTGGCTCAATTATCCAAAAGATCTTGCAAATTATGTTCATCAGCAGAATGCTGAAATGCTAAACTATGTTAGACCAATTACCAGAATTCTGGAGTGCTGAATTCATTGCACAATAAGATGTTTTATCGAAGCATATAGGACACTGACAATTTTCCAATTTGTGTAAAAAGGTATATGTTCTTTGGGCATGATATACCCCCATTCTCTGGAAAATCACATGTTATCTACATACTTTTGTGCAGAGAAGTATGGAGGTTATGCCAGATTAATCAAAGAGCATTATACATTTCGCTCCATTTTCTAAATAATGTTAACTTCTCAATGTTTTATCTAATATGCAGTTTTTGTCTCCCAGTCATGCAGATGTCACTTAGCGACCTGTGATCCATATCTCAACACTCACAGGATGACTGACCATTAAATTGTTTATAAACAATTTCAAAGAAAGTATGCTGTTACATACTTGAATTTATTGTATAAGTTCAAGTGATGTGACAGAAGGTAATGCTGATGTTTATTTGTCAGAGCAGACAAACCGAGACTTAATTCACCAATATACATTGTAATCTACATGTTACTTCTGAGGGGCATTCAATAACAATAACTTTATCAATAAAACAGAGTTCACACCTGAGTGAGGAGGTAACCCCAGAAAAAGGATGACTGGATAAGACCCACAGTTGCAGGATCCCAGTTAAACTCTTTTGACATCGGAAGAATGGCAATGCTCATGTTTACCTGCACAAAAATGGAGGTTAGATGCTACATAATTCTCAACAAAGATCTTTGTTGTTGAATCACAATGATTGTTCATCAGTGTGATGAAAGCTAAGAAGATAAACTTACACGATCCATGTTACAGAGAAGAAATGCTGAAAAACAAAGAAGCACAATCACCCATCGTTTTGGGAAGCTGTCCCGCCAATATGACATCTTTTCTGCATCTTTTCCCAGTGCAACAGCCCCATGTGGCACATCAGGGGTTTTAAATGAATCTAGTTGCGATGCCGGTATCTGATACTCTGATTGTCGGAAGTCAGAATGCATCTTTACTGCTAGCCGATCCTCATATTGCTTGCAATTGTTATCAGATATGCCAAGGTTGCCGATCTTTCTTGGGTGAAATGAGTTATTACTGGTTGGATGTGGTGAAAGAAAACATTGTGATCTTCCTGAGATTTTTCGTTCGAGAGTATCAATGTAGAACCTTTTAGTGAAGTGTTTCCCATGACAACTTGAAAGGGGATGTTCCATTTCACCAAAGAGCCCTGCTCTCTGGAACACAGTTATCTTATCCCAAGGATGACCAAAACAAACATGCCTGTAAGGACGCCTGCCAATGCAAGAGTAGTGCCCATTGTGAGCAGACACCTTGTCACATGAATTAGCTTTTTCTGATTGATGTACTTTTCCTACAGTGATCATCGAAATGAGTAATGATTAACGAGTTGCACCACTACAACCAACTTTAAAGTGATCAAAACAAATCTCCTAGTTCAAAAAATGGTAAAATGCAAAAATTCTACAATCTAGTGCAGTAATTGCCTATACACTGGATACTTCACTTAGCAATGAGAAATAATAGCAACAACTTGTTGAATCTGCAGATTTTAGACATGGGAAGGTACATTTGTTTATGGAGAGTTTGAAGAGGGGGAGTGTTGTCCTACTACTTATGACGCCTATCCTCATAGAGATGCTGAAGAGAAGGCGGCGCGGCCAGATGGCACAGATACTAACAAGAAATTTTTTAGAATAGACACATATTAAAGTTGTTGGGCCATCCAACTCAAAACCTTAAAAGGCATTGAGTGGAATAGGCAACACTATGTTAAAATATGTTTGACTTTGTCCCTTTTTCCATGTAGAACAAAAATTAAAACCAGAGAGTCAGAGATCAAATTCTTCTCCTTTTTCTCTCTTACCCTTTTCAACTTGTGAACGAAACCGATATGGCAAACCGGATTTAACATTGTCTTCGACCAACAAGTATAAAAGATACAGATCGTTAAGGAGGAATACCACATTCATGGAAACCAAGTAAACAAACCGAAAGCAAGTAAAACAAAAAATAAAAATATGTTATCAACTAGTGCTAAGTTACGTCGGGACACAAGATCGCCGTAAATAATTAGATTAAACACATTCCACTACAGCAGTTGAACTATAGAACGCGCATCCAAGCAACTAACTAGGCATAAAAATCCCTAGAAGAAGCTAAGGGAAACCTGCATGGAGAACAGTGGGATTGCAACAGGATGAGTGGGGGAGTGGGAGGAACACCTGAAACCGGAACGGAACCAAAATTTCTCGGGGACACCACAGCTCCCAACGCCATCGAAGACCAAAGTTGGCGTCTCCCCCGCGATTGGCTTTGCCGGAACGATGCTGTGGATCTCCGCGGCCAAAGCTAGAAACCCTGGCCTGCTGGGGATGGAGTTGGTTCTCCTCCTCCTCGATGGCGTCGCCCCACCGGCACAGAAGAGGACAACAACAAGAGGAGGTCCTCGGCGAGCACGCTAGTAGTGGTAGCAGCAGTGCTGCTGCAGTGGCCACGCGGCTTGCAGTTGCCGGGGAGCGGGACAGCCGGGAGCGGCCGCCGGCGCGTGGCGGCCTCCAGTGGAAGTGTCCGCGCCCGCTGCGCTCTGGACGCGTGGCGGGTCATCGTTGCCGTGTGTGCCAACGGAAAGGGAGGTGATGGTTGTGGGGAACGGGGGTTTTGGAGCTGTTCGCAGAGGGGCCACCCGTTCCGTTGGGGTGGTGGCGGTCGGAAAACGTGAACGCGGCTTCCCGGAGATGGTGATGGTGGGGAGGACGAGGTCGTCAGGTGCGATGGGATCGAGCTCCCCCTTCGGGTCCCGAGTCCCGACCGTGTCGGAAGTACTCGGTGGCCGGTGCCGTTTAAAATGGCCCGTTTTCAAATTTGGAAGTGCGTTTAAAAGGAGATGGAATTCCCCTTTTTTCGAGGAGGGGTATGAATTTCAAATTTAAGAGAGACTTGCCGCACCTGCCGGTGTTGTTACAAAATAATATATATATATATGTATGATAAATTTTTTTAGGTAAACCTCAACTTGACTGATATGACATGCAATTCGATCTTGGATTAGAGGATCTTAAAAAAAATTGAAAAATTAAAAGTTGGCCCTAAATAAATAATAAATAATAACTAATAACTATTTTTTATTATTTATTTAGGTTCAATTTTTGATTTTTTGAATTTTTAAAATCTTCTGATCTAAAATGGGATTGTACGTTCGTGTAGGCATAATGAGGCTCTTCTACAAAAAAAAATTAAAAATAATATTTTTTACTTCGAAAACATCAAGAGCCAACGTAACACTAGTCTTTCTCTTTCAAATTGGTTGGTCCGTTTGCCTTGGATTTTAAAGTAAACATATTTAAATGGAAAAGATTTTTTTAAGAAAATAGATTTGTAAGAAAAATAAAGTAAAATTTATCATTGGACCATTATGGAATTATTTTCAACTAGTGTGGATTGTGAAAAAGGACATTCCATTTGATCCCATAGACGTCAAAGTGGAGAAAAGATGGGGTCAATGGATTAAGATTTACATGCACTAGAGTTTTATTTTTGAATTGTCAAACGGATCATTTTGCTACATTATTTAGGACAAGTCTTTCATACAGTTTATTTTACATGAAACTGACAGGCCCATAGTCGAAGGAGATTTTCACAAACATATTTCTAATTTTCCATTAGTCAAGTCATTTTTATTTTAGTTCTAACTTTATTTATATCATTTTAAAAAACAGACATGAGAAAAGTAATCTCTAGCCGCGTTGGAAGTCTATCCCTGTGTCTTAAACTTTTTTGTCATGTATTTAGGATCGTGCTAACAAGAGAATATAAATAATTTATATCTTTTGGTAATCTATTCCCACCTTGTTTTGATGTTAATTTGAGATGGGGATAAGACAAGCTTAACTCAACTTGCTAGAGAGGATACATTCACGAGAATAGAGGTATTATGTCTTTTTTGTTCATTAATTTATTATGGAAAAAGCGGGAATGACTCATCCTTTGATTTATTTAATTTTATCCTCAAAATTTTGAAATAGGGAAATATGATTTTTAAAAATGAAAATAAGACTAAGAGAATCTATTCCATCCTTAATTTTTAAACAAAACTTTGTCTTACTTTGATGCTAGACATAGGTCTGAAGACAAAAACAAGGAAAACCAAGAATTACATAAAAAAAAGGCATCCTCTTCTTACCCACCTACTCTCCTTAGGTTTCTACTTCGAACTCATTCGGAATATGTTACCAAAAATGCTTATTTCATTCACATATCCATTCCTATCCTTAGTATCAATCTCATCCCCAATCGAAAAATGAGAGTTGGATTATTTGTCAAAGAGATGATTAATGCCAGTTTCTTTATGATGCTAATGGTAAACATGGGCTTAAATTACAGCTCCCAAGGCAGAGGCCCATATGCGGATCCCAACTATCATGATCCTTGAGTAAGTGCAGTTTTTACGAACATAATGTGAACCGTAACTGTGTTAGGGGTTTTAGAAAAACTCTTATTCCTTGGGAAAGGAAATTTCGGACTAAAAATTATTATGACAAAAGATAAATTTTCTCTAATTAGGGGTTATTGGAAAAAGTCAAATCTCGTGTGGCTTAATGTTAAATCTCAACCATTCCTTCTAGATGGAGAGAGTGATCTACATAGAGTGAAAGAGAAGCTTGATCTTTTTTCTTGAAAAAGAAAATTTTCCGAGGTAAGAAAATCTTTTAAATAGTTTTTTCAACTAGAGAATAAAAAGTTTTTCATAACCGTTTATTTTCCCAAACTCCTAATCCAAGAAAAACTAGTTTTCCTAAAAAGTGGACTTTTCCATCATATTTTCTCAAACCCCTAACCCACCCTATGTTTCTAGTTTGGCAAGTCTAGATCAGATGCGTTGTTGCTAGTTAGCAATGTTAATCCCCAAATTGGCTCCCAGTCCTGTAGCATACGCACGCGTACTTTTGCGTCAAGAAGATGCGATGACAAAGAGAGACTCGAACAGTATCCACATTGGATCATCTTACGGATGTGATTTGCGCCATTTCTTCTTGAAAACACCTCTAAACTTTCATGTCTTAGCTTAATCATTTGATAGAAGTTAGCCATGTGATTTTCTGAAAGTTGGCCATGTGAATTTCTGGCTTTCAATCTAAAACTCTTAAATTACAGCCTCTTAAAAGTAATATCAAAAAATGAACTTGTGACAGAGGTTTACTAACGTGGTTATCTAAACATCAATTAGACTCATTCCCATCTTATAACTTTCATGTTGAAAATGGGAGTCAAGGATAGCTTTCAATTAAAAATTTCATCATATACACTGGTAATATCTGTGAAAGAACTGAAATGCAATTTGCCGATGTTATTACTTGCAATCCCGTGCCTAAGACCAGTGAAATAACTTCTCTCCATGGACGTACAAGCCAAATCTGAATCCCCCATAGCCGTGATAAAGTTTTGTAGAAATTTTCCACATTATGTAGGTACATAGAATAGTCGACTGCACAACTTTGTCTTACTCAGGATGCAAGATGCTAATTGCTAGATTACTACGTCTGGATGCACAATAGACAGAACAACATATACCTTGCATGAATCCGACCACTGGATCAAATTCCCGCCTTATTATGAGCACCAGCTTGACTCTAGTATCCAACGCTAGTTTCTAAATACCCATCAACATGTAAATATATGTCAAGGTACCTTTCAAAGAAATGGAGCCGGCTTTGGTTCCAGACACCCTTCTGATATAATAAGGCACACATTCTGTAATACAACTGTAGAATGTATGCTTCTTGTGCATTAATTCAGTAATGTCAATATTTTGGGATCACAATGCTTAAAGGTACAGCATAGAGAAACACAGACACCTGCCAAACTAAAGAATCATTACACTGATTCTGAAAGCTCACAAGAGAGTGTGTTCTATCATACAGACGATCCAAACATCACCCAACCAAATCCAAGCTGAAATCCCACAGTTTCTTTGCCATGTCTGCATCAGTGGCTTTGGCACTTGGGGTGGCTAAGTTGCTGTTTTCAAAATACCTTCCACTCACTCCCCGGACCTGGGGATTTAATGCTACATAGCATGTTGTTGCCGCACCCTGCAGAAAGAAAGGATGTAAATACTTAAGTAGAGAACATAATTAACTAAGAAGAAGGGCGCTGGATAATCATCTGCACTTTTCACAGGACCGAGGACATTTAGTGACAAGGATATTGGCAACAATCCACATGAAAAAAGGGTAAAAGATCAATCATGGCATATTCACATTTATACCAGTTCAGGCCAAACAAATCTATATGCCACTTTGACACTGGTCATTCATTCCATCCCTGCTCATCTCACATCTTGGTAAATGAGGAAGATTGAACCACAACCTTTTGTACGTCAACCACCCTCTATACATCCTCTTGGGGCCTACAATGTGTCACCTTAGTATGACTGGGCAAAAGATGCTAACAGGCTATTTTGACATGACAACTTTCATTGCACCGAGGGTTTCTACATGCATAGCTACTCTCCAACTTAGATATACACATTGAGATGGATAGCAGTTCCCACAGAATTTTTGTATCTGATATTTTTCAAGAAATCCTCCAAATACAAAACCAAAGTTCAAGTTCAACGCACCTGCTGAACATTCTTCAGCACCAACCTCCCGGCTGTCCTAGCAATGACTGAAAAGGCAATTAAATAGAATAAGCAAACTACTAATATGGAACCTCCATGCATGAAAAAGTGGAACATATTTGCTTAACCTAACTTCATGAATGATCTCTCTGGAATAGAATGAAGTGTTAACATAAGATGACAATCACTTTCAAATACCAATCTGACTTCCTATTTCAAATCAAACTATTTCACAGGTACTTTCATGCTTGAACACAATAAATTGGTTCCCATAATAGCAAACATATTAACAAATCAAACTCCCTATGTAGACAAGTTGAACAACACTAGCGCACTACTAGCTTTACATATTAATTTGGCCCTTCTTACCACACTCGGAAAATCGGACAATAAAAAATGATAACTGTGTCGGGAATGGTAGGGCATGCTATTTGGACAAGGGCTACACAATTTTTGCTATCTTGAACTCCAACAAATGTATTAAGCAGAACAGAGCACAATGTTGTTGAAGCATGGAGATGTGGCTCATCTGATGGGAATGTACAAAATAGTACACGTGAAAAGAATAAAGGCAAAAGAATTTGGTTGAAAGGAATATGTGGTTTGTGTTATGATAAGCGTCTAATTTTAAGTTTCCAAGCCAAGTATCCATAACTTGATCACAACTTCATCCTCTTGACAATAGAGATAGATGTATCCACACATCTAATGATGTAACTGGCCTTAAATGGGACGTCAACCCTCCGAATAAAAAATTCCTATATCGCATTTGTAAATGCTTTGAGGTGGATTTTGATCACTGATTGTGATCATAGGATTTTGCAAAACTAGATTTTGGTATTGAAGAAGATTGGACACAAAAGGGGTCCATTCTTTAATAGGGTAGAAAGAGATTTTTGCAAAAGGTAGTGCCGATCCAAACCATCACAAAATATTTCTTGTTTGACAATTTGTCAGATAACTAGCATTTTGCAAAATTGCTTCAGCAAGCAGTGACACCAAATGACCAAATGTAACCTGAGTATATAGATACTGAATTCCCTGTAAAGGCAACTTTGGGCAATAGATTGTAACCCTGGATGCCTCAATGTAAGTTTGGAACAGATATATTGTTCTAATCATTTAATCTCCTAATAAGAAGGGTGGGCTTGGAGCAACGGTTAAGTTGCCCGTTTGTGACCTGAAGGTCACGGGTTCGAACCAAGGAAATAGCCTCTCTGCTTAGCAGGGGTAAGGCTGCGCACATCGTCCCTTCCCTAGACCCCATACATGGTGGGAGCCTCAGGCACCGGGTACGCCCTTTTTTATTTAATCTCCTAATACCAGGTAGCAAACTGCTCATTTCTGGCATCAAAACCATCGGGAAGGCATCTAGGTAAGTAGGAAAAGCGAACAAGAGCCATGAAACTGAGGTAGAAAACAGATAATCATAAACAAAATGCAACTTCATATGTGAAGATGGGAACTGGTTAATTACAAGTAAAACAGAATAGCTACAGCATTTTCCAGAACAATTATCCTCTTGACGGATGCAGCTTTTCCAACGCAGCAGATGTCTATATAGAAGACAGTCAAATGTGAAGATCTCTGATGAAGAAAATACTCCCACAAAAGCCTCAAAGAGGTCTTCAGTAGACTGAAAACTGAATAAACTCTTGGACACTCTGAAGAGTAACAAACAATTTAAAGAGAATATGGGAGAATCATTTTCACTTTGATCAGGATTTATCATTAGGTACTTTATATGTTCCCTCAAATTATGAGAACTGGAGTTTATTGAAACTTCAAAGTGGACCAAACAAGAGCTCAAGTAGAAGAAACAGCAAGAAGAAGAGAGGGATGAAAGACCACACCCATTTTATCATATTTAAAAAAATCTATCACATGGCAACTCTTAATTGTCAGTGGGGCTGTAAACGCAAGGATGGCAGTACCGGTACCAGTGGGTACCGATACCGATACGTATCAATATTGGTATTGGGTGTATCTGCCCAATACCGGCCAATAACAAATATCTGTATTTTTCGTAAACTGTAAAGATTGGTATTGGGGTATCTCTGACCCCCCCCCCCCCCCCCCCCCGGTATCGGGAATGGTACCCACCGATACTGATACATATTGGCCGATACGCATTGGTATCGGCTGATACTGCCATCCATGTGTAAACGGGTCAGGTTCAGGCAGGATCCAACTAGATCTGAATTTCCAAAAAACTTACAACCCGATCTGAGTCCGGATCCGAAACTAATTTTAAAATGGATCGGAGTCGAATCAAATTGGATCTTAACGAAATCTACTCCACCTGCCCTCCTCTCCGCAGAAATGCAGCCCTAACCTAACAATGCCACTGCCATTCCCAAAACCCCAACCCTCCCAACCTGCTAAGTTGCGCACCACACCACCACCATCCTTCCCCCTCCTGCCCCTTGGACTACCAGCAGCACTGCAGGAGACTGATGCACCCGCCCGACCACCCGACATCATGAGTAGGAGGAGGATACTCGTTGCCGCTGTCACACAGCCACAATCTCCAACGAGGATGCTGCTCGTTGCTGCCACCGTGCAGCCACGATCCCCATTGAGGTGGACACCCGTTACCGCCGCTTGCTGCTGTAGCAGTTGTAGAACCAACATTGTACTGAAATTTGAAATCACAGTGTCGCATTCTATCCTCCTATCCTATGCCACTGTTATGAAACTAAGAAATTAACCTGGAGTTTGAAGCAGAAACATTAACATGTCAAGACCAATTCACAATTTTGAAGAAACCACAGCCTTACATTATATAATTTGTCAATTCATCTTGCCCCGAGGTAGATGGCTTTTGTTCTGAAATTTCGGCTACATAAACTATAGTGACCCAATCACAAGCCATGCAGTAAGAAAGGGCTACTCATAGGAAATGAATGGAGCCACCATTGTGTCTGCGGACTGGGATAGAGATGAACCAGATTAACTTCACATCAAAAAGTGAGAAGAAGTTGCCTGTTGGGCTATATATGTAGGACTCGGATCCATAATTTGAGAGGTGGCTTTTGGAAATAAAACCATGGGGGTTGTGACCCAAAACAAACAATACCTCACAAGGGTTGGATCGAGTCATTATATCACCATTGCCATTGTTGATTTTTTATTCTTTTTCTCCTTCAGCTTAAGTAGACATTGTTATTGTTAACATGGTTCCCCATATGACCTCATATTTAACTGCTGAGGCATGCTGAAAGAATATTGCAATCTCAGCGCATGGATCAACGGATTGTTTTTACTTTTTAAGGCATCACTGGCAAAGAAAAACAGTAAATGGTAAAAGAAACTTCTGTTATCTTACAATCAATGAAACTATGGTATCTTAGGAGGTTTGTGATGATGGATCCTGGATGGAGTGAATTAGCAGTTATTTCAACCCCCTTTTCCTGTGAAAACCAAAAAGAGAAGAATGGTCAGCCACTGAAATATCCAAGTATAAGTACAAACAGAAATTGTCAATGAAGAATGCAAAAGAATGTTATTTCTCGTAGCAAGTTACTAGAGCAAATGGTGAAGTAAGACCAACACTATTATTCATTTCCCCATTCTCGGCAAGATGATAGATAAAATGCCGTAGGAGAAACAAGGCCTTTTATTCATTTATGCCATTGTAACAAGTGCAAGCAAGAGCCTCTCCCTCAGTTTACATGTATTGTAATAGTTTTTTCAGGGATAACATTCAGTGAAGAAATGCCTCAAGTACATTTCTACTGTCACTGACACAGATTCCATGTATTTACCCATCTGAGAATTGCATACTAGATACCACATTATTACAATGCATTCAATACAATGCGTTCACATGCACATAGGAGACAAGTGGATATAGTGGGTGATGTTACATGCCACAGTATGGGTCATTTGGGTGGAGCGAAATAACCGAATTTTTAGCAGGAAGAGTAAGACTCAAGAGCGGGTGGGTGGTTTACTTGTAACCAAGTACTGATTGGGCGGTGGCATCTCAAGGAGAAAGAGGGGTCACACTTATTCTGCCTTGTAATTTGGGTAGACAGAGACCCAAGAGACCATCTTTATGTGACCATTTTTCATTTCATTCTGTGTAGGAAAATACTTTTGGATGTCGGAGAGGCCTTTAGGAGAGTGCACAGGTATTATATCCCACAATGCATCCATTTAATGTATATGTGACTAACCACTTTTGGGAAAGAAAATGTACAAATGCTGTTATGCTTATCTTGGTGAAACGGTATTCAACAATACAACCCAGCTACAGGACAACAACAAATGCCTTCCTTTTCAAGAATTAATGACTGGGTTTCATGTGAAACCAAATGTATGATCATCTGCAAATTCCAGTTGTTTGTGAAGTTTTTCCCTTTCATGGGATTATCTTGACATTTCAGCTCTTTTAAACATACACGGTGACCTACTTCCCCTTACTGGGGGAAGCTGGGAGGAGGACACAGCCCATTCCTTCTACTTCTCCTTCTCTTCCTTCATGCTGGTTCCAGTAGGTGCTGAAGAGAGTGGGGTGGAGGAAGATAACTGGTGCTACCTTATTCTCCTCCTCTGCCTCTACCTCCACCCGAAAATGACCTATATAAAATGGTTCCTTGACCAGAGAGATATACCAAGGCACTTGCATATACAAAGAAAGAGAGTGAAAGAAGAGTCCTCTGTATGCATAAGTATTTGTCGTTACCAGCATCATATGGACTAAAGAGGTCAAAGGGGTGTCGAACAAAATTAGTAGGCTTGTGAATTGAATACACCGCACTGGTTTATCTTGAGAAAGTGAACAGATGTTGATGTCAGGTAGACAAGGTAATTGTTGACCTAAAATGCTGATCTGACACAATTCACTGGGATAACTAGGCTTGGCACAATCCGGACAACGTGTAATAGTAAGATCAGCTGCAGCCGACAGCAAGGAATTATTTGATCTTAATACCTACTGACAAGATTAGGGCTGGAACTGGCTCAAAGCCTCAAACACAACCAAATCCACAGATGTGTGTTACCTTTGTTTGATATGGCCTAACAGACACAATCCCAACCAGTGTGACCCAAGGCCAGCAGTGGTGGATGACTTTTGATTGTTCAAAACAGGCTCATATCAAACATTTTCTTCATCGCATAGCACTGATCTAACATGTGCTGATCTGACCCAGGCCCAGCACATTGCAATCTCCAATGGCAGTACAAAGAAACACAGCCTCCATGCACACTTTGGATATAACTTCCAACATCTTTTTCCTCATCGCACTAAGCAAGAATCATAATATCTTCATGTCAAATAAAACAAGGCAGGCCAACAAAATCATGGAACATATTTATTTCCAGCATAAGAAACTTCGCATAGCAAGGAAAATCCAAAATGCCCAATATAGAAGTATCTGTCAGTACTGCAGATGATTATTGCTGTTGTTACTTTTATCTAGCTACACATCATCCAATTTGATGTAACCAAGAAGCTAAAGCAAATACCTTGAAATGCCTAGAGAGCTCATTAGCATGTAATATGTTAGCAAGTTTTGATTGTCCATAGGCATAGATTTGGTTATACCTGCGGGCAGAGAATGTTCAAAGGGAAATAAGAAAACAATCTGAATCTGTGTTTGACAGCATAGTCCAAAGCTATGTATATATCCAACTGTGAACAGAGAACAGGGGGCACAGGTATATATAATTTCGACAGAGAGTACCCTGATGGATCATTGATCTTATCGAATTGAATTCCACGGTATGCAAACCTATGCCCTTCAGATGAAACATTTACAATCCTTCCTTCAATGTTGCTACTACGAGATGTATTTTCCATATTCTCCAATAGAAGATTGGTCAAAAGAAAATGGCCTGCAGAAACATGTAAACATCATGGCTTCCTCAGTTTCTAGTGAAATGAAACATGATCTTCAGAAAGTGGAATGGACAAGCCTTAGTTGTCTATACATTATGTTACATGAAAAACATCCTGAGAATAGTTGAATGTGGAGTCTAATAATATAAAACAAGGAAAAAAAATATTTACTTGAGAAACAAATAAAGAAAGAAGGTAAATCCAAGGTAGTACACTTGGGATGAACCAAATTCCAAATAAATAGTAGGGGGGCTAGTCATAGGTGACTTTAGAATCTAAATAGGTGGACTTGTACGTACGATTTTTATCATTAGTCAAAATCTCGGTGATTTCACTTGAAAAACCCATTTCAGATCCTGTCGAAATAACATAGAAGAAACTATTTTTTTTAAATCACACTTACGAAATGGAATTTCCAATCATGTGTAAACTTATGCAAATAATTCGAATGTACTGTTTTCAATCTTTAATGTAACATGGCTTGTTGTTTCGACCATTACGCTCTTAATCTTGACAGAATCTATGTCCTGGTCCAAAAAAAAAACAGTGACAAATTATTTCTGGTCCACTTTTTGGCTAACATACAACTTCTAGTCCATTGACCAGAGATTAAAACTTTTGTACCACAGTTTTCATACCAACAGGTCCATTAGACCTCCACTCCATCACCCTCTACCATCAAACCTCACAAAATTCCCACATTACCTTTCTGCAACCCTGTGACCCTTTCCCAGTTTCCTCTGAGTGTGCGTCACCGGATCCCCCATCATTGGCAACTCTGCTTGGAAAGAACTAGGCAACTTGAGCATAGTGAAGGATGGAGAGCTGGGGGTGGGGGTGGGGGGGGGGGGGGGGGGGGGGGGGGGGTGTGGGGGGGTGCAGGCAATTGCCTTGGCTGAGGATCTGCATAGTGGAGACTGCACAACAGATGAATATCCATAGGTCTCTTGGTGGTGGGGAAGGATTTGCACAGTGGGTGCAGGTCCATGGCAGGGTAGAAGGATCTGCCTGAAGGATGCAGGTCCACAGCAACAAAGGAGGAGGGAGATCATTGTAAAAATGTTTAGCTTACTGAAAGCAAATCCCACCTCCACTACGACCAAATCCCAGTGTGGACTGACATCTTCTTACTGGCTGATATGCTTTATTTCTGGTTGATCTCATGCTGGGATCTGACACCAGGGGCAGTCCCATAGAATTTTTAATGGGATGCATAGAATTTTCAATGGGATGCCAAGTCATTTCCCATATAAAAATTTCAGAGGTCCAGAGTTAGCTGCTCTGACAGTTTCGTCTTTCATTGAACCAGAAGTTAATTTTTTAACTTTTCTGGATCCTTTATTCAGAATATGTTGTTAATATAGAAGAAATTAAATGGAAGTTCCACATCTGGACCACTGACCAATTTCTCAAAAAAAAAAATTTATTTCCATCCTTCATGATAATTCCTGAAAATCAGGGTGCAACAATGGTGGTACCAGAGCAAGGTTGGGAGAGAATATTCATGGACATCCACACCTTAGGATCATAGGAGAATTTAACCAAGATCTTACAACTTAATTACTAATACTAAAATTTTATTTGATTCATAACTTATGCGGAAAGTTGACTTTTGAAGAAATTGGTATAACAACAACAATGAAGAATGAAGGACGTATATTAACGTGTCAGGATACTAAGTAAATTATAGGATTATATTGAGTTGTGGTGAGGACACCCGCGCACGGGTCCGGTTCGACCCGACCCACCTTTACCGTCAGAGGAGGACGTCGGCAGCGACTGCGGCATCCATGTGGCTTGACGATGATTAGCTTGATGACTGAAAAACATATTTCATGTTTATGGACATTATAGACATGTGTACGGCCCGTTTTTGGGCCCATTTAGCTATTTTCTATTTTTTTTATATTTTTCTGCACGATTTTCTCTTTTATTTTAACTTAGGGGTTATTCTGGTCATTTATATTTTTAGGGTTTCACTAGGGTTTGGAAACTCTATTTAAGGTCTTGTAATCTCTCTTGGAGACTGGTTGATGATTATGGAATGAAAATAACGTTGAGCCACCATGTGCATGTGTGTGTGCAGGGCAAGAAGCCCTAAGGTGTGAAACCCATATCCCCTTCTCCCTCCTTCCCTCCTCCCTCTTTTACATCTCTCTCTCTCACTCTCCCTCCCATCATCTAGTCGCGGTCGGCCAACACCGCAGAACGCGCCAAAATCGGAACTGGTCCAACGCCGGCCTCGCCACACAGCAGCGCCACGTCGTTTGCAGCTTGGGGACGTCGTCGCCCGTGCCCAACCGAGGGCGAGCGCGTCCGCCTGAGCACTACGCGGCACATGCCAGGAGCGTCCTGCCCGCCGCCACCTTACGACGTGGCATCGCCGCGTCATTTGCGGCCTGGGCCTCGTCACTTGTGCCCAAGCGAGGGGGGCGCACGCCTGGTCGCCACGCGACGCCCCACCAGGGGCGTCCCGCCCATCGCAGCCGCCACGTGACATGCCCGCTGCAGTTGCGCAGCTCGCACCTCGTCGCCCGAGCCATTCCCGCTCGCCTGCCGCCCCCACGAGCCATGTTGCGGCCTGGGGTGAATTCACCCGCCCCCAGCATCGTCGTTCGAGCCACGTCGGTCCCGCCGCTGCCGCGCCCTTCGATCGGGCCTCTTTTACGTGCACGAGCCTGTGCCACTATGGGCCCGAGCCTAACCAGCAGTCCGATCCCATTGTTTGTGGCCATCCGAGGGGCCCTGTCAACTGCGCTTCCTGGTTCGCCAGTGCCCGTCCGCGGATCCTCACCGTCCCGATTTGTGGCCCCACTTGACAGTGGGTCGGTTAGTGATGATTTTGACTTATCTCCTTACAACTTGCTCCGTTCAATATATGGTTAAATTTGTGAGTTTAGGATCCTAGCTACTTTATTGAAATATTGCTGCCGGAAGTGTGAGATCGAGTGACCCGTTCTGGCCCTGTTTGAGCGTGTGGACCATGTTGTAGTTGCCCTAGCCACTAGGTGGTCCTCACTACTGACGACCATGTTCGTTTCTCGCTGTAAGGGACGATTCCCGGGTTTATTTGCGAGCTACTTTCACGTATTTTCTCTCATGGACATGGCGGTTGTTTGATGATCGTTCGTTGTTCACTGTGGTGTTCATGCTGATCTCAGTTCATAGACGTAGTTCGAAGTCTTATTCGGTAGCCGTTCCGCATCAAGTTGTCCTTTATGATATTATGATTTGAATGGGATTAGCATGGAAAATCTTATTTATCATGTCATAACTCAAAAGACTATAATCCATTTTACCCACTTACTTGCAGAAATAAGGTGAGTATAATTAAAGGAAGTCTATTTGATAGTCATTTTCTAAGAAGAAAGAACTAAACATAACAAAATCACCCTGTTAACCATACACATTTGTGTCATGAACCATTAACCAAACACCAAAGCAAATAAATGATAAATATACGCCACAGATTGATAATAAAAATGCACCCCATACCTATGTGATTTGTTGCAAACTGCAGTTCTATACCATCTTTGGAAAGTGAGAAAGGAATGGCCATAACACCTGCATTGTTACTTCAGGCAAGAATTCAAAAGAAATTATTATACATTTAAGAATTGATGCTGAAGTGAAGCACTATTTCCATCAAGAATGTTAGTGCACAAAATGCACATCCATTCTACCACAGTCTAAGAATGAAAAGGGAAGGCAACTGTGAATACATGCTGTCTTACATAAGAATGTTCACTGGAAGATTCAACGAGCTGAATTCTGAAGCAAAGTTTCTTACAGATGCCAAAGAACTAAGATCTAGCTCTAAGACATCAATCTTTGCTGTAGGAATTTCTGTGAGAATTGATTCTTTGACATTTGCACCAGCAGACAAATTCCTTACACCCATAACTACATGGACACCACGTAAGGCAAGAACTCTTGTAGTTTCAGCCCCAATACCACTTGATGCTCCTGACATAAAGTACTAAAGGTATTAGTTACCATCAAGTATTGAATTCGTATAATCAAAACAAGTGGTCCTCAATCCTCATCATTCTAAATAAGGTGACTTTTTTTTTTTTTTCTGAAAAAAAAGAAGCTGCTCTCGTTGAACACAATTCATAAAGGATAATGCATAATAAAGTAAATCTTCACAAATCTTCTGACGGAGATCACGTAATAAGTTTTCATTATCCACACGATGAGAACAAAAATACACAGACAATTTGAACGAAGACAGACTAGCCTTATTTCTGTAGTTGATCAGATCCTTTTACAGTTTACTTCTGGCAATCAGCACAAATGCATAGGAAGCTTTTGAGAATGAATAGAGGAAATTTTTCTTTAAATCTTAGTAACAATATTTTAGTCAGGACTCAGTAGTGGCTGTATAAGAATCCAAGATTCTGAGTTAGATTAACAAGAACGTTTTGATCTTAGAAAACAAAAGAAGAGGGAAGATGAATGCATTAACTAAGTAGCTTGGGTTAAGCACTCTCACTATCACAAGCGCTGAGACCCCCCCCACCCCCCATTACGACTTGAAGCTAGACAAGGGGAGGGTTTCTATCCAATTGCTTGAGGTTAACCTACGAGCAATAACACAGGCGTTACCAACCTGTCTTCTCATACAATCCTGCTTTAGCTCATTTTGGCCATCTTTGTCATCTTTATAAGAGAAGGTACTCCTGCTCTAACGCACTCCTGACTAACTGGTTCACATAAACCTTTTGTCCCCCAATATGGTCCATCAAATCACAATTCATTGGAAAGACAAAAGTTCACATAGATAATAAGAAAAAAACTATTTACCAAGGTGATAAAATTATTATAAAAGCTTCTACAAGGGGTGTGGCCATTTTCTAGCTTTCCTGCAGTCATGCATAGGTAACAGCACCTGATCATCACTTCAATCCACCCGAGTTTTTAGGAAACTAAGGTGTCACTCATGGAAAAGATCACACGGATATTGTTACCATATATATATATATATATATATATATATATATATATATATATATATATATATATATATATATATATATATATATATATATATATATATATATATATATATATATATATATTTATATATCAGGGTGATAAGTTAATTAGACAAACACTTACAATGGGTGTGGCCATTTTATAACTTTCCTGAGGTCATGAGTAGATAATAGCACCTGATGATCACTTCTGAGTTCTAAAAACAAAGACGCCATTCATCTAACAGATCATGCACCTTTTAAACTGTATTTATCAAGCCTTCACTGAATCCTCTTAGTCTTTCTTTCACATCAAATTCAGTAACTAACAGCAAGGAGGCTTAAAGTAGTAGAAACAAAATAACTTCCTCCCAGACAAGGTAGTTGTCCTTCCAAAGATCTGATAACAAAGGGAAATATCTATCCAAAGCATCCCACAGGACAAAAGCAAAAGAAAGAAAGATTCATAAAGAATTTGGACCATACCAACGCAAGTATTGGACCAATATATACATTTCATCTTAGGGTAACACTAACATGGATGAATCCTTACACATATACAACATCATCTGCCACATGGGCAACATAACACACAACTCTCCAACACCACCCTCCAAAATTCGCACAGAAGCATAGCTATATGTTCCGAACGGAAACTTAGCATTGCAAACTTGAGAGTTAGCTTATAAGGTAAGAGCGGGAAGAAGATGAGGAGAAGAGAAGGAGAAGACCTGTGACGACGGCGGTGAGACCGCTGCCGTTGACCCCTTCGGTGACGTCCTCTCCGGTGGAGGAGGAGGAGAACCCGGATGGGCCCGTCCTGCTAAACGGCCACATTCCCTCTCGTCGCTGCGCGCAAAAAACTGGAGACGCCGGCGAAGCGATCGGAAGAACGGCAGCCCGATCCCGACCACGAGGTGGGATTGACCGCGAGGTGGGATTAGAGTTTGCTTGTGGACATTTGCAGTAAAACGTCTAACTAATTTTATTTACGTTTCGGTGCAGAGAACAACATGAAAGTTGATGAAACATATAACGAGGAATCGGATAATTGTAATAAAACCTCCAACTAGTTTTATTTATTGTTTAATGCAGATAGCAACATGATTGAGACCTAATGCGATCGCTTTCTTTGTTATATGCGGGTCCAGCATCTCCGGCCGCTTGATGGGTCTGGTGGGGGTTGGCAGTTGGTCGTTGGCACAGGGCGACCCATTTTCCTGTGCATTTTGCAATGGGTGATATTTACTGCAGTGTATATATACTGTGCAGGGAGCTTGCTGCACTGTGACACTGTGTGAACTGTGATACAAAAAGTGACAAATTTTTTTTTGGGGATTTTTGTATATATATTCCTAAAAATTACAGTATTTGTATCTATACTCTTAACTCTCATGTATTATTATAAAAAATTAGTTGCATTTCCCTGTGATGCACGACGAATTAACATATTTGAATAAAATAATTATAATTAATATAAGTGAAGTTAATTTTTTACTATGTGTCAATGAATGAATAAAATAATTACAAAATAATATATGTTCAGAAATGCTAACATCTTTTTTCTATGAATGTTAGGTCAGTTGTTTAGTAAATATTAAAAATTCAGAACTATTGTATCTAATTGAAATATAGATTGAGTGAGAAAACTAAAAAGTAAACTCAATATTATTATTATTATCATCCCATGAAATTATCTTAGAGAAAATGAGAGAGAGATTGGTCTCCTTAATAACGAAATTAGTTATTATTATCTTATGAAGTTATCTTAATAATGATAATAAATATTAAAATTTATTATTATTATCTCAAAAGATTGTCTCAATATTAACAACAACAACAACAATTGTGAGAAAAGTGAATCAGAAATTAGTCTTGTTAATAATAATAATAATAAATAAGAACAAAATTAATAATACTTTCAAAATAATAATAATATCAAAATTAATTATTATTATTATCTCATGACATTACCTCAACAATAATGATGATAATAATAATAATATAATGTCAAAATTAATTATTATTATCCCAAGATATTGCAACAACAATAACAACAACAACAATAATAATAATAGGACACAGAAAAATAGGAGATAAAGATATTAATAGGGACAGAAAAATGTGAAAGAAGATAATAGTAATAATAATAATAATAGTAACAATAATAATAATAACAACAATTTTTTAAAAAATAATAATATAAAAATTAGTTATTATTATCTTATGAGACTATCATTTCGATATTAATTTTTAATAATAATATATCAAAATTAGTTATTATTATCCCATTAGACTACCTCAACAACAACAACAATACAATAATATTAGTTATTATTATCTCAGGAGATTACAATAACAATAATAACAACACCAATAATAATAGGAGATAGAAAAAATAAGAGAGAAATATTAATAGGAAGAAAGAAAAATGTCAAAGATGAGAAAGATAGATGATGATGATGACTATTACGTTACTATTAAGTTAGTATATTATAATAATAATTATTTTATTACGTTATTTCGTTATTTTCTTAATGCATTATGTTACTTTTAATCTTACTACATCTTTATGTTATCACATTATGTTATTATTATGTTACTATGTTATTACCTTAATATGCTGACAATCTGTGGTAAACAGTAAACAAGAGGAGGTGAAAAACAAATGTCAGATAAAAAATAGAATCAACAGATTTAACTAATTCTTCATATATTTTAATATTAAAGTAAACTTAAACATGTAGTCCTTACTTATTTTCGTCTTTTCACGTTAATTCCTGCTAACAAAAATCATAACATTCTCTTCTCTCTCCACAGGTGACTCTCCCGGTCTTATTCGCGCCATTGATACAAAAATTTTCTCATTGATTCAATGATATAATTTACATTCAGATCTTCTACTCTATTTTTGTTTATATTATTTTATTTATACTTTATTCAATTTGATTGGTTTGAAATTTTAGAAAAGAATAAATAAGAAGAGGTTGTAGACGATAATAAATGAATCAATGAGTGATCAAATGAAATGTAAATGGTACACACAAAAAAAGAGAGAGAAGAAGATCTAATTCTACCACATCACAGTAGCGGATTCAATGGCAATATCCTGAGGGGAGGACATGGCATCCATTGGCAATTAACACTGTTCCATGCAACGTGGCTCTGACGACTCAGCTATAATGCTTTTCTTTTTTTTCTTTTCCTCCAGTAACTTTGGCAGAGTGGTTTGAGGGACATGCTCCAACCCTAAACATATTTTGTCACATTCACCAAAAAGAAATCCTCAAATCCACAACTACACGTTTTTTCATTTTGGAAAAGGAAAAGCGAGTTTAAACCCGCTGCTGTTGCATAATTGCATTGGATCAGATAACAAGGTGGGGAGAATAGTACTGTTGGGAATTTCTCCCAGCCCCTAGTGAGGATTACAAGAGAAAAATTTCTGGAATTGGCCAACCTGTGTGCTGCTTGATCTGCAGGCCTGGGAATGGAATAAATGAACTATAAGATGATCTCTTCAAACAGTTCCCACACCACGTCCTCCCCATGCAAGAGCGGCAGCATCAACGCCCTATCAGCTATCAGTTGCCGCTGATCGACTTCAGTTATCAACCGGAAAACGATTTTGTAACTCGTGCATTTGACTCCACATTTAACACCACATACATAGTACACCTGATCTGCTTTCCTTGCATGCAGCATAAACTGGATGTCTTCACATGATCAAAACAAAGTTTGCACCTGTCTTTCCATGTAAACCAAAGGATGGTATTAATATATCTTGCTGAGTAGTAGTGATTGGTTAGCTGAATCCTTACACCAGAATTGAGTTGGAGTTGATGGTCATTGAACTAGCGAGCCACACACCCTGCGCAAAGGGACATTGAAGGAAAGATGGGTGCTATCTTCATCAATAGCCTGGTCGCACAAGGGATCTGTACCACGGCAATGCTTTGCTCCGACACAACTGAGTGCTAAGGCCCCGACAATAAATCTGCATAAAAAAATGACTTGTCTTAGGTCGAAATATACTGCTCATATTTTTGCTCCAAATGACCCTCCATATGCGATTTGGAGTAGATGTTGAGGGAGTTTGATTATCTATGAGTGTAGGACGTCCGGTCCGATGGATCGGACGGAAACGTGTGATAAAAAATCCACATTCAAACCATTTGGGACGGCCTCAAGTCAACTATATATTTTTTTGAAAAATATTTTTTTTCTTTACACCCAAATCAAAGTTAATATTTTATTTTTGAAAAGAAACATATAGTCGACTCGTCCGAATATACCATCGGAATTTTGATCAAACACTCTAAAATATTAAAAAAATTGACAAGAAAATACAAAAAATGAGACGAACTCACTATACGTGCAGTGCAGCAACCATTACTCATGAGTAATAAATATCCTGTAGGCAGATTTAGTTGAGAAGTGGCCGTCTAGAGTTAAGATCCGGATCGCATCATTTGCTCTGTCCTGTAGGATTATACAAGGAATCTCAACAGTAGATCTTTGAGAGAATTGGGATAAAATGACATCTCTTTTCCATGAATGATCTGAGGTATTGACAAGATCTGCAACCTTAACAAGGGTGGTATTGACCACTCTGCTTGGTGACGAACTGATGATGTAGATCCTGGTATACTCGTTAGCTGTGGATCTTTCCAAATATTGATATGCCTGCCATTACCCGCAACCCATCTGGTGCCTCTCCGAATGAATTGTCTGACACTCGGTATATATACTTTAGAATGATTTTGGTGCAGCAAAGATGATCTCTTGAGATATGTCGCTCTTAACAGAGATGCCCATAGGAAGCTTTGATTTGAGAGAGGAACTCCAAGTTAGGATTCATTAAAAGAGCTTAGTTCGTCAAGCAGATATCTCTAATTCCCAGGCCTCCTGCAGTCCTCGGTTACGTGATCTTACTCTAGTCTGTAAGATAATGATGGCCACCAAGAATTCTTTTGAAGTTGTTGGCAAAGAAATCCTGACAGAGCTCATAATATAGGTTGGGATTGAGGCAAGATTTGATAGGCAGTCCTACCTGTTGTGGATAAAGTTTTGGCCTCTTGGATGCTTGAACAACTTTATTGATGGCTCTCCCAAAGAAAAGGGGTATTAAAACAAACCACCTTGGGTGGACGCCCCCCATCGAATCTACAGGACGATAACAACCCCCTAGTTAAACTCTTTTTGGTACAAAAGTATGAACCGTTCAATTTTACTACTGTGGCAGCACAGAAGCAGAGGAGGAGGAGAGAGAGCTGGCATCCGAAATGTCATAACCATGATCTTTTCCCCTCTAAAACCTTGCTTAGATTCAACTTAAGTACACGGGAATGGAGTCATCATAAAAACGTATTTAATCATCCTACACAGACATAAGTAACTCTATAATAAATAAACATGAAAAAAGTGTCCAACTATACAAACTCCAGATAAATATACAGAAAACGCATTTATAAGAAAGTTTATGCTAAATCCTAACGAATTTGTGTTAAATCTATTTTTTAAACATCTAAACTATGATTATTATGAAAACCAAGCCTACACCAAGTTTATAGTTTGCATCCAAACAGGCCAAAAAAAGCTAGATAAGGATATCCACAATCTTGTTTCTAAAATAAAGCCAGTCTCCATTATTGACACATCCTAACACACACAAGGGAGGGAATGGTGGTGCCTGGCAAGTGACATGTGAACAAGAACAACACACCCAAGGCCTCCTCCTCTCACGCCTTAGCTTTCTGCCCGTAATACTTCTTCAAGGCCCTCGGCAAGTAGACGGGGAGCAGGAAACCGAACAGGTTGAAGCCCCAGAAGAGGAGGTTGGCCACGGCCAGCCCCCGCCCCACGCGCACCCGCCACGCCGACCCGTGCTCCCCCTCCACCTTCCCCACCTCCGCCCGCAGCCACTCCATGATGGCGAAGATCCGCCGCGTGTTGTACAGCACCGGCACGAACACGCGCACCGGCAGGGAGAACCCCCCCGCGAAGGTGACCCCCTCCATGAACACCTGGCTCGCCAGCAGGAACACGTGCGGCGCGGCGGCCGCGACCCCCGGCTTGTCGCCCTCCGCCACGCCCTCGAAGATGTAGGCGACGGGGAGGACGAGGCCGACGACGGCGCCAACGAGGACGTAGGTGCCCAGCGCGCGGTTCCGCTCGCCGAAGACGGGCGGCTCGGGGCCGGGTGTCTGGGAGGGGAAGGCGAAGCGGGAGAGGAAGTGGACGTAGGCGAGGGAGAAGACGAAAAAGGCGAGGTCCTCGGTGGCGACCAGGCCGCTGGCGGAGAGGACGACGATGAGGGCGAGGGCATTGAGCTGGCGGAGGGAGAGGTAGCGGCGGCGAGGGGGCGGAGGGGGTTTGAGGGCGCCGTGGGCGTGCACTACCTGCTCCGCCTCTTCTACCTCCTCGCCGGCGAGGCGGATGTCGCCGCCGGACATCCCCTTCTTCTTCCTCTTCTTCTTGTTGGAGCCGAGGAAATGGGTAAAGGGTGTGCCTGCGAGACCTGAACCAACCGAGAAATGTCCAGAGCACGCCTGCAGGATGGGCCCAACCCAAGTGGGAAGAAGAGACGTAGGAGATGAGATGGAAGGACACCTGTCTGGTTCGCAGTCGTTGTCGCAGGTAAGTGGACGCGTGTAGATAGATGCGCCATAACACACGATATCGTGGACGAGTAGAGGCTAGGGAATCACATTCTCGCCATCTTTGGATTACAAATCGGGTCAAGAAATAGGAACTGGAAATAGGAACTGTTATTGAAGCTTGCAAGCAAGGATGTAAAAAGATCGAATAGTAATTTTATTTTTATTTTTATTTTTTAAGTAATATATATATATATATTTGTTTCTTTATTTTTATCTTTATCTTCATCCTCTTATATTTTTATCTTTTAAATTTATTAAAAATTGATACATAAAGATTAAATTATCGGATAATACTATATGTGAATATAAGTTTAATTTTTTATCATTTCTATAGGGAACGAAGGAATTTTACTTTCAAAATATACACATTTATATATTCTTTTTAATTGATTCTTATAAATTTAATTTATATATCACATGACATATGTCAGAATAAATTTTACAAATTGGTAAATGAGAAAGAGAAAGGGTTAGAAGAATAGTGTGGACAATAAGATATGCAATTGTGCAAGTACATGATTGGAGATTTTACTTCGAAATAAAAGTTTTAAATAAGATATGATCAATAGATAAGATAAACAAAAAAAAATAGATGAATACACAGATAATGGGACTAAAAAAAAAAATCTTTATTTTTATTTTAAATTATTCAGATATAGATAGTATACTTATTTTTATCTTTTAACATGTATCTTTTTATGATCTTTAAGTTTTAGATATCATTTGCATCCCTGTTCTCAAGAACTGAAGTTATTTACCCTCACTGGACCAATAGACCTCACTTGAACCATATCGCAGTAGTAAGTCTTTTCCGGTGAAGTTTATATAGTCGAATATCCCATCATCCTTTTTCTTTTATTTACTCTGATTTCTTACGTTGGCATATTTTGGTGGATGATATCACGCGCCAGATCTAGATATCAAATGGAGCGTTCTTTTGATGTAGAGTAATATTTGTTGCACAATTAAATTGTACCCTAAATCCAGTCACATTACATAATCTTTTATGGTTAGATCACGTGACTAATTTAGTCAATTAGACGAATTGACATTGTCATCCCCGTAATATTTAGATTGAGAAATATTGTTTTCAATTGACAAATGCAGCTTCAATTGACAAATACGATTTTCGGTTGACAAATACAGTTTTCGATCGACAAATACTGATATTTGTGAATCGAAATGTGCATTTAATTGAAATATATATTTGTCGAAAATTATATTTGTCAATCTAAAATCGTATTTGTTAATCGTAACTGTGTTTGTCAAACGAAAATTATATTTGTCAATTAAAAATGATATTTTTCAATCCAAACATTATGAGGGTGATCATATCAGTTTGTCTAATTAATTAAATTAGTCACGTGAGCCGACCACAAATGAACGGACTTGTGCACAATGAACGGTGAATGACGAGGCGGGATGGGTGTTCGATTTGCTCTCCACATATTTGCAATCGCACGGCACCACGGATATGATGACAAATGGACGGCGCGGATGGTTCCCACTAATTAGAGTAAACAGCGCGTGCCGCGTTTGCTCACTATTTTTTTGCTCTCCAGACTGAATTTGCCAGCCGACCCTCTGCACATAGAGGACTGGACGAAAGAACGACAGCAAGGAAGGAAAAGGATCAAATTTGGAGCGAGTATGATGTCGCGTGCCACCTCCCCTTTCTTTACTTCTTGTAATGATAATTTCAAATGATAAGCCAATAATGAGATAAAAAAAAAAACGTTCCGAACGTTGTTGCTTTCATCGGACTATTTACATCTATACGCATCCTGTCTCTCTGTCCTCTGACCTATGTCTCTTATATATTATAATAGGTCCCTCCTATTCGTAGTTGTAATTGGGTTGCTATACTTGTTCATGATTTTTTTTCAGCCATCATAATAAACAAATCTTCGCACTGGGAATGTAGGAAAATTATAAGAAATAAAAATAAAATTATAGATTTGCTCATCTTATTTCCATACTATTAAATAACCTCGTTGCGTCATAATACTTGCAAAAATGTTCTACAGTTAAATTCCATTAAAGATTTTACTTTTAACCGTTAAATTAATTTGAACAAAAATGCATCTTACATAAAGATATTTTTTTAATTGACACATTGTACCAGAGAGAGAGAGAAAGAGAGAGAGATGAAAAGAGAGAGAAAGAGAATTGAGCAAATAATCAAGATATTTTAAACATTTTAAAACTTAGTTAAAAGTTAATTAAGATTAATAAGATATATTTAACAGAATGCTAATAGATGACAGCAATAGAGACATTTTAACAAGTATTGCCATTTGCAAGTATTGCAACACAATGAAGTTATTTACAATAACATGAAAATAAGATGGACAAATCTATAATTTTATTTTCAATATGATTATACATGTGATTATCCAAGATTATATTGCACCTTTTAGTTTTCCTTGTACGACAAGCACATGTCCTATTATATGTTATTTCCAATACTTCCCATAAAGTATCATATCACGAAAAAATTGAGATGACATCTCACACTGCAGAGATTGAGATATGCATCTCAAAACCTATATGTAACTTGGTAGATCACTACTCAGAGTTTGAGTGAATTTGATATCTCACCGAGTTATCTGATCAAATGGCTAATTCGATTTGGCCCTTGGGATCTTGGCCCTTGGGAGTAATTGCACCCTTCGGACTAGAAGCGTAACAATGTGCCACCGCATCCCATTATAAAACGAAGTGTATGAAAAAGTTCCCAACCCACGGACTCCACTACATGCTTATCATGAACGTGGAGTTTATTGACCTTGACGACGATCAATGTTTTCTCCTGTACCAAAATCTCAATAAATCGATGAACATAATCTATTTAAAACTTCCACCGGCTAAAAGAACAGATAGAAATGATGGAATGCTATGGAAGGTGAACTTGCTGCAATCCATCAACTCAATAATTACGCCAAAATTGGCATCCATCTTAATGCCTATGTGATTCAGATATTGCCATCGATCACTTACATTTCAGATTAGGCTTGCCTTGTTAAACTTGATCTTCAGAATAGGCTTGCCTTAGAATTTTTCCAATAACATATACCGAACAGAAAAGCAAAGATGAGAACGCAAACCTGAATTGGCTGGCAGAATGAGCAAACAAACATACCGCAGTTCACGTAAAATGAGATTTAAGAAACCTGAGTAAGCCTGAAGCAACCAAATCCTGCAACGCCAAACCTAACTTTATAATGCAAATGAGATGTATTCTTGCACATCATTTTTAATGCCCAAAAACATGTTGGATCAAAGACCACAACGTTATACAAGCATTCGTTCTACATATGTAATATATCTTCTGCCAATTCATTTCCTAAATGGGAAAATCTTATTCATTTGCTTAATCAACCACTGGCAAAAATACCACCTCATGAGTCAGGACGAAGAAACGGAAAAGGCAAATAATAGCAAGATAAAAGAACAGATCCTGAGAAGAATTCGGCTACAATAACTCCCCGGTGGCTGAGAAGGGAGAAATTGTAAATATTGGTGGACTAAGAAAGCACTTCCAAATACCGCTTCGCACAGAAGACCATGCCAAAAACTGGAACCTCTGCTCAAACTATATAGGGGATATGTAGAACTGCACAACTAAGAGAAGATGTATCGCTATCCTCAGCTTTGCTTGGCTATATATTTCAGAGTGTAGCTTTTCTCAGGCTTAGCTCTGAACTTAGGCTTGTAAATGTTGGTGGATGCTGGCTCAATTGATGCCATCCCACTATCCTGGTTTTCACGGTTCTCAAGGTGACCGAGACCAGAGCAGTCTAGCAGCTGCAGTGGCACTTCCTTGGATGATTCTTCCAAGGTGTCCATATCAGGTGCATCAGCACATGATTTTTCAGGAGTACCAACATCATCCATTGATCTAGCATCAGTTACCGGGGAGAGAACAAGCTTCACATGGTCAGACGTCAAGGCCTCCTTCCACCCTGCAAAAGTTTGAGGTTTGTTAGACAAATAATTAACCAGCCACTCTCTAAAATGTAAAAAGCAAACTGCTCGAGAACAGGTAGGATCCACTATGCCTAAAGGCCAATTTGTCATGCACCCTGACACCCCCCCCCAACACACAGAAAAAAAGGACACCGACACAGCAGAAGCTGACCTACGTGATTTTCACAAACCAAAACACATACAACTACTAAGCTTTGCTGTCTTACGTATCTCTCATCCCCAATCATGGAGGTAGTTGCTCAAGATGGGTTTAGAGTTGAAGAAGGGGTTTCATGATTTTCAGACTGCATGGTCAAAGCAGCAGCCATCAACAACAAAACCCTGACCCCCCAAAAAAGGGGAAAAAAAAAACACAAGAAAAGAGAGGCTGGAAGATAAATCGCTGACTTTGTGAAAGAAAAGCCGCTGCAACTTTGCTGGAGAACAACTTGGGTACAGACAGTTCTGGAACTTCAGACACCGCAAGTGAATCCCTGGCCATCTCAGACCTGCAATCACCCATTCCACAATCTGCCAGACAGCTCTGATCAGGCAGAATACGAATAGACCTTGTGTCAGGAGACTCGGCAATGTCTGCTTCTCTATTGTCACATTGAACTGTTTCAGGAATGCCATCTTCTTGTCTATCCACATGCAATTTCTCTGATGACTGGTTTACATTGTTCAGTGTAAAGTCAGTCTTGACCAGCTTCTCCTGAACACTATTCTGTCCCAAGGAAACACGATTTTCATTGAAGTCGTTACAGTCTTTTAGAGTGACACTGATGGAACCTATCAAAACTTTACAACTTTCAATTCCATCCGATCTGTTCCTCGTTCCTTTCTCTCTACAATTCATACCCTCTTCTTCACACTCCAACTTGTTTTTCCTCGTCCAAACCATTTGGCTGTTGACCACTGAGGCGGGCCTTGTATCCTTGAAGCCATTATGCTTCTGCCCAACCATTGGTTTCGCCACAGAAACCTGAGAATGGAAACCACCTAAGCCATATCTTAATGGCCTCAAGACTGGTCGATGCAAAAGAGTTGGCTCACTTTGGGCACTTTCCTGCTGCACTTGGTGTTCCCAATATTGATCAGCATCTCCATTTTCTGGATAGCATGTCTCATCGGCAACGATGCATGATGACTGTGCATTCTCGAGAGCTGAGTGACTGGAATAGACTGATAAGTCAATAGTTGCTAAACCTGTGTCTGAAGGCATCATCGGGCTCTGTGTTTCTTCTGAACCAGAAGTGCCTTCAACTGCATCACATAGACCCTCCTCAGTCCCAGATTTGTTTACAATCTGTTCCTTCATTTTTTGCTCTTTTTGCCTCAGCTTCTTCATTCGCTTCCGTTCCAAAAGCTCAGCTTGCCTGTGAATGTCAAAATGCCAGTTGACTCAGCCAAGAATAAGGGGGGGAAAGTTGCGTACTATAACAACTGAAAAAAAAAAAACATAGAAAAGGATAATGCATATGGAATATGGATGTGTCTACTCTATTGATGTTCCATTGAAGCAATCAACCATCAGTTAAGATACATTACAATATAAAATGTGACATCCAGCTTATCCTAGATATGCCATTCTGTAAAAATCTTTTTTAGCTTGTATGAGTGTTAAAAATAGGAAAAAGATTATGCACATGGAACATGGATGCGTCAAAATCATAATGCTGAATAAAATGGCAAATTGTATAAAAATAGTAGTTAAGAAACTCCTAGATAAATCTTAAGTTAAAAAGACCTTTGAAAAAGAGACCTGGTGGACAAAAGGCTATTAAAGAAAAAGGAGAATATTTTAATGTTTTAAAGTGTTGCAAAAGAACACAGACGATCAAATCTTTAAAGAACACAAAACTACAAAAATAGTGCTATAAGACTTATCATAAACTAGTAACTCAGGAAGGCTAACATTTAAATTTGATAAACTAAGGGAGAAAAGGAAGGATTTAGATTATGTGAGATGCACTAGGTTGATGATAAAAGGATTATTAAAGATTTTGAAACTAAGAAGAGGTTGCAAACCTATTCAAATGGTACTAAGAAAATAGTCAGTCAAGCAGAATTGAAGGCTCTTAAAGACTTATCATAAACTAGCAACTCAGGAACGCAAACATTTAAACCTGATAAATTAAGGGAAAGAAGGAGGAAGGATTTAGATTATGTGAGATTAGGGGTGTCAATTGGGGGGGCCAGCCCATGGCCCAGCCCAGCCCAGCCCAACCCATATTACAGTAAATTGTGCTGACCCAAATTATCTAAACTGGGTTGGATTAAATTTGGGTCGGCATTAATCAAATTTGGGCTAAAATTGGGCTGGCCCAGTTTAACCTATTGTTGAACCCAAAAAAATCTCGTATACAGATATGCAGATTTGCATTATATGAGTATGCATATATGACGCATGTTCGCGTCGATGCGAAATTCCCATGGGAGAATACACATGCATAAGAGTGATGATAGGTCCATGAAGGACCATGTCATGCAAAATAAAATGCACGCCTATGATATAGGTGAATACTAGAAATCCGTGGGAAACCACGGATTCGCATTACGAGGGCAGCGGGGCAAAAGACATACCTAGGCCACGAAGGCCTTAATCAGATTTTTTGTTTTTAGGAGCCTGAGATAGCCCCAAATTGCGTGCTTCGGCTCCCGAAATCAGCTCCCGAACCGCCCTTGCAATGCTCGATATTGGAACCCGATGGGAGACCCCAAATGCAGCGATAAATGGGACCCCGAACGTTGCAAAACAAGGGTCAAAAATCAGTCCCGAAATGGACTAAAATCTGTCCCGAAATGGGGCAAAATCAGTCCTAGAACTCCCCCAAAATGGCCCCGAGATGAAGGCCCAATAGTGGGGGAGATAGGTCTAATAGGCAGCCCTATGGGTGGGGTCAAGATGAGGCCCAATAAGCCCCCAAATGGGCCCAAGTTCAGTCCCAAAAGTGGGCTGAAATCTGCCCCGGAATAAAGAAAAATCAGTTTGGGAACTTACCCAAATCAGTCCCGGGACGGAGGCCCAATGTCGGGAAAGTCAGGCCCAATAAATGGCCCAAGGGAGAGGCCCAAAAAGAGGCCCAAAAGGCACCCCTAACAGGCCAAAGTCTGTCCCGGAATAGGCCCGAACCAGTCCCGGAATGGGTCCAAAACAGCCTCCAAGCTTGTCCAAAACGACCTCAAGTGATGGCCCAATAACAAGGGAGGTTGGCCCAATGGATAGCCCAATAAGAAGGCCCAAATAGGGAGCTCAAATGGGCCCAAAACCAGTCCACAAGAGGGCCTAAATCTGCCAAAAGGGGGAAGAAATCCCCAGAATTCCCAAAATGGCAAAAGAAGAGGAAGTGGACCCCTCTCTCCCATCCCCTTTATTTAAATAGGCCAAGAAGGGGGAGGAGAGAGAGGGGGAACCAGTGGGGGGAGCCCCCACCGGTTGGGAACCCCCCCCACCGGTTCCAAGAGGGAAACCGGTGGGGGGGGAGGGGTTCCCTCCCTCTCTTTCTCCTTTAAAAATTCAAAAAATGAGGGGAGGGGGGGGTGTGTTTAATGGGGGGTTTAAATGAGGGATCTTAACCCCATTCACATGGGTTAAGAATCCCATGTGGAAACCCCATTTAAACTCCATCTTAAGCCCCCTTTCACACCTAGCCCAAGCATGAATTTAATGGGGTTAAACCCCTTTCACATTGGCCTAAACCCAAACCCCCAAAATCTGAAAAAGAATATCCCGTTTAATGGGCCCCAAAAAGCAACAAAGAGAAGGAAGTAGGGAGGGGAACACCCCCCACCGGTTGTGGGAAACCGGTGGGGAGATCCCCCCACCGGTTCCCAACCGGTGGGGGGGGAAGGGGGCCATGGCCGGTGGCCATCCCCCCCATCGGCTGGAACCGGTGGGGGTGCCCACCTTTCCCCTTCTCCCTCTTTTGCTTGCCCTCTCTCATCCTCTCTTGCCATCTATTGGCCAATGGGGAATAAAAAAATGAAAATGGGGGAGGAAAGAGGCTCCAACCGGTGGCTCCCCCCACCTTGCTCCATCCGGTGGCTCCCCCCACCGGGCCTAAAAATTGGGCCTATAAATAGGACCCCAAGGCTCCAATGCAAATATGGATACAAAGGCACACCACAAGTGCACCCTATAAGGACACAAGCTGCCCACATATAGAGGGAGATTGTGGTGAAATTGGGAGGGAGAGTGCTGCCAATTGAAGACCAAATTCGGGTTTCTTAACCCGGATTTGCTGCGAAATTGGGGAGTTCTTTTCGTCCCGGAGAGCTCTCTCCTAAGGTTCTATCCTAAGGGGAAGCTCTGTCGAATTTTATTTGTAAAACGGTCTTATTATAAGGCGAAATGCTGCTGAATTAATACCAGAAATCCTGTGCCCATGTGTGTATCATTTAAATTTTATAATTATCACATTTTTAATAATATGCATGTATATAGTTTTCTAAAGCTAAAAATTTTGAAGTGCACCTCCAACCTAACTCTTAGCCTCACCCCTTAAACAAATAAAATATGAATTCAGAAAATTACATAAAAATTATAACTAAACCCAAAAGGTAATTTATAATTAATAATTAATTAATTGATAAAAATTCGGGAAAATCAATTAAAAAATCAGGAAAACCCATAAGAAAAAACAGTAAAAATCTGCAAAAAAAAAATCATAATAAATCTAGATAACCTCATATGAATAATTAATTAATTAATTAACTAAATTAATTAAATAAATCATAAAAAATGAATAAAAATCAGTAAAAACAGTAAGAAATCAGAAAGTAAAAATCTGAAAGAGCATAAACCGTTCATAAGGAACGCAATACATAAATATAAAATTACCAACATACCCCTATGTGTAATATTTACATATATAACCCCGAAAGCCCTAAAAATCAGATTATGAGTGAAATCTCTCACCAATATCCTCAATATCAAACCTTAAAACTTAATAACCCAGTTTAAGGGAAAATTACAAAAAAATCCCTCATACCTTAAAAATTGATTTCATAACCCCCATAGAGTGTGGAACCTTTTAAAATCCACCCTACATATACTTACAAATTGTCATGCTCTCGCAAGGCACCCATAATTACATAAAAGCCCCTCAAGGTGTAAAATTACAAAAAAGTCCCTATAAGGCTAAAAATCAAGAATCAATCCGCACAATTTAGAATTAATCTTCCGAACTTAAAACCAATCTTAATAACCAGGAGTCAATCCCAAATCACATAAAAATTGTCTCCGAACCGGGGTGAGGTTAAGGATTCAACTTAAAATATACTTTCATCTGCATATGCATGTGTTTTCTATAGTAGTAGCTTTGCATGATTAAGGGCATCATACGGACGGTTAATCAAGGGTTGCCGAGCAGTCGCTCGGCGTAATTAACACTGGCCGAGGTCAGTGGAGAGAGGTCATATACTCGAATCTTCGCTTGATTCGAAGTCCCGGATTCCCTGAGGGCTAATCCCAAGCTCTCATAGTCCGATAAAAAATATGAAGCCGACCTTAATTCCTCTAGATAAACAAAAAAAATGGATTTCCGAATAATCCGACATAGGAGGAGAGATATGTCTAGGTCAGGTCGCGACCGAGGGGTTAGAGATAGGAAACCTTCGACGCGCAAACAGATATGGCACGTCCGGTGGGACCTCTCTTCCCCTTCATCTCTCCGTCCGGTGATGCCCTCACCATAACTATGCTACTAACTTTGCTATATCTTATGCAGGTTGTTAAGTCGTTCACTCGCCGGAGCGATAATGGCAGCGAGGGTCACTTATGGCCCCCTTGCCGTGGCAGCCCACGTCCAGTGTGGGTATCTTATCGTGCCGACCATCTTCGGCAACTTCCCCGCGGTCGTGGGATCCCCGTACTTCCTGGGAGTAGTCCCAGCGCCGGAGTCGGTTCCGGCAGAACCAAAGAGGCACGCCTCCCGTACAAAGGAGGCCAACAAAGGCGGGAAGCGACCGATCGTCTACACCGCCAATACTATTACCACATTCCATGCTTCCTCATCCAGCAGGAGGCAAAAGAAGAAGAACACTTCCCCGAGTCCCTCCCGGACCGGGAAAACAATATTGGTTGGGGACCTGCGTATTCGTTTAGATGGCGGGGAACCGATCATTCCAAAAACTCGGCATGTCCCAACGGTCCCAGTTCACAACCGTTTTGGGGTTCTGCCGAAGGTTTGCCAGGAGGCGGCAACCTTTAAAAAGAAGAAGAAGACGCAAAAAGCCGTGGTTCATCGGCCTGCGTACGTTACATCCCGACACTCAGGGGGCAACACTATACCCCGGGCGCAGAATGATCTCATTCCCCAAAATGGGGGCAAACATCATGAGGGGCATGTGTTCCGCCTAAAGAAAATGTGGGTGACCAAAAAGGAAGCCCGCGAAATCCGCGAGGCTAGGGTTATCCTGGCGGAGCAGCAACCTCCCAGACCCGCAGGCCCGGTCAGGGAGACAAATCATCCATCGACTCGACTTCAACATAAGCGAAGTCGGGGAAAGAAAGATACCTACGAGGCGCAGCAACCCGCCCAAAAGCGGGCTTCGGTCTTCGAAAGACTCGGTGCTCTGGTACGACCGGCACAGAGGAAAAGAAGGACCGCCCGAATGACAGATGATGGCATCCGGATATACACCTGTTATACTTCCAGCACAAACCGGCAGCCTTCGGAGGAGCCGAATAATGCCGCTGGGGTAATACAAAGGGGTGGGCCGGTTACCCGCCAAATGGAGCAAGCCATGCGCCTGCTAGGCCAAGTGGGTCAGGGGGCAGAGCCATCTCGAGCCAATGAAGGTGCGGCCAACGCCCTGGAGCCAGAAGTCGCGCAACTGCCGCAAGAACAGCCGCAACCTCAAACCCTTGAGGAAATTAGGCAGGAAAATCAGCAGTTAAAGGCCTTGCTGTATAGCCTAATACAGAGGATGGAGGAGCAGCAAAGGGCTGCCCCGGCCCCTCCAATAAATCTACCTCCACCTAGGGCCGTTCCTGCACCTGTAGGACCCCCGGTTGTTGAGGTCAACTTCAGTCCTGAGGAGATTCAGGAAGATAGGGCTGAAGAGCCCAACTATAATGCTCATCAATCACGTGCGTCAGCAGAAGATGCGACAGCGTCGCAGAAGCACCTGATTGAGCAAATTGTTGAGGCCAAGATGGCCGAACAAGACGAAGGAATAAGCACATTTGACTTATATAAGGTGCCATTCCCGGTTCGTCATATGTTCAAAAAGCTTCCAGCAGATCACAGTAAACGCCCCAAAGTAACAAGATATGACGGGGAGGGCTCAGCTCAAGAGCATATAGCCCACTATATGAGTGATCTAGGAGAGTTGGCAACCGAGGAGGCATACCTTTTAAGGTTCTTCTCGACTTCTCTCACCGGCACGGCATTCCAGTGGTATGCCAAATTGAAGCCCAACTCTATAAGCAGCTGGGAAGAAATGCAGAAAAAATTCCTTGATCGCTTCAAAGTGTCGGAGCGGAAGGTCACTATCACTGAATTGGTGACACTTAAACAAGGGAAGAATGAATCCGCCGTGGATTATATCAAGAAATGGCGGAACCTCAGCATGAGGTGCGACAATCCACCCGTCCATGAAGACGCAGTGAGATTGTGCAAAAGGGGTTTGAAGCCTGAGATAAATGAGAAACTGATCGGAGCTAATGTTAGAAACTTCGATCAACTCAATAATATCGTGACGGAGATCGAAATGTTCTTCGCCGATTACCCCACTATACTTCCAAATAAGGGGAAAGCACCTAGGGAGCGAGGCGCTCCGGCCAAAGAAGTAAATACAGTCGACTTTTCTCCAGCTCCAGAAAGGAGCGAGGCTAGGGGAGGTCCCAGTGTCCCAGCAGCCAATAAAAAGGGGGAAGGGAAGGCGCCAGTTTCTTCCCTTGCCGAAAGAATGAAAAAGCCATACTCTTTTACCCGCGAGCATACAAGAAAATTGTTCGAAACATGTATGCGGGCAAAGCTTCTATCGCTCCCCGAGCCCAAAAAGCCAGCTGAGGCAGGCAGGGTTAATGAGCCGAATTATTGCCCATATCATCGAATGTTGGGGCATGTCATAGAAGACTGCTATGTCTGCAAAGATGAAATAGAAAAACTCATCCGTGAAGGCGCAGTGGAGATGGGTAAACATTTGGTAAGCCCACCCCAGCCTCACCAAAGAAATAAGCAGGCATTTGCTGTTAATGTCATCTATATGAGTGAGAGCTCATCTGGGTACCATCCCGAAGAAGAAGCGGTGAGGCCTTCTCCAGAGCGCGAGGCAACACCGATATATACTCCAGCAACTCCTCCCCCAGGGAACTCGGTCATGATGGTATTGGAAGGAATCCAGACCAGCCTGACAAGACTCTCATGTCAACAAGAAGAGCTTACCCAGATGATGGAGGGGCTCTCCAGGCAATTTTCAGAAACTCTGTCATTCAACAAGGTTGACAGATTCTTCTCTTCTGAGGGGCTGGAATCGGATCCCGATCGTCCTTCGAGGAAAAGAGGCAAACAGGCTATGTTTCCCAGAGGGGACTCGGAAATGTATCGCCAAGAAGAAACCACCTCTTATAGAAGAAACCATGAAAGCGTGAGAATAGCCGAAAGAGGGCAGCAAGCCAGGCGGATGGCCGATAAAGAGGCTGGAATACGCTTCAGAAATTCACTAACTCTAAGGGAAAGGCGCGCAAAGCCCTACTCATTCCCCAAAGACAAAGTTCGTGAACTTTTCCGACTTTGTATGAAAAAGAAAGTCATTGTTCTTCCAAAGCCAAGAAGGGAGGAAGAGATGCATATGACAGATGATCCTAATTTCTGTCAATACCACCGTGCCCTTGGGCACCGAACGGAGCATTGCTTCGTCCTCAAGGATGAGATAGAAAAATTAATCCAAGAAGGACAAATAAATATGGGGAAGTATCTGGTTGATCCCCCACAACCCCATGTGACTAATTACTCTGTGAATATGATCCATAAGTTCTCCTCCAATATGAAGGACATCACAGATAGTACACATAAGGAAATGGCATTTGATAGGCCTTCCACCTGTCACGCCATTGATACCGTGGCAGCCATAGCCACGAGAATGCGAATGTTGGATGTAAAATGTCAACAAGAAAACTTGGGGGTGGGTCCCTCCAAAAAGTCCATAAAGGAAATATTTGGCGAATATCAAATGTTGCCAGATTCGATGGTCGAGCAAGCTGTCAAAGTTACTCTTGACCACGATCAGCCAGGAAGTCCGTGGACTAAGGCAAAGAAGAAAAAGAAGCCTAAAATGGCTAAATCCTTGCAAACATATGCGGCAAAAGGGAAAGTTGCGGTTCATTTCGACCCACTTCCAGAAATGCCGGTCCAACCCAGCTTCATTCAAGAAGCGGCAAGGAGAAAGAAGCAAGAAAAGAATAGAAAAAGAAGTGAGAAGAGGAGGCTAAAGAAGCAGGAAATGCTTGCTAATGCCATAAATATGTCTGAGGACAAAGACTCACCACTTCGAAGATTGCAGAAAATCATAGATGAATTAGAAGAATATCAGCCAAATCGGCCCACAGAGGACGTTCCTCTGGAGCAATACGTCCCATGGGAAGAGTTCGACCGACGGGCTCGCCTCAGAGCATGGTTGTTGGACCTCCAGGGCCGCATGCGAAAGGCCAGTGAGGATGAACTCTCCATTCCGGACGATGTCAGTTTATTCTGGGATGAGGGGTTAACAATAGAAAAGATGGAACAACAATATCGAGCCTGTCATGTGGTGTCGGCTCAACTGCAAGATAACTCCGGCGGTGAAGCGGGGCACGCTCCACCAGAAACCGGGACCCCGTTGGCTACCTATCAAAGGAAGGGGAACCGGAGAAATCAAAATAAAGGCCGAGGCCGAGGCCGAGGTCGAGATCGCAATAACGGTCGGGATGAAAATCAACCCAACCAAGACAAAATCATCTATTTCAGGGGAGAAACCCCAGGGCCAATTCCAAGGCCAGAAGTCCGGGGTAATGTTCGCTTCTGCCTTTCTTCTGATGAAGAAGAATGCTCCCCGCAAGCAGGAAATGCTCAATCCATCAAAGAACCTGGAGAAATAAACCCCTCGGTCCAGCCAAATCCCGCAGAGGGAGTCGAGACCTTGGCGGAATTATTCGCCGAAGAAACACAAATTGATCCTGCAAAAGGGGAAATACAGATAGAAGAATCCCCGACTTCTGAGGAGCAGTCAAAAGCCTTGAAGGAGACCCTTCACAGTATGGCGGAAATAATGCCTCCTATCGAACAAGCCCGAGCCAGGGCCGATCGAAAGGTGTTGCAGAATATGAAAAGAATGCCAGCTTCCCTCAGCATATGGGAAGCAATAGCCTTGAGCAAAGAATTAAGGGAGGCATTGATTACTGCCTTGCAAAATCCTGAAACATACGAGGTCCATATGGCCGAAATAAAGGCTCAGGCGTATGAAACATATGAGGCTACGGTAGCTTTTACCGATGATGATATGTTGTTGTCATCGCCATGCCACAATAGACCGCTATACATGCGGGGTAAAATCAATGGCCGGGAGGTCGATAGAATATTGGTGGACTCAGGCTCTGCCGTAAACATATTACCCCTCAAAACATTTCAAGCGTTATACCTCGCCCCATACATGAAAAAGGTGCAAGGCATAACGATATCGGGATTCAACCAAGAGGCGGAAGAAGCCCTCGGTCAAGTTGATGTGGAATTATGTTTGGACGACTGGGTGACCCAAGTGTCCTTTCTCATAGTCGACTCCAATACTTCCTTCAAGGCGTTACTCGGTAGGCCTTGGTTACATAGGAATTGGGTGGTGCCTTCAACTCTCCACCAATGCCTCAAATATACGAAAGACGGTGAGCAACACCGGATATTTGCCGATTTGGAGCCATTCAAGGCATATGACTGTCATCTGGCAGATGCACAACTATACTTTGATAAAGCCTCGGACCCGACGACCGGCGAAAGCCGTCGTAAGGGGAAGAAAATAGCCGGTAAGTCTTCCGATGAGGAAGACGGAATTACAATCAACGAAGACAAAGCTGCTATGTTCCGGCAAGGAATGAAGGCCAGTAAGTCTCATCGAAAATCGGCAAAATTTGGCAGGCCAGCCATCAACTTGGAAGCTAATGCTATTAGCAGAGAAATAGAGGCCAGCATATGCATACCTCTCGGCCTCACAAAGCCCATATTCCCCAGAGAAGTCCACACTGTGGAAGAGTTGAAGACCTTCGCAGTTCGTCATAAAGATGGGCGGCGTATCATATTCTATAAGGGGGATCTCGTGCCAGAGAGCCCTCCCGAAGACGGTTTTGGACATGGAAATGTCCGGCTGGAAGCTGAAGAAGTGGTCCAAGAAATGGACGATATGCCCCAATATATAAGACAAATGTGCAAACGCCAGAGTATCCCAGAAAGACAAAGTGCAGCCAGGAACAAATTCTTTCGAGAATTATGGCATCCTGCACAAGTCAGGGGGCAATCATCCAATCAAGATAGAAGAGGCCTTGGATATAGGCCACGCCAGGGGTCTTCCGCCCCATATACAATCCATATGGTGAACCTACTATCGGGAGTAGAGGAACCAACCGGCCATATTGGGTTTGACGGTTCGGGAGATAGAAATGGAGAAATCCCCCTATCTGTCGAAACAGTCTCAACCGGAATAAATGCCGTTTGTGAAGGGGAGCAATGCCCGGCCGAGCCTTCCCAACACACCAATAAGGGCCATGATACCAATATGGAAAGGCAAAAAAGACCTTCGGAAGCCGCTGGTGCAATTTCCCAAGGCCCGCATAAAAATACAGACAAATGGCATGAAGCCCATTCGATCGATGTGGATGAAGAGGAGGACTTCATCGACCTCCAGCCAGCTCCTCGGGAGATAGAGGACGGAGGACAAGCCACGGTTGACGAACTGGTAGAGATCAATCTCGGCAAGCCAGAAGACCCTCGGCCGGTTTTCCTCAGCGCCCTCCTGAGCCATGAAGAAAGACAGGCATACACTGAACTCCTGATATAATTCAGAGATTGTTTCGCCTGGAATTATAAAGAAATGCCTGGTCTTGACCATTCGGTGGCGGAGCATGAATTATCAATTCTCCTTGAAGTCAAGCCGATAAAGCAAGCCCAGAGGCGAATGCGCCCTGAATTAGAAATTATGGTGAATGCCGAAGTGGACAAGATGCGACAAGTCGACTTCATCGAAGAATGCATATACCCAATATGGCTGGCAAATATTGTGCCGGTGAAGAAAAAGAATGGCCAAGTCCGAGTCTGCATTGACTTTCGTGACTTAAATAAGGCATGTCCGAAGGACGACTTCCCATTGCCAATAACCGAAACCATGGTGGATGTCACCACAGGATATGAAGCCTTGTCCTTTATGGACGGGTCATCGGGCTATAATCAGATTAGAATGGCCTTCAAGGATAAGAATCATACAGCCTTTCGTACCCCGAAAGGAATATTCAATTACAAAAGGATGCCCTTCGGTCTGAAAAATGCCGGTGCTACATACCAGAGGGCCATGACCAAAATATTTGATGAAATGTTGCATAATTTGGTCGAATGCTATGTTGATGACCTCGTCGTTAAGTCCGCAAAGAAAGGCGACCATCTCGAGGACTTAAGAAAAGTCTTCGAAAGGCTTCGCCAATATCAACTTAAGATGAATCCCATGAAGTGCGCCTTCGGCGTCTCTAGCGGGAAGTTTTTGGGCTTCATAGTCCGATATAGGGGAATCGAGATCGACCCCGATAAAATCAAGGCAATCAGGGAACTGCCCCCTCCTAGGACTCTAACCGAGCTTAGATCCTTGCAAGGCAGGTTGGCCTATATCAGGAGGTTTATCTCCAACCTATCCGGAAGGTGCAGGCCCTTATCAAGATTGACGAAGAAAGGAGCCCCATTTATTTGGGACAAAGAATGCCAGAAAGCACTTGATGATATAAAGGAATATCTCCTCAAGCCGCCGGTACTGGGGGCACCCATAAAGGATAAACCACTCATACTCTATATTGCAGCCTTAGATGCTTCTTTGGGAGCTTTACTGGTGCAAGAAAATGAGGATGGAAAAGAGCAGCCGCTCTATTACCTCAGCAGGATGTTGGTAGGTCCTGAACACCGATATACTCCAACAGAAAAGATGTGCTTGGCACTTATATTCGCCACAAAGAAGCTGAGGCATTATTTGTTGGCACATGAAGTCAAACTCATATCGCGGTTTGATCCGCTAAAATTCCTGCTTCGCCAGCCTGTGCTGTCTGGAAGGTTAGGAAAATGGGCCTTACTCCTCATGGAGTTTGATATTACCTTTGTCCCCCAGAGGGCGATAAAAGGACAAGGTATGGCCGAATTCTTGGCGGCACATCCAATTCCTGAAACTTCCCCTCTGAACAATGAATTGCCGGATGAAGAAGTCTTGCCTGCACAGAAAATACTGGACGTGCAGCAAGCAGAAGTAAAGTCATGGCAGCTATACTTCGATGGGGCCTCAAGAACCATCATAAAGCCGGATGGCATATCTACCACAAAGGCGGGAGCTGGCTTGGTTCTGGTCACCCCAGAAGGGGGGATACTGCATCACTCATGTGCCCTAATGGAATCCATGACCAATAATGAGGCAGAATATGAAGCTCTAATTGTAGGGCTGGAAATTGCCTTAGAGATAGGTGTCAGGTGTATCCGAGTATACGGGGACTCCCTGTTGGTCATCCGACAAATTCTCGGCATATTCGAGGTCAGGAAGACCGAATTAATAGCCTACCACGCGGCGGCCGTCCGGCTAAGCGAAAGATTCTATACCTTCGCCATAGAACATATCAGAAGGGGGCAAAATGCCCAGGCCGACGCGTTAGCTAAATTGGCTGCAGCACTGAAATTACCCCCTGAAGGTGAAGCCGAAATAGTGGTGAGAGATAGGAGATTATTCCCTACCTCATTGAATGAAAAAGATGGCCTGACAGTACTTGAGACCAATGCACTGGAGGACCATAATACCCAAGAGGAAGATGATTGGCGCGCCCCTATCATCAAAATAAAGAATGGTTGGCTCCCTGACAGCAAAGCCGAAAGAATCCAACTGCTTCGAAGAGCAACTTCATATCGGCTGATAGATGGCGTGCTATATCGCCTTGACCCTCAGGACAAAAATGCGGTTCTACTCCGGTGCCTTTCCCCAAGGGAGTCCCGTAAGATAATGAAGGAAATTCACGCCGGAATGTGCGGAGCTCATCAGTCAGGCGCAAAAATGAAGATCAACATCAAGAATAAAGGCTTCTATTGGCCAACCATGTTCGCAGATTGCGAGGAAATAGCAAGAAGCTGCTCCCAATGTCAAGCCTACGGACCTATCCCTAGGCGACCTCCTAATTACTTGCACCCGACAACCCCGACATGGCCTTTCGCCCATTGGGGAATGGATGTTGTGGGTCCATTGACACCGTCATCCCGGGGGTGTAAATACATTCTTGCTGCAACGGAATATTTTACTCGTTGGGCAGAAGCCATTCCTCTGAAGGAAGTGACCGGCGAAACGGTATCGCGCTTCGTCAGACATAATATCATATACCGGTTCGGAACTCCTAGCCGGATCACATCAGATAATGGCACGCCATTCAAAAATCAAACAATATATAAGATGGCGGCCAAATTTCATATAGACTGGAATGCGTCTTCAGTATACTATCCTCAAGCCAATGGGATGGCAGAAGCCTTCAATAAAACCCTCTGTAAACTTCTGGTGAAGATCAGTGGGGGACGAAAGCGGGATTGGACGAGAAGATGCATGAGGCATTATGGGCCTACCGCACTGTCTACAAAACCCCAACGGGATGCTCCCCATACTCTTTGGTCTACGGAGCAAAAGCCATGATCCCGATAGAAATAGAGCTCGCATCTTATAGGGTCGCCCTGCACTATGGGGTACAGGAAGGCGACATGAGCGAAACTCAAAGACGCTATGAGGAACTGTCGGACCTCGAAGGTGAAAGACTGCAAGCATATCAGCGCATGCAGATATATCAGGCCCGAGTGTCTCGCGCATTCGATAAATTGGTGAAAGAAAGAGCTTTCAAAAAGGGAGACCTTGTAATGGTTAAGCATAAAGATGTTATGGCCTCTCGGCCCAAAAATAAGTTCAAACCAAGCTGGGTCGGACCCTTCATAGTAAGCAGAGTCTACGAAGGCGGTGCTTATAGGCTGGTGGATGAAAAAGGGAATCTGGCCTTCCCACCATTGAACGGCCGGCATATGAAGTTGTATTACGCTCCGGTACATGATCAGCCCGAGCGACAGCATCAACATAACCCGGTGCCGTGAAGCCCAATATATGTCGCAAAAGACAATAATCCGGCAACTCGTCGGGGAATACCGCGCAAAAGCCATTTGCGCCAAGGAAAGCCAATAATGCTCGTGCGCGAGCACATAGGCCCATAAAGCCACATACTTGTTCCCCGGCGGGGGGAGAACTCTCTCGGCCTGCTAAGGGCAGAGATCGAGTTTTCCCACATCCTTACCCAGGGAGGATATCAGAGTCGCCAATGACGAATAAACCCTTGGTACCACACTGGTGGTACAATAATGTCCCATCAAGGGCTACGACCGAGGCGACGATGACGATAACCTCCCGACTCGGTAAGGAAGTGGGAAAACTTACTCTTCTGCTCGATGCAACCTGAGAGAATAATCCCCGTTCTTGTTATACCAAATGTAAATACATAGACATATTCTCGAAAGATGTTATATAATTGCGATGAGAAAATATTTCCCTGTCGATAACACTGTGCGATGAGGAAATTCATATTTGCCTACGGGAGGCATTAAAGCCCGAAAGTTCATATTCGCCTACGGAAGGCATTAAATCCCGGAATTCATATTTTGCCTACAGGAGGCTTTAAATCCTGATATTTATATATTCGCCCGCGGAGGGCGTTAAACTCCGGAATTTTGTCCACCTGGGAGGCAGATATATCCCAAAATTTATATCCGCCTACTACAGGTTTTAAAACTTTATATTCATATGTTCGCCCGCGGAAGGCGATAAACTCCGGAATCTGCCTACGGGAGGCATTAAATCCCGAAATTCATACTTCGCCGACAAAAGGCATTAAACCCTAGAATTTTGCCCCGGGGAGGCATTATGTTCCAAGTTCCCCCTGGGCATATGCCAGTCCCACTGGCATACCATGGAGGGGTCGAGATTTCCCCTGCTGCCCCAAGGAGGCAATATATCCTGAATTCCCCCTTGGCATAAACTTGTCCCACCGACGTACCATGGAGGGGTTTAAGGAAATTCCTTTGCCCCAAAGAGGTGTGGTGGCCTGAAATTTTCCATTGCCGCCCCGAGGAGGCGTTATATCCTGAATTTTTCCCTTCACATACTCTAGTCCCTCTGGCGTGTCACGAAGGGTAAAGGTTTCCTCGTTCGCCCTTGGGAAGCAATACGAAAATATTATTCACGTCTGTGGGAATGGTATATCCCAAAATTCCCCTGTATGTCATAGTCCCATCGGCGTACCCATATACTATGGTCCCATACGATACAGTCCCATCGGTGTGCCGTAAGCGGTCAAATTCGCCCTAAATGAGCGTTATACCCCGAAGTCGACCCTAATACACGCCAGCCCCACCGGTGTGCCTCAATGGCCGGGAAATTCATATTTCATATTTGCCCACGGGAGGCTTTATATCCTGGAAATTCATATTTCATATTTGCCTACGGGAGGCTTTATATCCTGGAAATTCATATTCGCCTACAGGAGGCTTTATATCCTGGAAATTCATATTTGCCTACAGGAGGCTTTATATCATGAAAATTCATATTCGCCTACAGGAGGCTTTATATCCTGTAAATTCATATTTGCCTACGGGAGGCTTTATATCCTGGAAATTCATATTCGCCTACAGGAGGCTTTATATCCTGGAAATTCATATTTGCCTACGGGAGGCTTTATATCCTGGAAATTCATATTTGCCTACGGGAGGCTTTATATCCTGGAAATTCATATTCGCCTACAGGAGGCTTTATATCCTGGAAATTCATATTCGCCTACAGGAGGCTTTATATCCTGGAAATTCATATTCGCCTACGGGAGGCTTTATATCCTGGAAATTCATATTTGCCGACGGGAGGCTTTATATCCTGGAAATTCATATTTGCCGACGGGAGGCTTTATATCCTGGAAATTCATATTCGCCTACAGGAGGCTTTATATCCTGGAAATTCATATTCGCCTACGGGAGGCTTTATATCCTGGAAATTCATATTCGCCTACAGGAGGCTTTATATCCTGGAAATTCATATTTGCCTACGGGAGGCTTTATATCCTGTAAATTCATATTTGCCTACGGGAGGCTTTATATCCTGGAAATTCATATTCGACTGCAGGAGGCTTTATATCATGGAAATTCATATTCGCCTACAGGAGGCTTTATACCCTGGAAATTCATATTTGCCTACGGGAGGCTTTATATCCTGGAAATTCATATTCGCCTACAGGAGGCTTTATATCCTGGAAATTCATATTCGCCTACAGGAGGCTTTATATCCTGGAAATCCATGTTAGCCTACGGGAGGCTTTGTATCCTGGAAATTCATATTTCATATCCGCCTACGGGAGGTTTTATGTCCCGAAGTTCATACTCGCCTGCGGGAGGCCTTAAATCCTGAAATTCATGTTTCACTCACGAGGAGCGTTAAACCATATATAACCCTATTCGTATACCCATGTCATATCAAGTTCCCATATTTTATACTCCCCCAATAACTGTTGGTTCAGTTATGTTATATGTTTATATTTATATTTAATAATAGTTATATATTTAATAGTAGCTAGAACGTATCAACAAAAACAAAAACAAAACAAAAAAAAAAGGGGCAGGGGCTTAAAAAGCGAGGTGCCCCGACGGACTTAACCGATCTCATTCGCATTGGGATCGGCTAAGGGCAAAAAGGTCTTATACCCAGCTAAGGTGAAAACCCGAAAGGGCGCCTTAGGCAAAATCGGGTAACCCCGCTGCATGAAAACCCGCGAGGGCGTGCAAGCAAAAATAAGAGGGGGGCCAGTGTCGGTGAAAACCCGAAAGGGCACTGGCATTGGTTTGAAAAAAAAAAAAAGAAAAAAAAAAGAGAAAAAAGAAAAAGAAAAAGAGAGACGAATATCATTTCTAATCAAAAAACTCTTCATATAAATGACCGTCAGATGGAAGCCCGAGACAAGCCCTCGGGGTAACTTAAATATGCGTTTCAAAATGAAACAATGCCAAGGTCAAAAAGAGGGGGAGGGAGTCCCGACAGCTAGTCCCGAGTCGCAGTCGGCTCCCGCACCATCAAAGCCTGCGAGGCGTCCAACAAGAGACGGAGAGCCTCAACTCTATCCACCGACGCGTCTCGCTCTTGGGTAAGCTCGTCTAGACGACGGTCAAGGGTCGCCACTTGCTCGACGCCCTCTTCCAAGCCCCTCTCCAATTCTTCTAGCTGGAGACGGAGGGCGGAGACTTGGGACCTCGCTTCAGCAATGCTGGAATCCAATGCCTCTCTGTCAGCGCGGAGTTCAGAAACTTCGGTAGTACGAGCGGCAACATCCTTGAGAGCCGACTCCAACTCAGCCCGCAGTTGAGCCCGTTGGGCAGCTCGCGCGGCAGAGTCATCCTGGCCTTCCCCGCCTGATAAAAGAAAAGAGAAAGGGGGTATCATAAAACCAAAGCCGAGATGATAGTGTCAACAAATAAGGCTGGCAATAAAATGAAAGAAAAAGGATGTTACCTGTCTCCGCAATCTCTTCGGGGTCGGGAACACCTGCTTTCTCATCCTTTTGGGGAGAGGAAAAAAGAGATTCGGTGTCCCCTGAGTGACACGAAGGCGGCAACTTGGCGGTGGAGCCGCTCCATGTCGGCGAACTCACCCTACGATCAAAGGCGATCGGATAAGCGACCTCAGGCTCGCCCTCATCCCCAGAATAATCAAGTAGCTCGGTCGGAATACAAGCCGGTTCTTCAGCCCGAGGAGTCCAGGGAGTTCCCTCTGAGCAGAAAAGGGAGGCAGTCTCCCCTGAACGAGCCGGAGAATCGGGCAGTGAAGCCCTCCAAGCTGCATAATAAGGATGGAGTCAATATCCAATAATGTTCAATGCAGACATAACAAGGGATAAGAGGCCTCATACCTGCCAAGGCATCAATGTCCCCGACGGCTGGGACTTGGCTGAAGCAAATAGGAAGGGACCTAGCTCTGGCGCGTACTGCCGATGCTGCTAGCTCCCCAGTGCTCCCCAAAAGAAGCTCAGGGGCTGATCTAACCCCCTCTCGGCGTTCCCACCTTTGGGTGGACACAAAGAGGGTGCCTATGCCAAGAAAAGAAAACAGGTAAGGAAGGCACGATCAAGAAAAAATATATATGAAGACATAATATGTGTAGCTCTAAGCACCAGGCAAAGAAAATAGAGCTACCTGGTGATGTAGCCGCGGGCCTTTCCTGGATGGCCTCGATCGCTGCAGGCTCCCCTTCTGCCGAGGAAGACGCAAGAGGGGCAGCCGAATTATCCTCCGAAGGAGGAGCCACAGAAGGAGAAGCAGCCGCGGTTGGCATAGTTTCGACAACTTCTGTAACACAAAATTTGATGTTGGCTACCAGAAAAGAACAAGGTGGTTGAAAACGCCTTGAAGATCAGAGCAAATATAACTTACCCTCGAGTAGAGGACTATCCACTGCGGGGGGAGCGGTCGAGTCCCCTACCAGGCCCTTCATAAAGGAGGAGCCTGAATGACTAGAGGCTGAGCGCATCAGCTCCTCAAAAGTAAAATCTGCATAGGAAAAAGATCAAAAATCAGATCCTGTGCAAGGCAAAAGCCAAAGGAGCTGCGATATGTCGACAAAAAACCGAATATTACCGAAACGGCCTTGGTCGTCCAAAAGTTCATGATATAGTTGGTCGACCAGAGGGACATCGGACCTATAGGGCTCATAGTCTGCCCAATTGAGATCCCCCAGCTCCTCATCGTTGCCCAAAGCGACATTTGCAGCTATGGCCACGTTCTCCTGCAGAAAGCAAAAAGGGAGAATGATTAGAGCCGCAGTCACCCCCAGCAAGGGATGAATACAGACTTGCCAAAATATATATGCATATATCCGCACACCTCTGCAACGGCCGGCGAAGCTATCCGAACGGAGTCTTGACCGGAAGGCTCGGGAACATAGGCCCCTGAGAAATGGAAATAATGGAAGGTGAGAACCTTCTGAATACGGCAAGAATGGAAATACAAGCATGCAAAGATAAAGTGGCCGGTCAGCCTCACCTATTGTGAGCGGGACTCCGCCAGCGACAGGCTCCATAGCCGCCTGGGACTCTTTCCCACCGATAAATTCGCCTTCCTCTGATATAAAGGGGAAAATATGTACAGCATAAGAAGTCATATTCAAAAGGGGAATTAATCCTCAAGGCAAAAGAAACCAGCAAGTTTCTTACCGATAGGCGAAGGCGGCCTTTCAATAAGCGCCGGAGCCGGCAGAAGGGTGGGAGACAGTCGGGGCCGAACCGATCGACCCTCCGTCTCACCTTCGGTCGCCCGCTTCCTCCGAGCTGCCTGTTTCGCAGCGGCCACTAGGAGTTGCATCTCCGATGTAGGGCCGATGCTGGCAGACGGTGCAGCCACCTCCTCAGCAGGGATTTGAGACCCTCCCTCAGGCGCCTAATGCGCGGGAGATCCTCCAGGAGCCGCGGGCAAAGGAGAGACAACATCTCCTGTAAAATAAGGAGAGTAAGGTAAATACGGTGCATATCCACAATAAGGAGAAATAATGAAAAAAAAAATATAGAAATGGGAATACCTGCCGCGGCAAAAGACCTCGGTGGCTCGGGTATGAGGGTATCAAAAGGCATCCCCAGCTGGGTTGCCGCCTGTCCCATTACCCGCCATACGTCGCCGACGGTCTCGGCTCGCAATATCAGGAATGCCTCGCGGCGAGGGCCGAAGCAGGTGAGCATATAGCTGAGGTAATGCAGCCAATCTCTGGCGGGATCCCCATTGAAACTGCCTACAGGCAGCTGGGTATTGTGCTCAAATCTCCGGGGGATTTTGCAGTCCGCCAGGAACTGATGAGTCCATACATACCCTGGAGCGGCAAGCTCATAGAAACCATCATCCTCGCCGCCCTTCTTCTTCTTTGTCTTCGGCGCCGATGGGCCAGCTCGGCCCTTATATGTATGCCGGCCAAGTCCTTTAGTAGACTTAGCCTGAGAAGAACTCCTCGTCTGCTCTGGATCGGGCCTGAGCCGCAACTCCCCTTGGTTCTTATGCCACCAAGCAGCAAAGGGAACAGTCATACCCCCTTCATGAGTGGGAGGAGGCACTGCCACTGGGCCAAATGAATTTTGGTGCTGGAAATAACTCCACCATAGCCGGGCGACGAGATGGCTCTTTCGCTTCTGATATACCCGGGGTATCTCGGCAAAGGCGAGATTGGGAGGAATCATCTGATCATATCCGAAATTCCGCGCAAAACGGTTCGGATAATAAGGTTCCAGGATGACGTCTCGCCCCTTCTTCAATACAAGCAAGGACGGGCGAGTACTTAGAGTCCACCCGTCTAATGCAGCGCTGTTATGGCCCATACGACCCGTCCATGGGTCAAACCAAGCTCGATCGGCGGCTCCTCCTTTGTCGAGATATGGCCGAAAGTTCCGCGAGGAATGGTCAAAATCCAGCTTCCGGGAAGAGCCGAAAGGTATAAAACTCAAGGCCGCGCGGGCGTAAGAAAGCTGCCCCGTCCCCTGGCTGGCAGGCTGGCTGGCCAGTCGAAACACAGTGGGCAGTGAGGGGTCCATCTCCCGGCCAAGGGGAGAATAGCCTGGAAGCAGGAGTCCCGCCCAGGCGCTGACATAGTGAGTGGCCATCACCACTGAACATGAATTCGGGGTAGCCGAGCTGCAAAGGGCCCCGAAAGAATGATATACGCTAGCAAGTGCCGCCGGCGCAATAGCAAGACGGGTCCCGGCTGCAAGTCGGGAAGCCGCTAGTAAAACCTCGGGCCGCAAAGCCCCCTCGTCCCCGTATGGGACAGCAAAAGTAACTAGCCAGTATGCTAGATAAGCCGCCACATAAGTGATATCATCCAGGCCCCAGGAGTTCTCGGACTGATGCTCCGGCGCAATGATAATGCCCCTCCGAGGTATGTCCCTATGTGACAAGATGGAAGGGACTCGTTCATCGAAGATGCTGGCAAAGCCTCGATGATAGCGGAACGGCCCTCCAAAGAAGAATCTGACCCAGGCAGCTGGTGATACCTTCCCTGGGCCTGAAGAGCTCCCCCCAGTGGAGGACGATGCGGCGCGCTTGGCTTTGGACAAGTCCCGCCATACCTTCAGCAAATACCTGTAGCAATAGGGAGTAACATAATTCCCCGCACCGTCAGTAGTGCTGCGATGGAACTCATCTAACACTCCCTCTTCATAAGGCTCCCCTACGATAGGCAAAGCCGAAATCCGGTGCAAAGCCCAGAGGTCGATAGCAGTCTCGCCTTCAGCGGTCGCGATAGTATTAGTGTCGCGAATGTACCGTTCGGCAATCGCCTGAATGAAGCCGTGATGGCAGGGATAATCATACTGAGCCGCTGAAACAGCCTCATATATACCGGCTCTGTCAAGGATTGGCCGGTGATGCTTCAATATATGCAGGAGCCACTCTGTAGCCCCCAAGCGGAAGACGTGGGAACTCCTGATCTGAAGACGGGTGTCCCATGCGGGGCGAACACCCCGACATATGTCCGATAATAGTATGCTGAAATCGGACGGGTCATGCATGGAACCTTCCTCCGCCTCGGTCAGAAACACCCCCTGAGGGTGTCGGGCGACCTCAAGAGGACGACTTCCTGCTCTCGTCCACATAGCTGGTGAATAGGTCCGGCTGATGTCATGGACCCGAAGAATAGCCCGTATGGGCCCCATCTGTTCGGGAGTAGGAAACTCCCACAATCGGTCAACGGCCAGAGGAAAGGCTGGGAATGAAAAGGGGAGCAACCCCTCCATATTGTCCCGGTCCAATAAAATGGCACACTCCAAGTCGCGGCGCTCCGCGGGAGATAGCAGTCTTTCGACCCCGTCTTCAACATAGAAGAATGATCGGAGCAACTCGTAGATGGAAAAATCCGAGGGAAGATGCCGGGCAGTCTCGCCCCGCAAAAAGTAGAAGAATTCCCCGTCTCTATATATGCTTTCACAGAGAATAGGAACGGCATCTTCAATAGTGATCCGCAAATGTGGCTGAGCCACCCAGCGGAACCCTGCATCAGGATAAGCAATCTCCTCCTCCTGAGGACCCTCGTGGGAGAAATCACCGAGCGCGGCCATGATAATGAGGCAGGAATAGCAACCTGTGAAACGACAAAGACATACACATCAAAATAATGCGTAAAGCAGATGACATGGCTAAATCCCGACAGGAAGTCAGGATAAGGCAGCAAAGCTTATATATTGCCAACAAATGGCGAAAACGCGGCCAATCCGGAATGTCTCATGTGAAGCTCCTGGAAATGCCCAAATAATGAAAAAGATGAAGTGCTAATGTTAGCACGACATCCATACCATGCCCTCATATACGTCCCTTAATCGCGGATACTTGGCCAATCCGGAATGTCTTGCATAAGACTCCTGGAAATGCCAAAATAAGGTACTAATATCCTTTGAATAGGGATGACATTATCAGGATTGAGTGACCCGCTCCATGTTCCCAACCAATCTCCAAGTCACAAAGGCCAAGAGACATTCGGGACCGAGCAACGTGTCGAACAATCCGATGATGTCAGTCTTATAAGGACCCTCCAAGTCACAAAGGCCAAGAGGATCCGAACATAAAGGAAATTTTATAGCTTCAAATACCCCCAGAAAGCCGCGAAGTCATAAAGACAAGGCTCCCGGGGTGACGTTGGGCTATTTAAGTACCAAAATATATAGGGTGTCCGAACCCACAAATGGCAAATCGTGCAATTGATTACACGAAAGATATGGGACAGCATGGCTATTTTTCCTAGAAATTCTGCATATGCTCGAAACCATGGTGAGCAAGATAGGGAGAATTAGCAAAATATCGTCAAGGCACGACATGAAAAGAATCCCTCGGGACATATACAAACAAAATATATATGTATATACATAGGTTCATATATGCCCGTGGCCATGAATAGATATGTACACGAAAAATGCACGGGACACCCGCCTCCAACTGCGTCTTCGGCGAGCATCCCGTGGGGGGCATTTGTTGAACCCAAAAAAATCTCGTATACAGATATGCAGATTTGCATTATATGAGTATGCATATATGACGCATGTTCGCATCGATGCGAAATTCCCATGGGAGAATACACATGCATAAGAGTGATGATAGGTCCATGAAGGACCATGTCATGCAAAATAAAATGCACGCCTATGATATAGGTGAATACTAGAAATCCGTGGGAAACCACGGATTCGCATTACGAGGGCAGCGGGGCAAAAGACATACCTAGGCCACGAAGGCCTTAATCAGATTTTTTGTTTTTAGGAGCCTGAGATAGCCCCAAATTGCGTGCTTCGGCTCCCGAAATCAGCTCCCGAACCGCCCTTGCAATGCTCGATATTAGAACCCGATGGGAGACCCCAAATGCAGCGATAAATGGGACCCCGAACGCTGCAAAACAAGGGTCAAAAATCAGTCCCAAAATGGACTAAAATCTGTCCCGAAATGGGGCAAAATCAGTCCTAGAACTCCCCCAAAATGGCCCCGAGATGAAAGCCCAATAGTGGGGGAGATAGGTCTATTAGGCAGCCCTATGGGTGGGGTCAAGATGAGGCCCAATAAGCCCCCAAATGGGCCCAAGTTCAGTCCCAAAAGTGGGCTGAAATCTGCCCCGGAATAAAGAAAAATCAGTTTGGGAACTTACCCAAATCAGTCCCGGGACGGAGGCCCAATGTCGGGAAAGTCAGGCCCAATAAATGGCCCAAGGGAGAGGCCCAAAAAGAGGCCCAAAAGGCACCCCTAACAGGCCAAAGTCTGTCCCGGAATAGGCCCGAACCAGTCCCGGAATGGGTCCAAAACAGCCTCCAAGCTTGTCCAAAACGACCTCAAGTGATGGCCCAATAACAAGGGAGGTTGGCCCAATGGATAGCCCAATAAGAAGGCCCAAATAGGGAGCTCAAATGGGCCCAAAACCAGTCCACAAGAGGGCCTAAATCTGCCAAAAGGGGGAAGAAATCCCCAGAATTCCCAAAATGGCAAAAGAAGAGGAAGTGGACCCCTCTCTCCCATCCCCTTTATTTAAATAGGCCAAGAAGGGGGAGGAGAGAGAGGGGGAACCAGTGGGGGGAGCCCCCACCGGTTGGGAACCCCCCCCACCGGTTCCAAGAGGGAAACCGGTGGGGGGGGAGGGGTTCCCTCCCTCTCTTTCTCCTTTAAAAATTCAAAAAATGAGGGGAGGGGGGGGTGTGTTTAATGGGGGGTTTAAATGAGGGATCTTAACCCCATTCACATGGGTTAAGAATCCCATGTGGAAACCCCATTTAAACTCCATCTTAAGCCCCCTTTCACACCTAGCCCAAGCATGAATTTAATGGGGTTAAACCCCTTTCACATTGGCCTAAACCCAAACCCCCAAAATCTGAAAAAGAATATCCCGTTTAATGGGCCCCAAAAAGCAACAAAGAGAAGGAAGTAGGGAGGGGAACACCCCCCACCGGTTGTGGGAAACCGGTGGGGAGATCCCCCCACCGGTTCCCAACCGGTGGGGGGGGAAGGGGGCCATGGCCGGTGGCCATCCCCCCCATCGGCTGGAACCGGTGGGGGTGCCCACCTTTCCCCTTCTCCCTCTTTTGCTTGCCCTCTCTCATCCTCTCTTGCCATCTATTGGCCAATGGGGAATAAAAAAATGAAAATGGGGGAGGAAAGAGGCTCCAACCGGTGGCTCCCCCCACCTTGCTCCATCCGGTGGCTCCCCCCACCGGGCCTAAAAATTGGGCCTATAAATAGGACCCCAAGGCTCCAATGCAAATATGGATACAAAGGCACACCACAAGTGCACCCTATAAGGACACAAGCTGCCCACATATAGAGGGAGATTGTGGTGAAATTGGGAGGGAGAGTGCTGCCAATTGAAGACCAAATTCGGGTTTCTTAACCCGGATTTGCTGCGAAATTGGGGAGTTCTTTTCGTCCCGGAGAGCTCTCTCCTAAGGTTCTATCCTAAGGGGAAGCTCTGCCGAATTTTATTTGTAAAACGGTCTTATTATAAGGCGAAATGCTGCTGAATTAATACCAGAAATCCTGTGCCCATGTGTGTATCATTTAAATTTTATAATTATCACATTTTTAATAATATGCATGTATATAGTTTTCTAAAGCTAAAAATTTTGAAGTGCACCTCCAACCTAACTCTTAGCCTCACCCCTTAAACAAATAAAATATGAATTCAGAAAATTACATAAAAATTATAACTAAACCCAAAAGGTAATTTATAATTAATAATTAATTAATTGATAAAAATTCGGGAAAATCAATTAAAAAATCAGGAAAACCCATAAGAAAAAACAGTAAAAATCTGTAAAAAAAAAATCATAATAAATCCAGATAACCTCATATGAATAATTAATTAATTAATTAACTAAATTAATTAAATAAATCATAAAAAATGAATAAAAATCAGTAAAAACAATAAGAAATCAGAAAGTAAAAATCTGAAAGAATATAAACCGTTCATAAGGAACGCAATACATAAATATAAAATTACCAACATACCCCTATGTGTAATATTTACATATATAACCCCGAAAGCCCTAAAAATCAGATTATGAGTGAAATCTCTCACCAATATCCTCAATATCAAACCTTAAAACTTAATAACCCAGTTTAAGGGAAAATTACAAAAAAAACCCTCATACCTTAAAAATTGATTTCATAACCCCCATAGAGTGTGGAACCTTTTAAAATCCACCCTACATATACTTACAAATTGTCATGCTCTCGCAAGGCACCCATAATTACATAAAAGCCCCTCAAGGTGTAAAATTACAAAAAAGTCCCTATAAGGCTAAAAATCAAGAATCAATCCGCACAATTTGGAATTAATCCTCCGAACTTAAAACCAATCTTAATAATCATGAGTCAATCCCAAATCACATAAAAATTGTCTCCGAATCGGGGTGAGGTTAAGGATTCAACTTAAAATATACTTTCATCTGCATATGCATGTGTTTTCTATAGTAGTAGCTTTGCATGATTAAGGACATCATACGGACGGTTAATCAAGGGTTGCCGAGCAGTCGCTCGGCGTAATTAACACTGGCCGAGGTCAGTGGAGAGAGGTCATATACTCGAATCTTCGCTTGATTCGAAGTCCCGGATTCCCTGAAGGCTAATCCCAAGCTCTCATAGTCCGATAAAAAATATGAAGCCGACCTTAATTCCTCTAGATAAACAAAAAAAATGGATTTCCGAATAATCCGACATAGGAGGAGAGATATGTCTAGGTCAGGTCGCGACCGAGGGGTTAGAGATAGGAAACCTTCGACGCGCAAACACCTATTGACTTTTACATTAATTCATATAAAAAGTAGAATACTTCTAACAAAATATCTACAAATAGGGCTAAGCCCAACCCAACCCAACCCAGCCCACTCCCTGCTGAATTTGGGTTGAACGTAGGCTGAATTTGGGCCGTGTTGAAATTGGACTAGGCTATTGTTTAACAGATTTTTATCTGTTAAATCATTAGGATAACAATAAGAAAAAAAGAGAGAAGAAGAAGAAGGAAGCAACAATAGAAACAACAGGGCAAACAACTGACAGCAGCAACTGATCAACAACAACAATAAAGAGTAGCTGCAGCAGTCTATGTGAGCTACAACAACAAAACAACAGCAGCGGCAACCATTAGAGGGGTTTTGAAAGAAAAGAAAGAAGGGAAAGACAAAGGTGGCAGACCCCCACCTGTTGGGCATAGATACAATTTTTTTTAAAAAAAAAACAGAGATATAAGAAGAAGAAATAAAAATAAAAATAAAAAGAAGAGAAAGGGGAGATGGTAACTGGTGGGGATCCCATGCCCCCCAACCAGTAGGGGGAGCTCTCTTCCTAGAAAAAAGAGAGAGAGAGAGAGAGAAAAAAAAAGAAAGAAAGAAGAGGAGGGAAGGAGGAGAGAGAAAGAATCGGTGAAGGTCTTTGCTTCTAGAAAAAAGAGAAAAGAAGAAAAAGGAGAAAAAGAAGAAGGAAAGAAAAAGAGGAAGGGGAACTGGTGGGGGGTATCACCGGCCTTTCCCCCCACCGGTTCCATTAAGTCCCCCCACCCAGTGTAACAATAAATCGGTGATTTTTTGAAAAATCACGATTAAATTAGATGTTTCTGTTTCCAAGATTTTTCCCATATTAAACCCAACTTTTTTCAAAAAATCGTACCATACACGATTAAATCGGAAATTCGCGATTTAAATCGGGTTGTGGAAAAAATCGGCAGCCGTTTTTGGGGTCGATTTGCAAAATTCCAAAGGTTAACTCCGCTCTGCACGTCACATGAACGGAACGCACTTTTCCACCCCACTATCGCGGCTTCCCAAGGTAACTCCCACCACACTTACGCACAAAAAGACCCTTCGTGATGGGCATCCAAGGACTGGAGAAACAGGGCCAAAGGTCCCTGTTGTATTTTGTTTGGCCCATTAGAGGCCCACTTGGTGTCTATTTATTTTTTTTCTGTAATTTTTGACATGTTTTTACTGTTTTAGGAGTCCTAGGAGTAACTTGGTACTTTTTCCTATTGGGGCTTCCTTTTGGGGGCCTATATCTACCCCATGTACTCCCCCCTTTTTTTAGAGAGAGAGTTAATGATTGAATGCTGAAATGAAGAGAAACGAGTTGCAGCCGCCTGGTGCATTTTGTGTGGGAATGGACCCGTGAAGGGTCGTTTGTGATGGGGTGAGAAACCCCTGGGTCATCTTCCTCCACCCTCCCCATCTTCCCCTGTTCGTTTCCTTCAGCCCCTGTCATCCCCTCTATCTAGGCCTCCGAGCCCTTCATCAAGCTTCCCCCCTACTGTCCCGCATCAATATGCCATCCGGACCAGGTGATTTTTCACTTCCCAAGTCAAAAACAGCCTGTTTGACTTCCTCTTCCGAAATATTGGAAATCAACATATCCTTATCATCTTCAACAAGTTTAACCACATCATTAATCTGCCACATCAGATACCATCTCTGTTCCACAGAAAACAAATTTTGGTAGAAATTGAGAATTTCTCCAATGATCACCTGTTCATTGTCTGTCCATATCCCCTGGACAACCAGTGAAGAAATTGTGTTTCAGCTTCTTCTTCCATTAGCAATTATATGAAAAAAACTTGTGTTAATTATCCCCCTCTTTTAACCACTGGATTTTGGACCTTTGTCTCCATTTTATTTCCTCCTCTATCCTCCATTCATTCATTTGAGTTCTGAGCACAGTCAATTTTGCTCTTTCCTGATCATTAAGTGATCGCACTTCTTCTAAAATCTCCAATTCATTGATGTCTCTTGTCAATGCAGAAAATTTCTCATTATTTTGTTTCTTCCATTGCAGAGCCCAAACCTTAATCACAACATTTAAGGTTTTCAGTTTAAATGCCAATCATTTAACCCCTTGTAAGTCATTATCTACCTTATTCCAATTGTATTCCACCATTTTTCTGAACTCTTCTACTTTCATCCAACTCTTTTCCAGTCTAAACTGCCAATTCCTTTGAATATTTTGACTGCACTCCACCATTAGAACACAATGATCAAATACAATACTAGGCTTCGCTCTCAACAAAGCCTAAGGGAACAAAATTTCCCATCTGACATCAATAAAAACTCTATCTATTCTTGACATAGAAGGGTTGTTCCTAGAATTGCTCCATGTAAACCTTCTACAATTCAGTGACAGTTCAATCAATTCCATAGAATTAATCCAACTGTTGAAGTCATTCATTCCTCTTGTAAATCTTCCCCCTAAGCTCTTTTCTGTAGGATCTCTCACCTCATTGAAATCCCCTGCTACGCACCATGGAAGGCCAAATTTCTCTTTGCAAATTGTCAGTTCTTCATATACTAACCTTCTACCCATATATCTATTCGGATTGTATACTCCTGAAAATAGCCATTTTGGTCCATTGGACACTGACTGTAACACTACAGTCACTGAGTGTTCTCCCACATCAGCAAGTACTCCTGGCCAGTTCTGAGACTCCCAGGCAATAAGAATTCCTCCAGATTGTCCGTCAGCTCTACGGAACAAAATCAGGTAAGCTGAACCCAGTAATCATCTTAATCTGACTCGAATCAAAGGCTGCCATCTTTGTTTCAACAATGCAAATTATATCTACTTTCCACCTGATAGTATCTCTGACTGCTATTTGCTTATATCTTCCATTCAGGCCCCTAACATTCCAACTAATAATCCTCATGTGTGAGTACGAACACCCCGTCTCTTCTCCTGTGAAAAAATTGCTGAGCTATCACAATCTTCTTCAGCAGATTTAAGCAAACTACACAACTCCCTTGATCCTTTTGGCTTGGAAATAGAGTTACCTTTGATGGCTACACTATTTTCCCATAGCTTTCTGTATTACCATGTCTTCTTCTTTAAATCTAAGCCCAAAACCTCCACCTTGTCCACTAACTCTTGATCTGTCGTATCACCTAATAAATCTAGCTGCTTGGACGCTTGCCATTCATTATTTTGTAATATACGTTCTTCCTTGTTTTCCCCTTCCACTCTTTAGGCCTCAGCTTTTTTTAGCAAGTTTGGAATGGGAAAGAGGAAGAGGGATTTCGGGGGGTGGGTGGTGACCTGCATGCAAAGGATTTGCATACCCGGAATAGCGGAGATTCCCTTATTTGAATCACCCGTAGGTACAACAAAGCAATCTTCTCCTGGAAACGCTCCATGACTGGTGTTGTTCTCTCCCCAACGAAGCTGTTGAGATGAGCATTCCGCCGAAGAAAAAGGACCTTCCAGTCGCAGAAGTGGAGGCTGTTGCAAAGTTTGCATCTTTTACTCCTTCGTCTCTGTATCCCGTCGCCGCCGGAAAACTCTAACAGCCCTTCCTCGCTCTTTCCTTAAGCTCCGCCGCACTCCTCGGATTACCTGGGTTGCCAAATGTTGGACAGCCCCTTGCCAAACCTGGTCGACCATTTTATTAGGCGAGCCCGCGGCTAAGTGAACCGGTCCGTGTGATTTTAAGTTAACATTCCAGTCCGACCTGATGAGGACAGACTTGTTTACTAAGTTTTCACACAATCCGGCCCGGTTCACCTTCTGAACCGTCGTCTTCAACCTCTCGCCATCTTCCTCCTTGCTCTGTTTCATTTTAGAAAATGCAGGTTCCTTAAGACCTTTGAACACCTTGTACGCTTGAGCAACCTCACTATAAGTCCAGTCAACCTGCCGGGGATTGTTAACAGGGAGAAAATCTTCTTCAAACTTAATGTACAATATCTGCTCACGCCACCGTAACTTTATGACTTGCAGAAGAAGAACACCCTGTTCAACATTGATACAGATTTTGGCAAATTTTAGATTCTCCCATTGAATTGTCTCCACGTGCACCCTCTTCAATGAGCCTACCTTGTTTGCAATAACTTCAAATACCTCTACATCCCATAATTCTAAGGGGATCCCATACACCCTGCACCAGACATACCTACTACCCTCATACTTTACTGTGTTAAAATCTGACTTCCACCTCCGCCAAGAAAACTCTGCTCCTTCCACCCTCGAAACTTTAGTGTCCAGAAGCATTTTCAAAAAAGCTGGTTCTTAGCAGTGAACTAAAAAGAGACCATCCTGAATATTCCATATCCTCCATGCCTTACTAACAGAGTCTAAGCTCACTCATATTGTTTGAGTGGTTCTTGATGTATCCTTTTTGTATGGCTTATCTATTTTGAGTCATATATATTGTTGATATCTTGATTAAGTGATGGGCATCTCTCACTAATCAAGATTAAATCATGTTGGACCTTGTACAAATTTACTTTCATGAAGATTATCAAAGGAATATTTAAATGGGTTATTGATTGCACTTTGGTTCATTCTTCATCAATTGAAATGGGCCTTTAATGGATCCCTAATGGGTAATAAACATGTTCCCTTGGGATTAAAAGGGATGCTCGGGCCGTATTATCTTTAAACCTTTCATGGACCCTAATTGGACCTATCAATATCCCTTAACATGCATGAAGGATGATTGACATAGTTCAAAAGGGTATCTCGCTTGAAGGATAATAAAAGGCCTTTTATGTCTCCTGACATACCAATATCCTTAAGCAGAAAATGATACTTAATAGGACATTAGGGATCCATTAAAAGGTTTAACACTAAAAGAGACTTAAAGGGTGAAGAGTCTCAGTCATATCCTTTAAGGAAACTCATACCAATATACATCCTTTAAATATCCTTTAAGGATTCCAAAAGGAATTCTATGGCCACACTAGGCAAATGTACATCCTTTCAGTATCCTTCAAGGATTACAAAAGGAACATCATAAACTCATCATGCAGGCATGCATCCTTTAAGTATCCTTTAAGGGTTTCAAAAAGAATTCAATGTATATGTTGTGTTAACGTCTACCCTTTAGGGATCCAAAAACTCTTAAAAGGAACTAATTGAATAGTTTTAAAGTCCCTCTCCATAATAAGTCATGGTCTGACTTATTAATCTAAACCTACATCTCCTAGTGCTTGACTTCTTTTAAAGGGCATCATCAGACCGTTAATCAAGGGATGTCAATCATTTGATTGACAGCATTAACACTGACCAAGGTCAAGGGGGAGAGGTCAAATTAACGGATCCACACACCCGATCCAAAATGCCAGATTCCCTGAGGAATTCCAAGTTCTCAAAGTCTAATAATTAAAAAAAAAAAAGCAAAAGGAAACAAAGTGCAAGGGTCCCCAATCTCCTCCGCGTCTCCCACAGCTATTTTGAATTTGGGTTAAGCCCAAATTACCACATACCTGAGCCCAACCCGCCCAAATTACATCCCTATGTGAGATGCATTAGGGTGATGAAAAGGATATAGTTAAAGATTTTAAAACTAAGATTTTAAAACTAAGATGAAAAGGATTATAGTTTTAAGTTCTTAAATAAGGATCACCTTGCAGACCTATTTTTAGAGTGAATTGATGAGCCAACTAGGCTAATAAATTAACAATATATTCAGCAGATTAAGACCTCAGAAGTAGAGGGTAGGAAAAACGAGAGTGGGTAAGGCACTTGAACCCAACAACATACCGACTGAAGGATGAAATGGCGAAGTAACTATTGAAGGATGAAGTAGTGTAGGTGATATTAGTGTAAGGTAGCTGACTAGATTTATTTATTTTTTAAATAAGATCTTGAAAGAGAGAAAGGTGCCAAATGATTAAGCTCATTAGAGGAAAAGTATTGATATTTCTTTGTTTAAAGCCAAAGGAGATACATAGATGGAATAACTATCAAGCCATTAAATTTATAATTTCAACAATGAAACTTCGGGAAAGAGCAATTGAAAAGGGTTTTAGGCTTGTGACTAGTAATAAGTTTGATTCCATGCAAAGTTGATCTACTGCAAAAGTTGTCTTCTTATCGAGACAATTAATGAAGAGGTACAAACTGATGAGGAAGAGTCTAGATATGGTTTTCATTTTTCACCAACTTAGATAAAGCCTGCGACCGAGTATCAAGACAGTTAATTTACTGGATTTTAGAGAAAAAACAGTTTAGGAATGATATATTTATGTAGCTAAGGATATGTATCACACTGCATTTACTGATAGAAAAACTTGAAGGATTTTGTACACAGGATCAAGATGGGTTGGTTGATGAGGAGAGGCATATCTAGATCCTTCGCATCAACAGGTACCCTTTTATTACAAGCACATACATGATAATATATACTCTGTGGGTATAATATAGTTACCCCAATATGTAAATTAAAATTAAAATTTACCGATATTTTTACATATATACATTTTATTTTAACTTTTTTGTGATTTTTTTTGGCAATTCATATGGTGTGTGTGCTCCCCTGTCAATTAGTTTTGGCTCAGCCATCCTCAATGATTGCAGTATTGGGTGATCAGCAGAGAAGAAGAAGACAAGAATAGAAGGAGGATGCTATGGAGTGGGGAACAGGGCAACTTCTGGTGAAAAGTAATGGGTGGCGAGCAGCAGACAGCAGGAAGCGACAAATAGAGGGAAGGCAGTAGGAAATAAGTCCAATCCCATTCCTTCCTCTTCCCCTCCTATACATTGTGAGAGGGTGATGGGTTTTTATAGTAGAAAGATCAGGAATGCTTTGCAAATAGTCCTTGCCTTCATAGATCAGACTCTAAATCTCAAAAGAAAATGTTACACTTACTTTTTTATCAATTCTTAGCTGGTTCTGACCATACAACCAGCCAAAAAAGACATGTCCTAGCCAGTTTCAATCTGGTTTAACCAGTTCAAGCCCAAATGGACCATTTTTTCAACTCACATCTAACAATCCTGCTTTTATGAACCTAGGTGAATGACTATCTTACTTTTCTTCTTTGCGACGTTAGCAAATGTATAACTTTGAAGTATTTATTGTTTTCCTAAGTTTAACAGATGAAACATTGAAATACAACTCAGTGGTACTACCCCACTTTAAAAAAAACAGATGAAACATTGAAAAAAATTGATCAACTGACTTCTCAAGAAGGAAAACATGATTACTTCATATTTTCAGGCAACACGCAAAAATTTTCCTGAGAAATTTCTTTGATGGTACGACCATTCTATTTAAATTTGATCACAAATGCACCTTTTCTGAGCAGCCTCCTCTTCCTCAAAAAGTAGCTGCTGGCATCTTAGAGCCTCTGCATCCTTATCAGCAACCCATGCCTTCACCTGTGGAATGTGCGGATCATAAGTCATAACAACCATGCAAAGTAGACAGATGATAAAACCAGAAATAGAGCTAGAGGCTTATCCGTACCAGTTTCTGCTCTAACAAAAAACTGGTGCAAGCAATAAGATTCTTCATCTCCATAGCAATCTTCCCAACCTCCCCATCAAACACAAACCTTTGCAAGGAAATGGCTGTGCCACCACAAAGGAAAGTTTTCTCACTTGCATCATCAAGTACACTGAATAAATCTTGGGAGGAAATTGGAAATATGGAAGGTCTACATTCAACCACATCCTGCAAAGGCAGATAAGCATTTTTGGATGGATAGAAATAAGAAGTGTAAAATTGAAACAGAGTCATTAAAATAAATATCTCCATATTCAAAGACGAACTCACCAAAAGAGTGGCACCAGCCTTCAAATAGACTTGTGGTAATGTAGAAAACCCGGGCTTCCTCATCAATGATGCCAATGCCCTTATGATAGAAGAACCAGAGACTTCCTGAAAGGCACAAAATCTTCAGAAGAATATTTCATAAACCTTCAGTCTAACTTGCATACTTTCAATCTTCTCTCTTCAATACTCTCTCTTCTTGCTCTCTTTCACTCCCAGCTTATACTCTCATGTCCGGCTGTCAACACCATGGTCCAGTCAAGGAAGGCATTTGACAACTTCATTGTGCCATGGTACAATGGCCTAGAAGAAAACATTGTCATGGCATTGTGTCACAATGAGGTCATTAGAATGCCTTCTTCTGAGGCACATGCAGATCCAAACAACGCAAACTGTACTGGACAGTTTGACATCAGACTGAAAGTGATTTTACTTTCATGGTATGTTTCTTTTTTATACCTAAAATTGTGCCTTCTCATTCTAGGATGCATTTTTCTATTTTTAGTATTTTTCACATTATTTTGGATCTTTTTACGCTACAAATAGGGGCTGATCTTAGCCAATGCTGGATCAACCAGACCGAGAGCAGGATCAGGATAGGCTGATCCTATTCGACCCAAGGATGACCAATCCATACCCGATCCATGATCCTGCCTTCCTTATTTATGCAGTGCGTTCACTGTATTTATGCACCCCCCACCGGTGTGTGTGTGTGTGTGGGGGGGGGGGGGGGAGGAGGTTTGCCACCGGTGACCCCCCTCTCCTCTCTCTTTCTCACACCTCTCCCTCTTCATCCACCCCTATAAATAACCCCTTAGAGGGGCTGCTGCAGGGGAGGGATTTTTGGAGATCCCGACAAAGTGCTGCCGCCTTGCTTGGTGAAGATTCAAGCCAATGAAACACTGTCTGAGCTGCATTAATCAACGCCTCAAAGACTCGCCGTGCGTGGCACATGAAGGACCTTAAACCAGCTTAGTTTTGTATCATTGTAACCATTTTAATTAATTAAACAGCCTATTCATATTGTTTGAATGGCCGAAGTTTAAACTAAAAGAATGGTCCATTCATATTGGTTGAATGGCCGAAATTTCAATTAATCAATTAAGTGGTTCATTCATATTGGTGGAATGACCATTAAATTTATAGTTCACTCTTATTGGTAGGGTGACCATAGTCATTTTAATGGTTCATTCCCATTGGTGGAATGACCAAAATTTATGTGGTTCACTCTTAATTGGTAGAGTGACTAAATTTTTAATGGTTCATTCCTATTAGTAGAATGACCAAAATTGATGTAACTTGATGTGTACATAAAGTGGACTTAAATAAAATTTTATATGTGATTGATGCATGTTTAATTTCATTTGTTTAAAATGGTGGATATGTTGACCAAGTTAAATATGTTTAACTTAAAAATCAAAATAAGTTGGTTTCAGTATATCCATACTAGTTGAATGGCCAATAAAGTTTTTTGGTTCCTTCATATTGGTTGGAGGACCATTAAGTTTTAAAAGGATATTCTTAGTTATGCGGTGGTCATTATGCCCCATTAGCTAAATCTTTTCCTTGCAAATCCCTAAAAAAAGATCAAAAGGAAAGAGAAGATGCTACCCAAATCCATCTAATCCTAATGATTTCTAAAAAGATGCCTAAAGGACACTGTCAAATTCTTTAACATCCTTTAAGGGTTTTAATGAGGATTTTGCTTAAAAGCCTACTCTCTTAACACCTTTTAAAATTCATAGGCTCACATGCCTTCATGTGAGTCTAAGGTCCTCGAAGTGTCTTTTAGAATATCCTTTAAGATGTCTAAAATGATTCCGAAAAATGGACACCGAGCTCACAGATCCCATGCAAATGTCTAAAGCAAAACTCGTTTCCTTTATTGTGTGTGATGCAATGTCTAGCTTTCTTGTAGTGCGTTTTGTTTCAAGGGCATCAACGGACGGTTAATCAAGGTTGTCAATCGGTGATTGACATAGTTAACACTGATCGAGGTCAGTGGGGAGAGGTCAAATTCATAGATCCACTTGTATGATTTAAAATCCTAGACTCCTTGAGGGCTAATCCTAAGTTCTCAAAGTCTACACTTAAAATAAAAAAAGAGATTCTTTTAAAAATCAAAATTTTTTAAATCCTTTTCAAAATAAAAGATCAAAAATCAAGTCTCACATCTAGTTAGGTAGCTATGATCTAGCAGTGGCTTCCTATCTTGTATAGTTTCTAACCCTGCATTGCAGCCTCAAATAGCATAGCAGATGAGCTCTATATCGGTTCTTGGAACTCACTGTCGATCCTCCATCTTGTGCAAGTAGTAGGTGCAGAGGTTGGACTGGGGGCGTATAAAGGAGACAAGGCATGGTGGGATTCAGAGTCAGGACATGAGTCTGAGACTTTCAAGCTTTCCTTTTGGTGGGGCATATAAAGAAGATTTAAGTAGCTATACATCATAAATAAAGCTGAGGCTTCCGCTTCCCTCCCATTGGTGCTCAATTGTGAGTTGGTTCGTAGCCTGCTCTCATGTCATAAGTTCCTTTAATTTATGCATCCATGCTTATTTGTTCTACCGTCTTTCCTCCTACAGGTCACCAAACCAAGAAGACAACTATAAGTGATGTCCCCTAACTCAGCCAAATGCTAGCATGGCTAGGGCTGGTGCCGCAGGTGGCCACAGCTTCTCTAGTAGAACACTTGTATTTTCTTTTTTTGACAAGAAAAGATCTCATATTTAAAACACATTAATAAATAAATAAATTCGCTTCTAGAAATCAGAAATACTTCTCTCCTATACAACGTAAATTTCCTTTATCTGATGCCAGTAAAAAAAAGGTATAACATTTCCTTCATCTGATACTGCTTTAAAAAACAGTAGCTCCCAAAGAAAGTCATAACTTTAATATGATCCCTAATTTTCAGTTATTCATAACAACCAGCAAGGTAGGTGAAAAAATTTTCAAACACCACCTGCATCATTGGTTGCAGTAGCATTAAAACATACAAAGATCACCATGGAGCACAAAGCAATCAATGTAATGATTTACAGGTAAACTTTTCAGCTGAAAGAAAAAAGATGACTACTATGTACTTGACAAAGTAGAGTTTTTTTTTAAATTCTGCTCATTTATGTAAGTAGCAAAATACACACACTCCAGATGTAATAAGGCCAGATTATTACCTCCAAGGTCATGTCCTTAATTGATGCAAGCTCCTTTGCATCATCCAATGATAGCTGAGTTCAAAAGGAGATAGCATTAACCAAAATTAGATGGAGAGTATCTTGGGATTTGGTGAACCAAATCTTAAATTTCCAGACCACCTGCCACACGGACATCCAACATCCCAATTGCATGTCGTGTAGCCTGACTTATGTCAGCTGGTCTAGAGTTACTTAGAAGAAAGATATGAAAGAAAATACCTTATCCCAAAATGCACCTAAAAGCTCTCTGTTCTTTGGAGAAACCTACAAAGCATCATTCAAGCATTAGCAGACAATTGTTTACATGGAAAGGCACCTTAATTACTTCAGAAAACATCAAAGAAGCAGCAAATCAAACTGACAGAAATAAAATGGGGTCCGATGCATCATCTGATTTGTCATTTGAACCCTCATTTTCAAGGTCATCTATCTATGCCAATTACGCATTCCATTTAATTAATAGGTATATTGGCTATAAATTTACATGTAGTCCATAATAAATTCAATTAACACAAAGACTCCTCTCAGAAAGCAAAGGGGAAAAAAGGATGGTGAAAATAAGAAGAAGGATGAGCAACAGAAAATAACGCCACTATCCGGAAACTTTTGATTAAAATGTGGGACAGGTTTCATGCAGCCAACCCAAATAAATGGGATATGGCTCTGACGATGACGACTTAGATGCTTTTGATGGCAATACAAAAGCCAGAGATTTGAAATTAAGCAGCAAAATAAAAAAGGAAAGATGACAGCCATTTAAAAAAATGGCATCTTCCCTATCTGAGGGTACATGAAATGAGAAACAAAGTGATCAATCAGAAAGAAAAAAAAAAAAGACCTTGTTGACATTCAGGGACCGGCGATGAAGACGAATATGACGTCTGTAGTTAATTGGAGAGCAAAATTCTCTGGAACACTTGTCACACTTTTGCAACTGCATCTTTGAAGGTGACAACAAAGGCCATCCAGGGAGATCTGCAACAACAAAGCAAATCACCTAATAATCAACAATAGTTGCATCAATCGGAGGTAAGACCTACCACTAGCTACAACCCTAAGATACCTGTTTTTGACACATCACGTACATTTTTCACGCTCAGCATTCGCCTTTGCAGCAGCCTGAGCAAAGGCAACAACAGCTTCAGGTATCTTGAGAGCTTGCATGTGTTCAGAGGAGCTTTTTGTCGCCCTGGTAGTGGATTTCATAAGGTTTCCAGGTTCCTTGATCCCATTACTTTCAGGTGCAAATGAACTAAGACAGTTAGAATTTCCTTGTTGGTAACTATTCTCTTCTGCTACATTATCGACCAGTGAACCTCTCTTGCCACTTCCCTGTTGCTCTAATGCATGAAGCAACTGTATCCACTGGACGGGGCTTTCTCCAGGACGTGAGAAAGAAAGAAATGGTTCTTTTCCTATTGTTTGTATGATGTAATTGTCAAGTGAATCATGTCCTTCAATTCCTAGCTGACCAGTCTTTTGCTCGACGATTGCATCATGAGCTCTATAGGTACTTACTTTTGCCATTGACATACTGGGAATTTGGAGAAACCTGCAAGCTTGCAGCAATAAGAGCTCCATCACTAAATTATAAGGGACAAACTCGTAGGCTCCTATCAGAATTGATGAAAGGTATGATGCAAGAACACAAAAAAAACCTCCCTTTTACTATAAAAGATTCCATTGGAACATGGAAATCTCACCTCAGCTATCTAATAGGAACAGTAATGACAGCAATTGCAAACAATGAAACAAGTATAAACACCAAAGTCAGCTGCATGTGTCAACAAAAAGAAATGGTATCACCTACACCACTTAAGGCAGTAATTGTGACACTAAAAATGGAATGCAAAGGGGGAAAACGGTTACCTAATAACAACTAACAAAAAAAAGTGGGAAGAAAACATGTATATGCCTTCACAGAAGCTATACTGAAAAAGAAGCCCTAAAGTTATCAACTTAAGCAGGGAAGCAGACAGATGCATTTGGTGAATTCTTGTTCTCCCACATAGTATCACAACAAAGGTCCCCAAATACCCTCAGTAGAATATTTGCAAGAAATCATTAAAAAAGTGTCTGCTTCTTGTCTTATGCAACCAAGGGATCAGACAAGGGGACAAGGTGTATTAAGGCATGCCTAGGCAAGCACTTTTTCTGCGCGTCATTATGATGCATAAAACGACTCAAACAACATGTCGATATTCTCTTTCTCCACAGATGGTTTAGATTGAGTTTCTTTTTGTTCTTATCATTATGTGCACCTTTTCAATGAAAACTGTTATTTCACAAGCAAGTAATGCAGGCAGAAAAATGCTCTATACCTTGAAAAATCTTTCTGGTGTCGTGTCTACTAGTCCCATGAATTAGACGGGTTTGACAGAGAAATCAGGTTCTATACTTTTTGATATCCTGAATTCATGGTTGGCAGATATGATCAAGTCCTGGTTCTATCCTGGATTCATGGTTGGCAGATATGATCACATGACTACAGCTTTCATTGAACTTTCAGAGGGAGTCTTCAACTCCACATAGAATCCTTTCTTTTGTTTGTGAGCAGGTGAAAGGGTGGGCTTTGCACTTTTGTAAGATGGATCATAGTAATTCCTCTTTTTTGTCTTTTTTGGAGGAAGCGTGAAGGAGGGTCACCATCTCGGTGCTTTTTACGAGGGACATTTGTTCATATGCCCTCATTTGTGTACATTCTCTCCTTTTTTTATATAATTTAATACATTGTGGTACCATCCACATTAAAAAAAAAGGATATGATCATATGACTACAATGTACACTCCCTCCACATTGGCTAAAGATCTAACAGCTTTGTATGGATTACAACAAGGCAACTTATCCATCTGGCCATCAACTGCCTAAATGTAGAGTAAGTCCTAAAAAACTGACCATAAAGAGCCGTTACTTTTTCTCTTTATACTGACTATGGCGCCCTCAGCAGCCTAGCATTAGTTATATTTCCATTGTACCAAGGAAGAGATAACTTTGAAACTATATTGTCAAAGGTGATCGCCTTGCTCGCCTAGGTCATGAAGTAGGTTGAGGCAAGCCAAATCACCTCGCCTCCCCTCATGTTCGCCTCACTCACCAAGGCACTTGCCTATGGTGTCTATGCCAAATGTATGTTCCTTTTTAATTATGTGATATTACTTTTTTATTATTAATCATTACAAAGTAGCTAATGCTTCTTTTAACAATGTCCAGTACCTTTTTTTTTTTTTTCCCTTACATGCTTTCATATTATTTTCTTTCTTTTTTTCTTTTTGGATGATTCCTAAGACCATCCACTATTTAGATGACTAGTAAATGGTCTTAGGGCATTACATGTTGGACATGATCACTGCTTCTCAAGGTCTAATATATGATTATCTTGGATGTTTTCTTTATTTTCCTTATGTTGATATTTTTTTTCTTTCATGGTGATCTATGAAAGAACACATTGCCACAAATGCCCGAGCAATCGCCTAGGCATTTAAGGCTGAGACGAACCCCCGGTCCTCGCTTGCCTCTCACCTCTGACTACATAGCTCTGAAAAGGGGAGCTTTAAATGCCTAAAACCTCTACCCTGTGAATTATGTGGAGGATAATTGTGTCTACCTACTATGTCGTTTCTGATGGGGGGAGTAGATATGCTTTTCTTCTCTGCTGTTTGGGGGGGGTTAAAAGTCAAGGTGCAATCCTTTTATGGAGAGTTTCCCTTAATGGGCTACCTAATTGTGATAGACTGGCTCGATTCCTCCAAGATCTTCCTACTGGGTGTTGTCTTTGTGGAGAGGGGGAGGAGTTTTTGGACCACCTCTTCAACTCGTGTTCCTTTGCCACAGAGGTGTGGCAATTGTTAGGTGCTCATTTTTCATGTGGATCACTCGAGCTTTCACTTGGCGGAGAATCTCCCACTTTTGTAGGGGAGACTGTGGGCATTGAAGCAGGATAGGGTAGTTTGGTGGTTGGTTCTTCACACAACCATATGGGCTATTTGGACGGAGTGGAACAGTAAGATTTCAGGCGGGAAACTGCTACCCCGCAAAGGAATAAGGTCAAAGGGTGGGCTTAAATCTCTTGTAACTTGGATTCTTGTAACTCCTCCTTGTTTTGTCTTTTCAAGGAGAGGACTTTTGGACTGCACCTTCTCAATGTTTTGAACATGGGGGAATTTTGTTGGTTTCCCTTCTTACTTGTAATTTTTTTCTTTGTTACTTCTTTATAATACAAGTGGTACAATCCACATTAAAAAAAAGTGTTTCTCATCTAGGGCAGATGCTCCTCAATGGAGTTCAACATTGATGTGACATCAAGTGACATCATTAGTGAGGCTAAGTTGGAGAAGGCATCCAAGATGAGCTATAGTAGTGCAAGACATTGACTCCATAAAGGAACTCTATTTGTGTGATAATGCCCCAGTGATGTAGCTCCAATAATGAGTTGAGGACAATAAAATAGGTTCTTTAGGGATAGGAGAAAGGAACTCCGCAAAAATCCTATGATCATAGTCATAGAAGGACATAAGGAAGGAGAGAATCCACAGGGCAGGTTACTTCAAGTGAAAGCCTACGAGATGTTGACGGCGAGGAGCTCAGCCTTGATTAAATGAAAGAAAATGTTTAAGACACTGAGATTCACTTGGGTGAACCCAGGGGGTGATGGATGTTGCAGCACTCCTTGAGAGGGTAAATGGGAAACCAGAAAAATGTGAAGATCCTGCAGGCCGGTAGCAACATGTGCAAAAGCAAATGGGAAATGAGGTGATGCATCAATTGGCATTTTTTCTCATGGAAGTGGTGAACCGAATCTATCCTTTGGGCAGAACATGTGCCCTATATTGTAGGCTATTCATGGCTGCATCAGTCAGGTTTGTACATTGGGCAAGGTACAAACAGAATTCTCAAGAGGTGGAAGAGGTAATCGTTCTACTTGTTCTCCTATGTCACAGGACATTATTGTATACACCCCAGAATGTGAATCCATGTAACCAGTTCTTAATCAGTACTCTGTAGACAGTCAGGCATTTCCGCGGTTGCAGTAACGCACTGATGAATTTTTTAGAAGAAACGCCTAACCGAAACCCTAGAAGCACCAAGAAAATTACGATGCCAAACACCATATACCTGATAAACTCTTAAACCAAATTAAATTAAAATCACATATCCAAACGGATCCAGAAAAGAGGAAAAAGTGAAGTAAACATACTTCATACTTACCAGAACAAATAAATAATTATGAAATAGCACACAACTGATGAAGGTGACACGCCTCGTCCCACTTAAGACCTAAGAATTATCGACTACATCGAATTCAACACCAACGAAACCTCACTCCCACGCAGTCAAGATGGATACACGAAGAACAGAAATCCGAAGCAAGAAAAAAACAAACAAACGACCGGGCATGGAACGACGACTCACAGATCACGGCCAAAGAGGACGAGCCGGAGCAAGACTGCGCAGGATAAACGGATCCGCCGCGCCTGGAAGAGCAAGTTCTGGATTCCCCGAAGAGTTGGTGCTCAGATCGCCGGCGAGAGGAGATTGGAGGAGCCAAATCGCCGCCGAAGGGAGGCCAAGCCGCAGGGAATCGCGGGGATCGGGGAGGGGCGAGGTGCTCCTGGGGAGCAACAGAGAGCAAGAAAGGAGGCCCTATGAAATGGTGGGGAAGTGGGCAATCGGTAGGAACTAATACACAGAGACGAAGACGAGAGGAGAGGCCCAAGCGAGAAGAACGCGCATATATATATGATCGTGGAACTGAGGGGCGGTCGAACAATATAAACGGAGGGGGAAAAAAAGGCAAAGAAAAAAGGTTCAAAAAGGGGTCACGCCAAATGGGTCTTTTTCTCATGTTTTTGGATTTTATTAGTCCCTCTAACTTACGTTTGAAAAGAAAAATATTATAACTTATTTACTTAGTTTGTTATAGTTTTATTCTTAATTTTATATAAAATATAATCTCCTTACATGTTAAATTGTGGAATTAGCATCCTTGTATATATTGTATCTCAAAAATCTTATTTTATGAATACATGTTCAAAATTACCCCTATAATCAGTTTTTATAATGATAGTATGGGTATTCCATCGCGACATGACTATTCTTATATTATAAATATTCAATTTGAAACCGCTTTAACAAAATTTGGCGACAGTGATGGCAAGAATATTTTTGTTATGAATTTGATCCAATAGGTGTATTTAAATATACATATACGTAAAAACGATAATGTTGTAATTTTACATGTCTAAGGGATTATTTTTTAAAATAACTCTATTTATAAAAACAAAACTCTTCAAAAAAATGGTTAGGAGTGTCTTCAAATTTTAGAAGTTGTTATTAGATCATGCAGATCGTGAACTTCATAATTAGATTAGGGGGGACTCATTCCAAAACAACACTATTGTAATGTCTAAATCTTAAAAAACAAAAAAATTGGCTCCTAGGCTCCATGCTCAGGAAGGACAATGGTCAACTCCTAGACGAGACCTTCTGCACTTTGACATGATTCTACAGTTCTAATCATTTAAATTATAGATGAATTTAATCCTTCAGGATCAAATATTTGATTCACTTTTAACATCTATGAGATATGAGTTATGTGTGACATTGCATAAAGAGGGGCGAGATGTCATTCTCCAAGTCGAGACTCGTCATGTGATCCCTGCGATTAGCCTAACTTAAGGTACTCCGCTCACACAAACATTCGAGATCTCATTCGGCAACCAAACTTTTCACCCATTTTGTCTCTTTGTTCCTGATTCGGGGAACATCTTGTTAAGAATGTTCCCCTGGTTAGCATGTCCTGATCGAACACTAATGCAGAAAGTTTTGGAACACGACACCCTTCGGTTACGTTCCTTAACCCTTACGGTGCGGGTGGAGTTAGCAGTTGCGACGCCAGCTCGACCCGGACACTGGGGTGCCACGACCGTCCGATCGATCCGGGCGTTGAAATATAATAGAGGTCCACCGAGGAAAGCCAACGGGGCGGTTGTCTCAAGGCCGTCTGATCAGATCAGTGTGGTCTTCAAAGGTGTTCGCGCAAGCTAGCGTGGGGAGGAAGCGTTTGAGAACGTTAGGTTTATTGACTAATCTCGGTGCCGTCTGCTGAGTTGTATAGGCACGGGTGTAGGTTCCGTTGCTAGGAGTGGGAGGTGGCAAACGTGGGGGTTGTGGTGTTAGGTTGGAACTAAAACCTAGGACATTAATTAAAATGGATGCTCCATATGCAGAGCATACAAAATAAAGAAAATTTTTTTATTGGTGGGGATCTTAATGGACATATAGGAAGTGAACATCACAAGAAGAATGGAATACATGGATATTATTTGCATAATTAAGCCATTATGTATCAGGGCAGATGGATTCTTAAACTCGGTCTCGTGGCATCTATGATCCTAGAATAAACTACTTATGCCGATCATCTACCTTTCTGAATAAGAAATCCCAAGTTGGAGTGCTCGACTCTGCCTACTTAATGGATCGACTGAGATACGAGTTCATCTTACAAATGCAAATGTTCCTTTGAGGGTTATCAGGTAAAATGACAAGTGGAGAGGGATCTATTTCTAATTTACATGTGTTTCTAAGTATGAAAGCCTATGTATCTCAAAAGAATCAAATGTTAACATATAGTCTTTAGTTGAAACAACTCAGAGCTTTGCCACTTGCAGGGATCGAGAGTCCTATCCGTGAAGCTCTTTTGCTTGCAAGTAGACAATTTCTGAATGCCAATAAGGATTTCTTTGATCTTTTCGCCTTCTTCATGTTAAGAATATATTTGACAAAACTTTTAGGTAGAAGCCATCTTTGATTTTTACTTGCAACTTGAAAAATATAAAGTAAAAGTTGTTATAACTAACTTTAAGCAATTATGAAAGTAAAAAACTGCTTCTAACTATCTCATTTTCACTCCAACCTAAGTTGTTTTAATTTAGCGTTTCTAACTAAAAGTAAAAAAATAAAGAAAACAATACGGCCATGTTTGACCTAGCTTCCATTTGGAAGCATTTTTACATTTCTTAGTTATTTTTTATCAAAGTCATTAGATCTTGGAAGCCATTTATATAACATTTTACTTGTGGTTTGACTTCCAACCAAAAGTTACAAAAGTGAATTAATCTTATGAGATTAGAAAAAAAATGAGATTGTTATGAAAGAGTTGACTTTTGTAATAAATCAAAATTAGTTATAATTTGTCTTTCAAGTGGCTTTCGAGAAGAAGTTTTGCCAAACACGTCCTACATGACTTTCAACTTTGACTTTTTTTTGCTTAGTAATTAAGTAAAAATATAAAAATACTTTCAATCAAAAATTTCGTCAAGTTGTCTCTTCATCGTGGTCGGTACAATGTCATGGTTTCACCAACTGTTAAGCAATCAAATGGAAAACGTGCTTTGTTAGAGGCACAAAACTCCTCCTCATTTGATGGCATTGTTGGGTGTTCTGATAATAGAATAATATTTGTTACATTGCATAGAGTGCAAGTTTATCTTTGCATTTTTCATATTTTTTTATATTTTTTTAAGGTCGAATCCTCATGCTTGACATGTTAGTACAATATGATTTTGGATCAAATGACGTAATAAAATTTTTAAAAAATAAAACCCCAACGAAAAATGTCCTTAGAGGGCCAAACCCAATTAAAGGAGTTACATTTTTTTATTTTTCAGACTTTTTAAATCTTAACTTTTTTTTTCAGACTTTTTAAATCATTCAATTAAAGATCGAGTTATTACAAATATGTCAGGTATATGGTCCTGGCTTTAAATTTTTTGTTTAAATAATAAAAATTAGAGCTTCACCCTATGTTGCACCACTTGTAATGTAGCACTTGACAAGTATAATTACCGGAGGAGAAGGAGATTTGTTTCATGCTTACCGACATAAGCTCTACTATTGGCTAGATTAGTACATCAGAAATGATAGAATCTACGTATCTCGTACAAACCTTATTATGTGGGTGACATCCTAGGAAGGCTGAAGGCAGACGGTCTTGAGAGTAGGTGTTTCGCTTGCCCCCACCTGTTTCCAACTAGTTTTCTCCACGTGTTTTCTCTCTGGGGGAGGGGAGGGGGTGTTTTTCCTTTTGAGAGACCTCCTCCCTCTCTTCCCCCCTCCTCCTTTGGAGGAATAATCTCCTTCTTAGGAGGCTTTTGTCAGGTATCTATTTGGATCTACTTCCTCCGCGAGGAGTTTTATTTCTTTTTGTGTTTATGTTAACGTGCTTTGGTCTTGACTTTGGCTACTATAAGGTCATCTTTTCTCTACACTTTTGTTTTCTATGAGGAGATCACATACCCCCCCACCTTCATCTATCTAGATCTTCATACTTTCTCAAAATACGTTTACCACTTTCTGTTAGAATTGGGTGGCCTCAAAGCCAATCATTGTACATTCTAGTTCAGATTATTAAATAAAGACAATTATTTCTTCATTTAATAGTTCTCGCAAACGACTATCGTAATGAAGGTCCATAGACAAATGTATGGGATATTGAATCATGATGAGATCATGATAGTGAGATCAATATCCTAAGGCAATTATCTTAAATAGTTCTCGATCATAGGATATTTGAGATGGACATTAAATATCCGATAAGATCGACACAAGTTATGTCTGCTCATGTGATGAGGGTAAATGATCTCACATTCACTCGTGTGGTGACACTAAGACAAACAAGTGGGTGTTCATTAGAAAATGAGTTCACTGAACATACCCAAATAAGAATTCCTGGATGGTAATTATACCTATTAGTCAACCAGGGAATTCAATCGTTGCAGTAGCACAGTTGGTCCTTTGACCCGAGTCACCAATGATACCTTGTTTGTGGACCATTGTGTCTTGATTCTCTGACTCGTGGACTTTAACCATTAAGTCCACCATAATCGGTCTTTCAGATACAGTGGAAAGCTTGCGAAGGTAATTGAGTGAACAACAAGGGATCACTCACTCTTGGTATAAGACTGGAGAGAGAATGTCCTATGGATGTGTACACAGAAATCCCTGGCCAGGGTCAAATGAAAGAGATGTCTTTCTAGATATTAACTGTGTACTGGAATCCATCTGGATAATGCGATAGAGGGTTTGACTATAAAACCATACCATTGCGTTATCGGGACATTGCATGAGTGAATGATTATATCTGTGCGGTATCGGCAGACGGAAAGGTTCAATTGAAGAGAACAATATCCCTTATATCTTCTGGGATCATGAGGTAGTGTTTGGTGCTGTTCATGATCAGAAGACCAAATGAATTAATCATCGGATGATAATTTACTTGTTTATTAAATTAATCATTTAACATATGATGTTTAAATGTTAATTAATAAATATTAAACTCAAGAAACAATTATAAGTTTAATGGGCTTGCAACCGGACTGATATATGGGCCTAGAGGGTCACACACATAAGAGTTCTCGTCAGACGGTGAGAGATGTTAAATTTCATGCTTATCTGGGTTTTTATGAAAAGTTGCAGGATAAACATGAAGATTTAATGGAGAATTATCCAAGGCCAAACTCTTGGATAATCATGAGGATTATTCCATGTGCTTATCCTTATTTCTATATAAGGAGGGCCAAGGAGAAGGGGTAAAAAGTTAGTTGGACGAATTTTACTCCCCAGATTATCTCTCTCCTCTCTCTCTCTCTTTCTCTCTCTCTTGGAGTGGATCTGTCTCTCTCCGTGCATGGTGGATTTGAGATATGGTCGGAGCACTCAAGTTGAAGGGAAAATCGCGTCTGCTGCGGGAACTCGTGTGGATACCTCTAGAGATCGTGCGCGTGCGCGATTACTGAGTCGGCATCATCCACGGGAGATTCGAAACCCCGTAAAGGTGAAGAACTGTTCTTCCCGCTTAGATTTGAATGTCCGTTTTACGACCCCAGCAACCGATACAATTGAATCATTTTTATTTCCGCTGCGTTCATGGCGATTCCTTACACTTTCCACTTCGTGTTCCTCCCCCGAACGACTTCTTCACCCTTGAAGACGCTGTACGTACTCATCTTCGGTCACTTATCACGGTTTCCAACCGTATCTTGTGGAGTTTCGACGAAGATTGGAATTGTTCCAATGCAGGTTTGGGTTCGTCTTCAACTGGAAGATCTCGACTTCTTGATGCAACTCCCACATACTTCTTAATGAAGATATGTCCTCCGAAAACTTCCTTCTTTTATCGTTTGCTGCCATATGGTTGGTGTAGCCTGATCCTTCTTGAGGTTGGAGTATGCAACATCTTGCGTGACATTGCTAAATCTTCATATTTTTCTTTGGATTTCTCAGCTATCATATGGGTAGAGTATGATCGCTACCGTCTTTGTTTCCTTGTCCTTACTTGGTCATACTTCCTTTTAAGAAGATATGGGCCTGAGTATGGATATCACGTGTCTATTGTAAAGGTGGTGTTCCATGGTCTTAAATATTGTACGGAATGAGATGACTGTTTGTCGACCAAAAAAAAGAAGGCAGGTGGTCTTTTTGACACTTTTAGAAGTCACAGGTTTAAGCTAATGTTCGGCTATAGCTCTGTGGTGAGATTATATCTATAGGTCCATTGGATTATTTCTTTAAAAAATTGGCATGGACTTGAAATTATTATTTAATTAAATAAAATTATGTTTTTATTGAGAGAAAAATATTGGATTTCATTTGGACTCAAATTCTAATCACTTATACATGTCTGTATATCTGAGCGATTGAGTCACTTTTTCGAATCGAAAATAACCAAACCAGAAAGAAAGCATGCATATAAGCGCATGTCTGACAACGTTGAGTTTGATGTTGGATGAACGAACGTTCAGATTAATAGGGGACTTTGAATATGCATGCTTGATTTTACATAGTAAAGTGTTTTTTTATTGCATAACAGATTTAAAGTTCGTGAATCACCAAATCTGTGCATATTATAAACTTTATTAGACGGATGAAAGATTATCTCTTTCCAAAGTATGTCTCAAAATCTTTAGTTACAACATGGATGCATATGAAATGTGAGCAATTGTGAATACACGTCTTTATGCCTATATTATAGATATTTGAATATTTCATTCCGATTTTTTCAGAAAACTTCATACAATACTCTTTACATATATATTTCGTACTTTTGAAATAGACAATTTTTTTGGCCTTCTTATTTAAAATTTATATATCTGAATGTATCTTGGCGATATTATATCCAAACCATACATAGCTCAACTACGAACGAAACAAATGTGGCTGGCGGTAGCCAAATCACAGCAGAGCAGCGGGTAGAGCACGGAAGATGGAGCGGCCGCGGCAGGAGGCGGAGGCGAGGAACGCCAAGGAATCGCTGGACATGGCATTCCAGATGTCCAACATCCTCGACCCGGCCCTCGACCGCCACACCCTCTCCCTCCTCGTCGCCCCCTGCGACTGCGGCGTCAACCCTGAGTCCCTCGCCGCCCTCGTCCGCGACTTCTCCCTGCCCACCCCCTCGCCTTCGCCGGCGGCCCTCCCCCGGCTCGATCGTCTCCGGCGACCTCTGTGGCGAAGGAGAACTACTTCCATCGCCTGCGCCCCCAGCCCTAATAGTGCGTCCCGCTTCACGCCTCTCTTCCTCTCCTCTAAAGAAAATTACGTAATCGTATATTTTGACTTAATATTTCTTGGTTGCTTTGGTCGTCGCTGGTTCGTTGGGGCCATATCTGCCGCTGGGAGGTCTGCTTCTGCCAAAAAGATTGCTGCTTGATAGCTAATCGTTGTTGTTTCTTGAGTTTTGTGTAGTTGGATGAGAGTGGATCCCGTAAACTACTTGTTGGTTGTCAGTCAAAAGTAGTAGGAATCGGTGAAACGCTGAGTTGTGGTCTAGTAGAGGTTTCTGCGGGCATGTGGCCAGTGCACATTTCCTGTTCGACAGAAAGCTAGTCATTTGCTATCTTAAACATGAAAGAAGACTTCAAGGAAAAGATGGGAAGGGTTGGGTACTTGGGCTTTTGCCGTGTCGGGTGATTGGGGTGTCAATCGAGAGGTCTTGAATGGACTAAATCCTACTTGAGAGGACTGGAGGCTCTGGGGCTGTTAGATCACATGCAGAAGTTTATTGCTTTGTGCTGAGAAACATTATTCCATTTCTTGTTGGTAAGACCATTCTAACAAAGGCTTCCATTTTGAACTTACCCAGTGTTGAGTTCTTGAATGGGTATAAGCGGTGTTGAGTTCTTGAATGGGTAAACCGTCCATGAGTTGAATCACTGTAAACTTAAGTTCAGGAATGATGGCCAGAATTGCGTTCTTGAATGCGTAAACCCTCCATGAGCTGAAGTCACCCTAAACTTAAGTTGAACCACGCTTTTAGCTTGTACATTTTTCTTTGCACCTTGGAATGAAGTTTGGTGGGTTGCGTGACAGCTTCAGACTGAAAAGTAAACAAATACCTATTTGATAATCTAAGAACATTTTTGAGCCTGTCTTGAGTTGTTTGAAATGCTCGTGAATAGCGGATTTATATCTAGCTTTCACTTTGACATGTTTATTTGTGTATTATGCTAATGTAAAATGTTGGTTAGTTATGATGGCGAATTCACCTAGAAGTAAGACGTGACAATGCAGGCATATTTTCAGAACCTAAATTGTCAGTAGGAGTTAAAAAACTCAGTTAAATAGCTTCTTGGGCTTTTGACATCCTTTTTCCTCCCTTCTAGAGGGGAAAAAGTAAACATACATGAATCAATGAACATAGACCTGGAGTTCACCCTAAACCTTTTTGGTGGATGTGGGAGTATCTTTCACCAGTGCCATTGCTGCCAGTGGGCGGTCCCTTAAGATGAGGCAACCACACATTACCTTTGTATGTGTGTTGGGTGGGGGGTTACCCTTGTACTTTTGAGAAAGGGATCACCTGGCGGTACAGTTCATTGGAATGTGAAATTTTGCCCTAACTCTTATCCTGCAGATACGTCCAATTATTGAGCTTTAAGGCACACTTATCTTTTTCAAACTTTGCAAGAATCCAATTCCTTTTAATGGATTTAATCTTGTGCAAGGGATAAAGAAACATGGACAGAAGATGCATGGATGATGCATTAAATATGGGGGGAGGGTTGAAGGGAGTGGATGATGGGAAAAGGTGTGGTCCAATTTGTGAAGTAGGAAAGGAAGGAACATGAAAAACCAACTGGTAATCAAAAGTGGTTTGTGTGAGAACAGGGGTGCATGTGAAGATGGAAGCCATGCAATTTATTACGAGAAAGAAATTGCGTGGGTGAGATAGCAGAGGAAGATCTTATGGTTGAGATCTTCCGTTGAAAAATTTAAGGGAATACCCTCTTGTATGAGAATCTATTATCACGGGGAATAGTTCTTACTGCCCAGTGAAATGGGGAAGATGTCTGAAAGAAGATTCTAACTTGGCCTCTTATATAAGTTAGGAATGATCTTCACCATTTTCAATGCAGGAACTAGTAAAGACTTGCCAACCACTGGGCATACATAAAGGAGCTTTTATTTATGTATATAACCATTCCCACATGATATATAAAGGAATACTTGTTTATCTCTAATCCCGTTGCATCACTTCCATTCGTTGCACAAAATCTAGAGCTCCTTTCTCATGATCTTGTCTGCACATCCTGGTAATTTGGCTCAAACAGGTTTTGGTCTTAAAAAGATCATTGACTTGATCACATATTTAATGCAATAAATGAGTTTACAATGTTGAAAAACCCATTTGGTGCTCAAACATTGAGAAAAGTGATTAGGATTCGAATGAGTAGCCATTGAATTCTTGTGTAACTTAAAATAAGAAGGTTATGCCATAACGAGTGGTCATTCAACTACTATTTTTTTTCCCCTCCCTCTTTTGGCTTGTGATCATTTTGGCTAAAAGGTTGCAATCTGCCTTTGGGGGACGGGACGCGCGATGACGGATCGACGTGGAGTTGGCGGTGATAACACGGGCCTTACGCCCACGGCCTCCCACCAGAACCTCTCTCAAGCGACCTCCTTAGAGGGAATGGCTCTCATCCTCACACTTAGAAAAGAGGACGACATAACAAGAGAAGTTCTCATTCCATCTAACATGCTTACAAGGGAAGAGATGACCCCTTTATATAGGGAAGGCCATATCTTTGTCAAGACAAGAATGACCATATTAAAAAAGAAATACCAAACATGTCCTAGGAGCAGGAACTGACAAAAATGTCCTTAAGATCAAACTAAAGACTATATTTAAAAGAAAATACATAATTAGGCTCGATCCTAGATATGGAGTTCGTCGCCAAGCCATAAAGATGCATGCGTGGTACGTGCGCGACGCCTACTCATCTGCTGCCCGGTGTCCCCACCACCTTTTGATCTCAGGGACTTATTCAGCAAGGCCTTTAGCTTCCCACAAGACGGGATGTCCATCTTCTGTTGCATTTGACATTTCTATCCTTCTCCCTATTTGATGAATTAGATTAAATCTCAACTAACAATTGTTTGGATATGCATAAGAGATTGAGTTCTTCCATCCATTTTCATTTTATAGGTTTCCCACTGTTTGGATTGATGTAAAAGAAGTGAAAATGGAGTTGTGTCTACCATTCCACAAAGGTTTCTCTGGTTTCTATTTTCATGAAAATATGTTGTTAGTGATTTTGCCGATATTGAAACTGGCGACGTTAGAATCCTCATTACTTTGTAGTGATCGTAATAGCTTCCTTTTGATTGTAGATCTTGTACTTGCCTTAATTATGTTGGTTCTTAGATTAATTATGGCATTCTAACGTCAATCGGTGCATACATCAGAAGGAGAAAAATGTGTTTTCTCTTGAAATTTCGCACTCCCTTTTAATTAGGTCATATTGGTGATGAGCCGTTGGCATATGTGACGCATGTGACAAATCCCGTGGTAATATATTCTTGGATAATTAATTCAGGCCCCCTGGCAGTGGGTCGGACTTAATTTTTCACTCCTGTCACAAGGTCCTTTATCTAGTCCCCCATGCTTTATCAGAGCCTTACTTGAAACCCCCTGTCGTCACCTCCAGGAACAACATTATTTCTAAGGTTTATAAAATAACTCTTCCAACTTTCTCTGTCAACTTTAACATACACTTATCTTTTGTCTTCTTTTAAACTATCACCATATATCTCCATATATTATTCATCGTAATTGTTTTTCTTTCTTTTATTTTAATTAATATTTTTATAAAATTTTAAAAATTTAGTGAATGCGTAAGAGGTTGGCAGGTGGTGCTGGGCTGCGCCACTGCATCTTGTGTGTGAGAAAGAACACTTCTCGGCCTCAGGTGAATTTTCTTCTCTTGAGGTGATTTTACCTTTCTTCATCACTTGGTTAATTTTTTTTTGTTTTTATGCTTATGTCAAGAAGAAGACCAATAGATATCAACCTTACTTTGTCAACGAACAAGCAAGCATTGTTTGAAGTTGTCTATTATTTTGCATGTAACATTTTAAGTTTCTTGAGTTATAGCTGTTAAACTTCTTAATCCATTTTATCTAATTTTCATGAGTTTGGCCGTGTTCCATGAAACAAGCTTAGGCTTTACTATATTTTTCACAAAAAAATTATCTTGTCTGGAATCATTTGACCATCCAAAAGAGGAAGGGATGATGCTAACATCACCATGGCAGAATTTTTCGGCCATTCTCGTTTAACAAATACACGTGACAGCTACGTGTAGGTAGTGTCAACCACTTTATAAGATTAATTGAAATTCAACTTCAACATGTTACATATAGCAGAGCTAAATTCTATTTCATGGTTTTACCTATATTTTGTGCATTATTTGATGCTCATTTTCAAGACTTTGATTTACCTACCATGAGATCTGATTTCCATGTTTGGACTCTTTGGAGCAAATTTTGGTCTTGGTGAATAAGTACTGAGTAATATTTGTTGCACTGTATGTGGTGCAACTTAATTAATATTTGATATGTTTATATAACCCGATTTGTGATCGGACAGTCAAAAAAATATGAAAAAGAAAAAAAAATCAAACCAACTTTTATTGGGTTTGGCCCATTAAGGATGTTTTTCACTGTTCATTTGGCTGGATTTTTAAATTTTTTAGACTTTTTTTGTGGTGTCCAATTGAAGATTGGGTTCTGTGGACATGTCAGATATGATGGGTCTTACCTTAAAAAATTATAAAAAATAAAAATAATTTTGTTGCACCCGACACGGTGTTACTGTAGGAGCTCAATTTGATGGGTCCAAGCTGCAGACTCTAGATTTGCTTAGGGGTATGTACGGTTTAATTTGGTTTGATTTTGAAGGAAATTTCTCCAAACTGAATCGATCCAAATTGGCACTTGAAACTTAACCAAACTGACTCAAATTTTTATGGTTTAGTCCAGTTCAAATTGAAATTCTATATTTTAGTTGCGTTAAATGCATATATATGTATTTAACATTAATGTTAAATTTTAAAAATACATATTTATATATAAACATGTATATGACATTAAAATATGTATATATATAATGTTAATATAAAATATCTATTTATTTGAAAATCAGTTTATTTGGTTTTTTAGTTTGATTCAATTTCACCACTTTATGAAATCGAATCTAATCGAATCACTTTGGTCTTTCAGTTTGAACCAATATGCACAGCCCTAGATTTGCTAGATGGCTATGCTAATGCCCTCTACACAGGAACTATAGTCCATGAAATACTTCACATAAAGATATTCTTAGCACAGCATGGCAATGGCTACACCATGGTTGGAATTTCAAGGGAAAACGATTGAAGGCTTTGGTTTTGTAGGTATCCCTATCCTCTCTCTAGCTCCTACTTCTAGAGACTGAATGTCTAGTCTAATTATCCAATCCACATCTCTGTGGTTTCTATTGCATTACAATTCTGCAACTTGGATAGTGTCAGTAAGGGTGTTCACGGGTTGGTTCGGTCCGGTTTAAAAGGAAATTTTTTTAAACCGAACCAACCTATCTACTCTTAGAAACCGAACCAAACCAAACCGAAAAAAATCGGTTTAATTCAGTTTGGTTTGGTTCAAACTGTTTTGGGCTTCACGTTCAGTTGAGAGCAAAAATGATGCACCCAACATTTCTTTGGGCCAGCCATAGTTGCCTACCCATTATCTTCTTAAGTTTAAAGTTCTTATTGGGCCAAGTGGGAGCACGCATCAAGCACACATTCGGGTCCTAATGGTGCAGAAGCATCTTCCTGGTCCATTTTATAGCGTCTCCTGCCAATATAATTCGGAATACGCCTGATATCGGACTAAACAACACAGGAAAAATCATGTTGGAGGCGTGCTGGATGGTAAAGTACTAAGTTCCTATGCTTTTAGTCCTGTACCGAAACTTCATACTTTATCTAACTCCTTATGATGTCCGTTGGGTTGGATGTGGCGTAACGTTCTCTGCATAACACCCATGTTCGTGAGGTACGGGATGGGTGTTTAAGTTGTGTATGCTTCGTGTAAAATATTGGCAATTTGAGTTTTTTCGGTTCGGTTTGGATTGGACGGGTTGAGGGGGTTTCAACCCGAACCAAATCAATGCAACTCTCAACAGTTTGGTTGGGTTCGGTTTGTCGGGTTGAACCGAATAGTGAACACTCCTATTAGTGTGAGTAGTGTCTATACGCATTTGTACTTACATATGTACATCGAATTGTGTCGTATGCTCTAGGCTCTCTTTAGTTCTTGCATGCTGAGGGTTCTATCTTGTTCCAGGCATATCAAGGGCGATCTTAAATGTGGCACAGGAAGAAACATTGGTGGGGATTGAGAAGAACTGGTTCGGTGACCGCTTGCTCGAGCTAAGGCAGTGTCATCAATCATTAGTGTTAGAAGAGGAGTTTTTTCGGTTCGGTTTGGATTGGACGGGTTGAGGGGGTTTCAACCCGAACCAAATCAATGCAACTCTCAACAGTTTGGTTGGGTTCGGTTTGTCGGGTTGAACCGAATAGTGAACACTCCTATTAGTGTGAGTAGTGTCTATACGCATTTGTACTTACATATGTACATCGAATTGTGTCGTATGCTCTAGGCTCTCTTTAGTTCTTGCATGCTGAGGGTTCTATCTTGTTCCAGGCATATCAAGGGCGATCTTAAATGTGGCACAGGAAGAAACATTGGTGGGGATTGAGAAGAACTGGTTCGGTGACCGCTTGCTCGAGCTAAGGCAGTGTCATCAATCATTAGTGTTAGAAGAGGAGTTTCTTGATAACATTGATATAATACAATGCAGTTAAAGAGGAAAATATAAATAAGAAAAAGGAGAAAGAACCTAAATGGTAATAGTGATCAAAGAAGGATCCCAAATAAGACACTCTCAAAGAGGATGACCCAAACACTACCTTAACAAGGCCCAAATAACCTCTCTTCCCACACTTTTCTAATGTGGGCCCGAGTCCATAAAATGAAGCTCCTTCCCCCTAGTACGCTGTTGATCCACATATTGCGAAACTCCAATGGTATAGGGAGTAGTGGTTACTAACAGATTTAGGGGAAACCATAAGCTCATGGTAACGACGATAACTGTCGACACCAGTACTCCAATATTTCTCATTCTATTGTTGACCATTTAAATTATCAAACAATTGGATTGGGAACATGAGAGGCCTTAATGGGACTGAGGCCCATCTGAGTTTTGTGGGCTTTGCTACACCAATATTATATAGCCCAACTGAGGAGCAAAATGGCATAATTGCGCTGTTGCAGTATTTGATTAAGCTATATATTCATTTATTTAGTTACATATGTAAAATCATTAGACCGATGAAGAATTGTAAGATATGAGACGTACCTTTAAGGATTGGAATTACTAGTATAATAAGTATGATATTTGCATACAATAATATGAAATAAAGTGGAAAGAAGTTGATCTTATTTAATTAATAATTTATATGGTCTTCAGTTCCTTCTTCATATATTTAAATAGCAAATATCATTTATTAATTGTGAAACAGGTTACATCATATCTCTGATGTTTACAACAATACAAGCTAAATACATTGCGCAGAACTACCTGGTCCCCCATAAAAGAAAAAGTATCCCCAAGGCCCGTCCTTTTTCCTGCCTACTTGTATATCATAACATTTGGGGCTCTCACTTATCGCGTCGGCTACGGGATTTTCGTATCTATAGGAAGGATAGAGAACTTGAATATTTTTGAAGAAGCTAGCTTTCTTAAAGCCTTCATACGAAAAATGACCGCTACCCATTTGTGTGCCTGTGTGCTTTCCTCCTAACTTGCTATTAAGAATCTCGCCTCCGAAGTCAATTACACTTGCACCGTCTTCAACAGATGGCACAAGTTCCTTTGGCCAATAACCCATTTCAACACCTTGTAGAAGTACCCACCAGTTGCCAGTTACCTTATCCTATACATAACCAATAGTAGATGACAAGTTAATTAAGGAAACCAATTATTCATGCTTGAGAACTTTATGCAAGCGATGCTATGAATCCCAATTGAGTTAGGTCAAATGGAAAAACTAACATTATTAAACTAAACCATACATGTATCACCCTATAAAGTCAAATCAATTATTATTAGAAAAAGGCATATGGATAGATATGCACTCCTTCATAAATGATGATTAAAAGTAGACAATCAAATTCAAGGCCACAAGTGTATTTATTTGTTGGACCATGTCTGACTATAATGGCGTTTCTTGCACTTTTAGTTTTACAGTTCAATATTTATCAGTTTATTTAGTTTCATTTATCACTTATTTACCCAGATGTGTGATGTAGTCTTGATATAGACCCGATAGTAGCTATCAGAAACTCATTTGCTATTGAGGTCCCCGATTATCAGGTAGAAGGTCGTTACTATAAGCGGAATACTAGCTAGATGAACAATAGTAGCAATTTTATCTCTTGTCTGAAGAAAAGCATGCCTATGATACTTCAAGAAAATAGAAAAATTTCTTTTCCATAAGCATCTCAATTTTCCTCCCACAAAGGTCAATGTATTGGCATCACTTCTTTATTTTAGCTTGAACCTATTTAAAGAGAAGGAAATGTCTCCGGAGTCGAGAGGCTCAAGATATGCCTTGCGTAAACATAGGCATGAAAGGTCAAAACTCTTTATTTTTAAATTATCTGAACTCTTAGCCTAGTTGGCATGGAGCGTGGACACTAGTGGGTGTAAGTCTAAAACTAGTTATCTCCATTTTTTAAAATTTCGAAGGGATTATTTCAGCCTTTTTATAGGATAGTGCACTTAATTGTCAAAATACCAATACTGTGTTCAAAAAATAAAAAATAAAAAATCACATAGTAATACTCTTTGTCTCTGAACCTATGGCTTTTCATTGTAAACTAAAGGGCTAACCACCCTTTTACATGCTCACATACTGCTTAGTTAGTGTTAGCACTCATAATTCCACACATAAGAAATCATCTCATGTTGGGACATTACACCAAAGTCATAAACTCTCACCTCTATGTTAGGAGATGTTAGAAGAAGGAGAAGATTTCAAAGCAAGAAAGGTAAGCAATTTGTGAGTAGAGCAGGGGTTTTGAGCTTGACTATGTAGGATTTAGGACTCGAAATTCATAAAGTGTATCAATAAATGAATAATTATTTAACACAAAATTCCTTGTAAAATGATTTGTAGATATATCTATTTATTGGGTTGCCCTGTATAATTCCTACCAAAGGGATGGACCATGTGGATGGATATCAGAGGTGACATTCAGCCTCCTAGGCACCTTGCATAGCCCCTTGTAGACTTTTCCAAGTAGCAAACAAGCAACATGTCATTGCTTGTGCACAAGGCAATGTGTGGAAAGCCATTATGGGGAGGTGCATGGGTGGGTCAGAAGATAGGAATTCCTTCCCGTTGCTTATTAGCGTTATAGAATTCCTTTCAATGGAAAGATAATTAAGGTGTTTGTATCTTGAAGGGAGCCCATATGGTATGGACCATAGCATTGGGGTTGGACATTCCATATATAGAGTTGCTTTAGAGCTTTGGCTGACTGGTCGATAAGTTACACAGTTGAGTAGACTCATGGTAGGGAAAACTTTCCTTTAGTGTGTTTATTTCTTGCACGAACAACTATCTTAAAGGCCCTGCCCATTTGTTTTCTCAAGCATGAAAGCATATTGGCTTGTGGTCTTACTCAATTCTAGAATTCTCTCAAAGCTATTCTAGAGCCATGTTATGAAGCTCAAGTAAGGTGTAAATTAGCATAGTTGAAGCTAGAGTTAGGTTCTATGATGTTTCATACCTTGTTAGCATTCTTCTGTTTATTGGTTCACATCAAATACCGTTCATGATTTAACAGCTAAGGATTATTCTAGGTACAGTTAGAAGGTTAAGATTGAAGAAACTAAATAAAGATCAAAGATTTATCTCAAATCAAGTGTCTATACATGTGTATATAATTATGCAATAGTTATATTATTTTTATTACTTTCATTTTTAGTTTTGATTGCATTTTGTTTTTCTTCTTATATTAATGTTATTTCATTGAACGCTTCTATGCCTTTATATGTTTATCATATATGTGATATCATACAAAATAAGGTAAAAAAATAGGATTCATGTTATAGAACCCATAAATGTAATAAGGTTTTGATGATGGTGATGTAAATTTCTATATATTTTTTTTGTAGGCCTAAGTACTGTTGGCCAACTTTCACAAGAAGGTGTTGAATTATTCTTTTTAGTGTTGTGTGGAATCCATCTAACATGTGCAATGTTATGTATTTATGTCTATCCTTAACTTTATCCATTCTATTATTTTACCTTAAATACTTGTGATAGTAAAGTTTCATATCTTTGTGATCTTTTTTACTATTTATTCCATGATTATTCTCTCAGCATATGCAATCTATCCATTAAATCTATTTTGTTTTTAACTGTAATCATATGAGTTATAGATATTTGTTCTCATTTATCTGATGTCCAATTGAACTGAAATTTTGATAAAACTCAATTCTGCATGTTATATTTGTTTTAAATAAAATTTGTAATTTTTTGAGCTATTTTATATTTATTTCGTAATTTCCTTGTAAGATTATATGATCTGTCCTAGTAGTTTTGAAAATCGCAACTTGTGGATCTTTATCTTACTTGATTAATGTCTAAATCATGTCAAATTTTGTGAAGACCTTTGTTATATTATCTTTGACTTTTTTTGTAAAACTTGAGAATTTTATGACTCCGTTCGACATTTATTTTAGCCTATATTTTATGTTGCTAAATTTCTAATAGAGTCGGAATTCCGAAATCGAAGTGGGAGCCCAAAATTATATCAAACTAATTTGAAAATTGATGAAACTTTGTCTACTCTTTACATATGATTTTTTTGATATAGTCATCAAGTTTAACAATTTTTTGAATTTGTTTGATAATATTCAATCTATTTATTATTTTTTAATCCCTAAAAGTCAGTTTTGATGGTCAAAAAATGTTTGTTATGCTGAGAATTCTGAGAAAATTCTTGAAGTTTACTTTTCACTCTAGTAATATGTTGATATTAGCTTACTTTAATATATATATATATATGATCATAATGACTCTTTAAGTAGTTATTTTGTATATAAAAATATGTATTTTGACTTATATAGTATTTTATTAATCTAAATTTTATATCTAATATTTATCATCATTTGACATCTGTTAATCTGATTGTACCATAATTATTTGACTTTTCTTGGACATTATCATCTTAAGTAGATTTTTAGTTCGATTTCGTTATAAGCATTTATATTGAATAGTATATTTTGTTAAGAATTCGAAAGCAAACGAGTGGAATCACGATTTTCGGCCGACTAAACGAAGAAACGACAATACATAATGTCATGTCGGTTTGGAGTTGGGTGGGAGTTATACTCAATTTTACGTAGTGACTAAGTTTTTTACATTATTTGCCTAAATGTTTTGGTATTTATTTTGTTTGACTGCTTATGTTATAGTTTAGGTGCATGTCTGTTATGATATAATTTGATTTGTTTGAATGGTACATAAATATGAAGTTCTTACTTTATATGTTTATTTGAATTTAGCTTAATAATATGAATCTTTTGATAATCTTGATTAACTATTTCTTTATACTCATATGAATCTGTCTTAACTACATGATCTATGGTATGAATCTGATTTGGTAAGCTACTAGGTTATGATATTTACTATTTTATACGAGATGTGCTCATGAGACGGTGATACATAACATCCTAATAATTTGATATGTTGTGTTCGGTATGTGATACGTTTTGATTATAGTTAGTAGAATTTATTATGTCTAATATGAGTTCGATCATACCATATATATACTATATGTTAGTTGATCTATTCATATTATTTGAAAATACATTTGATTTGATAAGTTTATCTGAGCATATTTTGCATCATGTTCTTATTTGAGCTTTATGTAGAATTGTGTAAAATCATATTTAGTATAATTGTATAATGTGATTGTAAAATTTACTATATGTTAAGTCATGTGGATAGTTTAAAATCTACTGAGTAGTTGTACTTATAAATCCTATTAATATTTCAAAGTCTAAGAAAAAGAATTTAAATTTTGAAGAGACTTCTGATTGAGACATTTAACATCTTTAAGAAGTTATTTAGATTTAAATTTATAGCTTTTTTAGATTTGATGTACTAGAGATAATAAGAGATTGATGTATTTTTCTTTATTTAGTGAGATTAAAAATTTATACACAAGTTGATAGATTTTGTGATTTATGAACTTTTGTATTAGCTATATTTAGATATTTTGAATAATTAATAGTTATGACATTTATTTAAATCGCTTTATAGTTATTTAGTTTTCATATCTGTTTGTTATGATGAGATTCATTTTGAGATTACGCAGTCGGAGTAAAAAAAAAAGACTTAGATCCGAGACGTAATATTATGATATTAGAGTAATTATGAGAGTTTAAGCGTCCACAATCATCTGATATTAAGCCATACCAATTGATCCTAAAGGATATGATGAAGTTTAAGATTAGTATGATCTTGGATTTAGATTAGTAATTAAAGTATTGTCTAGTTTTAAATTATGGCTTAGAGGGAGGTGATTATAAATAACATGCTTAATTGACTTCCACAATTAGGCTTATATAAAGATAACTTTTAGCGAAGAGGGGGATTAAGAATATTAAGTTTCATATTTTTAAGTAGGAGAGTCAGCTACATGAAGCATATATGTCTACCACTTATCTCTTTTCACTAGTTTAAGCCTTTAAAAATTTATCTATTTGAACCTTGATTCTTTAATAATTAGTACTAAGGGATGTTTTGACTATAACATATATTCATAGATTTAATTAATATTGTTCATTCATTTACATTTACTTGTATTGCTCGAAAATTAGAAAGAATCAGTTAATGTTTTAAAATGTTAGGATAAGTAACTCATATCTAATTTCTTGACATATGCTTGATTGGATGTCGATGATCTTAAATCTACTTTTGGAGTGAGTAACTAGAATCACACTATGACCACTGATCCTTTAGACATTAGTGCTTCTATGAGAAAATATAAAGACCACATCAGTGTTGAATTCATTTGATGGTGGTAGTACACCATAGATGTATTATCTTAATTTATTAAAATACTAAGAAGATATTTGTACATATGTATATAATCCTTTCAAAGTGATCTATTAGGTGACTTATATACACATACTTAAACACTTCTATGTTATCCTTTAGACTTTACCTTTTAATATAAGTATACATTACTTCTAGTTCTACGATGAGTAAATTTTGTTAAGTATATATAATCCGTAAATTAACTAGAAGAGTGGACTTGTGAAAGGTATTTGAGAATTAAGCACATTATCTTAATTAGGAATTGATCCATTCTTTTTAAAGCTTCCAGATTAGGAGCAGAACATCGATGACCAATAGTTTCTATTGCATCTTTAAAATATTATAATTTTCTGAAATATAAATGATTTTATAACAAGATACTGTGTGGTTAAGACTCACTTATCTTAAATTAAAAATACTTATAAAAGTTAATTGATATACTCTTATGATATTTTAGTTCTTTTACGGAGTAGTTATAAGTCACGATGAAATTATTATGATTTTGATCTATATCCTTGTTGTTTTAATACATACTTAACTATACTAGAGTTAGTTAGTCATCAATTTCTTTCTACTTTATGTCCTTAGCTATGTCAGGATAAATTGATCTATTAATTAATTAAATCGATGAATTAGATCGGATTTCAAGTCTATAGATATATTAAATTAAAGGTATTTATTAATCTCATTACAAATATTCTACAAATATAGATCTATTTATCGTATGAATTTGATCGTGATTGGGTAATCTCTTAATCTTATTCTATATACTTAGAAATTAGTATGAATAATATATTAATACAAAGATAGATTATTAGAATCAATAAGATTTTGATGATCAAATCTCTTTAAGGTGGAGATGATGTTATACCCTATATTTTTACAATTCATTAATAAATTTAATTAATTTAAATTAGATCAATTAATTAATTATGAGAGTCTATTAGTGAGTTTAAATAACTTGGTTTAGTCCAATTAATTTAATTATGAAAGCCCATTAGTCCTATTATAGTGTTAAGAATAGCCAAATGATTTAGTTAAAATTTTAAGTTTGATGCACTAGATAGTAGTATAATAAAGTAATAATAATTTTTTGTAAAAAATTCAATCAAGGCATGGTTGTAATAATTGAAAAGAGTATGAACGGATGTATAACTTTGTAGAATACTATTTTTACTAATTCATATATTTTGGAGGTCAAAAATATCGATGATTAATTTTAGAAAAGAGCTGCCTATAGAAAATAAGTTCTAATCAGACTATGATTTGAATTAGAAAAAAAAAATGGTATAATTAAAGTTAACCAAGACTTGAAAAGTTATGTATGACACATTTGATTTGGATTGGAAGTAGAATAAAATAAATTTGAGTATGATTGTGATTCTAATTATTGGGTAGAAAGTAATAATTGAAATCTTACTTGAACTAAGATTCTTTACACATATTTACTTGATATAGTCTTGATGTTTTAAACATAATTTTGCGTATAAAATTTAAAATTAAGCAAGATAACTTTTATTAGAAATATAACTTAAAATTCTAGAAGTGTTATGATGACTATATTTAAAATATGTTGTTTACTAGTTAGAATTAGGACATGTTTAGACTTGAAGGAAATCTGTCAGATTTTTAGATTCAGATGGGAAAGATACCTACCTTGTCTCCATGTGCTTCTTAATATTATGGCAAATTGGGAAGGCTAGATCTTGTAAAGTCTTTGAAGGCAAGAGGCCCAATCCTCTCTCAACAATTATTGCTGCCACCACCAATACTGCTTTCTGGTTTTCCTGTCAACCTCCATCTCCTATTTCAGCTCCCAAGCAACCAACTAAGTTATCTAATTGGCTTCCTCCTGAGGCCAATATGTTAAAGATTAACTTTGATGGGGTTACTTCTTGCCAAGGTGGTGCAATTGGGATTGTTATTAGAGATCACCTAGGCAAGCCTACCTATTGCCTCTCCAAGCCTGTTCATTCATCTGATCCCGGTGTTGTTGAAGCTCTCGCCCTTTTTGAAGCCTTGAAGCTTGTTGCTAGCTCTCATGTAAAAGCTCTTGTGGAAGGTGACGCCCTCAACATCATCAATGCTATTCTCAAGATCAAGGATCCGCCTTGGAGTTCGCAAATTATCATCTAAAATTGCCAGGAAATCAGAGACCACTTCTCCTTAAATCTTAGTTTCATCCTAAGAACTTGTAATGGTGTTGCTCATTGCTCAACTAGGTTAGCTTGTTCTACCATGTAGGAAAACATATGGGTCTTTCCCTCTTTTCCTGATGTCCTTATCTCTGCTTTGGAAGTAGACAACTATTGTTATCCTAGTTACTTGTCTTAATCTATTCACTCACTTTAAGTTTCAAAAAATTTCTAGATTCGGAGTACTCAAGACAATCGGTCAGTAAAATAGTCATAGTCTTTTGTACAAGTATCCAAAAATAGTGATATTAGTGGTATCAGAAAGATAATAAAAAGTTTTAAAACTTTGTAGATGAAAATATTTCCTAATTTGAACGTTTAAGGATCTTAATTCAAATACTTTTATAAACATAAATTGCTGGTGCCGTGAACAGAGTCCAATTTGCACTAGGAAGTGACTTTGACTTGGAGATTAAGTAATGAAGAGTTGGAGTTTAACTTCAACAAAGAAATAGGGTTTTAGTAATTGTGTTAAGAAGAAAAATAGGTGTAAATTAAGCTTTGGGGTCGTGCATAAACTCTATTGCACGCAACTCTCTTCCAAGGATAAGTTCAAGTGATGTTTTTGAGAGAATATAGTTGATTCATAGTTATTTCTTTTGAGATTTGATTCTAATTAATATTTTGTATTATTAAAGGTTTAGAAAACGTGAAAAGAGTTCATAGAACGTGAAAAAGAGTTTAGAAGAAGAAGGAATCATAGATAAATAATGAGAACTAAGAACTGATCTTTTTTTGAAAAGGTAGACATATTACTCTAAGTATGATCTATTTTATATTAAAAACTGTACTAATTTTAAAAGTTTTAAAGCTAACCAATTAGTGAGAAGTTTGATATGTATGTCTATTTCATTATTATAAAATTTCATATTTTTATGATCTTTTTACTATTTATTGTAAGATTAATTTCTCAGTATATGCAATCTGTCTATTCAATTTGTTTTGTTTCTTTATCAATGAAGTCTCTGTAAATCTCACTTGTTCCGTACACATACCAAAAACAAGAAAGATCTTGACTGTCTACAAAGTAGAGGTAGGTGAGAGTAGAAAGCCTAGAACAAGTTGTGAGAAAATGCTTATAAGCGAATCTATTGTCAGAGCTAGAAAATATGTGGTGCCAGATTGTTTCCTATATGATGTTTCGATTTAAACAAGTATAGGAATAAAAGTATTTTTTAATTGACTCATATAATTTTCAAGCATGACGCCTTAAGGACAAATAATCGATTAAAGAGATGATAACATTAGGCACTTAAACAAATTCAACATTTTCAGTTAATCACTTGAGAGATAACACATCAATCGATACTAGTAATCGGAGTTCATACAAACTCTTAAAATGATTAATAATAAGTCGGTTAACCGATTAGTCGTTTATCAGTAATTGAGATTACCTTCAGACGACAAATCGATTTGACAAGCAACCAAATAATCGATTGACAGAGACAAAGTTAATCGAAGTAATAGTTTAATCAAAGTTATAATAGCTCTCAGAATCGATTCAGAGTAAGTAGGTAATTGAAGTTATAATCAAGTTTCATAATTGATTAAACTTCAGCCATTAATCGATTAGCCATGTAATACTAATCACAGTTACAACTAGTCGGGTTAGTTGATTTGGAAGGCTACATAAATTGGTTCACATATATAAGGCAAATCGAAGCATGATAGTATATGGATAATTAATTAGTGAGAAAAGTAGATAATCGAATAAAGAACATAAGGTTAGTCGATTAGTGATATAATATTAATCGAAGTAATATTTAATCGGTAATAGATTTGGCTAAGTGATAGCGATGTCGATTAAAGAAGAGTAGTTATATAATCGACATGAAAATAAGTCAATTAGCAATAGGCGAGTAATCAATACTTCTAATCGATTTAGCTTGAAGGAAGGCTTAATTGATTAGCAATAGAGATTATCTCTTGAAAAGTGAGTGTTCTCTAATTGATAATGACTCAAAGAGGTTCTGAGATGCTAACATTATTAATCGATCAATGATAGAGGGTTAATCAATTTGTCGATTTCTCAGTAAACCTTTAATCAATGGAATCAAGAAGGTTATGAGAAATGACTGAGTCCTAGGTTGAATAGTGTACACAAGGTGTTATCAACTGCAAATATTTGTTATTTCCAGAATGTGTAATTATCAAAACATGAGAATTGAAATATCACAACTGATACATTTGTCATTTCAAGAAAGTGTTATCACCAAAATATGCGAATTGAAATAATCATAAGGAATAACCCAACAATTGTGGCCTTACACCTCTAACATTTTGTCATTTATCACATGGATGCTTGTATCCAAGCTCTACTCACTAAATTTGTTGTAACAATTTTTTAGTTTTAAAGTTTTGAATGCACTAGGATCTTATTTTCTCATGTGTTGTAGTTATGATTTATTGAGTTGGTTTGAATCAAATCAGTTTCAAGACTTTTCACAATTTAGGTGATATTTTGTATTATGAGTTCACTTAACATGTCATCAATAATTGACATTGTCAACTTCAAGCCTTTATGGGTCAATGTATATTGCATTGATATGTCTCAAAGTTTTAGCCGTCTAATATTGTTTTGATATGAAATGGCAAACTTTGGTTGCATTTTATCGTTGCAAAGTAACAGGCGCAATCTGTTCATCGTTTGTATACTAAGTACAAGCATTGTGTGAAGCTCAAAAATGTGTTACATAAGCACATCATTGGAGCTCCAGGCTCCATCCTGTCCAAAACAATATAATCTAGGTAGGTATTACATGTTCTTTTTTTAACTAAGAGATATGGTGACATGTGTCTCTCCTAATTTCCTTTTGAATATAATTCTACTAAAGGGATTAATTAGGCCTAATAATTAAAAAATGAAAGTAATGATAGCCATATAAAAGTCAACCATATAGGAAAGCTTCTAGTTTCTCATTAACCAAATACTTTATCTCTTAGGGGCATTTATTTTGTATTTTTCTTTTAGATGTTATTTATTTCTCTATCAAGTATTATAGTAACCTAATTTAAAATTGTTGATTTTGAGATCAATGAACTTTTTGGAAATGCTTTATTTCAAGCTCGTAAAATACCCACATGAAAGATCAAGGTCCATTCTTCTTGGTTCCTGGTAGCTTTGTGTTGGAAATAGAAATTAAATAGAAGGAAACCATGGATTAACAAGATTTGAACACAATAATTTATAATACTAAACATAACAAAAAAAATTATGAAATAATATTTTACATAATATTAGAATATTTAATAGCACAAAATAGCATACCAAACAACCATTTAGGAGATTTCACTTATTCCACATCTTGAACTACATTCTAAAGTTAGAAAGGAGAACCAAGCTATGGTATCTGAATACTATTTGTTTTAGTCTATTTCAACTTACAAAGGTATAGGATAAGCAATTATTCAATTTTGGTTTCCTTACGGTTGTAATAATTCTTTAAAGAACTACAAAATATAAATTGTAGTATAGCCAACATCAAAATATACTATGTACAAAAGATTAGTGCATTACCTTAAATATCTCAACATCTATAGCATATTGCGGGCCATCATACACCGAAACAGGTTGTAATTCGGTGTCTAGAGTAGTACGATGATTGGTTTGGATAAAACCAGGGCATAGAACATTGAAGCAAAATGCCTTATATCTATTTACCTGAAATTACAATGATTTTTTTTTAGCAAAATTGAATAAGGAAATTAACATATAATAAACTAACTAAAAGGTGGGCTATAATTTTGAAACAAACATAGGGCACCTTGAATTGTATAATATGAAAATATGGCATGAAGATGCCATCCTTACATTTGTGCTAGGAACATGTACAAGCATGTTTGACATAACATCTAATCGGATGTAGTTTTAAGCTTCAATAGGCTTTAGTCCAATTACTCTAAGGAGAGGATCAAAAACTATTTACCTAGTTTCTTAGTTGTCTTTTGGCTTTTAACCAAATTAGAGGGAAAAAAACAATGAAGTTGTTAGGAAGGTTATCAATTATAGCCACTACTATTCAATACTTTTCATGTTCAAAGTAAGAGTCTTGCTCAGTGGACCCTCAAGTGCTCTCCATGCATGTTGACCATTGATCTCAGTAGTTCCTTCTCCCCTCACCTCCACTTCCAAAGAAAATATTACATTCCATTAAGCAAACTACTATCATACGCAAGTATTATAAAACTTACTATATTTCCCATTTGTCAAATCATAACCAAATGCATTGAGAAGAAATGCAATTTAACACAATAATCTTGATAATGAAAGTAACTTCAACTTTGTGTGCGGTTTCTAATGCTTAGCCACTTTAGTTTGTCATTATTTTTTTTTACTCTAGGGAGAATTTGACCTTGCATGTAGTCTGCCAAGAGAGGTGTTGGAACCCTAGGAAATATCAAGTTTGTTTTCTTTTACCATTACAAGTTGGTGACTTTTTTTTTTGGGTTGCTAGTGCTAAGTCTTTTTCAAGTGTATGCCTTTTTTCACTAGCACCCATGGCATACCAAAAAGATCTTGCCCATTAATAGAGAGTAAGGGGAGGCACAATCTAATGAGAAAATGCATTGGCCCTAACTGAAAGCCTACATAATTCGAGCATATCACTTGACTGGTCACCATCATTGAACGTGTAACCCATACTTCCCCTTGATTGGGCATGTTCATTGACTGTTTTAGCTAACAAACTTTTCCTTAAGGCATTAGCTTGAAGTAGAGATAATGTTCTATCTTCCATGCCTTTGTTTGATATGTTTTCGTATGCCTAATAATGTTTATTTTCTCAAGGTGATTTTCTATCATGGTTGTACTTCTTATCCCTTCAACATTGGCAATGTTAGGCCTTTTAGAACAGCAGCATACAAATATTGGCATTAGACAAGGCATAGATGCTGGATCCATTGCTATAAAGACCACCTTTGATCAAATAACAGTGATGATTGTATGGCAACTTGCAAGTTAGAATTCAGGGGCACTAACAATCAAAAGGAGGATACTCAAGTAACACTAATTTGATGAAAAGGAGCATACTAGATAGTAGACACCAGTGTTTGGTATAATATTTGACCCCATTGATCATGCTGAGAACTTTTATCATAGATATGATGTAAAGGTGGGCTTAGGGCTGATCATAATTCACTTCAAGCCAAAAAACCAGACCAATTTGAGTTATTCAGTTTGATTCCATTCGAACTTGTGTTTAGTTTAGTTTTATTTTACAAGTATATGAAAATAAACCAAATTGAATGAACTAAATTTAGTATAAATATGTACTCTACATTAATATTGTATACTTATTGCCATTTACATATTTATATATAAGCACATATCTTTTTATTTTTATTTTTATTCAATAAAATTATTTATATATTTATTATAATATACATTTTTAGTTTGAATTGAACTAAAGCAAAATTATTCCAGTTCGGGTCAATTTGATTTCTTAGATAAGTTATGTTAAGTGAATAGCTCTAGGATCCCTAGAGCTACTGAAGTTCTTATGAAATAAACTGAGGACCGTTGTTGGTGACGATGGTGTTTTAGTTGCAAATTGATCTAAGTGGATCCACAGATAACCTCATTCGTATGTCATCTATTGCAAATTGAGGGTCAAAATTTTAAACCAAACATTTTTATGGATCATATCAAATCACTATAAATCTCTGTATTCATTATGTGCTTGTTCCTTATCTCTCCTTCCTTCTGTCTAATTAGCTTTTTAATTTTGCATTTATTGATGCTGAGTTTAATTTCTTTTTAGAAACCCATTCCCCCCTCTGAGTTATACATAGCTAGACAACATGTGGTATCAGAGTAGATTTCTCTTATTGCATAGATTTAATGATTTGAGAGATGGGTACGTCTAACGATTATGGTGAAGGTCAGTTTATTAACCGCTCTTCATTGTTTGATGGTGAAGGTTATTCATACTAGAAGTGCATAATGGAGTACATACTTAAGAGTCTTGATTTAGATCTATAGAGTGTGTTTGAGGATGGTGACTACATTATTACTATTCTCAGAAAAAAGATGGACATATATGACAAACATTTATTTCTTTGAATAACATGGCAAAAAATGTTCTATACTATGGATTTGGAAAGAAGGAGTTCAACCGAATCTCTGCCTGCAAACTGGCTCAAGATATGTAGAAGTTGGAGTTGACATATGAAGGAACTGATAAAGTGAAGGAAACTAGAATTGACATCCTAGTCACTCAATATGAGAGGTTTAAGATGGAACTTTATGAAACCATCACTCAAATGTATAATAAATTTATAGATATCACAAATGAGCTAATGGCTTTCGGGAGTACAACAATGGAGACTTAGTTAGAAAAATTCTATGGTCTCTCCCAAGTCAATGGACTCCAAATGTAACTGCAATTGAGGAAGCAAACAACCTAAGTAGTCTGACCTTGAGAAACTCATTAGGTCTCTTATGGCCTATGAGATCAACATGGAAAAGCTAGGTGAGAGCACCTCCAAGAAGAGAGTCTCTACTGCACTAAGAACAAGTCTTCTCGACTTTAATGAAGATTCCTCAAGTGAGGAAAGGAAAATCAGTAGTGAAAAAGAAGCGCTTCTATCTCGAAGACTTCTGAGAATTCTTCAAAAAAAAGAAATTTCAAAGTGCTTTAGGCCATAAGCACTACATGAAGAAGGATACCAAGGACAAGAAGCGGGAGTCAACCTTCTATGAGTGCAATTAGCCTGGACATCTGAGAACTGAATGTCCATCGTTCAAGGAGGAGGAGCAAAAGAAGAAAGAGCAGACAAAAAGATTAAAAAGGATAGTCCAAGATAAAAGCCATGATGGCAGCTTAAGGCAATGAAGAAAACTCATCTTCCTTTTCAAGCTTAGAAGGAGAAAAGGAGACTACAAGCTTGCCTCTCATGGCAATAAACACTCATCAAGATGATGGGCAGGTAACATTTAACTCAACCTGTGATTTTGATTCTGCTTCTGATGAAGAGTTGTCTTTGGAAGAGACTTTTGATAAACTTTATCAAAAATGTAAAATTATTTCAAGAGAGCAAAAAATACTTAAAATAAATCATGAAAAACTGAGTGTAATGAGTTTCTCCTTAAAATTTGAGAACACCAACTTAGCTTAGGTTAATGAATGATTAAAATCTGAAAATCAATCACTTGGTGAGGTTGGTAAAACTCATAACAGTAAGCTTGAAGAACTTTGTGCTGAACTTTCAAAGATAAAGAAATGAAATATGGTTTTTAATGAGGGTAAAAGTCATGAAAATGAGTTAATACAAGAGAACTAATATCTAGAATTTTTTCTTAAAAATTAACTAGGGGCAAAACATCTGTGCACCTTTGCTTGAAAAGACTTAGGTATGATAATATAAAAGATCGACTTGGTTATGTGCAACCTAAGCCCTCTACATAGATAAATCCCACAAAAAAATATCATCTCCCTAGATTTGTAAAAGATTCAACATAACTAGCTCAATAAGAAAGGCCTCTTGCATAGATTGCTATTCACACTCTTGCACATTGGGCACACTTTCAAGACCTGCAAGTGGAGGAAGTCGATTTCCTAAGGGATCTACACTTGCTACTAACCTCAAAGGACCCAAAAAGATTTGTGCACCTAAAACTATCAAGTAAATTTTATAGGGTAGCCTAGGAGCTTCCAAATGGTACATATATAGTGGGTGCTCCAAGCACATGACATGTGACTGGACCTTATTCAAGTGCATTCGAGTTAAAAGAAAAAATTATGGGTTGTGGCACAATGGACAGCAGGTCAACAAACCTTATTGAAGATGTGCTATGTGTAGAAAGGCTGAAATACAATCTAATCAACAGTGATGATATGCTGTGAAATAAAATGCATGTTAATGATTCATGTCTATATGTTCAGAGATCCATGTTATACATGATGAAACTTGTAAAGTTGATCGATATGAAAGACTAGATTTATTTAGCTTTGACTTCGATGTTTAATGAGCATAGTAAGACTTAAGAATGCTTACATATACGTTATGGTTGCAGCATGTCTTTTCTTCATGATATAGTTATGCAAAAGTGTGAATGGTTGGCTTTCTGAGCTTGCTGAGTTTTATGTGTAAGGATTGAGGTTTCAGGTTCAGTTATCGGATATGTTCCAATTTAGAGTGCCTAGTTTGGGCCCTTGTGGGCTTGGTGTATGGATTTTGAACCATGTCGAGCGGGCATGACACGCTTTTGAAAGGCGTCAGCCATGGGCGACGTTTGATTCAGTACCATGCATGAGTGGCCTGTGTACGGGCGATGGGAGACATATACGGGCGTTGGGAGACATGGGCGAGGCCCGATCTTGTTGTCTGAATAGCATCATTTTAGGACGACATGATTCAGCTCGGAAGGGTTAACACTTCAAACCACCCTCCTTTCTCCCTCCTTCCTCACTTCACTCCCTCTTATTCTCTCTTCTTCCTTACCTCTCTTCCTCTTCCTCCTCCTCCTCCACCACTCCATCCCCCCACAACCATCTCTCACCACTTCCACCACCATTTCCACCACGGCTCCTCACTCTTCACATGGTGGCCGATGTCTTGACGGAGTGGCGGCGTCCACGATGGTACCGGCGATGGCTTGACAGTGAGATGGCTCGGCGATGAGGAGGCGGAGTTTGGTGATTTGTTGGTATTGCAGCGGGGCTTCCGTGCAGAGGGGATTCCGCGAAGAGTTAGGAGGAGTTCAAATAACTAATAGGGCAATGATCTTTGCACGTGTTTTGATCGGTTAATTTTGTGATTTTGGACGATTCCATGTAGAAGATCATGTTTAACATCTCCCTACTAGATTTACCTCTTACTAGTCTTGCCATGATCGCATGATGAACATGATTATAGCATGAAATAGACAATTTCCTGTTAATGATAATGTCTTGATTTCATTTTGATTTTTGGGTAGAAAATGAACATGTTTAAAGTGAATTTTGATTAAAATGAGCATAGATTTTATGAAATTAGGTTTAGCATGTTTTAATGTGAATATTGAATGCATGGTCTCACGGTGGTTGCGTTGTATTTTAGTTTGTAAAAGGGGGAGTGCTTTGTGGCTCGTAGAGATCAGGGAGGGTTGTGGTTTCTAGTGCTAAATCACGTCTACGTAGGCCGACGCGATTTGTTAATTGCATCAGCTTGAGTCGACGTGATTCAGGTATATATCCCTGAGTCTCCAAGGCCTGAAAGTGAGAAAAACCAGTTATAAGGTCGATTGAATCACGTCATGTCGACTCAGGTCGATATGATTCAAGTCCTAACCCCTCTTATTCTTGCATCCATAAGAATGTAATTAATACATGCAATGAGTTAATTTTCCTATATATTATGCAAATTAGATTCTTGTATAATGTTGGATACCCTTATTAAATGCATGCTTGAAAATCATACATTAGGGCGGGGTTTTCCATGTGCTAGGAATCTCATGTTTTGTGATTATGTGATTGTGGATCTACAGTGACAATTAGATTAGCATTTTACATCTTGTGTCAATTGAGAGTGACACAATGTTGGTGTAGGACTGGCGCGTTGGCGCTTAGGAGGCGAGGGTTACCGGATGTACCTTAGGGTAGTAGTTAGTGCCGGTGTGGGATTGGCACATGTCGGAGTTTGTCACTTGTAGCTGGGCGGAGGCAGAACCACCTAGAGCTAGACAGGCTGGAGTAGCCAGTGTGCTACTTGAGGGGTCGCTGTTCCATAGCAGCGGGTCGGTGTTTCCTGTTTGACTTGGCAATTTCTTGTGTGCTTATTACTTTATACGTGTGACTTTTTTCATTGTTTATTTTGTGCACATATTGTCTATATCTCCTTGTCGCGCCGTAGGTGTGTGTGAGAGGTGGGGATCGCAGGATCCCTACTGAGTCCATTTCTAGTGTGACTTACTCCCTGATTTTCATGTGAGGTTTTTTGGCGGGCGTAAGAGTTGTAGGTCCTGTCTTGGGTTGCGCACCAGCAACTGCTATTCCAGAGTATGTCCTAACGTAGTTGTATCTTTTTTTCTGGCCTGTACGCACTATTAAATTCCTTTCAGTTGTGGAGTATGCATTTCTTTATTGAATCGAGTCAGACGATAATAATTTTTATTTCATGCACTTTTACTTTGCTGTTAGATACTTGTGTTGATTGCTTAGCTCAGTTTATCATTTATTTCCTAGACTAATTTGGAATCTTGGTTTGGCTCCTAATTATAACGGTTCGATGCTCATTTAGTAAACGGATCTTCGATTATAGGATAACGGGTCGTTACACTATGTGACTCACCCTTGCACACTAATTTGTTTTTCAACTGAGGGAGACCTTAAGAAGTTATTTAAGAAGATTGAGGCTTGGGTTGAAGCTAGTTATCTACAAGTTGGTTTTATTTTATATTTAAATAGCAAGAGATGTAATAGGGTATATTTTCAGCATATGAGACACTGTTATTTTCATGGATATTTAGGGATCTTAGATATGGAGACTTTGTGTTTTATTTCAACAAAATTAGTAATGGATTATCTTGTTGCAACGATGGTTGTTTTCATCGTGATTATGATCTTGTCTCTTAGATACTCTTTCTCTATGGTTCATAAGAGGATGTTTTGGATTGTTCCCACTGTGGCGCACTAGCACCGTCAATTCATTGTAGGTCGGTATGATCGAATCGAATCGGCGGTGACGGGGGCATTACAGGAGTTGGTATCATAGCCAGAGAACTATTCGGATTGAGTATTTAAGCATGATCAACCTAAGTCATTGAACAAGGATCATAGGATTAGAGATTTTTAGTTTGGAGCTAGGCTTATAGGAGTAAGGTTTTGATGTGTGTTCTTTCTTGCAGGACATGTTTGGCAGGCATGGTCGTCCCATGTGGGAGCGTGTTACGGAGAAGCCGAATGAGGAAGCGACGCCTGTTCCACTTCTACCCCACCTTTGGATGTGGGTGCTTTCATGTAGATATTTTAGGTTTTCATGTAGGTGGCCCAACAACAGAGCCTCGCAATAGCAATGGAGCCAGAGGTCCATCCTAGACTAACGACCATAGAGCGGTTCAAGTAGATGGGGCTGTCCTCTTTTAAGGGGGAACGTAACCCTATCCTAACAGAGAGCTGGATCAATGGGATTAAGAAGATCTTCAAGGATGTCAAGGGCCCTAATGAGGATAAGTCAACTTGGGTAGCTTTATGTTGCAGGATCGTTCGGATATTTTGTGGACATCCACTTTGAGGACCAAGTTTGCTGGAAGAGAAAAGGCGATTTCATGGGAGGAGTTCTTGATGGCATTTAAGGCCAGGTTCTTTTCCCTGCATGTGTAAGATAAGATGGTGCAGGAGTTCCTGAGTTTGACATAGGGACTGATGGAGTGCGCTTAAGTATGAGGCCAAGTTCTTAGAGTTGGTGAAGTTATGCCTCATATCTGTTCAAATGGTAGATAGAAGAGGCAGAAGTCCTTGGTAGGATTGAAGCTTGCGTTGACGACGAAGCGGTGGCACATAAGTTGAACTCGATGAAGGAGGTAGTGAATGCGGCGTGTCACCGGGAAGCTGAGCATAAGATATTCCTTAAGGAGTGCAAGGTGGGACCTAGAGATAAAAGCATCATCATCGACTTTTCTCACAGTTTAAAGAAAGAGGTAGCCGTCAGAGACTTAGAAGCCCCTGGTGAAGACGATGACTCCACTGACAACACTAGCAACCCTAACTCGCACTGCATGCTAGTAGTGTGAGAAGGTGCACGGAGGATCATAGTGCCTGTGTGCAACAAGTAAGTGCTTCGGATGTGGCGAGGCAGGCTACATGGTCCGAGACTACCCTAAGACAAGGACTACACTATGGACTACACTAGTAACTGCACTGATTATACTCTGATCCCTTCTCATGTCTTTAGCTTGACCAGAGAGGACATAGAGATGGTTGAGAATGTCACTGAAGGTACTATCTTGATTGATGGAGTTCGTGCTAAAGTGCTATTTGATACTGGTGCTACCCATTCGTTTATCTCTTCAGTTTTGCCTAAATTGTGGTAGATAAGATAGATGTTGTTGAGATTTTTGTTGCCATGACTGTGTTCACACCGGGAAGAATACTTCAATCGGATAGATGTATAGCTTACCTGTGTGTTGAGATTCAGGGTAGGAGGTTGTCTGCTCAGTTGTTTGTGCTTGATATAAAGGACTTTGTTGTCATTCTGGGTATGGATTGGCTAGAAGAACTATTCTATGTTGGATTGTCGTGGCAGAAAGATTATCTTCAAGATTCCTCGTGAGGAAGAGTTCTTCTTTGAGCTTCCTAAGTCGGGTAAATTGATTGTTTCTACTTTGAAGCCTAGAGATGGATTAACAGTGGTTGCAGTGCTTATTTGTCTAGTGTCCTTTTTATTGCTGATGAGAGTCAACCTTTTGATGTTGTTCATGTTTATATGGTCAGAGATTTTGTTGATGTATTCACAGATGATTTGCCTAGTTTGTCTTCTATTCGAGAGATTGATTTCACTATTAATCTTCTCTCCTATACAACACCAATTTTCAAGGTTCCCTATTGCATGGCATCGGCAGAGTTGGTTGAATTGAAGAAGCAGTTGTAGGAGCTCTTAGATAAAGGTTTCATCCGTCCAAGTGTGTTTATGTAGGGTGATCCTATGTTGTTCGTGAGGAAGAAAGATGGTTCATTACAGTTGTGCATTGATTACCGAAAGCTGAATCAAGTGACCATCAAAAATCAATATCCCTTATTGAGGATTGATAATCTATTTGACCAATTGCAGGCTACAATAGTGTTTTCTAAGATTGATCTGAGGTCTAGTAATCATCAGTTGCAGATTAAGGATGAGTATGTTTCGAAGACGGCATTTAAGACTCACTATGGCCACTTTGAGTTCTTGGTGATGCCATTCAGTCTGCCTAACGTCCTGGCAAATTTCATGGATCTGATGAAAATGGTGTTCAGATAGCACATGGATTAGTTTGTTATTGTGTTCATAGATGATTTACTGATTTATTTGCTAGATGTGGAGTCTTACCGCGAACATTTGAGGACGTTGCTAGAGGTTTTGAGGAGTCATTAGTTGCATGCTAAGTTCAGTAAGTGTGTGTTCTAGCTTGATCATATGCAATTCCTTGGTCATGTTATTTCTAAGGATGGTGTTGCTGTTGATCTTGAGAAGGTGCAAGCTATTTTGGATTGGGAGGTTCGACCCAAGACTCCCACTGAGATCAAGAGTTTTTTGGGTCTAGTAAAGCTATTATCAAAGGTTCATTGAGAGTTTTGTATTTTATCAGTCCCTTTGATGTGGTTGACCCAAAAAGGTGCAAAGTTTGTGTGGTCTGATGAGTGTAAGAAGAGCTTCCAAGAGTTGAAGACTCATTTAACCACTATTCCAATCCTATATATATACATATATATATATGTATATATATATACATATATATATATACATATACATATATATATATATACATATACATATATATATATATATACATATATATATATGTATATATATATATGTATATGTATATATATATATGTATATATATATATATGTATATGTATATATATATATATAGTTTGGGTTGTTCTGATGTAACGTGGCCGAGTGATTACTTATGCTTCTAGGCAGTTGAAGGATAAGAGAAGAATTATTAGATGCATGATTTAGAGTTGGTAGTGGTTGTGCATGCTCTGAAGATTTAGAGGTGTTATCTATATAGAGTCGAGTTTCAGGTGTTCACTAATCATTAGAGTTTGAAGTACATCTTTTCTCAGAAGGAGTTGAATTTGAGGCAATGATGTTGGATAGAGTTTCTAAATGATTATGATTTCGAGTTGAGCAACCATCTAGGCAAGGCAAATGTAGTGGCTGATGCCATGACCTGGAAGGTTTGATAATGCTACAGGATTGTCAGATGATTGATGAGATTACTTAGGCTTTGTCCTAGTTATCTATCAGATCGACTATCGTGGAAAGAGTTATTACTACTCAACACGATGATTTGCAGTTACAAGGCTTGCTTGATAAGCCTGGTTTCAGCAGAAATGAGTATAGTGTGGTTCATTTTAAGAGTAAGATTTGTGTGCTCGATGATCCAGAGTTGAAGAAGGAGCTTATGACTAAAACTCATTGATCTATCTGCACTCAGACAACAGTAAGATGTTTTAGGATGTGAAAAGGGCTTTCTGGTGGCCTGGTACGAAGAGAGACATTGTAGAGTTTGTTTCTAGATGTTTGATTTGCTAGGAAGTGACGGCAGAGTATTTGAGGCCTTCTTGATTAATGCATAGGATTGAGATTCTTGAGTGGAAGTGGGAGCATGTCACCATGGACTTTGTTGTTGGTTTGCCTCATTTGACGCAGGGCAATGATCCTATATAGGCAGTGGAGGACATATTCATGAAGTCTGCACTTTTCTTGGGCATGAAGGTGAGGCAATCTATTGAGAGTTTGACCAAGTTATATGTGGATACCTTTGTGAGACTAGATGGTGTTCCGAAGTCTATTATTTCAAATCATGCTTGCAAGTTCACATCTGATGTTTATAAGGGTCTATAGGAAGCATTGGGGAAGCAGTTGCAGTTAAATACATCTTTTCATCCCTAGACTGATGGCCAGTGAAAGAGAACTATCTAAACTTTGGAGGATATGTTGAGAACTTGCAGCTTAGATTGGAAGGGTGATTGGGACAAAAAATTGCCATTAGTTTGTTTGCTTACAACAATAGTTTCATGCTAGAATTAGTATGGCCCTATTTGAGGGTTTATATGGTAGAACTTGTAGATGTCCTTTGTATGTGGAAGAGTTTGAACATCGATAGTTAATTGGCTAGAGGTAATGCAGGCTAGTTTAGAGAAAATCCAATTGATTAGGTAGAGGTTGTTGGCGACTCAGAGTAGGCAGAAGAGTTACGGATCTGAGAAGAAATGATTTGAGTTTTGAGGTTGGTTACCACGTATTCTTGAAGGTGTTCCTTCTAAGGGAGTTGTCAGGTTTGGACAGCGGGGTAAGTTGCACCCAAGGTTCAGTGGTCCTTTCGAGGTTTTGCAGAAGGTTGGAGAAGTGTCATATAGATAGTCCCCTTCTCTAGATGGTTGGTATCCATGATGTGTTCCATGTGTCTATGTTGAGAAAAAATGTGGCAGATCCATCTTATGTGATTGATTATGTTCCATTGGAGGATCAACTAAACTTGAGCAATGAAGAGCAATCGATTCATATCTTGGATACTAAGATGAAGGAGCTGAGGAATAAGTAGATACTCTTGGTCAAGGTGCTATGGTGGAATTTCACTTCAAAAGAGGCTGTGTGGAAGTTGGAGTCTGTGATGCGTTAGAAGTTTCCTTATTTGCTTGGTGACTAGCTAGTATTGATTGCATGTGATTATTTTGTTTGTATGATGCTTAAATTCGAGGATGAATTTTCTCAAGAGGGAGAGGGTGTAGCACCTGACCCCTTAATAGCTTAGTAATGGCCCATTAGTACTTTGGTTAGGACCCATTAGTAGGTTAGATTAGCCCCTTGGGAGTCTGACATAAAGGGCTGAAACATATCACTTGTGAGTGATGCAATTCAGAGGGGCTTGCTGAAAAGCGTCAGGTTCAGCTAATGTGATTCAGTATTTGAGCCCTACGGGGACTACAACAAAGTTCTTTCCTTCTCGAAAATTTGTTTCCATTTGGACTTTGACCTAGAGGCTATTTAAGGATCCCTTGTGTGTGAGAGAGAAGTATAGTGCGTCTAAACCCTAGAGCAGCCGTGAAAGAGAGATTGGAGGCGGTTCCTAGCCCGAGAAGCAGTGCTCTTTGTGTATTCTTTGCGTTCTTCATGTGCGCGATGCGAGGCAGTGGTGCAGTGGCGTTGTTGTGTGTGAGAGGAGTTGGTTGCCTTACCTAGACGACCTTGGTGTGGTTATTTCGCATTTGTCATGGCTATTTTTACATAAATAAAACTATATTCTTAAAGTATTTTTCAACTACTATGCTAGTAATATGAAAAGAAAGTTGTTTGGACATGTTGATGCGTATGAATCCTTCTATGCATGATCCCTTCTTCTTGAATCCCCCTATATTGCATGTGGAGCCCTGATTCTTCATGTAGAAACATCTTCTATAGGTTTAAACGTGTCATGCATATGTGACGCGATTCATGATTCATGTCACCTAGGGATGACCCGATTCAGCGTGAGTAGTGGATGATTTGGCAGCCTTGTTCTTCCCATTTTAAGCTAAGCATGGATTAAGTGTCTTCAATCTTAAATACACTAGATATTTTATGTGTTTGGTTGATATTAAGGGATTTATTTTCATAAGTATTTTTTATAAAAAGTTCCTTTTGTTATGCATGAACCTATGAGTTGATCATCATTATTGTTAAAATCCATGATTTTGAAGTGTTTTAAACTAGTAAATTGTCCATGATTTACATTCAAATTTCATGGAATTTAAATTGTTGATAACTACTATTCTGGCAACCTAAAAGCCGTCAGCCAGGGATGACGCTATTTATGAGTCGTGTCGTCTGTGGGTGATGCGATTAAGGTTGTTCATGCCTAAAGCTTGTTTAAATATGTTAAACAACATGTCTATGTTCATGACACTGTCACATAGTATAGTGCATGCATAGTTAAGATGATAATTTGCTATGGACAATGCCACTATAGGAGATTAACTATCCAACCTACAATAGTGTCCTTGTACGAGAAGACTAAAAATAAGTTGTGAAAAGACTCAAGGTAACGAGTCAAAATCTTAAAAGTGTGCTTGCTTGCGAATGCATCAATCTTAGGTGATATATATTGATTCTCTGACTGTGCAGTCGAGAATCTAGTGGACTTTCTCTTACCACTAGGTGACAATGATGATGAATAAGATGAACTATGACTCCTTATGATGTGGTTGGATGTATGTCTCATGAAGAAGAGAAAATATGAAACATGATTATGAAAGATAATTTTGATGATATGTTGTGAAATAAAATGCATGTTAATGATTCATGTCTATATATTCAAAGATCTATGTTATACATGATAAAACTTATAAAGTTGATCGATATGAACGACTAGATGTACTTAGCATTAACTTCAATATTTAATGAACATATTAAGACTTAAGAATGTTGACATATACATTATGGTTGCAACATGTTTAGATGTTTAATTATCATATCTTTTCTTTATGATATCATATCTTTTCGTTATGATATAGTTATGTAAAAACTGTGAATAGGTGGTTTTTTGAGTTTGCTGAGTTTTATGTGACTCACCCTTTCATATTAGTTTTTCAGCTAAGGGAGACCCGGTTGAAGTTGCTTAGACTGAAGAAGCTGTTCCAGAAGTTTGAGATTTGAGTTGAAGCCAATTATCTAGAAGTAGGTTTTATTTCACTTTTAAGTAGTAAGAGATGTAATAGGATTTATTTTCAACATATGAGATGTATTATTATGTTCATAGATATTTAGGGATCATAGATATTGAGACTTTGTATTTTATTTCAATCGTATCAATAGTAGATTATCTTGTGGCAATGATAGTTGTTTTCATGGTGATTATGATCTTCTCTCTTACATACTCTTTCTCTACGGTTCATAAGTAGATGTTCTGAGTTATTCCCATGGTGCGCTCCCATTGTCTGTTCGTTGTAGGTTAGCATGATCAAACCGGGTCAGTGGCGATAAGGACGTTACATTTATAAAATCCAATGGGGTCATGGGACCCCATTAGATAAATGTTGGATCCGCCATTGCTCCATATAGATCGGGGAGTGGAATATCACTTGGTATTATTCCTTTATCCTCTCTTAAGGCATTCAACACCGGATCTCACATCCTCACACACGCCAGCTAAATGGCACTGCCGAGCGGAAGCATCGTCATGTCATCAAGACTGCTGCACATCAGGGTAGTCCCTCCTGCTTATTGGGACGACACGGTTTCCACTGCAACGTTCCTTATCAACAGATCAACTTATCAACAGATCACATACTTCACTTCTAATGAAAGACCCCCTTAGAAGTTCTTTTTTGTCTTAATGCTTCCCTCATAGAGCCAAGTTGCTTCTCTCATGCTTGTCGCTTTCTACACTGGAGGCCAGCCATATCAACCGAGTTCAATGCCTTGCCATGTAACAAGACTTGGACTCTCGTCCTCTGCCCCAACAATACCAACATCATTGGGTGCATGTGGGTGTTCAAATTTAAATGCAAGGCTGGTGGCTCCATAGAACACCATAAGGCACGCTTGTTTGCCGAGGGATATCAACAACTTCCACATATTGATTTTCATGATACTCTTAGTCCAATCATTAACTATAAGGGTAATACTCAGTGCACGCCCCCACGCACATTGATAGACCAGCACGTGCGGATCCAGATGTGTTGGCCTATCAACGTGCGGTGTGTGCGCACACCAGCATGCTGGAGTGTACAGCAAGTGCTGCTCTTATTATAATCACTATCGTCCACATTACTTTATCTTTAGCATACAGCAGCTAGACATCTCCATTGCATTCTTGCATGAGCATGGTCTAGTGCACACCCTTGCCTGGGGTGTGCACACACGTCGCGCCTTGATAGGCCCGCACGTGTGGGACCTGCACGCACGCGGCTATCAGGGCTCAGTGTGTGCGCACATTCCCACGCGAGGGTGTGCAGCAAGTACGTCCCTTCTTGCACCGCTTCCTAGATGAGACTATATATCTTTATGGAGCAGTCTCCGGGCTTTGCATATCCTCAGTTCTCTGGACATGCGTGCAGGCTCCAGCGATCACCATATGGGCTTTGTCAGGCTCCACGAGCAATCGTCTGGTTGAGCTCGATCTGCTTCATCGGATCTAAGATTGATGCCTCATTGTTCTACACGATCACTCTTGCCTCTAGATGTATGTCCACGCTTATGTTGATGACATCTTGGTGACCAGAGGTAACCCTTCAGCCATCCAAGGCATAATTAATGCTCTTAACCTTGAGTTTGCTGTGGAAGATCTGGGCATCGCTCATTCCTTCCTTGGCATTGACATTGTGCCACACCCTGACGGCGTTCTACTCACACAAACTCAATATATCAAGTAACCAAATCTCCTGCTGTTCTAAGAAGCAACCAGCTGCTGTAGCTCAGTCCAGCACCGAGGCCGTTGCCAATGCCGCTGATGAGGTTATCTGGGTGGAATCTCTCCTCCAAGAAACGGGTGGAATGCCAAACCCGGTGTTTCACGCATGAAGTAAACACTTCGAGATTGATCATCACTTCATTCGTGAAGACCTCTCCCATGTATTGGAGGCCTGAAGATGTTGGATTTTGAGGGGGCCAGTTCAACACGCAGCTCACCTTCCTCCGGTGATAGCCATGATTAGTAACCTACCTTGAATATATCTTCAACTACATCTTTGAGACATCTTCTGTGATCGCCACTGTGTACGGCCTTGCCAAGCACTCCATTGTATTTAGAGTTAATTTGTTCTATATATGTATATATAGATATAACTCTGTCCCTCTTGGAGAGGCCAACAGAGCATTGCGCAATACTAATTCTTCTCTGCAAAATCCCGTCTTCTCCGCTGAACTTTCACAGTGATTAAACATTATAGGGAGAAAAAGAAAGCAAAAAAGGTATCCCTGCACTACTATCGCAAATCTAATGACTAGCATTTTGTGTCTACTCGCAAATTTAAAGTAGGCAAAATCAGGAAAACTCACCGTCCACAATGTGAAAAATCTACTTTTGAAATCGCCATTCAGCACCGGGTGCACCTGTAATCAAGTTTTGGTATCAGCTGATTTGGTTACTGAAATAATTGAGCACTAACCAGGGATTGAGTGTAAGATTCAATTGCGCATACACTCAAGCAGTAACCAAGGATCAATAGATCAATTGGGCTGTCAAGTGGACAGATAAGACCCAGACAAAATTTACTTCACATTGTTTTACATCATTCCAAACAAACGAAAACACTGCAAAATGAAATAATTGTTTCAAATTACTCTGTTTTACGGTAAAACAAACAACCCCATAATTGAACTTAACACTAAAGCCTTTCCTGACTCTCTTCTCCTTTTTGTCACTTATTGTTAGATGTCCGCTATCCTCGACTCTTCTTTAATAATGAAGTTCTTTTTATGAGGGACAGCTAGATATGTTTGAGACCAATGCAGCAAGTTTACACTTACCTCTGGTAATGTAGCCTGGTTCTTATTGGATGCCCATTAAAAATTTGAAAAGAAAGGAACTCTAGAGACATGTTTGATTTTTACTTTTAATATAAAAAAGTAAAGTAGAAATGGACGTTATAATTAATTTTAAGAATAGCTACTAAAGTCAAACCTTCCCTAACAATATTTTTTTCATAATTTAAGAAATTTATAGCTGTAGTTAAAATCTCAAAAAACAAAAAAGCTACATAAATTAATTATAAAACCAAATTTCTTCTCCTCAAAACAACTAAGTAGAGACTCAAGTACATCTGATTGCAAACACGGCCTACCCTTACCTAATAGCAGCAATCTTTCTTGTGAACGTGGGTACTGGGCTGGCAAATTTAAATGTTGATGTATGTTTAATGTAGTATATTTCCTCTACGCTCCCTCGCGCTCTCCCTCACCTTAACAGTTGCCCCACCCATCACTTGATCGAATGCTTTATATTTTCTTTATAAGCATTGTATTTTTTTCTTCTATAAATATAGAGAGAAAGAGAGAGAGAAGTTGGAGAGGCATAGAAGAGAAGAACTTCAACTTCTAGACAAGAGACCTCGCATCCAAGCAAGAATCAAGAAACAAGGCACGCGACAGTAAACTCTGAGCTAAATTGCTAGCAGCTGCTGCTTTCCCCATTTCCAATGGGACATGTTACAAAGGCGATGTAGGTACAAGGCTTGAGGTGACATCGATCAGCTAGTTCTCCACAAGTGAACTAGATATTTATTAGTAATAGATTCTTAATGTTATAGTGTTAATGACAATCCATGATTGAGTAGATAAAGGAAAAGGTAAGTAAAGGAAAAAGAAAGAAATAAGTGGAGTCATAAGTCCAAACGAAATAATCCTCCATTAATACCAATGCTAACCATGGGTTTAACCGCACATGAGCTCTAATCTCTAAGGGGTTTATATCATCGGCATCATTGTCATTGCAAGGGTAAGGGTTTTTTTTGGGTTGGTTTATGACTCATCCTCTTGCTACTTTAATCTATCCAATGTCACATTTGTACTTAAACCAAGGGAGGTTCCTTTCTTTCTATATCAAGCTATTTTGCTTTAGTTCATTTTCATTTGTATTCCTTCTCTTGAATTTGCGTGCATTAACCAGCGTTAAATTTAGGGAAAGATACAGATTCGAAAACTATCACATTTTGTGTGTGTTCATGTATATGATTTATGTGGATCCTATGAATTAAATATGCGAAATGCTAAATGGATTACATGTAAAAGCTCCTAGTAGCCTTTGTTAAATAATTAAAAGAGGCAATAAACTTACCTTCAGGAGGTGGACAAAATTCATCACAAATACATATATTACTATCATAATGTGAGGCAAGAAAAGGGCATTACGAAATTTTCATTGTATGCATGATATTTATTGCTTTAAACAATAATGTGGATGCATGCATATACGAGTCAAAAACATACCTGCCATCCAGCTTCCAAGGAAGTTGATAGATCCTTTGATGCTACCCACATTTGAGAAACACTAATCTCACTTTTGATCTCCACCTTTGGATTCCATACATTAATGGAAGCTTTTGCGCCATAGAGCTTACCATTAGTACTGGTAATGTAAGAATGCTGAACAGATTCAAAGCACATTAAACTTCTAAATTAAAAGTCAACTTTTAGAAGTGTCAAGTTGCAACATAAATGAACAAACAAATATCCAACTAAATATAGATTACGTCATCACTTTGAAAAATTTATCATTATCTAACATATTAAAGGTCTCTAGCTGGACACCCAAAAATGCTAAATATGAAAGAGGTAAGAAATCAATTTCAATCTTGATGCACCAAGTAGGGCTGCAAGCGATCCAGATTAATATCTGAGTAGCGAGATTTTTATCTGAAAAGGATATCCTGCAAATCATAATTGGATACCATTTATGGTCCACTTTGTAAACAATGAGACCTTTGAGTTTTAGATGCAGACCCCTCACACGGCTGCCATCAAGAGATATATTATTTATAAGTGGTGCTGTTACAATATTTAGGGAGTCTCATGATCACGGGAGATCTCTTGGGACGGAGGTAAGTTAGGTACAGTTGTACACACATAGATTGCATGCTAAAACAGAGGATCTGATGCAGATACGATCATGGAGGTTGCCGTGACGAGCAAGACATTCCTTGTTTAGAGACCACGGTTGATACGCCCCCGCAAGCGAAAGTGTCCCTACAGGAGACTTGAAGCTTGGACCTCAGCATGGAGAACCGAGTAGTAGGGAGCCCTTTTGTCATAACGTATGCCGATTGATCAACAGAATTGACATAGCGAACTTGAAGGAACCTTTGTTGTATTAAGTCACGAACAAATTGAAGATCAATCTCAATATGCTTTGTTTGAGTTGGAACACTGGATTAGATGCCAGATATGCAGTACCAACGTTGTCACACCACAACGTTGGACTACGATGCAGGTGAACATTGAGTTCTTGAAGCAAAGAATGCAACCACAAGATTTTAGCAACAATGTTCGCAACAGCATGATATTCGGCCTCAGTGGAGGAGCGGGCAATGGTGGGCTGCTTTTTAGCAGACTAGGAGACTAATATATTCCAAGAAAAATTAGATAGCCATCGATGGATTTGTGATCATCCGGATCTCTTGCCCAATCGGCATCAGAGTAAGCAGAGAGAGGCAGATCTGAGGAGGGGGTGATGCGAAGGCCAAGGTCGGAAGTAGCTTTCAAATATCGTAGCACACGTTTGACCATTTGCATCTCTGTAGGGGCATGCATGAATTGGGAGGCACGTTGCACAGCATAAGTCAGCTCTGGATGTGTGAGAATGATGTACTGTAGAGCCCCAGTAGCCTGCTGTAGGGGAGAGGATCTTGAAGAGGCTGACCAACATGACGGGACGGAGATGGGGCAGTAGTACAGGGAGTGGAAAGACCTTTGCAATCCCACATACCAGCACGATTGGAGAACATCATGAATGTAGTGCTGTTGGGAGAGAAGAGCACTATGGCCATCACGAAGGACCTTGATGCCGAGGAAATAATGAAGAGATCCTATATCCTTCAAGGAGAATTGCTGGGAGAGCTGCTGAATTAGACTTTGTAGGAGAGTGGAGTTGCTTCCCGTCACAAGAATGTCATCAGCATACACTAGCATATAGACGCAATCACGCCCCAGAGCATAAATGAATAAACTGGCATTTGACCGTGCTCCGACAAAGCCGAGACTGGAAAGAAAGGAACTCAGCTGCATGAACCATGCACAAGGTGCCTGTTTCAGGCCATAGAGGGATTTTTGGAGTTGACACACATAGTCGGGATGGCGTGAGTCCACAAAGCCAGGAGGTTGTTGCATGAAGACCTATTCCTGTAAGTGGCGATTAAGAAATGCATTATTTATATCAAGCTGATGAATAGGCCAGCTACAATGGATGGTAAGCGTCAAGATGACACGGATGGTAGTGGGAAACAACAGGACTAAAGGTGTCAAAATAGTCAATGCCCTCTTGCTGACTGAACCCTTTGGCAACAAGGCAGGCCTTATGCCGCAAAATCAATCCATCGGGGCCCCGTTTTGTGCGAAACAACCATTTGCAACCAACAATATTCATATCTGAGAGCCGAGGAACTAGGCGCCAAGTGCCATTAGTGAACAACGCATGAATTTCGTCAGCCATGGCAGCACGCCAATGAGGGTGACGATTAGCTTTAGTGAAGCAAGTAGGCTCAGGAATGGGGGAGGTTTGAGAGAGAAGGGCAACAAGTCTAGGAGGTGGAAGAGGACGAGGGCGAAGTTGCATGGAATCAGTGGCATGAGATGATGGCAGTGTAGGTGCAAGGCTTGCATGAGGGGAATTGGTTTCGTGGGGTAGGGTGCTTGAGTCAACAACATGGGGGACATGTTGAGGAGTAGAACTAGACAGATGGGAGGGAGGTGACCACGAGCTGCAGTGTGGAGGGGAAGTGGCAACAAAGATAGGGTTGGAGGTGTCAGGCGATGGTGGATGGTGGGGCGTGGGTGGGCAAGCAATGGGGACATGCCTAGAACAATTGGGAAATGGGGCGAGGCACTTGTGGGTGGGGTGGTCAAGGTGATAACGCGGGATGGATGGGGAATGGGGTGACGCAAAGGGAAATTTGTATTCATTAAATTTGGCATGGCGAGCATGGTAGATGCGATCAAAGGAGCGATCAAGGCAAAGATAGTCATGTCATTGAGGACTGTAACCAAGGAAAAGACATGGGGTGGTGCGAAAGTTGAGCTTGTGGGATTGATAAGCGCGGAGAAGAGGGTACATAGTGCAACCGAAGGTTTTAAGGAATAAATAGTCGGGTCATTGACGAAATAACCAGTAGAGGGGGGACTGCCATGATGAAGTGGCAGTGGGGAGACGGTTGATGATATAGACAGCGGCATCGAAAGCGTAAGACCAATAGGAGAGGGGCATGGATGCATGGGCAAGAAATGAGAGGCTAGTGTCAACTACACGCCGAATGCGACGGCACCATTTTCTCATGAGTGTGTGGGGAGGCAATGTGATGTTGAATGCCACAGGAGGCAAGGTGTGCTAGCCAACAGACCTCTCCTTCCCATTCAATTTGAACATATTTAATGGGGGTACCGAGATGATGTTCAATAAGACGTTGGAATTGAATGAACGTAGAACACGTGTCAGCACGAGTACGTAGAGGAAAGCACCACATATATTTGGAAAAATCATCTACTATAAGCAAGAAATACTTGAATCCATTGACAGTCGTTTGAGTGGGACCCAGACATCCGTAAACAAAAGAGACAAGGCAGCAATACTACGAGAAGGAGTAGGAAGAAGAGGGAATTTATGACGCTTTCCTAGATAACAGCCATGACAGGTAGAGGTAACATTTTTAGACGACTATGAACAAGGTAGTGAGGCAGTCTTGACAAGACGATGAACGACTTCATAATGAAAGTGTCCAAGACGCGCATGCCACTGATCAATGGGATTAGCGGTGACGAAGAAAGCATGAGGTGAGGAGGGCAATTGGGTGGTGGAGAGGCGATAGAGTCCCGCATCACTAGCTCCCTGCAGTAGTATGTTCTTCGTGAGCGAATCCTTCACATAAAAGGAGGACGGATGAAACTAAAAAAAACAATCATTGCCAGTGCAAAACTTTTGGATATAAAGAAGATTTTTTGTTATGGTTGGAACATGAAGCACGTTCTGTAGAGATAAAGAATGAGAGGTTGATGGAAAGGTGGAAGAGCCGACATAAGAGATGGATAAACTTGAGCCATCACCAATGCGTAAGCGGTTGTCACCAAGGTACTCTGAGGCAAGAGATATATTACGAATATCGTTGGTCACATGATGGGTCACACCAGTGTCGGGAAACCAATCGTCTGGAGAGGGTGGCGGTGACAGAGCATGCGACGTGGAGGGTAGTTGAGCCATGTTAACATTAGGAGGACCACGTGCAGGTGGAGCATCACTGTAGCGATCATAACAACGATCTGCAGTGTGACCAAAGCGCCAACATATCTGACATTGAGGATGATCTCGCTGAACCCCCTGCTGAGGAGGGTTCCGGCTGGCAAGGCGACCCGAGTTGGTCTGGGCATCAGAAGGTGGCTAGCGGGATGTGTTGTTGGAGGGTCGACCACCCGAACGACCACGGCCACGGCTGCGACCTCGATTGCGAATCATGGACTGAGACAGGTTCACTGATGGTTGGGTGGAGTCAGTGGCTGGAGGAGAGAGATCAACAACATGGATCTCGGCGGCCATGAGAATGCTGTGCAGTTTTGCAAATGAGACCGTAGTAGGACGAGTTGAGATCACCTCGATGGTAGCGGCAAAGTCAGGCCAAATTACGAAATATAATGGCGTTAAACTCCTCGGTGGGCAAGGCATGACCGACAGCGGCGAGCTCATCGGCGAGGACTTTGGCACGTTGGAGAAAACAAGGCCTTCCAAAGGCAGTATGCAAGGCCGTGTGTGAAGTTGAAGAAGCCGTGTGTGTGACAGGGCACCAAAGGCAGTATGCAAGGCCTTCCAAACTTCACCAGCAGTTTGGAGGCCAATAGTATGGGAGAGTACATCCTCAGTAAGGGAAGCAAGAAGAATGCTTTTTAAGAGCTGGTCACGCTCGATCCATAAGGGATAGTCGGGGCTGGTGGAGGAGGGGCACGGATCTGTACCATCAATATGACCCTTCAGATGATAGTAACAGAGGATAGGATCAATTTGTGTTTTCCAGTGAAGGTAGTTGGTTGCTGTGAGACGAGCAGTCATAAGGTGGTGTATAGGGATAGAGATGCCAGTCACCCATGGTGCAGCCGAAGATGGAAGAGAGGCGTGAATCGACGGCAGCAGAGACTAAACCTGGTGCTCTAATACCATGTAAACAATGAGACCTTTGAGTTTTGGATGCAGGCCCCTCACACGGCTGCCATCAAGGGATATATTATTTATACATGGTGTTGTTACAATATTTAGGGAGTCCCATGATCACAGGAGATCTCTTGGGACGAAGGTAAGTTAGGTAAAGTTGTACACACATAGATTGCATGCTCATACGTACAAAGGATCTGATGCAGATACGGTCATGGAGGTTGCCGTGACAAGCAAGACACTTATTAAAAGGAGCAGTCATGGAAATCTCAGATCCACTGTGTTTAGGATGTGCTCCATATTAAATTTACATAATAGTCCTAATATGTAAATAATCTAAGAGAAATGATTTTTTTTCACTAAATATTGAATGTCTATTCAAATATTAAGTATTTAGTTTAGTCATTTTTACATCAAATAAATACTTCTTAACATTTTATGTCAAATATTTCTTTCTTTTTATGATAACTACTTCAAGCATTCATACATTATTATGTGGTACAAAATTTTTGATGAATTATTTCTCTCAAGAATCATCCTCTAAGTTAGCTCCCTTAATATCCATATATTATCCATATCCATTTTGGATCTGAGGAATATCCAAACTCTAATATATGCTCCGTACCTAGGTCATAAATGGAGCGGATACAGATTATCTATTTATATAATATTATGTCTAAAGATTGCATGGATTTGAGTACCTATAGAAAAGTGATAGAATGAATGCTAGAAGACCATATAGTGGTGTTGCAGAAGTAGAGGCCTTAATGAGATACGACGTTAGAGGAATGAGGAAGTCAGTTTCTCTATGTGAATATCTTTTTTCTGCTTTTTAACAAAGGGAAACTCAAAATAACTGATCTTTAATGGTCAGACTCAATTGCCAATTTAAGTCAAATAAAATTCCCAACTTACCAAGTACATTTGGAAGCGTATGGGGCACTAAAGGGACTATAATGATAAGTGTAAGAGCTTCGAGCCTTAGTTCAAGACACAGTAATGGAAAAATTCTATAAGATGGATGGGAGACTAGAGTTGGTGATTTTGAGAATGGCTGCTAGCTCCTTCCTCATTTTATTTTCCTATCTATGAATGTTTCTTCAGTGTTATCGATAAATTCATATTAGGTTGGCCTTGTTTATGTGATGTAACCTGAAGAAAATTCTTTCAAATTTGGTGCTCATAGGTACTTAGAAAATTGGTGTTTCAGTGGACCATGTAGGTTGTATCATCATATAACATCTAGCATGTTAGTAGGCCCACTAGAGACCCATTAGTAGCTATGCTTAGGCTCATTAATGATTTTCTACGGATTTTATTGAGTTCTGGCCTAAGTTTCTAAATGGCGTCACCTGTGGCTGTTGTGATTTGGAAGGCGTCATGTTGGAATGACACGTTTTAGCCCAGTAGTCCAAGTCTAATTCAAACCCAGCTATTTCCTTTTGCGGGGTGTTTAACACCTCTTAATACTAGAGTTTGAGGCCTTTATATTGGAACCCTTCGATCCTAGAGCCTTTGTTTGCTTCATCTAACCCTAGAGAGAAATAGAGGGCAAGATTGAGAGCAATTGCGAGAGACTTTGGTGGAGGCTCAAGGCATTCTTCGTGCGTGCGTGGTGGGCGGCACAAGAGGAACGTGGTGGTGGCGTGGGAGTGCTTAGTTGAGGCCCCCGCCATGCCTAGGCAGGTTTCATCACATTCTAGTTGCATGGATAGGTGGCAAGTGATGTTTAACCTTCAAACCTTAGTATTTTTATGTAAAGGAAAATCTATTTTCAACCTAGTTTCCTATCTACTATATGTATGAAGCATATGGATGCGAAGAAGATGATATGGGGATGTCCATGGACTTGTTTTATTGCTTGATTTTTCCTTTTGTTCATGAATCATGCAGGATATTAGAGTTCTAGAAATTTGACTTGAATCATGTTGATGCAGAGTGACATGATTCAAGAATTGTGTCAGCCTACATGGAGGCGACTGATTGCCTATAGTCACATTAGAGCCTATTATTTTATCTATATTCCTGGTTTAATAGCATGAACACGTTGAACAATAGTGGTGTGAATTTGATTCATGATAAGTTAAATTTCGTTTAATCCATGTGTTAATCAGGATAAATTCGGATTAGGATTCATGATAGCATTATTTCCTACATGATAATCAAATGATACAAGCATGTTTTAGGTCATTAATAGCATGATGATTACTTTAGCTATATCTCATGATAATCCATGTAAATGAATGGCAATATGCATGGTATTAAATTATTTTTTCTCAAGCATGATTAATGTATTAACAACATCCCCATGAAATCTATTTTTTCAAAATTTATAAAGATGATGTTTTGATTTTCCAAAAGATTAGCATAAGACTCTGAATGACGTTAGGGTACGCCTACGTGATTTACAAATCATGTTGACTATCCTTGATGCAACTTAGAGGGTTAATAGAAATATAATCATGATTATAATTCATGAATTATGATATAATTAGTCATGTCCATGCACTGTTAATTATTCCACGTATGATACATTCATGTTTCATGTGTTTAATTAAGATTTTAAGATGTTATGATGTGGATGTACCAACTAGTAACATGGGAGCTAAATGGCACATGGATCAAAGTGCTACACTAGGGGACCCACCTCTTGATTTTATCGGGACTAAAGTGCTACCTAGTGGGAGCCATATCTTGATTCTATGGGGGCCACCTATAGATTCTCATATCTCCTTGGTTATGATTATGAGGTTATATATGAACTTGAGGCATACAGGTAAATCCTAGAAGTATGTTTACATGTTATATAGGCAGGGTCTAAAAGCATCCCCCCGACTATATAGTCAAAGACTTAGTGTGTTTTACCTTACCATTGAGTAAAGAAGAAGAAGTTACCTCTATGTTAGATTATGGTTGCTTGTCCTATGAAAAGAAAAGTGATAAGATGATATGTGTGATCATATTAAGTTATGCAAGATAAGATGAGGATGCATGATGAAATTATGTTGCATATTTAAGATCATTTTAGATGCATAGATGCTGGTTGCCAATACATGTTTAATGTTCATACCATGTCCATGTGTAGATTTTGCATGCTAAATATAGTTACCACATTGTTATGATTAAGAAGCATGTTTAGGGTTAAGCTTGTATATATGATACCCTTGTCTCTATGTTTAGATGTTTATCATGCTAGTTTTTTTTAAGTTATAGTGTATGCAAACTTGTGGTTTGTTAGTTTCCGCTTGCTGAGTCTATTGGGACTCACTCTCGCTAGATACCAATTTCAAGTAAAATTGAGGTTGAGCTCGAAGCGTCGGGAGGCTTAGCATTCCTTGAAGTTCTTTGAAGACTTGTTATTTGAGTAAGCTTCAGTGTTACTTCATATTTGCTATAGGTTAGCAAGAGATGTAGTAGGCTAGTTATTTATGTTCCAAGTGATGTAATTTATTTTGTTTGGACATGTGTAGATCTTGGATATTATGTTGTTATGTTTAGTTGCTTTGGAATTATTTAATTAGTAGATTTAATTTGTGGCTATGAGGGTTGTTTCATTTATGTTATGGTTTCATACTTATGCTCTTACTGTCTTTAGTGGATGTTCAGGTTGTTCCCATTGTGGCACAACTCCACCGATTCGTTGTAGGCCAAGAAGATGGAATAAAATTAGTCTAACTGCATTGATAGGAATTTTATGAAAATGTTAATAAAAAATAGTGTCATGTTGCACCAAGCATGTTTAGGGGTTTAAATGCAAGTTTTCATGAACAAGGGCATGTCGGGAACATGGAAATACTTTTGAGCACTTAAATAAATATTCCATACATATTTGTAATTTTTATAGTCCATGTACATAATTTTATATCTTGCAGGGACTAAACTGTAAATTCTTATGTGCAAGGACATTGCAAAGAAGACAAGGGCATTTGTGTCAATTGAAAGCCAAGATGAGATACTCTATAAGGCACTACAACAATTGTTCTTTGAGTATATGATATAAGAAGCAAGTGGCCTAGTTGGTTAGAAGTTGCAGCAAGGTGGTGACCATGGATGAAATCACATTGCAAAGAAGACAAGGTCATTGGTATCAGTTGAAAGTCAAGATGCGATACTTTATAAGGCTTTACAACAATTGTTCTTTGAGTATAGGACATAAGAAGTAAGTGGCCCAATTGGTTAGAAGTTGCAGCAAGGTGGTGACCATGGATCAAATCTTAGTAGGCGCAAAAATAATTTAATTTTGCAGAATGAGAATTTGCGTGTGTATTACTGTTATTTGAAGTCTTGGAGGTGCTCTAGAGCCCTAGACGCCCCCCTCATTTCTCTCCTAGCCGCCCCCTTCACTTGGAGGCAAATTTAAATTTAAATTGGAGAGAATCTCTCTATCATTGAATCAAGGAATGAGATCCTTGATTTAAAGGGGAGAGAATGGCAAGTCAAGAGGGCAGCCGGGCCTAGCCAAGGAGAGGGGGCAAACCACTCATCTCCCTTCTCTTTTCTCTCTTTAATCTCTACCATCCATCCACCCAAATTCAATCCCAACCATTCATTTTTTGAAAACCCTAAACTACTCCCATAAAAGACCACCAAGGGGTGGGCCGGCCCCCATCTTTTCTTCTCATTCTCTTGTCCTCTCACACTCACATCTCTCCCTTCTCTCTTACTCTAGCACGAGTCCTATAGCTATAGTATCGTGCTACAATAACTTCTCCTCTCTCTTCCACGCCTCCATCTCGCTATTTCTCTCTTGTTCTCTCATTTGGGGTGCTCTACACCTGCACGCCAAGGAAGGAGATCGGCCACCATCTCTATCGACTACTGTAGAGGGCTTCCATGGGGAAGGACTACATCCACCAAGGCTCCAAGTTCTTTTGGCATTTCATTTGATTTTTTTATTATTTTCATGTTGATGTATTTGGATAATTTTTTGTATTAGACATTAGTGGTTAATCATTAAAGCATTTCTTGCTCTTCTATGTGCATGACTTTCCCTTATTCAATCTGTCTTTTCCATCTTTCTCTTGATCTAATTTTTGGCAAAACATGTGTTGTTTATGGTGATTTGTGCTTAGTTAATCTTGATTTTAGTCATCTTAACTAGGATTAGTGATTAGGCTTTAGCATAGGTAGTGCTTATTAGTGATTTTAAGTAGTGTAGTTCAGAAAATTTCAGATTGCGCAATCCCTGTTCATGACGACATTTTATTTTATGTGTGAGACAGTTTCTAAAATTGATCAAACCACTTTTGTTATTTTCTAGACTTAAAACTCTAACTAGGGAGCTCGGTTTGATGAAGATTGGGGTTTAGAGTAGGGAGTTCTAGTCGTTTCATTATCAGTGCAGTTTCCGATTATTTAGTTATTTAGTCTAAATGAGTCTCAACAACTTAGATTTTGTTTTTCACTTTAATTATTCTAAAAGTTTTAGGAATAGTTTTATTAGTCCTAAACCTGAGTTATCTTTAGTTTATTTGCTATTTTTTTACAGCTAAAAATTAAAATAGGGGGCATATTTGCATAAAGGATTTCGAAGTTAAATCTCAACCTCTCTGTTAATTCAATCTGAACTCACCCTACTCTCCATTCATTTAATCCTTGTGTGAATTGGTTTAAGATTGGTGCTTGAGTGTTTTAACGACAACATATTTCATAGTATCAATTTTTGGCACCATTGCTTGGGAGGTTGTGTGATTTATGCTTTGATAATCTTGCTTCTATGTGTACACCTTCATTTCAACATTGTCTTATTTTTGTGTACAGGAAATCCCAGAAAAATATAAAAAATTTGAAAAAATCATAAAAGTGAATCCAAGAGGTCTGTGGAAGTTTCAACAGTGTGGGGGTCTGCCTTGGGATGCATGAAAAAGCCATAAAATCATAACATAGTGGAAATTAACTGAAAAACTGAAAAAAAATGAAAACTATTTTTGAAAATCATAAAAATTTCAAAAAATCATAAAAAAAGATTGTCCTCCTATAAAAATTTCAGAATTTTCTAAGGTACGCACCTATACTTTCGTGTTATTTTATTTCAGCTTTCCTATTTAACTAGTTTCCATGTTTAAGGTTTAAAAAATGAAAAATATTTCCTCTTTGGTTAGGTAGGGACACAAAGAAAAGATCACTTGAACCTAATAAAAGTCATCATCATAAGAATAGAGATCATACTTTCATGTTTTAGGACATGCATCATTTATTAGTACATTAGAAGTAGTTTGCTTTTGTCTAATTTTTGTCATTTGCTGTATGTATGCATTTTCATTTCATTTTGACATAAGAACTCATTGTTGATTTGGTTTATTTCTGCATTGCATGCTTAAAAATATGTTAAGGGCACAAACCATAACAACATAAGGTGGGGATTTGATCACCCCTCTTTGGCCCACAAACCACAATCTCATTCCATCTTGCATTCACTCAAAGCCCAATAAAAAGGAATAACAACTTGGCCTTAGGGTTCACATTGAAACAAAGGTTAAGTTGGGCCCATTTTCATTTGAGTCACTATTGTCTAAAGCTATAGGTCTAAAGGCAAACGCCTTAAGCAGACTTGTGGTTACTTAATTAGCTCCTCAGGAAAGTGAGCGGAGCCTCCCACATCCCCACCTCTTACTTGGCTAGTGGATAGCTTAGAAGTGGACTTAACTGGATCCTTAGTCGATTTGTGAGAAGTTCCGCATTAAGCCCAATGAGTAGTTGGACCTTAAGTAAGATTGGGTTCACACCACTCTTTAAGGTTGGTATCTAGGCAAAGAGGTTAACAAGCCGAGCCTAAGTAGACTCGTGATCCTCTAATTAGGACTTCGTAAGAGCGAAGGAGTCTCCTACGATCCCACCTCTTACCGGGCTAGCCCAAGAATTTATGTGTGGACTTTAATTAAACTTGAGGGAACTCACATTAGTTGTGTTCATAGGTCTAGGAAACTCTTAGGTCCGTAGGTTAATTTGTGTTGACAACTTGTTTGTTAATTAAAAAATATAAATCTTAAGAAAAAAGAATCTTTCTTAATGGGCTTTCTACTTTGGGTCATAGTCCTAGTTCATGCATAGGAGAAGGTCTCAGTTCCCTAATCTTGTAGAGCCATTGCAAACATTGAAAAGTTGTTCCATAACCAAGCCCAAAACCAACCCCAAGCCCAAGCTCAAGAACAGATCAACCCATGACTTATCAAGATGAGCTGCCTTAACAAATGAAGGAATACTTCATTCCTTCCATCTATAAGCTTTCCACATGCATTCACTAACCGGAAATGCCAGAGCCCAATATCTAGCGCCATCCAGATACTCCCATCATTCCATAGGCTGACCAATGAAGATCCATATAAGCATTTGGATGAGTTCCTTGAAATTTGTTCTATGATGAAGATTCAGAATTTCACCAATGATGCCCTGAAAATTACTCTGTTCCCCTTCTCATTGAAAGATAAGGATAAATATTAGTTACGGACCGTAGGAAAGCCCATTAAATTATATCTTATAGGTCGGACAAATACCATGATAAGGGCTATCATGGGTCTCAAACCCATGGGGAATTAATTTATGAATCGTGGGAGAGACTGAAAGAGTTGCTTAGAAAATGGCTTCATCATGGGCTATCCAAATGCCAAATTGTACAGACTTTCTACGAGGGGTTGACTGAACCATATAGGTGGATGGTAGATGCCTCATGTGGGGAAGCCTTTATGAGCAAAAGTGAGGATGAAGCATATGATCTCTTTGAAATGCTAAGTGAGAATTCCATAAACCATGCTTCTCTCTCTTCATATGAATGGTTAGTGGGACCATCTAAAAAAGGTGGGCTCTATGAAGTAAAAAGCCAAAGGGAATCCGAATCGTGGCTGGATTTTAATGCCATAGTACAGAAGCTTGAGAAAGTGGACTTGATGGCTCAGAAATTGGACCAACTTCTTAATCTAAATAATCAAACCTCCACTACCCAACCCTTATTCAACCCCTAACCTCAGGCCTAATCTATCCAAGAAGCTTGTGTTCTTTGTGCAAGTCCTACCCTCCAAGTGAATGAGTGTCCTACAACAGCCCAATTACCTCCTTTTATCCAAGAGCAAGTCCAAACTACTCAGGAGTTCTCCAAGCCCCACTATGATTTGCTCTCTAACACCTACAATCCGAACTCGAGAGAATTGGGCCAACTCCCTAGCCAGCCCATTGCTAACCTAGGAACCAACCGCCGTATTTTTATCATCAACCCATTCCTCAATAGCTTCAACCCGGCCCATCCATACCACAAAAGGCCCACATGTAGAGAATGTTAATGCCATTTTGGTCTTGAGAAGTGGCAAAATCTTAGTGGATCCTTCTAAGTCCCAAGTAGTAGATGAGAGCTCCCATAGGCAGTGCAACACTTTCCAACCCAAAATCCAAATTAAGTTAGGAGATGTTAACGGCAAAGAGAAGATTGAAGAAGACCTTAGCCCATACCAGCCCAAGGTCTCCTTCCCAAATGCTCTAGAATCCAAGGCTTCTAGCAAGCAGAAGTCGGCCCAGAATGAGGAGATGTTGGAACTATTCAAACAAGTCCACATCAATATTCTCCTCCTTGAGGCCATCAAGCATGTCCTAACCTATGTGAAATTCTATGTACTAAAGTCAAGGACCTTGTGCAACACCCGAAAGAATCTTGCTCTAAGAGGATGTTACTACAGTGTTGCAAAATCAACTTCCCCAAAAGTTTAAACATCTTGGTGCCCCTTTAATTTCCTGTGATATAGGAAGCATCACATTTGACAAATTACTTTTGGATCTTGGGATCAATGTGAATCTTTTACCACTTCTATTTATGAACAACTGGGTCTGGGAAAATCAAAATCCACACCTGTTATTCTCCAACTGATAGATCAATCAGTTAAAATACCACAGGGGCTCATTGGAGATGCCATTATCTAGATCGAAGATTGCTAGTTCCCCGTGGACTTCCTTATCTTGGATATGGCCCCATCCTCATATTTGAATCACCCTCTAATCATTTTGAGACGTCCATTCTCGGCTACATCAAAGGCAAATATCAATTGTGCTACTAGTAGGATGGACATTTCTTTTAGGCACAAGTAGATTGAAATCAACATTTTTAAAGCCCCTGAGGATTTGGGACAAAAGGAAGGATACTACACAGTACATATTATGGATGATCCAATGAATGTTAGTCTGGATCTTGAGCATTTCTTTTTTCCTAAAGATGAAGCAAACACAAACACAAGCTCAAATCTTCAACAATTCTTTTTTCCCATATATGAAGCTGATGAACTTCCAGATTCATCTCATTCTCTTAAAGTCGGGCCAACCATTGAATCTTTGCCCAATTTACACTATGAGACAACTTCCCTATTTTCTCTACAATCTAAGCACAGATCTTTACCCTCTCTAGGCATACACTTGAATGCTAGACCAAGTAAAGAGTTGAAAAAAAAAATCAAATCTAGTCATGAATGAAATAAGAGAATAAGATTGTCAAACCACATGGGTTGAATCACACCTTCATGATTAGGATGAATATGGTTCTAGGCAGCAGGATCACTAAAACAGGCAATGAAGTGGATGAAAATGGCTTAATTGACCCAAGATAATGAGAGTTTCACTGCGTCTGGCTGAAGATGTTAGATTTAATGCTTATTGGGGGCCAACCCAAGTTTCTAGTTTTACTACTTTGCCTTTTTGTGAGTCTTTAGGAAGTTGGAGCCATTATCCTTGGTGTACATGGGGAGGTCGCACCCATGCCTCAGGTTGTATCTTTCCTCCCTATGAGTTTCATGTTACATTATTTAGTTCATTCATGATTACCAGGCCATTGAGGACAATGTCATTTAAGTTGAAGGGAGTAACTATTGTGCATATTTGTAAAATCTTTAAAAAAAAAATACATTTTCACAGATAAAGATAATGTCTAATTTTTTTCAAAATCTCCACATTTTTACACCACAATTAAGGTTTTACTCAATGATGCTTTAAGGGAGTCTTAAGCAAATCGATTCTGAGCTAGATAGTTGAGTAAAAATTCAGACTAACTCCCTCTCTACAAGAAGTCACAACAAGATGACTTTCACACACACATGACATCTTGGAGAGAGTGGAAGATCTTGAAAGTGTAGATTTACTGGAGTTGACCCAAATGATAGGATTATCCATTCTATTTTTTATTTTGGGTCGAACAAAAAGGAAGTTGGGATTCGTAATGGGAGACCAACCCACTCAGCACCCTAAAGAGGTGGTCATCTCGAAAAAGGAATAGTTAGAAGCATGTAAACCAAATGAAAAATAACAAATATACTTCAGAAGAGCTAAATGAAGGAGGATGGCAAAAAGTATGCACCCCCCCTAGGCAAATTAAAGAGGGTGATATGCACTCTCAAAGGCAAAAAGTGCAATTAAATGAAAAAGTCGTGCTAAATCAAAAGTTCCTCATAACAAAATAAGACCAAGTCCTGAAGGGTGTTGAGTTGGGACGAGAGCCGAAAAGTGACCCTAGACAACTGATGAGGAGACTCATTTTTCCCTTCTCTCCCCTAGGTAGTTCTGCCCCAAGGGTCGACAAAGTCAAGAATATACTAGAAAGGATGGAAATAAATCCCATGCATGTCAATTTTTATGCAAAATCACCTATCATGATCCCAACTATAGTAGGGAGGAATGAGAACTTTCGCTTAACTAACTGGTTACCATTTATTTGTGATAGATAACCTTTAAATGAAGCTTGATTTTTTATTGCTTGATTTTTTTATTTGTGGCCCTAGACAACTGATGAGGAGACTCATTTTTCCCTTCTCTCCCCTGGGTAGTTCTGCCCCAAGGGTCGACAAAGTCAAGAATATACTAGAAAGGATGGAAATAAATCCCATGCATGTCAATTTTTATGCAAAATCACCTGTCATGATCCCAACTATAGTAGGGAGGAATGAGAACTTTGGCTTAACTAACTGGTTACCATTTATTTGTGTAGACAACCTTTAAATGAAGCTTGATTTTTTATTGCTCATGATAGTCTTAATTTTTCATTATTTACATTGTTATGAGACTAGCAATGAGTAAGTTGGGGGGTATGATAAATGCACAATTTTGTGCTTTAAGGAGGGAAATTTCATGCATTTAATCCATGATATTATGTGCAAATTAATCTGAAATGATGGTCACAATAATCTCACTATATTGACAGAAATTTTGTTAAAATCTGAATGAAAAATAGCGTCATTTTGTACTTGAGCATGTTTAAGGGTTTAAATGCAAATTTTTATGAACAAGGGTATGTTGGAAACATGGAAGTCTTCTTGAGTACTTAAATAAATATTCTATGCATATTTGTAATTTTTATAGTCCATGTATATGATTTTATATCTTAAAGGGACTAAACTTTAAATTCCTATGTGTAGGGGCATTTCAAAGAAGACAAGGGCATTTGTGTCAATTGAAGACCAATATGAGGTACTCTATAAGGCTTTACAATAATTGTTCTCTGAGTACAGGACACAGGAAGCGAGTAGCCTAGTTGGCTAGAGGTTGCAACAAGAATAATGTAATTTTATAGAATGAGTTTGCATGTGCATTAGTGTCATTTAAAGACTTGGAGGTGCTGCTCTAGAGCCCTAGCCACCCCCCTCATTTCTCTCCTAGCCGCCCCCTTCATGTGGAGACAAATTTGAATTTAGAATTAGAGAGAATCTCTCTACCCTTGAATCAAGGAATGAGATCCTTGATTTAAGGGAGAGAGAATGGCAAGTCATGAGGGCAGCTAGCCCTAGCCAAGGAGAGGGGGCGCCCCACTCATCTCCCTTCTCTTTTCTCTCTTTAATCTCTACCATCCATCCACCCTAATCCAATCCCAACCATTCATTTTTTGAAAACCCTAAACTACTCCCATAAAAGACCACCAAGAGGTGGGCCGGCCCCCATCTTCTCTTCTCATTCTCCCTTCCTCTCACACTCACATCTCTCCCTTCTCTCTTACTCTAACACGAGTACTGTTGCTATAGTACCGTACTACAATAACTTCTCCGCTCTCTTCCACGCCTCCATCTCTCTCTTTCTCTCTTGTTCTCTCATTTGGGGTGGTCTACACCAGCACACCAAGGATGGAGACCGGCCACCATCTCCACTGGTAGCTGTGAAGGGCATCCACGGAGAAGGACTTCATCTACCAAGGCTCCAAATTTTGGCATTTCATTTAATTTTTTTTATTTTCTTCTTAATATATTTGGATAATTTTTTGCATTAGACATTAGTGGTTAATCATTAAAGCATTTCTTGCTCTTCTATGTGCATGAGTTTCCCTTATTCTATCTCTCTTTTCCATCCTTCTCTTGATTTAGTTTTTGGCAAAATAGGACTTATTTGTGGTGATTTGTGCTCAGTGCCTTAACTTGGATTAGTGATTAGGTTTTAGCATAGGTAGTGCTTATTCGTGATTTCAAATAGCGTAGTTCAGAAAATTGTAGATTGCGCAATCCCTATTTGTCGCGTCATTTTATGTGTGAAACAATTTCCAAAATTGATCATTTTGTTATTTTCTAGACTTAAAAACTCTAACTATAAAATTTAATTTCATGAAATTTGGGGTTTAGGTTAGGGAGTTTTAGTCGTTTCATGGTCAGTGTAGTTTTTAGTTACTTAATTTTTTAGTTTAGATTAGTCTCAACAACTTAGTGTTTGCTTTCCACTTCAATCATTCCATAATTTCTAAGAAAAGCTTAATTAGTCTTACATTTAATTTTTCATTAGTTTATTTGCTGTTTTTGTACAGCTAATTTTTTTTAAAAAAGGCACATTTGCATAAGATTGGTGCATGAGTGTTTTAATGATGACATATTTCATAGCATTATGGCAAAGCCCCACTAATTCGCTATAGGCCGGCAAGACCGAATCGGGTCGACAGAGGCGTTACACATCAAGAGTCCATTCAAGCCTAAAATATGAAATTGGCCAAGTAAATGTCATATTAGGACCAAAAAATGGAAGACCACTAATGAAGGAAGGATTAGGAAGCAAAGTTGGATTGTTCATTGACAAAATTTAAATATATCCATAAAGAAAGCACAAAACAATTGGAAAGACCTATAAGTTCTTCCCTAGTGATCTCTTTTCATATCAACTACAATCTATAAAATTCTCAAGTATTAAAATGGAATCCTTTTGAATATTTAAGATGTCTATGACTGCACGTATAATTGCGGATACCTTGAATATTTGGATGATGACAAAAGTGTGAGTTTTGTTTATCTAAAAGTAGAAATGCTTGCTATAAAGGGAACATGCCCATTAAACAAAGAAAAGTAGGTATGTCTATTGCCCAAGGCTAGACTAACTAGAGGGGAGGGGGTGAATGGGAAAATAAAAATATAGAACGAAAAACTTAAATGCGGAAGCTCAAATGTGTACAGAATAAGAGAGAAGGAAGCAATCACACAATAATTGCACATAGAATTTATGTTGGTTCAGTCTATCTAGATCTACATCTAGTCCCTAAGTAACTTCTTGGAATTTTCACTATACAAAGGAATTGATTCCTTGCTGGTCAATCAACACACAAGGTACTGACCCCTTGCTGGTCTCACAACACCACAAGATATTGATCCCTTTCCTATCTCACAACACTATAAAGTACTGACCCCTTGTCGATCTCACAACATCCAGACTCAGCTGGTCTTCCCTTTAATCCACTAAAGGGGAACAACCACCTATCCGCAAACAGGTTTAGTCTTCCACACATAGAAAGAGGAACTATCAATGAGCTAAAATAAATGAGAGGTTCTATTTCTCAATAGCCCAGTGTTCTTTTTAAAGAACACAACACAAATCAAGATAATAAATAATGGAACGATAGAGAATACGGGTCTTGATCTTAGGAAGATCTTAAAGAGTTTGTGGAAGAGAATGTTGATGCAAGGCTCTTGAGAAAATCTTCATACATGGCTATTTGCTAGATGTTTAGTCACAACTCTTCTCTCGAAATCACTTGTGTCTAGTGATGTGGACTTTTCAATACTTGAAGCTTGGATGCAATGATCTATTTATCTTCGATGAAGATCTTCTATTTGTACAGGTCTTCAAAAAATCTACCCGTTAGACTGATGAGAAGAGATACGTAGAATTTCCACTTGAGTCTAATGTTTGAATTTCTCAAAGACCAAGCTGAGAGAGAGTATCCTCGGACTTCTATTCGAGGTAGTTGAATTTATCCTTGGAAGCTTCCTCAGGTGCAGTGTAAAGACTGAGGTTTCAAATTTGGGTATCAAGTCAGACCCCTTGGTTTGGGCCCTTGTGGGCCTATGACATACCCTCTTAATCACGTCAAGCTGGCAAGACGCACTTCTGAAAGGCGTCTGGCTTGGGAGATGCTATTTAGGAAGCATGCCAGTGGGGTGCATGGCGGGCATTGGGGCGCACGTGTATGGCCCTGGTCATGTCATCTGAATGGCATCTTGCATGCCCGTCACCATCCAAACATCTGCTCTGAATGGCGTCTTGCATGCCCGACACCATTCAGAGATCTGCGAGTGTATGACCTCTGTCTCGTCGTCTTAACTGCGTCATCTGGGAATGATGCGATTCAACTCGGTCAGTGTTGACGCCCCGAACCCCCCCTTCCTTTCCCGTTCCTCTTCCACCACTCCAACACCCCTCTACGTCTCACCACTTCCGTCACCATCTCCTCCATGACACTTCACTCTCCGGACGGCAGCTGACATCTCGGCAGAATGACGGCATCCACAGCAGTACCGGCGGTGGCTTGCGGTGTAGCAGTTCAGCGATAAGGAGCTATGAGGAGTTTAAGTAACCGGTAGGGGGACGATCTTTGCACGTGAATTGTTGATTTTAAACTATGATTTCCCGCTTTTGAGCATGGTATGGAGATGTGAGGATTTTGGGTAGAATGAGCATATTTAGGGGTTTTTGAGAAAATACTCGTTTTTATGAAATGGGGGTCGATGTGTTTTTAATTATGTTGTTTGGATTCTCCCCCATCTTTTCTATTTTTGGCGTTTTGGAGCAATTTAGGAGAGGAAATCCCTTGTTGTGGCTCGGGGGAGGTCGGAAGGGAATCCTATTTCGGGAGCTAAATGGCGTCGGGCCATTTGCAAATGGTGATGGCCATAGGCGACACCATTTAGGTCCAGGTGCTGGAGGGCAGTTTGGTTTTCAGGCGTTAAATGGCGTTAAGACCAAGTGACGCCATTTAAATGGTGATGACCATGGGCGACGCCATTTAGGCCAGAGCCCCATAATTTCCGTAATTAACATATGTGTTTATTGTTAGACAATCCTGTTAAATGCATACTTGAAATCATACATTGGGGGTGGAGATTTCTATGTGATCAAAATCGCATTGTGTTTAATTGCGATCATAGCCTTAGAACAAACGTAATTTGTGTTTGACACTTTGTGTCAATGTGGGAGTGACACAGTGTCGGTGTGGTAGTGACGTTGTACCGGTATGGGAGTGGTACATGTCGGTGTGTCACTTGTGGCTGGGAGGAGATAAAACCACCTGAGCTAGACATGCCAGAGTAGCCAACGTGCTATCCGAGGGGTTGCTATTCCGCTCCAACAGGTCAGTGTTTCATTGGTTTGTTGTGGCAGTTTATGGTACGTTTCTTACTGTAGAGCCGGATGTGATGCTGTTAGAAGTGTATCCATTCACCACTGGGCCTGATGTAACTTGAGACATCAAGGTTACGGGTGTATATCCATTCACCCTTTGGCTTGATGTAACTCGGGAGGTTAGGGTTATGGGTTGTCCTTAGAGCTATGGTTTGAGGGGGTTTCGCCGGTCCCAAGGGCCCTCGTGTAGCGCCTAGGCCTGACATGGAGGGAAGTCCGATTGATAGGACAGTGGTCTCAACTGTTTGTGTGCGCACGTAACTAGATAGTGGTAATACACTAGTCCCACTTAGTCTGAGTTTGACTCACTACCTCACCCTACGGTGTCTGGAGCTCGTAGGGACAGACAGGCGTGAGTGTTGGTGGTGTTGTAAGGCGCCGTTTGTTCGTGTTCGACTATGTGGTTTGTGTGTTTAGCCGGATCGTTCGTTGTGCACTGCGGTGTTGAGTTGAGTTGCTTTAGAATTGTGCCTGTTGCAATTAGAAATGTATGTATCTCATATCTTGCAATGAAATTTGAGAATCTTTGGAGGGGTGGTTTCTTCTCGTTGACTTTCGTCGTTGGGGCTGTAGCTTTACTACTTTCGTTTACAACTTTCCTTTACTTATGTTGTTGCCTGGTAGTATTCCTGGGAGGTGGGGATCGGGTGATCCCTACTGAGCCCAATTCTGGTGTGGCTCACTTCCTAGTTTTTCAGGTGGACCTCTCAGCAAGCATTGGCGTGTGGTTTTCTTCATGGTGTGCGGGCCAGCAACTATCTCAGTTCCGGGGTATGCCCTGACGTTCTTGTACCTTTTCGTTTGCCTGTACATATTTAATTTATGTGGACCATGTAACTATTCTTGGACTATATACGGACATTGATATTATGCTTCCGTGCATTTGTACATTTCTTGTGGTCCATGAAATTGTTATATTTAGCTATGTTTAACACTTACTTCTCCAGACGTGTTGTTTAAGATCCAAGTCTGAACCCGAAGATAATGGTCTGATACCCATTTATTAATCGTGTCCCCGATTATACGATGGCGGGTCGTTACATGCGGAGCTCGCTTCTTATTAACATCCTATATAGACACTTTAAGCACAAGAAGGAAACTAGATTTTCTTTGTCTTATATTAGTTAGTTAGTAGAAGTCTATGAACGGATAATTGATAATACTAAATAACTCTTAGGTCTGACTGATAGATATAAAAGCAAAAGAGTTACAAGAAAATCTATCAATCAGAGATTCGACGCAATTAATGATAGTACAATATGGTAGTATCAAAAAAGGACACAATCTGTCATATAAAGATAATATATGCCAGAGATCTCAGTCAAAAAGTATTCATAAAATATATACTGAGAGTACTAGCTAACTAATCTCAAATTTTATTGATAATGGTAACTTAGTTAGCAAGTATAATCGATGATGTAATTATTGTAAGTCATCTACTAATCAAAGTGAGAGTTTAGCCGTTAGACGAAGTTAAACCGTTAATCGCAGTGTAAACAACTCTCACTTAGATTAGAGATATGACATAACATTAAGGCGCTATAATCGATAACCGAAATAGTCGTTAATCAGCCGATTTAAAATAACTTTAATCGAAAATATATAACATAAATCGATAAGCCGTTAATTGATGAAATGTTTGTGTGCAAATCGATTGTTGTTTGTTGAGTTAATCGAAGTGAACCTTCTAGCTAATTGAATCAACACATAAAGCGTTAATCAATATATGTGTTCAGGCACTAAGCGAAGAGTCAATCGATATAAGTCTTAAGTTGGTAGTCAAAGCATTAATCAATGTAAAACTTATAAATGTAATCGACAAAGCTAATCGATTGAAACTTAAAGTAGTGATCGAAGAACTAATCTATATAAGACTTAAAGGGCAACTGATACCCGACTAACATCAATAATCGAATCGTCACTTTAAATGTTAATCGATGTAGAGGTGTTAATTGAAGAAACAAATCGATAGAACACTTAGCGATTTTCTCATAGAATGGAATTGATTAAACTTGAATACAGTTAGCAATAGAAAACAACTTAAAAAATTGGAGTATATATATTGACATTTCTAAAATTTTGTTATCACCAAAATATGAGAAATAATATAAATCAACAAATTACTCAACATTGTCAAGAAGAAACATGCGCAAGCTCAAGTTATATAGTGGTAGCCTACCCCAGTAGTTGACTAGGGCTCATGAAAAGAGGGAAATAACTACTAAAAAGGCATGATAAGAAAGAGTGAACAAGTGACTTTCAATGAAATGTAAGGAATGAACAAGTGATTCAACGACACAAAATCATAGCCTAGTTCAAAATCCACTTTAATGTCAACATCAACAATAACACCACAAAAAAATAAGCTGGTTATGATCAAGTCATAGCTGAAATTTTCTATGGGATGATTAAGTACTTTAAGTCTCTTGACAAAACACAAGTTTCCTATGCCTATGTATGAACTCAATTTAATTTTCCTAAAGTTTAAATTTAATAAGTTAGTTAAGATAGTTGGCTAACTACATCTATAGAGTTGCTAATGTAACATCTCTTACTCTACGACATCAAGGTATTGTCCACGTTGGCTTATGCGTCTTATGGTTTTATTTTTCTTGTAGTAATTAGCTCCAGAGCAAGGACTTCTGGGGCGGTCACCCATCCGGGTGCTACTCCAGCTAGGCATGATTAACCACGGAGTTCTAGTAAAGAATTAAGTTAATATTCGAAAAGGCGTCTCGATGTTTAGAGGCACAACTTAGTGATATTTGAGGGGTGTTACATACTATACCTTTATATATTGAACGTCTTCATTGCTATGTTATTTTACTTACAACCAATCCACCAGGCAAGTAAGATTCTAAAGGTATCCCCTACAGGTTCAAAGAATGGCTCCTACTATGCAGAACTTTGTCCGATACGAGTTCAAGAGGTGGCTCCCATAGTGTAGCACTTGGTTCTATGTCACACTTAGGTCCCACGTTTTTGGCTAATGTTGTAGCTCTTACACCATTATCAATCGTCCCTCATTCTACAACATTAAAGTATTGTCCACTTTGGCCCATGGAACTTATGATTTTGTCCTTATTAGTAATAATTGGCTCCAAAGTAAAGACTCCCTGAGTGGCCATCCATCCCAGTACTATTCCCAACTAAGTATAGTTAGATATATAGTTCTTTAAAGAATTGAGCCAATACTTGAAAAGGCATCTCGATGTTTAAAGATGCAACTTAACTATATTTGAAGGGTGTTATAGCTCAAGTCAACCTATTGTATTAGCCAAGTATCACTAAGTTAGTTGTTACTAGTTAGCGATCACTAAGTTGGTAGATGTCAAGTTTGTTCTTGCTAATTTAGCTTTTGCTAGTTAGCCATCACTAAGTAAACAATCAATCTATTAGTTTGAGTATAATATTGTTAGCCACCTATTACTTAATAAACTCAGTCACTTGATTTAGCCACCTCTTAACATAACTTTTATCTATCTTATTCGAGTTACCTGATCTCCCTGATTGTAGCTTACCTTTTAGGAAGAATTATTGGCTTACCTTCAAGTTAGCAATTATCTACTTCTTTATAATCTTGATTCTAATAGAAATAAATTACTTATTGGAAACAAATCTATGAACAATATAATAGCATGTTGTCTTATCAAGTAGCCAAAATAGTTTAATTAGTGCTTTACAAAAGAGGAAGTCATAGTGTCTTGCCATAATGTGTTCAATTTAATATCAAAATATAGTGTCATTAAATCAATTTCTTTAGGGATAATTTCATTCTAATGGCTCTTGTATGTTAAGTTTCAAATTGTCATGCTTATTTTAATGTTTTCCTGATACCCTCGCAATATGCATAATGTTTCAAATTGCCACCATAGTGGCACATTAGGTATATATCAATGTTTCATATATGTCACTAAAGTGACATGTCTGATGCGTATGTTTTTCTTTAAGGGTATATGGGATAATAAACAAATAATCGTAATAGACATTAACATGTACGGGCTGTTAATTTGACATTATTCCTTTTCTTTAATCATGACGTTATCATCACCATTAGGCTTGGAAGGCTAATGGATTGGTGTTGATGCAATAATAGGGAATTAAATTTAGACCTATTAAAAATTTCTTTTTTTAAGTGGTTGGTATGACATAATCCTATTAATATTAACATTTGTTTTTAATAGAAAAATCTCTATTACCCTAGTAAGTACCATTTATAATATAGGTTGGAGACACATGTTTATAATGTTTACCAAACTAGGGTTGGTGAGAATTATACTCTTGCCACCATACTTTTCAGTATGTAAATGATGAATCAATAGATGTTGCCCAAGACAACTTGTCCTTAGTAATCCTATACAAACCATAATATTTTAAAGAAAATATCCCATATAAGTCATAATATTTTAAGGGGAAGAGATAAAATTCATCAAACCAAATAGTGGAGACAATTATAGATAGCATACTTGCATATGTAACTAAATCCACTCTTGATCAATGAATGTCAATGCTTACCAACATATGCAAGACCATTACTAGATGCTAAATCATGAATATAAGGATGTGTTAAGCCCACTCGGACTTCTTTGGCAGCCATGAAGTCATCGGATGAGTTTTCGAGTGGATAGATTGATTGAGGCATTGATTTCCTACAATGAATAGCTAGCTCGACCTCTTAATTGCATTTCCTGTGCTCAGAAAGGTCCCCAAATTCATTAGCATATATAGTCTAAAAGGGTTGTATTGTTTAGTAGGCCTCCTTTTACTCCTTAAAATATAGATCTTAACTTCACTTAATTGTACATCTAGCATATATAACATCTTGAAATATTCCCATTGTATAGTGAGTATCTAGATTCTACACACACTAATGGACTGAAATGAACTACAAATTGCACTAACAAAAGGGAATATCAGATAGTTGAGTGATTGATAACAAAAAATCCATTCATATCTAGGTTTTCATATTTGAATTTTTCTAACCATGGTTAAAGAAGTTCAAATGTTTACCTCATGCGGATCAGTAGTTTCTTGTTGAACCTCCAATCCACTTCGTTGATGATAATAATGAGGAATTACAAAATTTTTGTCTTCAACTTGGCCATGTCTTTGGATCCTTCTTATAGGAATGGATCCCTTTGAGCAGACTTCAGATAAGTTCCATGTATTAGACATTGCCACTGCATAATCATTTACTCTCCTTTTGTATGGATAATAGGTGGGTTTCATCTACAAGTTGCAAGAAATAGCCAAAATAAATAGTACATTTTGTGTGCTCTAAGGGGAAACTGATAAATTCCTAGAAGCCCAAATCAGTTGGCTATGGATTACTTTAGAAAATTTCAACTAATATAAAAACATAGTAATGGAACAATAGTAGCTATATCCCATTGATGATTTGCGAGGAACTACTACCTGTAAAGTAGAGATAGTTTCTCAATTAACCCAACAATTAGCTAGCTCCAAACTTGGATGAGAAAGGAGAGTAGCCTAAAGTTGGCATCTAGCGCCTAATAAATTTGTCACGGTTCAAGCATGAATCTTGAACATAGTGATAATCTATCACTTAGTATATATAATGGCAAAGAGTTTGAGCATACTACAAAGATTATTATAGAAGGTCTTTTGCTTAACCAACAAATGTTTATCTACTTAAACTAGTTTATAGAGTTGAAGTGGGTGATTCCCATGAGCATCAAAAAATAACGAGTAGCGTACGCACAACCATATGTTATTTGTCTATTATTACTAACTTAGTTATAACATATGTACGTGTGCACACTAATATATTTCTATAATGATGCATAAAAACAATCATTTTAATGTTTTTAATGGTGAAAGTATCACTTGATAATTAATGTTGCTTTATATACAGAAGCATTTCTTGTCAAATATTTCAACATGAAAGGGCAAAGATAAGATTATCAATAGATGTGCGAACTTTTTAATTACTTCAACTTTTAATCAATTAAAATATAATGTTTAAAAATAGTATGAAAATATTCATGAGAATGACTTTAAACACATGCCACATGCATAATTATTAACCATTTAAAGTTCCTACTTGATACATATGGATGAAAAGATGTTTTCTCACCTCACAACAATCAAATAGATTATAAAGTCATAATCAACATATCCGAAGAATTATTTCTATAGGTATGGAGGTATAAAGAAAGCATATTTTCTATAGGTCTTTAAGGCTTTAATCTCCTGTTAATTTCATGAATACATGTTTATGTATATTGGTTGTCTTCTTAGGCTACGAATTTCTGCGATATTGGTGGATGCTAATAGTTTTACCATAGGTGTATTTCTTATGAAAATCCCTTCCTTATTGCATGAATTGGTAGTCTGCATTATGTAGATGATTGGTACAGATAGAAACCATGTTTAAAGTTTACATTAGATCAATAACTTGTCCATGTTTTTGTTGGGTTCTCGTGTTCCCCCGGATCTCTCACGCAGTGGAAATAAAAATAAATCGGAAATCCGTTCCCGTTTCGAAAAATCTAAAAACCAGATTATCGGATAATCGGTTCTTACTGTGTGCGGATTCGAATCAGCAACCGTTCGGTTCCGTCGGTGCGACATCGCAAGCCGCGCAAGCGCCCGGCCTCTAGCAGAGTCCACACGATCCTCCTCGCAACGGATATCCTCACGTTCTTCGTTCTTTGCAGCCCACGAAGTCTCCGCCGTTCACCGCAACGATCGTCGCAATGCGCGAACGATTTCCCGTCGGACAAGAGTCGGAGAAGCGGCGGAGCAGATCCGGGGATTCAGATATGTCTGGGACGCTAGAGAGAGAGAGAAACAGAGGAGGAGGCAGCTAGGGTTAGCAACAGCTTGGCCTGCACAGTCTGTTCGCTATATTTTATACTAACTGCGCGGTTTTTCATAAAAACCCAAGGTTTGTATAAAACCCACTTATTTATCTATCGTCTTGAGAATCCTTTGTGTGTGACCCTCTAGGCCCAATAACCAGTCCGGTTAATAGTCCAATAAGCCCAGTGACTCCTTACTGGCTTTATTAATCAATTAATAACTCTTTATTAATTAATTAATCAATCGAATTGATGCCGCACATTGAATTCGATCGGGCCTCCGATCACGTTGGGTGCCAAGCAACACCGCGTGAACCCGAAAGGTATCGGGGTTAAGTAACCCACTCTTGGAACCATTCTGCCGACAGTTACCGTGTGGATATAGTCCTTCATTCGTACAATGCTCTCGAGTCAACTCAGGGTATGGCGTGCTGTCAAACCCTAACCGGTCGACTCACTTGGATTGGACGCCGGTGATGAATATCAGAAAACTCCTTTCCCGATATTATCGTCTGCCCTGGCCGGGGACTTTCGCGCATCCTTCATAGAGCATTCTCTCTCATCGTACCGAGAGCGAATGATTACTTATTGACACTCAATTCTCTTCGACGGTATTCCACTGTACCCGATCCTTGTCTATTTAGAATTGGCTTGTAGGCCACCTAAGACTAACAATTTTGTTATATCCTGGATCTCAAGCTCATTAATTTTCTAATGGGTGAAAGTTAATTAAGCTTAATTAGATTTAAATAAGTCTAATTAAGTCAATTAATGGGTCAAAATAATTTTAAACCTATTTAATATTTATTTAATAATATAATAACATATTTAGAATGGATAAGTTATTAGTTAAGTCAAAACAAGCCCAATAAATCCATTAGTGACCCAATTAGAAAACTAGCTGATTTCCAATATTTAGTCAAATTTTTGGGTTTGAAAATTGTGAGAAAGTGTCATTTTTGCGAAAGTAATAATTTTGCGCACAAAAATCTAAAAATGATATGGCATATGTAGTTAGAAATTGGATATAAATAACTACAACTTTGTCCAAATGACCAAAAGCTAATTGCGACGTTTAATGGGTCGAATTGGAAGAGCTTTATGGGAGGAAACCTATTATGAGCAAAAATCTGGGTACCTAATTTGAATCAGAATATTTTAGCTTGTTAGTTAAGGAAGGTATGGTTTGAATTCGACTTAGCAACTTTGGGGACTTAATTTGAGTAGTATTAAAAAGCTAGAAGAATATATAAGACCTAGAGATAGTTTATAAGGCCTCCTCCACGAAGCTCTAAGATAAGAAGTAAGAACATGGTATTCTTCATGAGAAAGAAAAATGTTTTGATTTAATTTTCTTTGAAAATTAATTCTAATGGATAGATTGTTGTTCTTTGAGATTTAGAGGTCGCGAGACAAGCCTTAGATCACAAGAAAACTAAGATTGTAGTGCTAGAAGGTGATTGAAAGGTATTAGAGAGGAGTGTTCTTCGTCTTCTTAAGGTAGGTGATCATAACTCATTAAATGATATTTTGTATTAATATAAAAATTTTATTTTAATTTTCAAAAGTGATCAAACATAATCTCTAGAACCATAATCTATCAATCCATGATTTTAGATTCCACTTTGATCTTTGAAATTTTGATTAAATTTTCAAAATCCTATATTCTAGAAATTAAAGACTTATACCTACGGTTTTCAGGACCTACATATATGGTTTTCAGAAGTTATGACCAATTTTCAGCTTGAACTTAAATTGGCTATAACTTCGTTGTTCCTTAGCCGATTGACTTAAAACTTTTAAACACACTTTGATTTTGACCTGTTATACTTTTTTGTAAAATCTCATAAAAATTATATTTTAGCTATTATTCTGCTATTTATTCAGTTGGCCTAATTTGACTTAAGTTATTTATATGTCATTTGATGTTCTAAATTATTCGTTTGATGCCGTAATTATATGAAACTTTATTTATATGATTCTTTTGATATCTTGGACATGTTCACCAAGTTTGATAATTTTTAAAATATGTTTACTATTTGTGATCTTATTTGTTCTTTTTTCATCTTTGAAAATTAGTTTTATTAGCCGAAAACTATAATTCTTTATCCCAAAAATTAGTTTTACTCTCATTATCCTTATATATGTGTTTGACTCTTTAAGTCACTATTTTGTATATAAAAATATGTATTTTAACTCTTATATAAGTATCACCATGCTATAATTAATTTCTAGATCTATGATCATTATGAACTCTGTAAAAATATATTTATGCCATATTTGTTAGATATATGTTTAGACATTGTCATCTTAAAGAGATTGTGGCTCATTCCATAAGCGTCGGTAGATGATTTATGCCCGTGGGCAACAGAAAAATCCCAGTGTTGTATTTTATTTGCAATAATCTATGGTGATACAATAGACTTCCCTGCTATGCATGTGCTACGATCTTAGCATACTTACCTATATGCTATGGTATTTATTTGTTCTTATCATAACTAGTAGACTTGTTCAGTTAAATTAGAATCTAATCATACCTGTTGGATAAGTTATTAGTTAAGTCAAAACAAGCCCAATAAATCCATTAGTGACCCAATTAGAAAACTAGCTGATTTCCAATATTTAGTCAAATTTTTGGGTTTGAAAATTGTGAGAAAGTGTCATTTTTGCGAAAGTAATAATTTTGCGCACAAAAATCTAAAAATGATATGGCATATGTAGTTAGAAATTGGATATAAATAACTACAACTTTGTCCAAATGACCAAAAGCTAATTGCGACGTTTAATGGGTCGAATTGGAAGAGCTTTATGGGAGGAAACCTATTATGAGCAAAAATCTGGGTACCTAATTTGAATCAGAATATTTTAGCTTGTTAGTTAAGGAAGGTATGGTTTGAATTCGACTTAGCAACTTTGGGGACTTAATTTGAGTAGTATTAAAAAGCTAGAAGAATATATAAGACCTAGAGATAGTTTATAAGGCCTCCTCCACGAAGCTCTAAGATAAGAAGTAAGAACATGGTATTCTTCGTGAGAAAGAAAAATGTTTTGATTTAATTTTCTTTGAAAATTAATTCTAATGGATGGATTGTTGTTCTTTGAGATTTAGAGGTCGCGAGACAAGCCTTAGATCACAAGAAAACTAAGATTGTAGTGCTAGAAGGTGATTGAAAGGTATTAGAGAGGAGTGTTCTTCGTCTTCTTAAGGTAGGTGATCATAACTCATTAAATGATATTTTGTATTAATATAAAAATTTTATTTTAATTTTCAAAAGTGATCAAACATAATCTCTAGAACCATAATCTATCAATCCATGATTTTAGATTCCACTTTGATCTTTGAAATTTTGATTAAATTTTCAAAATCCTATATTCTAGAAATTAAAGACTTATACCTACGGTTTTCAGGACCTACATATATGGTTTTCAGAAGTTATGACCAATTTTCAGCTTGAACTTAAATTGGCTATAACTTCGTTGTTCCTTAGCCGATTGACTTAAAACTTTTAAACACACTTTGATTTTGACCTGTTATACCTTTTTGTAAAATCTCATAAAAATTATATTTTAGCTATTATTCTGCTATTTATTCAGTTGGCCTAATTTGAGTTAAGTTATTTATATGTCATTTGATGTTCTAAATTATTCGTTTGATGCCGTAATTATATGAAACTTTATTTATATGATTCTTTTGATATCTTGGACATGTTCACCAAGTTTGATAATTTTTAGAATATGTTTACTATTTGTGATCTTATTTGTTCTTTTTTCATCTTTGAAAATTAGTTTTATTAGCCGAAAACTATAATTCTTTATCCCAAAAATTAGTTTTACTCTCATTATCCTTATATATGTGTTTGACTCTTTAAGTCACTATTTTGTATATAAAAATATGTATTTTAACTCTTATATAAGTATCACCATGCTATAATTAATTTCTAGATCTATGATCATTATGAACTCTGTAAAAATATATTTATGCCATATTTGTTAGATATATGTTTATACATTGTCATCTTAAAGAGATTGTGGCTCATTCCATAAGCGTCGGTAGATGATTTATGCCCGTGGGCAACAGAAAAATCCCAGTGTTGTATTTTATTTGCAATAATCTATGGTGATACAATAGACTTCCCTGCTATGCATGTGCTACGATCTTAGCATACTTACCTATATGCTCTGGTATTTATTTGTTCTTATCATAACTAGTAGACTTGTTCAGTTAAATTAGAATCTAATCATACCTTATATGCTATATGTTAGTTCAATTTGTTCTTATTATTAGAAAATATATGTGATTTAATAATTTATATTTGACCATATTTTGTATCATGATTTTATTTAAGTTATATGTAGAATTGTGAATCGTATATATATTTAATATTATCACTTTTCAAATATTTTATTGTTAGCATTTGGTGGGTTTGATTTACCTACTGGATAGTTGTACTCATAAATCTTACTAATTGGATTCAGACTCATTTAGTGGTTATCTAAGATTAGATTTATTATTTTCGTAGATTTGATATAGTAGGAAATTGAGAGAGTATATGTACTTTTATATTTCTTTAGTGAGTTGAGAGATTTTATTTTCGCTATATATTTGATGAAATTTGAGGATTTTGGTTATGGCAATATAGTGGAAGATTTAGATCTATTTGATTTAGATTTATTTGTCTCTCATGATTCATCTTCGATTTATGTGTTATTTGATTTTGTAGTTAGGTAACTTGAATCCAAAGTGAGTCTGAATGACTAAACTGGATTAGGGGTAATAATGTGGTATTAGAGCATATGAATCACAAGAGAATATTAATCATTACTATCTAATCGTAAGTCATACCAAACTATTTTTGAGAGTGTGGGTAGGACAGTCAGGATAGGCTTAAATTCTTAAAGATGGAAGGTAATTTGGTTCTGGTTGATTTTCAGGCTTTGGCTATAATGAGAACAGGGGCTGGGAATAGAATGTCCATCACTGAGTCCGCTAGCACTAAGGAGTCTCCGACTCAAGGAGGCTCAACTCGTCGTGATACTCAGACTACTCTTGGATAGGGGGTTGTGCAGACCAACACTATGGCCATGCCACGTGGAGATTTGGGGCTTTTCTATAGGCTTTTTAGGCATGGTCCAAACTATGCAAACACAGGCTACATAGCAGGCTCTAGTGGCACCGCAGACTCTGATAAAGTGTTAAATTGATCATTTAAGGGTAACCATATGCATTATACTCATGTTTTTATCTGTAAAATAGTATGAAATGATAGATAATTGTGTAACAAGTCCAACGGTACTAATTTCATCAAATTCTGACTTAAAAACATCGTCATTTCATGTGATCAAAGGAGTGTAGCGCATTTGTGATTTTTCGACAAAACCGAGATGAAATGAATAAATATGATGATATTTTTATGATAATGCGCTAAATTATATTTATTTGATGTGAACAGGACATGCCGAGGATGCAGTGCAGCTGGAGGAGTTTTCGGAAATTTGGGGGAGGTCTAGTGTGCGGATTTCAACTAAAACAGGGGTAAAAATACAATTTGATTCCTTCCTTCGCTGGAGTTTCCTAAAACCCACTATTTCCCTCTGTCTCTCCGATTTCCTAAACACATCCCTTCCTTTATTTTAAAAATCCTCTCTCTCTTTCTCGTTTTAGAAAGTCGAATCCTATTCCAATTTCTTCTTCCTCTCCAGATCCAAATCTTGTCCCTTCTCCAAATCTCCCACATATCCTCCTCCTTTTCCAACTCAAACCTGGCAGCCTCTCCTCCTTCTCCTCTCTATAAAATCTCCCCCACGTTTTAGCCGATTCCTCCTCCTCCTCCGTAGCCTTTCTCTCCCGCAGCCCTCTCCTTCTCCAACTCTCTTTCACGGCTCTCTCCCTCAACCTCGCTCCAGATTTTATCTTTCCTTCTCTCCGCAGCCTCTCTCTCTCCCCCACGCTCTCTCCGGTTTTCCCTCCTATGCTCTCTCTCTCGGTTTCCCACAGCCGCACCCTCTTATTCTCTTTTTTTTAGCTTCTCCCAGCACCCTTCCTCCCTCTCTGTTCTTCCTTCTCAGCAGCTCTTTCTCCCACGCACCTTCTCTCTCTCTTCTATTTCCTCTCCTCTCTCTCGGCTCCTCCTACTTCTTCAGCGGCACCAGTGTTTCCTGCGTACCCAGCGGCCTGAGGCATCCACGACAAGCTGCTGCAACCTCCTCCACGTTGCTCCAGCTCCACGTGCTGCCCATGCAAGCTTGGTGAGCACAAGTCCAGCAACGAACCTGCAGAACCAGCAAGCAGCCTACCTCCTATCTTCCTCTCCATCCACGCTCGCCAGCACTTGCTCCACGCGCCGGCAAGTTCCATCCACCTGCTGCAGCAACTCCTACCCTCCATGCGCAGCAGTGCAGCAGCCCCTCTAACCCGGCCAACGTGCAGCAGCGGCAACCCTCCAGCTGTCCCAGCTTAAGCCCGCATCCCTCCACGCAGCTGCACGTGCCCGGTTCTCCACGCCATGCACCTTCTACACGCAGCATCCCACCGCTCAAGCCAGAAAATCCCAGCAGCGCGTGAAGCTAACAACCCCCACGCACGGAGAAGCTTCCACGTGCCAGCTCCAGCTCTTCAACCCAGCAGCAACCTGCCGGCAGCAGCAGCTTCTTCCAAGCATCTCCACGTAGCCAACCAGCAACACCACCTAGCTGGTCTCCACGTCAAGTTTCCAGCAGCTGCTCTCCAAGCTGCACTAGCAGAGCCCACACCAGCGCCCAGCCAGCAAAGCACTTCCAAGCAACACCCCACAACAGCAGCTGCCTCCTTCAAGTTCACGCACCAGCAACAGCAGCAAGCTCTTTCACAGCAGCCCGGTTCATTGCACCAATAGCCCACATGTGGCTATTTTAATCTATTTTCTTTCCCTTCCCCGGTTACTTTAGAATTAGTTTAATTGTTTAGGGATAATTATTTAATATTTTGATTATTTAGTTTTAGTTTATTAAACCATTAAATTTTGTAATTTATTTCATAATTTTTAGTTAATTCATGTTTTACACGTAGTCAAATTTTAATGTCTTTGTCATAGATTTTAGTTGTGCTTATTTTTTTATAAGTGTTTGTGTTTAATTTCTGAAAAAGAAAAGAAAAAAAAAGATTTGTTTAATTAAAGTAATTATATTTTTTAAGTAGCATTAGTTAATTGAGTTTTAGCTTAATTAAATAATTAGTTATTCAAATTCTCATCTTCTATTTTTAGATAACTAGATTCCAAAATTTTCAAAGTTAAAATCTTAACTCCATGTGGTTCGACTCGGACTCATCACTATTAAATTTCCAAAATTTGATTTGAATGAGCCGGATAAATTTAGATTGAACGTTTTCATGTGTTTAACGACGCACAATTCGAAACGATCAGAATGCCACTATGGGAAGTTAAGTGTCCAACCAACAATAGTGTCCCTTTGGGGGAAGACTAAGAATAAGATGTGAAAGGATTCAAGATAACGAGTCAAAATCTAGAAAGTGTGCTTACTTGTGGGTATACCGACTTTGGGTGGGATATGTCTATTCTATCCCCCCCCTCCCCCTGACGATGCAGCGAAAGATCTAGTGGGCTTTGCCTTACTACTAGGTGATGACGATGAATAAGATCAACCAATACTCATTAGGATGTGCTTGAATGCATGTCCTATATAAAGGTGAGAAAATGATATACGGTTATGGATGATGATGAAAATGATATGCTATGAGTTAACATCCATGTTTAAGATGCATGGTTATTTGACTTAGCATCCATGTTATGCATGTTGAATTATATTAAATATATTGATATGAAAGACTAGATGCGTATAGTTTTCACTTAGATGGTTAATGATCATATTAGGACCTATATATATATATATACATATATATATATATATATATGTATATGTATATGTATATGTATATATATATACATATATATATATATAGCATGTTTAGATGTTCAATTACCGTATCATTTCTTTATGATATAGTTACGCAGAATTAAGAACAATTGATTTTCTAAACTTGCAAAGTTCTATGTGACTCATCCTCGCATACTAACGTGTTTTTTAGCTTGAGGAGGACCCCCCCTGAGGAGGTTGAGGCAGGAGAAAGTCATGAAGCTTGAGTTCGAAACCAATTATCTACAAGTAGGTTTTGTTTCATGTTTAAGTAGCAAGAGTTATAATAGGATTTTATTATTTTTTTTTTCAACATATGAGTTGTACTTTTATTTTCATAGAGACTTCGTGGTCCTAGACAGAGAGACTATGTATTTTATTTCAGGAGTTATTAATACTGGATTTTCTTGTGGCACTTATGGTTGTTCATGGTGATTATGCTCTTGTTCTTATATACTCATCTCTACAGCCATGAACGGATGCTTGGATTGTTTCCAGTGGGGCGCTCGCTCCGGCGGTTCACTGTAGGCCAGTACGACCAAGCCGGGTGGGGGCGTTACAGTTGAACCTAAACTAAAGAGGATTAATGCATAAGAACATATATAAAAGTATATGCCTTATAATAGACATTCAATAAGCTAGACTTTAATGTAAACTCAAATATAATTTTCTTCTTGAAAGGTTGTCCAGCCTAAGAGAATGAAGGTATAGAATGTGATGGAGCCATACGGTGAGCCCAACCTAAGAGAATAAAGGTTATAGTAGACATCTTCTTGCCACATACCTCCATAGTCCATACACTATTGTAGAGGTTTAGATCTTGTTGCTCTAGACGAGCAGATGAACGTGATGGAGCCATATGGTGAACCCAGCCAACGAAAATGAGCACTCCTAGGGCCCGGTAACACTTGGCATTATAAAAAGCCTAGTATGACATGAGTGGATTCCGACTTCGATGAGGAGGATTTACCCTTTGAATGATCTAGATAGGATGTGTTGGCGTAAGTTCTCCCAAGAGACAAGATGTGCCTTTGGTAAATTGAAAAGAAGTAATCTGTCTTTGTGATGCATGCGTACATTGAATTGGCTATTTAGGAGATGCGCAGGGTTACTAACCCACTGGGCATAAGTTGACTTGGACCTTGGGGATTAAGCAGTTTGGTGATCTTTTAGGTGATTCTTAGTTACGACTGCAATGAGAGTTATCCTAATCATGCAAGGTGTGTTGGGGGTGAAGTGGAGGAGTTGTAGATGTTCTGGGGTTGACTAAGTTTTGGATGATAGGTCTTGATTAGAATGGCAACTTAGACGCGAGCTGCCACAAGCGTGCCAATGCAAGGATACAAGATCCATGGTTCGAGGGTGAGGGAATGTGAGATGAGGATTAACTTGTAACCTTCAGACAACACTCAAGAGTCGAGGAAGCAATCTATTGTAGATGTTTGGTTTAGGACTCCTACATTGGGTTCTTAGGGAAGTATCATTGAAGAACTCATGGATGTGAGAACCTTGGTTGCATTTTGAGATCTTGATCAAAGGAGAACCATCAAATGGACTGAGGTGAGCATAAGTTTGTAGTATTCCCCATGGCAGAATGGTGGTGAATAGTGGAGTTCTCAAAATGCTCACTATACCAGTTTGATATTCAACAGTTAGAATCAGAAAAATAGGTGTTGAATCTGGGATGAGATTGACTACGTTATTTAGAGACACGAGAGAATGCTTTTTGGTGTTTCGATACCATGAGGAGGTAGGAACTAGTATGTGGGTCACGATTGGATCTTTGGTTGAGGGGTAATGTCAGTTGTGATTTTCCTCCGCCCAGGTATGATCAGTCTCTTGTGCTTAGCCGGTCCTAAGTCCGGATAAAGGAGGAAGGTTGCGGTAGGTGACAACCAACGTAAAAATCTTGTCACATCTCATTCAACCAAAATTAATGTTAGGGCGTCCTCTACTTACGATGCGCTACACCGGAATTCGGGTGTAGTGAGAAATAGGCAAGGGTTGAGGGCGTTCCCCGCAAGCGACGTGCCACGTTGACACCCAGATGTGATGTTAAATGAGCAAGAGTTCCCACATCATAGACGAATGTGGGTAAAGAAGCTAGTCCATAGAACCAAATAGAGAAAAGGACATACGACAAACTTGGAGAATAATAGATGTTACTAAAGAAAGATTTCTAAGAAAGTGTAGGTTGAGAAGAGGATTAGAGTAGGTTCTTGGAATATAATGTCTCTTACAAAAAAGTTGATGGAACTAGTCGATACCATGGAAAGAAGAAAAGTCAATATTACTTGCATTCAAGAGACTAAATGGGTAGGTGAGAAAAGTAACGAAGTAGGAAATACAGGTTACACATTGTGGTATAAAGGAAATGAGAGAAATAAGAATGGGATATGTATTATTATTGATAAGACTTTGAAGGATGCAGTGGTAGCGGTGAGGAGAGTAGGAGATAGGATTATCTTAGTAAAATTAATTATAAAGGGAGATGCGATTAATGTAGTTAGTGCCTATGCTCCACATGTTGGATTAGATAGTGAGAGTAAATGGAGGTTTTGGGAGGATATGGATGACCTTATATAGAGCATACAAAATAAAGAAAATATTTTTATTGGTGGGGACCTCAATGGGCTACGGCTGTCAACGGATCCAGATAATATCCGACTCCGATTCGTATCCGCATCCGATTAGTCGGATACTTATCCGATCAGAACATCCGACGAACATATCCGAATATCCGTTTAATTATTCGATTAATATTTGAAGCAGAAACGGAAACTAGATATCCGCTCCGATTATTATCCGACCGATTATGTATTTTGATAAATCCTTTTAATTTTAATGATGTTTATATGTTTAAGTAAATGGAAATTTGATATTTAAAGTATGCTTAAGATGTGTTGAACAATAATAGTGAAGTTTATTGTGATTTTTTATTTTAGTGATTTTACTTATTTAGATAAATTATTTAAGCCATTTGTTATTATGTAAAGTATATTTAATAAAGTATTTAAGTTATTTAAAATTTAACTAGATATTTATAACATGAATATTTATTAATTTAAATCTATGATATTCATAAATTATACAAAAAATAAAATTTACAAGTCATAAATTACAAGATAAAGTTGAAATAATCAAGTATTCGAATTATTATCCGAATTTGGATATTATCTGGCGAAGTCGAATTTGGATAGAAAAATTTATTATCCATCTGATAGTATTCGAAGTCGGATATTCGGATAATGCTAAATAGAGCGGAGTCGGATACTGTGATACCCGCTCCGTATTCGCTCTGTTGACAGCCCTGCAATGGGGATATAGGAAGTGAACGTCAGGGTTATGAGAAGGTTCATGTAGGTTTTGGTTTTGGGACTAGAAATGAGGAGGAAAAAAATATCGTCGATTTTGCTATGGCCTACGACCTTATACTAGCAAATACTCATTTTATAAAAAAAGAATCTCATCTAGTGACTTTTAAAAGTAGACAAAATATAAGTCAAATTGATTTCCTTCTCACAAGAAAAACAAATCGCGCTTTATGTAAGGATTACAAAGTTATCCTCGAAGAGACATTAACAAGTCAATACAAGTTAGTAGTCTTAGATATTAAGATCAAGAGGTGGCCGGGTACATTTTTAGAAGGAAGACTGCTGCTAGAATAAGGTAGTGGAAATTAAAATGGATGAAGCAAGTGATGTTTAAGAATGAACTTCTCAATGTGAGTGATTGAAAGTCAAATTTGGACGTCAATACTATGTGGATAGATATGGCCTCAAAGATTAGAGAAGTAACTGGAAAAGTGCCCGGAGTGTCTAAAGGACATGGCCCACCTGCGAAGGAGAGGTGGTAGTAGAATGAGGAGGTACAAAAAGCAGTAAAGAGTAAAAGAGAATGGTATAAAAGATTGTCAAAGTGTGATAATAATGAGGCTTATGAACAATACAAGATAGCAAAAAAGGAAGCAAAAATGGCTATTAGTAGGGCAAGAGCTCACTTTGAAAAGATGTATGAGAAACTTGGAACTAAGGAAGGGAAAAAAGATATTTATAGATTAGCAAGGATAAAAGAGAAAATGTGTCGAGATCTTAACTAAGTTAGGTGCATCAAGGATAGTGAAGGAAAAATTTTGATGAAAGATGAAGACATCAGAGAAAGGTGGAGAAGTTACTTTGACAATCTTTTTAATGATAATCATAGTGGACATAGAATGCACAATATAGCATAACATGAACTATACTAGGGGGATTAGATTTTCGGAAGTCAAGGAAGCATTGAAGATGATGAAAGTAGGTAAAGCTTGTGGCCCTGATGAAATTCCTATTGAAGTGTAGAAATATTTAGAAAATTTTGAAGTGGAATGGTTGACGTGACTCTTTAACAGGATCCCAGTCTATAAGAAAATGCCAGATGAATGGAGGAAGAGTACTCGTATACCTATTTTTAAAAACAAATGAGACATCCAGGATTGCTCCAATTATAGAGAAATTAAGCTCATGAGTCATACTATGAAGCTGTGGGAAAGAGTTGTGGAACATCGTTTACTTTATGATACAACTATCCTGGCCAATCAATTCGGCTTTATGCCAGGTCGATTAATTACGGAAACCATCTTTCTCATCAGGAGCTTGATAGAAAAATATAGAGATTTGAAAAAAGATCTACATATGATATTCATCGATTTGGAGAAGGCCTATGATAGAGTTCCAAGAGATGTCTTGTGGTTAGTGTTGGAACGTAATAGAGTATCTACTAGGTACATACAAGTATTAAAAGACATGTATGAAGGAGCAACTACTAGTGTTCGCATGGTTTTTGGGGAAACAGGAGATTTTCCTATTTTTGTTGGAGTGCATTAAGGATCAGCAGTAAGTCCTTACCTTTTCACATTAGTTATGGATGATTTAACAAAAGATGTACAAGAGGACATTCTGTGGTGTCTGATGCTTGCGGATGATATTATGTTGATAGATGAGACGCAATAGGGAGTTAATAGAAAACTAGAACTTTGGAGGAGCACCTTAGAGTCTAAGGGTTTCAAGTTAAAACTAGAACTAAGACAGAATACATGTATTATAAGTTTAGTGAAGGTCGGATAGGCAAAAAGCAGGGAGTTAACTTGGATGGGATGGCAATACCCAAAAGCACAAATTTCAAATATCTTGGTTCGATCCTCAAAGAAGACGGAGGGTGCGATGAGGATGTTAGCCATAGGATTAAAGTAGGATAGTTGAAGTGGAGACTTGCCATGGGAGTCTTGTGTGACCGCAAGATCCCAATGGAGTTGAAAGAAAAATTCTACCGCATAACGATAAGACCTACAATGTTATATGGTAACGAGTGTTGGGCGATGAAAGGGAAACATGTCTCCAAGATGAGTATTGCCAAGATGAGAATGTTAAGGTGGATGTACAGATGGACTAAATAAAATTCGTAATGAGTATATTAGAGAAAAAGTAAGAGTGGTAGCAATTGAGGATAAATTGAGAGAAGGGAGATTGAGATGATTTGGGCATGTTAGGCGTAGGCCTGGAGAGGCTCCAATTAGAAAAGTGGAGCATATTAGGATAGAGTAGGAGAAGAAAAGAAGGGGTAGACCTAGATTAACTTGAAAGAGGGTAGTACAATATGATTTGGAAGCTTTAAACCTTTAAGAAGAGATAGCCCAAAATCGTTTAGAGTGGAAACAGAGAATTCATATAGCCAACCCCAATTATTTGGGATTAAGGCTTCGTTGAGTTGAGTTGAGTTGATAAGTATTCAATGACATGACTTCCAATGGGCTTAGCAGCTATCATAATGTCATATTGAGGACTAGAAGTTTGCAATGGTTGGAGGCACATGTAAGTTTTGTATAGAAGTTTTAGGAAGTAAGCTCCGCAGAGAAGTGTCGGAAGTTGATAAACTTGATGTCTTTCTGGTTGGTGTTCCTGGAGATGGAGGACACATGGAGCATAAGAAGAAAGGGATTATAGGGGACTATTGCTTCGTCTGCAGGGACGGGAGCCACGTTTCTCCTCTATGATCACTGATATTGTCGTAAAGCCTATCATCTGTAGTGTGTGTGAGCAAGAACATGTAGGAACTATTGAGCTTGTGTAGTTGAGAAAGGCTTTTGTAGTGACTGTCTAAAACTTGTTTTAACGATAGAAGAGAATATGGATGCAGACTCTAATGGGATCAAGAAGACTTCAAAGACGTAGACACTTTTGAGTTCTTGTTCGAGCACTATTGGAAGATTGTAAAAGATGGAGAAAAGTTAAGCTTGAAGGATCTCTAAGGAGCTAAAGTCTGCCGAGAAGAGTGAGAATTATAGAAGTGGGACTGACGATTAGCTGAAAGGCATCGGGGGTGCCTGACGAGAGTCAAGTAATCGATTAGATCCCAAATCAATTAGGTTTAATGGTGTCACCTGAGTGTGACGCGATTTGGAGGCAGTAACCCGAACGCCCCTATAAGTTGCATGACATTATATGCGTCATATATAATTGATATTCTTTATATAATTATGTATTTTAGTTTTCTGTATAAATTTTAGATATGTTCCTATGCACCTGCATATTTGATTCATGCATTTCGAAGGGTGACATTACGTGGTTTCACGACTTTTGGGACCCGGAGTGACGACATCTACTAGTAGTACACCCTGTGCGTAGTGCACATGTGACCCATAAGGCACGAGTCATAGGTTAGCCTACACTTTGGTGCGTATAGGTTAGAGCCAGACCCCAAGCCCCCATTGAGTATAGCCTAAGTCCAGATACGATGGAAACATGCCATTGAGATAGTAGAGTTGACTACTTGTGCGTACATCTTGACTGGGGGCACGGACGCCGTGTGGACTCACGGACTTCAGCTAGTCCCATTTTCTCACTTGCCTCACTTTGCGAATTCCAACACAAGGGTGGTTAGGTGTTAGAGTTTGGCCAAGAGATAAGACGTCAGTGGTTACAGTATGCTAGTGGAGTTTGGAGGTTGTACGGAGTTGGCTTTTGAGCCATCGAGCTAGTGGGTATGTGTGCGCATTTGTCACTCTTGTGACTAGGCAGGCACGGGGCAACTTGTGGCTAGAGGAACCGAAGCAATGTCATTGCCTGAAGGGTTCCTAACCTGTCTGAGTGGGTCTATGGTTTTTCTGTACGCTTCCTAGTGTGTTGTGTCTCGTTTTTAGTAGTGCCTGGTTACTTTACTACCATATTTCCATTTAGTATTCAGTGCATGAGTGGGAGGTAGGGATCACAGGATCCTTTCTGAGCCCGATACTGGTGTGACTCACTCCCTACCCATGCTTAAGTGCTTTGGATTGTAGTGTGGGCCAACATTGTGCTCATTAAGAGTATTCTCTCCCTTGTGAGTTGAACAATATTATTGGCTATTGTGTATTTATGACTTGAGACATGTTTAGTTCAATTGCACTTTAATATTCCGTTCTAACCATTGTAGGTTCTTATATATCCCTCCAAATGTTGTTGGCTACCCTTTTGGTTTTCGGCCTAAAGGTTAATCGGTCGGGATTTGAGTTGTTTTTGGGCATTCCGAAGTTCTCGGATCTTGGGCCGTTAGAATGGCCACTTGATTTCTTAAGGATCTATGAGTCATTGGTTCTCAGTGGTCAGGTCAAGTGTGACCCTGGCATGTGGCTCTTTGGATGATGACTACCCTTTTAGGTCCTTGGGTGGTCAAGAACTTGTCTCTGTTTTCTCGAGGACGCTTATGGCTGCGCCTAGCCGGCCTTCTAGGCTGCCTGGACCGATAATCTGGGGTGGCTGGTCCATTGGGCTGATTGGCCCGCTAATCCGGAGGGTGGCTAGCCCATTTGGGCCCCTTCCCATACTTTCATCCCTAGCTTAATTTCTTGTGCCTTTAGGTTTTACCCCACTTAACTAGTCATTACAGTTTTTTTTACTTGATATTGTGTAAAAATTTCAAAATGTATTTTTTATCTTTTAGGAAAAGTTGCAGCAAATCTATAGTTGATGTATAATCTTTAGCACTTTTATATTAAATGTGTAATCTCAACACTTTTATAGTACATGCAAAAAAGAGAAGCATGTAATCCTTTAATTCTTTAGCAATTTTATAGTAAATGTGTAATCTTTAATCTTAACACTTTATCATTTTAGATAAAAGATATGTTATCTAATAAAAAGTGATAATGATTTTAAGGGATTAGATCCTTCTATCATTCAAATAAAACACATGTGATATAGTTAAACTTGAACACATACAATTTAGTGTGAACGCACTAAAATACTTCCAAGTAAGCAATATAATGTAGTAACACTTTAATTCTGTAAGGTGAACGCTTATTCTTCACCTTCTATTCCTTTTTAGATGGTAGACTTATTACTATAAAAACAATAAGCTACATTCTTAAAGTAACAAAGTTCAATTTACTAAGTTACATGTAATGTCTTAAGCAAGATAAGACATTATTACTCTAGTGATAAAGTGTTAAGATTACACATTATCTTATAAAATTGATAAAGATTTAAAGGATTAGATCCTTCCATCATTCAACTAAGACACTTGAACACATACACTTTAATGTGTACTCTTGTAATGTAAAATTTTGGCACTAAAATACTTTCAAGTGAGCACTATAATGTATTAACATTTTAATTCTTAAAAGTGAACACTTCTTCTTCACCTTCTATTACTTTAAATAGTAGACTTATTACTTAAAATAAAAATAAGCTACATGTTTAAAGTAACAAGTTAAATTTTATTAAGTGATATGTTAGCACTTTTAAAGTAAAATATTATCATTTTTAGTGCAATAAGTAAAATCAATTTAGGGCAATAAACTGTTACCAGTTTTAAATTAAAATCTTCATATAGTATCAATAAGCTAATTAGGTTGCTCATCTTCTTACCAAGGTGATAGATTTATCACACTGGATGGAATATTTTAACACTATAATTTAAAAGAAAAACCATAATACTTTAACCGTATAATACTTTAACATTGTAATGGGAAGATAATAATACGTTATCACTGTAAAGGCTTAACACTAAATACTCTAAAGTGAACATTGTAAGACTTTTACACTTCAATACTTTAAAGGAAATATTATAATGCTTTAACGCCGTAAAATATTAATGGTTAAATATTTTAAGTATTTTAAAGTGAACACTATAACACATTTACATCACAATAGTTAACATGAATATTTTAATACTTTGACACTGTAGAATTTTATTACCATTTTTTTTGTAAGATAAACACTATAAGATATTAACATATTAATATTATTTAAAGTAAAAAATAGCTAGAAAGGATGAAGAAGAACCGTTCTATTTAAAGGCATACTTTAAAGCATTTTACTATTAAAGATTTATAGTCATAAAGTATTCTAGTGTTCATGTTAAAGTATTGCAGTGTGAAGGACGGAAGGTGTTATAATATTCATTATGAAGGACTGAAGGTGTTAAAGTGCTTGTTTTGTAATGTCTTTGTGCTGAAGTTTTACATTGTTAAAGTATTCTAGTTTTCCAATTATTGTTAAGTTATTATACTACTAAAATGTTATAGTGTTCATTTTTAAGTCTTAAATAAGATATAAAGTTTTAAGATTACACACTTCCTTATTAAAGTGATAAAGAGTTAAAGGATTATATGCTCCTCTTTTCAACTACAGGTAAGATAAAAACCAACTTACGATTCACTCCAACCTTTTACAAAAGATATTCTTTTTACTTTTTTATAAAATATTAAAAAAATAAAAATTTTCATGATGAATACTCTATAGGTATGTGACAATTTGTGAGAACATGTATAAGTACGTAAGGAGGTGTTAAAAAAGATTAAAGTAGGATATTTAGAATTTAAATTTCAATAGAATAATTTTATAATTTTATAATTAAATTATAATTAAATATTAAATAAAATTTTAAAATTTTATAAAATATTAATTAAAATAAAATTAAAACATCTTGATGAACAGTGTATATGGGTATATAATGATTTCTCAAGAGAAGAAGGCAAAAGATAGAGAGTTTTTATGCATACTAAATTTTAATAAAATAGTAAAAACAATATTATTAAGTACTAATTATGTATTAAATAACTTTAAAATTTCATGAAATATTAATTAAAATAAGATATAAAATGCTATGGATGATGCATGAAGGAATATGTGACAGTTTCTCATGAAAAGAAGACAGATGATACGAGTATGTGCAACATATCAAATTTCAATATGATAAATAAAATATCCTAATATTAAATTCTAATTACATATGGTTTTTAAAATTTTACAGTTGAAATAACATCTAATGTATGATTCCCTTGTGCTTGTAAAGGAATTAATGCCCCATTCCCAAAGGCACTAACTGGATCAATTTTATTTCTAAAAGAAACTGAATGAGCAGAAAGATACTTACTTGGAGTGTATGATTAATAAGCAAAGGATGTTGAAAAGCTATCTGTTTGTAGACATCAATACAATCAATAATGTGGCCATCAACCTGAAGAAATATCATGTACAATAAAAGCATTAGAAAACGATGCATTGGAAGTGTATAAGCATAACATCATGGAAGAAAATGACATACTGAAATTTTGTTAAGAGATAAAGCTCATGAGGTTAAAGGCACGTAGGTCTTGAAACTTCAAAAGTTTGTTTGTTTGTCTTTTTTTTTTTTTTGCGAATTTATCACCCTTAAGTACCTAGCTACAAAAATGAATTATTTTGATAGCCTAAAATTACGATATTCTATAAGAGAGAAGAAGCTTTAAGCATATATAAAGGATCCCCTATGTTTAAATTGTAATTAAGCTTCCAGTCCATCTAGAATCGAGCCTAGTGCCCATCAACATGACAATTAATTTTAGTAGGGCTGGCTAGGCCTTAGGACAGTAACTATTAAACTCGCCATGAAAAATCTTAGATATAAATATTACCCTATATCACACTATTTGGCCTACTCATTTTGGATGCTTTTAATTCTTAAGAAAGTGCTTTTGGGAGCATATGATTTTAGATGCATAAATAGTAAACTACTATTAGATAAGATTTTGTAGCATTGATTTGAGGTATGGGATCAACTTTTGCAATTTAGGAGTGGGTATCACATCTAAGTCTATGTATGTATGCCCAAATATGAACAAAATCATGGTAGGTGAATTAAGAGAAAGAAGGCTATGATGCCTCATATCAAATATCATAGATAAAAATGAATTATTGAAATTTGCGCTTACTCTTATAGCTTTGTTGGAACATAATAACAAGAGAGCATGATTTATAGAGTTGGTGAATTAACCATGATAAAACTTTGACCATGAGATTACATGGATTCTATACTTATCATTTATAAAAAAATCATGATATAAATCATCAAAATAGAAAGATGGAAACAAGAATTACATTGAGTGTTAAAATTACAGCATCTTTGGCATGCATATGGTGCTTCACATCGGTGGTCAGGTTTTTGCACAAAGCCCCAAGGGTTAGCAATGTAGAGGAAGAAAGCAAGAACAAACTTTGAAGCAGCACATGACTACTAATCCTCAGTTTTCTCTCCATACTAGTTGTAAGTTCGCCAATGGAGAAGAGAAAGAAATATCTTCTTCTAAACAAACAAGCATCACACAGTACTCATCTATAGGCACATTAAGGTTGCTCTTTTATAAGTACTATATGCCTACAAATCCAATACAATGACACTATGAGTGTCAATTTAATTAATTTTCCTAAATTCGGAGAGAAAGATACAATATCAAGATCTAAGCAACATTTAATCCAAATCTTTTTCCAGGACCTCCAAGCCCGACATATCTACAAATGCCATATAGTGACATTGTGAGTATCAAGATAATTAATTTTCTTATCAATATCATGTTCTAAGCAACATTTAGTCCAAATCTTTTTTTGTATAACCTCCAAAGCCCTATATATCTACGAACTCAATACAATGACATTATGAGTATCAAGATAATTAATTATCGTAAATGCACAAATAAAGATTCGCAATGAAGGAATTAATATCTAGTTTCAATCCAAATCTTTTTCGCATGACCTAGAAGCCCGACATATCGACAAATACCATGCAGTGACATTATTAGTATCAAGATAATTAATTTTATTATTAATATCATGTTTTAAGCAACATTTAGTCCAAATCTTTTTTCGTATAACCTCCAAGGCCCTATATATCTAGAAACGCAATACAATGACATTATGAGTATCAAGATAATTAATTGTCATAAATGCACAAATAAAGATTCTCAATGAAGGAATCAATATCTAGTTTTAATCCAAATCTTTTTTGCATGACCACCAAGCCCGAGATATCGATAAATACCATGCAGTGACATTATGAGTATCAAGATAATTAATTATCTAGGGTGTTGGCCCCACCTCCCCAACGCTTGGGGATGCCCTTCCGAAGCCAAAACGACCGTCATTCTTCATCAAACGAAGAACACGAAAAGCCCAAAAAATAAAATTTGATTTTTGCAGAATAATAATAATCGAATTATTGGGCGTTCATCATATGAACACGGATACAGCAAACAATCGAATTAATGCATGAAATAAATCATGAAAATAATGTGGAGACCGAAACGGGACGAGAAACAGTGGAACCTAGCTCTGATGTCACTGTTGGGTTTTCGGCGTTTATCCGAATCGCTCACGCAGCAGTAATTAAAATAAAACCAGCGATCCATTTTTCCGTTTCGATTAAACTAAAATGATTATCAGATAATCGGATTATTACTGTGCGCGGATTCGAATCCGCGACCGGTTGACTCCGTCAGTGTGACACCGCTAGTCGCGCAAGCGCCCAGCCTCTAGCGAAGTCCACGCGATCCTCCTCGCGGTGGATATCCTTACGGTTCCTCATTCTTCGCAACCTACGAAGCCTTCTCTGTTCGCTGCAACAATCGCCGCAATGAGCAGACGATTTTTCGTCAAATGGGAATCGGAGAAGCGACGGAGCAAACCCGGGGATCTGGGCTCGTCTGGGCGCCAGAGAGAGAGGGGAAGAGAGGAGGGGGCGACTAGGGTTAGTAGCAGCTTGGCCTGCTCAGCCCGTTCGCTACATTTTATACTAACCATGTAGTTATTCATAAAAACCCTCGGTTAATATAAAATCTACTTATTTATCCATCGCCTTGAGAATCATTTGCGTGTGACCCTCTAGGCTCAATAACCAGTCTTGTTAATGGCCCAATGAGCCAAGTGACCCTTTACTGGCCTGATTAATTAATTAATAACTCATATTAATTAATTAATCAATCGAATTAATGTCGCACATCGAATTCGATCGGGCCTCCAATCATGTTGGGTGCCAAGCAACACCGCGTGAACTCGGAATGTATCGGAGTTAAGTAACTCACTCTTGGAACCTTTCCGTCAACAGTTACCGCGTGGATATAATCATTCATTCATTTAATGCTCTCAAGTCAACTCAGGATATGGTTTACCGTTAAACCCTAACCGGTCGACTCACATGGATTAGATGTTGCCGTATAATATCAAAAAAAATTCGATATTATCGTCCACCCTAGCCAGGGACTTCTATACATCCTTCGTAGAGCATTCTCTCTCTAAGTACCAAAAGCGAGTGATTCCTTATTGACACTCAATTTCCGTTGGCGGTATTCCGTTGTACCCGATCTTTGGCTATTTAGAATCCGGTGGTTAGAAATTCATAAACTAAGGTCAAAGCACATAAGTTCACCGACAAGGTGTCCTTAGTGTCTCGAGTCCGAAGACCATCCACACAACTGCGACAATAGAATAAAGCTGGTTGACAGTGAGATACTATACCATCCAGCGATTCAATCAGATCAGTTTAGTGAACTCATTCTCTAATGAGCACCTACAGATTCGCCTTAGTGTCTCCACACAAGTGACTATGTGATCAGTCACCCTCATCGTATGAGCAGGAGTAATCTGTACTAGTCTAATTGGATATGCGATGTCCTTCTCGGATATCCTCGGACTAGGAACTTTTAAAAATGTGTGTTTAAGTGATCAATCTCATTAGTATGATCTCATCATAATTTGATCACTTTCGCACATATTCACGAACTTCATTATGAGACGATAATTAATACTATTTACACCCAATGAATATAATACAATTTTATTAATAAATGAATGAGATTACAAAATCATATTGGCTTGTAGGCCACCTAAGACTAATCGCTTCTACCATCGTATGAGTTGGCACAGTATCGGAGCCCCAGCGCTAGCCTCCCGCTCACACGCGCTAAAGGCTCCTGGTGAATCCTCGCCACATGTCATCGCCTGATGCATTCCACCTGACACGTCAATGCCCAGCCGCCCGCACCTGTACGCGCCTACTTCATCTCTGCTGCGTACAGGCCTATTGCCCCTAGCCTCCACCGTACGACTCACCGCACCACTTGCTGCCCGCCGGCTACTGCTGCTCCTCTTCCTTTTCATTCTTCTTAGTTATTTCTTGTATTTGGATAATTTATTGTTCTCAGATCATTTAGGTTTAATATTTGATGTTGTAGTTTCTTTCTCTTTTGTAGAACTCAATAATGAACTATTCTTCTCTTAAATTTTCTCTTCCCCATTCTAAGTATGGTGCTCTTTATTCTTCTTTAAAACTAGTTTAATTATCTAGCAAGATTTAATTATTTAGTTGTGTAGTAGGAGTATTTTTTTAGTGTTAATTACAAGTTCTGGTGAGTATTGAAGAGGTGCGTTTAATTGTTTGCAAGTATTTATTTATTTTTTTAATAGTAAGTTTTAAATTCACAGTAGCGTTAATTTCAAACCGTTCTCTTTTCAACTCATTTCTTAAGATTTTCATCAAAATAACTCAAGGTTTACTGCATGATTAGAGTCTTAACAGCATGCACATGCATTACGTTTTCGAAAATTTATAGGAGTTTTAACTAATTTATGGAATTAATATGAGACCCTGAAAGGCATCACATGTGGATGGCGCATTTTAAAAGGTGTCATCTGAAGGTGACGCATTTTAGACTTCCCAGAATAGAACCTATGTATTTGTGGTTTTTTGCATGTTACTTGTATCAATTATAAATTGACATTTCATAGCTAGTTTTTACATGGTTAGTTGAGCATCATACAAGTTCATGTTGCATGCATAAGATTAATTAAGATCCTATAATGTGGATGCACCAGTTGCAGTGTTTCACCTAAGTGTCACCTGGACTAAAATGCTACACTAGGGGAGTCCCACCTCTTGATTTGCTCAGGACTAAAGTACTACGTGATGAGAGCTATCTCTTGATTCCATAGAAGTCATCTCCAAATTCTCATATTTATATGGTTATGACTATGAAGTTGTGTATGAACTCGAGGCGTACAAGTAAATCTTGGAAGTATGATTGCATGCTATCTAGGTAGGATCTGAGAGCATCCCTCGACAATGTAGCCGAAGGCTTAGTGGGTTATGCCTTACCACCGGATAAAGAAGAAGAAAAAGTTGCCTCCATGTCATGTTATGGTTGCTTATCTTATGTTAAAGTGATAAGATGATGATGATGATATATGTGATCATGATATGATAAGAACATGAAAAGATAAAAGATGTATGTTTAAGTTTCATACTATGTAAGATGCATGGTGCTTGATAAGTTTCATGTTATTGCATACATGCTATTAGCTAGGACCATGTTAAGAATATGCACGAGTTCATGCATATTTAATTATGTTGTTGTGATTTCATGTTGAAGGAGCATGCTTATGAAGTAAGATGTTATTTATATGGTGTAATGTTCTCCATGAATAGATATTTATCATGCAAGGTTTCAATTATGTTATATGGTGGGAAAACCTATAGTTTCTTTAGATTATGAGCTTGCTGAGTCAATTGGGACTCATCTTTTTTCACTAACAATTTTAGGAGAAGATGAAGTTGATGACAAAGAGCGGGAAGCTTAGGAGTATACTTTGAAGACTATTTGCTAATCATAAGTAGGTTTTATTTTCATATTTAGTAAGGGATGTGGTAGGCTAATTATTTTCAATTTTAAGCGACGTAGTTTATTTTATTTGGACATGTAGAGATTATGGACAATATTATTTATTCTTGGTTGATATTTAGTGGATTGATTTTGTGGGAATGTTGTTTGATTCATATGTGTCATGGATGTATGTTTATTGCCTTCCTTGCTGTCATATACAAGAAGATGTTTGGTTTGTTCCTACTATAGCATCCATTCGTCGGTCTGATAGTAGGCCATTTGGTACTTTTGAGAATATTTTCTTGAAAATCTATTCGTTCGTTTGTTTATCGTAAAATCTTTTTTTGAAAATGATTTTATACATTTGTTTGCTTATAAAAGAATTTTCGCATTACAAAATTTTTAACATAGATATGGCGGAGCCAAAAGATATTTTTATATTTCTTGGAATTGAGAGAATATCCCAACTCTATATTTGATTGGATAATTCAAATAAAAGGGGTAATATCTTCACATGATCAAAATTCGAACCGCAACATTAATGGGTATTTTTTTTCTTTTTAATTTTCAACTTGAAATAAGTTTACGTAAAATATTCGACTGGGAAGAAAATTAATTTTCAACTAAAAGTCAGACGTTCTTGATGTCTTCGTCAGATTTCAAGCGCATGTTGAATTATTATATAATGGTACTTTAATACTTAGATCAAGGCACTGTAAACTGTTGACTTTTCTTTCTTATAAGTTTTTTTATTTAAAATATAAAAAATATATCTTATAATTAAGTCTAAAATTCTATTTTACCTCCTTCAAAATTATCTGCCTCCACCAAGGAGCAGACAGAAGAAAAAAAAATCATCTGATGTTGAAACGGTAGACTGTACTCTATTAATTTCCTCCCCCTTTGTGTGTCTTTAAGATCCATATATGTATAAAGATACGTGAGGAGAAGAACCACAACATCTTAACAACCATACTCCGACCACAATTATGATGTACATGAATCAAATTCCTGTCGAATGTTAATCCGCCAAGGGCGAGTGCTTGACATTCAATTCAAAGATGACCATGCTACAATATTAACTACAACTACGTACATGTACATTTGCATGGAATCTAAATTTACATTGTCTATGTCCTACAAACTCGGTGCGTGCATGGTCAAATCTAATAAGATGTTCGGGAGTCCTTTTTTTCAAGACTATTTCACTTCAATTTTTAATTTCTTGTGTAACTTTCACCGCTAGTGACTTGGTGAAGTAAATCTTATTTCCACGACAGTTATTTAATCGATCTTGTTGAAGACAGTAAACCATGCACCTTGTATCGATCCTTTTAGTGATCAGTGGCTCGGTATAAACTTTTCATTTTGAATTATGTGATTGTGAAGTTTAATTTTTATTTCAATTATGCGATGATATATGAAGTTACTTGTGTAACTTGCATTGCATTGCATAATCTTTCAGGAGATTGAACATGTAACATCAGATTGTGGCAAATTATAGATAAATATCAAGATTAGCGAAAATAATTCTAGAAAGCACTCCAACAAAGAAACATTGGCATCAAGCCACTAAAAAGTACCCAAATCAAATAGACATACCTCAAATACATAAGTACTAAGCACAGACTAGCTACTGAGCAGATAGCTACTGAGCACACACACTAGATACTACTGGATAGGTGGAGCCATCCAAACCCCGTCAAACAGTGGGGATCTGTGGCTGAGCTTGGCGTGAGGTGTTACGGTATATATATACCACCCCCACCACCGCCCCCATCAGAATCCCACCCAAAATCAAAATTATAACTCTCGTAAGATACTTGTATTTCCCATTTTCATGGTCCGGTGCAGGACTTCCAGGGATGGAATCGGGAGCCATCGAAGGACGAGCCACCCCAAGACCTGTCGGTGGACGAGTCGCCGTAGACACTACCGGGGGAGCTGCCACCAGGGGAGCCAAAGGAGGAGACGCCACTCGAGGAGCCACCGCAGGAGCAGCTGCAGGGGACAACATACTTAGATTGTGAGGAAAAAAAGAAACTAGAGTGACATGTATGCATCAGGGTTGTTGAATCATCACCTGAAACATGGAGCAGGAGGACGAGGCTGAGTAGCAACACCCATGGCGCCATAGCAACCAAGTGAGGAGAAGTCGCACGCGTACGTCTCACTATTTAGTTTACATCAAAATAATCAAATCAAATCACGGCAAAATAACAAGTGTCCATTATCTCCAGCGAAACAAAACTTATACCTATACTTGTTCTGAATTCCAAATGATATTAATTTCTATATGCATTTGGATAATTTAAAGAATTTTCCTCCATTCCACCAATATTCTCCTTTTCTAGAGACCTTATATACCTCTCAATAGGAGTGTCAAGCATCCCCTTTAACCGAAGATAGTTATAAGGTACCCGATACCTTTTTTTTGACCGATAAAAATTTCATTCAAGTACTAAAGGAAATCAGTTCAGGGACATCAAGTAGTAAAGCAGAAATAATACAAGAAGGAATCATAGGAGGATTCCAGATAGCATCAGAATTTGCATCACAAGCAAATTTTGCACAAGCATGAGCAGCCTTGTTGCCAGATCTAAGGGTAAATTGTAAACATATCTTCTCCTTGGATAATAGTTGTTTGCATATTTCAATGATTGTCTTGGCCTTCCAAGGCTCTCCACAGAGCCCAGGCTTCAACTATTGAAGGGTCATTGTTCTTAATGGTTTTGGAAATGGCTGTAATTAGATTACCCTTCCAATCTCGCATGACAATACCCAATGCACCACCATTCCCTGAGATTGCTCCATCAAAGTTGATTTTATACATGCCAGGTTTTGGGGGAATCCAAGTAATATTCTCTGTAGTGGGGCTTATGCACAGTGTCAAGGTAACCAGTAACAGAGGAGAGCCAGAATTCCACATCTACCAATGCAAATCTCACAATAGGTGTAGGAGATACAGGGATCCCTTCTAAAACTTTTCTACATCTTGCCTTCCATATTTGCCACATAATTGAAAAACACATAGCTAGAATGTGTCTATCCTTGGAACTAGCATACATGACGGTTTTACCGTCGGCTAATGGCAAATGGCCAACGGTTCAACAATCGTTAGTTGGTGCATAGGCGACTAATTTATCGTTGCCTAATGACAAATGGTCGACGATGGAACAGTCATGAGTTGGTACATACACATTAGCTCAACTATTTGTTAACAAAAGTAGACAATCGAGACATGAAATCTAATCAACGATAACACATTAGCTCAGCTATTTGTTGACAAATTCCCTGATTTTACACAAAATCGAAGTTGTCATAATGAGTTGGGATTAAAACAATATCATCCTTCCTTCAAAGAAAGCAAAATTGAGTTTTTAATTGACAAAATAAGCCAGAGGACTAGTTCTTTTCTTTAGAACTAACAATAACCTATTTTCATTTCCGATTCCGATAAAATCGAAAAATGCATTTTCCATTTCCGTTTCCGATAAGATCGGAAAGTGCATTTTCCATTTTAGATTTGTTTCCGATTCCGATACTGGAACCATATATTATTTTTCATAATCGTTTCTGATTCCGATAAAATCGATACATGCATTTTCCATTTCCGTTTCCCATAAGATAGGAAAGTGCATTTTCCGTTTTAGATTTGTTTCCGATTCCGATACTGGAACCATATATTATTTTTCATAATTATAAAAAATTATTAATTTTTTAATTTATTTATTTAAACCTTATTAGGGTCCTCCCTTCTTACAAAATTCCCTTTCCTCAATTGTTAGATTAAAAATGATAATCGGATTTTTTTTTCTGTAACAGGTCAAAAAGTCGGATAATCGAGTTTCTGTTGACAGGCCTACCAAAAACCAAACAAGGCCATGTTCGACAGAACCATCCCCATACTCATCCCCTGTCCCCATCCCCGTGCATCACCATCGTCTCGAAGACGCATGCCAGGACAGACATTATACATTCCTCATTCCTACCCTGCCCATCAAATTGACCTTGCAGTCAACTAAACAGGAAAAAAAAAAACTAGAAAAATTGAAGAATCTGGGGCAGGGGGGGGCGGGGGGACACTGGTGGAGGTGAAAACTAGGGATGCAAATGGGTCAGATTTGGCATGAATCTAAGGTAGATCTATGACCATACCCATTGAGTTATCAGTTTAAAAATGTTATTCATTCATTGTCCTATAAGTTAACAATCAGTCAGATAAGTCAGATAATTAGATCCTAGTGTACGATGTGAATTCGGTCAGAAAATTACTTATCTGCTATGCATATCAATTTTAAAAGATTATCCGTTAACTAACCTATAAACTAATGAACAGTCAGACAATCGGGCTATGGGTTACCATTTGCATCCCTACTGAAAACTGAGTAGGGGAACTGTAAATTTCTGTCGTTTCCTGTCTATTGTGAGGGGCATCTATTTAGCGTGAGGCTGCATTTCTTCTTGACCATAATGGATTGTTCCAAAGAAAGTGATTTTTTTTTGTTTGATCAAAGGAAAGATCTATACGTAAAAGTTACAAAGGATAGACAGAGGAAGAATAGAACAGGAGATTTGCAGACAACCTGCGAAGACCCAAAGATACTTGGAAAAATAAGAAACACAACAGACAATACAAGAAACCAGAACAACTAATGATAAGGACCAAAGATCTGGAGGGCGAGACGGCGCCGGAGAAGTCAATCTTCAGGGACGAGGAAAGTCGGATAAGAGCTGCAAATGCCAGGGCGTAGCCTAAACAAGGTGGAATAAGCTCAAGGACCTATGACGGCACACAACATACGAAAAATGCTCCTAGATCACAAGCTTCACTCAAAATCTCTAGGATAATGCTGAATCGACCAAATCCGGTGACGTTAAGATCGCTGTCAAGCTCCGAAGCCAGAAGACAAACATCTAATAAAATAAAAACAAGCAGCTAAAACTGTCGGTTGGCAAATGACCTTCCTACCAGATTTGGTCATGGAACAAGAAAAAAATCCGTTCACAATCCTACCAGAAACCAAACGAGGCCATCTTCGAGCATGACCAACACAACCATCCGCATACCCTCATCCCCCGTTGCCATCCCCGCGCATCACCACCGTCGTCGAGGACACTCGCCAGGACAGAGATAATACCTTCCACTCCTCCTGCCCTCCCCATCAAACTAGAGTTGCAGTCAAAGTAAACAAGAAAGAAACTAGAAATAGAGAATGAAAACATTCAGATGTCATGAAGCAGAACAAGGATCGTGCTAAAGACATGCTAATAGTACCATTAAATCCAAAAAAAAAAAAAATTGTAATTTCTAATGTAAAAAACATCATATACCTGATGGGAACAAGAGGTGAAATCAAACACGATCATTCCAACCACTGAGTTCTCAAGGAAGAGCACAAATAGCAAAATCTGAAGAAATGAGGCCAACGCATGCAGAGGTCGGGCGGTGCCAGAGAGACTTACGAGAGAGAGAGAGGAATGCTAGAGCTAGAGACCAGGGTGCCCTGCCGGAGGTCTGCCTCCGGTGCTTCCGCCCGAGACGCTGGCCGGCTAGCTACGTTGCGGCAGTCATTTGCAGAGTTATTGCAGGAGAGGGGAAGTAGATTAAATCAAAACTAAAAAAAGATGACAACTTTGTCAACATACCTACTGTCCACCACCGTTCCCAGCCCCCTTTCAGCAAGAGAGCAAATGATGCAGTCGAGTCGGATGGCGAGAAGGGGTAGAGAGCGTGGTGGAAGGGGGGAAGAAAAGAAGCGGAAGGGCGTGGGAACGGAGAGCGCGAAACGAAGGAGAAGGAGAAGTATAAAAATTAAAAAGAAAAAAAAACGTGGGCCCCGGTGTCTGTTTTCAACATAGATATGTTACATTGTTTGAAATCAAATATATTGCCTATATATATTTAAATAATATATATTTATTATAAGAAGAAACTCATGCCGAGCACGCTTTGTTAACTAGTTCTGTTTTATAGACGATAGGTAACCTGAGGAATACCAGAATTGGAGTTACGTGACTTTAAGGATATTGGGGTAATTTTATTAAAGGTAAGGGTATAACAATTATTTGTGAAGATGTTAGGGGTATTTAAGCATTTTTTCTTCTCTTTTGTTTGATTAACCAAGTTTTTAGAAAAAGGTCCTCATTCCCGTTCTGTTAATTCTCAAGTGGATCAAATGTAGGGCTGTAAACGGGTAGGATACGGATAGGGAAACATGTGTTTCCATCCGATAACGATAACTTGTTTCCGTTTTTTATTCCGATAAGATCGGAAAGTGCATTTTTCGTTTCCGTTTTCGATAAAATCGGAAAGTCTATTTTCTGTTTCGATATAGGAATCGAATATAATTTCCAATAATTACCGAAAATTGTTAATTTCTTAATTTATTTATTTAAAATATATAAAATGAGATCTAAATATAACCAATACGCCTTAGTATATTAGATAATGATCAATAAGATTAAAACACAATGAGGGTAACCATATATCCATAAAGTTACATTTAAAAATCTTTAATAAGAATTGGAATCGAAAATCGGAAAGCGAATACGGAAACAGTTGTTTCTGTTTCCGATTCCGATAGCTTATCAGACATATCCGATTCCGATAACTATCGGACGGATATTTTTTATCGAAAACGGATATTTTTTTTCAATAACGGATCAAAAAATCGAATAATCGGGTTTTCATTGACAACCCTAATCAAGTGAATAACTCTGGTTTGGGCCGGACGGACCTCGGCTTTGGATTATTCTACAAACGGTTCTATTCTTGCATCAGCCGCAAACCCAGTCTATGTGTCACGTTCGTTTCCGAGTCCCCATTTACCTACTGATGCAACACATTGTTAATTTCACTACTCGAACAGACTGTCATACAGCAGGACCTACTTTTGGAATACATTCTACCATACAAACGTATGTACACACAGAATTTAAAACAAAACATAAGAAGAACATTAGCTCAACTATGCATCAATCACATTTCACACACCTATTGTAAATCCATGCTTTGATTAACCTTATTTTGTAGTCATATAGAGTTGTTTATTTATCACTTTATTTTGTACTCCTCCTGGGCCTCCAGCCTCTCAGACGCCCTCCTCATACAAAGGAGGAGAACTGGAGAAGGCCTTAATATTTGGGTCCGGATTCTGGGGTGGCTTTATTCCAATTTCTAAAAAGAAGGTAGAAGTGTCCAGCCCGGAGGAGGAAAGCTTGGCCACCATGCAAGTTCAACGGCGGCAAGGCTTGGAGAGCACGAGAGGTGGCTGGTGTAGGCAGGTGCTGCCGTGCGTCGTGCGCAGGAGGGGCAGATCTGGTGACAGAGTGCCCTCGTATGCACGCGCAGACGTAACCTTAATTTAGGGGTGTCCTCCTCTCTCTCTTTCTCTCTCTCTAAAATAAATTAAATCAATATTTTTTCAGATCAAATAGACAAAAGTAAAATATTCTGATTTTCAATTATATTTGTAATTTGGTTTAAGGTTTATATAGCCCAATATATATGATTCTTTCATGTAAACAAATTAAATTGATGAACTATTCGGTTTGCAACTTAAAATTAAATTATACACATTAAAAAATTATCAAAATAGAAATAACTTTTTAGTCCCCTCAAAATTAAAAACAAGAATTTCAGCATATTTGAGTTTTAGAAGATATTATGCAAAAATGTTGTGCGTTTTGAGTTCATTTTTATTAGATTTTGAAATACAAAATTATCCTTTCAAATAATGCATATGCTTACATGTTTAGGGGTTTTTGGGCTTGGCATGAAATATTTTAAAATACCAATTTCAAAATCACTATTTTTAAAATCGGTGAGAATGAGATCTTTGGTTACACAAGCGTTGAGACTTTTAGTCTAAAAATTATATCAGATAAAGAAATGCCATAGGAGTCATCCATTTTTTAGAGCTAGCTAGTAACTTACAACACTCCAAACGAAAAAACAAAAGGTACTATATATAAAATAAGACATTGTTCCAAACACAAGGAAAACATCTTTTGACCACATTCTATGATGTCCTATGATATTTTATGATTCGTTAAATTACACCTTATTATAGTAAGGACTATACATTCATCTTCAACGCATCATTAGGTCATCGAAGCATTCTGATAACTAACTAGCTACCCAATATGAGGCACATAACAATGAAACATCTACATAAATGAAAACCTAATCAACCATTAGACCGAAAGAGCATTGCCACTCACAGTCACAAACGACACCCTCTGACTGGCATCAAATATTCCTTCTTGATCTAACGTACTTTATTAAGTGTATCCATTCCTGCTTCCTTATTTTCTTGGATGCTTAGCGTTGGCAAATGGACTAGGATTGTTGTCAGTGCTTGGGTTATCTTGCATTAATTCCCCTTAGAAGTTGGAAACAGTACTACTACTGCAGACTTTGCTACAAAGAACTGCCCAGCCTCGAGGGGAGTTTCTAATTTCTACACCTAGGAAAGATCACTTGACTAGGAATTAGCATCATATATCCTTATAACATACTAAATCCACATACGGAAGTGGGTTTCACTAGGAATTAGCATCATATATCCTATTCAGGTTGACAACATATCATACCATATTCTCAAACGAAGAAAAATAAGTGGTTTGATTTGTTTACTTAATTTGTAGCAGGTAAATATCCCCATTGGGATTATGGTCTTCTGCATCCCACTAAACACAGAAGCTTCACGTGGAGGGCCATGTCCTGCAGCATTGCCGAAAGCGGGAGAGCTACAAATAAAAGCCAACTGCTAGCAGTGCACCAATATTGGAATCCTGACGTGCTGCAATAAATAAGTTGGGACGAGGTATAGCGACGTAAAGCTTGCATAAACGGAGATGCCCACTGCATGAAAGTTCTCCCTGTCACACTGGCCTACGTTATTAAGCCGCTTACTCATAGCCAGGTAATATTTACTCTGAATAACTCTCTGACGTCCAAGGGTGTGTAGAGAAATGGGGAAACAAGTATAAAAAAAGGTGGCAGACTTGGTTGTCTAATAATTCTTAATGGAGCTCTAGTATCTGAAACGGTTAGATGTCTGAAATTTCAAACTGTTTGATTAAATGACTGAATTAGAGTGTGATTCTGCCTCTTAAATTTGAAATACTCTTGAATTTTTAAGTGCCTAGGAGGGCACTTTTTATTTTTCAGATTCCCTGCCTCCCTAACCCTAGACGCTCCTCGTGACGCCACACGTCTCCACACGTGTAGTGCTCCTCTCGATTCTTCTCTGCGGCGCTGCTCCTCTCCTCTCTCCTACGCTCGGCATGCAAGCAACTCCTCTGCAGCGCTACTCCACCCATAGAGGACGCTCTACACCATCTTGTAGATCCCATGTTGTACATTGGATCCGCCACTGCGTGGAGGGCCATGTCCTGCAGCATTGCCGAAAGCGGGAGAGCTACAAATAGAAGCCAACTGCTAGCAGTGCACCAATATTGGAATCCTGACGTGCTGCAATAAATAAGTTGGGACGAGGTATAGCGACGTAAAGCTTGCATAAACGGAGATGCCCACTGCATGAAAGTTCTCCCTGTCACACTGGCCTACGTTATTAAGCCACTTACTCATAGCCAGGTAATATTTACTCTGAATAACTCTCTGACGTCCAAGGGTGTGTAGAGAAATGGGGAAACAAGTATAAAAAAAGGTGGCAGACTTGGTTGTCTAATAATTCTTAATGGAGCTCTAGTATCTGAAGCGGTTAGATGTCTGAAATTTCAAACTATTTGATTAAATGACTGAATTAGAGTGTGATTCTGCCTCTTAAATTTGAAATACTCTTGAATTTTTAAGTCCCTAGGAGGGCACTTTTTATTTTTCAGATTCCCTGCCTCCCTAACCCTAGACGCTCCTCGTGACGCCACACGTGTAGTGCTTCTCTCGATTCTTCTCTGCGGCGCTGCTCCTCTCCTCTCTCCTACGCTCGGCATGCAAGCAACTCCTCTGCAGCGCTACTCCACCCATAGAGGATGCTCTACACCATCTTGTAGATCCCAGGAAAAAGTTAGTCTAGTGCCTAGGCAATGTCGTTGTTCCACTTCAGGGTGCTCTTCTGAGCTGAAGTTTTAAGTAGTCTACTCAATTTGAGTTCTGGGTGTCGATGATGCAGGCGGTGTACTGGTGAGTTTGGGTTCACATGACCTTGGGGGTTTCTGTTGGGTTGCGGATGGGCAACTGTTTGTAGTATTGCCTCTGAGAATGCTCGGTGCTTGAAGGTTTCAACAGTTGGTGTAGGCAATGTGTTTAAAGGTTGTATGTTTCTGCAAGGGTACTTAGTTAGGCTTCCGATGGTTTGTTCGCTTCAAATAAATTAAAAAAATATAAAAATTTTCCTATATTACATGTTATTGTTAAGATTTTGAAGCATTTTTAATTAAGTGGGGCCCACTGGACTTAGATTGGGCCCATCTAATCTTGGGCTAGTTAGGGCTTTGGTTGGACACGCCCAGTCGGGATCCATCAAAAAGCATAATAATACAACAATTAGTTTTCATATGTGAGTTAAGATTTGTGTACAAACAAAAAAATGTCTGACGTCTTAATCATTTTCAGCACTTATAAAATACAAAGTAAGACATTAGATATGAAAAAAACATTTCAAATAGTTGACTTCAGTGTTATCAAACACCACCTTAGTCTGCCTTCCTTGAGGAGCCTGATCTTGTCACTGGATCTAGGCTTTAAATCGATGGATCCAGATGATTTCTGGAGCGTAACCAATGGGTTGGCCTTTGCCACAATTAATCATTTGGGGACTTTTGTTCTCCATTACTTTTATCAATTTTACTTGGGAATTATTTGGTCTCACCTACAATATTTTTAGGTCAAAGTAAACAATCTCTCACATTAGTGCTCTAACAAAATCTATGTATTAAAGATATTTATTTTCTTTCATTTTCCTTCCTACGAGGAAAGGGGACAGGGACACAAACGGGCCATATTAATTTGATACGGATCCAAAATAGATTCGTTAATAATCAGTGAAATAAATAGAGTAAAATATATGTAGTTCAGAAGAGTTTTATTGGAAGGTTAGTAATGCTTTTTTTTTTTGAAACTTTTTTCATCATAGATATGTTACATTGTTTGAAATCAAATATATTGCCTATATATAATTAAATAATATATATTTATTATAAGGAGATACTCATGCCGAGCACGCTTTGTTAACTAGTTCTGTTTTATAGACGATAGGTAACCTGAGGGATACCTGAATCGGAGTTACCTGACTTTAAGGATATTGGGGTAATTTTATTAAAGGTAAGGGTATAACAGTTTATTTGTGAAGATGTTAGGGGTATTTAAGCATTTTTTCTTCTCTTTTGTTTGATTTACCTAGGTTTTAAAAAGAGGTCGTCATTCCCGTTCTGTTAATTCTCCAGTGGATCAAGTGAATAACTCTGATTTGGGCCAGGCGGACCTGGACTTTGGATTGTTCTACAAACGGCTCAATTCTTGCATCAGCCTCAAACTCATGTCACGTTCGTTTCCAAGTCCCCATCTCTGCGGCAGTTGGCCCGGGGACTTCCCAATGCCCACTCCCAAAGGGGTAAATAGAATCGACATCGCCCTGGCATCCTTCGCTGCTGACCTCCATCTCAGCCAAATTCCTCACGATATCATCCTCTTCCCATGCACGCCCACAGCAAATTAAGATGTAACAACCACTATAGGCATCCGGGTTTGGGCACTTTCCAGCTACAATGCTGAACCTAATTACAAAGCTGAGGCAACCTGTGAGCTGGACCCATTCCTTGCACTTACAAGATGGCATCACGTATGATGCTACGGATTGTGGGGACTGAGGAGGCTATCTAGTTACTAATTTCAGTACTTGTTACTTTATGTGGTTTTCCTTTTAATGTTTTTATTTATTATTTTAAGAATTTTACTTGTTATACCGTCAGCTGCTGAGATGAAACGTGTTGTCCAACTATGTCCCATCACTTAGATCTCAACACAGTTCATGTCCTCTCATAAATATATCCTGACATCAATGAAAAAATAATATGCACGTTCGTAAAAAGATGACACGACATGATTGGACACTGCATTCTACTTCAACAGGTGGTGGCGTGATAATTAATTAACAAATTTAAACAAAATTTTCTATCAAATAACTAGGGGTGCAAACAGATTGACACTCATCATGGTTTGGCCTCAAGTTATAATTTGGGCTTATGAACTACTCGCTTGAGTTCATTCATTATCTCGATGAGCCAAACTTGAACAACTGTTGCAGATTTTCACCATTTCTTTTCTCTCTGTTTTTTATTTACGAACTTTAGTTTTACCTGTTAAAGGCAATTCCAGAACGACCACTCCCATCTAAAACCCCTGCCATGACAGTTGTCCAGTTGGCATGACGTGATTGGTGCATTTTTTTTCTTTTTTTTGGCGTCCCTTGAACAAATCTTGCTATGGTTGCTTTCGCTTCTTTTTTTTTTTCCAGAACCATGATTCAGATAAAGTTTCCAGGTGTACTCGAACACATCTGATTTGTGGCAAAGAGAGCATGTGGGTGGGGGTATCTTTGTGTATCTGATTTCTAGCCAAGAAAGGAAGGATGTGGGTGGGGTAAGCATCATGTGCGCTCAGTGGGTAGATTCAGGGTTTTTTAGTGTTTCATCTGACTTGGGGAATTTATGTGAGTTAGACACATGTTCCCATACATTTTTATTGTTGTTCCTCTACCTGTTTAAAAGGCTGGAAGCAAAAGTCAAGTTTTTTTAAAGATTTTTGCATATAAACTCTTCAAAAACATCATATATGGATATATACCCCTAACTCTCGCATGATTTTTAGTACTCCTAAAATCACAAAAATGTTGCGGTTAATACTCCTACATTGAAATGTAGTTAAATCAAACTTAAAGATTTCGTATGCATACCTTCAAATTCCCTGATATGTTGCATACATACTCCAAAATTCCTAGAAGTGTAAGTATGTACCCCTAATGTTATCAAGATCATTTACGAAACCTTTTAGCAATGTAGTTAAAGTTCACATTATTTTGACGGCAGCACGTCTTAAATTTCAGAAGTATTAAAAAAAATGTGGGAGTTAGAGGTATAAATGTAATAAAACGTATGTTAGAGTATATATATGAAAAAATTCATTTTCTTCATTTGAAGTACTTGTTACGTGAAGAAGTGGACGAGTACACGTGCCCCACTCATACTACACCTGCTGATCCGGTTCTGCTCTACTTTTTTGAAAAAAAAATTCTTCTTCTATTCATTTGTGGTTCTTCTTTCAAGTGTTTTCCTTTTTTTGTCTTGGATTACTTTTTGGTTGAGATGAATCAATTTTGGCATTTGTGCACAGCATCTATCCGTAGGAATCATGGCAAGTTATGATAGCCAACTGCCAGTTTTCTTATTTAGAAAAAAGAACTAGTATGTCTTGCTGGTTGCAACAATCGGAATATGCATTTATAGGGAGTCATTAGTTTACATGTTAATTGCATCTAATTTATAAACTACTGTACTGTTTGTATCCTAGAGAATCGAAACATAACTCTTGTTGGTTCTCATCGTTTCTATTGCTTTATTTATTGTAGGTTTAATTTCCCCTCATCAAAATACATATACTGTGGAATTTGTTATGCATGTTTTTTCAAGATGTAACTTAAGGAACACTGACCATGTATTTTATATTTTGAAGGCTTTTTTATGGTCTGTTGGGAAGGCCGGATTTGAATAGTTTGCATTGTTTAGTGATTTTATTTATTTATTTAGCATGGAGAAGAGGAGTTACAAAGGGATGCATCTAAGTTAGATGTGCCCGGAAGCTCACCAAATCTCGTCCTTAGTTATCAAAAAAATAAAAATGGTCTAAACTTTAAGATATTTGAATATCTCCTTCTAGGTTTGTTCTCACCTCTTTGGATTTAATTTTTATCATCCATTCAACAAGATCAACTATAATTGTCTAATCAAGTGTGTCCTCCCTGGCAAATCAAAATTAAAATTCCAAGGGATAAAAACAATATTAAGGGTTATTCTAATAAATTTTATATTGACTATCAACATTTTTAAACATTACTTTTTTATGTACACCCGATTGAACGGCTGGGAATATTTTTTAAGATCGGACAGTAAAAATTATGGCTCCAAGAATGGGGACAATCTAAAAGGGCCTATTTTAGTATTCAAAAAATTTTGATGTTTTCTATTTTTTTTTAGTATGGAGATGAACGGGAGCACATCTAATTTGATGCATCTTAGGGCACACGTTAGAAAAATCATGCTCCTATTGACAACATACACCTAGGAGAAAGGATAATACTAGCTGCAATGTCCAACTATAATACAGCTGCAACCATGTGCAGTGGCTGCATCGAATGGCATGGAGGTTTTAGGTTTCCTTGCATCTTCTATGGAATGATGCAGGAATCTTGTACCGTCCAATCTTATGTTAGGACTGCAGTTCCAACTACATTGTAGCTGGATATTGTAGTAAGTATCGCTCAAAACATTCTGAAAAACATTTAGATTAAGGAAATTGGCTGGAAGTTTATAGCAGAAATATAGTGGATTGAAGGAGTATTATGCGAATATCTTTTTTCTTTTTTACAATCGCTAATTGGAGGGACTTTTTGAGATGAGTTGAAAGATTATAGGAGATTTAAAATAAGTATAAAAATTACAAATATTAATATGGACTGTTGAAAAATTTTAGAAAGTGAAAAGTGAAAACAATCCATCTTAATTAAATGGTCGACTTTGCAAAAAAAAGAAGAAGAAGAAAGGAGATGGATGCCTAAGTGCATCCAATCTTTGAATGGATTTTCAAGTTATGCTCAAGGCTCGCCATATCACTGATCCCTACCACATCGTATCTTCCTCGATGTGAGTTTGTACCAATCCGACTCACACAAGTTGCATGAGTCGAGCTAATTCAAGCTAGTAAATTTGTTAATGACAATGGGTTAAAGTTACATTTATAAGAAATATACTCTATTAATTGATATGAAATTGTAAATTTATTCACATAGTGAGAAAATTCAATCTAAAATAACTCATTATGCACTTATAAGTCAACATGATCTCATCCGATGCAATGTGTGCTAACATATTGGAGTCGTCCATACAAAATTTTTGATGTGTTTTTCTCCTCATCTTCTTCATACGAAATGTTGTGGAATTTGTTTTGCTTATTTTTTCCATATGTAGCTTAGGGAATATTGATCATGTCTTTCGCATTTTGAAGGCTTTATTTTTATATAGCAATCTCATCTGATATATGTCTATTGGGAGGACCGAAGCTTTCAGCGACTGGACTTGGGTTTTGCTCTTCATGGCTACTGATATTTGTAGTTTTAATATCTTGTAACATATTTTTTTCCTTTACCTTGCCTTAAAAGATATATAATAATCAAGTAATCATTTGGGGACTTTTGTTCTCCATTATTTAATCAATTTAGTTGACTTTGATCTGGGCTTTATAACATGTTTTGATGTATATATGTACGGAGAACGGATCAAATAAGCCATCGCGCTCATGTGAATCCCTCCTCAAAATTCTTTTTTCTTTGTGTTTTAAAAAATAATAAAATTTATTAGTATTTTTTAAATATTCAAATAGTTTCTTTAGGGTTGTTTCTATCGTTCGATCAATTTTAGCAATTTGATCGGATAGATATAAAAATTCAACATCTAAAAATATTAAAAAAATAAAAAAATAATAAATCCATCATATAAACCCTTAGAATTGACTACATCCAATGGATTTTAGTTTTGATCCCAAACAACGACGCATTTGATTGGACAGCTACAATTAAGTTTGACGATTCAAAGTGAAAATTAAATCTCAAGGGGTCAAAATCAACATAGAAGGGGGTATTTAAATGTTTTAGAATTTTTGATGATATATATATATATATATATATATATATATATATATAATAACTCCCCAACGTACATCTAACTTAGATGTGTCTCCCTACAAAACTCCTTCTCCTCTATGTTAAAAAATAAATAACAATTATCAAAAATTAAAATATTCAATTTCCCCCCTTTAGACTGGCTCTTGCTTCTTGAGATTTACTTTTATCGTCTGATCAAAAAACTTAACCATAACTGTCTAATCAAGTGAGTCCTTAATTGAAGATCAAAGCTAGAGCATCAAGAGATGGGATCAACCCTAAGGATTAGTGTAAATATTTTTTTATTTTTAACAATATTTTTTGACGCACATTCAGTCGACCCCTACGGTTGATTGTCATGATGGGATCAACCCTAAGGATTAGTATAAATATTTTTTTATTTTTAACTTTTTTTATTCTTAAAAATATTTTTTGACGCACATTCAGTCGACCCCTACGGTTGATTGTCATGATAGGACAATGAAAATTCTAGTGCTACGGAAGGGAACAAGCCTAAGGGGCCTAATTTAATATTTTAAAAAGTTTGATATTTTTTTTAAAGAAGAAGAGAATTTTGAGGGGGCTTCATCTAACTTAGATGAGTCCTAGGGCTCATTTAATCTGCTTGCATACTTCCTTCAAAAATCCTTCCTCTCTATGTTAAAAAAAAAAATTATTATGTTAAAAAATTAAAATATTCGATTACCCTCCCTTAGGCTGGTTCCCATCCCTTGATATTATGTTTTACCATCTGATCAAGAAACTCAATCGTAGCCACTCAATCGTGTGCGTCTTTATATGAAGATCAAACTAGAATCTCAAGAGATTGAATCAACCTTAAGGATCAATTTGAATAATTTTTTATTTTTTAACTATTTTTTTAATATTTTTAACAATATTTTTTTGACATGCACTAAATCATTATTTAAAAAAGTTCGATGATTTTTCTTAATTTTTTTAGCATAAGAAGAATAGGATTTCAAGGTGTGCTCAGTTCATATTTTTATTTCTCAATTATGATATATTCTTTTCTCATCTTTCACAATGCTGATATGAAAAATTTGTCCACCCCTTCATTACTCTTGTGGACTAGTAGGATTTTGACATTGAATGAGGATTCGTTAAACTTTATTTGGATGCTGACATGGCCGTTGGTTGTCCTTAATTATCAGTTAGATTCGATTTTTCCTTTTCTGCGCTACTATTTCAAGGTTATTCTCAGTTCAGTCTTTCACGTCTGACACTTTGATGAGGCGGCGTAAAGTAATTCTTCCTACTTTGTTTGCATAATAAGTTATTATGTGGGATCTACATTAGAATAAGATGTGTTTCGATTTAATAGTTTGTGGGACTCGCTATCAGAAAAAGAAGAATAAACAATTCTTGGGTCTAGAGTAGGATGCCATATTTTCTTTATTCCCTGAATAAATTATTTTGGACGGTATAAGTCATTCCTCTTGTCAAAACAAAATTAAGCTTATTCTCCCCTTATTTGTCCTTATTCTTCTCCTATTCTGCAATCAAAGTGGCGTACAAAATAGAAAGAACTAAAATGTTTCAAAACGCTTGTTTCCGTTTTATTAAAATGCACTAGTTTTAAAAAGTGTCATAATTCTACATATCTTAAAGTCATCGTTAATTTAAAATTCTTGAATTTTGATTTTAACCTGGCATATATATATATAGGGCAGTGATAGTATCCGCTGCCTCTTTTAGAACCGGTGGTAGCGTTCTCATTGCTGCTACCGTTGGATGCGGATCGCACAGTGCCACATTGGTGTTCGCCATGGATTATAGATTTGTGTGTGTGTGTGTGTGAGAGAGAGAGAGAGAGAGATAGAGAGAGGATGCCCACCTACTACTGAGAGAGAGAGAGAGAGGATGCCCACTTTCTACTGCGCTGTATCTGCTATGCGGCCCGCTAAGTCGGCACTGTCGGGTGGGGTGGGGTTGCTACCGTCAGTACCGCCTACCCCTTCTCTTTCTTGAAGCACCACGACCACCATCTGCAGTTGCCGTTGTGCGGCTTTGACAATGAACTAGCACATGGGCTGCAGAACCATGCCGCCGCAAGTACCTTGGACATGCTAGACTTCCACCCTCCATGCCCGCTTTGTCCAAGTCGCCGCGAGTCCCCTGGACGTGGACGTGCAGGTTTCCTAGTTTTAGTTGGGATGATAGAGAGAGAAAGAGGAAAAGAAGGAAGGTGAGGGAGCACGAGAGAGAGGAGAGAGAGCGGTCGCATGGAGAGTGGGGGTTATTTTAGTCTCTTCGTCGCTTAACTTTTCCTCCCGCAAATATAGCTTTAGTCTTCCACGACGAACACCAGTGTGGCACTGTGCGATCTGCATCCAATGATAGCAACAATGAGAACGCTACCACCGGTTCTAAAAGAGGTAGCAGATAATATCATTGCACTATAGTGCCAGCAAGGCTTTTAAAACCCAGCAGTCTACGACATTGCAAAAGTAAGAAAGATATTGAAAAACAACTTTCAACATTCTAAGCTCAAGAAAAATAAGGTAACTTATATTTTATGGCGTTTTACAGTGTGTTACAACTTACAACTTACAAGGTACCAAACAAACTCAAAGTAGAGAAAGAAAGTCTTAAAAAGAGGAAAGAATCACAGTTCTCTACATTTATCTTAATTATAATTATTTCCTTTAAACTTTCATATAGACAGTCAGGTGATCCTTACAAGTTTACTGCATCTCTCTTATCTGCACCCTTATGCCCATTTAAAAGTTGTTTACTGTGTCGTCGAAAATTGTAAAACGTCATAAGTTATTGTAAAATGACATTTTTTCTTATGTGTAGATGACTGTGAATTATCATATATTAGTTTTTCATATGATTGAAGTGTCATAAATTGCCGCATTCCCGAATCTATTTACCCCTAAAATCCTCCTGTTAGCTAAGCTTGGATTTCAGTCCAAAACTATCATAAACTAAATTAAATCAGAAATTTTAAAGATGATTATTTAAAAATCAAGGGTTAAACTTAGTCTAAAAAAGTGTTAGAATTAGTCTATCTTATTTGAGGAGCCTCCATGCCACTGATAGTATACAGTGGGCAGCCTAGTGATGGACTATGTCACACTGGCTTACGTTATTAAGCCACTTACTCATAGCCAAATAATATTTACTCGGAATAACTCTCTGACGTCCAAGGGTGTGTAGAGAAATGGGGAAACAAGTATCAAAAAAGGTGGCAGACTTGGTTGTTTAATAACCCTTAATGGACCTTTAATATCTGAAGCGATCAGATGTCTGAAATTTTAAACTGTTTGATTAAATGACTGTTAGACTCTGATTTGGTCTCTTAAATCTGAAAAACTCTTGAATTTTTAAGCCCCTGGAAGAGCATTTTTTATTTTTCAGATTCCCTGCTTCCCTAGCCCTCGTCACTCCTCGCGACATCACTCATCTCCACGAGTGCAGTGCTCCTCTCGATTCTCCCCTGCGGCGCCAAGCTACTCCTCTGCGGCGCTGCTCCTCTCCTCTCTCCTATGCTCGGCACGTAGGCAACTCCTCTGCGGCATTGCTCCTCCTGTAGCGGACATTACAGAAAGCTACGTTGTCTTGTAGATCCCAGGAAAAAGCTAGTCTAGTGCTTGGGCAGTTCCGTTGTTCCACTTCGGGGTGCTCTTCTAAGCTGAAGTTTAAGTATCTACTCAGTCTACTCAATTTGAGTTTTGGGTGTCAATGATGGGGGCCTTGTACTGGTGACTTTGGGTTCACATGACCTCGGGGGTTTCTACTGGGCTGCGGACGAGGCAACTGTTTGTAGTATTGCCTCTGAGAATGCTAGGTGCTTAAAGGTTTCTACAGTTGGTGTACACAATGCATTTAAAGGTTGTATGCTTCTGCAACAATATGTGGTTAGGCTTCCGATGGTTTGCTCGCTTCAGATAAATTAAAAAAAATATATAAATTTCCTATTATTACATGTTATTCTTAAGATTTTAAAGCATTTTTAACTAAGTGGGGCCCACTGGATTTGGATTGAGCCCATCTAATCTCGGGCTAGTTGGGGCTTTGGTTGGACACGCCCAATCGGGATCTATCAAAAAAGCATAATAATACAACAATTAGTTTTCATATGTGAGTCAAGATTTGTGTAACAAACAAAAATATGTTTGATGTCTTAATCATTTTCAGCACTTATAAAATACAAAGTAAGACACTAGATATGAGAAAAAGATTTCAGATAGTTGACTCAAGTGTTATCAAACACCACCTTAGTCTGCCTTCCTTGAGGAGCCTCCGGTCATTGGATCTAGGCTTTAAATCGATAGATCCAGATGACTTCTGGAGCGTAACCAATGGGTTGGCCTTTGCCTCTATAAGGTTCGGACCTCGTTGATATCCGATAATTTTTGTTCGTCATTTTACTTGGGAATTATTTGGTCTCACCTAAAATATTTTTAGGTCAAAACAAACAATCTCTCACATTAGTGCTCTAACAAAATCTATGTATTAAAGATATTTATTTTCTTTCATTTTCCTTCCTACGAGGAAAGGGGACAAGGACACAAACGGGCCATATTAATTTGATACGGATCTGGTTACTTTATTCATCATGGATATGCGTTTAGAAAATTAACCGTTTAGATTAATAATCAGTCAAATAAATGGAGTAAAATATATGTAGTTCAGGAGAGTTTTATTGGAAGGTTAGTAATGCTTTTTTTTTTATTTTTTGAAATTTTTTTCATCATAGATATGTTACATTGTTTGAATTCAAATATATTGCCTGTATATAATTAAATAGTATATATTTATATTAATAGAAGATACTCATGCCAAGCACGCTTTATTAACTAGTTCTGCTTTAATAGACGATAGGTACCCTGAGGGATACTAGAACTGGAGTTAACGTGATTGTAAGGGTACTGGGGTAATTTCATTAAAGGTAAGGGTATAACAGTTATTTGTGAAGAAGTTAGGGGCATTTCAGTATTTTTCTCTTCTTTTTTGTTTGATTAACCAAGGTTTTAGAAAAAGGTTGGCTGCGGGATCATAATTCCGGTTCTGTCAATGCTCTTCAAGTGGATCAAGTGAATAACCGATAGCCCGATCATCTGATCGTTCATTAGTTTAGAGGTCTGTTAACGGACAATCTTTTTAAACCAATATGCATAACAAATAAGATAATGGATATAATTTTTTTATGACTGAACACACATGATACGCTAATATCCAATTATCTAATCAACTCTTATCTTATAAGATAATGCACGAATAACATTTTTAACCGATAACTTAACGGATAAGGTCATGGATCTTTAGAACCGCATTGAATCCTACCTGTTTGCATCAGCATATTGTAGTAGTCTGATGGATTAAATCGAAATTAACTAAAGACGCAGAGATAAGGCCTATTTGATTTCATGTAAAATAGACGCAGAGACAGGGTCAAAAGTCCCCGAGGGTAACACCGGGGCAAAACCCTCCCACGCTTAAGTGAGGTCATGGCCGAGAATCAAGGATAAGGCCAAGGTGAGAGTTGAAATGATTGCAAAAGATGGGGAATTGAGCCTACCTATCTGGGACTTCTTATGGGTCTATGTAAGGAGCAGGTGAGCTCTTGAAGCGGTGGTATTAGGAGGAGGTTGTTGTCTACTCAACTCGATTTTGATGATAACAAAATCATATTTTACTATTAATCATGTTCTCTAAGTGCTTGACATATGTAAACTCAAGATGCGAAAGATATGTGAAAAGAATAAGGATTGTAAGGGAGAATTAAGGCCAGTGGACCAAACGGTCGACGGATACAGGATAAATAGTTGACCCAATTTTACTCTAGGAAGGACTCAAAAGTAGTTTGTGAGTCCAGTTGATCGTTTCGATGAAAATCGTCAACTGCTTTGAAACCCCAGGACTAACAAAAACGACTCTATGAGTCTAGTCGATTAAAACAGGGGAAACTGTCGACCATTTTGAAGACTCAAGATAGTATAAAATATTATGTTAGTCCAGTTGACCAATTTGGTCGAAACGATCGATCGGAAGTCAGTAAACTTCATTTTTACCTAATTTATACTTTTTCAAAAAGCAATCAAACTCGAATGTCTTTATGTCTAGCGTATCTCTTGGGATTTGTGCACTTTATATACTAACATTTTCTAGGTTTTTCTTGACAAAATAGAAGGCCACCAAGCGAGAGCATCCTCCTCCAAGCTTTCTATCTTCTCCCTCTCAAAAACCAATCAAGTCATTCACCTTGAGAGGAAGATCAAATAAGAAGAAGAGAGAGCAAGAAGTTCATCCCCTCGCTCTACAACGACACCAATCTAGCTAGGAGATAAGACTACAAGGATCTACATTGACATCTTTCTATTTCTCTCTCTCTCTCCTTCTCATCTTCACTAAATAGATTGTCTTTTGTATGAAAGTTGAAAGTGATAGTGTGTAAACATTGTTGGATGTTTTGGAACCACTTTTTTATGTATTTTATGCTAGTCCTTTGTGGTAGTAGTTGTACTGTGTGGAACATAGTGTGTGGCCTACGAGGTATAGGCAAAGTGGATGTAAGTCTTCATTGACTGAACCACTATAAATCTATGTTTCATTTACGTGATTGGCTCATTTGCTCTCCAACCTCCTTCTTTGCATATTTTTTTTATCGATTTCAAAAGGATATCAAAAAGTTCTGAACTTCTTGTATATTCTAGTGTTTAAAGGAAACATCATTTTACGGTTGTTACGATGACCAAACAACACCTAAGATATCAATACCTTTTAAGACCTGCTACAATTTTTATTTGACTTTTTGTCAAACTATCCACACTACTTCTACATCTAGATTTTCTGATGTATATTTATCTTCTTTTCCAATACTATGTTATCTTTTGTTGCCTACAGTGGAGGCTATGAAGTCATCAAGAAAGGCCACCGAAAACCTTGAGCTGAGGCAAAAGGAGCATGCTTGTTTAAATTATTTTCTTGCATTTTCGACTATGTAATATTTAAGAATGGTCATATATTACTAGTTTGGAAAGGGTGAGTGTTTGCGCATACTATTTTATCTTGGGATATGTATTCTTGTTCCTTTATGTGTGGAATGTGATATGGGTGATATTGTGAACTATTTTCTCTCTATTTTAAAAAATAAGCAGATGTTAAAAATCAGGGTTTGTTTGTTAAAAATACTTTTCTTATGTTGAACTATCCAAAAATCAAGAGATGTTAAAAATAGGTTTTTTTTTTCAGATTGTTTTCTTGTATTGAATTATTTAAATAAACTAAGCAAATGTTAAAAAACAAGGTTTTTAAGTTATATGCTTTTTTAAAAGAAATAGGATTTTGTTACAATTATGTACTTTTTCTAAAGAATAGCCAACCTGGCCAGCTAGCGCGATGGGTTTCCCACGGGTTTCATAGCCATCCAACAGGATGAGTTGGATTTTCAAAAGTTGTGGCCCGATGGGCTTGGGCAGGGCTCGGGTCAGGCCTAGGTAATTATGGGCCGGGCCGAACTTTGGTTGGGCTGGCCCAAGCCCAGCCCGTTGACACTTGTAGGAAGAGGATTACTGCATGTACGTTCCATGGAGGCTTGGGAGTTCGGGATTTTGAAGTCTATAATCGAGCTGTTGTTATGAAGCTTGTTTGGAGGTTCCTCAATGACCCTCATAATCCTTGGTAATGCCTCCTAAGAGACAAGTATCTGGGGGAATAAATCATTTTAGGATGTGAATAAGAAGCAGAATTAATGTATCCTCCACCTGGGAAACTATGCTTGCAGTTAGAGAGGACATGATAGGTAACTGCAGTTGGCAAATTCATCCGAGCTGTAATGTGAGTATTTGTGGGGACAATTTTGTACCAGATTTCTTTTCTCCACAAAAGCTGAATGATAGATATGTTGATCCAGTCTATTTGAACTTATTTCTAACAAGAAATGGAATGAGGATAAGATTTCAGACATCTTTGATAGCCAGTCTGCCAGTACCATTAGAAAAGTCCACATCGCCCCATAGAACTATATATTGTGGTTTTGGTGAGATTGTCTGGAGACCTACTAGGGATGGCCGTTTTAACATTAAATTTGCCTATACAAGTATTATATATGGACAGTTATCCCCCTCCACCTTTGCCGCGGACTAGGCTTGGAGAATTGTCTGGCATCCTCGACAGTTGTGGAAAAGCTAGATGCAAACTAGGCTTTGGTGGATCTCCACTCCTGGGATTCCTCAGCCTCAATGGAGTAGATCCACGTCTTCAGTTCCCCTTCTTGGACTGCCCCACCCCTGCAGATGCATAAAATCAATGTGGATGGAGCCAGTCATACCAAGTTTTTATCAAGCCAAGCTGGGTCAAGATTGCCAACCTCTTTGCAGTGAAGTCAGAGCTACCCTGTTGGGAATCCAGTTGGCACAATCTCTGGATGGTCCCTCTATTATTGAAAGAGTTCGGCTTGGTGCACATTCACGTAGGCGGGTGCGCGTGTTGATAGGCTAGCATAGATGGATCTCACCCAGACTGACCTATCAGAGCGCAATGTGACATCCCGTCGTGCGGGTGTGCACTGAGAGTTCCCTTATTAAAACTGATGCCCTTGTTGTAATTTAGGCTATTCTTGGTCAGTCTTCTATTCCTTGGAGATGTAAGTCGCTCATTCTAAAGTGTCAACATTTCTTGAGCTCTAGTCTATGTGTCTCTCTAGTTTTCTTCCTCCATTTCAATAACCGAGTAGCTCATGACTTAGCTCAATTTGCTGCTGCATCCAATTCACCACTACTTGGTACTTCCCGGATCGATGTTCCTACTTGTGTTGTCTCCTCCTTGGCTGAGGATGAGGCCTCTACTTATCAAGTTCCTACTTAGTAATGTTAGTTAACCTCTCTCAGTTCCAAGAAAAAAAAAAAAAGACATCTAAAACCCAGCGGTCCACGATTTTGCAGAAGAAAGAAATATACCTAAAAACAACTTGCAACATTCCAAACACAAGGAAAACACAGCAAACAAATGTCAAAGTAGAAGGAAAATCTTAAAAGACTAAAGAATCACAGCTCACTACATTTATCCTAATTATGGTTATTTCCTTTTAAAGTTTAGGACAAACAGTCAGCCAGTCAGGTGATCCTTACATAGGTTTACGGCACCAATTTTATCTACACACAATGTCCATTTAGAAGTTCTTCAGTGTGTGGTAAATTATCTACACACAATGTCCATTTAGAAACTAATGTACTCCCAACGCTATTGTATGGTATGAAATATCCCTAAAAATCTCAAAAGTATTGCGATTATGCCTATCCGTCAAAATGTCATGAACTCCTATCAAATATGTCAAAAAGATTATGAAAATCAAGATAAAGTTTGCGTCTGAGGTTTTTGGAGATATTTCATGCGATATATGGAAGTTGGAGGGTATATATATAAATATACTAGTTTTCAAAATATTTATGTAAAAGACCTGTTATGATTATTTTATGATATTGAAAATGAAAAGGACGGTTAGAAGAGCTTCTAATGTTTACAACATTTGAGAACAAGAGCTTATCATGCAAGCATTAGAATCTACGGGCATGAATTTTGTGCCGGCCTAACTCTGGCTGTGTGATTTTATAACAAAAGTCGAATCATTAAGTATGTATATTCGATTTTAAGTTCTTCAAATTTCACACTTTTTTTTTTGCTATTTTGAAATTATAAAATTTTAAATGTTAATTAACCAAGAGTAATGCCGAAGCTTGTTAATTTGAGAGTGACGAAGTCAGATCCACCACGAAGTGTGTACTTTGAGACCTTGCAACCAATCGAACTCCAAGAGAAAGAAGATATCAGGAGATACCAACGTGACACGCAGAAAAATTAAGACGTTTACCTTGGTGTATTAGAAAAAAAAAATTGAAGGAAAAAGTCGTACACCTGTAGGCCTTTTAACTTCCATTTAACAATTGCTTTGTTAGCGTAAAAATGTCTGACTACATTTATACTTAGAGATCGTCATATTGCTAGGTCAAGATTTTGAATATTTAAGAATTGCATAAATGTTGCAAAGTGAAGCTCAATAGCTAGAACAGGCTAAAGATGCAAGTTCGATTGGGTTATATCCAGCATTCTAACCTGAGATAGATTCAACTGTTTGAGTAGCTAGGTCACAGTTCAAGAGTTCAAGTTATCTTGAACTGGGGTAAAAAATGGCAACTTAAATTTTGTTTCAAGTCAATTTATGGGTTGGTCATCCAAACCCAAGCGGATACAGGGTAAGATCAAATGGTTAAATTATTTTATTTAAGTATTCAGTTTATGGAACTCCCATCCTTGGCAACTTCAATATTGGCTTATGGTTTCCATGCCAACCATTTGGCTGGTTAGAAATAGGCCACTATAACTTTTGATACATTAGCCCAAACCAACCTTTCTGAGCGAGAACAGGTCCCATTTGCTTCTGGTAAAGGGTAAGCATTATTGCTTGTGAGGCACCCTTGTCTCCTTGACGAAGATTTCAGCTGTTGGAATCCCATCGCCACTTTCCCATACATCACATACGGCCTTGGAAAACATTTGCAGTCGTTTTCATTATTGTTTTAGTTATGGCCCACGGGATTGGCTGATTTTGATCTAATTCAGTCGAATGCGATCGACCGATGTTGATCTCATTTCAAAGGAGAAATTTGATCCCTTCTTTAATTAAAAAAGGGAGTCACCTTAAATTAGTTAGAGATGGTACAAAATTTGGTCAAATCCTTTGCCAATTCTAGATCAAGAATCGATTCCGACTTCAACCTTGATTGAATCGGAACAGGTTCGTCTGGACCGAGCTGTCTGGACCTCCCAATGCCTCCAGACTCATCAAGACAAGGGTAAATGGGTCATTCACCCCTTGAAATGATGTGGCAGAGCAATCACCCCCTTCTTGATGAGTCTGAGAGCGCATGAAGGTCCAGACAGCTCGATCCAGATGATCCCATTCCAATTGAATCAAGCCTAACTGATCCAAGCTTGATCTAAGGATCCGATCTGATTCCATAACCTTGATTTTAATTCATAATGATAAATTCAGAACAGATTGGTGCAACCAAACAAAGTAGGTGGCTACATAGAGGTGATTCCAACCAGTCTATCATAATTAACTTGCGACATTTTTTTTTCCGTTTACAAGGCGTCTCTCCAGACTCAGAGGCAGCCACTTGAAAATGCATTAAGCATCATGGACGGATGAAAAGCCAAGCATTGCAATTTGGGCAAGATGATCTTTGCACAAGAGGACAATAAGGAAGAAAATATATATCCACACGTTTCTAAATGTGTCATGAGTCTAACAATATTTGATGATTTTATTGAAGAAATCAGTAAGCAGAACAGATCCATGAAAAATGTAACTGAGGCTGTTCTTAACTAGTAAGCAAATTCATCACTGACATCCATACTAAAATGAAAAAAAAAAATGCAGGCATTCATTGGAATTGAATTTTGAGCTGCATAAATGCTGTTTGATGCCAGAGAGAGGGGGGCAAAAGCAGATTGGCATTTACAGAAGATTTTATGTACATTTCTATTAGCATCGTATGTACAAAAGAGGCAGGAAGGTGTCATATGTGTTAAGTAGACAACACATTCCTTGTATCTTTTTTTCCTTCCCAGGAATGCCGTAAACTAAGAATAACAGTACATGTAGGTTTCTCAAACATTATCGGTTGTGCTTGATCAAATACCTCTAAGTGGACTGGTTATCCTCTTCTTATACTATTTTATTTTTTGCAATAAGTTTGTTTGTTGCTTCCTCAAGTTCCGGCAACGAGAACTCAATGAAGTCTTGCTTTAACTCAAGCATTCGTCTTCCCAGCTCCAATCTTTGTTGGTAGACAATGTGAACTGCTTCAGCTAGTTTCACCAGTAGGTCTCCGATATCTTCAGCCTCAAAGTCCTCTTTACTTGATCCCCCTTCTATTTCTTCCAACTGCAAAAAAGGGACATTTTATCAGCCATGGTTGTTTGTTTTCCTTTTTCCCTCTCTTTTATCTATTGTTTTTCTTTTGTAGAGCAAAACAGTAGAGGGTTATGCCATCTTGATAGGGGTCATGTTGCAACTAAGTGCAATAAAAAATTATGAATTCACTTCTATGACTGACTTGTACAGAAAAAAGAAAATAAAGTGTAGAGACATATATCCATATTTTTGTAATTAGTCATGGAGGAGTACATAGATCACAGCTTTCCAGCAACTACTAGACACCCACTTCAAATTACCATATGCTGTGGTACTGCAAAAATCATCTAAGAGTGTATATATATATAAATAACGTGCCCCGGGGCACATCCCCTCAAAAACCAATCTTCCCCGTAAAAAATAAATAATAAATTTTTAAATATTCAAATAGGCCCTTAGAGTTTCCATCCTCTGGGTTTTAATTTTCTCTGTCCGATCTTAACGATCAACCGGAGCTGTCTAACCGGACATATATAAAAAATCAACATCTAAAAATACTAAAAAATAGTTAAAAAATAAAAAAAAGTCATCAGATTAGTCCTCAAGGTTGATCCCGTCCCCTGGGGATTTAATTTTGATCCTCAAACAACAACGCATTTGATTGGACAGTTACGGTTAAGTTTTTCAATCCAACAGTTAAAATTAAACTTGAAGGCATGGGAACCAACCTAGAGGAGGGTATTTGAATATTTTATTTTATTTTTCTTTTGAAATTGGGAGGGGGGGGGGGAGGGGGCACATCTAAGTTAGATGCGCTCCGGGGCGTATTATATCCACCCTCGGTAAGGAAAAGAGAGTAAATATTTGCATATGTGAATGGTTTCAAATAGTTCCAACTTCCAAGCAAATTTTCAGTCAGTGTCCTCAATTATTTACATTACCAGTTGCCCGCAACCTAAAAAGGAACTCATTGCTTGGATCATATCATAGAGTAGCTATCAGTATATCAGTCACCCAATACAATAAATGCAAAAACAGGAGATCGCCTTTTATGGAAATGACCAAGCTTATCGCCTACTACACAGTTACTGATGTGTCAGAGCACTCCCAAACCCTTATGAGTAAACACTCCAGCCAGTCCAGAGTGAATAAAGATCCAGAAATTATATATGTGCATATCAGAATAGAAAAGTTCCTCGTAGAAGGCATGGGGGCAGATTTTTAGGTGATACCATCGTGAGCATGATTAACCTGTAGGTGAACTAAATGTTAGCTTAACACAACAGTTTCTCATGCCTTAGTGCACAAGACTCACACATGGTGCTACAGGGCTTGTCCCCTCCAGATAGGATTGTGAGGTGTTAGGGTAAGGTGTTCCTCCTTTTCTTTAACATACCAAAATGAAAAGTGAACAAAACGAAAGTCATAATAATGTTAACAAACCACAGCTAACCTATACTGTGCATTGCAGAAAACACAGGAAGTTAATGCATATCCAAGCATAACCATTGTGTGTAGAAGAAAAGAGTCAAGGAGTGACCTTAGAACACCGGTTAATGGATTCCTCTGCAGACTCCATCAACCAACTCCCACTAGTTCTCAGAGCCTGAAATGCCAATAATGAGCCTTATAAAGATCCAATAAGAAACATACACACACTCGGCGCAGGTGTGCATGCACTAAGCTTTATATTTTATGCACGTGTATCTATGCAACATATAAAATAATGACAAGCAATAAAGATAAATATCAGGTGTACAATAATAACAAGTGATATCAATTAAGATAAGTCGTGCAGTACACATATAACTGAGGTGCACACGGTATGTCTATGTTGTTTGCATATGCATCAGTTCAGTGCATAAGATAATAATAATGATTAGATGCACAATAACAGTATGCAGCAAAAATAGCACCACACAGAAAAAAAAGTAAGCTTAAGCAAAAATATATAAAATAACAATAATATAGCTGCATGCTGACTTGATTGTTTGCATTTTTAGGAGGTAATATTTGCACATTGGGTAGTTACAGATTAGTGAGTAGCATGTGCCTGTTGACAATCATGACTGAAAAGGTGTTAATGTACACTATGCTAAGTCTGTGCGCATATCAAAGATAGTGGTTGTATGCATGGTTAGAAATTGTAAGGGTGTTAAGATAGAGTAGGATAACAATAAAGAAAGTAACAGAAAGACAATAATTAAAAAATAATGAAGAGACAATAAGCAATGATATGGAATATCCACAGTAGTAGGCAGTGGCAGGGCAGAAGCAATCAAAGTACACCAGATTGTACAAGAACACCGCACACGCCAGTCACTACAGGACAATAGTCCATTTACCATACCAGACATATCCTCCATATACATACAGTCAATCACTACTACTAATACACAAGGTGGAACGGATGGTCAATGTCACTCAAAACTGACCGAGTACCAGCCAGTTAGTCGGAAAAGGCTCACACACTACTGGCTGTACATAGTAGAACATATTGTCTGTGCTGTCCCAAGTTGACCTAATGCCCCAAACTAGCACACAGTCAGCTGGTCTATCGTAACCCTATAAGCTCATATGTCTTAAGATTTTGGATGGTACTAGTAATGCCCTACTGGATACAGTACCATAACAAATGATCTAAATCACTCACAGTCACATTACAAAATGCTTGATATGATACAAGTCCCCACCAGACACTCCATCGTGGAAACAGATAGCAGACATGCATCCTCCAAGAAATGCATGCAGACAGTGAACATGTTTGGCCTGGTTTCATTGGAATTGTGAACCAATTTCTTTAAATTCTAAAGGTTTTAAAGCCAGGCAAACCCTTATTCTAACTACTTATTCTGTTGTGCCAAACATGCTAAAGTTGTCTCTTTTTTTTTTCTCTCTCCTTTTATATCCTTCTCCATTACCCAATCTGCTCCTGTAGTTTTCTTGCCAAACACCAATCCTCATCACTCCCTTTTCTTCTCCCTGTCTCCCCATAAATAAGTCTTTTTGTACTTATGAGGCATCTTTCCATGAATTTGAATGAAGGAGAACATCTTGAGAGCGCCCACCAAAATTACGACAAAAATGGATAACTTTGTCTACTACTTCAGTCAAGCAAGAATTTATGATGTATTGCTTTCCCCCAACATGAAAGGAAAAAGATAATGATGCATACCATGTTGTCTTGCTGTGATTCAAGTGATTCAGAAGTTTCTTTGCCACTTTTAGACGATGAACTTTCTTTGGCACTTCTAGGTGATGAAGTTTCTTTGGCACTTTTAGGTGATGAAATGGAATTGCCTTGGTTCTCACTACCTGTGAACTCTATGCTGATTTGCTGCAACAAGGGCTCCCTGAAATCATCCAGTGACATAATAGCTGATAATTGACTAGGTAATAAAGTTATGCTAGCTAAGCTTAAGAATAGCTCTGAAAATATAGAAGCACAATGTTGCACATGATGGCAATAAACAATCAAAAAATAGAATGATTCATATCACGTCCTTGGAAAAGTATAAGCAAACATGCAAAAATCAAATGCCATGATGAGTGATCGGTGATAAAATGGGCATTGAATGGCACATTTGAGGGCAGTCAGACTATTCAATTGGACTAGATCTCCAATTGTATTTTTCCTAATGAGCCACACATTAATGGGGGAGTTTACTCGACCCATTCTCCAGTCTCCCTAATGACAATCTGAAGACCAACTCGCTTAGGATCCATTATAGATGTTTGTCTACACATTTATCTCCACTACTATCTCTGTGTCTTTTACAAAACGTTTCTTCCTCTGAAATTTCGAATAGCCACAAGCTATTCACGTTAATATTCTTCAAGAAGGACCTTCTGACATGAATATTCTTCAAGAAGGACCTTCTGACATGAATATTCTTCAAGAAAGACCTTCTGACATGTATATTCTTCAAGAAAGGCCTTCTGACATTGGACAAGAAGGAAATTCAGAAGAACATTATCAGATTTTATGAGCAGTAGTTCAAGGAGGAATGCTGGTGGAGACCACATTTCGAGGAAGATATTCTTCCTAAGATTGATGGTAATGCAGCTGATGGTCTTTGTCTTCCTTTTCTGGAGGAGGAAATAAAGGAGGCAGTTTTTAAGATGAACACTAATACATCACCAGGGCCAGATAGTTTTTCACTTGGGTTTTAGCAATTTTTTTGGCAGCTGATTAAGGCAGATCTGATGGCAGTCGTGGAAGAATTTCAAGAGAGACCAGCGAGTGTAAGGTGTTTTAACTCAACTCATATTGTTCTTATTCCCAAGAGGATGCCGAAAGAGTCATAGATTTTAGACCTATTAGCTTGTTGAACGGTGTTATTATTACTAAAGTTTTGGCTAATAGACCCAAAAAGGTACTTGTGCGCTTGTGGGGAAGAATCAGTCGGCCTTTATGGAAGGAAGGTTTATCTTGGATAATTATATGGCAGCATATGAAGCAATTCATTATCAGAAATTCAGGAACAAGAAAGGGGTGTTATTGAAAGATCATTTTGAGAAGGCATATGACACAATCAGTTGGCAATGCATTGAGAGCACTCTGAGGGTGATGGGGTTCAGACAGAAGTGGATTGATTGGATATTGGGATGTATCTCCTCACCAAGGTTTTCTATTCTTGTTAATGGAAAGCCTGGTTGTTTCTTTAGTAGTTCTAGAGGTTTGAGGCAGAGGAACCCAATCTCTCCCTTGCTTTTCTTACTTATTGGCCAGATTTTAAGTTCACTTTGGGATAAAGCCGCTCGTTTGAATTTACTTGAGGGATTCTATATCAGAAGGAGTAGATTGCAGCTTACACATTTGCAATTTGCAGATGACACATTGATTTTCTCAGCAGACAAGGAGTACAGTATTCAGAACATCAAGAAGTTATTGATGCTAGTGGAAGCTATTACAGACCTCAAGATCAACCTCAGTAAATCTGAGGTGATAGGTAACAATTTGCCACAGTCTAGAGTGGAATCCATTGCAGGCTCTGTGGGGTGCTCTTGGACTGACTTCCCTATTAAGTACTTGGGTCTTCCATTGACTGATGGGTCCATAAAAGGTAACAATTGGGAAGTGGTTGTCAAGAAATTTGAATCTAGAGTAGAAGGATGGAAAGGGAAGTTACTTTCTGCAGGTGGAAGATGGATTCTCTCCAAGACTGTTCTCTCTTCTTTGGCCATATATTTTGTGTCAATTCTCAAACCACCAAAGATGATTGTGAGGAGGATAGAAGCTGCAAGAAGGTCTTTTTCTGGTCTGGAGGGAAGAGGGAAAAGAAAGGGTTACAATTGACGATTGATCAAATGGGATAATGTTTGTAGAGGTAAAGAGCAAGAGGGGGGGGGGGGGGGGGGGGGGGGGGGGGGGGCGTTAATGAAGCTATAGAGACCTTTGATAATCCTATGTTGGCTAAATGACTTTGGAGGCTAGGGGAAGAGCCTCATTCACTGTGGGCACTTATTGCCAAGGAAAAGTATTTCTATCACAACAGCAAGTGGGATTTACTTCCTTCCTCTTCATATAATTTGTCTCCTATATGGAGACAAATTGTTAAGACTGCAGATTTTCTTTTCCTTTCCTTTTCACTGCACATTGGAAATGGGGAGAATGTTCATTTTTGGAAGGACAGGTGGTGGGATGGTGTGAATCTGGCCAAGAACTTTACCAACTTATTCCACTCAGTTTCCAATACAGAGGCTTCTGTGGCACAGGTGGAGAATGCTTTTTGTAGGGGTCACTAGAATTTAATTCTGAGAAGGGACCTTACAGATGTGGAAATTGAGGAATTGACTATCTTTTTAACAATTATCAATCAGGTACAATTATTGAGCAGTGAGTTAGATAGAAGATGGTGGAAGTGAACAGTAATGGGAAGTTTTCAGTCAATTCCATTGTGAGACTACTAAATGATGGAGGTAGAAGGGTTTGGTCTGGTCTAAACTACTTCCCAACAAAATCAAGATTTTTCTTTGGAAAATCGCTTGGAACAGATTACCCACCAGCAAAAGGATCAACCAGATCTTCCGGATACAGGATATTATGTGTTTTCTGTGCAGTATTTGAGGAAGATCAAAGCCATCTGTTTTGTGAATGTGGTGTTATTACAGTGCTGTGGAAGACCCTGTGTAAAGCCCTGGATATCAGGTGGACTGAATAGTCGTCTGTTTTAGAACTGATGAGGAATTGGAATGAATGGTGCCATGATTCTGACCATAAAGAGACTTGGTCCTTGTTTGTTACGGCCATGCTTTGGGCTGTGTGGTATGAAAGAAAGAAAAGGAAATTCAGAGGTGATTTCAATAATGTGTTTGATATGTTAAGAAGAACTCTATCCTCGGTGGAAGATTGGAGTCTTACAGTGGATAGCAATCAATACAGATTTAACGAGCTTATCCAAAGGGCGCATACATGGAGAAATTTCATTATGTGATGTAACATTTTTCTTTTTAATCTGTTTTATTGACTTGATAGAACAGTACTTTGGGGTTATGTTCTGAGGTGGGGTTTCTTTTCTATTGAGTTCCTTCTGGGTTGTAGGGGTAGTGCTGAGGGGTTTATCTTGTGACTGTGGTTGGGGATTTCCCCTGATGTATTTTTTTAGTATTGATTTTTCTTAATGAATTGTGACTTTGTGTCACTTTCCAAAAAAAAAGACCTTCTGACATTAATATTCTTCAAGAAAGACCTTCAGGCAATACATGTTAGTGAAAATAAAGATACAGATAAACATGAATAGAGGATCAGTTTCTCACTATGGGAAGTCTCGAATGCTGCCTGAATTTCACATTTATGTCATTATTCAAGGGATATGAAGCATACCTGGAGCACACAAGCTTTCCATTATATAGCAACCATATCTGACAGGAAAGGAGACTTTGTTCCAGAACCGACTGCTCTTTCATTGACCTGCATGTTATTCGATCCTCGTTAATGTGACAAGTAGCTATAGAAATTCATGCAAGATGGACATCATGAATTCTGAGTATTTTATGTAAAATCATTTCATTTATCTTTACAAAATAAGCATACATGACATTACCAAAACAGCCGTGATATTTAAAGCTTTACAGATGATTTGGGCAATCATATTTTTTTCTTCTTGATTCAGGTAGGCAAGGTGAAGAATTCATTCTTAGATAAATGAGATTTCAAGAATCTGTCGTCTTATACTGTAATTTTAATCTAAACTGTGTTATTTCTTTTCCTGGCTGCTTTTGTCAAGTAGCAGTTTCATCTTTTAGTTATATTCTATCCAGACGTTGATTTGGAAGATAAAATATAGTGCTTTTTGACCATAAAGCTTGACCAGTTTTCCTAGATAAGATCCATTTATTTCAAGCTTCCCTTCCAAACCTAGTCCTAATTCAATGTTCCCCTAATTTTTGACCGTTTAGCCTGTAAAGAGATTAAGAAATGCAAACCTCTCCCCCACATGCTGATGTGTCACTGATTTTGATACACCAATCATCCCTCCAACCCAACTTAACCATCTGGTTTCCTTTCTCTTTCTACCACATAGGAGCTCCGACGCAACTTTGCCTCCAACATTTTCCATAAACCTTACTACCAAAGCATGCAAATCAGAGAAGGGCATGTTGGAGTTCCCAGTCGACGTCATTTTAAATTGAAATGATTCTCAAAGGTTAATAGCCCATATTTCTTCAACACTTGAGCAGGCATGTCTCTTGACTCTTTGATGGGCTACCCACAGACTATGCATTTTCTAGAATTTGTTTATGCTGCTTTGGCAGTTATTCCATGAAATTTTCCCACCTGAAGTTATTTGTACTTTATTTTCATTTTTCATCATGATATTTATGTTCTTTCAAGGCATCAAGCCAAGATAAATTTGTTGGAGTGACTATATAATAGTCTTACATTGACTAATTGCAGTTGTGGCCAGTGCTTATGATCTTGGGCCCTTCAAACTCAATCTTACAAACCACGAAACCTGGGTATTGAGTTTGAAGTGCCCAAGATTATAAGCAGTGGCCACAACTGAGACTATTATATAGTTGCTCCAACAAAATTCAACTCCCACCACATCTCAATTTCCCCTTTGGTATACAGTCAATATGCTGAATGCTGAACAGTCTTTACTAATTTTTCGTCATCATAGTTTACTATTTTCAAAAGGAGAAAATTATACTTTTGTTTTTATGGTTCCTTTCCTTTCTATCATATGTTTAGCAACACATTAACCTCAAATATCTAATATTGGTTTTTGTATCCAATATCACTTGGGTCTTAGAAGGTTAATAGTTCCAGTTCTGCACCACATAATCCTCCAATATGCATTCAGTTTGAATAGCTTACACTAAGGAACCTTGTACAATGAATGTTGTACAATGATATGTATTATTAAAGAACACCTTTAGGAATAATAAAGTGGACATTATTTTCAATGGAACATTAACAAACACTTTAGCTGCTTTTTTTTCAGCTTTGAAGTAGCACTCGTTTTGCTTCTTGAGTTCAAGCTTTTTGAAGTTACTGTATTTGTCGAAATGCAATAAGAGAAATGGTCGATGCTCCCACAAACAACGCTGACAGAATGTTCCTGGTGGTGAATTATAAAGTCTCAACAGTAGGAAATACTCTCAAGAATTCTCACCTTAGACCCATGACAAGCTTTTTTATTTGATGTTGACCCACGAGATATGCAATTCCCTTGAAAACATCATCTGTTTCGATCACCAACTTCTTGGCAGATATCTTGAAAGAATTAATTCTGGATTAGATAACCGAAATAACCTAAGAGAATTAAAGTTATTTTCCTCGGAAATTTAAAGCTCTAGTACCTTCAGCTTTAAGAAATTTTAAGCCTTGACGACAAAATTTCGGATAATATTTTATTATAGAAAGAGAAGAAACAACAATATGAAGGAAAAAAAGATACTAAAACCATTGGCGTTACTTTTACCTTCGCGCTGGCACAAAAGCTCATATAGCTATGTAATATACCATCCATCTTTGCCCTTTCAGCTGCGAGGTAGGTTTCTGCCTCCTCTTGTGAGGCCATGTGGATAGGAAATTTCCCTCCCATTTCTGCTATTGGATGTTTAGATATAAGTTAACCAAAAAGAAAAAAAAACTCAAAAAGTAGAAGTGTCCAACAAAAGTTATTACTGAAACCAGTATTAAGCATGTAACCAAGCATGGAAATCCATCAAATTACACCCAAAACACATGCCACTCATACACAGCATATAAAGATAAAACCAATGGCTTCCAGAAGCGTAAACGCAAGAAACTGCAAAGGATTCCCCGCATTAACCCAGAAAAGAACGGAAAGAAGCAAACTTGCTGACGCTAAGGGTTAATTAGAACTTAGAAAAAGGGAGTGCTTCGAGTCTCACTCATGGGGATCAGCTTGGGCGGCTTGTGGACGTGGACGATGACAACCTCCTTTCTCCCGAGGTTCTTGAGCACCCATTCCAGAAGCACCTTCCCTTTCTTCAAATCTCTACCAAGCGCCACATGCACCGGGTCATCCGCCGCGTCATCCCCTCCCGCGTCTCCGCTGCACCCCATCATCCTCTTCCTGCACCCCTTCCCCCCCACCCCCACCCACCCACTCTCTCCCTCTCAAAGGAGCAAATGAGAAGCCCCCCCTAACAGGAGCAAGACAGAACTCTCTCTCTCTCTCTCCCCACCATCACCCCATGCCTGCAGAGAAGTAGAAGTGGATAAGTTGAAGCGGGAAGAAGAGAAATGGCGGCGGCTGTCAGAGAATGCAGAGACCCTTCGGGCTCTCTTCTTGTGTTGTGTCCGGCGGAAGGCATTTAACGACGACGTTAACTAGGAGGGACGTTCCCGGCACAAAAATTTGGATTGGGGGTTGCGGCGTGTAGCAGTGGTCCAGCCATTGTTGTCAACGGTTAAACGGTGAGAACGTTCTCCTCTGACCTAACGCAGTAAAGAATATTCTGGTTAGGAACGCTTTGATGAGTTCACTACCTGTTTAAATTAATAAATGGAATGTTTAACAAGTTTCTTTGTCTGTAATGTCAATCTTGTCCAAGTCAGAAAGCTTGGGTCAGTTCTCTGCCAATCTGATCAGTATTTGGTGATTAAACTAATTAATTGTTTGTCCGATGACAATCCTGTCCAATGATCTGTCTGATGACAACCCTATCTACGTTAATTTTAGGAAAGATCTCTCAAAACTTGAGATCAATTCATGAGTGGATCCTTTTTCCTTGGGCATGACATACATGTTTCTCATTGATGTGTAATAATGATTGTATTAACAAGTTGCTACATTAATGATTTTATCAGTGAGGTATTTTCTAGTTTATTATTCATACAACGAAGCAACTTTTAAAATTTTCTTTACACTTGGAAAGGTGAGAAGGAAAAGGAAAGGAAATATGCCCGGCTATCCTTTCCTAGGTAACCATCAGCCCAAGGTTGACTTGAACCAATGATTTAAGAATGTCTATTGATCAGCATATGCCTTTTTGCAAGGATTTAAACTTGACATATGACAGCGATCACAAGGGCATGCGACTCCCAACCCAATTTCTCATCTCTGTCGATACTTCTTGTAATCCTTCATTTTCAACTTAGCGGTTGTTTGTTTTAGTGTAAAACTTTGTAAATCACCGATTTCAAAATCATTGGTTTCAAAATAAGTGAAATTTTCTTGTTTTAGAATTAGAAAATGTTTGTTTGGTTGTTTGTAAAATAAAACAAGATGGATGTTTTAATCTTCTTATTTTGATTTACAGTGAACCTTTGCTGTAAGCTAAAACAAGAGAATTCGACTGTCAAGTGAGCAAACAAGGTCCAGACAAAATTTTACTTTACATTGTTTTACATCATTCCAACCAACTAAAAATACAGTAAAATGAAATAATTATTTTAAATTACGCTGTTTTATGCTAAAGCAAACAACCCTTTAATGCTATTCACATTTTATCTTCCAAAAAAAAAATTCCCATCTCTGTCGCTACTAGAGTGACGATGACACGCGGAGACTTTAGGGCATCATAGGCCCATGTTTTCAACTCTCGTTAGTTTTGTTTGCCTATTTGTTTAACACTTTGAATAATATTGTCCCGCGCAGCGTCATGCGCAAGAATTTGATCCAATGACAGCTCGATTAGCAAGAAATTCTCAAACATGTGATACATTTGACTTCGGGTTGAGAGCTACGTTTGTGGCTCTAATTAAGCTGCGTTTTAATTGTGTAGCCACAACGTTTCTTTTGGGTTCCTCGCCGAAATGGCGATTAGGTCCATGAACCATCTTCCTAATTAAAAATTCCTTAGGAGGAAAGAGATTAGTTCTTTAGTCTTTTAACACTTTTTTTCTCTGCAGACGCCTGGCAAACAGAGGCACTGTACGTACTTGGAACGTACATCCTTCAAAGCCTCCCTGAATCATTCCTTGTTAGTTTAATTTAACGATACTGGATTTGATTACAGTGGGGAGTTTCGGTAGAATGATCTGCATCATTAAGATATCATTTGGTGCACCGTAAAATGTCATAAACATCTCGTTTTATGGTATCTTTTTATATGTTTGGTGCACCGTAAATTATTGTATTTCAAAATCGGTTGACCTCTAAAATTTTCCTTTTAACTGATTTCAATTTACAGCTAAAAATCACTGTAAACAAAAGCTGGTGATTTTAAAATAAAAAATTTTAATTCACTAGGTTCAAAACTGGTGATTTTGAAATCAAGACTTCACGGCATTTACGATACCTTAGTGTGTAGACGTTTTTACTGAAATCTTAAAACCCTCTCAGCCTCACAGGTGTGGTCTTTGTCCCACCAAGATATGATAAGTCTTATGAAGAAAATGTCACCAAATGTTAGGGTGCTTAAGTTTGTCGAATAACGAGGAAAGGCTTTGAAAAAGATTCCACTCCAAGTATTAGGGACATTTTGGCTCACGAAAGGACACTGGTTCAACCCCTTATTAGAGATCAGAATTGGAGGGTACTAAGAACCAGTGGCCTGTTTCCTTGAGGATGATTGGTGTACGGCAGGTGTTCTACAACATAATGCAAAGTCAGATGGCGTATGCCCTACATGTTACACGAGCTAAGGAATACTGTTGCGACCACTTGCTCGTTAATATGTTTTTCTTTTCGAATCTAGATCAAGTCCATGTCAACGTGTATTTTTATTTTTTAAGAAAAGATTTCGGTATGTAACGGAAAGGCGCATTTTGGGAAGAGTGAGAATCAAAATAGCCTCCACCAAATAGCTAAAGTTGGGGAAGCATACTGGGGGAGATTGCGGAAGGCAATGTTCGCCTTAGCATTGGATTGCTGAATGTGGGAACAGCCCCCCAAGAAACAATTTGCTCCATACTTGGTAGTCCCAAAATTGCATAAATCATATTATTATGAGCGAGGGACTTACGGAGAGATGGTCTTCACGGCTTCGAGCTCGTTGCGTCGAGAGTTGGAATTCCGGAGCAAGAGCTGCAATGTTTACAATATCAAAATTACTAAACAATGTTTGTGAAAAGTGTAAAACTTACTTTATTTTAGGCAGTACATAAGTTCAGATATGCTGCACTTTTCAAACTGGAAAGAGACATAGAACAGGGAGAATAGAAAAGTGGAAGTGGACTCTCAAAAGGGGCTTTCTCGCACGTGCGATCAACACAACTCAACGCACGTTTTGTTTCGTTTGGTCGATAGAGAGGCAGACGACACAGATAGGAACGGGAACACGAGAAAGAAACAACAAGGATGTCCGACAGAAACAGGTTCTCCGTGGAAACTGCCCAAGCATACAACTGATCTCTTGTCAGTTTGTTAGATAGACTCACCTTGGCCTCGCATTGAAAAACACAGGTACTAACTGCTGCTTGCAGCTAAGCTAGAATTGGCATGTACAAATTCTCACCAAGTGAATGACTCCCAAATTTCAGAAGAGAAGAACAAGAACTAGGTGGCCCCTTTCCATGCAAAACATACGATTTTGACTGTAACGGAGTTCATATCCTTCAGAGAACAAGATTTGACAGTATCAAAGGCTAATTCTATCCCCTCAAATCCCAGCTTGCATGTGCACATCTAGTGATCAATATGTACGCACGCATGACGTGTCATGAAGCTAAGAGAAACATCAAATTACTATGCGAGTGCTTTTTTCTAACAGACAGCCTATTAAACGCCAAAGCAGAACTTAAATTCAACACAACTAAGACCTAAACGTGCAATTGTGGGTCGCTCAACTCTGGTAACATAAGTAAAGCATTAGAGGAAAGCTCCTGTGGTAAGTTCCAATCAATCAAGTCTACATAGATGATGATCGCACCTGCACAACATGACTCATGAAACCAAGAAAAACAAGGGGCAAACAAACAGAGGTGTGGGATTCTCTGAAACTGGAAAGCCAACCAAGAAATTCGACCATGAACAAATGAAGTTGTTACAAGAAAACCAAAAAAAAAAAAACTTTGAGGTTTTAGTAACAGTAAATTTGAAGCAGAGAAAGACTTGGGAGCATAAAAGAGCTTGAGAAAACATACTACCAAAATAATTTTGCCGTTGGCATCGACATGTATAACATCTTTCAAACATGAAGTGTGACAAAGAAGTGGTTCTGCAATATCCTCGGCGGCAGCCAGTTTGTATACAAGGTTTCTAGCCACAAACTCAGATTAGGACTACAAACTGCAGACAGTCAGTACTTCCAGCCGCCTGGATCGAAACCCAAGATATTCTTACTTAGGCTGGTCTCCAGTATATCACCTCCCTTTAAGATTACTAGACATTGACATAATACAGGAAAACAACCTTAGGATAAGATGCCCTCCATGAAAGCATTTCTGGTTAGAACAGACAGGAGTGAGCAATCTGCTAATCTCGGGATGAATATTGTTAGGATTTCCATTTGGTGTAGACACTGAAGATGAGAAATCCAGTGATTGGTGATGCAAAATATGAGAGGAGAAGGCATATAATAGATAAGTAGATTTGCTTCCTAACAGCCAATGGGGTATAAACATGTCAACCAATGCTCTGACATGTTTAGTACCTGTTTTGCAAATAAAGACCCCTTCCACTATGGGCATTAAGCACCTACAATTTTGTCAACTTGAAAAATGGATTGGCCAACATATAATAAGTATTGATGATTTTTAAGTAGTCTTTGTGCTCCAAAATTGTTTTTCTTCAGTTCCAAGCAGGATAAATTTTGTTATAGAGAAGATATGTGATCTTCTACCTACAAAGAAAGCCAAAAAATAAAGTGCATACATATAGTGTCACTTTCCTGCAGTGATGGTTGCCATTGTTCTCGCAAATGCTGCCACCAGAAAATGATACAGCCAATCCTTTCAATGCAATACCGACAATCTGATCCTCTGCGGGCTTTGGTCAACAAAGCAAAAGGGAACAGCCTCATTGTGATAACAGAAACATTCAGCCAAAAGGCAAAATGCCAAGTGACTTTCAACAGATTACAAATAATTCCAGAATAAACCTCTCGTCAGTGACTCTCCGGGAACCTGTAGGAAGAACGAATAAAGAAATACAAAAGGAGAAAATGTAATGAAATGATAACAAGAATATCATAACAAAATTAATCAGAAAAAAAAGTGTAATGAAACAATAACCAGAATGTTTTTTCAGCTTTTGGTCCCTCTAATTCACTTAATTTAGGGAAACTCCCTCTAATATCTCTATTTAGTAAAAACTCCCTGTCATCTCGCTTCTATCTGAAAAAAAAAAAAAATCAGGGGGTCTCCCAAAAATATCAGGGATTTTTTCTTGAATTTTCTGGGGTGTTTTCCAAATAAAATTGGAATTGCAGGGAGTTTTTGCTGAATAGAGCGATTATAGGGGGTTTCCCTAAACTAAGTGAATTAGAGGGAACAAAAACTGAAAAAACCTAACTAGAATATCATAACAAAAATACTCAAAAAGGCTAAATAGACCTGTGATCTGTCAAAACAATAGTAATCAAGAAAGCAATGAGACAAATTTGGCACATGGTATAATCAATAGAAAGCGTTGAGGCTTAAATTTTGGCATGAAATCATTCATTTTGTAAATCATGACTGAAGAAACGTGAGTCTAAAAGAGACCCATGTGCACTTTGTATCCAATGCATAAGGATTTTTACGTACACAAGTATGTACATCCATACATATATAAATACATGCATACATACATATACATCCCTGATAAGATATTATTCACCTTAAAGTACCTCTTAAAATTGTAATATAATGAAAGCATCCTCAGAGGGGGGAAAACTCATGCTTACACTTTTAGACGTCATGAATACTCATTGTGCAGTAACAAAGTTTACATATATGCCCAACAGAGAAGGGCACTTGTGACACATTTTCCCCTCTGACGAGGTCATCCATGACACTCTGATTTTAAGGGGCAGTTGTACATAAATTTTACCAGAGAATTCATGTAAAGATCCCTCATATATACTTAAGATTTAGAAAACAAAGGGTGAAAATAGGTGCACTGATTCTTCCTAAATAAGGCTTTAGATTCATCATTCATATGATGGAACTAGATTAATTGATTTATTATTTATGGCAGAACAGGTGTTGGTTAATATGACAACTCTTGCGGCCCACACGGAAGCAGTGCTTTCCCCCTAGATGTGCTGTCAACTGCTGCACCTCAACACATTTTGGTGAGAACCCACTATCTCTGGGTTCAAGTAGCATTTCACCCTGACCACAACTCACCCACTGATTCTTCAACATCAGTCAGGTTGGACCTCCACTTAGTTTCACCACTCAAAAAGCTTTTGGTCAAGAAATTTGTCCTAAGTAGGAGAAGAAAAGCAAACAAAAATTCCAAGAGGACAGGTGTCCGCATGTAAACTTGCATTAAAAAGGTTTAGTTAGACAATTTATGCACTCAGCACCACCATATCTGAATAAGAGGATATGTAATGTAAGATAAAAAGTTGAAGAATCCAGATAGAAAGGGGGAAAGAAAGGAACTGAAAAAGGGTAGATATTTATGAAACAGATTTAGAAAGAAAAAAAATTTAAACCTTGACCAAGGGGTTACAACAATCTTTGAATTCCTTCTCGGAAGGCATTGGTAATTCTCTTCATATCTAAGAGGCATTCTTTGTTCTCCATTCTTGGAATAGGAATTTTATTCTTACTATATGTTCAAATTTTTATGATGAGAAGTTCTCTGGGAATGAGAATGTAGGCATGCCTTCTTCTTCAATGTGACTCATTCAAGTGTAAAATAGTATTTACCTAAATATACTCCGACAAATTAAACTCACGAACTGTTGATCATTTTTTTGTAAATATCATACATCCATCAAAACACGTGAAAACAAGTGGTATAGGAGGAAGAGAATTTTGTTGGAAATAGACAGAAACACATGGATCAAATCGGAAGCAGTGTGGGACATCAGAGTCCATGTAAACATCTTTCATGCTTATGTGCACACAGTTTTCAACACCAGTCAGAAAGGGTTTGATAATTAATAAATAAGATGTCAAAGGAAAGCAACCCTTACGATTCCACCTGTGAACACATTTTACTAGTAAACTTGCATATGGTTTAGATAGCATGCATGCCCACATAAAGCGGCACCTTGGTGTAGATAGCATGCATGCCCACATAAAGTAGCACCTTTAGAAAATCTTATAGTAAACTTGCATATGGTTTAGATAGCATGCATGCCCACATAAAGTAGCACCTTGGTTTAGATAGCATGCATGCCACAGAAAGTAGCACCTTTAGAAAATCCTTTACAAGATTTGTTATCTAGGTATTATGCATTGACTCAGGGTCCTTAATAGCTTTGTATCAAAGTTGTCACTAGCAACTTAGTTCAAGCGACGTGAATCTGTCCTAGGTTCTTATTTTAAATGTTGCCTTTCTAAGCAGTGGGGCTCAAATCCCCGTGAAGACGAGTGGGCCACATGACTTACATGACTTTAGGCAGATTCAAGAATTGAAACATTGAAAAAAACCAAGTCAACTCACATGAATTCGCATGTGAAATTGATATGGCAAATCATGCTTGCAGAAACAAATTCTTGAGGATAAAATATATGAAGCAGATATATTGAGAAGCACTGTAATTAATCCAGACATCGATCTTAATTGCATAAACCAGTTACATGCATGTTTTGTGGGGGGTATTATCGGGGACCTAACCTAGCTATCTCGCCTATCGGATTTAGAGGATCCTGTCGTTTTTTCGGTTTTATTTGGAGAAATATAGATCCGTTTTATTTATTTTATTTATTGGACTATGAGAACTTGGGATTAGCCCTCAGGGAGTCCGGGACTTCGGATCAGGTGAAGGTCTGAGTATATGACCTCTCTCCACTGACCTCGGTTAGTGTTAATTACGTCGAGCAACCACTCAACAACCCTTGATTAACCGTCCGTATGATGCCCTTGAAACCATCTATACTACCACCCAACATGCATGCAAGTGAAAGATAGCTTTTAAATCCTTGGTCTCACCCAAATCCTTTTAGAATATTCGGATTTGTTCCAAGGCTTTTAAGTATTTAGGATTCATCCTCTTTTTTTTTAAAAAAAAAATGCTTTAAAAAAAATGCTTTGGGATTGATTTCGGGGTATCTAAAACCCTTAAGGTTATTGTGTTGCATTAGGGTTATTTAAGTCTTTTTAGGTCTTCAGTATCTCATTTAGGGTTTGAAAACCCTTAGGGTATATTTTGAAATTGTTTTGAACATACTTATGCTGCAGGGGTATTTTAATATTTTTTTAAAAAAAATTGAATCGAGTTTATTTAGACTTAGGGTCCACATTGAGATTTTCATCACATTAGGAGTATCTTAGTGATTTTTTACCCTTCTTATTAGGTCTCGGAGGGTATTTTAGATATAGGAGTTATCTTTTTATTTTTTAAGATTTTCTTATGATTTTTGCAGATTTTTATCATGTAAGAGGGGCATGTTGGTAATTAGGTTAAGTTTTGGGGTCATTTTGGTTATTTCAGAATTTGTATTTTTCAGATTTATTTTCTTTCTGTTTTTAACTGTTTTTTTTTAATTTTAACCAATTTTTATATTTATTATGTCAATTTCTTAAGTGGGTAAATATCTTTTATGGCTAAATATTTTATTTACTAACTTTCTGTTTTTTACTGATTTTTATTAATTATCACTGTATTTTCTGATTTTATTTACATATTTTTATTAATTATTGCACTTTTCAGTGACTAATTAACATCAATTAATTAATTTTCAGAGCAAATTAGTTAGTTTATGTCATATATTCATGTTTAGAATTTAATTATCCCCCCCATGTTTAGGAATGAGACCAAGATTAGATTATGAGGATCCATGTTTTTTAATCAGATTTTAAAGTAATTAGAAAATTAATTACGTGTATTAAAAGAAATAATACATGATATTAATTATTTAATTTTATGACACACAGACATGCATACAATTTGACATAAAAGAGTCCTTTTATTATTTCAACAGAGTTCCGCCTTATGAAGAAGGCTTTTACAACAAATAAATCGACAGGGCTTCCCCTTAGGAAGAACCTTAAGAGGAAAACCCCCTGGGACCAAAAACTCCTCCAAAACACAACAAACCCGGGCAAAAGACACCGGGTTTGATCTTCAACGCAACAGAATCTCTCCTTAGAATTTTCCCATTTTAGAGTATATGGAGTGGAGTGTGTGTGTTTGCAATTGAGGACTTTGGACCCTATTTATAGGGCAAAGCCCGCGGTGGGGGGTACCCACCGGTTCATTCCTCTCTCTCCTCTTCTTTTCTTTTCTTTTTATTTGAGAGAGTGAGAGAGTGGGGGGGGGGGGGGGGGGGGGGGGGTGGTCCGGTGGATACCCCCACCGGTTCCAACCGGTGGGGCAGCCACCGGCCTTGGACCCCCCACCGATTGGGAACTGGTGGGGGGTCCCCCCACCGGTTTTGGGAGCAAACCAGTGGGGGCTCCCCTCTCTTTTCTTTTCTTGTTGGATTAATTTAATGGGGCTTAGCCCATTAATTACCCCACTTTTGGCTAAGTGTGAATGGGATTTGCTCTCTTAAATGAGGGTTTAGTGGAGGCTCCACTAACTTAAGGAGTGCTTAAGGACCATTAAATGGCCTTGTCCTCCTAATTAATCTCTCCCTCCCTCCTTTTATTTTATTTTGAAAATTTGAAAGAAAGAGGGAGAGGAAGACCCCCCACCGATTCTTCCCTTGGAACTAGTGGGGGTCTCCCCCACTGGTTCGTCCCCTCTCTCTCCTCCCTCCCTCTTCTTTATTTAAATAAAAGGGCAAGAGAGAGAGGGGACCACTTGGCCTCTTTCCACTTTGGGAAACTTGGGGATTTTTCTTTGGCCTTTGGAGAATTTTTTCCTCTTTGGGTTACAGATTTGTGAGCCCTGTGGGATTGATTTTTTTTTTGGCCCATTTGGACCTCTTATTGGGCCTTCATATTGGGTCCCTTATTGGGCCTACACATCTTGCTATTAAGCCTCCATTGGGGCTGTTTTGGGCCTATTTTGGGACTGTTTTAAGCCCATTTCAGGACTGTTTTGAGCCCCCATTTCGCAGTATTGGGAGTATTTTTGTTGCTGCATTTTGGGGCTCCCTATTGGGCCCATTCATTGAAGCCATCAAGCCGCTCAAGGGCAGCATATAGGAGCTTCCAGGGCTGTTTTTGGACAGCATATAGGAGCAATTTAGGTGCAGTTTTAGGCTTCTTGCAGGAACCCTGATCAAGGCATCTTGACCTAGGTATATCTTTTGCTTCATTGCCTTCCTAATGCGTGCATATAGGCCTATGTATTCGCATGCATATAGGAAAGGTCTTCATTTAACATGGGCCTCCATATCATTGGTGCATGCTTATTTATTTCTTCATCATTTTTACATAACATAGGCTCATGTTAATATGCACATATGCCATGCTATGCATATTTTCCATAACATAAACTCATATCATTGTGAGTATATATATATATATATATATATATATATATATATATATATATATATATATATATATATATATATATATATATATATTATTATTATTTTTCTGTCGCACAATCATGTGCATATGCATGCTTTGAACAACGTCATTGCACATAAAAAAAAATTGGGTCAACAATGCAACACATTTTCTTAACTCACCACCATGGGAATTCACTTGTGTCTATCCCTGATTTATGCAATTCATCCACAGAGCGCAGTGCTTCTCTGCACTCTTCTCTGTCATCAAAGACTTCCTCTTTATCACCCTCTATTTGATATGTTTCATGACCCTTGCCTGCAATAATCTGCAAAATATATTAAGACCAAAAATAAAGAACAAAATTGCTTCTGACAGGCAACCAATATCATCAAAAAAGTTCTAGGAAAAACAATGTCACACAATTATATAAAGACTTGGAAGCTAAAGAAGGAAATGAGTGCACAAGATAAGCTCAATAAGTTTCAAACATTCACATAATCATTTTTGTATATCAAAATGTGCGTCCATTTATGACAAAACCACGACATTCATTCTTTTCTGCTGTCCTATCTGGATAAGTTGACCTTGAATTCGAAAATTAGAAACAAAGACCAAGAGTTTAATAGAATGGGAAAGAAAATGCATAAATAAGGCAAATCATTACTTGCCAGGCAGCTGGTGATGCAGTCTTACCACCTGAATACCTGCTGAATCTGCTCCAGCTGTAGTGAACTGAGCACTCCTAGCAGGCATAATCAAGACAGGCTAGCCATGTGTTGAACCCATTTTCTGAATGGTACAAAAAAATAAAGAGATGAAAGAGGAGCAAGAAAAAAAATCAACAATGGCCCATTGATGGCCTTTAATGGAGGAATGAAGAAAGGAAGGAGAGGGAGGCTAGACCCCCCCCCCCCCACCGGTTCCATTGGAGCTCCCCACCAGTAGGGGGTCTTGCCCCCATTAAATAAAAGGAAAAAAAACCCCAACCGGTGGGGGGGGAGCTCTTCTCTCCATTAAAAAACAGAAAAAAGAATGAGAGAGAGGGGAGAATTAATGGGTATAAACACCATTAAGAGGGGTTTTTTTAAAAGTCTTGTTCTGCCCCATGTTATTGGAGCTCCCACTAACTCACATTTAATTCCCCCATGATTAGTGGAAACCCATCTTTTCACATCTAAACCATGGAGAAAAGGGAAGAGGGGGTTAAATGGGGTTCACCTCATTTAATACAAACAAGAGAGGGAATAAAATAAAGAGGAGGAGGAGAATGGGGGTGGCCACCGGTTCCTCAAACCGGTGGCACCCCCCCCCCCATCGGTTCTTAACCGGTGGGGGGGGGATAAACCGGTGGCACCCCCCACCAGTTGGGACCGGTGGGGGTGCCAACCGGGCCCCCTCCCCCTCTCTATCCTCTCTAATCTATCTCTCTCACTCTCTCTCTCTCACTTGGTATCCGGTGGGTACCCCCCACCTCAAAAAATTCTGGTGGCACCTCCCACCTCAAGATCCAACGGTGGGTACCCCCACCGGTTAAGACTTTCAAGCCTATGGTAAGAAGAAAGACATGCCCATTTGGCCCAAAATTTCCTAGGGGAAACTCTGCCAATTTGAAGACCAAATCCGGTGCTCTTGCCCAGGTTTGCTGCGATTTGGAGGAGATATTTTCTTGGAGGGCTCTCTTCCTAAAGTTTATTCCTAAGGGGAAGCTCTACCAAATTTATGTTGTAAAATCACCGTTCTATAAGACGGGATTATGCCGAAATAATGAATGAAATGCCACTATTTGTTCTTTGAGCATATGTGTGTGCATGTGTGTTCATAAATCTATTACTTAAGTAACATTATATTATTATATTTTTACATACATAATTAAATTATTAATTAATTTAATAACTAATTAAAATGCATAAGTACATAATTAAATGTTCTAAAATACCTTTGGCCTCATCCCATACATAATTAAATCTAGACTCATAATCAAAACTCAATAATGAAACATTGAGATATAAAATAATATATTTAAGTTAAAAATGACTTAAATACCCCCCATACTTAATTAATTAACAAAATCTGTAAAAATTATTTAAAATCAGTAAAATTAATATAAAAATCAAAAAAATTATGTAAAACCCAGTAATACTCAGTAAAAAAAAGAAAACCAAATCTAAAAATTACATGAACCCAAAAATATGACTTAAATATCCTTCATATATCCAATTAATTAATAAAAATAAGTAAAATTAATAAAAAATAAGTAAAAATCAGTAAAAAAACATAAAACCAAATCTGAAAACATATAAAATTTTAGAAATGACCAAAATGCCCCTAGAACTTAATAAAATTACAAAAATACCCTCACACATGATAAAAATCTGTAAAAATCACAGAAAATTCTTAAAAAATATCAAAATCTCTCATATGCCCAAAATACCCTCCAAACCTTAATAAGATGGGTAAAATTATCAAAATACCCTCAATTTGATATAAATAAATAAAAATCTCAGAAAAAAAATATAAAAATAGACTATAAGTCTAATAAACCCGATTTAAGGTAAAATTACCAAAATACCCCTATAACTTAAATATGTCTAAAATGATCTTAAAATACATTCTAAGGGTTTTCAAGTTTCTCTAAAATGCTAAAAAACTTAAAATAACAATAATATCCATATACCTTCCAACTTGGCATAATTACAAAAATACCCTTATGGGTCTAAAATATTTGGAATCAATCCAGATAATTTGGAGTCAATCCAAGACATTTTAAAAAGTCTCCCAACTTGGGTGAGGCCAAGAGCTTAACCTAAAACATATCTTCATATGCATGTGCTGCCTGTAGTAGTAGTGTCGCATGTTATAAGGGCATCAACAGACGGTTAATCAAGGGTTGTCGAGCGGTTGCTTGACGTAATTAACACTGACTGAGGTCAGGGGAGAGAGGTCATATACTCGGATCTTCGCCTGATCCGAAGTCCCGGACCCCCTGAGGGCTAATCCTAAGCTCTCATAGTCCAATAAATAAAATAAATAAAACCAACCTATATTTCTCCAGATAAAAACAAAAAGACCCAAAACGACAAGGATTTTTTTAAATAATCCGATAGGAGGAGACATGCTAGGTCAGGTCCCAAACACCATGACTTCAGAAAAGGTCTCAGGTTTCCACAAAAACAGTATTTAATGACCAAAAGTAGGCCTGGAAAAGGTATAGGAGTAGCAGAATGCTGTTTATACTTATGGAAAGAAATCCATCCCAAAATCAGCGGGGTGAAGCAGACGTGAATTGACAAGAAAGATGGGAATGATTTAAACATCATACAAGGTCTTTAAAATTTTGAAAGATTCATCCTAAAGAGTCATCCTCCAAGATATCAAACACCTAATTGTTCCAACAATCAAGCTCTCTCCCTAAAGAGTCCCTTCTGTCCACCACGCAGCTAGAAACTCTATGACACAATTCTGACTATAACAGACCATGGCATGATCATTTCAAGTCTTTAACAACCTAAAGATTCAAGCAAACATCTTTACAAAGACGTCAATATCTGAAATCGTCAAAACTGTCAATGTATTGTCTTGAAAATACAGATTTTCCCCCACCAACTCATGACTTTAGACTGTCAGTCCACGTTCATGTGATTATCCAAGAATAATCAAATTCACATTTCTCCATGACATAATAAACAGTTTTTGCTTTCCCACCTGAGGTATATCCTTTATCATGGATAGATTTTGCAGATTTTCTCAACCCCCTTTATTAATTTTTCACTATTCCATTATGCAATTATCAAATGACTGGTTTTGTTCAAACCTTTTCTCGTAATCGCAGGATATTAATGTTCAATACAAGACGACATGAATTGATTCCCTCTTTGACTTATCATCCATTGATACTACTCTACTACACAATTCTTTTGTTCTTCTCTTGGTTCCCGTATATTCTCAATCTTTACAGAAACCCAGACTATAAATGATGTGAACAGCATACAGGTGTTGAGTTGGACTCTTCGTTGTCAATGACAGAAATGAATGCTTTCCTAGTTCTAATCTAATGGATCATGCCTTGATCACTTAATGTATAGCAGAAACCAACTAATTTTGCAAAATTACCACAAAAGAAACAGGTAATTATCATATAAAAGCTAAAGAATGTCCGTAATGAGAACTGGCAGACATCCCTTTCAACGTGTCCAATTTGTCCCTTCTATGGTGGATCTATCATCTTTTTAAATGATAATATGCCTACACCATATCTCCCATCACTAATCCACATGCAAACAAAGGGAAGAAGTCGCTTAGACAGTAACATACACCTTTGTGTTTCAATCAAATATGCCACTATCAAAAGATTTGCATTTGTTGGCATCCAATTTGAAGCACAATTCTAAAAAAAAATGCCTGTTACATTTGCTTGAGTTAAAAGGCAACAGTTCCCCACTGCATCACTGTTTTTACAGCTCCAGTGAATATGCTTTGTGAGATTGGCTGATCCTAATCTGGATTGGATGATCGATGTTTTTCTTTTAATTTAAAGAAAAACAATAATTGGCTTGCATCTGCTGAAATTGGTCTGAAACCAAACAAATACGACAACCAAGTCCTATGGCGACGATAAATGTAGCAGCAAATAAATAAGACAAATGAATATTATCTGATGTGACATTAGTAACTTCCAAACTTATGACGTGCGAATCACGAATCATCAAACCTATCAATGGCCCAGCCTTTAGAAAGGATATCTAATATTACTAAGTTAATTGAACATTTTTTTACAACATTTGAAATGCATGAATACTGAGATGTCGAGATTAATAACTCACAACTACATCTCCTTCTCCGCCCATAGCAACAGCAGCTCGTACAGCAACTCTTCTAATGTCGTGCAAGAAAAGCCTACACCCATTAGGTAGAGGAGGATAATAGTCATTTTCACCATGTTGCAAGTATTCTTCCATGGTCCACCCAACGCCTACCAGCATGTCATCCAAGATGTCCACTGACCATATTGACAAAAAACAAAAAAAGACTTAGTTCAAGAGGTTCAAGGATAAGCTGTGGTCCTACTACCGATGTTCACATTTCCTTTAAAGGTAAGGAAACATCATCCAATGAATTTCAAAATGGCAACACTTTTAAGTATTTACATGGATCTTCTGTTCTAGGATTGTCTGATGTCAACATGACCGCCTCACTTTTGTCGGCTGCAATTTTTGTCATCAGTGGCCTCTTCCCTCTGTCTCTCTCACCCTCACAACCAATAACTGAATAAACACATAAACAGCACGTAAGCATCAGAATAATGATACATGATATTTTGCTTGTATGGTCGCGCTTAAATTTCCTCATAGCCATTAGAAAAAGTAATAATGCTCTTGTCTACCTAAGAGTTTTTGGGGCATTATCAGAAACTAAGATAATACTGAAAGGACAAATATATTCCTCTAGTCTCTAAATGCTGCATTTTAAAAGATCTTTGACTGCCATTTCATGCCCAAAAAGGGAACTGAGATGAGAAACCAATCACCTTCAGAGTCGATAATTGGAAAGCTGCTGAGAGTTATAGAGAACTTAGGGTCAATTAGAAATAAGCAATATGGAAGGACCTCAAATAAAGACTTGTTGTGCCGGATTCCAGTCATGGAATGTGAAGTTTCCACCACTGATATTTTCTAGAATGTTCTACTGCCACAATGAAGTGACAAAGAGCCACGCCATTTGTATAAAATAATAGATGGCACTGACAAGTCCAGAATATCAACACCACAGAAAAGAGGAGAGAAACTACATACCAGTGATGATCCTCCGAGGACCCAGTTCCCTTGCAGTGTCCAACAGTCTAGATAAAGCACCTGGTGTACGTGCATGATCCACAATCACACCAAATGCTTGCTCCTCGTCTATCAACTCACATCTACCAGGGACTGCATCCACCTCTTCAATTCCTCTCACAATATCCTCCAATGGTGCACCCACTGCAATCCCAACTGCTACAGCAGCAAGAATGTTGTATACATTGTTTCTTCCCAGCAAACCTGAAGAGATCTCCAGTATTCCCCTAGGTGTATTAACCAACACTTGTGTCTCGAACAAAGAAAGCTCAAATTTCAAAGGGTGGACATCGGCATTTTTATTCTTGATAGCGTAGGTCACAACGGGGACCTCAGGATTTCCCTGCCCAACGAAAAATGGCGCATTTGAATCATCAATATTTACCACCTTCCGGTGACGGTCCGGATCAGTCATCCTCTCAAACAGCTTACCCTTGCTATTTAGGTACTCTTCTTCACTCCCATGGAAATCATGATGGTCCCAAGTCAGGTTGGTGAATACTGCAATATCAAAATCTATCTCATCACACCTACCGCGTGCCAATCCGCAAGAAGAAGCCTCCATAACCATGGCCTCTGTCCCATTATGAACCATCTTTGCCATCAACTTCTGCACCATCACTGGATCTGGTGTTGTATAGGGACCTTCCAACTGGTTATCACCGTGAATATAAGACCCAACCGTGCTCAACATCCCTGTCCTTAACGACATTGCCTCATAGAGCCCCTTAATCAAGTACGTCGTTGCAGTCTTCCCATTCGTTCCAGTGATTCCAATCACAGACATGCTTTTTGAGGGGTTACCATAAAAGGAAGCAGCAAGAACCGGAAGCACCGCATTGGTATCCTCGACAATGACTAGCGCCTTACAGCCCAATGTCTCCTCTATATTGATTTCCTTACTAGCCACCACTGCAACAGCTCCCCTCTTGTCAGCCTCACTTAAATACAAGTGCCCATCGGTCTTGGAACCGATACAGCAAACAAAAAGATCACCTGCACTGACCTCCCTGGAATCATGTTGGATTCCGGTAATCTCGATCTCCAAATCACCATTAACAGAGACTGGAACAACCTTGCTCTCGTCTAGGAGTTCGGCGAGTGTCATTCTAAACTTTGGTTCCACAATTCGGACCCTGGATTCCTCAAAACTGTCAAGATCAAGATCGAAAATTGAGGACAGTGCAGCAGCCGACCTCCCATTTGAACCCAAATCCTCGCCAGGCTCCTCCTCTTCCCCTTCGTCGTCGTCGCCATCCTCGTCCTGTGCGTCTACATCCTCCGAGATAACAGTGAGCCCTTGCAACTCGCGGATCTCGTCGAGGTCCACCTCCTCCTCCGGGGAGAGATCCTCAAGCTCCGCCGGCGGCTTCTCCTTCTTGCCCTTCGGAGGGTTCGGCTTCAGCAGGCCCTTCTTGACGAACTCCCTGCGCTCGAAGGCGATGGCGTGGTCTATGTCGCCGAAGAGGTCGTCGCCGGAAGCGTCCCCGGGGCCGCCTTGGTCGGGGACATCGGGCGCGTCCTCCTCGAGGGCGAGTGCCGAGACGAAGAGCGACTGGTCCTTTTTTAACTGCTCCTCCTGCGTCCTGCGCGCCCGGGAGACCTGCCGGTGGAACTGCTGCAGCTTGGAGACGCCATGGGAAGAGTCCTCTGGCGCCTCCGGGGGTTCCTCGTCGGCAGGGGACGGCGACGGGTGGAACTTGCCGTCGGGGCCGATGGCAGACGGCGGCGGGAAGGAGGCGCGGCCTAGGGAGAGCAGAGGGAGGTACGGCTTGGCGGAGGGGTGGAGCTGCGCGGGAAGGCGAAATGGCGGCGGAGGAGGCGGGAGGGGAGAGGGGAGGAGGCAGAAGGATGGGAGCGGCATGACAGCAGTATAGGGCTTCCACGACGGAAGCTAATTACCACATCGGTTCCATAGTTGCAGCGGGAGATGAGGGCTGCAGAGAGAGGAGGGGAGGAAGGGAGCAGCAGGAGAGCGGGCCGCAAAACTGTGCGCTTTGGTGGGGTTTGCGCGGCCGCGACGGATAACGGTGCAGAATACTAGGCTAGCACCTTATTTCTGCGCCGCGGCTCAGTACTCCTGCAATAGATGAGATCTCCTTAGCTAAGTTCACCCTAGCCACTGGTTGGCGCATGAGCCAAGGTGCACATAGTCTTTCCACTGGTGGCAACCCTCTACACCGAGATAGGTCGATAACCGTCTGATCTGTGAATGTTAGAGGACGCAGTTGATTGGCGGCTCACGTTGATGCTGCCGTTATCACTAGACTCAAGCTCCATGTTGAGTCTTATTAAATTAGAGCCGATGAACTCTCTTGGTGATGAAACTAATATGTTTTCATAAAACTAATATGTTTTGATCATGTATTCTGAATTCTCATTGAGATTCTCTTATACGATCAGAGTGGCATTCATCAAAGAAATTTATTGGCTTCTCAATAAGATCAATCTAATACGATCTACACAGCAGCATTTTCACTTTTTCAGTAGAACTAAGTAATTAGAGTCACCGCTGAACTTACTGGTGACAGAACCTATGATGTTAATATTTTGTTTGAGTATTAGTTTTGATATTGTATTAATACTTTTATTTTAAGAATATTAATATTTAAAATTGATACTAATGTGAGAAAAAAAAATCAAAACCGTAAAAGAGTTAAAAGTAGAAAAGAAATAGGAGAATAGGTCGTTAGACTCTTACGATTAAGTTCTAGCATTTTTAACAACCAAACAACAGCAATTTCACTCTTTTCAATAGAACCAGGTAAATTAGAGTCATTGAACCTACTGGTGACAGAATATATGATGTTAATATTTTGTTCGGTTGGAGTATTAGTCTTGGTACCGTATTAGTTTTGATATTAATATTTTTAAATTTTATAATATCAATATTAAAACTGATACTTGATGAGTTGAAATCTCGTTCACCACGATCAGGACGTCCCGTCTTCAATAAGGGGGCGTCTTCTGTCGGTCCCTGTAAAAGATAACACCGTTAGAAGGCCTCCGACATCGGTCCGGCGGGTTCCCCTCCGATGCCTAAGTCAGAAGACTGGATATGCTGGGGAAAGACAGGGTAGCTTGGACTTCAAAAGCATACCTGTATCGGATGGACCAAGGGTCCTTATATAACAGTTGGACCCACGTAAGGGCTGATTTTGGTTAGGAAAACCATATCCGAAGCAGATTCTGGAACTCGATTTCGCTTATGAGTCCGAACGGCCACGGGCCTCAAGCCCCTATTCGTAGTCGGAATAGGGGGGTCCTAGTTCATGCATAACTGGGAAAATCTTGGTTGGTATCCAATCCCGATTCGAATTTCCCTCAAAGCTTCTTGTCCTAGGCCGGGCCTTCGTGGGCCGTAGCATTTAGTAAGTTCATAGACTAGAGGAGAGAGGGATTGGCCTGCCAATGTTCTTAGGCCAGGCAAAATCCTCTTCCTTCACTTGCCCCCTCGCTCTTTTGCCATGTCTGCATGGCGAAAGTGAAAAGACACCTGAGGAGACGCCTCCTAGCCTGGTGCCCTTGATGGTTGTCCTTCTCCATTCTCGCGTAATGATCCCGCAAAATCCTGTGGACAGTCGTGCTTGTTATGGTGATTAATGAATAATGCTTCGCCTTTCGGCCGGAGGCTTCATAACGCCAAGAGGAGTGAACCTAGTAATGGTTCACCCCTAGTAATTACATCATGGATTACGTCGGGAGAGTTGCTAAAGATCGCAACACCCTGGACCCTTCGCGTATAACCCTCGATCTCTTGGTCGAGCTCTGAGCAACCTATAGCATCCTAGATGAGTTCCGTCTCGTGATCCCGTCGCCTGAAGATGGCCTCTTCTCGAAGAGGTCCGACGCATTTACCATGTATATGGGAATGTTCGAAGCAAGATTCTGGCTCCCGGTGCCAGCCTTCATCATCCAACTACTACAGTTCTACGGGATTGCTCCCGGCCAAGTGATGTCGAACTCCTAGAGGACGATCTTGGGGTTTGCCATGTTGGTTTGGGACATGCATCACCCCGGCATGACAGTCGACATGTTCTGCCACATCTTCCATGCCCGGCGTTGCTCCTCTACGAATGTGCACGGCTTCGTGTAGTTCAAGGCCAGAGACATCATACCGTTGGCACTCGCCTCGGATTTCCCCGTCCGTGATGGAATGACTTCTTCTTATGGGTCGAAGGAGCTCCACAAGTTGAGTGGCCCTTCCCCACGGCCTTCTGAGACCTCTCCATGGGTCTTCCACTCGAACGGTGGGTTGAGGAGCTTCCGTATGAGGACACACACATGTTGGGTTCGCTGTGTCGAGATCCGACCGAAAACGCAGCGGAATAAATTTTTTGGGATCGGATCTATCCCGTTTCGAACGATTAAAATAATACCGGAGTAAATCAAATTTACCTTACGTGGATTCGAATCCGTGTTCGTTTTCTAGTTCCGTCGAAGCGATACCGCAAGTCACGCAGATGCCCGACCTCTAGCGGTATCCACGCGGTTCTCCTCGCGATGGATCGTCCTCGCTTCCTCGCTCGATTCAACGTTCGTGGATCCCGTCTGGCTTCGCGTAATCCTCCGCGACATGCGGATTCAGAATCTCCTGTCGAACGGAAGGCAGAGCGATCGAGAATCGAAGCGGAGCCTCCAGAGGGCCGGCCTCGTGTCGTGCATCTGGAAGAGAGGATAGAGATGGAACGACGGCTAGGTTAGGGTTGCTGGCCCCCGACGTAGCGTCCGTTCTTTTATAATAAGTATGTTTACGATTTTTTGTAAAAACCCAGACTTATCCGAAATCCTGTCGGATTATCCATCGACTTGAAAACCATTTGCGTGTGACCCTGTAGGCCCAAATACCAGTCCAGTTAATAGCCTATTAAGCCCAGTAACCCTTTACTGACCCACTGAATTAATTAATATCCTCATATTCAATTAATCAGCCGAATTTAATGTCCCACAATAAATTCGGACGGACTTCCGATCACGTTGGATGCCAAGCAACATCGCGTGATCATGGATGTCACTGGGATTATCGCAACCCTCTATTGGAACCTTTCCGTCATCGGTTAGCACGCGGATATAATCCTTCATCCGTGCAATGTTCCTGAATCGACCTAGGGTATGGTTTACTGTTAAACCCTATTTGGTCGATTCACTTGAATCGGATGCCGCTTATCTGAATCCGATAACTCCTTATCGAATACAGAGTCCGCCCTGGCCAGAGACTTCAAGCGCATCATTCCCGGAACATTCTCTCTCAAATTACCGAGAGCGGATGATCTCATATTGAACATACAATTACTTTCGAAGGCATTTTCCTGAACCCAATTGCTTGACTTATTGATAACCCTGTTAGTTTAGGTGGCCTACAAGCCAATTTGACTATGTAAATCTCGTTCATTTATTAATATAATGGCATAATATTCATTATGTGTAAATCGTATTAATTATCGTTTCATAATGAAGTCCGTGAATATGTGCTATAGTGATCAGATTATGATGAGATCATACTAATGAGCCTAATCACTTAACAACACATATTCTTAATCGTTCATAGTCGGAGGATATCCGAGAAGGACATCGGATATCTGGTTAGACTAGTACAGATTAATCATGTTTATATGATGAGGGTGACTGATCTCATAAGTCACTTGTGTGGAGACACTAAGGCGAATCTGTATGTGCTCATTGGAGAATGAGTTCACTGAACTGATCCGATTGAATCGTTGGATGGTATTGTACCTCACTGTCAACCAGCTTGATTCTATTGTCGCAGTTGCGTGGATGGTCCTCGGACCTGAGACACCAAGGACACCTTGTCGGTGGACTTCTGTGCTTTGACCTTGGTTTACGAATCTCTAGCCACGGGATTCTAATACGCCAAGGATTGGGTACAGCGGAATACCGTCGAAGGGAATTATGTGTCAATAAGGAATAATTTGCTCTCGGTACTTAGAGAGAAAATGCTCTAGGAAGGATACGCGAAAGTCCCTGGCCAGGGCGGACGATAATATCGGGAAAGGAGTTTTCCGATATTCATCAGCGGCATCCAATCCAAGTGAGTCGACCGGTTAGGGTTCGACAGTTCGTCATATCCTGAGTTGACTCGAGAGCATTGTACGAATGAAGGATTATATCCACGCGGTAACTGTCGGCGGAAAGGTTCCAAGAGTGGGTTACTTAACCCCAATACCTTCCGGGTTCACGAGGTGTTGCTTGGCACCCAACGTGATCGGAGGCCCGGTCGAATTCAATGTGCGACATCAATTCGATTGATTAATTAATTAATAAAGGGTTATTAATTGATTAATAAAGTCAGTGAGGAGTCACTGGGCTTGTTGGGCCATTAACTGGACTGATACTTGGGCCTAGAGGGTCACACGCAAATGATTCTCAAGGCAATGGATAAATAAGTGGGTTTTATACAAACCGGGAGTTTTTATGAAAAACCACGCGGTTAGTATAAAACATAGGGAATGGGCTGAGCAAGCCAAGCTGCTGCTAACCCTAGCCGCCCTCCTCTGTTTCTCTCTCTCTCTGGCATCCAGACAGATCTAGATCTGCTCCGCCGCTTCTCCGAATCCCGTTCGACGGGAAATCGTCCGCGCGCTGCATCGATCGTTGTGGTGACCGGCGGAGGTTTCGTAGGCTGCGAAGAACGAGGAACGTGAGGATATCCATCGGGAGGAGGATCGCGTGGACTTTGCTAGAGGCCGGGCACTTGCGCGGCTTGCGGTGTCGCACCGACGGAACCGAACGGTTGCGGATTCGAATCCGCACACGGTGAGAACTTCGATTATTCGATAATCTAGTTTTAATTTTTCGAAATGGGAAAACGGATCGCTGTTTTATTTTATTTTCCGCTGTGTGAGCGATCCGGAGAAACCCGAGAAACCCAACAAACCCATGGTTAGGGATTCGTTAGTCAAAGTCAAAGTCCAGAAACCTACCAGCAAGATATCTTTGGCGTCTCATATCCAAGAATCATCTACGCAACCGTGACAAAAGAATCAAGTTGGTTAACAATGAGGTGTTTACCATCCAGCGATTCATAGTCGGATCAGTTCAGTGAACTCATTCGCCAATGTGCATCTACAGGTCCAGCATAATGTCTCCACACAAGTGACTTATAGGATTAGTCACCCTCATCATATGAGCTGAAGTAACCTATACTAGTCTATCCGGATGTTCGATGTCCTATCTCAAACATCCTATGACTATGAATAATTAAGAACATGTGTTTATAAGTCTTCGGTCCCGTAATTATGATCTCATCATAATCCGTAGACTGTTGCACATGTTCATGGACTTCATCGTGATACGATAAACATAGATCGAATTAATTACACACAATGAATTATTGCCATTTATTAATAATATGAATCAGTACATAGTATCATATTGGCTTTGAGACCATCTAATACTAACAACACATCCTCGCTCTTCTTCAGTATGGCCCTCCCATGACTATCGGGCCATAGCTTTCAGAGGAAGCACTGCAACGTACATGTCTATCTCCCCTGAGTCAGCCTGACTAAGGGGAGAGAGTGAAGGCCCTAGCAATCGATCGGTGGCACAGCGGAGAGGGCAATAGCTATAGGTGCACCCAAACTGGTTGGCGTGGAGCGTAGGGTGCCTCCTGCGCGTTTTGTTGTTTCGTTTATTCTTCTCCCCTTTTTTATTATTGTAACTCTGCAGCGCCTCCCAGCATATCAATAAATAGCTTTTTATTTAAGGAACATACCTTGGCGTCTCCCTTTATGGGGTAGTGGCCCAATGTTCGGTCAGCCAGTGTCGTGCGTGTTGAACCATCATTATTCGCTTCGTAGCAGAGCATATCGGATTGAGATTGCATTGTTCCATCGCTAACCTTGCCTGACTTGCCAAGGCGTGTTGTCACTACGGGTGGTCGCATGGTGCCTACTGAGGCTTCTGGGCCAGTCCAGATTCCTGCAAGGTAATTCTTCTCTCCTCTATTCGAATAGAAGAACTCCTAGCTTGAGTTCTTGGTCGGTTGCAAGGCCGACCCTTATAATAACCAGCTTCTCAGATGGTTGGCTACTTCTTTTGACCTATCTGGTAACTCATGAGGGGGTTTGACAAGCTTCCGTACATGTTCTTCAATTACAACCAAGTATGTCTGTCGCGAGACGCTTTGGCTTCCACGGACTTCTCCGATCCCATTCTCGATCGGAAATTTGAGCTTCTGATGCAGGTTGGAGGGGACGGCTCCAAACTCTCCAAGGGATCCTCTTCCCAGGATGGCCTCATAGGGTGAGGGCACGTCCACCATTTCAAATGTAACCGTCTGAGTGGACGTTACGGGAGGGCCACCTACCGTCACTAAGAGTGTCGCATGGCTTCTGACAGGCCAGTCACCCTTGCTTTGTGTATTCATTTGATTGAATTGTTGAAAGCTATCAAGAAAAATGATGTTTACGGGACTTCCAATGTCGACAAAGACCCTCCTTGCTCGACGTCCTACAATGTCAGCTTCAATTACCAATGCATTGTTATGGAGGAGGGCTATACCTTGGAGGTCCTCATCAGAGAAGGTTATCGTCTGTTGGGTATTGGGAGACCGCCCCCTACTCTCCCAATCGGGATTTTGAGTTCTTGAGGTACATGTGTGTTTCCTCTTACTGCTCCCTCCATAGGTTGCACGTGTATTCTTCTTACTTAGATCATGCTGGCAGTATTTTCCCTCGTCGAAGGCCTGCTTGCGATTTTCCTCGGCCATGGCTTTCTATGATCATTTCCTACAGACAGCGCCAAAAGATGATGAGCCTTCGTCCACCACGATCAGGGCCTTCTGTCTTCAATCAGAGAGGCGTCGCTTGACGGTCCCTACAAAAGAGAATACCACCAGAGGACAGCGGTCAGGGGAATCTCCCTCTGACGCCTAACTCAGAAGGCTGGGGATGCTGGGGAAAGACATGGTAGCTTGGGCTTTAGAAAGCATACATGTATCGGATAGACCAGGGGTCCTTATATAGCAAAGTTGGACCCACCGTTGATTCTGATTAGGAAAATCATATTCGAGGTGGTCATATCCGAGGCTGATTCTGGAACTCAAGTCCGAATGGCCAGGGGCCTTGAGCCCCTGTTTCTAGACAGAATAGGGGGTCCTAGTTCATGCATAACTGGGTAAATCCTGGTTGGGATCCAATCCCGATCCGAGTTTCCCCCAAAACTTTTTTGTCCTAGGCTGGGCCTTCGTGGGCTGTAGCATTCAATAAGTTCATGGACTATAGGAGAGAGGGATTAGTGGGGCAATCGCCAGTGATCTTGGGCCATGCAAAATCCTCCTCTTTCAATACTAATAGAACGTGAAAAAAATAAAAAAGAATAAATAGTATTGAAAGTAAAAAAAGAGGAGGAGAATATGTTTTTACGCTCTTAAACATTAAGTTCTAACATTATTAATAACTTAGCAACAATAACTTTGCTTTTTCAATGGAACCAAATAAATCATAGTCATCCCACCAATTGGTGACAAAAACCTCTGATATTAATATTGTGTTTGGTTGGAGTATTAGTTTTGACATTATATTAATTTTCATATTAACATTTTTATTTTTATTTATTTCAATATTAAAATTGATACTGATAGAATGTGAAAATATATAAAAAAGGAATAAAAAGAATTAGAAGTAGAAAAAGAAAAAGGAAATAAGTCGTTAGACTCATAAAGATTAAGTGCTAACATCTTTTATTAAATTTGTGATGATAACATATTTTATTAATACATAAACAATTAGTACAACTTAATTAAAAACTCATTATTTTTAATCATATGAAGATTAATCTTGATAAAGTTATTTAATTCAACAATCAAACACCATATGAAGTCGAGAACGAGATCGTCTGGGCCCTAATATCTGGACCGTGCGTGTGCCTTATTTTCTGCGATCAAACATCTTATGCCAGGGGTATCAGACAACAGGGCCCAGAAAATCTCATTCCATGAACTCGTACCCGGTCTTCCACTGACTTGTACCGGTCTTCCACTGACTTGTATGTAATTCCAGATGGACCCCGACCTCTACGGTAAGGATCCGAGCTCCATTTATGGATCCGAAATGGAGCCACGAGACGAGAGAATAAAATTAATTAAAAATTCTAAAAATAAAGAAAGTTTATAAGCGGCGCCTCCAAGTCGGAGGCTCCAACGGCTCTTCTCTCCCAGCCCCCCGCGACCGGTAGCTGGGGACTTCCGCTCTTCCAGATTCTAGGGTTTCTCCCATCCAAATCTTCGGTTTTTCCCATGGAGATGACGAGAGGGATCATCAGAAGTACGAAAATATCTCAGAAGATTTTTCGCTGCAATCATGGCCGACAAGCCAGAGGAAGATCCGAAGAGCGAGTCGTCACCGGAGAGCCGTATTTGCTCCCCGGAATCCTTTCCGTCATCTCCTCGGCAGGGCGATGTTCTTGCGCCGGAATCCATCCACATCTCCTTTCGCGAGCGCCAGTCCAGATTCTTCCCCATGGAGGAGAATCTGGCCGACCTCCGTGCCCAGAATCTTCACCTCTCCGATGCCCTAGAAGAAGCGCTGGAGGAGAGGGACTCGCTCCGGGCCAAGCTGCTTGAGGCGGAGGTCTCTTTGCACGAACGGGAAGGGATAGATCATGGCGCTACGGAAGAACCTGTGGAAGAGGAGGAGGCCGCTTCAGCTAGCTCGTTGAAGCTCCTTGAAGAGAGAAGTAGGAGGATAAGGGCCTGTTCTGATGCTTTGAATTTGATCCGGTCGATCAAAGAGTGCTTTTGGAGGATTCTTGACAGGATAGATGAAGATAAATCAGATAACTTTGTCGAAACGGAGCCCTCCTCGCAGGGCGATGTCGAGGTCTTATTGTCAGAAACTAGTCATGTTCACAAGGTTGGGTTGGAGGTGGAGTCCAAGCTTATCAGACACGAGGAGGCAAAAGCGAAGGAGAAGAAGGATTTGGAGAACAGTATTCTGAGTTTAACCGAGGAGAATAGCGATATCAGCGGCTTGCTTAGGGTGGCGCTGCTGGAGAAGGAAGCGGCTGACAAGAGCCTCAGTAAACTAAAGGGGGGTGGAGAACAGAGGAGGATGGCAATCCTCCAGATTGCAGAGTGGGGTTTGCAGAAGGCTGGTTTCGGGTTCGTGATGGGAGGCTCGGCTGGGGAGTCTCCGAATGAGAACCAGAGCAGCTGTAATGTCAGCATCACCTCCGATGGCAGTGAATATGAAGAGGATGGTGTTAGTCTGGTAACTTGCTTTTGTTCACTTGCACCTCGGGCTTTCAATTGTCCGAAGAACATACATAAATTACAATCTAATCAGGCCATTTAAAGTATATCCAATTTTTGGTTATTGCAGATAACTAATGTTATGTCAATTATATAAATCTAATGTAAAATAAGGTGAACAATTTATGGTTCATTAATTTCAACCTTAAAATTAAACCATTTGCAATACAATGTGGTATTTATTCTAGGGAGGATGCCATTGTATTGAAAAAGGTGCCACACTCAACGATTTACGTTTATTTATTAATCAATCCTCAAGCAGCAAAATTTTAAAGCTGGAGGTAAGAGACAAAGTTTTCTTAAGTAGAATATATGCCGAAATGTGCCAATACAAAAGCACAGTTGAGTATGCCAGAACACCACGCTACGTAATAGGATTTTAAAGCATTTTGCTGCATCTCTCCCTTGCAGTTTGCTACACTTGATGATTGGTCATTGATATTTTGTTCAAATTTATATCGAATATTTTATCAATAAAAACTCTGTCCAAGAACTTTCGAGGAAGGGGAACCACCCAGCATCACATCAATGGATTACAAAATGACAACAACTGAACATTGGAATCCAAATGTCTGAAGCCTTACCCATCGACCTATAATTGACTTTGGGGATAAAAAAATAGCAATGGCATAAGAAATATAAATTTATAAAGGAAATTACTGTGACCTACTGCCAATTTATTGCCTTCAAATTCTCAATAAAAGCAACTTTAGACAAGAAATTATCTATGGCCGGGTTAGGGAGTAGGCAGCTGGGGACTGTTTCTTGTCAATCCTCTTGGGACTCCTTGCATAACCTTCTCACAACTCAATTTGATGGGTTTTTTCTTTGGGAGTATTCTTGTAGATGGGCCATTTTTGGGGAAGCCTTTTATAAAGTGTGGCAAATCTTGGGGGATACTTTTCTTTCCACACTTGTACATTCTTCTTTTGTTTAATGAAAATGCGGTACTGTCCACATGAAAACAAAAAAGTGCAATTTCCTAGGAAGCCTGGTAGGGTCAGACAAAACATCAGAAATCTACCTCATTAATTAGTAGTTCAAGTTTGCATCTCAAAAGGTGTGGCTTAGAACTTACCTAGTCACGGAAGTGTAAAGATGAAGAAGTAAACCAAGGTCCGAAAGTACAAATGGACTTATCTGAGACACAGTTGATTATTGACTGAGCACTACAAAATCTTTACCTTCTCATTCACCTATGAAATTATAAATTTCAAGGATTGAATATCAAGATAACGATAGGGCACCAAAGACCTTTAATCTCTTAAATATCTGAATTTCCTTTTTCCATTGCTTAGTTTTCTAGGAATGATCAATTATACATAGTCTCATTCCATCAATCCACCCAATAAGCTGCGTTACTTCCGTCTAGTCTCCCAATTAGTTTTAGTAATCTTACACAAGAGGCATGTTACTTTGGACTCAGGTTCTGATTGAGATTTCCTTAATAAAAATAGAATCAGGCATGATGTATATCAACAGGCAGTCTGGAGCATTTAAGAACAAAGTGTGAAAGTGACTATCTTCTAAACAATGTTTCAACAAGAATTGACACATTATTAATTTAGTATTTTCGATCTTTCTTCTGATTGGGTATAAAAGACGCCATTTAGAATTTTGTACATGGCACCGAGTGCTATCTCTAAACTCATTAGAAAATCTCCAAGGCTTGACTGAGAAAGGGAGTAGACAGTTTCCGGGGGGGGGGGGGGTTTACAATAAAGATACTAGGTTTGCAACAACTACTTTAAAACGGACTTCCAGAAAACAATATTTTAAATCAATTGAAAGGTTTTTATGAAGTTTTCTGTCCTTTATCATTATAATTTCTTTGCTTGAAGCCGATATCTCTTAACTTGCAGAATTTGCTAGATTGCTGAATTGATGTCACTTTATTTTTTCTTTATTGCTGTTGGATGTTCTTTGACCAGGCTTCTACAGTTGAAAAGATAATAAAAACTCTACGGCATGAGGTTACTGAATTAAGGTGTTCTTTGGAGGAGTGCAGGTGCTTCTTCGTCAGACTGCATTTTATTGAACATGCATCATCGTTTATTTTCTCTGTGTTCTACGCAACATGTAATGTTACCATGCAAATGGGAAATTAACAAAAAACATCTTGAATCTTTTTTTTTAATTTCACAAACTTTTCGGCCATCCCTAAATTGACAAGGCTTCACATCAATGATGAACAGCTGAACGAGAAGCTAAACAAACAAAAGAGTGGTTTGAGAAAATATGGAGATGTTTTGTCTAAGATAATAAACAATTGTGAAGAAACATCAATAATCTATTTCAAGAGAAAGGTAACTTCCTTGAATATCCAATTTGCTTTGAAAGTTATAGCTATCCCACCTAGAAACCACCTGCCTTTAAACTTCTTCACAATTCTATTTTCTGTGTCAAGACTTCCTATTTTGCTTAGTGTTCTTTAAATCCATGTTATTTCTCTCTTTATTATAAGCTGTTTCTTGAATTTTTTCTAAGCCTTCCTGTATACAACCTATCAAAAATTTCCCCAAGCCCATCCGATCACACAAGCTTATTCCTGCTATCTTCAATGGTGGTCTGTAATGAGGAAAAGTAAGTAGAGTGCAAAATGAGATTCAGATTATGGTGATAGTGAACATGATATGGTTATGTTATCTTTTTCATAATCAGATCTGAGAACACCTTTGGATTCCTTATAGACATTCTCAAAAGGGATTCTACTCATTGAGGAAGAAAATACTGGGTTTAGTAATCTCATTTGCACTTCTAAACACCTTCCTGGACATCATTTACTTCTCTCTCTCTCTCTCTCTCTCCAAATGAACCAAAACATTGTCGCTAAGATCATTTGCTGTCTTCTTTCATCAACTTTGTTTTTACCTTTTTTATTGTGCCAATAGGTGCAAGGTTGAACATGGTTATGGTTGAATTTGATCACATATGAATTACTGAGGACATCTTCACATAGAACATGAACCATCCCACGCATCCAAAACAGATAGCCCCTGGTCTCTTGTATTTCCACAGAAGAAGAATGTGTGACCAACATCCGCATAAAGATCTTTGTTCTGTCATTAGTAGAGATCTGTTTATGGCATGGATGGCAGTATTGGCGGATACCGATACGTATCGGCCGATACATATCGGTATCAGTGGGTACCGATACCGATACAGGGCCGGTACCCTGATACCATTCTTAGTAGTTTAAAAATAATAAAACATTTTCATTAATTTTTATTGGCTGGTACTGGCTGATACGGCCGATCGGTACCCACCGGTACCGATTCTGAGATTGCCATCCTTGGTTCATAGATGCTTCCAATGTCAATCTTAAATTTCAGTGGAATTCCTTAAATCACATGAGCGCATTCCACTGTACTTCACTGCCACCATCCCGAAGGATCTTCATTGCAACTCGGCCAACTTTCCATAGGCTACTCATAATTGTTCATTAGAGCATGGCATGAAGCATGGATTATGGAACGAAAGGATGTTTGAGCATGCAATGCACTTTCCTGAAAACATGTGGTTTATCAATTACCTGTAATGAATGGGGAAAAAATCTCAATGAATGAGCATTGGAAATTGTACTCTTCCAAAGGGGAAATGGGATAAGATGATTCTAAGATCCAATCTACCAAGTACTGCAGCCACTGAGGTATCCGGTTCACATTTCAGTTACAATGCCTTTGTCTAAGACTCTCAGCAACCAATCTCCATGATGACTTCAAAGGCAGTGCTCTTTTCATTGTTGTGATTGGAATGAACTGAACACCTGCTACCTCTTTCCTTCTATTTGCTTTCTGCCACTCACTTGCAGAAAAGGGACCTCGTATAACTTGAATCCTTCTCCCCAGTCTTCCTGGAAATTCAAAGTCAGATGGGTTATAAACAGCTATACTTGATAAAAATATATTCTGGCAGAATCTGTCCTCCATGAGGTAATAAAAATCTTGCCTTCCAACCTGAAAGTCCTTGCAAATTTCTTTGGACTTAGAGCTCCAATCAGTAATTTATTTGGTTAGCTTGACCATAACTGATGCGGGACACCAAGGGGGTAGAAGCCGAAGAAGGAAGAAGAGAGGGGGTTGGAGAAGAAGGCGGCTAGGGCACAGGTTCCCGTCCCATCTCGGGAGAAAACGCAGCGGCTGCTTTCATTCAAAAATTCTTCTTCAATCCTTCCCACGAGGGGATATAGGACAATTTATAGACTCCTCAAAAGAAACCCTAATCCTAAAGGACCAAAATGACCCTTATTTAAAGTAAAAAGACTCGAACAGAATTAAAACAAGAAAATACACTAATTGGGCCTCTAATGGGCCAAATAAAATACAAAATAAGCCTTGGGCTCTATTCTACATTTCTTGGATTCCCATCAATAACCCTTAAATTATTTAACTAGGAAAGATGACCATTAGCAGTTATGCATCTCAGCAATGGTCAACCGTCAATATATTGCCACTCTCTCCTCATATTTGTTGTAAATAGCAATGCGTTGTCATCAAACCTTAGATGCATATACATTATCCTAGTACGGTTATGGCCAGGCTTCGAACTGGACAATTCCAGTTTCCGGCTAATGGGGTCTGTTCAGTACTATTTCACAAAAAAATATTAGAAACATTAAAGCTTATATTTACCCAGTTGTAGCCATACCGAGGATTGCATAATTAAATAGGGCCATAGTTTTGCTGAGTCTGATCCAATCCGGATCGGATCAGAATCAGCTTAGAAACTGCCAAGGAACAGCCATATTTGGACCAATTCTAGTCAATTCAAGCCTATTTCCATTTTTTCTCCTTAAAAAAAAACAGAGGAGGTATCAGGTTTTTACCTTGAAGTTGGATCGGCCTTGGCCGATCCCTGATCTGAGTCGGGCTGAATCAGATGAGAAATGGACAATCCTGCAAAGGCATACCAACCAATTCAACTTTTACTGTTTCCATGTGGTTCACGTGGTTTGAGGACTAAAGTGATGGCTAATTCAAATGAAGTTTAACCAGTTCCACTCCGGACAGCCCCATTTAACAGCTTTACAATCCTCTCCCTTCTTCATACATGGCTAGTTCAAATAAAGTTTAACCAGTTCCACTCTGGACAAGCCCATTTGACGGCTTCACAATCCTCTTGCTTTCTTCTCTCTCTCATGCACTCTGCAGACTGCACTGCTTCTTTTACAAACAAAATGGGTGGCATTTTTGGGACAAATTTAAAAGGAACCATCCAAATAAACAGTTGTACAGCTCATATGAGCATGGGTAAAAATTGTGGTACACGTGTGGTACCATATCATTCTCTCTCTCTCTCTCTCTCTTAAGATTAATATGAGTAAATGGCTAGTGTAATTTTCTGAGATTGACAGGATAAAAAACTAGATTTTTGAGCCTTTGCTCCCTAGTTCTTCCCTAACTTGTATGTCTTCTCTGCCTATGCATTTCCATGAACATAGGAAGGCTTAGTGGTCCTATGCCTTCCTTTTAATAAAGTTGAGACTTCTTTGGCATTTGATCAGGCGGATTTAGTCCACATTGTTTGTAGAATTATTCATTTACATTTTATTCCTCAAGTTATTCTTGCTTAGAAATTGATTTTCAGCATTTTTTCTCCCTTCCAGGTCAATGAATGAGCATCTGCAGGGTCTCACACTTAAGCAATCACAGGAAATGGCTGATAGTGCTCTATATATAAAGGTTTTGGAAGAAAAGGAGAACATGTTGACCCAAAATGTATTTACTTCCGTACTTCTATTTTACTGCAAGGGAAAGTCTTTTCACACCTTATAGCTGATATCTTTCTTTCTTGTGTAAAAGGTTGAAGAGCTCAGTCTGGAGTTAAAAGAATCAGAGGAGGAAGCAATCAGATGGAGAGAAGCATGTGAGTTGGAAGTAGAAGCTGGACAAGCTGCTATAAAAGAATGTGAAAGAGAGGTAAGGAAAGAAAGAAAAGGCACAAAAAAGACGATGCTGAAGTAAGCTTTAAAACATTTGTCACATCTGTGGAGAGTGGCAACTGTGAACTGCCTTGAGGGTGATATTTGTTCAAGTTCATTTCTGTGGTTTAATCCTAAGCAAGAACATGTTAACTAATTGAGTTCTGATGTAAAATAAACAGTCAGTCTACATCATGATCAGAAGAGGCTTCTGAAAGAAAAACAGGAAGATACAATTCCTTAAAGGTGATAATAAAATGGATGTACATATGCCTATTTACTAGATGCAGAGTTTTGATTTCATTGTATACTGCCATCAACATGATTATATTAAATGCATTTGGTATTAATGCCCCGGAGCCACCACAATACTTAAATATGTTCCTGTTCTTGATGTGTTAATATCAGCCTTGAGTGCAGGAGGTACCAAAGCAACCAACAATTTTTTAAGGCAAGAGATCCTAGATCTCTTTTTTTCAACCTACAAATGCCTGCAAAAGGATGCTCATATCATGGTCTCTGTTACAATGCCACTGTGTTAGCCAGGTTATTTGTTTATTTATTTTTTCTCAAAGAATGCTGGCTTCGTAATATGGAGGAGTTTACATTTCTTTATCAAAGGATTAACTAATTCTTCTGTTATAAAGGTAGAGAGGTGAAAGCTTACATTTCTTTATCAAAGGATTAACTAATTCTTCTGTTATAAAGGTAGAGAGGTGAAAGCTTACATTTCTTTATCAAAGGATTAACTAATTCTTCTGTTATAAAGGTAGAGAGGTAAAAGCAGACAAGCTGTCGCTGGTGTGCTAGTGATTAAGTTGTCATCTGATGCAGGCTTAAATCCCTGTGGCTGTAGTGATCTAGTAGACAATGAAAAAAAATAAAAAAATAAAGGAAAATATTTGAAGAAAAACAGTGGGTTATACAACCTGGGGATCAGATGGCCAGGTTTTGTTTCCAAGGTGGTTCTTACGTTTTTTGTCATCACTATTTCCTCAGGGCAATATTCTAGATTGATTGCAAACTATGAATCATTAGACTCCCAAGTTGCCCAATACTGAAACTCTAGATAATCAAATCCCATGGCCGTTGACGTATTCTACTCTGACACTAGCAGCTAGGGAACTTTCTCGTGCTTCAGTTACAATGTCACTTTCTCTGTATCAGATTGCTGTTCTTAAAGAGGATCTAGAAAGGACCAAAGCTGCATTAGACACCTCCAACAACAGGCTAAAGCTGAAGGAGAAGCTGGCTGACGCTGCAATGTCAGCTCAGGCAGCGGCAGAAACATCGCTCAGACTGGCAGATAGCAGATCAGTTGGATTAAGGGAACGCATAGAGGAACTGACAAGACAACTAGAAGAAGAAGCCGAACGCAACAGGAAAGAGCAGAGCAGTGTTCGCCGAAGAGTGAGGCATATGTGCTGGCCTTGGAGGAACCTCAGACTAAACCAACCTATTTCTAGTAGCAGGAACGCAAAAAGGAGAACCTTGCCAGACATGGTGGCATTATTGCGTTAGTACTTCTTTTGTTCTCCTTTCCTCCAGAAGGAGAACATTGCCAGACGTTATGAAATTGTTGCATCAAACATTTTTCCTTCTCTTGTTTCCTCCTTTGTCTCCTCCACCTCCCTGCTGCACTTGATGTTAATAGTTGCTGCACTTGTAGAAGGATGTTTAGAGCGTGTTTGGTAAAATTTCTACTTGAAAGTTACTTTTGATTTCCACTTCTTATATAAAATGAGTTGAAGGTGAAATGTTATAACTAATTTTAGTTTGTTACAAAAGTCAACTCTTTCGTAACAACCTCACTTTTTTTCTAATTTTGGAGGCTCATTTCTTCTAACTTTGATTGGAAGTCAAAACACAAGTAAAATATCACATAAATGACTTCTAAGATCTAATGTCTTCCATAAAAATAATTAAATGAAAATGTAAAAGTATTTTCAAATGGAAGTTGCATCAAACACGCCCTTAATCTCTTTTGAAAGTGGACAAGGATGTGTAATCAGAGGTTATGTCATGAAAAGCCGGGAAAGAGAGCTGTTTCCTTGGAAGTGGGGGCCCTCTTTGACTTGATATAGGAACAGGTCTCTCATTCCTGGAACCTGTGGTTCTAAAACGATGAATACTTATTGGATCTTTTAGTAATTATCTCCTAAAATCTAACATTTTTTGGTCTTAGCACCTTCAGGCATGATCTTTATTTATAACCCATGACAATGTCGAGCTTTTAGTGAATCCCCCGAGAGAACTAAAGTAGCTCCAAGTTAGCAAGGACTTAAGGGAGGGGTTTTATAAGAACGGGTTTGTTGTTATCTTGCCTTATTTTCCGAGGATGGAGGGTAGTAGCCGCTAGGATGTGGACCTATCCTGTTGATGGTGGACTTTTGGGCCTTGAGTCCAGTTTGGGCTGCCAGGTCCTTTGACAGGGTCTTTGATGCGTCACTTCTGATTGGGCCCTTGTTGGATGTTTTGCTTTTGTCTTCTTCACGTTCCATATCAGGTTATTCTCAAATTGGGGTAATACTTGCTGTTCTGACTCAGTACTACATTAAGGGTCAGTGTAGTGGGTTAAAAAAATTATTTTTATTTTTATTTTAGGTGGATCCCGAGATGTCCTATACTTCCGTACAGGTTGATCTCCGAGTGAATGATTCAAAAAATCTAAAAAATAAAAAATCAAATCCCTATAAACAGTGAAAAATGTGTTTAATGGGCCGAGCTTAATAATGGTTTTTGATTTTTCAATTTTTTTTTGATCGTCTGATCGGAGATCGACGGGCATGTAAGGTATCTTGGGATCTATCTAGAAAAATTCAAAAGATAAATTTTCTTTTAACTCACTGTCCTGACTCTCAGTGCAGCACCGGGGTCAGTGCAGCAAGTCGGACTCAATTGTTGGTCCTTTTTTGGGCTCAATCCGTAGGCAAGTTGCTGGTTGCCTCTTTTCCTCGATGCGGACCATATGTAATGACCCGAGTCACGCAACAGCTTCCCCGCAGAGGCCAAGTTGCTGAACATGCAAGGGTTCTTGGGTTTGATACGACGCGATTGGATCACAACCGTGATCCAGTAGAGGAGAGGTCTGGAGCCGTTAGTCTGAGGGCATTTCCGCAAAGAAAATAAAGAAAAGACTCAACAACCCAAGCATGTCCCGCATTTCAACGGGTCTAACGGTCGGACCCGGCTTGTTCCAACTGGCGCCCTGTGATGCCAGCTGAGGAGGAGGGAAAGGTAGTGGCGCGCCATGCATCAACTGTCGTCCACTGCCACCACCTGTGATCTGATCATCGATGATGACGGCAGTCACCGCCAGTCTTTTCCCATCACAACCAATCAACTGTGACGGTCGGCGACGGCCACAACATCGTCTTCCCCCTCCCCGTCAGGTGGAGCAACTCAGTAACATGACCCAACTAATGGACTGTTACAATTTGAATCATCTTTTATGCACTGCGTGCAGTGCAGTACCTAAGAAGCCAGTTAGGGTTCAGAGTCTTCATGCACAGCGATCCTAAGGGGTCCTTCTCCAGCCCAAGATCTTCATGTGAAGAGAAATATGAGTTTTCACAATCTTTTATGCACTGCGTGCAGTGCAGTACCTAAGAAGCCAGTTAGGGTTCAGAGTCTTCATGCACAGCGATCCTAAGGGGTCCTTCTCCAGCCCAAGATCTTCATGTGAAGAGAAATATGAGTTTTCACAATCCTAAATGCGCGGGCAATATGTATATATGGTGTAGAGTATTTTTCTTTTGCCTTCTAAGTTATCTCTTACTCAAAATCGAAGAGTCTCTTTTAGATCCATGATATGTGCATTAACCAAGGTTCGCCGACTCGACGTTGGGCCGACTCGGATCTCTCATGATCCGGTACGAGTCGGGTTGACTCGTGCCGACTCAAACAAGTCACATGGTCATATCGTATAGACTCGGTCAAATCGCACCGACTCGAGTTTGTCTTGATACGGTACGAGTCGCTCGAGTCGGCACGAATCGAACCGATACGGCAAACCCTGGCATTAACGTCGCACATTCATAATTATGTATATTCCTATCTCTTTTGTACTGAAGTAAGTGATTTGAATCTATGTTGACACGCGTCCATCCATGACAGCCGCACCACCAAACAAGAGGATAGAGTAGAAAAGCACCTTTGGCTTTGGCCTGCAGTCTCCTTCCTATTATGTTATAAGTGATGTTACAGTGCAACGTTGCCGTTCAGTAGGTTGTTCAACCATTGTACGGCTTTTATGACCTAGTTTAACACCTGTTTCATGCTAATTAGACTATTAAATTGTCTGGTTTTATGTATAATTTAATGTTGAAAGCATACCGTCCGACCTTTAATTTGACCCATGAGGATAGTTTATACTATCAAAAGTAAAATGCCGAATAAAATAAAACTTCCACCGCTCGAGATTTATAACACCGCTCCTTCCGTTTGACCTGTTATCCTGCTTAATCAATCTTATAGGGTACGTTAATTTTCTCAAACAAAAAGATTAGCATAATTGAGTTTGTACCGTAAATTCCCTTTTGTATATATATTGTCATTATCCGGTGAAAATAATGGTCTCATGAGCTGTGAAAAATTATTTGCCACATGCAGGCAAACGTAAGATAACTTGAGAGTAGAGATTATTTGATTGGGTAAGATAGTTGTGAGTTACAAAAATTATTTTCCGTTTTTGCTAAGAGTTCGGATCTTCTAAATAATTAGCATCTTGGTGGGTTAGCATATAACGGCAAGCTGGTCGCATGAAGTTTTCACTCTCTTATTTGTAGAGAAAAATCGGTAATTACAATCACTTGACTTGAATAAACTGTGTCTGTGTAGCTTTCCAGTGAAAATAATTTTATATTTTCAAGGATTTCAGCTTGATTATTTTGAGGAGCAGTCAATAAGACTTGGAAGTTATTTACGTTTTTTTAAAAAAAAACTTTTTTAAGCTTTTAACTAAAAAATTTAAATTATAAGCTTCTAATTAATGTAAAACATTAAGAAAATTATGACTTATGTATCTTTTCAAAATCCATTATAATTACCCACATTGAATGTTTTTAATGTTAGAAATAAAAACTAATTAAAAATAACTGTCAACTGAAAAACTGGCCAAATAAGCTCATAACTTCTTTTTCATTTAGTATTATCAAACCTGGTCAAAATTTAAGGATTTGTTTGGTTACATGGAAAATATAATCGGATGAAAATGATTTTCGAAAGAAATATATTTATAAGAAAAATAAAAATAGAATTCGTCATTTAGTACTCATAAAAGTATTTTCACTCTTTTGAAAAAAGGTAATTCAATTTTATACTATGGACGTCAAAACTAGGAAAAGTAAGAATCAACGAATTAAGTTTTTCATTGGCTTGGGTACAGATGACTATATAAGTGATATATTTTTCGTAAAAAACCCTTTTCTATGGCTCATTTTACACGGACCCTAATTAAGTGGGAGACTGAGCATGTTTGCAGAATTAACATGATAAAGACAAGGTTCAAACAAATCATCTACATGAAATTTTACTGGTAACGTTAGATGCATCCTTATAGAAATTGAGACGAAGAACACCCACCTGGCCAGTGACCACCTTCCCTCGCGCACGACGTCTGGAGAACAACCCACGAATCCACATGTCCCATATTATTTATTTGTTTATTTACTTATTTATTTATGAGAACAACCCACAAACTGAGATTCCCGTATTATTTATTATTTATTTATGTATTATTCCACAGAGAAAGGAATGCTTTGGCACTAACTCATAGGCTCGCAGACGTACTCACAGCAGGTTCTGATCCCATGCGTTCACTGTCGCATCAGCAGAGTCGGTGACTCCGACTACTTGGCATTTTTCTTCCAGCCTGACGTCCACACCACTTGGCCATGAGCGTCACCTATGGTTAGGATGTCATCCTCCTCAAATCAAATGAGCATCCTCAAACCCATAAATAAGACAACAGAAATTGGTTCTTTCTTTAGAGGATAGATTTGGTTTATGAAATTAACAATGATGCTTTAGTAATATAATCCCATCGTTTATCTATTAAACTATTTAAAGCATGGAGGTGGTGGTTTAGACTAATGAGAAGGGCTTTCCCTGCAGCAAATCAGCTGCCAGTTTGGTGGCTGCTGATGGCTGCACAGAGGTGTCTTATTAGGGGATGCCACAATCCTTTTGCCTTGTATCTGAGGTAATGATTGGTAGGGAGTGCTAAGAACTGTTTAATACTTATTAGAAGGAAGTGATGTGGTAACGAGACACGCTAGTTTAAGTTAATTAAGGACTTAAAAACTAATTAGTACCATGGTTAGCCCGTCTCTTTTATGATAGGAACCCTTTGTGGGCATCCTTTTTACCTCTTGATGGAACCTCTCTGGACGCCACCACAGTTTCCGGGTCCCAACCTGCAACCGCACTAATGGAAACAAAGGAATCTAACAGCAGCCCCGGTGAGGCCCCAGGGGAACCATTCTTGAGATATCTGATCCTTGAGATAGACCTCAATCGATCACAGCCGTGGAATCTGAATAATTTCCAAAGATCACCAATCCGGTCCCTCTATCCAACATTTTGGATGCCAACGGGGCTATAATGTGACTGGGCACCTTTTGGGGACTCTTTTATCCCGATAGGTCGTCGTTATTCCTGTTCATATCTCGGAAGAGCCCACTTTTTGTGCGCCCTTGAGATGGGGATGGCAACCAACAACTAGTAACGGATTATTAATTTATAGGATAATTAATGGATACTCCCTTTAAACCGATCTATGCAGCTGATAAGGTAATAGATGTTGTAGTGGTCAGAAATTGGTCGGACCACGACGACCGTTCGAACAAAAGACAGTGTCATTGTGAATGTGTGAAAATTTACGTCTATGTTTTGAAATATTGTTCTCGGAGCGGATGTGAGATTTTGTCATTTTCTTTAAAAAAAAGTCTTCATTGGAAAGAGATGTTGCGTTCTGCTTATAAACATATACTTATTTTTACAACATCTGATGTAAGACTAAAACGATTTATCATTTTTATGTCTCTACAGATGTAATTTTACCAGATTATTAATTTATAACCAGTTAACAAGATACTTTTTCTAAATCGATAATATAATGGATAAGGCCACAGAATTGCAACCCTAACTCCCACCACTGGTCGGTGGGAGCCCAATGCCGATTGATGTCAGCCTAGAAATCTTGGACAGGCGTCCCCCCCTTAAAGCTATCCGCCCCCCAACCGACCATCAATAGGAAAGAGTGGTCCGTAGAAGAAAAGCTAATAATTCCAGGCCTCCGTGAGCACTTTACAACGTGGAGATGGGAGGGGTTGGGCCCGTCTCCACTGCAGAAAGCGTGTGCGATTCCTATTGACCTCATGAACTAATTATGTGTAGATAAGCATAGGCCTGTGGTGTGGCTTTCTATTGTTAATGGAGAGGGTGTGAGGGGTGGTTAAACTAAAAGAAGGGACACCAAAGTGAACGTCACAAACCACCAACCTAGAGGCTCAAAAAACCCACACCTAAAAGGATAATTAAACAAGATGGGGTTACCCACCTCTAATTAGTCCATGTTACCAAGGACCGGTGTCATTATCGAGCATAATTAAATTGTAAGACAATTCTATTACACTTGGGAGCAGGATGAAGTGACCCTTCTTCCCTCTACAAGGAGGTAACAGGGATTCTTCTTTTCAATTGACAGAATCACGAGAGATTAATGATAGTAAATGAAAGGAATAATTACATATTTGTTTATCTTATTCTTTCATTGTTTTTAATAAACATGGTGCATGTCAATTGTTGCAAAAATGTCCATGCCGTTACCGTCCGTTCACACTTTTGTTAGCATTGTGACGTAGTAAGATTATTTATAACAATATGAAACTAACATAGATTAAATCTGCGATTTTTGTTAACATGGTTCTATATACAATTATCTCTAAATGACATAATTACTGACCAACCCTATTGGCTTGAACTTGAACCAATAAAAGAAGGGGTTTTATTTGACTCTTTAGAGTCACCTAATCTACATCCATTTGCTTATGCAATTGAGGCTCTAATTAATCTTTGTTTAGGTAACGTTGGTTGGCACTATTGGAAAGCCATTGGGATCCTTCCAATGGAGACAAGCTGGGCTCGGCTTTTCCACTGACGAATAGTCAAATTCGATGGGTTCGGTGTGGAAATGATGCTGGCCTCTAGGTTTAGACATGGGCCTGCCAACGTTGAGCTCCTTCACCCTTTTTTTTTTTTTTTTTTTTCCTTTCTTTTTTTCTATTATGGCTTGGGCTGGATGGACTACCTTTGTGGGAAAGCAAAGCAGTTGTGCAGAGAAAAAGCTGAGAGCTGCGAGCTGGCATGGAAAAGTTCGCAGAGGAAGTGCAGGTGCGTGGTGTATTGGTTGCTTCGTGTGGATTAGGATCCTCTGAATCCGGATTTTTTAGAACCGTGGATCTTGGAATCTTGAAACATTCACTGGCCAAAAGCTAACAAATATTCTGCATTTTTATCTTGAGTTTATCTCACAAGTCACAGTACATGCCTAATTAATCCATCTGTCAATAAGTGTTGAAAGATTTAGAGATCCAAACATCTTTAATTCAGAAGATTCCAATCCGCTTTAGGCATAGTAAGGGGATTAGTGAGTAGTACTAATTTAAGTGTCGTTTAGTGCGTTGTAAAATACCGTAAAATGTCATAAACAATCATAAAATAATTTTTTTTTTTTTTTGTGTGTGTTTGAAGTTCTGTAAATCATTTTACAGTACTTTTTCCTATATATTTGGTGCGCCATAAATTGCCTTTTTTCAAAACCCATTCACCCTTCGATTCTCCTTTTGTCTAATTTCGGTTTACAATCTAAAATCACTGTGAACCAATTGATGATTTTTTTTTTCTTGGGACCCTAACTGATGATTTCAAAAGGAGTGATTTTAAAATCAGGATTTTATTTTCACTGATTTTAAAATTAAGATTTTACGGCATTCTATGTGGTTGGCATTTTTTTTCGGTTTCTTTGAGGTTTCATATGCCTGTTGTATGTACTCATTGAGATTGCATGTTAATCATTCTTCTTGCAGCAATATAAACATTTTTTTCTAAACAAAACATGTACAAAACATTAAAAAATAAATATAAATTTCTGCTATTGTGATAAAATATCAAACCCAGAACGAATAAACACTAAATGGAACATAAATCTGCTGCATCATTGCATGCCAAGAGAAGTACCAGAGAAGACTCCCGAGTAGGAAAGACGAGGATTCTTTTGTTGTAGGTTTACAGAGATATTGATGAGGTCTAAATGAAAGTCTGATAACATGAAAATATACCAGGAGAACTACCATAATAGAAAATTAAGACGGATTTTTCTTGACGTGGTTTACACACATATTGATGAAGTCGAATGAAATCAACCATGGTGCAAAGGTGCATAAAATTTATGATTTTTTCACTGGATAAAAGAAAATATATTTATCTTCACTATTAAAAAAATATATTATTGTTAAGATTTTTACATATATGTTCCTGTTAAAGTCTCAATATTAAAAAGGCCTCTCTAGTCATCACCCTCTTTGCATCCAAACTGTGTTTCTATATGAGAGGTGTTCATGACATAAAAAAGTAATTTTGATACATTTTCATCTACAAAGCATAATTATGATATTAAAGAGATCTTCTTGTATAATTAAAATTATCCTGGGAATTCTAGGGAATGTACCCAAAACTTCTTTTTACATAAGTCCTCATTTGGTAATGAAATAAACGTGAATCAATCATTTCGCTAAAAAAATAATTACAATACTTCATTCATCTCTGATCTATGTGAGTAAAAACATACTCAGATTCAAAGGATGAGATCCTCTCATTCTTGTGCCAAACCAAGGGTCAGGAGGCAGAACCAAGGAACACAAGCAAGTTATTCCCTTGTGAAGCCCTAATAAGTTTGTTGGACACGTTTAACATCCTGTAGAGGGGCCGGGGGCGGCCAGTGGTCACCACCAGCAATAGCAACGCCCCTGGAGTCGCTATCGTGAAGCGAAAGAAAGGGAGAGGAGGGGGAACTTGTGTTCATGGGGTGGTCCTAGTCGGACGTTGACCTCAACAAAAGCGTCCATTTATGTAATTTGACGGGATTCGCGGGAGAGACAAAAGGTTATGAGATCGCTTGGGGCGCATACCCAGGACGTGGTGTTTCCCTACTCCCTCTCGGACCGGTTTTTGCACGTTAAAAGATGGATACTTAAATGGATGCAGACACAAGTTAAGGACAGGAAAAGTTGTCACACTCGATAGCTTTAGATGTGTAGCCCGGATTAGGGTTTGTCGTGCTGACTCCTCGAGGGATTCGTATCGTATCAGAACGAATTCGAGTTAATGTAATTCAAACGAATCTGGATGATTTGACCATGCGACTCGTACGAGACAGTACGAGCTGATACGAGTTAACCCGACTCGTACTGGATCATAGGAGGTCCGAGTCTGTCTGACTCGTCGAGTCGGAGAACCTTGACCCAGATGCATACAGCGAGAACGAATTTTTTTATTATTTTCGGAAAATTTATGTTTTATATTTTTATGTGAAGATCAAGTGGAAACCATGATCCCTGAACAAGTGCATCTCAAACATCGAGGCCAACCAATCTTTGAGAAAGTTCCTTGAAAACTTAAAATTTATCCCTGAACTTGACAAAAATTTGGTTCCCCGTGAGACGGATTGTTTGGTGTGCTATAAAAATGCAAGATTTTATGGATTATAAGTTTTTTATGTATATTTGAGGAGTCGTAAATTTTTTCAGCTTTAAACAACATCCACTTTTATTGTTTAGCCTAAGATCAAAGATTTTAAGATTGGTGATTTCAAAACTTTGAAAATTTTCTTCATCAATAAAATTTTATATTCTATATCAAATCAAATAACCCTTCAATATATAATCCCGTTCTTCTCCAGGCCAAATGAGGAGATAGCGATATTCTTTTTTGGGTGACAAATGTTAGCATATATAGTTCTACATCTGTCTTCATGAGATTATCGTGTGAGAAATTGCGAACAAGTAAGCGTTCATGGTACTTTCATGACAGCTATCATCGTTAAAAGATAATATTTAAGCTTTTTATGTGTTGTTTGCTTGCTATATTAAATAGGTCTTCCAGTTTTAATTTTAGCACTTCCATTTATGGTGGGCGTTTCCCGTTTGGTATCGGGATAGAAAAGGAGAAGAATAGGGATAAATTAACCTAGATTAATTTATCCCTATCCTTATTATGTGATGTGTTTGGTATGTGAGGGGATAAGAAAAAAGTTAATCATATTCTCTATTTGATGAAAATGAGCACAGTATGGAAGATAAGTTGTGAAAAAGACATTGCTACTCTTCTAATCTAAAGTAACATGGGTATTATATTATTTTATGTAATATAATTATATATTCAATATATATGTAGTATATTAAGTGTAAATATTTTTTTATTTTTTATTACTCGTATCATGATACACTAAACATACTTAATTCAAGTTATTGAATTTAATTATATTTTAAAGACACTCAATTTATAATACACATAATTAACATATAATTAGAATATAATAATATATTAAATAAACTAAATAGTATTATTCAATATAGTAAATGAACCATTATTAAAGTTAATTATATTATTATTTTATAAATCCGATGTAATACTAATGTCTATTAGTACTAATACTAGTATGTAAGTACTAATACTAATCTAAGATAATAATATATGTATTATATTATATAATAATCTATTAAAATATTTATTAGTGTTATTTAAAATAATAATGTATATTATTATATTACATATAAAATATATTAAAGATGCTTATAGATTTATTTAAGTATTATATATATTATTTTAAGTATTATTGAATTTAAGTATATATTAAAGTATATATTAAAGTACACATTATGTCATTAGTTAGTAATGAAGCCGTTATTGAATTTAAGTATATTATTTTATAAATCTAATGTAGTACTAATGCTTATTAATACTAATATTAGTATGTAAGTACTAATATTACTAATATAAGTACTAATATTAATTTAAGATAATAATATATGTTATTTTATAATATATAATAATATATTAAAAAACTTATTAGTACTATCTAAGATAATAATATATATTATTATATTATGTATAATAATATATTAAAGATGCTTATTACTATTATTTAGTATAATAATATATTCCATCCGTATTGGCTTGATTCATATTTCTATTTAATGACATAATGTCATTAACTAGAAATAAAATTGTTATTAGAGTTAATTATATTATCATTTTAAGAACACGATGTAATACTAATACTTATTAGTACTAATACTAATAATTTAAGTACAAATACTAATTTAAGATAATAATATATGATATTATATTATATATAATAATATATTAAAATACTTATTAGCACTATTTAAAGATAATGATATGTAAGATAAATATAATAATATATTCTATAGGTGGTATCGATTTGATTAATAATTTTATTTAATAATATATTAAACATCATTAGATAGTAATAAAATAATTATTAGAGTTAAATATATTATTATTTTATGAACCAAGAGAAGGGGCAAATGAGGGTAACAATGAGGTTAAGGGGCAAGGATAAGTCATTCCACCTTTTTGGTGGAATAAGTTATCCCCATATCTAACCTCAAAAATGAGGTTAAGCTCCCTTATCCCTATTCCCCTTAACCCCTCTTATCCTCGTGACTTTTTGTAATGCCAAACGAGGAACGGAGATATCCCTGGCTTATCTCGATACCAAACGGGACCTTATCGAATTTGGTATTCATATATTATTGTATTACAATAATAAAGTTGGCACGTTTAAACTTGCGTTAAAGAACTTACATTTTAATTTTTATCCTCTCCTCTTTCTTTTTCATCTATAAATGCTCTCTTTCCTCTTCATTTGAATTCCTTCATGTTCCTTCAAATCAATTTCAATATTAATATCAAAACTAATATTTTAACTACATACAAGTTAGCTTTTGAAATGACATTTGAAGACACTACTATTTTTGCCGAATAGTGTGGAAGATGGTGAGCATCCAATGCGTATGAACCGTCTTTTCCCCGGTTCAAACATGCAGAGACTTGTTTGTTGAAATGTGACTTCTTTTTCTTTTCTTTTTTGGCTTCTGATTGGCATCCTTTTAGGCTATATCTTTGAGATCTAGAGTGCAGCATTCCAAAACAAAATGCTGCCTCACACAAAACTTAAACTTTTGTTAATTGTTTAGACCAATTTGTTATTAGGAAGTTTTGAATTCGAAGGCTCACTAACTCCAATATTTATCCACTAATATTATAGTGAGTGGCTAATATAAGAAAAAAGGAAAAAACTCACTTCTAATAAAATAAGACGAATGAGGCAAAAAACTTCCCATCCACTTTGCAATTTTTTTTACCAAGAAATCATTTTTAAATCTTATTTTAAATATAAAAGATATTAAGTGAGAGTAACTTTGAACGGTTTTAGACAACTATACAAGTTAGACATTATCTAACAATCTTGCTTTTACTTTAATGTAAAGAATTCTAATTTAAAATGTTGATGAAAGGTCACAAATAAATTTTAATATTATTTTTGAATAATTAAATAAAGATATATAAACAACTCAAATACATTTTAATTAAAAAACTGCCACAGCAACTTCCAAGCCCTGCCCTTCCGAGCATGCATAAATCTTCCGCAACGCCGAGGGCTTTTCCGGCATAAAAGGCGAATTTTTCTCGCACGCTCGCCTTCCAGCGGACGAGTTCGAGAGCCCAATGGATATCCGAATGAATTTCGATTATTCATTCTGTTTTCGTTTTTATTAAAATGGATACGAAATTCTGTTGAAGACCATCCATTAAGTTATAAGAAACGAAAATGGATCTCCGATAATTATAAGAGTCGAAAACCATCCGTTAGCCTGTTTCAGTTTTCGAATCATTAAAAAAAAAAAGAGAAAAGACATATATATGATAAAAGACCACAATAAGAAGTTAGAAATTTTTCAAAATTTTAATATAATTTTATGGCATATGTTTGAGTATATTCATATGTAAATTTAGATCGATAGATAAAATAAAATTTTAAACTTAAAAATTTTAAATTATTAATTTTTACATATATTAAAATTTTATAAGTTTTAAATTTTTAATTATTAAAAGAAAATTTATCAAAAAATAAATAATAACAATAATTTTAAATAATTTCTAACGAAGATGATAGCAAAATTTTTTGTTTACTTTCATTTTCGTTTTCGATTTTCCATTTAAAAATAAAAATAGATGCAAAAGTATAAATATTTACTTCCATCTTTGTTTTCATTTATGATAAATTTTATAAGAAACGAAAACGGAACGTGCCATTTTTCTTTCCGTCCCTAAATGTTGACAGCCCTACTACTTAATCGCCATCTCTCTTTCTCTCTCTACACATCTCTCTTCCGTTTTATACATTTTCTCGTGACGTAGAAACAGAGGAGGCTCTGCTCCGGGGAAAAGAATATATGTATCACACACCTCAAAGTCTAAACCGAAGGCATTTCCAAGCTCGCTGAACAGAGCGAGAGAGGAAGAGAGAGAGAGGGAAGGCAGGCATGGTGGTGAGAAAACTGGATGCTTCTCCTCAGAGCAGGGTGGACAAGGCACTTGGAGCCCAGAGGAAGACACCTTCCATTGATCCCTTGCTACCTTTTCCCTCCTTTCACCACCTTTCGGTTGTTCCTCCCCTTCCCCTTCCTCCTCCTCCACCCGCCCTCCTTTTTAGTGGCGGCAGTCCATAAAGGCGGGCGGGCGGGCGGTGCGCAGCGCAATCGCGCATCTTCTTGGCGCCTCCAGTACCCGATTTCCTCTTCCTACCATTGCCCTTTTACTCTCTCTCTCTCTCTCTCTCTCTCTCTTGTTGCGGAAGCGTGTTTGGGTTGCTGGGTCTTGTGGGGAAAGCGAGGGGTAGACTTGAGCCGCAGGTGGAGGGGGAGAAGAAGAAGACACGAAGCGACTTCTCTGTGTTTTCGTTCAGGTGAATTAATTGGTTTCCGGCTTCAAGCAGCATGCTGGGAACAGATGGTAGTGAATTCAATTGTGATCTATATCCGTGAGCCAACTTGGTGGAAGAGATGTGCATGCGATCTCAGAAAGGTTGGATTTTTGCATGCAATCTTTTAGAAAGCTTGGATTTTTACTCGCCTCCACAGCCGCGACGCCATTATGTGAAGAAATCGAAAGAAGATGAGTTCCTTTTGCGGCGGCAGTAGCAGCAGAAACTAGCTACTGCCGACCTAGCAACAAAAAGGAGGTAATTTGGAGCAGGTTAGATTAGATTCGCGGTTGGTTCTCCAAGGGTACCAGATCCTGATTCGGATTCCATCTTTAATTTGAAGAATCCAACATATGTTGATCTCCCGCTACCTCAAACCCAGCTGAGCGGGAAGACTCGAGCAGCTTCCGTAGCTTTAAGTTGCTTTTGGTTCGTGATTCTTTTCTGGGGTTCCAAGAGGTGGGAGCTTTTGGTGGGTAATTAGAGGAGGAGGTAGAGGACTGGTAGGTGGGTCTACCGTCGAAGGAACGTTTTGATTCGTTTTCCTCACGGGGTGAGCAAGAAAAAAAAGAAGAAAAAGGCTTGGGCTCCTTTATTAGTTTTACCCGCCGGAGGGAAAGGTTGGATCTTGGGGATTGGAGAATTCGGATTTCAAGGCTGAACTTTTATTTCCTTCTTGTTAATGTCCAAGTTGTTGGAGAGAGGCCAAGGATGGAACAATTCTTCTTGGACAACACGAGATGGAGTTTTGTGATTTCAGGTATGCCTCTACTTCTAGTCCTTGGTCATGCATGGCATTGGTCCTCTTTTTTTTTTCCCTGAATTTTGTTTGCACAAGATCACAAGTATGTTGTTGGGGTTTGTGGAGGAAATAGTTGAATGTAGAATCTCTCTGAATCAATTGGGTCAAAAGCGGGTAGTCATCTTAATGGAAGATGAGCAATTTCCTTGTGAATTGTGGCTAAGGTGTCAGCAAAGAAGGTATCCAAAATGAGTCCTGGCAAGTCCTAGGGCCTAGAGATCTCAGTTTGTGTTTGTGACTTATGGTTCTATGGTTGCATTTTTACATTTTCTTATGCTTTTTGGCTTTGTTGTAGTTGTGAATTGATAGCTTTATATGCTAGAAAAAATGCCTCTTTGGATGTGTTTATGAGTATTTCTTTTCTTCTTCCTCTTTTCTTTATTTTATTTTCTTTGTTGTTTTATTATGTCTCAGTTTCATATTTGTGGGATATTCATATGGCTAGCTGAAGTTAAAGCTTGTGGGATGGGAATTTAGGAATATATCTGATCCCTTTTTCTTTTCCTTTGTGCTGCAATGTTTTTGTGAATCTATATAATTTCTGAAGGGGTAAAAAGTGTTTGGCAATGATTGTCTCAGCTTCACATTCATAGTGATGGAATTACTAAAGAGATTAAATATGATGTTCCCCCTGAACAAATTATCGGCTGACAGCTTCTCATGAGGCTTTTATCCTGTCGATTGGGTTTGGATGTTTTGCGGATGGATGACAAAGGATTTAAATGAGATCATTAATGAAGACCATGCCTATCAAGTGGAAATTCATTAAAACACCCTAATTTAATGGGATCGAGCCTTCTTTGTTGTTGTTGTTGGATTCCTTGCTTTTGACTGTTAGCACTGTCAAGAAGAAGAACACCTCTAATAAAACTATATGGATCTAGTTAGGGGTTGATATGGACTTTCACCTATCCCAAAACCATTCTACATTGGAAGTGAAGATTTTTGTCAGACTTTGTCCTTTGTGTTTCCTTTCTTCTTGGAGGGAGGGTTTGTATTCTCTGTTGACAATTTGACATTTTGAGATCTGGTTATGGAAATCTCATGGCCTTGATTAAGGCATCTAAACCTGAAGATGAATTCTAATGCATGCTTGCTTTCTCCATTTTTCAGCAATCACATTCTTCAAAACCAATTTTAAACATACAACTTTGGTACTGGTACATTTTAATTGTTAAGAGGGCTTAGAAGGGAGCATTCAGGGTTTGAACTTGGGTGGGAAGGGTTATTTGAACTGTGCCTTGCCACTATGTCAGGGACCTCAAAAAGTAACATAAAGGCCTGCAAAATTGAACATTTAGATGGCCATGGACCAGCTCATGGCAAGCACCGTTTGTCTAGGTTTGATTCTCGGAAAGATTCTATTCTATCTCTGGTTTTTGTTACTTATCTAGGCATTACATGATTACTAGTCATCTACTTATCTGTGCTCTTGTAAAATCTTTTCTCGTTTTTTTTTTGGCATTCCGACTGTGTAACTCCTCTGTTTTGAGCAGGTTGATATTGTTTCCACACATTAAGGTTAATCTTACAAGTTGGAGGATCCTACCTGAATAACCACATACCCTGATGGCAAAAAAGACCCAAAAACAGTGTGCACGGTCTGAAAAGAACAATGCAGGTTGTATGTCAGGTCTGATTAGCATATTTGATTTCCGTCAAGGTCGTTCCACCCAGAGATTATTGTCAGATACGAGGCATGGAAGTGCTAGGCATGCTGGTAAGCACTTTTTTTTTTCTCAGTTAATTTATTAGTCTTAGTCACTTGCACTGCACATCCAGCACATTTGGAATTGGATTTTTGTGAACTCAACCGGTGATTCTTATTTGCAGGAAGTGGATATTCCAAAGGGAAACGTACTTTGCTGACCAATTCTGACAACAAGCCTAAAAGCTTAAATGTGAGTTTAGACAACTTAGTTCATAAAAACATGTGTTCTGAGTTTTGAGCAAATATATTAACTTTTTTTCCGTAAGTTATTGGTGATTATGCTGTGGTAGTCTAGTATAGAAAGGTGGTGTTGTGTGTGAGAGAGTAAAAAGGTACATGGTATGCTGGAGTGGCAATGTGCAAGCTGGTCCAGGGGCATTCCTGGGAATAGTTTTCATGAATTTAGACTCATGAGTTTCTTTATCTTTTCTTACTGTGCGGTCGTTCGTGGATAGTTTTCTTTTCTAAAATTTGAAGATATAGACTGAAATTCTGGTATTCTGTAAAACTTGAAAGTTTGGATAAGTTGGGCATATTTAAGAAGCAAAACATAAATAGATGGAGTAGAGGTATTAGCTGGTTTTGCTGTTTGTAGCATGGGTCAGACTGAGCGTGCAATTCATTTAGTAGATTGTGCTCAAATTGAGCCTATTCTTTACCTGACCCGCTGAAACCCTACTAGAAGCTGAGTAGTTTATGAGATCTAACGTACACATGAAAGTTAGATGTTGTAGTCGCAATATGTGTTTGGTTGTCCCAAGAAGCTATTAAGCCAACACATTAAAAGTAAGGGTTTAAAAAGTCATCATCGAGGAGAATATGATGCCATTGCCACATTGTACATGTAAATCTGCAATCGTTTTCCCTGCAAGAATATGTTCTGGTAATGCATGGGATCATGGCTTGGATTTTAATGTAGCTCAGGTAAATGATTTACCAAGTGTTGTTTTGCCTTTTCACAACAGAAGATCTACCAAATTGGAGCCTTTGGATGGATTTTGAACTTTTTTTTTTTTTGGCTGGTCAACAGTTCTCTGGCCATTTGTTAAGGAGATTACATTAAACCATGTGTAAATTAATGTGGAGCGGCTTTTCTTGTGTTGGGGACATCTGGTTTGGTGCTCATGTTTACATTCACCATGTGTCAGGACATTTGATGAGAAAGGTTTGAAGGATTTGGCATTAGATAGCAGAAGGAGGTTTAGCATGTAAAATGGCAAAGGGATTTGAGCATACTTTAATTGAGACACTGTTATGGAGATCAAGTTTGGTGGAAGATACACAAAGCCAACCGTAGAATGCTTGGCTTCTTAAGTTATATTTCTGGTGTATTCTGCACTTTTGAATTCCTCAACAAGCAAATCATCTGGATTTTCAACTTGCATTATCAAATTGGCCAGAATATCCTTCTGTCTGTTGTCATCAAGGAGGACATATTAATTTGATGTAGTGTTGCTTTATTTGAATTTTTTTAATATTATATCCATTTAAAGCCACTCATTAGGTTGTCGTGCACATTTCGAATGTGTAATGTGATATTTGTCGCTGCATTTTCCTTTTTATAATCTATTATATTCTGGAGTTTCTTAAACTGATTACTCAAGAGAACACTGGTATAACCTTTTTTATGTTTCAGGATGTTGGTAGTATTGAAGGAAGAGTTGATTTGGGTACGAGTGTCAAGATACTCATGGAAGAAGAGATGTCGAGACAACAACCCAAAAAATTTCCAAAAGCTGATACCGATCAGATTAGACACCTTGAGGTCAATAATGACAAAAATCATAGGAAAGCAAGTGAGCCTTCTGTGTTATCCTGTGATGCGCATCTCAATGACAAATTTAGAGTAAAGCCTGATAGGTCAGACAATCTAAATAAGACTGAGAGGTCTTCTTATAACCTCCATCTACCTGCGTTACTGGAAGAAATCTGCAGTGACAGGCATCAGTGCCAAAGATTGCTCATGGATTTTAGGAGCATGATTGATTCCTGTCCTTCCCAAGGACATCCTGACAGAGTGCCATTTGATTTTCTTGATCAGCCTGATACCCAGGTAGTTCAAGACCATTCCACTATTCATAAAGTGCTGATTAAAATAGCAGAAAGATTAATCGATCAAGATGTGAAGGCTGTTTTGAGTGAAACAACTCATCAGTCAGAAGAGCTTGTCAATGCTTTGGAGATATTGAATTCAAAGGAATTATTACTGAAGCTTCTTCAGGATCCATGTTCACTTCTGGTCAAACGTATTCAAGAGATTAATAATGATCCAGAAGGGAAATCATCTAAGCCAGAATCATGTAAAGTACTAGAAGAATTAAATGTGAGCTCAAGACAATGTGAAGAGCCAATTGGTCATAAAATGTTTCAGACACAAAATATGTATAGATTTTTTCGGAGGAAAGACAAAGTACAGGAGACAAAGTTGTCAAATGGAAATGATGGTACACAGGCATTAAACAAAATAGTTCTGTTGAAACCCACGGCTCCAAGGAATCAAAACTCTTTTAATGCAGTAAGTCCAGGCACTTCTGAATCTTGTGATAGTTTGAGAGCTGCAGCAGAGAAGGAAAAAATTACCTCCAGTTTTTCTCTTAAAGAAATTAAAAGGAGATTGAAACATGTTATCGGGGACAACGGAAAGGGGCAACATATACTGTCCATGGATGCTGTTCTTCACAGAATCCCATACAAAGCACAACAATCAGGTGACTCTGATAGTAAATTGAAGGGTAGTGGGCAAGCAAAGTCTGTTAGCAAAACTTCTCATCACAAGGAACAAGCATCTCAACCATCTTCCAGCTCAAAGAAAAAGGAAAAAAAGTTGAAACTAAAAGAAAGCCAATCAAGTATCACCCACCAAGCCACTTTTCAAGACAAAAACTTGAGCATGCAAACAACTACTTCTCTACACAGAGAGTCTAGCTTTCAGCGGGAGGCCAGGAAACACCTTCTGGAAATGTTTAATACTGTGGATAGTGGAGCAAAGATGCCCATGATGCAGATCTCAAAGCCCTTGGGGAGGATGCTTTCTCTGTCCGAATACAATTTCTTGTCTCCTAGGATGAGTCCTGGAAGGGAAAAGGAAAGTAGTCTGTCACCCCAGCAAATGAGATTTTCTCCTCTATGGCAGTTGAAACAAGAAACTGGAAAGCATTCAAGTTCGTTAAGGGAGAGCATTGAGGATTCACCATGCACTGAAACAGGGACTCTTGATCAAGTGTGTGACTCAAACCCAAATAGCGAAAGACGGGAGAACGTCTCTAGTGGAGAAATCTCAAGGCAGGAAAACCTCTCCAGTGGAAAAATCTCGAGTCCCAAAGGTGTGCTTTCTTTCTGCATGTTGCTTATGCCTAGTGGGAAGATTATTATCAAGTGTTCATATTTTCAATTTAAGCTTTCTTTAAGGTTCTAGATGCCATATAAAAGAGAGTTAATGGAATTTATCTCCAGGTTGTACAAATAATGTGGAATCACTGGATATCGAACATGCACAGGAGAGAGACGTCTTAAATGGGCCATCCAAAATGGATAGTGGTGACCCTACTAATGCAGTGGAGAGAGGTCAGGAAGAGCAACCTCCCTTGTCACCAAGAGCTGTAAGTGTACTGTTTCAGAAAATGTTCACTTGTATCATTACCTTTGTTGTCATGAGGAATATTACTAACTCATTTAGCTTTGTCTATCTTTTACAGACCTCACTAGAGATGTCACAAACAGTGACCCTGTTGGTTCCCAGTATGCCAATCACCTTGCTTGTTGACAACATAGGATCTCCAGATAGCATCACGGAAAAGCCAGAGCGTCCCAGTCCTGTGTCTGTTCTGGAACCATTATTCACGGAAGGTCTAAGCAGCCCTATAGAAGACAGGCCTGGTAAGGACATTTTACGTATATACTAACAGTTATGTATTACCCAGGTGTTACATGTCAACCTTTATGTAATGTTATATGCCTTCTGCAGTTGATTTCCAGGCACAACCACGTCGAATGCATTTCGAGGAAACAGAAGATTCTGCAATAGTTTTAACAACTTCATCTCATGACAGTAATCGTAGAACTTGCTTGGAGGACAAGGAATGCAGGTTTGAGTATGTAAGAGCTGTTTTGGAAGCTTCTGGTTTGATACCGGATTTACTTTCGGATAGATGGAATTCATCTCCATTGCTAAGTCCATCCTTGTACGATGAAGTTGAATACGCGTCCGATGAGTTCCCAGATGATCTAAGGCAGCTGTTTGATTCCATCAGTGAAGTTCTTGAGGTATTACATGAAAAAATTTTCGGGTGCACCCCTTGGGTGTCTTTTGCCAAATGCAGCATCCACCCAATTCCGTCAGGAGAGAACTTCATCAAAGAAGTGTGGAAAGGCGTGGATCAGCATTTTGTTTCTCAGTCACCGCATACACTGGACCAGATTGTGGCTAAGGATATGGAAGTTGGACCGTGGACGGATCTCCGATCCAAAGTTGAAAGTATTGGAATTGACATAGGGGATGCTATTCTAGATGGTATAATGGAAGAGACCTTACGTGAATTGTGGGGTTGAACTCGGATACTCCTGTTCATTCCATAGTTGGAGCAGCGGCAACAGCAGACATGGCTAACCACCTAGCATGAGTCTTTTTCATACGTACATGCTCCCCGCTGCATGTAGGTGAGTGCAGATGCGTCCATTATTTTGCCACTGAAAGTTGGGTTGCCATACTTTGGAAACCTTTCTTATTTCTCTGTTTATCTCGTCTTCGTGACAGGTGTGAGATATACCGAACAAAGCAAAGGTAGCATTTAGTCCTGGCTATAGTTTGGAGTCCCCTTACAGTATACAAAATCGAAAAAAAGTCGAGTTTTACTGATAAACTGAGCTTTGTACATGGGTGTTTCTAGTCTTCTCATTCTTTGTTCCTTAAAGAGTTTGCTTTGTTGTTTTGGACCAATGGGCAAGTGAGCTGAGGTTTCTGTCCTGATTAGAATAAAACTGGAAGAGATCCAAGATGCAGATCCAAGATGCTGGATGAAGTTTGTTTTCTGTAAATGTTGAGGAGATATAAGATGTTGGATGAAGTTTGTTTTCCACTGTCCAACGGTCTTATTTTCGTTTGACATTGTTGGACCAAATTCCAAGGAATTCGGTGATTTTTGAAAACCAGTAGTGTGTCGACCGTTGGAATCTGGACTGGTTTACAGTGCGCTTCAGATTTGCTTCTGGACAGTGTGCCAGAGATTTGGATCATTGGAATCTCTCTCGCGGGATACTTGCTGCACTGCACTGCACTGCACGGGGTGCAGTTCCAATTTTTTTTTCTTTTTTTGATTTTTTTTAAAGGTTGGACTCATCATGTCTGACATGTTTGCATAACTCAATCTCTGATCTAATGATTTAAAAAAATCTTTAAAAAAATTGAGCCTCCTTTTATTGGGTTCGGCCCATTAAGGAGGTTTTTTTTCCACTGTTCATTGAGGTTTGGTTTTTGAGTTTTTAGATTATTTTGGGTCGTTTGATCCAAGAATGGATGGTATGGACGTGTAGATATGGCCTTAAAAAATTATAAAAAATGAAAAAAGGACTGCATCCTATACAGTTCAGCAAGTATCACTCATCTCTCTCATAAACACTACTATGAGCATTTGGTGCAATTAACAACAGGGACGGTACAACACGCTTTATCAAGCGCCTGCAGCTAGGTGGTTAGTCTTAAATCCAAAACAGGTATACCAGATTCTTAATGGACCAAATAAAATTGGGGGGTAAATTGTTAAGTGGGTTAAGTTTTTGGTCTATCCTTTTGTTTACTTACCAAAATCTTAAATAATGAACTTGATTTTAGGTGCAATTTATGTATATCTAATGATTTTGTTATTGGATAAATGGGTTGATACCGGATCTGAACACATTTTGACAGCCTTGGATAATGATATTCGGATAGAAATTCAAAACCTGAAATTGAAATCCCAGGAGTTGGCCATGAATCAAATGGACTTTTATTCTGAAGCACTATTGACGACCAATCGTTGATTGCTGATTTTTGTCTTGATCAGGCCACTGAAACTAAATCTGACCTCTTTGAAGAAACGTTAAGTGGTCACTTTTTTATTACTATAAAAAATATTGTTCGACCACTTGCAAAATCTGTCATAATAACATAGTTGCATAAGGATCAAAATATTCTTTTATGGGTCGTGTGGCTTATGTAAAACGTGGAAATCCTGTGGCCACTTTGTCTCGTAGGATTTTCTTCAAAGTTAGATTGATATAAGAAAAAACCTGAAAATGAAATCCGAAGTTGATTTGGCAGCCAGTTTCTGCTTTTTGGAAGAAAAAAAAAAAAGAGTATCGTGACTCAAGCCAATCTTTTTTATTATTTATTTATTTATTTCCAGACCAATAATCTGAAATTTCTCATTCAAAGAAAGATCGATTCTTTGGGATCTTTCCTTTAGTCAAACGGAACGAGCAGAAATAGAAACGGAATGTAAAAAGCAGATGAATAATCATCTACTTCGGAAAGAAATCGAAGAATTTCTTGAAAATCTTGCAAGATCAATTCGTTCTTTTTTCTCTAACAAATGGTCAGAACTTCATCTAGGTTCGAATCTTATTGAGAGGTCCATAAGAGATCAGAAATTTTTGAAGAAAAAACAAGATATTTTTTTTGCCCCTTCCAGGCGATCAGAAAATAAAGAAATGGTTGATATACTACGGAGATCTTAGTGACTCGGATGCTACTCTCATGTCTCCGTAGATCACAACACCGACACTATTTTGCATTTCGACCCAAAAAAAAACACTATTTTGCATTAGAAGATGCAAAATGCTGGATAAAAACTGAGCAAATGATTCGCTACATCATGGACAAGTTGACTGATAGCATCACCAGGAACGAAAACCTCCTTAGCTCTCTGCAATTAAATAATAAATGTTCATAATATTCGATTTTGGGGAATAATAACTTACCAGCAAAGTGAAGAGTTTGTGAGAGTTTCACAAAATTCTTCCTTTGGTTCTGTTTGGGATAATTTCTGATTGGGGTTGTAATTGTTATGGTTGGACATTCCAAAACTATCTTGCACAAACATAAATAACAACAAATCACATCCATAGCAAGTCCATGTTGCCAAGTAGCTTGTGAGTGCTTGCAAATCTTTACATGCGTTGCAACTTCTTACTAATTAAAGAAACCCGCAACCACATTTCTCACCAATCCTTTTGCCTGATTAGAAAAAAAATGTCATTAGTGAATACTGTAGTAATGAATCACAAGACCCGCACAAGCGCTGAAGGCTCTGAAGCTAAGGATAGAATAGCTAGCAAATTTTGATACCACATCAGCTTATTGACAAAGTGTGTATATGGATTATGCATTAACTTTAAATATGGATGACGATGGTGAAAGTTTGTGAAAGAAGTACCTGCTTGGGTGTGAGGCCAATTTGCTCTAAATCATTCAACTGTATGGACAAAACAAGCATTGTTTTAATATTACCATGATTTTTAATTATATCCTTTGTAGATGAAAAACATAAGAAGCAAAAAATCTTCAAAGTAAAAAAAGCAAAGGTTCTTACTTCCTTGAAGGGTTCAGGGTTATCTTCACGAAGTTCAAGTATATAACTGAGTCTTTTCTCTCCAATTCCCTACACAAAAATGAGAAACTAGTAAGTAGACAAGAATGCTGAACAAAAAAAAGATAAAAAGAATGTGGAGACTCACCCTCAATTCCCTAAGTTCCTCTCTGTCAATAAAAAATAAACAAAAGATAAAAAGGTAAACATTTAGAAGAGATACAAATTCATGTCAAGAAAACATAAACTTGAGTCACTCATCTTTCAACATTGCTTGTGCAAACGTGACAAGAATAATGGATAGCTAAATTTATATGGTAGCTGGAGCAAAGCTGGAGCCCATGAAGTCCTTTTGACACAATTCAAGATTTAAGTTCCCTTAAAGATATCTTTTCTTAGTGGGATCACAGCAATCAAACTATCTTTGATCAGGTAGGCCTATGTAATAGAGTGCATGTATCACAATCTAAAAAAGGAGAAGTATTAAACACACCCTTTAGAAGTAAGTGGTTAGTTCTTGGCAGAGATTCTTTTAATTTAAAAATAGCCACCAGAAATGTAAGTTTGGGATCTTGGGTGGTTAGCAAGAGCTATAGTTGATAATTTTGAAATTAACTAAGTTAACATTGTTGGTAGAATCATTTTATTTTTTTAGTCTTGTGATGATAGTAATGATTATGAGTATTTCTGGATCATAAAATTGTAGACGTAAAGAATCTTTAGCAGTATTTGTAGATGGTGAGCCATTCTGCATATACATTGGTAAAAATATAGTCATTTGATTTGTAGAGAAGTTTTCACTAGCGTATTGAAGTCCCTACCTCATATGCTAACTCATTTTGTAAGAATGGCTTTCTTTGAGTTGAGCAGTTACAACATTTTTCTACCTTTCTCCTCAGAGTGCAATATATTATTTCAGGAATTTGTTGAAAATTTGCAAAAAGTTTTGCCAAGATGCCCTCAAGTCAGCATAGTAAATTCTAAACACAAAATGTTCTTTCACAATGAACTGGAGTACATCTGAGCAAAGTTCGCTGACACTAGGATGTATAGCTCACGTCCCTAATGTCCATGAGCCTGAGCAATCAAAAGGTATGTTGGTCAACTCTAATAATTCTTAATAGAAGGACTTGACTAAAAGTTCTTGGGACATTTTTTTAAAAATAAAAGCTTGTGAAATGGTAGAAAATAGAGTCTTAGTTTACATCTAGCTTGCTCTGTAATTCGATTCCCCTATAGTTGTTTCATGGGTTGAGACACGTGCAACGTGAAGATGTCTATGCCTGTTTAAAAATCACATTAAAAAAAAATATTATCGGTTTATGTGTTGTGAGTTTGCTCTTTATGAAGGGAAATTTCCTCTTGTTTCTAAACTCGATTACATTATAGTTAGACATCCACATGGTCAAAAAGGAGAATAACTTACTTGCTAGCACTGTTTAGAAATGTTAAGCATTCTTGGACCAGAGAATTCTGTTTGACCAAAAAATAGGACAGAGAATCAGCCAACATAAAAAGAAAAGAAAGAAGATGATGCAAGAGAACATAAACATTTATGTACTCAATGGGCTATCTGACCTTCAATCCAGCACTACGCGTTTTAAACATTTCCTTTGGAGTACCAGATTTGCCATCGTACCACACTCCATTAGCTGCAGCATTGGATTGACACACAGGAGTTTTTGGTTCCACGAGATCTACTCCATCTTGTCTGGTGCATGGGACATTATTTTCATGTGATGGTATTATGCTTAATGGTTGACAACTTAAAAGCTTCAATGAGTTGGATATCTCCCTTAGTCTTTCACTTAATGATGGTGAGGATTCACTCTTAATATCAAGAGGGTTGTGCTTATGCTCCATTCTAGAATCTATGTACAAGAAAGAGAGAGTAAATTTTCTTTGTTAGACATGTGTCGATGTTAATTGTAGCTTGCTCAAGTACCATGACTGATGATTTGTACTTACCTTTTTCAATATCTGGGACATTTACCTGGGATACTATATGCATATCTGTTGGGAATGATTCCTTGCATCACAGAGAGGAGAAATAATTTAGGCACCCACATTCAATGTCTATGTTTCCAGAATATAAGATTCTAATTATGTTAAACATAACATTGGTGCGAAGATGGCAACTCGAATGGAAAGTTCCAAGATATTTATAGTGCTTGCAGGATCACCCTAAAAAGAGACGATGTGATACAAATCAGACTCAATTTCTATAGTTCAATGAGAGCCTCACCACTGTCACGTATATCAAGTAGATTTTCTGGTATCAGGTATGCAGAGTAGCATGAATATGAGAAAGAAGTAATTTATATGTTCATCTTCTACACATCTCAGTAGGATGAATATGAGAAAGAAGTAATTTATCTGTCCACATTATTTGCATCTCCAAAATATAAGATTTTAATGACATTAACAATATTAATGGTCATATATGCAAACCTGCTGAATGGAGAGTTCTGAAACATCTGCAATACATGCGGAATTGTCCTGAAAAAACAAAAAAGGAGAGAACATTCTAAATCAGACTTCGCAGTTTTCTCAATACTTCCAATTAGTGTCTCACGGTTTACTTTTCTATTAGCATGTATATAAAGGTAAGCACCTCTTTGGAAATTGAAGATTCTACAGCAGTGGAGGATAGTGCGGAGTTTTCCTGCATAGAATTTGTAGAATGTTATGTGGAATCTTTTGTAGATACTAGATATCCATGTCTGAGCTGACAATTTTATCACATACTTCGTAAATATTGCACTTAGGAATCATGAGATAAACAAAAGATTTAGACCATTTTATTGGATATATCCTATAAAGACTCTTCAATTGATGTATTACCTAGACACAAGAAGATATCATCTAGCCAAATACAACTGTCGTAAAAAAATTCTACTTTTCAAATGGTTCTCTTCTAATTCAAGGTAACAAGATGAGCAAATACCTTTATCTCTGGCCCAGGAGATTGTTTTCCTGCATCAGTGCTTTGGATAGATTTATCCTGCATAGACAATGACTTCATAGGCTTTAAAATAATTATTTAAATCATCTCAAATTTGATGTGTTCTGTAACATCTCCTGTCAGCTAAGAGAAGCAAATATTACCCAAGAATCTAAAAAATGTCATGCAAATGTAAAGTAATGTTACTTTAAATGTGCCGTAGGAGAGATAACAATTCAACAAGTAGACAACTTACCAACACAGAACTGACAGCAGGAGCTCTGATGTTAAACAATTTTCTGCAAACAAGAGTAAACATAAATAAACATTAGTTACCTCACAATTAGTTGCTTCTAAGATCAAAAAACAATCTCTGAACTTCCTATGTGCAAACCTTGCCATCGGGGGAGATTGCAAAACACGTGCTTTATTTGGAGTCATTGCAAACCTAGAAACACTTGTCTTCTTCATCGAAATCGAAAGTGTTTTTTCTCTACCAGATGGCAGCTTAATAGGCCTCTGATCTGAGGAAGGAGAACAGCATGGGATAGGTCTCTGGCCACTCTTCTTCTTGAAAGATTTTGGATGTGAGCTACTAACTGCTAGGCAGGAACGAGAGCTAATGCTGACCACTTGAATGGTATCTGTGCATGGAATTGGTTTCTACATTTTTACATATTATATTGTCAGTAAAACAAGTATTTATACAAAATAATTGAACCCAACTTGTCACTTTGTAAGCATCAAGTATCCAAGATTATGTGTCAACATGTTAAAGACTCACCAAACAAGTGATCATCAAAGCTTGGCTTTCTCTACTGATGAAATCTTTCAACAAATGTGTAAGTTTATTGTCACGATATGGAACACGTCCATCATTAGCATTAAGGGCAGAGACAACATTTTGCAATGCATATAAAGACCTGTTTATCTTGGAACTCTCAGTAGAATAAGGCCCTGCTTTCTTCAGTTTGGTGTCCTCATATCCTAATGTAAAAGGGACATGGAAAATAAAAACCCGGCTCCAAGAAAATGAGAACCAACTGTGCATGTAAGTTAAGCATCGGTACCTGCCAAGTCAATAATATTTAACCTGCCTACATCTGAAAAATTAGAGATGTCATGAGAGCAGGGAATATAAATGATCAAGCCTTTATGCCTCCTAGATGCAACGCTGTGTGCATCCTTTTTCGAAGTTGTTTGCTGGTTGCTGCTATAATATAATCTCTTGAAATCTTGGATAGACTTCACAGGGACCTGAACATTGTTAGAGGGTTAGAGAGATCAACATCTCCTAGATGCAGTGCATTATTATACTGTAAGAATATTGAAACATCCATAGACTTCACAGGGACCTGAACATTGTTAGAGTTAGAGATATCAATATCCCCAAGATGCACTGCATTATTATACTCTTTAAGAATATTGAAACATCCATAAAATATCACAGCACCTGAGAAAGTCCTCTTAGCTGAACTTTTCCCCCAGCATCTTCCATGACTTGTACCTCCTGGCCTTTGAGTTCCAATAGATCAAAGACACGATCTTGATGCACTTCATAGCATGAAATCATCACTTCCCTTCCATTTTTCTCTCCATTTGCGAGAATCTCATGCATTGCCAATAATGAGAGGCCAGGCTTCTCATCACAACCCTGTTTCAGAATCATGTCAGCTCACATGGATGAGAGCTGAGAAAAGAAAAGAAGAAAATGACTCGAAAAAGAGGGAAAACATGTCACCTCTATTAGTTGAGTCTTTCCACTGTCTCGTGCTCCATACGCAAGAATAGAGGTATTAAAACCATGAAAGGCCCCCTCTAGAAGAGGTTTGACCTCTTTAGAGAAAACCTCACTTATGTCCTCTTCTTGCTCATAGCACCAGTCTAGTTTGTAACCTTCTGTACGTCTGTAAGAGAAGTTACAAGTGAAATGTGAAGATTGCATTTAAAATAGAATTCAAAATTCTATTTAGAGCAAAACTGACTAATTTTTTTCTAATTGAGGGACAGACTTGAATTGCCTAGTCAACATCACTTAGTGAGCAACATAAATGCAGATTCGACAAAGAACAATGCTTCCATCTCTTAAATAGAGATTCAAGAAACGGCCATTATTTTTGCTTTGCAAGTCTTTGGATGTGGTCCACTTAACAAATTTTATCACCATGCAAGGGAGAAGGGCTTCTCCTTTGACTTCCAAGGGCATGTTTGGTACCCTTTCCAACTGGAAGCACATTTGAGATTTTATCATCTTTTGGTTAACTCTATCTTGGCACGAAATTCTGAGTAAAATCTCCAACTTATTTCTTATTAAGATGTTTGGTAAGATACCATCAACCACTGTAAAACGCCGCATTTCCCTTAGATATAAAACAGGGTGTTTTATGGTATTTTACATCAAACCAAGCAAACCCTAAGATGCCAAAAAAGTGGAGGTTTTGTGGGGTGGAGTTGGTTGAGGCTTCTCCCCGAGTCAATTACCCTACTGACTAAAGAATGAATCTATCAGTAAACTCGGAAGCTTAAAGCAATCCCTGGTTGAAAGCTGCACCACACATACCCTAAGAATAGATCCAATTTTTCTTCTAATTTACGAAATTGCGGAAAATTAAACTCCAAAAGAGTATTTATCTGCAGAAAATACCCTCTTAAGCACGCAGCTAGGAGAAAACAGAAGAATTTTCACCCTCGCCATAGAAATTCCAAAGGCCAAAATTTCCCCTAAAAACCCGGAACAAATAAAGCACAGAATAAAGAAAAAAAACAGAAAAAACGTGTCTCTTGAGACAAATTGATCTAAAATAATCGAACCCGGACACGGAGGCGGCTTCTCCTTGCAGATCCCCAAAGGTGACCATGGCGTGATCCCTAGCTTCCCCGTCGGGCTTATGCACCGAGATCCACCGGCGAGGCCCCTCCGGAGGAGGACCCTGAGCATCGGAAGCGGAAGAGGAGGCGGGCCTTGCGGTCTCTTTGGCATGGAACGGTCGGATCCACCCCACGATGCGGACTCTTCCGGCTCGAGGTCGAGCCTCGCGGCCGCCGGCCGCCTTCGCAGCGTCCGCAGAGGAGTCCATCGCAGGCAGAGAAGAGGCGTCGAGATCTAAGAACTGTCGCCGGTGCCGGAGGGGAAGAATACAGCAGCGACACCGAGAACTGTGTTGCCCTGTAGCTTTGGAGGGGCGGAGCGTTTCGTCTCTCTCGTTCTAAAAGGGGTAATGGTCCATGGATGTAGTAGCCGTTGGCAAGGCGCTCTCTTTTTGAACTGAGACGGTATCGGCCCTCGCGGACCAAGTTGAGATGGACGGTGTCCTTCTACGTGGCAGCGCGGTGTGAGTCTTCATGGGAGAGATCGGAGATGTAAAAATTGGCAAAAGTCCCTGGTATTTTGAACAAAAGCTTGTTTACCTTTTTTTGCTCGAAGAAAAAACTTATTTACTACTTTTACGATTCTCGTATCATTAAAGCAAACGTGTTTAATTAACGCGCTTGATACCCGCTCCTGAATCCGGATGGGGAAATGGGAACAATTCAAGTCCAGCATTTCGTTTCCGCTAAGCGGGACTAATAAAAGGGAAAAAGAAATAATAATATAGGAGTTAAGAAGAGCGCTAGAGCAGAGGGTTTTCCAAACTGTCCACTATAAAATATGTAAAATTCTTTTGGTGTACTGTAAATAGTGAGATTATAAAACATGATCAACTCATGTATCATTCATTTTTCTTTGAGGTCAAGCTTAAGTAACAAATAGACTAATCAAAATTTAAGAATTTTAAGATCAATAACCTCAAATAACAAATTAACGCCTTATTTGGCCCACCAAAAGATCAAAATGCTGTTCCTTTCATAGCTTTTATAATTTCTTAAGGATGGATTAGACAAAATTTTGAGTGAGAAGTCACTTTTAAATGGACAATTGCTTTAGCAAAAAGTAAACTTCTGAATCTCTCTTTTAATACAAAATGACAAGATAGAGGTGGACATAACTAACTTCGGACAGTTATACTACTAATTAAGCCCTATGTAGTGAACCACATGTTTTTGAAGGTCATGAAGTTTCAATTTAAAGTAGAATTTTGGTGGAAAATTAAAGAAAAACACATACATAACTCCCCAAGTTTAATTATCTCTAATCAGACAACTGAGTGTTAGGAAGGCTCAACAATGTATTCAAACACCAGCCACGCAGCACAGCCTCATTATATTTGTGTCCTATTGAATCGTTAGTGTGTCTTTTGATCTGCCTTTATAAAAATTTTGACATGTTATGAGGAGAAGACCAGTTTGGTTTTGCATATGCTCCCTACCGTGAAAGTTACCTAACGACGAGGAGAACTGAGAAGACCATGCTTTAGTTTCACATTTGCTCTCTACCGTGAAAATTAGCTAATGACGGGGAGATCTTTAATACTGGCAGGGGGAAACTTATGAGTAAACTTTTATGTGATCTTTTTTGTGAGATGTATGTATTTTATTTGAAGATATTATTAATATTTTAATTTAATAACTTTCACATATTCTAGATAAGGGTAATAATATTTTAATTTAAATGAAAATCAAAGTAAACCCACACAGTTGAGGGGGTTGTATGCAAATACCACCATACTTAAAGGAGTTATACGCAAATACAAATCATACAAGGAGCTATCTACAAATGTGACATTCTTTAAGGGGTAATTTGCAAAAACCTCCTTTAAATGTTCTTGTTCATTCTCTGAAAATGCAAAGATAGTTATATCTTATAAGCGTGTGCTTATTATTGGAACTTAACAGTAAGGACACATTGCAGGGGACCCGATGTCCTGTAAACAGTATACACAACACAAGGAATCTGAAGGCTGCTGCTGCACAAAATAACAAGGACAGGCACCAAGGACATGCATTTGCATCTATTTCATTGTTACCACAGGCACACACAAATGACAAGGATAGTTATGCCTTATAAGCATGTGCTCATTATTGCAACTTAACAGCAACGACACTTCGCAATGGCACTGATGTCCTCTAAACAGTCTATACAAAAGAATCTGAATGGTGCTACACGAAATAACAAGAACAGTACCAAGGACATGCATTTGTATCTACTTCCCTGTTAACACACATAAATGAAATCACTTAGGTGTCTTCGGTGGTGGGCTGCTGGCATAGAAAAGGAATAGTAGAGAAATTAAAGTAAGTCATCCTTAGTCTAGGGTTATGCTTGCAGACATAAATATTGCATAAAGATCAAAGAGCATTATCGTTTTCGAATTCTAACAACTGTGATTAAACAGTTTACACCAGTTGTTCCAGAATAACTAGCCAACTTATAAGCTAGGTCAGCCATAGACATGGCTATATAATCACAGATCTTCCAGGGTATCACGACGGGAGAACAAGTACTACACACCTAGGATAAACCTGTTCACCATAGACACCAGCCCCTGCAGGAAATCTTGGCTCCAGGTGAGAGCGTCACCACTTGTCCTCCCATACACTTCAAGCTAAACAGCCCTGCTAGTCTCCCTTGTCCCATGCATAATTTGATCTCCAGATCTCTAGATGCATGAATTAAGCCACACTTTGTCCATCTAACTCTGTCTATCTAGCCTTTTTCTCATCGTCTTTGATTGAGAGTTTGCTGCAACTCCTTTCAAAAAACCCACACTCTTGAGCATCAACTTCTACCTGCACTCTAGCCAGTTTCATTTCATTGTCTTCAAAAACTGCTATTTCATCCTTCAAACCAAAGCAAATATGACTTCTTTTTGCATATGGTAACTGTGTGTTTCCACGAAGTACTGAAATTCCAGGCACCAGAGTCCACTCCAGCCACCTGGAGACCTCCTCTCGTACATTTCACAGCTCATGGCACTTAAAAAAATAAAACGAAAGAAAGAAAGAAAGATGCCCCTGTGTCTCATGCTTCCCCCCTCAAAAGATACAGCTCTCATCTTCCACAACGGCTGTCCTTCTCACATCAGATTAGCATCCATCCATAAGCAGTTTGCACAACATAGTATGCAGGATCGTTTGCAGATAATGTTTGGCATGGAATTATTTCTCTCTAAGAAACGTCGTAATGGAGGTGACCAAAACTATGTACTGTGCAGCTTCAGATCTAAACTAATTGGGTATTACGACTTTCTTATCCGTCTTTTCTTTGACATCTGTGAATATGACTATCTCACAATGCCATACATGATTTCTCAACTTTTTATCAATAAATCCTTTTCTTTCTTCTTTCTTTTAGCAATATATTTCTCTAGCCCACCACAATATTGGTATCTGAACATCATATGGCATTGTGAAACACAGTGTCTTCTAAAGTGAAGCTACATGTTGTGAGAGAAGTGAGAAGTGTGGAATATATGAAAGATATTAAGATGAGTTGCTAGATGACTGATTCTAGTCTTACTGAGGTTTTATATGAGCATGCAAGACAAACAGCAGATGAATAACCCCAAAATTGTAGGATCGCCGTCAGGTTAAGTCACCGCAGTCAAAAAAGAGTTTTCAATACCTGCTCTATTGATCAACGTTACAAAGGACAGACAAAAGCAACCATATCATCTATTTGTCCACACAAAAACATTTCAACTTTCCATTGAAATTTGTCTTCCTCCCATCAAATAATTCCATACCCACTTATCCTTATCATCGCATTTGCAACTCTATAGTCTGCCGATTTGAGAATTTCGCTCAGTTTCAGCTACTACTACAACAATAAATCCCTTAACTTGTATGAACTAAACACAGATCCATAATCTTCTGGTAGAATTTGAGCTATATTAACACAGTGCTGCAAAAGTTACAATGTGTAAAAATGTTCAACTATTATGAGAACCAATGCAGTGATGAGGATGTGAGGTCATGCATGTGGGGGGCAGATCCCAGATGTTAATGTGTTAAACCAGGAGCTTCCCCCCTCCCCTCTACACTAATTTCCTTTCATCAGTCACATATGACTAAATTTACAGCCGCACTGGTATGACTACGTAGATCTGCCACTCATAAGTTAAAAAAAAAAAAAAAAAGCATGTGACTACGATCACCGTGCCCTAGATATAGATTCGAAGCACAATTTTAGAAAGGCAAAAGGAGGAGTTTGCAAAGAATCACGGAAGCAAACCGAACCGATCAAATTAAGGCTTTTGGGGGAGAAATCAACTGCTGAGACGGCGGCAGGCGACTCCACCCAAGAACGCAGCCGCCGCCACGACGGCTCCTCCCGCAAGGGTCATCCAGCTTAAGTTGCCCTGGTCATCAACGCGACCGCCCTCCGGTAATGGCGGCGCCGTGGGCTGCGCGATCTCCTCGACAGGTTCCGGCGGAGCTTCGGGGAAGTCTGGCTCTGGTTCGGGGGGGTAACCTTCCACATCGAAGAATCCTCCGGCGGCGGCGCCGCCGTTGAAGCCTAGGTCCCACATAATCCGGGCAGACACCAGCAGAGTCCCGCAGAGCCTCCCGGACGGCCTCCGCAGGGGCAGCGCCAGGGCCTCCGCGGCCCGGCCGGCGGCGGCGCGAACAGAGGATAGGGGGAGGAGGGCGGAGCCGACCAGCCTCGGGGGGTGGAAGGGAAGGCGCGAGGGGCAGAGGACCTCGACCGTGACGCAGGAGGAAACATCGTCGAGGGCTCTGCGGGAGAGGGGGAAGTAGAGGCGCTGGCGAGCGACCGGGCGGTCCCCGGCGGCGCGGGCTCTCTGCTTGAGGACCGGATCAAGCCAGGCGACGGCGTAGTAGTGCTTCGCCTCGGAGGGGGCGCTCTTCACGCCGTCGAGGGAGAGGAATGTGAGTTCCAGCACCGCCGCGGCTGCCGCTTCGCCGGCGGGATCGCCGGGAGACATTGCTTCCAGCGAGCGAGCCGCACTTGCCCGGAGGGCTTTGTACGGGAAGTTGGTCGGCCGTGCTTGAGTTAAAAAAAAAAAGAATTTTGATTTAAAACTTTTTTTACTTTTATTTCCTTTTTCATAAGAAGATTATTTTGTAGAGTATATCTACTCAAATGATCATATTGTTTATTATTTTTAATTTTAAAATTTTGATTAAAATGTTAGGATGTGTTTGGCAAAACTTATACTTGAAAGTTACTTTTGACTTCCACTTCTTACATAGAATCAGTTAAGGGAGAGAGGTTATAACTAATTTTTAATTTGTTAGAAAAGTCAACTCTCTTATAACAACCTCACTTTTTCACTAATCTTAAAAGCGATTGTAACTTTTGGTTGGAAGTCAAAACACAAGAAAAATATCACATAAATGGCTTTCAAGATCCCATGGTTCCATAAAAAAATAACTAAATAGAAATGCAAAAATACTTCCAAATAGAAGTTGCGCCAAACATGGCCTTAGATTAATTTCATATAAACCATATTTATATGCAAAATAGCAAAAATGTTATTGTTACTTACACAATATCATATGTATCCTTCTTATAAGATTATAGTATCATAAATGTCATTACCGTCATCCTCCTTCCACTTAACCAAATCAGACATAGGTAAAGTATAATTAGAAGTGAAAAATCTCTTATACCCCTTAGTTAACTCTCTCTCCCCTTCCCTCTCTCTCTCTGCGGGACTGCATCTCTCTCTCTCTCTCCCCCTTCATGACAGTAGGCTTTCTCTTTCGCGCCGCCATAGCCCCATTGCACACAACAACGTTGGCCTCGGATCCCTGCCATCCCAAGCATCTTCCTCACCATTGCTGCCACCACCCTTTCCCTCTTCTCGCCCTTCTCTCCTCCTCCTGCACACACCATAACCCCACCACAAATGGTAGCACGAGCCTTGAGAATTAGGTGTGCCAAATTGGTGAAGGAATCCACGATCGGAGTTGGGGGGTTTACCTTTTCCTCGTAGTAGCCGAGGAGGCTAATGCTGTGGGGGTGGTGGAGGTGGAGGAGGACCTCCAGTTCTTGCCGGAAGGTGCAGTGGAGGCGCTCGTTGCCGCTACTATTGTGATGGATCTACACCATACCGAGTGAGGCAACCACTGTCAAAGAGCCGAGCTCGGTAGACGGTACAGAAGGCCCCCTCCCTAATCATGGCTGAAGAGAAGTCCTTCTTCATGTCATCTACCTCCTTCCACCTTAACTTTTGAGTAGTCGAGGCTCCCGTGCTAAGGTCGTTTTCCTCCTCTGCTTTTTTGGGTTCGCCCTTAGTCATCGGCTCTATGGGGGGTTTGGGTCGTCGATGACCCTCACGATCGTCTTCCACTTCTCCACATCTCTCCCTACTTTCTCTATTGTTGACCACCACAACGACCTCCAAGAGAAGGTGGTGGTCATCTTGGGCACCTCATGTTGCTGTAAGGACCTTGAATAGTTCATGAAGAGGACAAGGTGGCCACCACGAGGAAGGTCCTCTAGCGACGGTGGTGGAGGTACTCTCTCTCCTCCCGTGACGATGGTGGGGGCGGATGTCCTCTGCGGCGGCCTAGTGTGGTGCTAGTGGTGGGGGTAGAGGTCCTCCAGTGATGGTGGTGCTCTCTCTCCTCCAGCGAGCGATGGTGGTGGTCCTCCAACGCTCTCTAGAGGTGTTCTCTCTCTCTCTCTCTCCTCCAGTGAGGGTGGTGGTCCTCCAGTGCTCTATCTATCTATCTATATGTACGTGTGTGGATGCAATTTAGTCATTTGCTCTTATGTCTGTTACTTTCTAACAAATATAGAGAATATTCTTGGCATGTTCTGACGACAGCCAACGGAGCTTTACCTTAATGGCATTTATGATAATATAATCCTATAAAAGAAGGATATATATGATACTGTATAAGTAAAAGTGACATTTTTAATATTTTGGATGTAATGATGGTTAATATAAAATTAACCCTAAAACTTTTTAGATGGAGACGAGATATTCTGTGAAACTCTTTAGTTATCAGGCTGAAGCCTGAAATCTTTGAGAATATAAAAATATTTTTAATTAGAAGTTGTGTTTTTTTTTTTTTTGAGAATTTGTAAAATTATTTATTTAGCTCCGTCTAAGTCACTTCTAACAGTAGGTGCTTCTTTTTTAAGAAAGAAAAGATGCACTGAAAACATAAGACAATTTCCTGCCACGTGTTTATCAAAATTGAATGGAAGTTGTAGCGGTCGAAAATTGGTCGGACTACGGTGACTGTCCGATCGAAGATCCAGACTACTCCGATAGAATTTGTTTGAGATGGAAACGTTCATGATAGAACTTGCAAGAGGGGAATAGAGACATCAATGGGGCCCCTAGTCTATTGGAGAACAAGACTCACCGATGCCTAAGTTAGGCGCCAGAAGATGGGATCTTGCTAGAGATTTTTTGTGCTCAAAATGGCATACATTGTATCAGAGAAGATCCAGTGACTATATAGTCCTCCTCTCCCAATGCGTCCTAGGGACGGTTTCCTCTTAAAGGGTGATTTGCCCACGATCAGATCCCCTTGATTAGGGAGATCATAGGATAATAGGTATGGAAATATTCGCCTACAGTCGTGGGGGGCAGACTGTGCGGACCTACTGTAAGTAGGCAGTTGCGTCCGAAAGATCTGTCGATGTGGAGGTGCGAAGGGTCGGCCCTCGGAGGGGAACCTTCGCTACCGCAAGGGACCATGGGAGGGGTCTTCCAACCCCATGTCCGTGGTCTTTGTCAGGTTGAGCTGTCGATAGAAGAGATTGGAGGGCAGCAATCTCTTCCCCGAGCCTCGGGGGGCTTAACCGAGATCCTAGAGGGTCTCGGGAACAACTATTGGGCGTAAGGAATGGAGATTTGGACTTGATGGTTCCGGAATTCTGCCTCTATCATGCGGGTCAGGGTACCGCATGCCACGTGTCCCCTTGCACTTGCTTCAATGGGTAGTAGGCCTTTGGGCCCGTGGGTTAAATGGGCCTCATTGGGCCAAACCTGATCACCCCTTATGTAATTACGTAATCAAATCGCTCTTGATAATTTTTATTTTTACTCCAATATAAGAAGTTCTAATTTAAAAGTGTGTTAAAAGATAAAAACAATAAAAACTAGTAGTTAAAGGACAAAAACAACAAAAAAATAGATAAAAAAGCTTTCAAGATCTGATGTCCTTTGTTAAAAATAATTGAGTTGAAACCTGAAGAAATCCAAAAAAACCAAACACAATCCACATATATGACTTCAAAGTCCTAGCGTCTTTTCTTCAAAATAATTAGAGTCTCGATATGATTTATCCAGGAGTATGGGCCAGATCTGTTATGGAAGCCCAGTTTGACCTAACGTTTGGGAATTGAGATCCTCTATCCTTTTTTTTCCTTTTACATCATTTGTACATCATTTAATTCTATTAATTCAAAATCTAAAAACAGCTTTTCCCTTTCTAAACCTCACTTCTCTCCTACTACAATAGATGACCCTAAAAGATTAAAAAGAGTGCAAATTTATAAAGAGGAAGTGGAATAAAATATCTCAATCCCCAAAGTGAGTATCTCCTAAAAGCAATCAAAGGACCGCCTATTCTTTTATTAAGAAATGATATTAATTTTGAATGACCTCTAGCGTGACTAGGCATTTTTGTTATTCTTCGCTGTTTACTATATGTCCTTCTATCTTATGTTCGATGAACGATGAAAATGTCACCACTAATGTAAAAGGATATTGAAGAATTTATCAACATGAAAATCTAGTGGTTCTCACTCCCTCTTTAATTGGGTATGGAAAATGGCTCACTTTAAGACTCTCGAGGGCATGCCAGCTAGACGATCCAATCTTTACATTTTAACACCACGAGCTTATGATCAAGAAGCTCACCCTTTTCACTCCTAGTTATTTTTGTAAGTAATTAAAGAGATGCTTATCTGGCCTAACAATAGCTCAATCTTTAACCTTATCCTTTAAAAATTGTGCACTCTTAGTCTTATTTATATAAAAAAAGAGATATGCAAAGCTAAAAGTTATGAGATGATACTATGTATGAACATAAACTTTTTTTTTTGAACAATATCATAGCATCATTACTCGTTCAAACAAAGGTCCGGTGCAGTGCTGCCGGAGAGCGCGTCTTCATAGGCAGCAACAACAACAAGGGTTTGGAGACATATGCCGGCAGATGCACACGGGACCACAAACACCTTCGAAGGATTTCAGGATCCCAGGATGGGATGTACCCCGAGCTGGTAGGTGCAGTACGAGGAGACTGTCGGAGACGAAGCTGAGGACCAGGAGCCAAAAAAAGGAGAGGGATGGGCGGCAGCAGAGGGGAGAGGAAGTAGGGTGGAGGCGAAGGGGGAGAGTACATCAACAAGGAAGGGGGGTGGGCGGCGGCGGCCCTAAAAATTTTATTCAGTGAGGTTATTCGGACATTAAATTATAAGTATGACTGAGTTAGTAAAATCTTAGATTGGACCGTGTAGGTCCTAGATTGGACCAATATAGATCTGAATTGAATTGGTAAGATTCCGGACTAGACTGTGTTAGACTCGGTTAATGGATTTGACAAAATCCAATAAGATTTTAAAACTCCATTAAATTAACGTTGCTTTTAAAAGAGGCAAGAAATTTTATTCCAAAAACATAAATATGTATAACTTCTCTCAAGGTGGCTCTTAAAATTTCTCTCTTTAAAGCATTCGGCATGTGAAAATGAATTTTGTGAACTAAGAGGTAAGAAAGGAGGTTTTAAAAAATGGTACGAAGGTGGGTATGTAATTAAGTTTCATTCCTAACTTGGTGAGACATGAGAGTTGTAACTAATAATATATAATTAATAAGATGGGGTGAAAAAAAACAGACAGATAATAAGATATATAATGAGACTCAAAAGTAGGTGTATCCTTATGCTTTCCTGAAATTAGTTAACTTGGTTTAATCTCCTTTTCTTTACTCTCCAGTAACACCTTTAAACTTCTGAAATAGGACGAATGAAGACTTGTTTGTTGTGCTGTAAAATGTTACAAAATTTTAGGTATAAAATCATCGATTTTAAAATCAACAAAAATAAAATCCTTGACTTTAAAACCATTAGTTTTGAAATCATCAAACGGTGATTTTGGACTGAAATTGGAATAAGAGGATTTTAAAAATTAATTAATTTTAAAATACAGTAATTTATAAAATATCAAACGTGTAAAAAAATAATGTAAAATAATTTACAACACTTCGATTGTTTATAATATTTTATGACCCTCCAAACAACCCTAAGCCGATATCTGGATACCATTTTTATCCCTACCAGTAATTTATAAAAACTACAACTTAGTGGATTCTAGTCGCCTCTTGCGACTCAAACGTAACAAGGATCCATGCACCAGCAAATGGACCCTAGGTGGTGTTAACGGTTATTTTGTTTGGGTTAAACTACCGCAATTAATTAATATCCGGTAAAATATCATATATAAAACGGTATTTTTTTAATCACACACCCAAATATTCCTAATGCAACTTTCTCTCTTAAATGGAAACGTAACAAGGATCCATGCTCCACCAAATGGACCCTGGCTGCTGTCAAGGGCTTTGTTTGAGTACGAGGGTGCACCTAAGTTTAGACAAAATGATCTAGACATCTCATTCCTATTTTTTTAATCACACACCCAAAGATTTCTAATGCAACTTTCTCTCTTACATGGAGCGAGTCTATTATCTATTAATAGAGAACGACAAGAGGCGTATTATGATGAGTCTGTTAAGTGCAGATACAAATGAGACTTGGTAAGTACTGAGATAGGAAGAAGGTATTCCTTATCTTATATACAAAAGCAAATCTCTCTCATTGTTACGAGAATGGCATTACGTAGTTCCGGATGGAATGTGTGCTCGATGCATCGATCTTATCTGACCCTAATGTGCACTTTAGACGATCTCTATTCTATTGATATGACTAGTTGCAATTTTGTACAATGCACGGCCAGTCAATATATTTGAATAAAAAATTATAATTAATATAAGTAAAGTTAATCTTTTATATTTTTTGAAAATATGAATGAAATAATTATAGAAAAATATATATTCATAAATACAAATATTTTTTCTATGAATATTAGACTAGTTGTTTGATAAACATTAAAAGTTCAGAACCATTACCTTTAATTGAAATAAGGATTGATAGAACATACTAAAAAGTGAAATGAAGATTATTATTGTTATCGCATTAGATTATTCCAATAAATGTTATCTTGAAATATAAATTGAGAGAAAAATGAGAGAGAGACTGGTCTTGTTAATAAAAAAATTAGTTATTATTATCCCACGTGACTATCCCAATAATAATAATAAATATCAAAATTTATTATTATTGTCTCAAAAGATTGTCCCAATATTAATAATAACAATAACAACAACAAGGAGAACAGTAATAACAACAACAACAACAACAACAACAACAATAATAATAATAATAATATGACTGAGAAAAGTGAGAGAGAGACTGGTCTCATTATTATTAATAATAATAATTTTAAAAATAATAATAATATCAAAATTCATTATTATTGTCTCATGAGACTATTCTAATAATAATAATAATAATGACGATGATGATGTCAAAATTAGTTATTATTATCTCAAGATATTGCAACAATAACAACAACAATAATAATAGGGGATATAAAATTGGAGATAAAAATATTAATAGCGAGAGAAAAAAATGTGAAAGAGGAAAAAGAGAGATAATAATAAATATAATAATAATAATATCAAAATTAGTTATCATTATCTTATGAGACTATTATTTTGATATTATTTTTTAATAATAATAATAATATCAAAATTAGTTATTATTATCTCATAAAAATATCATAATAATAATAATAATCATATCAAAATTATTTATTATTATCTCATAAAAATATAATAATAATAATAATATCAAAATTAGTTATTATTATCTCATAAAAATATCATAATAATAATAATATCAAAATTAGTTATTATTATCTCATAAAAATATCATAACAATAATAATTTAAAATTAGTTATTATTATCTCAAAATATCGCAATAACAATAACAATAATAATAATAATATGGGACAAAAAAAAGGAGATATAAATATTAATAGGGAGAGAGAAAAATGTGAAAGAACATAATAATAGTAGTAATAATAATAATCATATTTAGGTAAAGTGTAAGGATTGAGGTTTCAGATCCGGTTATCGGGTCTATTTTTGGCGGCGTACCCCTTGGTTTGGGGCCTTGTGGGCCTAGAGAATGGGCTCAAGCTCGACGTGATTTTGAACAACGTCGGCTTAGGGGGACGCCATTTATGAGTCATGCAGGGGAGTCACGTAGGCGACCGTTGAGGCGCAAGTGCACGGCCTCGGTCTGATCGTCTGAAAGACATCTTGGATGACCGACGCCATTCAGAGGTCTACCAGTGTACGACCATATCTCGTCATCTGAACGGTGTCTACGGCCCTCTCTCCTTCCCCTCATTCCCTCCTTCACTCCCCTCCGAGTCCCTCTGAATCACATTCCTTTCCCCTCCCCCCTTCTTTCCCTTCTACCACTCCGACGCCCCTCTATCTCCCACCACTACCACCACCATCTCCTCCGTAGAACTGCATTTTTCGAACTGCAGTCGACGTCCCGCGGAGTGACGGCGTCTACGGCGACACCGGCGGCGGCTTGTGGCGCGACGGTTCGGCAGCAAAGAGCAAAGAGGAATTCAAGCTAAACCGGTAGGGGGACGATTCTTGCACGTGATTTGGTTGTTTTATCCATGTTTCCTGCTTTGGAGCATGTTGTGTGTGTGGAGATTTCGGGTAGAACAAGCATGTTTAGGGGAGGGCTTTTCGATGAAAATGGTCATTTTTATGAAATGGAGTTCGGTGTGATCTTTAATCGGTTATTTGCATTCTCCCCTACTTCTTCCATTTTTGGCATTTTTGGGTGTTTTGGGGAGGAGTGGGACCCTCGGTTTTGGCTCGGTGGATGTCAGTTTCGAGCATTAAATGGCGTCGAGACCAGGTGACGCCATTTAGAATGGAGTCGACCAGGGTCGTCGCTATTTAACGACCCATTTTTCCAATTCCTGAGGCTAGCGTAGGATAAAGAGCCGAATGACGCCAGTCACAGACGACGCCATTCATACCAGTATTCATGGGTCCCAGCGCCTATAAGTAACCAAATTTGTTTGGGGGTCTTGAATGACATCAGCCACGGCGACGCGATTCAAAACAGTACCATGTTAATTCTTGAAATTATCATGTATGTATCTTGTTAGATCTTGGAATCATACATTGGAGCGGGGATTTCTACGTGAGTGGATCGCACTGTGTTGTGTTTTGTGTGACTGTGGACTCAGAGTGACAGTTGTTAGCGCTTAGGCACATTGCGTTAGCGTAAGGGGAGAGGGGGGGCACAATACTAGTGTGGGTGTGGTAGGGTGACGCTGATAATTATACATTCTTGGGCATTAACTGATTAAAATTATGTATTACACTCATGATTTTATATGCACAATTATAAGGAATGATAGATAATTTTGTGCTCTTTCCAACGATACCCATTTTGTTGAATTCCGAATTAAAAACATCATCATTTCATGTGAAAAATTGAGTGTAGCGTATTTGTGGGTTTTCAACAAAGTCAAGATATAATAATTTTACTTGAGCATAATTGTTATTTTGTTCACCCAGAAATCTAATTTTAATGTATTTTGTGTAAACAGAACATAAAGAACATATGGCGCAGTTGGTTGGACTACTTGATGCCTGTTGGAGTTACCCGAGTTCAAATCGCAGTAATAATGTTTATTTTTTTGCACGGGATAAATGTCAAGATATTTTGGAAAAGAAAATCAATAAGAATGATGCCCTAACTTTTTCTCTAATGAAGCCACAAGAAGGAGCCGCCGCCCTCCCCAAATCCTCCTTTCCTTTTTTCTCTCTCCTTCCTTTTCTCTCTCTCCTTCTCTTTTTAAAAGATCTAAACCCTTCTTTATTTGCTATTCTTCTTCTCTCCATCTTTCTCTGCTACAGTACCCATGGTACAGTAGCAACTACAGTACCGCAGTACTGTAGCAACGTCCCCCCCCCCCCCTCCCTCTCTCTGGCTTTCAATCTCTCTCACTCTCTAGCTTTCACTCTCTCTCTCTCTCTCTACATCTCTCTCAAACTAGCGGTTGCTAGAGGCTAGAGGTGGACTCGAGGCACTGCAACTGACCATTTGAAAGAATCCAAAATGGCCAAGAATCCACTCGAAGGGCTGCGGCGGTTGCAAACACTAGTTTTCTTTTTCTATCTTTTCTCTCTCTAGTTTTTAAGTTGTCTGTGTTACATAACATTTAAAATATTTTTTGTAAACGTTGTCTTCTGAGAGTCATTATTTTTCTATGTTCAATGTCTCTGTAAAATTTCATGAAGTTATGATTTCATTTGATGGTAGTTTGTTTCGAACAAGTAGCATTTTCTCCATCTTTTTTCTCTTCAGCTCTTTCTTTTTCTTCTGTTGACATCACTCAAATTTTGTATTCTTCTGTTATTTAATATTTTAGGGATAGTCTTAGTTCAGTAGATGGTCTGATTATACTCGTCTAGGGGTGCTCCTTTTGTAAGTTCATAGTAAGTTCAGTTAATTTCAATTCTTATCTATCAAATCATTATGTTCCCTTTTCTTTTATCTCTGTTTTTCCTCTAAAAACTCAAGGTTTTCAACTTTAAAAATTTATCTCTATAGATTCAACCCAATCTCACCACTTGCTATTTTTCAAATAATTATATATCAAAATTGAAATTTCAAGATTGATGTTCGAATATGCTTAACAACACATAATTTCGAGCGATCAGACACCTAGTTGGAGAGGGTCACCTGGTATACCCCGAAGTATAGCTAGTACCGGTGTGGGAGTGTTACACTGCGGAGTGTCACTCGCGGTTGGGAGGAAGCAGAACCACCTAAAGCTAGACAGGCCAGAATAGCCAGCGCGCTATCCGAAAGATTGCCGCTCCGTCCCAGCGAGTCGATGTTTTCCAGTGTTCGGTTGCGTGGTTTGTATTTTTAGCCGAGACGCTAGTTGTGAACTCTAATGTTGAGTTTGGTTGCTTTAGTTATTTTGAAGTTGTGTATATTGCATTTGCGAATGCATGTGTTTACTAATGCTGGGACTCGTTCCATTTACTTGTTTACAATTTTCCTTTATATCTACGGTTACTTGATAGTATTTTCGGGAGGTGGGGATTAGGTGATCCCGACTGAGCTCATTTTTGTGTGGCTCACGCTCTAACGTTTCAAGTGTGGACCTCTCGGCGAGCGTTAGCGTGTGACTTTCTTTCTGGTATGCGGACTAGTAGCTATCTCAATTCCGGAGTATGTCCCGATATTGTTGTACCTTTTTCCTTTACTTATGCATACTTAATTTCTATGGACCTTGTAATTATTGTTGGATTGTATATAGAGGTTGATATTGAACGTCTTGCGCATTTGTATTTTTCTTGTGGTCCGTGAGATTGTTTTATTTAGCCGTATTTAGCATTTACTTTTCTAGACGTATTGTTGAGATTCGCGTCGTTACACAGAGAGAGAGAGGAGAGAGGGAGAGAATTAATGAGAGATAGTAGGGAGAGAGATAATTAATGAGAGAGAGGGGAAGAGAGAGATGGTGAGAGAGAATTAATGAGAAAGAGGAGGAGAGAAAGAATTAATGAAAGAAAATTAATAGGAGATATAGATATTAGTAGGGAAGGGAAAGAGCCAGAATTTAAGAGGAAACAGAGAATTCTTGTGTTGACAAATGGCACCAGAGAATTCTATTTTATATTTATAATATAGATGTATGGCTAATTAACATATTTGAATAAAAAATTATAATTAATATAAGTGAAGTTAAACTTTTATTTTTTTGAAAGAATGAATAAAATATATATAGAAGAATATATTTCAGAAATACTAGCATTTTTTTCTATGAATATTAATTAGTTGCCTGATAAACATTAAAAGTTCAGAACCATTCTATTTAATTGAAATATAGATGGAGAGAGAAAACTAAAAAGTAAACTGGAGATTATTATTATTATCGCATTAGATTATCCCAATAAATGTTGTGTTGAAATATAAATTGGGAGAAAAATGAGAAAGAGACTGATCTCGTTAATAACGAAATTAGTTATTATTATCTTATGAGACTATCCTAATAATGATAATAAATATCAAAATTTATTATTATTATCTCAAAATATTGTCCCAATATTAATAATAATACTAATAACAATAACAATAATAATAACAACAATAATAATAATATGAGTGAGAAAAGTGAGGGAGAGAGAGACTGGTCTCATTAACATTAATAATAATAATATCAAAATTCATTATTATTATCTCATGAGACTATCCTAATAATAATAATGATGTCAAAATTAGTTATCATTATCTCAAGAGATTGCAACAACAACAATAATAATAGGAAATTGAAAAATTGAAAATAAAAATATTAATAGGGAGAGAAAAAAATGTGAAAGAGGAGAAAGAGAGATAATAATAATAATAATAACATCAAAATTAGTTATCATTATCCCATGTGGCTATCATTTTGATATTAATTTTTAATAATAATAATATCATAATTAATTATTATTATCTCAAGAGATTGCAACAATAGGAACAAGAATAATAATAGGGGATATAAAAATTGGAGATAAAAATATTAACGACAACAAGCGTATTCTGAGGAGTCTGTTTAAGTGCTGATATAAATGAGACTTGGTAAGTATTTAGAGAGGAAGAAAGTATTTCTTGTTGATAGAATTACTTAATTACGGATAGAATGTGTGTTATATGCATCGATCTTAGATCCGACCCAAACGTCCACTTAATGGATCTCTATTTTATTGATATGATGAGCATGAACTCTAGACTCCTGCCAGTGGCAAACTGCTCTTTTATATCTTTTGAAGTGTCCATCTACATAAACTGGGAGCCCAAGCGCAGCACCTTGCGTCGCTTAACCTCTTCCTTCTCCTATGGTCCGCACGCCCCGCCTCACCATGGAGAAGCCGAACAGCTTCACCACCTTCGCCTCCCTCCTCCCTCTCCTGCTGCTGCTCTCTGCGAGCCCTCTGGTTCTTTGTGGAGAGGATGCTGCCGGATTGAAGACGTATATAGTCCACGTGAGAACACCGGCAGGGACCGTGTTCTCCACCTCCGACGCGCGGGAAGAGTGGCACAGATCGTTCTTGCCCCCGACGGCCGCGAGCTCGGCTGCTCCAAGGATGGTTTACTCGTACGGGAACGTGATGAGCGGGTTCTCTGCGAGGCTGACCAGCCAGGAGCTGAAGGCCATGGAGGAGAAGGAAGGGTTCCTGCGCGCACACCCCGAGGGGACCTATACCCTGAAGACGACCCGCACGCCCCAGTTCCTGGGATTGCAGGGGAACGTAGGGTACGTCAAAGGGTCCTCCTTCGGCGAGGGCGTCATCATCGCCATGCTTGACACCGGCGTCGTCCCCGATCACCCTTCTTTCAGCGGCGACGGGATGCCCCCTCCTCCCGCCAAGTGGAAGGGCCGCTGCGACTTCAACGCCTCTCTCTGTAACAACAAGATCATCGGAGCAAGGACGTTCCTTCAGGCGGCAATTGGCCCCAAGCGTCGTCCATGGACTCCGGATCCTCCCTTTGATGAAGACGGCCACGGAACCCACACATCCAGCACCGCGGCGGGGCAGCTCGTGAGTGGCGCGCAAGTGCTCGGGAACGCCCGGGGCACCGCCTCGGGGATGGCCCCCCGAGCCCACCTTGCCATCTACAAGGTCTGCAATGAGGTAGGATGCTCAGAGAGCGATATACTGGCGGCGATGGACGCCGCCGTCGAGGAAGGAGTTGACGTGCTCTCGATGTCCCTCGGCGGGGGCTCTATGCCGTTCTGCGATGATGGGGTCTCAATTGGCGCCTTCGGTGCCATGGAGAGGGGAGTCTTCGTGAGCGGCGCGGCCGGGAACGAGGGGCCCTCGTCGAGGACGCTCTCTAACGAGGCCCCCTGGGTCCTGACGGTGGCGGCAAGCACCATGGACAGAAGCATAAGGGTGACAGTGAGGCTCGGCAACGGGGTAGAACTGAACGGGGAATCCCTCTACCAGCCACGCGACTTCGCCAGCACGCAGCTGCCGTTGGTGTTCGCGGGGGCGAGCGGCAAGCACGACGCCTCCTGCGGGGACGGCTCGCTGGACGGCCTGGATGTGAAAGGCAAGGTGGTGCTGTGCGAGCAAGAAGGTACGCTTGACAGCATAGACAAGGGGCTAACCGTGAAGAAGGCCGGCGGCGCCGCCATGATCCTGATGAACCAGGAGGCGGATGGGTTCAGCATTCTCGCCGACGCCCACGTCCTTCCGGCGTCGAACATTGGGTACCAGGACGGATGCTTGGTTAAGCGCTACATCAACTCTTCCGCCTCCCCGACGGCATCTTTAGTTTTCAAGGGCACCGTCCTCGGCACATCCCCCGCCCCGGCGATCACCTCCTTCTCCTCCCGCGGACCCAGCATTGCCGGCCCCGGGACTCTGAAGCCGGACATCACCGGTCCCGGCGTCGACGTCCTCGCCGCATGGCCCTTTCCGGTGGATCCCACTTCCACCGGGGGGATCACCGCCGGCGCCTCCCACTTCAACATCATATCCGGCACCTCCATGTCCACTCCTCACCTGAGCGGCATCGCCGCGCTGCTGAAGAGCGCGCACCCGGATTGGTCACCCGCCGCCATCAAGTCGGCCATCATGACGACAGCCGACGCCTTGGACCGCAGCGGCAGGCCCATCACCGACGAGAGGCGCCGCACGGCCCACCTCTTCGCCATAGGCGCCGGGCACGTCAACCCGACCAAGGCCGTCGACCCCGGGCTGGTCTACGATCTCGACGCCACGGACTACGCACGCTACCTGTGCGGGTTAGGGTACACGGACGATGATGTGGAGGCCGTCACCCGTCGCATCACCAGCTGCTCCTCCATGGGGAGCGTCGCCCCGGGGGACCTGAACTACCCCTCCATCTCGATCCGCCTCAGCCCGTCCAACACGTCGGCGACCGTGAAGCGGACGGTGAAGAACGTCGGCGAGCCGAACTCGGTTTACATGGCCGAGGTGCGTTTCCCCGAGGAGGTGGCCGTGTCTGTGGATCCCCGGACGCTGCGGTTCTCCGCCGCCGGCCAGGAGAAGAGCTTCACGGTGACGGCGAGGGCCCGCGGCGCCCACCGCGACGGGGAGGTGAAGGAGGGGCAGCTCGTGTGGTCGTCGTCTCCGTCCAAGTACGTGGTCAGGAGTCCCATCAGCGTCACCTTCGCATTATATTGAAGGAACGGATTAATATTTGTGCAGTTTTATTTTTCAATGCAGCCTTAAATTAATAGGATCATGGTTAATTTAAATTCATCTGTTACATTTTATATGAGTTAATTCATATATGCATATATAAATTTTCAAATAAAAATTTCATCTTTTAACTGAGTCATGAGATTATATCATGCGAGTGCGACCGTGTGTGGTTGCTGTCAATATGATACATGTGCAGTTTTATTCTTCATGCAGCCTTTGAACTTTCAAATAAAATTTTAGTACCTGTACATCCAAGTTTAGTTCAGAGGTAATAGCTCTTCTTGAAGAAGAGGTGATCCAACCGTACCCTCTAGTACAGCTATCTTGTTAAGACTTCACTCCAGGCATAGGGCTGACCTAACATTGTTAGCATACCGATTTTCATTTAGGTCATGAGATTACATGCACGACACAAATCTTTTGTTAATAGCACATATTAAAATTATTTTAATAGCATACATTAAAATTATTTATCACATGAGTAATACTTGCTACAATTTCCTCTTAATCGTTACAAGGGTATTGCATTAGGTAAAGGAAAAAAATTCAACCCTACGACAAAAAAAATCTGAAAAATCAAAAATTGTTATTGGGCTCCGCCCATTAAAAGTGCTTTTCACTGTTCATTAAGGTCGATTTTTTATTTTTGAAATTTTTTAGGTCATCGATCAGGCATTGCATTGACCAAATAGATGATCACCTCAGGGCCGACCTAAAAAAATAAAATTTTTTTTTTTTTTACCCACTGTAATGCCTCCATTGCGATTGGAGGAGAAGGCATTGCAGCAAGTATTATTCTTATCACATAATTACACTTTTGTTTTCATTTTTTTAAATGTTGATGAAAACATCCATGCTTAATACGTACCTGACTGTGTCATCTTCCCAACTTTTGATTACTTGACTAAAATTTTCATCCTTTAATTCAAAACATAAATCACAAAACTGCTTGGTTGATAATAAACTTAAAAGAACTATTAGCTGTAAATGGTCTTATTATTTTGCGTGTGCATGATTCAAACCTTAATGTGCCGAAAGAAATATTTTTTGTCCATTCCGGTTTAAAAATCATCACCTTAGTTCTTCTCCATTGCCTGTATAGACTATGACTAACTTAGATAGCGGAATAATTCCAGAGGCGTAGCCAAGATTTTTCACTTGGGGGGCCAAGGTCACCATAGTTGATTAAATTATTAGCTAGACGAAGGTAGACTTTATGATAGAATGCAGAAACCTTACTCTTTTTCTAGTAATATATATGAAAGCCATGATTAGTAGCATAGAAAATGTGTAAATACTAAACGGTCATGAATTTGCGTAAAACACAATAAAAATTGAAAAAATATGCTCCTAAAATGAATGAACACAAAATCCCCGACTCTTTGATTTTAAAATCCTTGATTTAGTTTCATAATTTTTGGGTGAAGCTTAAAATTGGATAACGTCATACAGTTTCGGAAATCCTCTAATTTACAGCATTATAAGCCTTAGAAAGTTAATCTTAATAAGCTTCAAACATAAGTAAAACATTGTTTAATTTATGACATTTTAAAATATTTTACCACATTTTATGCACATCAAGTAACCTCTAAGTCAGTTGCATAGTCATGCTGTTTTATAAAATGTTTTATATTTATGACTTGAAAAACTATACATACAACATAAAAAATTTCATTCTTAAGAAAAGGAAAATGTCAACCTTAATGCCGCTCCTTGTGCATATGTCACTGAAGTTTGATTCAAACTTCCCAGTATGAACTTTTATTTATATCTGTAGTGTATTGATTTCTTGTAGAATTAATAAAACTACAAGTCTACAATTTAAAACTAAAATATAAAATAAATTTATCAAAATAAAAATATAAAAATAAGAAATGAAAGATAGAGATTAGAGTGTTGTGAAATTAAGAAATTTACAAATAATAGAATTGCATTATTTTCACGATCAAAATGCCTTTACTAGCTCCACAGGAAAAAAAAAACTTAAAACTTGGATGTGTTGTCGACCGGGGTTGTTGGCATACGCGTACGCCTAAAGAAAACAGCAAAGCCCGCAGTAAAATTTCAAACCTATTAATTAGAATGGTAAAGCAGTAATTGTAATAGTAATATGAGGAAAAGAGTAAAAACCAAGAGGCCGGCATAACATAAACCAAATGGGAACGGGATCCGCTCCAATAGGATTCTTTTTTTGATCAGGGTGGCACAGTGGTTACAGTTAAGAGAGCACCAACTCAAAGAACTGGGTTTGGCTCCAAGAGGATTCACGGCCCTATCGCACCCTTGTACACATCCTAATCCTATCCAATTTTATTTGCAAGAATAACCGCTTTTGTAACTTCTTATTTTGGAATAAGTAATCTAAAAAAATTAATCATGTAACTCATTCTGCTATCAAAGAAATTTATAAGGAAAATAAAAATAAATTTTATCATTTAATATTTATAAAAATATTTTCATCCTTGTAGAGAAAGGCATTCTATCTCATCTCATTGATGTTAAAATCGAGAAAAGAACTAGAGTTTATTAGGTTGCCAAACGGATTCTAATTTAACTTTATCTTTTCAATTTGTGACTCCAGATACTACTGTATGGAAGATATACTTATTTCAACTTGATTTCCATGGATTATATTCGAATTTGGATAGCATTGAGCATCTAATTATTTTCAGTCCAACACATAATTATAGCATACAATAATCATCTTCATAGAATATAAAATGCATACGGTGCCAACATGTTTCAAATTAACAAACTTGCAACTTACCTGTAGACATATTTTTTCGTCATCTATTAGAGATCATATTGTAGGGAAATGTAACTAAAGTTGGGCCCCAACTAAAAGATTTTCATTTTTTTTGAATGAAAACTTTAATTAGTTAACTTAAAATAAAATAGGATGCAACTCTCACACATATTTCAATTATTATCCATGTTAGAATAAGAGATCGAGCATTTATAACAAAATTAGATATTTACTTCAATTTTGATTTATCTCCTACTTAAAGTGAATTGAACAACTAAATAACAAAAGAATTATTATTCAATATGCAATATTTTTTGACATATCAAATTAAAATTAGAACAAAAACTAAAATACACAGGCAGAAAATATTGACCAATGGCGTAGGTCCAATTAATGGGTTGTGGCCCATGATGAGGATTTTGGAGTAGTAGCTATAGCTTTTAAAAAAAAGAAAAATTTAGACATTGCAATACAATTAGTTGTCTCATCAAATTATGTGGGAAAGACAGAAGACCTCGTCCAAGGAATCTTGTCAAGGTCTGCATCTTTGGCTTTGTTTCTTGAGAGATCCTATAAAGCGGGGTCTCCTCCATTAAAAGGGCTTCATTTGATTGTATGTAAAATATAATGGGAAAGGAATATATTCCTTGATACTTACTGAACAAATATGTTCGTTGAAATATATTTCTATTCACCTGTTTTCTTGTTCTTGTAAAACTGTGACACCTTTAAAAAATCTTAGGGGTACAAGTGTAAAACTGTATATCTTTTAGTTTCAAAGGTATGTCCAAAAGGTGTATATGTCTTTAAGTTTTAAGAGTATAAGTATAAAACTATCACATCTTCAGTTTTAAGAGTACAACTGTACAAGTAAATTAAGGGTTTGTTTGCTTGTTGGCCCCTGAATTCCCCCTCTCCACGGCCTGCACTTGCCCACCCCACTCGGAAAATGTCCAGCGATTATAGGATGGATGCCAAAATCTTATTTTGATAATGGTTAAAGAATGGAATTTTCATTGGCCACCATTTCCTTTGAAGATTCTCAAAACTTGTACACGCAACACTGTTTATTATAACAAATATTCGTTTAATAAAGGTTAGAATATCTGACAGACACATTTTAATATCCACGTGATCATCCGAGAAACGAAAAATATGAACCACAAAATAAATATTCTATGTACCTATCCTATGTTAACCCTCAGGTATCAAGGTTGAAACTTCATCTTGGCAAGGATGCAACCTCTCACGCACCTCTCCTACATGGTAAATGTATTTGATTGTTCTTTCTTCTTTTACAAATCTAACGCTTTCCTTTAAATGTCTAACTATGTACATGTAATCATATTCATAATTAATTTATCGTAATTAAGAATTTTATAATGCACAACTCATTTTCTGTAAATGCAAAAGTATGTGCTAAATAACTTATTTCTCTAATTAAATAGCATTTGGTAAGAAAAAAATTGTCTTTTACGGGAATAGGGGATCATTTCTATGATTTGTCAGAACAGGGCACCGAAGACATTTTATGCATTAGGGGATCATGTGAAGCTTATTTAGTAATTAAGCTTTAATGAGCTTAAACATGACCTTGCATGCAATCTAGCCATACTCCTCTATCACCAGTGTTTGCAGCCATGTACGTAAAAAAAATTATATTGAGGTCATTTACATATTGTATGCAATCATTTTAAAGATCGAATGAAGAGCGAATAGCCCCCAAAAACTTTCCCCTTGTAAAAATTACGAAAAATACTCGAACTCAGCACTCGAGCCATCTAACACTTAAAAAAGCGAGACCATGTTTGTGGATGATCAAATCATGCATGGACACAACACAACGGGTATCTATACAGCTACAGGTGCTATTAGTATCAGGTGTACACTCTAAAACACAATAATCTTCTAATTTTGGAATTGTCAGTTTAAAAACTTTTAGTGCCGATTTCTCATTGTTTGGACTGAAAAGTAAAATCGGAAAAAAAATAGATGACATGGGTTTACAAACACCCTAAAAATATTAAAAGGTTTTGTTCTTTCAATATTCTAATTTTATCAGATATCATTTTTTCGTTAACTCCGCCCACCCAAAAAAAAAACTTCTTAGCTCCGCCACTGCGTAAGTACTAATTAGGTTATCTTTGTCCCACAGTCAAACATGTGCTTAGGGTGTTCGTCGCGCCGCGTTAGACTATTTGAGTTGTGCGAGCCTGTTTAGGCCTGTGCTTTGTGGAACTTAAAGAATCGGACACTTAACCCTCTTCAGCTTTTAAATTAAAATTATCCAACAAAGTAAAAGACGAGATATTTGAGATGCTTCCTGATGTAGACTGGATCTATCACGACCGGATTCCAGAACTGGAATCCGAAAAGAAGAGGATCCGGAGCTGGGCCGGATCGGTGTTCGAGGGGGCCTGACGGGGATCCGGAAGGCGAAGGACGCAGAGGCGGAGCCGGGGGTCCGATGCCGGAGGCGACTCGGAGCGGGCCTGCTGTTGGACAGTGAGCCCGGAGGCTCCTTCAGCGCGAGACCGGGTCTCCTGCTGCCCTCTTGGAGCGGGCTTTCTCTTGTACAGTGAGCCCGAAGGCTCCTTCAGCGCGAGACCGAGTCTCCTGGCTTGGATAGTGAGCCCGAAGGCTCCTTCAGCGTGAGACCGAGTCTCCTGGGAAGGAACGGCGGGGATGAGCTTCCTCCCCTCTGCTTGTCGACAGGCGGCGGAGTCGAAGCCGAAGGTCCGAGGCCGGGGGCGACTCGGAGCGGGCTTGCTCTTGGATAGTGAGCCCGAAGGCTCCTTCAGCGCGAGACCGAGTCTCCTGTCTTGGGGCAGCCGGCGTTCGGCGTCGAGACCAGGGAGATGAATCCGAGGTCGGCGGCCGAGACCGACTCGGGGAGGTCGGCGATGATTCGAACCGAGCCCCTGCAGGAAGGAAAGAAGAAGAAGAACCAGTCAGCAGGAGTCCCGGGCGTCAGCCCTGGGGAACCCCCTCCGACGGTCAAGTTAGATCCTGAAGAAGATTCGATTCAGAAGGCAGGAAAGAACAGCTTTAATACTATTCGGACAGAAGTCCTTTAAGGGTTTCGGAAGCTTAGGGAGGCATCCGTTTTTCCCACCACCATTTGGCCATAAATAGCGAGGTATTTATAGCAGAGGATAGCGGATGGTTAATGGTGGTAGCCGATATAGGACTAAACGATGGTTTACTGATAAACCGCCATAGTGCCCGATCCGCCACCGGAGTGGGCCGGATTCGGCTGCCGGGCCGAAGGGGGTTGGGCCGCTGATGGGCCGAAGCCTGTTGGGCCGGGAGCGACGGTGCCGCTTATGGGCCGAAGGCTACTGGTGGGCCGCTGGCGGGCCGAAGGCTCCCGGAGAGCCTGGTACTGCTGCTGTTGGGCTGAACGGGGTTGGGCTTGTCTCAATGGGCCGAATCGGATTCTGCCTCATCACTTCCCATATGAAACAAAGAATATTATCAATTAAGAGAATGCTTTGCAACTTCAATTTCCAACATAAAACTCGCAATATTATCAATTGAGAGAATTCTTTGCAACTTCAATTTCCAACATATTGTTTTCTCTTAGACGCAACTAAAGTACACTATCGGAATTAAGATCGAAGTGGGCGTCTGCAGTCCTGAATGATCGTGAACGTGCTCCAGTGAGCATTCGGATGAGTAATTCAAACCCCAATTAACAATGAAACCGGATCTTCTCTGTGCACCGGTTAATTGAGTTCGGTCAATGCACTGAGGATGAAGGATTTGAATTTTTAAAAAACCTCTTTCCCGTCGCGCTAAAAGTTCGATGGGCCGCACCCTTCTCCTCAGTGTACTTATCGAACTCAATCAATCCGTGCACTCAAAGGATCCGGTTTCATTAATAATTTGCATTGCTCCCCCTTCAATTGTCACAGGTCCGTTGCAGAGAATTAGAGCTTCAAAGTTCAACCAGCTGCAAAAATTGCATTAGCTTCGGCTAATAAACTCTTTTTTCTCTTTCTAATTAAGTATCTCATTATTTAAATGAGTTATTTTTCCCATTCTATTATTTCAATTCTCCCATTCTATCTTATGTTATTCATGTCGTACAACATAACATATTTATGTTACGTACTTCTTTTTTTAGAATACACAATTTTGTTCTGCTTTTGTTATCCTAATTTTTCTCTTTAGAATAGACATTTTTATTAAGAAATTTCACCCAATTGCACACATTTGTTATTTACCTTTCTCTACATTTTTAGTTTTATTTTTTCATTAATATTTCTCCAGATTTTGGTAGCCCGTCTTCTCGATCTTCTCACCGTTTTCTTTTCTTCTCTTCCTTTTTTTGGGTCCGCTCTTCTGCTTCCTCCCATTTTTCACTTGTCTTCTCTCCTAATTCTGAGACATCCTCAACGTGATACTCATGGGAAACCGAAATAACCATCAAAGAAAAGAAATGGCATGTTTAGCAAAACTACTTTTACTTAAAAATCACTTTTTACATCTACTTTTAAGACCGTGTTTGGCCAAAATTCTATTTGAAAGTTATTTTTGACTTTCACTTCTTATATAAAATAAGTTGAGAGAGAGAAGTTATAACTAATTTTAATTTGTTACAATAGTCAACTTCATTTTTTCTCAAATCTTGGAAGCTCGTCCCTCGTAGCTTTTAGTTGGAAGCTAAAACACAAGGAAAGTACCATATAAATGGCTTCCAAGATCTAATGACTTCTATAAAAACATAACTAAATAGAAATACAAAAGTACTTCCAAATGAAAGCTGCCCCAAACACGGCCTTAATATGAAAGAAGTTGAGTAAGAGTGATTATAACTTATTTTAGTTAGTTACAAAAGTTCTCTCTTTCCTAATTAGCTCATTCTTTCTTACAACCTTAGAAGTTCTACTTAGTAGCTATCTAGCTTTTGATTAGAAGTTAAAACATAATAAAAAAAGTTACATAAATAATTTTCAAAGTCTAACTTCTCCCTCCAAATGACTAAAACGAAATGGCCAAATTTGTGGAGACGGTGTGGACTATCATTTTTTAAAAAAAATGCCAGATTAGTCCTTCCTTATAACTTCATGTCACTATTAATTGATCTCATGTGCTTACTTGATGAAATAAGATCAGCTCATTCTAATTCATTACAATTCAAGGAGAAAAAACTCTAGCGATGGTGTGGCCTAATCGCTTACGTAGTTAGGAGTGTCAAGGATATATATTTGAATTTTATCTCTTCTTTTTGAAGGAAGACTTGTAAGTATCTTGGTTAGGCAAGTCGATCGACTAGAAAAAAGAAATTAGGAGTAACAGTTACTACAATGTTCCAAGCATTGCAATTGGTACTACCATTCGATCAACTACAATCAAATGACAGGCAAATATCTTTGGAGGCATTACAAAAGATTAGACATGTTTTGGAGGCATTACTGTAAGCATTATTCAAAAATTAGAATACCTTCGTCCCTCGCCAGCTTCGTAATCTTCACCTGGCGGGTCCTTCAATCGTCCCCAGCATGTACTGCTTGGAACGTCTCACACAAGACGAACAGATGCCAATAAGCGATCCCCGTCGCGGCTTGCTGGCTGCGCTTTTGCTGGGAAGCCGGCCAAAACCCTAACTTCGGCCTGCATCGCGCCCAGAAAATTAATAAAGCCCTCCTTTGTCCGCACCTTAGTTTGCTGCAGCTGGTGCTCACTATAAATAGGGAGCTCAGCGCAACACCATTGCACCACCCGAAGCTCCCACTTCCTTACTAAATATGGAGAAGCCGAAGAGCTTCGCCACCTTCGTCTCCCTCCTCCTCGTCTTGTTTCTGCTCTCGGCAAGCCCTCTCGTTCTGTCTCGGAGCGCCCCATCGCTGTCGCTTCAGTCTGCAAGCAGCGTAGAAGAGGATGCTGCCGGGTTGCGGACGTATATAGTCCACGTGAGACCTCCGGCGCCGAACAGTGTTTTCGCCCGCTCCGAGGTTCGGGAAGAATGGCACAAGTCGTTCTTGCCGCCTACCGCCATGAACTCGGCTGCTCCTCGCATGCTGTACTCGTACGGGAACGTGATCAGCGGGTTCTCTGTGAGGCTGACCCGCGAGGAGTTGAAGGCCATGGAGGAGAAGGACGGGTTCCTGCATGCCAGCCCCGACCGGATCTTGTCCCTCCAGACGACCCACACGCCGAATTTCCTGCGAATGGATGTGGGGGTGGGGTTCGTCAACGGCTCTAACTTCGGCCGGGGCGTCATCATCGGCATGCTCGACACTGGCCTCTTCCCCGATCATCCTTCCTTCAGTGGCGACGGGATGCCCCCGCCGCCGGCGAAGTGGAAGGGCCGCTGCGACTTCAACGCCTCCTTCTGCAACAACAAGCTCATCGGAGCGAGGAGCTTCATTAGTGGAGCGGCGGCGGCGGCGGGTCGTCCATGGGATAACGCAGCGACGACTGCAGAGGCTCCCGTTGATGATGAAGGCCATGGCACCCATACGGCGAGCACCGCGGCGGGGCGGTTTGTGAGAGGTGCCGAAGTACTCGGGGAGGCCCAGGGCACCGCCACGGGGATGGCCCCCAACGCTCACCTCGCCATCTACAAGGTCTGCGCTGCGGGATGCGCGGAGAGCGACATACTGGCAGCGATGGACGCCGCCGTCGAGGACGGAGTGGACGTGCTCTCGCTCTCCCTCGGCGGGCCCTCCACCCCGTTCTACTCCGATGGGATCGCCCTAGGCGCCTTCGGCGCCATCGAGAAGGGAGTCTTCGTCAGTTGCGCGGGCGGGAACAGCGGGCCCTTCCCGGGGACGCTCTCCAACGAGGCCCCCTGGATCCTGACGGTGGCGGCAAGCACCATGGACAGGAACATAAGGGCGACCGTGAAGCTCGGCAATGGCTCAGAGCTGAAGGGGGAGTCGCTCTACCAGCCTGAGGACTTCCCCCAGACGCTTATGCCGTTGGTGTACGCGGGGGCGGGTAGCAAGCCCGACTCCTCCTTATGCGGCAACGGCTCGTTGGACGGCGTTGACGTGAAGGGCAAGGTGGTGCTGTGCGAGCGCGGCGGCGGCATTGCCAGGATACAGAAGGGGCTCACCGTGAAGGACGCGGGTGGCGCTGCCATGATCCTGATGAACCAGATCCAGGACGGGTTCAGCACTCTCGCCGACGCCCACCTCCTCCCGGCGTCGCACGTCGGGTACTCGGATGGATCCTTGGTTAAGACCTATATCTCCACTTCGGCTGCCCCAACGGCAACTATACGGTTCGACGGCACGCTGCTCGGCACATCCCCGGCCCCGGCGATCACCTCCTTCTCCTCGCGCGGACCCAGCAGTGCCAGCCCAGGGATTCTGAAGCCGGACATCACGGGCCCCGGCGTCAGCGTCCTCGCCGCCTGGCCCTTCCAGGTTGGCCCGCCTTCTGCCACCAGCCCCAGCGCCACCCCATTCAACATCATATCCGGCACCTCCATGTCCACCCCTCACCTAAGCGGTATCGCCGCCCTGGTGAAGAGCTCGCACCCGGATTGGTCCCCAGCCGCCATCAAGTCCGCGATCATGACGACTTCGGACGTTGTGGACCACAGCGGCAATCCCATCACCGACGAGTGGCACCGCCCGGCCAACTTCTTCGCCATGGGTGCCGGCCATGTCAACCCGACCAAGGCCGTCGACCCCGGGCTGGTCTACGACCTCGAGGCCGGGGACTACGTCCCTTACCTCTGCGGGCTGGGGTACTCAAGCGCGCAGGTGGAAACCATCACCCGCCGCTCTGTCAGCTGCTCCTCCGCGGAGAGCATAGCCGAGTGGGAGCTCAACTACCCCTCCATCACTGTGCTCCTCAAGCCGGCGTCCACCTCCGTGACCTTGAAGCGGACGGTGAAGAACGTCGGGGACGCTAACTCGGCTTACACGGTGAAGGTGTATGAGCCCGCCGGAGTCACCGTGTCAGTGGAGCCCCAGACGCTACAGTTCTCCGCCGTCGGCGAGGTGGCGAGCTTCACGGTGACGCTGACAGGTAGCAGCGGCGCCCCGGCGGTGTCGGAGGGGTACCTGCTGTGGTCTTCTGACACGTATGTGGTGAAGAGTCCCATGACCGTCAGCTCCACGTAAGAAACGAAGACGAGTTTGGTGCTAAATTGCGAGTGAATGAATAGTCATAGAAATAATGATCACGCCACTCTTCCATTAATATGTTGTTGTTAGTGGCTTTTTCCTTTATCCAGCCTATCGGCACACGCCGTTTGATACATATGAGGTTTGTGTTCGCGTTCACCGCTTGGTGGATATAATATATATGATCTCAGAAATATAAATTCTTGTAAGAACAATTTATTATCTTAATTTGCGTGTCTATATAGCTTATGTGATTAAAGATAATCTCAGAAAATACATGGTCGCCCTGCCCACCATCTCCAAGGCCCAGCCAACTTACATACACCTGCCGCAGGCACGTATCCCATATGCCTCCCTCTATCGATCTAGTGCTGACTAATTCTTAGGAGTACAATAAGAGCCCTTTGTGTCTCAAATCGCACAAATCCAGAACTAACTTATATTTAACGATGGGAGGATCTTCTGTCGCCAAGAATTGGGAGAGTACTCTTCGATTCTTTTTTTGTTCAGTGGCACAATGGTTAGGTGTGTACGTATACTTTACAAACGACCAGGGATCGAAGTCGAAATGTTTTTCAGAATTGGAGATAATTCTGCCGCCTAATTTTTCGAGAAAATAATCTCACGGATCAGAGGATAAAGATCCCAACATCACTATTTAAGCTGCATGGCCGGAGAGCTTTAAGGCTTCAATCAAGTTTGAACCTGAGACCTCTTCTTTGGGAGACAAGTGGTGAACCAACTACCTTAGGCAGCTAGTTCGGAACTCTTCGATTTTCTTCTTTGTTTTGCAGGACTAGGCAATCACAACAATCAATAGCGCATCCCAAGGGGATGCAGGCACGTACCCCATATGCCTCCCTCTATCAAAAGTGTTGGCTAAATATCCTAAGGTCTCCAAAAAAAAGGGTACACATTTCAAAAATTTCTAGGAGTCCAATAAGAGCCCTTTGTCTCTCAATTTGCACAAATCCAGAGCTAACTTCTATTTAACCATGGGATATCGTCAAGAACTAGGGGACTCTTTGATTGTCTTCTTTGTCTTACAGGACTAGGCAATCATAGCCATCAACAGTGCATCTCAAGGGGTGTGACAGCCATCGGATCCTTGACATGTTCCTAAGCACTATAGTTTTGACCAAGATAAAGTAGTCACTTTAGTGGAATATGCTCATCTTCGCCTCTATGTGTGCACCCCTTTCTTAATTTCCATCTATCTATATGTCGTCCATCTTCTTAATTCTATATTTCATGGCCGATTTTTAAAATGTTGAGATTGTGTTCCATATTCAGAAAAATACTTCTATTTTAAGGTGGCCCAAAGATTTGACAAAATTAATTGTTGTGTATATTGTAACTTTGAAGAACTAACCCTAAGATGGCAAGTAGTTCCAAAAGGATAATACTCTAATACTTTCTTCAAAGAAAATAATGTGAAATTTAGCGGAAGCAGCAAAAGACCGAGTGCTACATGGAGAGCAAGTCGACTGATCCCATTAAAGAAGTTCCTGCACAATCAAAGATGTCAATAGGTTCTCCGATGCGGCTTTAAGGAAGCACCCTCTAACATTCAAGTTAATACAAATAAGATGAATGACAAAACATGAATGGTTAAGTGAAGAGCAAAAAAAATTACATTGATTTCACACCATCAGGTCCCTCTTATGAAAGGAGGCAAGTAGTATTGTTGGCATCTTCTGATGAAAGATTATTCTCAAGTCTCGTGATTATCTTGCGTCTGCTTTCCACACTGCATGGCCTAGAGGGATCACTAGGCTGACTCCTATTTTTGGGTTTGGGCCGGATATGGAGGTTCGTAAGGCCATCTTCAAGCCATGGGCATCCATCGTTAGTGGGCCGAGCCATGAGGGAGAAATATCCATCATCATCTGCCGTAAAGGAAACTGGGAACATACTAAGTTACATATATATGGGCTGTTATTATCCACTCCTTGTTTATGCCCGCTACCCAGCGGATCCAATTTTAGGGGAAAATTGTCCTATCCAAAGATCTGACGATCATTGAGCACAAGATGCCTGGGTGGAAGCCCCACTTTCTATTTATTTCATACTTTTTTCACCATGGATGTTCATCTGAGGGCCTGGGAGGCTTGGATGCAATCCACTGCCAGTGGATAATATATATATATATAGAGAGAGAGAGAGAGTCTATTGCGGGAGCGCCCAAACGCCTCGCCACCCTGGCACTGGCTGCTTTTTTTATTTTTTTCTTCTTTTACTCTCTTTTTTTTTTCACCAAACTTTTTCTCCCATGAATTTTAGGATCGAAGGTGCTGCAACATCCATGAAAAATAGGATTCGCTCTCAGCGAACCTAAATAGAGGAACACATAGTATCACAAGAGAGAGAGAAAGAGACGAATGCTAGAGTGCGACACGGACAGTTGATGTGACCCCGTTGACTGTAGCCGTAGAGCACCCTTGATCTTAAATTAAGGGTGGTTATTAAACAAACAAACAAAAAATTGTGTTTTGCCATGCATGGAAGAATTTGCACACGATGGAACAATGCCTACTCCATGCAAAAGTACATGACATGTGTTCCATGTGGAGCGCGCGGACGCTCTACCCACGCAAAATGGTTCCATGCGAGCGAAACCGACCATCCGATCTTATTTTTCTTTTTCTTTTATTTTTTCTCCTGTCCTCACATCCTTACCCCCTCTATGAATTTTGGTGTCAAAGGCACCCCAACAAGATTTTTGTTTTTTTTATTTTGTTTCTTTTTAAAATTTGTAACCTTAGATTAAGATTTAATGGTTCACTGTTTTCATGCAACACAGTCACACCAATCACCTCCGTCGCACTATAGCATCCCTCTCTCTCCCTCTATATATATATATATATATATATATATATATATGCCCTCATTTACAATAAGAAATCTTTTTATAAAATTCATAGTAGGCAATCCGGTAATACACATTCTTCAAAGTTCTGATGTCCCTATGTTTGGGTTTGGGCTGGAGATGGGAGGTTCGTAAGGTCATCTTCAAGCCATGGGCATTCGTCATCAGTAGAAGATTGGAGATAATTCTAGCAATCTCCACTCTTTATGGGACAAGTGCTAGCTAGGTGGACCCTCCAACCTGATAAGAATCCATTCACCTTTTCTCCTTACTAATTTTTGCCGTTTTCTCTTAGAATAGTGTTGTATTTTCATGATTAATATTGTATTTTTCATGATTAACATCGTATTTTCAAGTATTAATATTTTATTATTATATTATTATATGTTTTAGTTTAACATTATATTTTTACGTTATGTTTTGTTATAAAATTAATGTTGTGTTTTTTAAGAGAACACGATAATATAATACTTAGCTGAAAATATAATATTATAAACTTGAAAAATACAAAGTTAATGTGAAACAACAATGTTGCCATAGAAAATACGACTCTAATCGTGAAAATACAACACTGTTCTAGGGGATAACCAAGAAAACTAGAAAAAGAAAAAAGTGAACGAGGTTAAATCACTTGTCTCGGCAAAGAGTTGAGACTGCATGGAGTTCCCTCCACCCTCCTACTGAGGGGTTTCTTACTCTCCGTAAGCCCTAAGCAGTAGCTACAGTACGTACACGCCGCAGTACGTTCGAGAGATGATACGAAAAAACCACTGATGCATCGTTTGATGATATATATTCACAAGAACTGCATACAACATATACAGAAGTGAAGAAGGTTTTTCGCCCCCGGAAGAAAGAGAGAGAACTGCCAGGTGCTAAGCATTCGTCTCACCCTCTGCATTATCCAATCAACCTCCCAATTAAGCCTAGATTCGGGGGTGTTCTAGGGTTTTGAAATCCGAAAGCAAGCAACCCGGAGCCGCAGAAATAGCAGAAGCGCTAATTAGTCTTCACTGCACCAGCATCTCCGGGTGTAGACAACTGTGAAAACCCGGCCGCGAGTTGCTCCTCCAACGCCTCTTCTGCAGGTGATCTCAGCCGCCCAGCCAGGTTGGCCGCCAGCCGTAGCTGATCTACTATTCTCGCCCGTTGTTCTAGTCTCCCATGCTCCCCCCGCCCCTCTCTCCTCTCCACTGTCGTCAAAACCACCGGGCTCTCACCTCCCTCCCCAGCTCGACCGACGCCACCGCCGTGGCCATAGGAGGCGCGGGAGGCCCAGAGCCTGACGTAGTCACCCGGCTTCAGTCCTGGTCCACCACCAGCCGCCGCCAACTGAGGCCCATCAGCTGGTACGTCCTCTTCCTGCTGTGATTGCGGTGTGCATGGAAATCCTTTAGAAGCGCCTAGTACTTCTGCGCTGTCCCCGCGACGTCGTCGTAGAAGAACCTAATCTTGAGCCCGTCCCCTCGCACCTGGTTCAGCTCCAGCACTTCCAACATTTTGAGAAGACGTCCCAAGCGACCCTTTTAAGGGCGAGGAGCCGCCGAGCCGGTGCCCGGGCTATGTACAACCTCGCAGGCGCGGACCGTTGATCTGATGCTTACGTCACTGCAAGGTATCAGGGCCGTCCAACGTCTGGGTTTGGTTATACGCATTCTGTGTTAGTTGTTGCCACTAATCTGTTTCAAAGAAGGTAACACTTGCAGACGTACGAGCATTGAGACGGTGATCAACCACAAAGCGATCCGCTCGAAATAGGAAGGAAGATATGACCCCCCTGGTTCAGGAAATTTTCTCAAAAATGTGAAGAGATTTTAATTTTTAATAAAAAATATCAAATTACTTGCTATTAGCATATATTATAAATAAATCTCAAGATTGAATGAGTTAATTTTTAAATTCAATTGACCATGTAGAGAGATATTTGAAGATTTCAAAAGGAATGTTCACAATATACTTTGATATTATTAAAAAGGATTAAAAAAGACTTTAGCTCGTCTAAGCTAGACGGCTAGAAAAACTTAGGGGACACACTTCAAAGTGAACTCAATTAGTTCCGAAGGCTCGTGAAAGCTAATTTAATTGATGGCCAAATCCACGAGCGAAGACTAGTATGACAATTTTTTTGAAGACTCCACTCATGAGCAACGATAGGGAACACGTTCTCAAGACTCCCCGATCAACTTTTTCAAAGACATAAAAAGCTTCAATACTTGAAAAAAAGAAGCTTTTATAAATAAATTCTCCAAAAGATTCCATAGTTATGCATAATTTTATGTATAATTTATATTATATATTAAATATAATGGTATTTGCATATAACATATTTAACTACGTAGTTTATTTAGAATTTCATCTGAGTTAAAAATTTTACTCTAAAAAAGTAAGAATAATTTTTTGCTGCTAAACACGTACAAAACTTACGGAGAGATATTTATGTAATTTTTCTTATGAAGTATTTGTATTTTGATTGAGGATATTATTAGTATTCTCATTTAATAAGTTTCACATATTCTATGTGTGGTAATAATATTAATTCAAGTAAAATTCAAAATAAATTCACATAATTAAGAAGGTTATATGTAAATGTAAATTATAAAAGAAATGTCTATAAATATAAAATCTTTTAAAAAAATTATTTAAAAATATAAACAAAAAGTATCAATGACCCAAATGGCCATTGTAATGGTCTATTAAGTGGCGTGAGTCGTGATCACGTACCCTTGGCATAAGCAGTGTAACATAAATCTACGATTTATGACTTAATCACACTTTTTTATCTTAAAGTATTTTTCATGAATAATTTTTAATTTTGTTAAAAGAATCTTTAAAATCTTCATAAATTCAAAAAGTAGAAAGTAGCGACTTAATCACGAAATTTTCAGAAAAAATATACCTTTAGAAAAGGAACTCACATATTTTTATAATATTTATAAATTTTATACTATATCTTAAAATTATATTTTATATAATAAAAAATAACATACCTTTCACGATTTTTTCACAAAGTTTTCAGATTTTTTCCCAAGTTGAAATCTTTTCTTAAGGTGCTCCAAAATGAGTCCTACGATCTCATGAATGCTTAGCACTTGATGATCTGAATGGAAGAGGGGAAAGCGAGATTTGTATTTGTTTTGACACCAACGCACAGATGAGAAAGATTAATAGAAATTTCTGGCACTTATACTTTCTTCTTTATTTTTTCTATTTGACATTTTTATTTCATCAATAAACTAACTCTAATAGGGTGTTTGTTTACATTATAAAGAGAGTTTTCTCTACAAAATATATTTTTATAATAATAATATATATATATATATATATATATATAAATAGGTGTTTGATTACATGATTAAAATATATTTTAAGAGAGTTATCTTTCGTTAAATATGATAAAAAAAAGAGGTCTTTTTCTATTACACAAACCCTCTGACAACATGGTTGGCGGAGACATTGTCAATTGCTTAGCCACTATAGCGGTTAATATTTTTTAAAGTTTTCCTGTCGTCAGTGTCAAATATGATAATTTTTGAAATTGATAATTAAAAATTATAATATTTTTTTTATTATTATCTTGTTTTATCAAGAAACTGTTTAAAAAGTTATTGTGCAACCAAACACCTCATAAATAAGTTTTTTAAGAAATACGTTTATGGAGAGATTTTGAGTTTATGTCAAATTTAAGTAATTCTTTTAATAAATCTGTTTTTTAATCACCAAAATGATGTTGACATGCAAATTTATAAACCTAACATATTTATGACTTGCATCCAGAAACGCCCTTAACAATTTCGAAATATTCAAACAAATATACGGCGTCCCATATGATTGAAAAGATAACTTCCAGGCATATTTGCAATAAACCCTTTCTTCTTTTTTTCCTCCTTGTTCTTCTGTGTTGCCTTCTCCTCCACGACCGAGTTGAGCCCTCAAAGGCCCGCGGAGATCCAACGCAAGCGTAGCTATTACCCATCAAGTTTTCTGAGAAGCGGCCAAATGGGATTCTGGGTGACGACCCTCGTCTTTACCCTGCTCGGCGTCGCTGCGTCGCTCTCCCTCCGCCTCTGCTGCAACGGAGGCCCTTCCACCAATCTGTAACTGATCCCCGCTTCCCCAACCCCAAATTGTTCTCTATTTCCTCGTGTAATCTGTGGGTTTTCTTTTGTGTTTGGTTACTGTCTTTGATCATCGCTGATTCAGATTAAAATTTCTCTGTGTAATCTGTGGGTTCTAGGTTTTCTTCTGATAGAAATCCGCATATTGTTGCCAGAACCCTTCGATTTTTTGTTGCTCATACAAATGCTCGTTTTCAATCTTCTTCTCCTTTATATTCCCGTTGATTTCACTCAAATTCTCTATTGTTTGGGAAATGCTCGTTGTTTGAGGCCCGGGGTGTTTCCTGATCCTTTTTTTCCGCTGCACCAATAGCGATAGGCCTGTCAACGGATCCAGATAATATCCGACTCCAATTTGTATCCGCATCCGATTAAGACATCTGACAGGTATATCCGAACAAAGCGAAAATGAAAAATAGATATCCACTCCGATTATTATCCTATTTATATGTTTAAATAAATAATTTGATGTTTGAAGTAAAAAAAATGAAGTAAAAATTTCAAGACCAGGTTTGTTGCCTTTTACAAGAACCTTTTCTCAGAAGACCACCCATTCAGGCCCCATCTACAAGAAGGGTTGCTCCCTGTGTTAGAAGTTGCTGATGCTGAACAGCTGTGTGAACCATTTTCAGAGGAAGAAGTCAAATCGGCAATATTTAGTATGGATCCCAACAAAGCTCCGGGTCCTGACAGTTTCTCCCTTGGATTTTACCAATTTTGTTGGGATATTATCAAGACAGATGTGGTTAACTTTGTCCAAGAGTTCTATGAAAGGCCGGAAGGGATTAAATTTGTTAATTCCACACATATTGTCCTGATCCCGAAATCAGAAGGAGCTGATAGAATGGCTGATTTTCGGCCCATTAGCCTACTCAATGGATGTTATAAAATCATCACCAAGATTCTAACAATCCGGCTCAAGAGGGTCATCCATAAGCTAGTGGGGATCAACCAGTCAACCTTTGTGCAAGGAAGATTCATCCTGGACAATTATATGGCTGCTTATGAAGCCATTCACCACTACAAAATAAGGCATAAGCAAGGTGTGTTGGTAAAGCTTGATTTTGAGAAGGCCTATGACACAATCAATTGGAATTGTCTACTCAAAACTATGGAGATCATGGGATTCAAAGCTAAATGGATAAGATGGGTAAGGTGTTGTATTTCTTCCTCCATATTCTCGGTGCTGATCAATAGAGAGCCATGTGGATTTTTTAACAGCTCAAGAGGATTAAGACAGGGAGATCCTCTCTCTCCCTTTCTTTTTCTGCTTATTGGACAGATTTTGAGCACCCTTTGGGATAGTGCAGCTCAACAGGGTTTGGTGGAAGGGTTCAGGATTGGTAGAAGCCATATCCATTTATCTCACCTTCAGTTTGCAGATGACACTCTCCTGTTTACACCTGGAAGTATTGAGGACATCCAGAATATCAAGAGTTTGCTAATTTTGGTGGAAGTCATTACGGGGTTGAGAATCAATTATGAGAAATCTGAAATTGTTGGGCTGAACATGACTCAGCAAAGGGTACAGGTTATTGCAAATTCCCTAAAGTGCAGAGTAAGCAACTTCCCTATCAAATATTTGGGGTTGCCCCTATCGAATGGTGTTACTAGGATCAGGGATTGGGATGGTCTCATAAAGAAATTTGAGAATAGGCTGGAAGGATGGAAGAGTAGCTTTCTGTCTGGATGAGGAAGATTGATCCTATCAAAGTCGGTTCTTTCTTCATTGGCTCTATACTACGCTTCTGTTATGAAGATACCCAGAACCGTGGAAAAGATCATTGAATCAGCTAGGAGCTCCTTTTTTTGGGCAGGAGGGAAAAGGGAAAAGAGAGGAATGCACTTGATCGCTTGGAAGAATGTGTGTAAGAGCAAGGAGCAAGGAGGCATTGGTCTTTGTGGGGTTGCCATCTTCAACAAAGCCTTATTAGCTAAATGGTTGTGGAGAAGAGGAGAGTACCCGGATGCTCTTTGGGCTGTGATTGTCAAGGACTTGTACTTTCATGGTGAGAGTAAATGGAGTTTCTCTCATTCATCAAGATATAATTTATCTCTCATATGGAGGAACATTCTTAAGTGTGCTGATTTTATGGTCACCTCTTGTGAAGTCCAAGTGGGTAATGGCAGGGACATACGTTTTTGGAAAGACAAATGGTGCTCCAACCTGGATTTGACTGTGGTTTTCAGCAATCTTTTCAGCATTGCCCAGAACAAGGATGCTTCGGTTGAAGAGGTTATAGCTCATAGTAGTACAGGCCAGATTAACCTAATGCTTAGAAGGAATCTTACTGATGTGGAAACAGGGGAACTGATAGCCTTGCTTAACTTAATTAATGGTGTCAGGATCTGCAGTGAGGTGCAAGATAAGAGGGTTTGGAGATGGACTAATAATGGGCTCTTTTCGGTTAAATCCTTGGTTCAGATTTTGAATGATGGTGGTACTAGGGTTTGGTGGAAGGACCTAATTTGGTCTAACCACCTTCCTAATAAAATAAGGGTGTTTCTATGGAAGCTTGCCTGGAATAGAAGTCTTACGGGAATGAGGGCGAAGAGACTTCAACTTCCCGGGAGTTCCTTATGTATTTTCTGTGCACACTTTGAGGAAGACCAACTCCATTTATTTTGTAAGTGTGGTATTATTTCCATCCAATGGAAGAGTATGTGTAGGTTACTTGGATTTGATTGGGAGGAACACTCCTCTGTGTTGAATGTGCTGAAATGGTGGACCACTGTTTCCCCGTCAAAGGATCTCAAACATGTATGGTTTCTTATATGCCCGGCCATGTTGTGGACTATATGGTGTGAGAGAAATAGAAGGAAATTTAGTGACCAATTCAGCAGTGCGAATGAACTTTTGAAGAAGACATTCAGATGGGTGGAAGAGTGGGGACGAGCAGCTGGTATCCTGAATGATGGCAGTTCTGTTATTTTTGACAAAATCAGATTGTGGAGGCAGCTGATCTCTTAATGTTATCTTCTTTGTAACCCTGTTTTATCTTCTTGATAAAAACAGCTTTTGTTAGAATCTTTTAAACCTTTTGGGACTTGGATGGGGGACTGTCCTATCCAAGGGTGTGCTCTCTTGGGCCTTCCTGTACATCTTTCACATATTTCAATGGAATTGTGACTTTTGTCACCTTCTAAAAAAAAAAATGAAGTAAAAAAGACTGTTAGTCGGCCAAGAGCTCAGACCTTTGAAAAGATGTATGAGAAACTTGGAACTAAGGAAAGGGGAAAAGATATTTATAAATTGGCAATGATAAGAGAGAAAAAGTGTCGAGATCTTAACCAAGTTAAGTGCATCAAGGATAGTAAAGGAAACGTTTCGGTGAAAGATGAGGACATCAGAGAACGATGAGAAGTTACTTTGACAATCTTTTTAATGATAATCATAGTGGAAACATAGTGGGGCATAGAATGTACAACAGAGCATAATGTGAACTATACTAGGAGGATTAGATTTTCGGAAGTCAATGAAGCATTGAAGAAGATGAAAATAGGTAAAGTTTATGGTCCTAATGGAATCAAGGAATTCCAGATCGGATCGGGTCTCCGAATCAGGACCCGTCGATCCTGATCCGAATCGGGATCGGATCGGATGGAATCGGCAGGAATCGGGACATGCCGATCTCGATCCGAATTGACCGATCCGGATCGGGATCGGCCGATTCTGTATTCCATGAATGAAATTCCTATTGAAGTGTAGAAATGTTTAGAAGATGTAAGAGTAAAATAGTTGACCCGACTGTTTAACAATATCCTAGTCTCTAAGAAAATACCAGATGAATGAAGGAAGAGCACTCTCGTACCTATTTTTAAAAACAAAGGAGACATCTATGACTGCTCAAATTATAGAGGAATTAAGCTTATGAGTCATACTATGAAGTTGGAGAGAGCTGTGGAACATCGTTTACGTTGTGACACAACTATCTCGGCCAATCAATTCGGCTTTATGCCGGATCAATCAACTATGGAAGCTATCTTTCTCATTATGAGCTTGATAGAGAAACATAGAGATTTGAAGAAAGATTTACATATGGTGTTTATCGATTTGGAGAAAGCTTATGATATAATTTCAAGAGATGTCTTGTGGTGGGTGTTGAAATGCAAGAGGATATCTACTAGGTACATACAAGTATTAAAAGATATGTATGAAGGAGTAACTACTAGTGTCTTCACAGTCGGAGGGGAAAGAAGATATTTTTCTATTTCTGTTGGAGTGCATCAAGGATCAGCAGTAAGTCCTTATCTTTTTTCATTAGTTATCGATGATTTAACAAAAGATATATAAGAGGACATTCCGTGGTGTATGATGTTTGCGGATGATATTGTGTTGATAGATGAGACGCAAGATGGAGTTAATAGAAAACTAGAGCTTTGGAAGAGCACCTTAGAGTCTAAGGGTTTCAGGTTAAGCAGAACTAAGACATAATACATACATTCTAAGTTTAGTGAAGGTCAGATAGGCGAAAAGGAGGTAGTTAACTTAGATGGATGGCAATATCCCAAAGCACCCATTTCAAATATCTTTGGTTCGATCCTTCAAGAAGACGGAGGATGCGATGAGGATGTTAACCATAAGATTAAAGCATGATGAGTGAAGTGGAGACTTGCCACGGGAATCTTGTGTGACCACAAGATCTCAATAAAGCTGAAAGGAAAATTCTATTGTACGACGATAAGACATACAATGTTATATGATAGCGAGTGTTGGGCGATGAAGGGGCAACATGTCTCCAAGATGAGTGTTGCCGAGATGAGAATGTTAAGGTGGATGTGCGGGCATACTAAGCTAGATAAAATTCGTAATCAGTATATTAGAGAAAATGTAGGAGTGGTATCAATTGAGGACAAATTGAGAGAAGGGAGACTGAGATGGTTTGGACATGTTAAGCGTAGGCCTAGGAAGGCTTAAGTTAGAAAAGTGGAACATATTATGATAGAGAAGGGGAAGAAAAAGAAGGGGTAGACCTAGATTAACTTGGAAGATGGTAGTACAATATGATTTGGAAGTTTTAAATCTTTCAGAAGAAGTAGCCCAAAATCGTTTAGAGTGGAAACAGAGAATCCATATAACCAACCCCAATTATTTGGGATTAAGGCTTCGTTGAGTTGAGTTGAGTTGAAGTATGCTTAAGATGTATGGAGTGATAGATAGTATGATTTTGTTTATTTTTAGGGATTTTACTTATTTAGATAAATTGTTTAAGTTATTTGTTATTAGGTGTATTGAATAAACCATGTGAGCTATTTAAAATTTATTTAGATATTTATAACCTGAATATTTATTAATTTATATCTATGGTGCTTATGGACTATACAAAAAATAAAATTTACAAGTCATTAAGTTACAAGTCAAATTTGGAATAATCAAATATTCAAATTATTATCCGAATTTGGATATTATCCGACGGAGTTGAATTCGGATGAAAAATTTTATTATCCGTCGGATAGTACTCGGAGCCGGATATTCAGATAATGTTAAACAGAGCGGAGTGTGACATCCGCTCCATATTCGCTCCATTTACAGCCCTACAGTAGGCACACAGTTTACAGAAATCGAGTTATAGAGTGGAGTGTCTTTGATAATGTGAAGATACCACCATTAGTCCTCTTCATTAGCTCGTTAGGATCATTTGCCATTTTACTTCTATCCTTTAGCATGGCGCTTCCAATTGGTTTGATCTCATCTAGCTTTCTTTTGGCATAAACTTTGGTAGTAACCTTCCATTTTCCCACAAATAGATTAATAAAAAATAGTATTTGTGCAGTGCAATCAAAGTTAGCACCAATTAAGAACTGGTTGCATGTTCATTTGGAAGGGTAATGGAGAATTTGAAACTGTGGGGCCGGATTTTTGTTAACTGTATGCTAGAGTGGCTAAAGGCATTGGTACAGCTGGTGCAAATTACGAACATATCACAATGTCAGTGTTTAGAAACTGATGTATACTGTGTTCATTTTTACTAATTTTTCTACCTTGATCATTCAGAGATGCCTTTATTTTTTCCAAATGTTGTATCCTTAACTATATATGGTAACTGAAGGGAGACCAAGCAAACTAAATGGCATTAGAGGTTACTGTGCTTTGAAGAGATGAATAATGTTGATTGAACATGATCTTTCAAGTAGGGTCACACAGTGATATCCTTGAATTGCTGAGGTGTAGTAAGTACGTAGATGAGCAATGCTTTTTTTTTTTTTTCAATTTGTCATCCAAACTGACTTGTTATAGGATCATGAATGCTATGAATTTGTATTTAATCATCTTTTTTGGTTAGGCAAATAGATGTATACCTCATCATTCAAAAAGGAAAGTCAAATTCATAGTTTTAGCTTTGCTAAATTTTTGCTATCATGCCATCAATATTTTAAAAGAATAAAATGAAAAAACAAAGAACACTGGCAGAAAATATTTTTGCCCATCTCTCCTGGGGCTTTTCTGGAGCTGATTTTGGGTTGTTACAAAAGTCAAATGTTCCTGAACAACCCAATTTTTACCCCTTCAAGGTCTAGTGTCATCCTAAAATAACCAGGATGAATCCTGTGGATACCCAAAAGTGCTTCCAAATGGGACATGTGCTTGTACCAAACACTGCCATATATGTGTGATCAATATTTCACGGCCATATGTGTGCCTAAACCTTGTGGCTTGTGCTTGTTGTGATGGTTTCAATATTTTATGAGCCACAGATTTGTGGTTGACAGATATTCATTGCTAATATTTTGTCGCCATTTATGTCCCTAAACCTTGTAGCCTGTGCTTTTTATGATGGTTTCAATATTTTATGTTATCTTTTCTTTCAACTTAGCAAATTATCTATGTGTTTTCTTCATGCAGGTTTCATCAGACATTGGCTATTACAGCAACAATTTGTTGTTGGATGATGTAAGTTTTTCAGTTGTCTCTCTATATGTTTAAAATTGAAATGGCCAGTCTACATTTGGCCTCTGTCATTTGATGTTTTCTCTTTTCCATTTTCTTATCAACTTGCAGCCCATGTGTCTGAAATGTCCGTGCATTTTCCAGTTATGAAAATGTCTTGCATGATGCTTAATGTTGATTCCACATTCTCTACAACTGTGAAATCTTAGTTCAATATTTTGGTCAATTACCAACCCATGTGCCAAAATTACAAGTTTTTTTCCTCTGGGTGCGGAGAAGGGGTTAATAGCAAAGTGACCAAAGGGCCACAAATTATTGATAAAACAAAAAGAAAGTCTATCATCATATGCACTCACCAACTAGGCTCTGAAAAACAAGGAGCTTGTCTTCACACAAAACAAAGATGGTAGTGCAAGGCTGCTTCAAAAAGTTCTTCGTGGGTGGCCTGACTACATCACTTGACTAGATGATCCAATACAAACGCTCCATTTCAACTACATCATCCAGTGTGGCCCTGCACTTTTTGTATGCACTCTCCTATTTGCAGATGACCATTCCATTTATTGCCTGAAGCTCCTGCAAGTCTTGTAGGCAATGGCTGCTTTACACATATCTCACTGCAATCTCTATTTGCTTGGACCAACATGCTCAGTTGTTTTGGACAGTGGCTGTGGTCGATCTTTTTTACACTGCCTCTCTCATAGTGCAGAAATTGAGAAGTTCCTTTTCAATGGTTCTTCTGGATACTCTTCATAAAATCTCATATCAACTTATAAGAGCCTAAAAAGTTGCATTCCCAAAAGATGTTCTCCTTGGTGCTAGTGCTCACATTACATTCTCTGGAGGAAGACCTGCATTTCTTAAAGCGGAGCATGCTGTGTGCAGACAATCCGACCTTCACCATTAAGCATCCACACAGGCAGTGAGTCATCCATAAACTCCTACATAGATTGATGAGAAGGGTGCAGAATGATTATGGGATGTCGATTTTGTTCCCTGCTGGTTTGAATGCCTCATCGGCATATAGGACAAATTTTAATCCAGGGGTATCATGAAGTGTACCTGTTAATGCTTCAGTGGTAGGTGACTAATGAGGTATGATAGTACAATTTTATTTTAGGCTTCAGCCAGGGTTTTCTTTTCATGTTCTTATTTGAATGCTCAGGAACCTCTGCATCTTTTTTTCCTTTTAAAATCTTGGACTGTAGGGAGATTCACCTAGCTGCTTTAGGCAACTTCAAACAACATGGTGAAGGTGGGTTTCAGAGTGCTGTATGGGCGTACTTTCCTGTGGAAATAGATGAAGCATCAGCTATGCTGATTGTATGTCGAGAACAGTAAGAAGTTTCTTCTGTGATGATGGATTAGCTGGATTCTTGTTATGCACTTCTGCGAGAGGTCGAACAAGAAAATGTCACTAGGAGGTTCAGAGGGGGGGGGGGGGGGGGCGCTGATTGTCACTTGATGGGTGCGCGATTGATATTTTGATGTAAGACTTTGAAGAATTGCAAGTCTTTGTTTTTTAGTGCTTTCTCTAACTATATTTTGTTGCCTAAATGGAGGCTTTAGATATAGAAATAGTTTAAGACGTTGGGAATTGTTCTAATGTCTTTTTTGATGTACTAAGAAGACGGGATTAGTTTCGATGGTGCTAAACTTAGAAGGATAATAACAGTACCCTATGTTGCCTGAGCATGGTACAAGATCATGTCAGCATGTGGGCAACATAGGGTTTCACATAAGCAATTGGAATGAAATTAGGTATTTGATTAAGTGTTGAATACATGATGTCAGTCTGCAAGTTACAAAATTTGATTAAATATCACGTGTTTGTGGAATTTGATGAAGTGCCAACTTTGCCATGAAAACCAAAACCAATTGTAGTATGTGAGAAAAAATCTTCCAAGGGAAATTGGGAAGTTGAAAGGAGAATCTGAAACCATGACTTCTCCATGGTAATTTCCTGATTCACCATAGAGATTAATGAAAATTGGACAATCGGGCATCATTTTGACAACTTGTTTATACAGTTTTAAGTGGAATTTGACTAATATGATTGGATCATCATATCACATACTCTCCAGTGTACAGGTAAAGAAATCAGAATAATTATTTGAATTGAACTGAAAAGGCACCTGAGCAGCTTGCTTTTTGTAATGTTCTTCATTTTAGTTTGTGAAGGGGAAGTGGATGCACAAAAATTGATGTGAATTTTCATATGGCTTTGGCTTTTTTACATATATTCCCTATTTACATTGAAAATGAACAAAAAGACAAGATGACTTCTGTCGGAGGCATTCATCATTCTCAGTTTTTTTTTTTTTTTTTTCAGGTCAAATTCTAGGTATCTTTTCTAGTCCTCATATGTACTTCCTAGAGATATTAGTTCTACTAAATTCCCAGTACCCAACACCATTTCCTGGTTTTTGAGAATAATCCAAAGCCAAAATTTAGTAACAAACTGAAGAAATTCCTGAATTTCTTATTTTTCCTTCAGTCTTAGCGGTCCCATAGTAAGGAACAATGTGGAAAGCCTTTTCTTTTCACTGGTAGAGGATGTATAATGTATCACTTGAAAGTTATTCCTGTGCTGAACGAATGCCTTTTATATGGACTACAATATCAAGTTATGCATTGGTTGTCACCTGTCACCATATTTACTCTTCGAATCTATAATCTTAGTTCCCCGCATCCAGTACCTCTAGTGGTACAAATTTGTATATTACATATACTGGTATGAAAAAACTCCTGCAGGAAATGTGGATTTATATTGGCCGTCAAGGAGAAACTACTGCAGCATATAGAAAACTTGTTTATTTTACTTTAACTAATACCTTCTTATTCCTGCCAGGTGGGCAATCGTGTATCTTGCACAAATGAATCCATTAATTGTTCCAATCCTCGGTGGAGAGTGAAGCGCTTCAACAGGTTTCCGGAGCATTGTTATAAGCTATCAATATGTGGTGTGAATCGGCCTACATCTACTCTTTTCAGGCCGCAAACTACCCCCGTTTGTATTGTAAGCTGCTTTTTGTTTATCCTGGGGAAAGTGGAGTATATTGATTAATCAAAAGTGTGTGGTGCCAGAAGCTGCATCCGATCGGTTTATCTTTGTATCGTAATAATCTTTTGCTTTCTGGAGATCTCCCTTATTGTTGTTCTAATTTTCATTTTATCTGCGCTTTGAAAATGAAACCCAGGATGTCACCTGGAGATTATTTGTTTATACTCTTGAGTCTGACAACTTCAATTGAAATTGAGTCGGCACCTTCAAAGAAACTGAAATTGAGTCGGGTTATCAGGTTCTGCCTACGGCCATGTTGGATGATGGGGGATCAGTAATGGGAGAATTGTGCAGTGTTGACTCAATCATCTTAAAGCATAGGGACTTTGCATCCTAGGAGATCAGGCAGTACCAACTCACTACAAAAGCTCTTGTAAGAATGAATATTCATTGCATGATGCAATTTGTAGTCATTCTTGATGGAAGAGGAAGACAATACAGAGTAGGTGGTTTTCCGTCTTCAGGAAAGATGCAAAGACCGCAGTTGATTGTGCACGTCCAATTTCAATGGTCTCAATCATCACTGGCAGACATATGATCCATAGATTTGAGCTTACTATTCTCGTCTGATGTGCGTGAGCTTGCCATTCCTGTCCAGTCTGCGTATTTATCTGCGATGGTACCTTCTTGCATGAAGGTAGGGACATTTGTTCAGAATAATGTATATGTTTTAATCTTATTAAGGGTGGCGGATGCAGAAATTTTGTCCGGGTCACTCAGACATTAAATTATAAGCATGGTTGGATTAGTAGGATCTTATATTAGATCATATGAGGTCCTTGGTTGAGTCAATGGGATCTTAGGCTAGGTCAAGAGGATTTCAAACTAAATTATTTTGAATTGGGCCAACAAGTTTGACAAAATCCAATGAAATCTCATAATCTCATTAGATGAATGTTGGATTTGCCCTGCTTGTTCAACACGTGTGCAGCTATCAGATTGCACTCCTTGACGCAAACTATCAGATTGTGTAGAAATTTTTTTAAAGCGATCACATTGCGATGCCATCCTAAAGCAACCGTTACTCTAATCGTACATGAATGGGGAGTATTTATTCCATCACTTTGGTAATAAGAGAGCTGATGCTGCTAAACACGAGGTGCATGGCACGCCTGCGAGATAAGCCTTTTAGCTGCGAGTGGGGTTGGTGCAATCAGAAAGACCTCTTGCACAAACCCATTAATTTTACACATTTGAGATGGTGTCTTACGATTATCATAGTAGAGTCGTAAAATTTGATCAAAAAAATTTGTAATCGATTTTATCTATCTAATGTAAAAAAACTCACTCTCACTTTCTCTAGAAGCTCAACATAATTTGATCGATGAGTTGAAACACTAATTTAACTGCATTCAAGTTAGGGATCACAGACATTTGCTGTTAAATCTGTAAGACCGAAAGCGCAAGGTGATGTGGTCTATTTCAGGGAGACAGTAGAAAAGATGATGATTTTCTATACCAGTCTACCAGATGACAATAACTTAGCTGCTACACCGGCTGTCGATATTTATATTTTTGAAAAAAATTAATTTTTTTAGTCGGCGTCATAATATTCTATATATCTATATAATGTGATCTCGAATTGAACAATCTTATTTTTTACCATTAATTTGAGATTGATTTTTCATTTTTACCTAAACCATCCGATTTAATGTCGGACCGTACGACATATGAGAGGGTCCCATCCAAAAAATTAAATGAAAACACCGACTACAGGTATTCTCACCAGACAACACAGACTTCGGAGGTATACACGGCCAAAACACCCTTCGAAAGGGAGCCACCACCTGTCGCAAACACGAGCTAAGAGGGAGGTGGAGCAAAATGGAGAGGGGCCTCCGCGCGTACGGGGCGGTGCTGAGGCTGGTGAGAAGGCTGCCCGCTGAGACGCGGCCGTACTACGCTAAGTACGCGCGGGAGAACTTCGTCAACTACAGGGAGATAGACGCCAGCGACGCCCAGCAGCTGGACGAGCTCTTCCGCAGGGCCTACAACCACTGCCTCTGGGTCCTCAACAAGGTCAGCATCCACCGCCCTGACCATTTCCTCTCTTTCATCCAGCCTTTTCGGTTTTTTCTTCGTTTTCTTCTGAAATTTGTTTGTTACTCTCTTCTTTGCTGCTGTCAGTATTCTGTGGATCAATCCGTTGCCGACGAGATGAAGCAGATTTGCTGCAAGTGATACCATCACCGATGCCCTCCAGGTGTTTGTCGATTGTCCCAAGATAGCTCCTCCGCCATTATCTTTGAATCTTTAAGGTTATGGTTCAATGGATACAATGATGCATAGGTTCGTTTTAATCTTTGGTCTAGGAATTAGGATCGAGTAGTGATCCCGCAGGGGCCATCGTTTGTGTTCTCGAATTTAGGTGTGGTGTCGCTCGCTTTCGTTCTCTTATAGCCGGACAGAAGTACCTTAATAGTTCTCAATGTTGTAATGCATCAAGCTATCTATCTCAATAAGATTCTCCGCACAATGGATCTGTCCGACTCTACATGAAGAGTAATCAAGTTATAGAGCCATACTTTTACTTCAAAACTTCAACATGATTAATCAAAATTTCTTGATAATGGAAATAGATGTAACAATATGTTTTTTGTGGTGGCATTATCCAGATTAACTGTTTGACTGTCGATGATCTAGATTCTGATGAACTATGTGGTTGTTCTTTTAACAGTCTTAAAATTTTACAATATTGCTACATTGTTGTCTTCTAGGCTATAATGGTTTCTAGATGACTACGTTTTCTGCCATCAAATCTATGATTACCATCGATTATCTTAGCCTTTCTTTTTATCTTGTGCAACTTCATTCATCAAATACAATTGTTAAAAGTAGCTGAAGATTGCTTGTCAGCTATACTTCTACTATCTCTACTAAGGTGGGTTTGTGAAGGATAGGTGTATTGTTGAAACCATCTCTGTGGCTCAAATGCTTAGATACTGTATAGGTTGTTAGTATTTTAGTAATGTCGTATTGAAGTTTGACGCATTTGTTAGTCTTATTTGAACTCTAACAATTCTTGATGATTTTTTATTCTTCACATTGTTGGTGTTAAAGCTACTCTCTAACAATTGTTGATTGGTCTTATTTGAACTCTTAATGATTGTTGCTGGTATATCAAAGACCTTCTTTAAAGAGATCCTTGTTTTTAGTACATTCATTTTACATGAATTAAGTATAATGTCTTTAGTGTGATGATCTCTTTTCATATTCATCCTCGGTGTTGTCCCTTTATTTCTCAATTTTTGTTTGTAGATGGTCCAATTAAGTTATTCTCTTACTTTGTTTATCATCTTCATTATTAACATTTTGAATACGACTGATTATATTACATTTTAGTCTCTTACAAGAGAATTGGAGAGACTATGGAATACAAACCCATATTGTTTTATGGAGGGGTTTGGGAGGAAGTCTCCTTTAATTTCAAGTGGAAGTAAATGGGAGGAAGACGAAGGACCATGGATTTACATGTGGATGAGCTGTCATTGATTATTCTACTAGTAGGCTTTTGTTATTTACATGTGGATGAGCTGTCATTGATTATTTGACTAAATGGGAAAGTGGACAAGCAATGACATTTAAATATGTCATTCCAAATACAACACCAAGGCTGCTGATGTGAGTGGAATCAGATTTTATATTGATGGAGATTGTTAGGCAACATGCTAGGTCAAGGAAGTTCTCATTGTATGTTGGAATTGATAGGAACAATAAAGCTCATCCAACTGTAGCTATCAGCCCATCTAGTTGCAGGGCACAGATAGACATTGGGCCATCTGATTTCAGGCCAGAGATGGATATTCGGCCATCTGGCAGCAAGCCATAGGCAGATGCTGGGAATTTTTCTTACTAAGATTTAGAGTATGTTATTTTTGATGATGCTAAAGTTGAAGAGGAAGTTATGATCAATGAGGATGTACATAATGTCAGCAATGAAGAAGAAGACTCAGCTCAATACTATACAGAAGATTGCTACATGAATGTCATTTCAGAGTCAGATGACTATTATGTTTCATCTGGAGATGGAGGTACTAAAATTATAGAAAGCTCTATTAACAATCCCAACATGGTCTTAGGAGTTAAGTTCAAGAATGCGGAGGCATTCATGTTGTCACTTAGACAACACAACATAGAATTTGAGTTTGAGGTTTTCTATGTCAACAATGACAAGGTTAGGGTGACTGCAAGGTGCAGCAATATGAATTGTATATGGAGAATATATGCATATGTTTTACCTGATAAAGGAACATTTCGGGTGAAGACTTTACAGGCCAACTATGCATGTGTTGCCAACAGGTAAGGCAAGAAACTATATGGCTTCAACTAATTGGATTGCAGAAAGGATACTTCCTTTGTTGTGAAGTGATTCTAGGATGCATCCTTTTAAGATCAAGATATGATTTCATGAATAGTATAATTTTATTGTGCCTTACTAAAGAGTTTGGGATGGGAAGGAAATTGCAAAGGAGATGATATATGGAAAGCATGTGAAGGCTCATGAGCAGGTTCCCCACTTGAAACATAAAATGCTCAAGTCAAACCTCGATAGCCACTTGTAGTTAACTCGAAGGTTGACAAGTCGTTCAAGAGATTTTTTATTTATTTTTTTGTGTTTTCATGTTCTTAAAGTGGAGTTTTTACTAGGTTATAGACCCATCTTGGGGCTGGGTGCATGCCACCTCAATGGAAAGTACACTAGGGTCTTGATTGCAGTCACATGTGTGGATGGGAATGTTAGGTTGTACCTAGTAGCATATATAGTGGTCAAAAGAGAAACAAAAGAGAGTTGGGAATGATTTTCAAAGGAGCTGAAGATAGCCATTTGGGATGTATTTGGCATTGCATTCACCTCTGGCATGGAAAAGGAGCTAGAAATTACTGTTGTCGATGTATTTCCTTTGGCCAAACATAGGACATGTATGAGGTACATGTATAAGAGCTTCAGAATGGTCAGGGGAATGCATAGAGCACTTATTATGGAATACAATAAGGAGCTTCACAAGAGCTGGTTACAAAGGGAGCATTTAGGAGATGATACAGAATGCACTCAATATTCAGTAATAGCTTCTACAAAAGAAAGATCATATATAGAGCACGTCATAGTTCTCATTGTCAGCTAAGTACCATGACATTACAGACAGCATTAGTGATTCTTTCAATTTCTTCATTATGGAGTATAGGGAGTTACCAGTTGTGCACATGATTGACATGATAAGACAGCAAATCATGTGAAAATAGACTTTCATTGTCATTTAGCAACAACATGGAAGGAGAAGCTAGTGTCTGTGGCACTTAGATATATGTAAAAAATCACCAAGAACTTAAGTAAGTATCAAGTTGGATGGTCCAAAGATCATAGAACAGAGGTATGTCTGGATGTCTTTAGGTACGATGTGAACATTGAAGAGAGGACGTGTACGTGCAAGAGGTGGTAGGTGTCGAGTCTCTCGTGTGAGCCATTGTTTAACATCTTATCTTCAAGGTCCACATCGATCTTGCCATTATAGGAAGTGCAAGTCCTGCATGGGAGACCCGTCACATGCCACATCCTGCATGTCTAAGTCCTCTTTTCAAGATTCACATTGTATCTAAAAGTATCCCCACATACCTCTACTCTATGATCTTCAAACCGTCTAGCTTAGTACTTGCCCAAGTTCTTGCACATGCCTAGGTGTTCTTGGCACTTCCCTTTCCATCTCGCTACTAGACGACAGTAAAAGTCTATTTTCACTATGATTTGTTGTCTTATCATGTTAGTTATGTCTACAACTAGTAACCCCATGTGCTCCATAACGAAAGAATTGAAGGATTTACTGTTGGTGTTTGTGATGCAGTAGCACTTAGTTGACAATGAGAACTGTAATCTGCTCCATACATGATATTTCTTCTCTAGAAGCCATTGTTGAATATCGGATGTATTATGTATCATCTCCTGAATGCTTCCCATTGTATAAGAGCTAGTCTGTCAGCTGCCACAGAGGAAAGCAGAGATAGACACAAAAATCTTTACCTAAGCTTCTCCCTACCTTCCTTCCCATCGTCCAAGATCGAGTTTGCCGGCCACTACAGAGAGGTTGCTGAATCGCCTAAAATGAAAATAGCACATTGTTTGTTTTTTCTTTTTTTTTTTCTTTTTTTGTATGTATGAAACTAATGATAGGAAGGAGAAGAAGAAGAAGAAAGGAGGACAACAAAATGGTTAGACCTTATCTAACCTTTTTCCCACCTTCCTTCATGTTGTCAGATAGTGAATCACCACAGATGCAGAGCGAGGCTACCGTCCATCACAATCGATTCATATGCTATGCATAGGGAGGTCGTTGGCCGTCCAAGGGGAAGGAGCAATTATATTGGTCCTCGTTCCCCTGCCTCCTCCTTTCTTCTACCTACATCCAGCAAGCGGAGGAAACATGACCACAACGTGGACGAAACGAATACAATGGGTGAAGAGAGAGACATGGTTGGAGGAAAACTCTAAACAGCGGCATTAAAGTCATTTTCCTCCTCATGTTATACTTATTTTAACTATAGTTGATTTACAATAGTCATCGGAAGTAAAGGGTAGGAATTTAAGATGAAATATCTTAAGTTTATAGGGATTGATACACAAATATGTAAGGTATGGGGACTAGTATCAAAATACAAAAGTTTATAGAGACTAATATTGAAATTGTCCAAAAAAAAACATAAAGAACATAGCGACTCCACCATGGCATCAACAAAAACAAATAAGGGATGGTGGACAAAGAGAGGTGAAGTAAAAGGGAAGACAAGTATTGAAGATGGATTGCGAGCAAGGAGGCCTATTTGTAGGCCCTAACCTCACTTTGTTAGCGGAATAGGACCCGGAATAAGTTCTATAAGGGCCTAAACCCGGTTTGGTTGCGGGAATTCCTAATTCCCCTAATTCCTTCAATTCCCCAAATTGTACCTGGAATGCCTAATTCTCCCAATTCTTCCAATTCTTCCAGTTCTATCATTTATTTCACTCTTTATTCCACTTATTCCTACTAAAGCACTTAGAATAACGCAGTGTAATTCTCCTTATCCTTGATGGAATACCAATAACTTATCAAATCAAAATACCTCTTATTCTGGTTTAAGAAATCCTCAAAACCTTATTCTGGTATAAGCAATTCTGCAAACAAAGTGAATTCCAATGGTCCAAGAACGAGTCTGTCGACTGGCATTTTATATTAGGGATTTTTTAATAATTTATTAACTTCTTAGGGAGTTTTTAATAAATCGATATTTAACAGTCATATTATATTCACTTGGCAAACCTTCGTCCCCATCGTCCGAGAACGAGTCTGTCGACTGGCATAGGGATGCAAAGATAGACACAAAAAAGCCCTTCACCTTTATCTAAGTTACTCCCCATCTTGCCTTCCCATCGTCCGAAATCCAGTTCACCAGCCACTACAGACAGGCTGCTGACTCATTTAAAAAGAAAATAGCACATTAGGTGTTCTTTTTTCCTTTTTTGAAACTGATGATAGGAAGGAGAAGAGGAAAGAAGGACAACAAAAAGGTTAGACCTTATCTAACATTTTCCCCACCTTCCTTCCCGTTGTCAGAGAGTGGATCACCACAAAGATGCAAAGCGAGGCTACCGTCCGTCACAGTCGATTTAGATGCTATGCAGAGGGAGGTCACCACCCGTCCAGGGGGAATCAGCACATGATTATGTTTGTCTTCGTCATCCCGCCTTCTTCTTTTCTTCTACCTTCATCCGGCGAGTAGAAGAAAGCGGACACAACGTGGACGAAATGAACAGTGGAAGTCGAGTGATGCTCGTAGGCGAGTAAGAAGCAAGCGTAGGGGGAAGAGAGAAACATGGTTGGAGGAAAACTCTAACCAGCGGATTAGAGTTCCTTTCCTCCTCAGGTTACATTTCACTCAAACTTCTAACCATAGTTTATTTACAATAGTCGACGGAAGTAAACGATAGGGATTTAAGATGAAATATCTTGTTGATAGGCATTGATATACAAATATGTAAGATATGGAGACTAATGTCAAAATACAAAAGTTTATAGGGACTAATATTGAAATTGTCCAAAAAAAACATAAGAAGCATACCGACTCCACCATGACATCAGCAAAAACAAATGAGGGATGATGGGCGAAGAGAGGTGAAGCAAAAGGGAAGACAGGATTGAGGATGGATTGTGGGCAAGGAGGGCCATTTATAGGCCCGAAATGCTTTCCAACTGTCAGAATTTTGACTGTTTGGGAATTTTTCTAATAATTTATTAACTTCTTAGGAACTATTTCCGAATAAAAAATGTAACGGTTATCTTCAAACTAAAGCAGAGGGCTACTAACCTTTCATCCGTTTTCCTAACATGCAGCAACATTAGATGGCATATTCGCAGCATTTGCTCCGGATATTCACTTATACCTAACGATTTTTGACTGAAGGTACTAAATAATAGTAAATGCTAACTTTGTAGGGATCGACAGTCAAATACTCAATATGCAGAGACCTTTTCTGAAATCGTTATATTTTCCAGGATTGATGTCCAATGGTCCCTTATGTTAAAATGATGTATGGTTTATGTGTAAATAAATTACGGTAAGAATGCAACTTTTTAGTCCCTTATGTTAAAATGATGTATGGTTTATATGTAAATAAGTTATGGTAAGAATGTAAGTTTTTACTAATTTACATACATACATGCATAAAACATTGCTTTAACTCTTTAGACAAGGATGCTGTGTATAGAAATATAGTTTCCATAGTAAAGTAAGTTTAGCTTTATCTTTAATGTCGAACAATAGTATAACAATAACCTTTTTTATAATTAGAATAGAATCTTATGTTCAATATGGATTTATATAAAAACATTTTAGATTTGATAGGGAAGGATATGGTAAGAATGTAATTTTGGGGATTTTTTAAATGTTTACTTCCCATAAATATTCGTATTTGAAAATAAACTCTCCGGACATGTATATTTGTGTTGATTCTCAGAAACCTAATCTTTCCAATAAATAAGTTTTTTTTTTCTAGATAACAGTTGTTTGAAAGATGAGAACAGCAATAACAAGTAAAAATTTATTAAATCTAGGTTTAATGAAGACAAGGCTAAATATGCAAGATATATGGCGTTCTTTCTCAGATTTGATAATTTAGAGGGACTAGAACTAAAAAAATCTAATTTTTTAAATTAACCTACATACATGCTAAAACATTCTTCAATTTTTCAGACAAGAATGCTATGTATACAAGTATAGTTTTCATAGTACATAGGCTCGGCTTTACTCTTAACAGGACTTCATAGGATTGTTATTAATCATTTTTTATGATTAAAATGTAATATCATGTCTAATATAAGTGCATATGAAAATATTCTGACATAAAAGAAATGTGTGAAAAAATACGTAGTGTAAGCCGTGGGATAGACAGGTATACGAAGTTATATGTATTTTGATAGACTCTGGAGCAATTAACCAGTAGGTAGTGACTAGTGAGACATTTGCATTGTCGATCATGTAATTTTGGGAACAATATTTACATCAGGCGAATCCGAGATTCTCTGCGCTAATGCATATATTTTACAGATTATTTGAGATTTCAACAGATAACCTTTTAAGAATTTTTTTTTTATTTTGAAAAAGAATTAGCTTTATTTAAGATAACTTTATATTAGTCACTCTTATATGTTAAATTTCAAAAATGTCATTGTCACTTGCATATTATCTTACCTACCCTCTTAATATGTCTAATGTTTCAAAATCATTACACTAATAATATATTTGATATTTCTAAATGTTTCATATATACCACTAAAATGATACAATCGATAGACATTTTTTAAAACTTTTAGCCCTTTTGATCTACTTAATTTAAATATATATATTTACAACCTCTGTATTTTGTAAAAGCCCTTTGGGAAAGAGTCTCCTTTTTCAAGGATTTTTATAAAAATATTTCAAGATATTTAGAGATTTTTTTAAAACTATTTTTCAAATAAAAGTGAGAATATAAGGACTTTTTTCAAATGTAAAGATTATAGGGAGCCTTTTTCTAAATCAAGCATATTACAATGATCATATATTATTCTACATACATAGGATGATATGCAAGTGGCGTCTCATTTTTTTTAAATTTAGCATACAAAACCGATTAATATGCAATTTACCCCTTTTCATTTTCCTGTGCGGTAGGTAGAAGGTCATCTTTCACTTGTTTTATGGCAGCTGCGGCTGCCGCCTTCCTATTGAGACCGTCGAAATTCAAATGGCGTAAAAGGGGGGAAGAGCCCGTGAAATGCAAAATGGAGACGACGCAACCCTCCCCGCAGTACGTGGCGCAAAGCGGCGAAGATGGGGACGGAACCTAAACGCCACACGAACCCCGGGGCACGTGCACCGGCCCATGTCGTTTCGATATGATGTTCCGCCTGAACAACAAAGCGAACCGTGTCCGTGCGCACGCAGGCCCGCCGGCACACATTATCTCAGAGACACCCAGAGAGAGAGAGAGGGAATTGAGGGTTCCCGACTTCCCAACCCTGCCAGATTCGAAAACCTAGCGGGGTTTTGCATCGGGGAGGGCGGTCCGGCTGGGTCGCCGGTGTGCTCTGTTCGGTCTCTGCAGGTCGGCAGATGAGGAACAAGGGAAGACCCCAAACCCTAGCTATGGATGAGCCGGCGAGGGAGAGCTCCAGGGATGATGATAGCGGCGTCGGGGGAGCGGAGGAGGCGGAGGAGGAGAGGGAAATGGCGGAGCTGGAGGCGGAGGTGAAGGAAATGGCCGAGCGGATCCAGCACCTCCGGAGGACGGTCCCGAGCCGCCTCGCCGAGGCCCTGTCCTGCCAGCTCGCCGCACAACGGCCTCGCCTTCCCCTGGAGGTGGAGGTGGACGAGGGTTCGCAAGATCGGACTTCCCAGGTGGGAATCGCCGGCCCCGGGCATGAGGGTAAGTAATTCTTCTTCTTATCCCGTAGATTTGAAGCTATTTATAATAGTCTCCATGTCGGTTTCTTTTCCGTGTGCGTGAATCGAACACTAACAAAGCTAAGAGATTCCTGCTATTTGCCCTTTTCGACAAATTAGGATTAAGATTCTGGCAATCTGAAAGCTTGCTGTTGTTAATCCCTTCAGCCCAACTGGAGAAATGCCAGGTGCTGTTGAGTGCCCTGGAGTAACATCAGGGCTATCCAGTTGGTGGGAAACCTCGGAGACGAGACCTAATTGGCCACAGCTAACAAATTTCTAAACCAGCCGGATCTCCCATGTCCAATTCGGCTATCTCTGGACAAAGAAGTTACCTGCAAGTCTCTCCTCTTTAGAAGTATCCAACCTTTTTATTTTTCCTAAACTCCCTCTTCTTTACAGATATCTCACTGTTTCACTTATCTGACTGACTGGTCCTTTTCTGGTCATGTAGCTGCCATGCTTCAGCTGTTGGTAACTGTGGCCAAGTGATTTGTGTGTGGATTTGCTGCTACCTAGAAACAAATTCCTGTTTGTGTTACATATAACAACTTGTACCAATCATGTATTTCCAACCGAAACATTCAATACGATGAGAGAGAGCAAAATTACTTTTTCGAAGATTTACACATGGATGCTTCTCCAATTTCGCTTGATACATCTGAAGAGGCATAAATTTTTCCCCATCTTTGAGGTAGATAACAAATAACTGGTTCTTATTGGTGTCTCTTATATGTCTATGTTGTGCTCGTGAAAGGTTCTGTAAGTAAATGTAATCTGATCTAGTACATAACATGCATCTCTTGTGACTTGTTTCCTTTCCCAACTGTCATAGAATATGACCGTGTAGTGCTTGGTAGATAGTTGTTGGATATTTTATTTCTTGGATCATTTTGACAAAAGTGAGCATGCTGCTTGTTAGTAGTTAACATGTCATCTTGTTGCTTCTATCTGGATGTTTGAGCATTCCTTCATCAATGTTAGTCAGTCCATAACGGAAGGTTGATCCACAGGGACATCAGAGGAGCCCGAGATGAGTAATAGAACATCTTTTCCTGAAGCAGATGAGGAAATATGTGAGAGACTGCACACATTTAGAGTCAAATTATCTAGTAACATTGATGCAATGCCAAACATTCTGAAGAGAATAAATGGATGCATTGCAAGGATTAACAGAGCTGAACAGAATGGTATAGTTATTCATTCTGTTTTCAAAAAAAGACAAAAGATCTGAGTGATTTAATCCCTTAAGTTTTCCATTGAACCTCTGTTATAAGCTGTAACTATTCTATGTAACTCTACATCAGTGGTGGTGGTGGTGAGTATGATGATACTAATTCTACTCTTTGCTAAGCTTCTGACAGGTGTTTGACATTAGTTTCTGTAAAGAATGTATTCCTCTAAATGTACAATGTCTATTGTGTTGCTCCAAATATTGTTCAATTTGCATTTGACTTGACAAATTATATTCCCGTGCTTCCCGCAATGTTATCAAGGATTGAAACACTTGATCTTGCATGGACACATCGGCATGCAAGGCCCTCCTTTAGACGTGCTTCTATTGTCACATATGTTGGTCCTTTGCCAAATTCTATATGACAATGCTAGCTCAGGGAAACCTGTGCCATCTGCACAAAAAAGTTTCGGAGACTTGGTATCTTTTGCTTTCACATACTCCTTGAAGTGTGAAATTTAATTCAATTCTTAATATACAACCAGAAGCACTGGTGTTTCTTGGTTTCTTTGGCCTATGAAACCATGTGAAATTATTAATTCACAATATTAATGTTAATATCAGAAGATGATTCTTTTGTTAGGGTATTTTTTAATGTTTTTTGAAGACCAGCAGACACCAGAAAAAAGAAAAAAAAAGTACAATAAACTGGTTAGTTAAATGGTACCAATGAGATTAGAATATCTTGGGTTTTTATTAATTTAATTATAGTTTAATAAATATTTAAGAATTTCATCACATTTTAAAAATAACTGCAAAACTAATCACCCGATATTGTTAGACGCTCTGTGTGCGACACGTGTCCAGTGGGACGTGTGGGGGGCATGATGCTAAATGTTTAACCGAGTTTGGGCTTAGTAAGCTCAATTTAAAGTTCGCGTTGCCAATGCTGAACCATAGTCGGTGTTGGCAACGTCGACGAAAAATCTTCTGCCTCCTTTCGTTGCTTGAGGAGGGACGTCAATAGTGGTTTGTCTAGAACATTTAAATGTTTAGAGTTTTTTTTCTCTCTTAACCAATAGTTGGTGGTAATATAGTCGATTAAATGTCAGCATTATGAAAACCGACCTAAAGTTGGTGTTAGTAACTTTGACTTTAAGTTGGCATTCATAATGCCGACTTTTAGTCAACTTTTGCCCTTTATATTTGCCTACCTGGTCATGCGATGATTAGTTTTGCAATTATTTTTAAAATATGATTAAATATTTAAATATTTATTGAAATATAATTAAATAAATAAAAAACTTGAATATCTTTTTATTTGCAAGTGAATCTTAAGCAGTTAGCTTTCATTGTTTCTCTCAAAAGGGTAATGCATGTTGTACTGACGGTTAGTACAGTAAACTGAGTCATCTTGCAGTACAAGATGTTATTGGTCTACATGGATAGGTAATACATGGATTGATAACTTTTTCTATGACTGGGTCAGACAAATATTAAATGTGGTGCAAGATTTTCAGCATGACAAATACATGTAGATATGAGAAATATTTTATGAACATGACATATTATTTATCATGCCCACTTATTATTTATCATGCTTAAAAAATATTTGTCATGTCTATATATTTGTGTATAGATTTTTTAGATGTGACAAATAGTATTTATCATCTCCGCGAAGTATCTATCATGCCTAAAAGTATTTGTCATCCCTACATGTGTGTACATATTTATGGGTATGATAAATATTTTTTAAACATGACAAATACTTCGTAACATAACAAGTAATAATATTTGTCATGTTCACGAAATATTTATCATGTTCATATGCATTTGTCATGTCCAGATTTTACATTGTTTTTAATGTTTGTATTATCTACCTATAAAAAAGTTGTCCAATCTATATGCCACCTATGCATGTGCACCAATAACATTTTGCATTACAAGATGACTCAATTTGCTGCACTGATCTTTAATGTACCCCCCAAAAAATCATTTCTACCGGTTGCAACGGAGTATTCAGGAAGCAAACCCTAACATTATGTCCTTTTTCTTTTTCACCATATCCGTACCAAAAGGGATAAATGATTGCATGTGCAAGTTAATAGGCTATCCTTTCTTTTCTTTCCTTTCCTTCTCTAGAGAGGGAGGATAGGGAGGAGAGTGCTAAATTAGCATATAGCTTCGGGAAGCCAAGGGTGGATATTCTTTTTTCCCATTATAGTTAAATGCTTGCAGTGCATCCATTTAATTTGGCCAACGATGAAGAGAGATATCTGAGTACCATGATTTTACGAAACAAATCAATGTATCGTTTCTTCTTCAACTACGAGCCATCTGGTCAGTATTCTTTATCATTTTGTTAGTAGGCCTAAATCCGGTTGAGTTGCAGGGATTCATAATTTTTCCAATTCTTCTAATTCTTCAAATTGTATTTGGAATGCTTAATTCTCCCAATTCTTTTAATTTTACATTTTATTTATCTCTTTATTCTATTCTTTCCTACCAAATCACTTGAAATGCAGTATAATTTTCTTTATTCTAGGTGGAATACTAACAACTTGTCAAATCAAAATATCTCTTATTCTGATTTAAAAAATCTCTAAAATCTTATTCTGAGATAAAAGATTTTGCAAACAAAGTGAGCTAGTGTTCTAGCATAACTGAAAGGTTTGCTGGCGATGGCGGTGGACTCAGTTTCCAGAAGGAGCACATGGCAGAAGACATCACTTACATGGGAGACAATGTGGAACAGTGAGCTTTTTAGCATTTTCTTTCGGGCAACGTTAAGCGTGTCATTTCGAGGCACATGAGACACGGACTTAATGTTGGATGACGCCTGACAGTGTTTTTATTTATATTTTTTTTAAAAAAAACCTCTTATGGTGCTTAGATCGAATGATCTAAAAAAAGATAAAAATTTAAAAATTGACTCTAAATAAATAATAATAAATATCGTCCGATCTAAGATCAGATTGTACAATCATGTTAGATAGGTTAAAGCCCCCCAAAAAAAAATATTCAAAAAAAAGTTTAAATAAAAGTACCGACAAGTGACGTAATACTGCCTAACGGTACAGCAAGATATTCTCATGTTGGATATGCACAGATCTTCCAAAAGTGCAGGTTAGGTTTTTTCTAAGAAGCCTGCCCACAATAGAGGCGAGGGGTTTGGTTAGCGTATGGACGAGTTTGTTTCCAGTTTCTTCGTAGTCCAACTTGAATTAAAACTGGTCAGTCTTTAAGATCCCCCGGTTTAGTTTAATAAAGTTTCCTATATGGAACATGTTCGCTTAGAGGAGATCTTCCATTGGTAAACAGTTGATAAAGGCTCGCTTGGCTTATTCCTTCACTTACATATTGATACTATATTTATATTTGCATCTTTGATAGAATTCTCCGAGCGCAGCTTTGGCGGCAAAATACAATAAAATAAAATAAAAAAGATGACTTATTTTGTAAATAAGTTTTGTTCTAATTTGATAGACAGAACACAATATTTCACCCTTAAATGGGTTATTGTGCAAATAAGTTGACCAATCCATTCTCCCTTCTACCTAAGAATATGATATTTCACCTTATATTTCACTTTTGTAATCAAATTAAAACACTTCTTATTCTAAAATAAGAAATCCAAAGTAAATCATCCCATAATAAGTTAATCTCCTACCAAAGTGGCACTGAAGTATTATACAGCAGAGTTTGATTTTATTTTTTTTTAGTTGATTCATGTTACATACAGAAGAACCTCGTTATAATGTACGAAGAGATCTAACACATCTGACGTTACCATACTTCAGGAACACGGGTGTTTTCTGCGGTTCGGAAATGGTATACTACATACGAGAAACAAAACGATCTCAGATCTCCACTCAAAAATTACTGAGACGAAACCACTCAAATTGAGACGAAACCACTCAAAAGTAAATCTATTACTACGATCTACCTGCACCTCTATTATTCGAATACTAACCTAAATTCAACTACACGTACCACGTCCGGTTGCATGCATCTGCCGATTCCCTAGTGAAATAAAGAGGTGCCATCATCAAACTGGTGAACCCGCCCCTTTTCTCTCACGTGGTAGGTGAAGCTCCCACCTTACCCTGCGGTATCGTCGCCGATTCCGGTGGCCTCGTGGCCGTTCTCCGGCAGGTTCTGCTCCGCTAGGTGGCGGAAGGTCGGGTGGGGGGAGCCTCACCCCTGGACTCTCTCTCTCTCTCTCTCTCTCTCTCTCTCTTCTTGTTCTCTTTGGTGCTTTCCCCTTGTGCTCGCCGCCCATCCTCCCCTCTACCGCTCCTCCCTCCTCTCGCCTCTTGCTGTTGTTCCCCTTTTAGACGCAGGTATCCTTGTACCCTCCACTGGAAGCCCTCACCCCTGTTAACCCTCGCCCAAGCACCCTCAGCGTCACCCGCTCCCCTCTTGTTGTAGCTCCTCCCCTCCGACCCCCCACTGCTAACCCTACACCGCAGAACCCCAGCCTCCCTGTACCTTGCTCTAACTGTTGGTTCGTCCCCTGCTACCCGTCCTTCTCCTCTTCCTTCTATACTTCCTTCACCCCCTCCTTCCATCTATCAGCCTCTTTTGACTGGGACAGCTTGTCCAACCTTCTTTTGCTTCCCACTCTACGGGGCCTTTTCCGACGACCGTTTGAGCTTCTGCTGTCGCTCTTCGGCTAGCAAGTTTCTCCCTCCTGTTGCCTCTCTTTTCCCCGTCCCTCTATCTCCCTTGGTGTCTCATCTCTCTATGCTAGACTCTCCATGCTTCGACCGCTTCATATGATGCTTGCATGCGTTGGGGTTCCGGTTGTTCTTGGTTTATTTTGGTCGTTCTTGCATAGATCACGTTCCATGGTCATGGAGCGTATTGCTGGTGCTCGACTCAATAGTGTTGATTCCGTACGCCACCTGTTGATGTTGTAAGCCAATTCTTCGACTACCCCTTAGGTGTTGCAGCTCTTTCCGACAAGCTCTGCCAAGTTATTCCAGAAGGATGACCCAATTTCGAGCAACTTCTGGCTTCTCCTCTGCTCTCCAGCGCTCGTCCAGGCGACCGAGGGTTACTCCTTGGGAGGTCTTAACCCTTTGCGTACTAGCTCTCATCTTGTACTTTGGAGACTATGCTAGCGGCTAGCGCGGCACGCCGTTTCGCCATGCCCTGGCGGCTGGTTGTTGTCCTCTCGTGCCCCTTGTTGGCATTCCTTTGTTCCCCATGTTATCTCTGTACCCTTTCTGCTGTGTGTTTAATGAATAATACTTTTATTGACCGAAAAAAGTCATCATCAAACTGGTAACCGGCTGCCCTGTTCATTTTACTAGAACCGCACATGTTATCCTAAACAACTTGACATGAGAATAGGTAGTCACACCTTTGATCCAATGTACTCAATCAGCGAAGCATCAAATGAGAAACTAATGCAAATGTAGATTGGTTACTTGAATAAAACATGGTCTCGAGATGGCCGGTAGAGATCTATACGAAGTGGCATAACAGCCCAAGTTCATTCATCTACATACCATGGCGTCAAATAGTTATGGTTTTACAGCTAAGTATGGAAAGATTGGGATCCAATTCAGGAAGAGAATAAGAACTGACCAACATCCCGCCCACCTTTGCTGCCTCATCCACGTCGATGGCAATGGTGCTCAGCCCCTTCCCTATAACAACAATAGTTCTGCCATCGGCTACAAGCTGACACGGAGGCTTAACCAGCCATGGTGAAAGCCTGCCTACACTTGCCCAGTCCCCACTTTCCTTCTGCCATCTCATGAGCTTTGCCCCTGACGTCTCATCTAACATGTATAGGATCCCATTAACAACAACAGTGGGACCACGCCAGCATAACGCCATTTCACTGTTATAGTGTTCCCATTTATTATCTGATGGATCAAATGTGCCAGCATAGTGAAAATCACGACTAGTTTCATGGATGGTGTAGATTTTTCCATCAAAAGTAACAGATTTCTGAACATCAGCGGCCAGTTTTGCATCCTGGTTTGATGTCCATGTGTCTGAACGACAGTCATATGTATCCCATGACTGAAACGATTTGGAACTCATTCCTGCCCCATCGGTGGCATAAAGTCTATTGCCAAGAACAGCAGAAACAAAGTAGCACCTGGAACAGAGAGAATCAAACTTGATATTAAATTGTGCTCCAACATGTAACAGGCAAAATGTCAGGATGACGATTACAGACAGGCAAATGTGAAGATTAGCAATATTGACGGATGAAAGACAAAGATCAGTTGACTTTTCATCGTCTGAGTCAAGTAACAGTGTCACACAATGTAAAAGGATGAGATAAATTAGACCGCTGAGTTTTTTCCCCTGTTAGCCTAGCATATGTTAAATTCTTCAACTGCATCCCAATGAACTAAAATCCCCATGAAAATGATCAATAAAAAAGCAAAATCAACACCACAATTAGAAAAGTACATAAAATGCCATGCACTGAATATGGCCAAAAGTGCAGAAAAAACAAATGTTTCAAGAAATGCATAACTAGTAAGTACACAATATAGTCAAACATGGATGACATTTTAAATAAATGCAAGGTCTTTACTCATTAAATTTAAAAAGAAGTAGCCAAAACAAAGTGATGAAGTTGAATCATAGTTCCCACCATGAAGCAAGGCTGATATACAATTAAACTATTGCTAGTGCATAAGTTTAAATTTCTCTATTATTGCACAGACTTGATCAGTAAAAGACATTAATCAAAGGTGTAGATCTGTGATAAAAAGTGAATACAAAACCTAAGTCTTCACCAGAGGATAGCACTAAAAAGCAGCTAAAGCAGAATCATCATGCAAACATTATTCCTCCTTAAAGGTCATATTATGTTAAAACAAAAAAAAAAACAATACATATAAAAGAATTACTTTGTCCTTACAATATACAGTAAAAACTATGTTAGATCCCCATCCTTCGGAATATGTTGGTGAAAGTCTCGACAATTGACAATGATGACTCCCAGACATTCTCTTTTCCCTAAAGATGAATTACCTACCATATAGTATCAAAAGGAAAACAAAAGGTATGTCTACAAGGAAGAAAACATAAACAATATCCAGAAGGAATTCCAGGTAGGTCATGCAAAGAGGCTTAGTATACTGCAATATTCGATTACACTGGCAACAAATGTGCACAATGTAACTCTTGCTCAAAGCTCCTATCCACATTAGATTCTGGTTAAGACAGAACAATTACTATAATCTAGGTTGCACTATACTTTCCCAAGGTCATTCCTTCCATGGAATTCTCGATGGTTGGGCCTCCTTTTTCCCCCCCTCTAAAGGTGGTTGGTACCATATTTCATTAAGAGAAAAATAAAAATGTGCACAGTATGAGCAGAGCCTCGAAGCTCCACCAAATGCCATACACCAAGTAAAATATACAACAAAAAACTCACCCCCGGAGCAGGTGAACTGGCTTTCGCCTCCCTAGGAGACACCCTATTTCCTTATGTCCTATCGAAATGAAGCATTTCTGAAATGAAATTTTAGCAAGAAACTCTGCCCATGCCTAGTCCTTGTCATGTTTCTGAACCAATTAGCCACACCCTGAGCATCCTCCATGACCTCCCTAAATGCCCTTGATAAAAGCTGTTGGTGAAAGCCATCTACTCCAATACTTGGTATTCATGAACCACTCCATGCGATAATAGTTATGGGACTCTCCACCCAGTTTTGCGTTGCCGGTTTGGTCAATAACATGGTACCAGAGCTGGTTCGCTTGTTAGGTTTCTCCCATTTGGATGCAGCTTGAGGATGTTGCTTGCTGGATGCCTCTATGGGTGTGTTAGGGATTTTATGAAAATCTTTTATTCCTTGGGAAGGGAAAGGTTTTCTTCATGGACTAAAAACTATTTCAAGAAAAGATAAATTTTATATGGACAGGGGTTATTAGAAAAAGTCAAATCTCATGTGGATTAATGCTAAATCTCAACCCTTCCATCAACTTAACTCATTCCAAGGATCCTCCATGGAAACCCAAAAAAAAAAGATAACTACATATATACCCCCTGAATCTTCCGTATTCTACAATATACCCCTATTCCGTATATTGTCATGCATAACCTGACTAAGTAATAGTACTTCAGTTATATCTCTGGGGTTCCAATAACAGAAGAACTGAAGGAAAATCAAATTCAAAATGTGAATGAGATGTAAAAATACAAATGATGCAGGAGAACATGAAAGATTTTAGAGGCATATATGTCATCAATCGCTCGCAATCTGCCATATTTAGTTTATAACCCTTCACAATCACACATTTATTCTATACCTTCTACGAGTTTTTTTTTTCCGAAATTCTTAAAAAAAAACATCTGGGGATCACCAAAGAACATAAGCCTGTGAAGGGTAAACGTAATCCCTAAATGTGATAGACACTAGGCGGTAATACCTAAAAATCCCAAAAGGAACATCACAATGCATCTACAACCTAGAAAGTTGGGGTCCTAAACACCAATTTTGCCAGCATGGAGGACTCATTTACCATCTTACACCCAGGTCTCCTATAACGCAATTGGCATACTAAAACGGTTGCAACAACACCAACACACAACAACCTAGTAATTCCCTCTTTTGCAACACCCGCCTAGTAGAGCATCCTGATGCAAGACTCCTATTGTGCCATAGATCCAAACAGAAAGCATCCAATCGAACATAGGCAGTCCCTTTGGGAATGTGAGGCAACTGGCCAGTGAATGAGGCTAGGTACCTAATACCTATCCATTCCTATGAATGTGTCAGTTGTTCCACATGAGGACCTAACCATATCAATCCCCTTGCATATCAATCCCCTTGCTTGAGCTACTTCTAACCACATCGACATGCAATGCAGCTCCTTTGTCATTGGATCCAAGAGTCAGGAACCGACAAGAACTGTATTCACCCATGGTTAGAACCAGGCAATCAAGTTTTGTTGGCATGGCATGGATGTGCAGTCCAAAGAAGTGGCATTATCGTCGGACAGGACCCTACAGTGGATGAAGTTCCCACATGTCTACTGTTGTTTTGGTATCCCTGGGCAGAGAGCTAGCTAGGAAATTCACTCCCCCATCGAGGATGTTAGTTCCCAGGTCCAACATAAACCAACAGACTGCACCCCTATGTGCATATATATATTCTTTGTTTCTTTTTGTAAGCACGCAGATTCAATCCTTCCACCTAACTATTTTATTATTCTCTACCTCCAAATTTTTCTTGAAACTGGATGGTACCACAATTGTATTAATCAAAAGTATGAATGTGCAAGTATAAGAGTGGCATAAATGAAAACCCCTATACCAGACGTACATTCATGGAAAGGAAACCCAAGAAAGGCCCCCACCTAAAAAGAAAAGCAACTACACACCTGATAGAACAAAAAGGGAGGAGGAAGAGAAGTCCACATTACAACAGACTCTAGCCATTCCCTGACCCTAGCAGGAATAAAAGAAAAAAGTCAATCCGCAATCAAAGCTTCACTCTTGAAACAAGCCCATTCTCTCCTTGCATATGGATTCTATACCCACAAATAAAGCCATGCTTCAGGATGATGTTCCCCACAAATAAAACCATGCTTCAGGTTGAGGGTCTTATGTTCTTTTAGTGCCACATGTTTGCTTAACTGGCATCATGCCAACCTTCTCTTTAAATTCCCCTTTTTTTTTTCTTTTTCTTTTTAAGACGAGATAGTACCTACCCATGGGAAATCACAACAGAGGCTAGGGGCAGCTCTTGGGCCAGATGCCCAAGTATATCATGCAAACCACCCAACATGCAAGGGGGGACAACGTGCTGGGAAACTACTCCAGGGAAACACAAGGACTCGAACAGATGACATGCAGGAATTTAACCTGCCAAAGACTGGAGCCTATCTACTATGCTACTCACCCGTCCCCTCTTTAAACTCCCTGATACTAATAGGACAGAATACAGCCAACATATCCTACACAAAGATACATCATATGAGATGGTCAACACACAGCACCAGGTGTATCAAAATATTGTCAAGGCCTTGAGTCAAGGAGCACTGATTCCATGAGGGAAAAATAAAATGAGAAGAAAAAACTCTATCCATCCACCATCAGACATGACAAAACTGTCAAATGTGAATATAAGCCTCGGCTTGATATCTTAATTGATGAATCACCACCTACCTTCATCTTAACTAACAAAATTAAACATACGAGTATCACACAAAATTGTCAGTGGATTATGATATGTGAAAAGGCGTGAGAGGAAAGAAATAATCATATAAAAGATAATAAATGTACCTGGCTCTAGGCATTGGAGTGGCCTTTGCCCATGCATTCATGGAAGCATCATAGGAATAAACTTCATCCGTAGCATCTTCACCCCAAGTGCAGCCACCCATAACGTACAATTTGCTGCCTGTAGTCTCAAAAGTCATGCCCTCTCTCTTCAGACATTGAGGTGGTACACCATGGAGACATGTCCAAGATCGTCGAGCAGAATTCGGATCAAGAACATAATAGCAGTTTCTTCTCTTATCATGTCTACACATTGCATAAATCCAAGTTTCTTGCATATTATGTTTCCGGCGGCAGCGTTGCCAATCTTCACTGCAAAGCAACGCTTTCCATCTCTTTGAGACACATCTAAGGATATTGTGATATCTTCGAGGAATCCTTGCTAAACAAAGGAGGGCAATGTCATCTGGAAGACCACTAATTAATGGCGAGTCCGACTCATCGACTTGCCCGCTCTTTTGTGATGCACTGGACACGGAAGCCATGGTCAGGTCTCCACCATAGGATCTGGGGAGCACAGGGCAGCACTTGTCAGTCATATATGCACATTTTTATAGTAGGTAAAAGCCCCAGCAGAGCTCCACCAGATTGCCCCAGAGAGAATTCTGAAGCAAAAACAAATATGCCGATCTTTCCTTTTGTGTATGTGTGACTTAAAAAATGGTCTACCGTATGGGATCCTGGCATTTATATGCATGTGAATATGTATATGTCTACGATAAAAGATTGGAGATGTGGTCACTTTATGGAAGTTAGCCAACAAATTCCAGGACACCGAGACCTCGACCTTCCTCTATCCCTCTGATGATGTATGCATGCACGAATCTATGTCGATCTACAGATAAATTTCATCTGCCAAGCAACTGTTCGTCGAATAGGTTTGCGGTCAAAACTAGATTTAGATGGTTAGAAAACGAAATCTTACCCCCTTTCCAGCACGAACTATTTTTCCTGGAGAAATGCGGCGGCGGGCGCGGCTTTCCTGTCGACGGAGCCGGAGAAGACGGGCGTCGCGCCGGGCAGCTGCCTTGGAACGCGGGGGAACTCCGCGGCAATGACAGGGGAAGAACACGGAGACAGGCGGTGACGTTTCCGCCCCGATCGCAGAGGGGAACCCTGGCGTGTGCGTCGATCTGAGAGATGGCGTGTGGGATGTGGAGTAGAAGAAACCTGGATCTGCGGTGGCGTCGTTCCTTCTTGTGCGTGCCGGAGGAAGGTAATGGGATGTGGCCGTAGGTGCTCTGGCCGCTGCTGCGCCCGTGATGGAGGATTTCGGAATCGCGCCCACGGTGCCGGCTCCGAGGAGGTAAAGACGCGAGGGGCAAGGCACGGGCACGGCGAAGGCACGCGATTTCCTTCCATCGCACGTGTCCCATCTAATATATTGTGAGGACTATTTGCTTAATCCAAGGGGGAAAACTAAAGTGAGGGGCAGTTTGGGTTAATGATCTTTAAAATGGTTGACAACTATTTGATCAGAGATCTTTTTTATAAAATAGATTAGTCTAGAAAAAACGAATTTATTGTTTATATTACTTGTTATATATATATTAATTACTATTGTATAAGTGAAGGTAATTTCATTTTTTGAAGTCACGTAATGAAGTAAAATCGGCGAAGATTTTAAGTTGTTGTGAGATGATGTGACACCTGCAAGGGATACGATGTTGATGTGTCAAACATGTTTAATACGTAAAAATATATGAAGCATGCAGGCATACGATATTTATAAGTATTCATACGTATGTATAATAACTTTTGATCGTTAAATTTAATTAAATTTTAAATATAGAAACATTAAAAATGTATGAATTGGCATTCGAACAGTTTTCTACCGTATACTCCTGTTTTAAGTTTCCATGCCCCATATTGACAATTGATCATATGGTTAAAAAGAGTTGCCTTTTATTAATTTCTACTTAAAAGTAACATTTAGCTCGTAATAAAAGATTTTAAATGATTATATACGTAAATAACTTTATAATGATCTAAACTAACCGCCAAATAATATTTGGAAAGTTTCAAAACACCGCAATCTGCAAATTACACCAAACATAATCTTCAATGTTCCAATTAGGCATGTAAACGGCTCCAAATGTATATGATATATATCCATATATGTATGCATTTCTCCTCAAATATGGATATATATATTGCATATGCTTGATGGTTGTGTATAAATACTGATGAGACAGAATCCGATTCGGCCCATTAAAACAAGCTCAAACCCAGTTCAGCCCAGCAGCAGCAGTAGAAGGCCTTCAAAGAGCCTTCGGCCCATCAGCGGCCCAACAGCCATCGGCCCGTAAGCGGCACCGTTGCTCCCGGCCCAACAGGCTTCAGCCCGTCAGCGACCCGCCAATCTACGGCCCGGGAGCAGCGCGGCAGCCCTAGGCCCAGCAGGCTTCGGCCCATCAGCGGCCCAACCCCATTCAGCTCGATAGCCGAGTCCGGTCCACTCCGGTGGAGGACTAGGCACTATGGCGGTTTACCAGTAAGCCCGGACATAGTCCTATATCGGCTATCACCGTTAACCATCCTCTATCATCTGCTATAAATACACCGCTATTTATTGCCAAAGGTATGCTCTCTTAAGTCTCCGAAATCCTCAAGGACTACAGTCCAAATAGCATTAAAGTTACTCTTTGCTTCCTGAATCGAATCATCTTCAGGAGCTAACTTGACCGTCGGAGGGGGTTCCTTATGGCCGAAGCCCGGGACTCATGCTGACCGATTTTCTTCTTCTTTCCCTCCTGCAGGGGCTCGGTTCGAATCATCGCCGACCTTCCCGAGTCGGTCTCGGCCGCCGACCTCGGACTCCTCTCCCTGGTCTCGACGCCGTGCGCCGGCTGCCCCGCAACCGGAGGAGACTCGGTTTCGCGCCGCCCCTTCGTCTACCGAAGGAGCTTCGGCCCCGACCTCCCGAAGACAAGCCAGCCACCGACCGAGCGGCTCTCGGTCTCGGACCTTCGGCTTCGCCTCTGCCTCCTTCGCCTTCCGGATCCCCGTCGGGCCTCTAAAACACCGATCCGACCCAGCTCCGGATCCGTAACTTCGGATTCCAGCTTCGGAATCCGGTCGTGATAGCTTCGGCTACATCACGTGGCGCCGTCTGTGGGAAACAAACAAACAAGTCATGTCTCAACGACTTGTAACCCGACGATCCGGACAGAGCGAAGCAGAGGCACGGGAGGCCTCGGCACATATGCTGCCTTCCGAAGGCGCCCCTTCTGCCCCGCCGAGCATGCCTCTGCCTGTCATACCGGAGACCCTCACTGCGGAAGACCGAGTGGGGGTGCTCCAGCAGCAAGTAGCAACGCTAGCAGCTGCCGTCACATCCCTAGCGCCTCTTCAGGAGATGGTGTCCGCCATCGCCCAGCGCATGGGACTGATGGGACAGCTTCCTCAGCAGGCGCCGCTCCCCCCACTCTACCCAGTACAAGATGCCCGGTTTCGGCCGGTGCCTACACCGGTTTCTCCCAACGAAACCGCTGCGACGCGCAGCGAGCCCTCGGCACTACCTGCCAGGGCTCCTCGCGCTGATCACCTGACGGAGCAGGACTATGCTTCGTCGGAATTCCGCCCGGCCCGGACCGGAGGACAATCAGTCACCACCTCGACCGCCCCGGACCTGGACCGGCGGCTGACGACAATGCGCAAGGAGATGCAGCAGATGGTGTCTCGGCCTTACGGGGCGCCTCTCGCCAGCAACATCCTGGAGCAGACCCCATTCACGGCGGAGCTCCTGGCTACCGAGGTGCCCCCCAATTTCAAGCTGCCGAAGGGCCCTCTCTACGACGGAATGACAGATCCGATCTGTCATTTCCAGAGATTCAACGCATACCTCTTGGTCCGAGGGGTCACCGAGGCAGTCCGCTGCCGACTTTTCCCCCTCACCCTTGAGAAGACCGCCCTCACCTGGTTCGAGACACTGGCCCCCAACTCCATCCACTCCCTAGTCCAGTTGGGCCAGTTATTCATCGACCAGTTTTTTGATGCCACCCGGCAGTGCAAAACCTCCGCCAGCCTGCTGGCCATCCGGCAATGGCCCACCGAAACTCTCCAGGAATACTTCACCAAATTCCGGACCGAGGCCGCCCAAATCCCGAACCTCGACAGCTCGATCGCGGTCTCGGCCGTGATCAGCGGGTGTCGGGACGAAGGGCTCCTCGGCTCCATCGGGAAGCGCCATCCCCCTACCTTCCAGGACCTCGTGGCCCGGGCCCATAAATACATCAACCGGGAGGCCCTGATGATGTCCAGAGGTAAAGGCACGGTCGAAGCAGCCTCGGCACCTGCCCCCCAGGTGGTCCGACCTCGGCCAGAAGACCAAGAGCCCTCCCGAAAGCGGTATCGCCGGGAGGACTGGGACAGGGAAAGGCGACGGGACCCGCAACAGCGGTACCTACCCTTGCCTGCTCCCCCTTCCCGGATGCTTATGGAGGTGAAGGGCATGATCTGGCGACCAGATCGCATCAAGACGGATCCTCGCCGAAGGGACCCCGGTAAATACTGTGAGTATCACCGGGAGATCGACCACACGACGGATGAGTGCCGGCAGCTCCGAGAGGAGATCGACCGCCTCATCCGGGAGGGAAGACTGCCGCAGTACCGACGAGAGCAGCCCCCGCCACAACGGAACCGGGACGTCCCTGAGACGCCCAGGCAACAGCAACCCCCGGTGACTGAAGCTGCTCCTCCGCCGAAGGTCACCTCGGCCCCTGTAGAGGCATCTCATCAAAGACCCAGCTCTGGGTCTATTATGATGATATCCGGAGGGCCGGGGGAAGGATCAAGGCAGCGGCAGCGCGGCTCTGCCGCTGTAGCAGCGATTGACGTCGAGTCGAAGCGGCCTCGCCAAGAAGATATCACCTTCGGCTCAGAGGACCTGAATGATATTCAGGTCCCTCACGACGACGCCCTCGTCATAAGCGGCATGATATTTTCTCTAAGTCCGTGTAAACCGTACCGGGAGTGGCTTCGGCCATGCAAACCGTATCGAGAGCGGTATGGGAATGGAATTCTTTCTAAGTCCGTGTAAACCGTACCGGGAGTGGCTTCGGCCATGCAAACCGTATCGGGAGCGGCATGGTATTCTTTCTAAGTCCATGTAAACCGTACCGGGAGTGGCTTCGGCCATGCAAACCGTATCGGGAGCGGCATGGTATTCTTTCTAAGTCCGTGTAAACCGTACCGGGAGTGGCTTCGGCCATGCAAACCGTATCGGGAGCGGCATGGTATTCTTTCTAAGTCCGTGTAAACCGTACCGGGAGTGGCTTGGGCCATGCAAACCGTATCGGGAGCGGCATGGTTTTTTCTAAGCCCGTAGGTACCCTGATCCGAGGGTGGCTTCGGCCACGTATACCGGATCGGGAAGCGGCAAGGTATATTTCTAAGTCCGTGTAAACCGTACCGGGAGTGGCTTCGGCCATGCAAACCGTATCGGGAGCGGCATGGGATTCTTTCTAAGTCCGTGTAAACCGTACCGGGAGTGGCTTCGTCCATGCAAACCGTATCGGGAGCGGCATGGGATTCTTTCTAAGTCCGTGTAAACCGTACCGGGAGTGGCGGCCATGCAAACCGTATCGGGAGCGGCATGGTATTCTTTCTAAGTCCGTGTAAACCGTACCAGGAGTGGCTTCGGCCATGCAAACCGTATCGGGAGCGGCATGGTATTCTTTCTAAGTCCGTGTAAACCGTACCGGGAGTGGCTTTGGCCATGCAAACCGTATCGGGAGCGGCATGGTTTTTTCTAAGCCCGCAGGTACCCTGATCCGAGGGTGGCTTCGGCCACGTATACCGGATCGGGAAGCGGCAAGGTATATTTCTAAGTCCGTGTAAACCGTACCGGGAGTGGCTTCGGCCATGCAAACCGTATCGGGAGCGGCATGGTATTCTTTCTAAGTCCGTGTAAACCGTACCGGGAGTGGCTTCGGCCATGCAAACCGTATCGGGAGCGGCATGGTATTCTTTCTAAGTCCGTGTAAACCGTACCGGGAGTGGCTTTGGCCATGCAAACCGTATCGGGAGCGGCATGGTTTTTTCTAAGCCCGCAGGTACCTTGATCCGAGGGTGGCTTCGGCCACGTATACTGGATCGAGAAGCGGCAAGGTATATCTCTAAGTCCGCGTAAGCCGAGCCGGGAGTGGCTTCGGCCACCCAAACCGCGCCAAGAGCGGCAGGATATCCCCTCGGATCACATGAATCGCACTAGTAAAGGCCTCGGCCGTATATACTATCGGTAGTGATATCATATCAACTCCCTATCCGAACCTACATCAGGTCTCGGCCTTGCGAGCTATAGCAAACAACGACAAGATCTCGGATTTCTGAAAAACCAGATTCGGTCGATCATGCACAAAACATCAAGGTAAAGCCAAAAACACTTCTTGTATTCACAAATAAGGGAAGTACAAAACCGGCCATCCACCTGGCCGCAGGCTAACAAAAGAAGAAAGATAAAAACCGGGGCAGGCCCCCGCGTCAGTTCTCGGCTACCCCCTCCTCCACATCAACTGGGTTTCGGCCAGGAGATGGAGAGGGGGAATCGACGATCTGCACGGCCTCAGGCGGGGCGGCTTCGACAGGGGCCTCCTCGACCGGAGCGACCTCGTCGCCTTCCGCCGAGGCCGGGGCCCTCTCGGCCGTAAGCCCCTTCCACCAGGACAAGAGCTTTGCGCCTTCCTCGTCCGTCGGCAGGGTAATCCCGGTCAGGTCCACGGCTGGACAGACCTTCTGCGCGGCAACCAGCCCGATATCGAAGACTGAGGAGGCCGCTAGAAGCTGGGCCTGGATTATCTCCTCGGCATAGTCCGGGCCGGCCTTGTAGTCGGCCACGGCCGAGTCCACCGCCTCCTCCAGCTCCTGCTTCAGGGCCGACATCTCCTCGGCGTGGCGACGGTTTTCCGAAGCCTGCCGGGCGTCCTTGTCCTGGATCTGGGCCTTAAGGGCCCGATTCTCCGCCTGGGCCGCGGCAAGATCCCGCTCTGCCTTCTCCTTCTCCCGCTCGGCCTTCGTCTTGGCCTCGGCAGAAGCACGGGCCTCTGTTGCCCGCTCCTCCAGCTGTGCCCGCAACCGGGCGTTCGTGGCTACAAGCCCGTCGACGATGGGTTCGATATTATGCCCTGCCGAAGGGCCCTCACCCGAACCTGCCGAGGCCGACGCCCTTTCGGCCTCCAGGAGTTTATTCCGGAGCAGCTCCTGATGGTGAATCAGAACGCTGCCCGTAACCGCGGCCTGCGGACCGAAAGCAGACGAGGATCAGCGAAACTTGAAAAAAGCTAAGAAAAAGCTAGATTGAAGCACACTCAGAAGCTTCTTACTTGGACCACCAATCGGGCGCTGATCGCCGCCAGATCGGTGACCGAGTGGTCCTTCAGCTCCACAAAGGCCGAAGGGAGAGTGAGGATGCGGAGCAGACGGAGGCACGTCTGTGAATCCTCCATGCTCTCATCTCTATAGATCCGCGCTCCTGCGCGTGAGGCGCTTGCGACCCGGCGCCTTCATGCTCTGCCCCCGCCATCGCGGCCGGAGGAGAGTCGCCCCTCGGCGCCTCGGGGGAAGCCAGCCTTGCGGCCCTTCGGGCCCCGGCGATTCTCCTAACCAACGGGGCGGGCTCTGCCTCTTCGGGCTCCTCCGCCCGGGGGCGCTTCAACAATCGGACGCCCCTTCGGGCGGCCGACTTAGTTTTTCGCTCCCTCTCGAGAGCGGCGGCGGCAGCACGGCCCTCGGAGGAGGCCGCAGTCATTGGAACCCCGGCTCGGGCCCTCGGGGCCACTGCGCCTCGTCCAGACCCGCCTGCCGCCTGCGGGGGGGATGGCTGACCTCGGCCGCGTTGCTGGGCAATCCGGCTGAGGAAGCCCTCGATCCCAGACATTGCTGCAAGCAAGAGAAGAAGTGTTAGAAACGAATAACACAACAGCTGCAACTCAAAACCGACTTACCCTCGGCCGAAGCTTCAGCAACCTCGTCGGCCAGAGGAGCTTCGGCCGGAGGAGCGGCCCCAGCGCTTCCTTCATTATCTTGTGGAGCCTCCCCGGGAGGAAGGTAAGGGAAAGCCCGCTCCGGATCAAACCTCGGGTCCGGCCATGCCCCGGCACCCACGAACAGCTCCGGCTTGCTGTAGAGCTCCCAGATGTCGTACGGAGCCGCGGCCTCGATATGGCCCACGAGGGTGCTCTGGACAGAATTAAGGATGGGAGGATCGGAAAGGCCTGCGGCCAGCGGTGCCCACACGGTAGGAAAGGGCCACACGCTCTTCTCGTTCTCCGGCAGAGAAATAAGGATAAAATTCCTCTTCCAGCCATGAATGGACGAGGGCTTCCCGGAAAAAATACTTCGGCCGATACGAGGGACGAAACAATACCACTCGGTTCTCCCCTGCCTCTGGATTTTGAAGAGGTAGCGGAAGATGTTGACCGAGGGCACAGTCTGCATGCGGGCAAACACAACCAAAAAGGCATAGACTGTGCGCTAGGAATTGGGAAAAAATTGAGACGGGGCCAGCCCGTAGAAGCAAAGGAGGTTGACGACGAAGGTAGATAGAGGAAGACGAAAGCCCGCCCGGAAGCTTTCTTCATAGATAGAAAAAGTACCCGGGCGAGGGGTGTTGGCCCTGGTATGAGAGCCAGGCCGATAAGGGGTCATCCAAGAGGGGAGTTGATAATAAGAAGCGATGTAGCTAACCGCTTCATCCGAGAGGGCGCAGGCTGCTTCCGAAGCAGTCTCGGGACGACGACGTCCCGAGGTGGAAGCCTGGCCCGGGGTATGAACCTCCTCGGACCCCTCCGCGCCGGAGGCCTCGGCCTCTCCAGACATCGCAGAAGCGAGGGAGTCCAGAGTAAGAGGGGATGACAGAGAAGACTTAGGGGAATGAGATGGAGTATACTCCTCGTCTGAAGGAGTAATCTCGCTCGAAGGAGAGCTGCGGACCATAAGGTCGCAAGGATGAAGAAAGGAGATCGAAGCTTACTCTCAAAGAGGAAAGGATCTCTCCTGGATCAAGCACGGCCTCTCGAGCCACCAAACTCCACCAGCAAGCACTCCGAGAGGTGGAGATCTTCCTGCGGTGGCCGGAGAGCTCGGACGACGCCTTCAGAGAGCTAGCCTTTCGCCGGAGAGGAGGGAGAGCTCAGGTGATCGCAGAGCAACGCAGGCGCGGAAGCAAGAAGAAGAACAGTGCTCTGCGGAGGGCTCCTATTTATAGGCTCCGTTCGAAGCCCCTCCCGCCGAAGCCGACGGGTGAGATCTTCCCCGTCGCTCCTCTCGGATGCCCGCCACGTGTACCGTCCTTCGGCAATGATGACGGACAGACTCCAGGACTTGAAGCAGAACGATCAACGGCCAAGAGTGCTCCGACCCTTCGGCTGATTACTCGGATGCCCGCCACGTGTCCCGATCCGCGTGCCGGAGAAGGGAGCGGCGGCAATCCGAGCAGGACCTCGGGCAGAGAGCCGAGGCGATCCGCGACCCACGAGCGGTCATGATCTTTTTGTGTTTTTAACGGAGCGGCCGGATGCGCGACGCGGGTCCCATGCTTCTTCGTGAAGCGACGCCCGTCCCGTCCATTTAATGAAGTCTGACACAAGTCAGAGGGCTCGGCCCTTCACCCTCAGAGGCAAAGGCCTTCGTCGCCATCCCGAATGAAGACGAAACAGTTAATTAACCCTCGGCCGACCGAGGGCACCTTCTTCTCAAGAAAAGGAACATAAAGCTTCGGGTAAAACACATGTTACGCTATTTCTCAACAAGCTTCGGGCTATATTCTCGCCATCTTAGAACCGAGGAAGACAAGAGTGGGGGGCTATGTGATGAGGCAGAATCCGATTCGGCCCATTAAAACAAGCCCAAACCCAGTTCAGCCCAGCAGCAGCAGTAGAAGGCCTTCAAAGAGCCTTCGGCCCATCAGCGGCCCAACAGCCCTCGGCCCGTAAGCGGCACCGTTGCTCCCGGCCCAATAGGCTTCAGCCCGTCAGCGGCCCACCAGTCTACGGCCCGGGAGCAGCGCAGCAGCCCTAGGCCCAGCAGGCTTCGGCCCATCAGCGGCCCAACCCCCTTCGGCCCGATAGCCGAGTCCGGCCCACTCCGGTGGAGGACTAGGCACTATGGCGGTTTACCAGTAAGCCCGGACATAGTCCTATATCGGCTATCACCGTTAACCATCCTCTATCCTCTGCTATAAATACACCGCTATTTATTGCCAAAGGTATGCTTCATATGCCTCCGAGACCCTCAAGGACTACAGTCCAAATAGCATTAAAGTTACTCTTTGCCCTATGAATCGAATCATCTTCAGGAGCTAATTTGACCGTCGGAGGGGGTTCTTTAGGGCCGAAGCCCGGGACTCATGCTGACCGGTTTTCTTCTTCTTTCCCTCCTGCAGGGGCTCGGTTCGAATCATCGCCGACCTTCCCGAGTCGGTCTCGGCCGCCGACCTCGGACTCCTCTCCCTGGTCTCGACGCCGTGCGCCGGCTGCCCCGCAACCGGAGGAGACTCGGTTTCGCGCCGCCCCTTCGTCTACCGAAGGAGCTTCGGCCCCGACCTCCCGAAGACAAGCCAGCCACCGACCGAGCGGCTCTCGGTCTCGGACCTTCGGCTTCGCCTCTGCCTCCTTCGCCTTCCGGATCCCCGTCGGACCTCTAAAACACCGATCCGACCCAGCTCCGGATCCGTAACTTCGGATTCCAGCTTCGGAATCCGGTCGTGATAGCTTCGGCTACATCAAATACGAACATTTTAAATATATGATTGCACAATTCTAAAAGATCCTCATTTAGTGTAGTTGATTCATGTTCATCTTATTACTGCAAAATGAAGAGAAACTATATGTTCAACGTGTTTCTTATTATTGAAGTTTGATCCTACATTAAAAGCTTTTATTAGATTAGCTTTTTACTGTATATGAATTATTTATTGTACCCGATCTGCAACTACATTTTCGATATAAACTTTAATTCAATACCCAGAGGACCATTCACATTGGAATTCTCATTCGTATGCAAATAATACTATTATGTCACATTTTTAATAATTCTCTTACCACACTGATTAAGAGTCATCGTCTGATCAAGTAATTAATGTTGAAGTTACTATTTTTATTTCGTGCAACTATTATTTATAATAAGAGCTACTCGATTAAGTGATCAAGTGATTCCGAATGAGTGTAACAAAAACGGTGACAAAAGTTGTGGTACAATAACATCTCTTCTTTCACGTAAAACATCATGACAAGGAAAATGCTATTATGATTCACTTTGTATCATCTTCTGTATTACATTTGCCGAGAATCATTTGATTACCTTATTAAAGAATATTTACTAAGTAGGCTAGTCATAAAGAATTTAGTTACGTCAAAAGACAACTTTAGTCAGAATCGCGTGTGGAAAGAAGAATAAATAATGAACCAGCTGCTAGGACAGGACAGTTGATTCACCTATTGCCTATCAATTAGGAGGTTTCAAATTTCATTCCTAGTTAGAATCTAAAAACTCTCCTGAGATACTTATAATCGATATGTAGGATAATTTATTCGGATGATAAAGTGGACTTAGATTTATTATATAATTAGGTGGAACTATTGACCAGTTTGAAATTATCTCTAATTCTGGAAGATCTTTCAGGTTTTGCCTCTGGTCAATTGTAAATATCTATAACAATTCTAAAAAAAGAATCGATACTATAATAATAAATAAAATTCTTAACCAAACTGATGCGGTATTCTCATATTATTTTATGTAAAAATTAATAATATTAAAAGAAATTATTAATGACCATAATCCAATTATGATTATTCCCTCTCCTTCTCACTCCCACCAATTTTAAAACAACTCATTAATAGTTATCTCATGTTCCTACCCATTTTAAAATAACTCATTAATAACCATAATTCTCTCTCTTCCTCCCTCTCTCTCTTAGGAGCAGAGGCAAGATATATTTTTTGGTAATAAAGATATTAATTTATTTACATTACAATTAAAATAAAATAATAAATAAGAAATAAGAAATCATATTAATATTAAATACAAATTAACATCATTCCTAAATATTTTTCTTACTCTATTTTATTTAACTTGTCTTATAAACTTATTTAACTCATTTGTTATACATTTTTTGTTGTATGTTATTTATATTTATTATTTCATATGCTTTTTTATATGTTAATAATTGCCATATCATATAATATTTAATATTTATAGTCACATATAATATATTTGAGTTATAATATATAATATTAATATTTTTAAGTATATTAATATATACAATAAGTCACTTGACAAATAAGACAACTTGAAACCTTAAAATTAGCATCATATCTTATGTACTTTTACTTGACGTCATCGTTCATCAACAATACCTTTTATGAATGATATGTTTTTGAATAACGGTATCGTTAAAATCTTTATTGCGTGAAAGTACTATGGTCGTCTATTATGTTCATATAGTATTTTACCTAATTTACATGATGTTATGATCTCGTTATAATTTTCATACAAAATTATGTTTATACTAGTTATTTATTGCATGTTACTTTTTTTTCAACAATACTTTAGAACTCACGAGATCTCTCCATTAAACTCACATAGCTAGCACCGATACAATTTAACATGCGAGTGAAATGCCTTTAGATTAGAATCCTTATTAAGTGAAATTAAAAAGTTAATATTCCTCGTGCAAAATTACTCGTATACTTGATTATTCGCTTAAAATTAATAAATTATTAAGACGAGTTATTTAAATCACAATGATATTTTAAATTTAAATTTAAATTTAGTATTTTTTAAATAATTTCACATAAATATCATCCACCGCACTAATTTGGAACCAGTAAATAATAAAATAACATTACTTATAAGACAAGATGCATAGATGTATCTGGTTGGTATTCTCGCCATTTACATCCATTCCAGATTCAAATACGCCGCTGCCTGGGCGGCTGTCGTTTGGGCCTCATCACTCCACTCTCTGGACTGGGCTCGTTCCGCCCGCTGAGTCGCCGCTTCTAAAACCCTACCGCAAGAAAAATAAACAAAACTCTGGAATCCCGCCTTCGTCTCCTCCTCCTCCTCGGCTCCCCTCTCCCCCTCCCCCCGGCCCTGGAACCGCAGGAGCGAGCCCAGGACGATGGGCACGTCGGTGCAGGTGACGCCGCTGTGCGGTGTTTACAGCGAGAACCCCCTCTCGTATCTCGTCTCCGTCGACGGCTTTAATTTCCTGGTGGACTGCGGCTGGAACGACCTCTTCGACACCAACCTCCTCCAACCCCTCTCCAGGTCCTCCTCCTCAACTGCTGCTTCCTTCTTGCTCGTTCTTTTCCTTTTACAATTACAATTCCCGCTGTTGTTGGGGTGGGGTTGCGTTCCTCTTGCGGGTCGCCTCATTTTTACGGCGGGCTATGGTATATTGTTTTCACAAATGTTGCGCCGGAAATGTTGAACTCCCCCGTTTGCTATGGATGTCGACGATGATGCAGCCGAGTGCTCTACCGGGACGATTGCTAACGAGTTGTTAGTAATCGGGATAGGAAGGGAAATTTGGACGGAGGGGGGTCTCGGCTTCCTGCACAGCAACAACAAATCAGATAGAGCGCCGGATGCAGATCCGGCGCTGGCCCTCCGACGGTTAAGTCAGTAAAGAGAGGTAATTTATGCAGGATAAGGGTATGGCAAAGGCTCATCGGATTGCGTAAACTGAACCTTAAATAGGGGATAGTTGGGAATCTCCCTTTTCTGCAGCTGATATAAGACTATCCTAGGGAATACTCTGCCTTCATTTAAACATGCTATTGCTTCTTTTCTGCAATTTGGGCCGAGTGCCCATTAGTCATTACCCTTGGTTAACATATTCGGTCTTGCTTTGGCCTGATTTCCAGGCTCACTTCGGACCTAGCTCTCGTTTGCCCCCATCAGATTCCAACTATTGATGATATTAATTATAGCTTTCGTCCTCTTGTTCGACTGGATCTTTCATCCCTATTTCCCCCCTAGAAGTGGTTTTGCCTGCAACTGCTTATGATTTGATTTGAATTAGTCCTACAGTGTAATGCATCTCTTAGCGATGTCTTGTCTATGGACGTCAATGGAGATGCCACTATGTTCAGCTTTTTTTTCTATCTGACGCTGCCATCCTGCATCTTATATGGATGGATGGAGTCCGGAACTCTTGACTGTTGTCTGCGACCTGTGAGTATCTTGTTGATTCTGTGCTCTAGAACCATGGAGTTCGGGTAAAACCAATGAAATGCGAGGAAGTGTTTTTGACTTTCTGGTCCCTCTAATCCACTTAATTTAGGGAAAAATCCCTGTAATCTGTCTATTTAGTAAAAGCTTCCTTTAATCTCAAAGCTGTTTTCCAGGGAGCTTTTCAAAAATATTCAGGGATTTTTTTTTTCAAAAATTCCAAGGTGTTTTAAAAGATTACAGGGAGTTTTTACTGAATGAAGAGATCATAGGGAGTTTTCCCTGAACTAAGTAGATCAGAGGGACGAAAACTGAAAACCCCATGAAAAAATGATTGAATATCATGTGTCCCATAGCACTTTTTAGAACAGCACATAAAATACTTGCATTAGAAGGAACCCAGGCATATAATTGGTTTTTCAGTGGATACTTGGAAAAAGGCATCTAAAAATTAAATGCCTTTGTAAATTAGTAAAAATTAAATTAAATGCCTTAGTAAAAATTTCCTGAAGCACTGTCGTTATCTTCTTCTTTACTTCCTTAGTAAATTAGAAGCCTAGGGTCTGCTTTTAGTTTTGTTGTTCGGCCTGTGGTCTTTGGCCTTTGGCCTTCTTTGTATCCTCTTTTACTTTCAATGAAATGTGACTTTATGTCACCTTCCAAAAAATAAATAAATAAATTAAATGCCTTAGTTTCTTTCTTATTTTGTGGTAGGAACCTCTCCTATCTAGCTGACTGTACTTCCTTTCTTTATTTAAGTGGAGTGTCATTTGTTACATCCTTAGGATCTGGACTTCTCTCTATTGTTAAGTGGATTTAACTGCAGTGAACTTTGAAGAGAGTACGGTGATTGATTCTTGTAGTGGGCAGGTCTCATGACCTCATCTTCAATGGTTGCCTCAACAACACCTGCCTTAGGCCTCCAAAAAGAGTAGACTGCTTCCTGGTTGCCAACAGAAGCAATGACACATGCACATGTATATAAATTAAAGAAAAGAAATTGTGAATTATATCAGTAGTTTTGTTTCAAATAAATGAAGATAGTAGAATCTGAGGGGAGAGGATAGATTACTCAATCACTAACTAAGAACAAACATCAGCCGACTTGTAGACATAATGAAAGTAAAACACTCCATTCTAAGGTCCTTAAGGGCTGCAGTTAACACTTGGAAGCAATGGTTACAAACAACCTGTCAGAATCCTGGTTGAACCTTCTAGGGATTCTTGACTCGAAGAGCATGAGGTGGATTGCACTCTCCCATGGATTCTTGCGATAGGTTAAGATCTATCTGCTAACAAGTTACAGATTTCTGACCGGCCCCTAAGCGATATTGACATGTCTGCTTCCATGTTGCATATCACTCCACGGTTTCGAAATTGCCCCACCTTACTATGTGTTTGAATGTATAAGGCCATGGCTTTCTCAACAATTTTTTTTTTTTGTTGCTCTAATTTGATAGGACGTTTGAAAAGTTCTACCTATTGCCTGTTGGAAGATCTAGTTGCATTCGTTGGTGGTATGCACAGAAGGAGGGGATAAATGAGGTAATGGAGGAATAGGGATACGATTGTACCGACTGCTGGAAGAGGATGTGTCACCGTGTTTTGCACTTGCCGATTTGCGAACATTATCTTCTCTTGGAGAGTCCTTCAATTCTGCCTTCTGCTGACAAGGATGTGCTCCCAATTCATTGTAGCCATTCTTCAAATCTCCCTTATATGCTTTGGTTGGCTGGATGGCATCTCCTTTTCCTGTAATATGGGCTAACGATCGTCAAGTTCCTCGCGTACTGTTTCTTTTCAGAAATCTCCTTTTGAACCCTGCCACAATTTGAGATGCAAGCTATGAGATGGTTGGTGTCTTTCTAGGCAAGGCCCTGATAGACATTAGAAGACAATTCAAGTTTTGTTTCAGTCCAAAAATAAAAAATGCCCTGATGTAGCTTTAGAACATTAGGGATGTATGAGTTTTGTTCAACTTCTGAGAGCAGCTGAGCATATGCTAAGTTGCTCCTGAGCTTGGTATCTTCATCAAATGGCGCCACACTGCTTCCAAAAACCTCTAAATTCCAAAGCTGGAGTGGAATTCCAATTGCACATCACCAGGAGGGAGGGCAATGAGCAGTGACCTTTGCTATCCATCTTCCCATTCAGACCATAATGAAATGAATACAAGGCTTGTTTACAGGTTGGTACCTGTTGTCTGCATTGGAAAATAAGATGGGGACTCTCTTTTTGTCTATCTTGCTAATCTTCCAGCATCCCTGTGCTGGCTGGTCACACTTTGAAGCTTTTTGAAGTTCCTCCTCATCCAAAGTAACATTGTGCAGTGATCCAGTAAGACAAACCCGTAAGGCCTAATTTTGCCCAAAGTGGGGGAACCAAGGGTCTTTCACAGAGATCATGCTCATTTGGTGATCTTCCTCCTCGGATCTGCACAACTGTAATTTTATTAGACTTCTCTCACTCTTTTGACCATATCTTCTCTCCTGAACCTGGCAAAGGAAGCTTCTGTGGCCCATGAACTTCCATCTCCAGCACACCAACTTATTCTAGTATGATGATGCCTGACTCCCCTTGCCCAAACATCAAAAGCATAGGTCGCTTTTGTTGCTTGGTGGTCTCCATACCTGCTGAGGTTCTGTGCTTGGAGTACTTTTTTTTTTTTTGTTTCATCTGACTTTTGTCCAACTGCTCTCTATCCTTGTTGTCAAAAGGTGGTTGATACCTGCTGACAACTCACCTCTAATCTTGGATGACAGGTGTTTTAGCCCCATTGATAACTCATCACGAAAGAGAGTTCATAGAAGTGTTGGTAGCTGTGGAGTCAGCCTCCAATCGTCAGCACACCAACTTATTCTTGCATGATGATGCCTGACTCCCGTTGCCCAAACATCAAAAGCATAGGTCGCTTTTGTTGCTTGGCCTCCATACCTGCTGAGGTACTGTGCTTGGAGAGCATTTTTTTTTTTTTCAGGTGACATTTGTCCAACTGCTCTCATCAGGGAACTTCTCCTTGTTGTCAAAAAGGTTGTTGATACCTGCTGACAACTCACCTCTAATCTTGGATGACAGGTGTTTTAGCCCCATTGATAACTCATCACTGAAGATAGTCCATAGAAGTGTTGGTAGCTGTGGAGTCGGCCTCCAATCTTCTCAAGTATTGTGCCAGAAGCCTTTTAGGGCTCTGCGGCAAGTTGATGGGAGCTATCTTGTTATAAATGAATTATGACCAAGCTGTTCTAGTTAGTGGTTAGTGGAAAAACCATAACAAATAGGTCACTCCATTCAGAATGGTTGTACTCGGTGGCATATCATTACTAGGAGAGGATTGAAGGAGGAGGAATTTGCTTATATTTCTTTACTGCAGCTCATTCAAAATATTAATATATGTCATTCTCAGCCAGAGTGTTTTGCTTGGTCCAAAAGTGAAGGGTCCTTTTCGGTGAAATCCTTTTATCATATCGTGGAGGGACATATGCCTGTTTATTGTAAATACAAAGAGGTTTGGAAGGTAAAAAGTTCACCCAAGGTCAAAGCTTTTTATGGCTGGTATTTCAAAAAAGGATCGTCATGAAGGTTTCCCGTCAGAAATTGAACTCAACTGATGCTGTCACTTGTTGTCTACGTGTTTTTGCTGATGAAGACATTGATCACCTTCTGATTCAATGCTCATTCAGTAAAGAAGTCTGGATAAAGGATAATTATTGGACAGTTCACGGGGCATTTATTTGCTTTCAATTCCATTGAGGAAATGTGGCTTTATTATTGGAGGTGAAGCATATCCCTTTCTAAAGGTGGCCTCAAGAAGTTACTCTCGTTGATACGTGAGAAACACAATGTCAACATTTTTTGGTTTAGGACACCTTACATTGAGAATGTTTGTAAATGTACTTTTTGTTTAATTGGAGTGGTTATCTTCATTTTCTTTGTAGATGATTGGTGTAAGCTTGTCAATGCGCTTACTCCAGTTTGATGGGTTTATTCTCCTGTTGGGGTTAGAGGAATCTCTTCTCTTCCTCTTCTTTGATTGCATTCTCTCTATTTATTTATCAGTAAAATTGGTGGTATGGTCCACATCTTTCTTTGAAAAAAAGAGAAAAATCTCATTATAAAAAAGGTTAAAATGTGCAAAAAGCTGAACAAGTGATTGGCGAGCAGTTTAATGCAAGACAATAAAGTGTGAGGAAAGTATTTTGGACTCTGGAAGAATGTAAGCCTTTCTGAGAAGTGAGAAATACTACTTTCTATTGGTAGTATATTCTGCAGCACCAAAATTTCATTTAATTTATATGTCTCTGTCAAAGTTCACTTCAGACTCTACCATGTTTAGTCACATGCAGTAAGACTGTTTCCAACTTAGAGTCGCTTTTCAAATCTGACTTCTGTCATGTCCTGCCCTTGCTAAACTTGATGAAATCATATGATGTGGTTCTCTATTATCTTATCATTATGATGCCATTCGACAGCAACCCGGAATAACTTTTTTGTTACAATATATTAAAATAAAATCTGACATCCAAGCTTTCACAGATATTTTTTCATCCATAATGACCTTTCTGTTCATGTTGCAATTAAAAAAACTTCCTTTTATTGTCAACTTAAAAAAAAAAAAAAGAGTGGAAGAGGATAGAAGACATCTAGGAAGACCTAAAATGAGGTGGTTGGATATAGTTAAAAAGGACTTGACATTGCTACATACTACCAGAAATATGGCACTGGATATATTGAGATCGTGGGAGAGGATTCATGTAGATGATGATTGTCAACCTCTTTTTTGAAACTTATCCCTCTTATTGTCAACTTTTTTTTTCAATAATAGTCCCTGCAGAATTTGACAGCGCACTCTTTCACTTCCTCAGAATTGCCTTTTCTGGTTCATCTGGTTGATGTCATGTTACTTATTAGTACATTTTAAAGCAACTCACATTTATGCTAATAGGCATGGAATTTAGGGTGCATATGAAGTGACGAGGACTGTCGGTCAACATGATGGTGGATGGAAATGGGGACTTTACATTCTTCATCTGCTTTAAAGCCTCTAAGGCTTGGTTCACTTAGATTGTCCTCAAAAACTAATTGCCTATATGTCGTCATCAATGTTATTCTCATGGCCTGCCCAGACTTCTCATGTTTTTAATTACACGCGGAGAGAACAAACAGGAATTTTCGTGGCCTTCTTGCTTGGACAATGGCATTGACCTTGTCTATGCTGCTTAGACACTGCTCTTTCTTGGGTTGAGGGAGAGGGATACTGCCTAGTGCCTATTGGGTGCCTGTGTTATATTGCTGGCGATAGCTTTTTGTTAGTTCTTATCTCAGCTATGCTCTTCATGGGGAATTTGAGAACATATATGATAGTATCAGACTTTGTGGTTCTTAGCAACCCTGTTATCCCTTATTGTTGTATATTTTTATGTTTTTTATATCATTGGTTCTATAGCTAATGAAAAAGAATGTTTTTTGTAGGGTTTGTTCAAAAGTAGATGCTGTGTTGCTATCACATCCCGATGTTCTTCATCTTGGTGCATTAGCATATGCTATGAAGCACATGGGACTCTCAGCCCCAGTTTATTTAACGGAACCTGTGTACAGGCTAGGCCTATTGACTATGTATGATCATTACCTCTCTCGTAAGGTAAGTTTCTCTCTACTTTATATACTTGATTTTTTTCCTTCTATTTTTATGTTCTTTCTACTTCATGTATTTGCTTGGCAACTAACACTACTTTGCAAATGTTGCTGTTGTCTGAATTTGGATATAATTTCTGTCAGTCTTAAACTGACCCACTGAGGACGATTCCACTCACTTGATCTTGTTTCTTGGCCACAGCTTGTGATACCGGTAATTATTTCACATTGTGTGAACAAGTGATCCACTTTTCTCCTGTTTAATAGCACCAAATGAACATCTCTGTAATCATGTCTGGTCTTAATACTTATCACATATTGTCAGCTTATTCATGGCATGTGGGCCATTCTTTGTACCAGCTAAATGTAGCCCACTTGTGTCTGCATCCCTGTAAAGTGGGAAGAAGCTAGCAAGTGACGTACTTCTTATCCCACCTTCACACACTTCTATGTTCTTTTCCTAACATGGTACTAAAAGCCAGCTGATCCGCACCGGAACCGGCTGAACCAGACCGGAACTGGCCACCGGTCTGGTTCAAAATGGCTGGAACTGGACATAACCGGCCAAAACCGGTCTGAACTGGCCTTGGAACTGGAACTGGACTCGGAATTTACAATCCAGTTTTCTCTGCTGGGCATCCTTTTTTTTTTTTTTTTTTTTCCGAAAGTAAGTTGCTGGACATCTTTTATGCTAATCCAGTGAACATGATCTCTTTTTCATTTATTCTTCTGAATCTTAGATCCCATATATTCATATCACCTGTTCTCTGCTGCAGTTTTGCGATTGCAAGAAGCGGTTTATGGGTTACAACTGAAATTTGAGAAGAGTACAATGGTTGGAAGAGCCTCTATTATCCTGTGTGGTGGGATTATGGGGTTTTCTATTACCTATCTTTGGTCATACTTATGCTAGTTAGTATTTGGATCAAGATGGCAGCATACACAAATCTGAAAGACCTTGGTGGTGGAGGTGCAAAGTTTCGTCATATGTGGGACTGTGTGTGGTTGTGTGCCCTCTAGTATTTCTGTCTACTTACTGTTATTGTCCTGGATGCCAAAAACTGTGGCCAGGAGGCTCTCATCTATTTGCTGCAGGTTCCTATATTGTGGATGTGGAAGCAATTTTGTTGGGTGGCATGGCAAAGATTGAGATAATGTAGGATCCGGTTGGGATCAGCATCTGCATAATTGTTTGTTTGGATTTTTGAGTATTTATCCCTCTAAACAAGCTTATTTTATCTCTACCTCTAACTCCCACACATTGTAATAAATATCCCTGACATACTTAAAAAGGTTGCAGTTATACCCTTCCTGTCAAAATGCCGTGAACTCCAGCTGAATATGCTAAAAATATTTGGATATTTTTCATATATACCCCAAAATTCATCATAATTTTGCATGCCATAAATTCTGGTGAATTCCGGTGTATACATGCAAAAATATGATGAATTTAGGGGTACATATATAAAAATATCTATTTTTTGGCATATTCAGTTGGAGTTCACGGCATTTTGACGAAGGGGCATAACTGCAACATTTCTGAAGATGTCAGGGGTATTTATAACAATATGTGGGCATTAGGGCTATATATACAAATACATTACTTTACAGGGGTTTATATGCAAAAAGCCTATGTTTATTTCAATCTTGTTTTATTGAATATTATCACCACTTCAGACACCAGAGTTTATTTTATCGAAGTTAAATTTGGAGGGTATGGGATTGGTATTCACTATATGTTATCTGGTGGATATGAACCGAAGGCTTACAGAGAGACTACATTTGCTGTAAAAACGGTGGCTTAACAAAATAAGATTGTATTGTGGAAGAATCTGAAGGAGGGTGATGACCTGTATGAGACTACTTCAACGGTTTGGTAAAGGGGCATGGTCTGCTGTAGCTATAGTTAGCAATTTTATGTTTCAACTGGAGTGGTGCAAGAGCTCATATCAGTACATCTTATTTTGCTAGGAGAGCTGGAGGGTTATTCATATATGCTTGTATTTGAGTATCTCATATTTTATAGTGTAGTTGACTGAGTGAAGAATCTCACCTACCAGTCAGCTGTGTAACCTCTATCCATTTGAAATAAAATTGGTGGTACAATTCACACCTTTTTGGAGAAAAATCTTGCTCTATTATACAAGTGGTTATGATATTAGGCATAAAGAGGGCTGGCTGTGAGTTGTGGTTCAACAAAACACTAAGTAGGGGTAGGATTTTGCGCATTATTTCTAGGTAAACTAAAAATCTGACAATTGCTTGGGCGGGGAGTATCCAAGGGATGAAAGGGTTCTTTTCAATCTATACAAAAAACCCTCACTACTGTCCTTTAAAACAGAGTTTAAGTGTCAGGTGATTGTGGCAGTGTTCTTTTATGCTTGTAGCCCTGAAGCTTGGAGCATGGCCATACATAGAGCCTTGCCCTACTTTTTCCTGCTTGAGATTGCAGTCGAGCCATTTTGTTCTGAAATGAGGTGTTTATCGTGCAATCAACTTTATTATAAATAAACAGAGGCAGTACAATTAAATGTGTAGAATAAACCGAGAGGGGGAGAGAACAGAACTGGGAAAAAACTGGAGGCTGCGGCAGTCCAAAACAGACCGCTCCCTCCCTCTTTTATATGTTGAGTGAAAAAGGGTTTACAATTATTGGGCAAAGACAAAAATACCCCTTGCTCCGATAAAACACATAATAGACCCCAACCACTCACACAAAAGAGGAAAAAAAAAGAACAAACTCATAAAAAACTGGTTGACAGAATTACCCCTAACTACACTCCCTCTCAAGTTGAGCATATATGTCACAAATGCACAGCTTGGACAAGAGAGAGACAAAAACTTCCCTAGACGGCCGTTTAGTAAAGATATCAGATAGTTGATCCATTGAGCGAACATAAGAGAGACAAATCTCCCCACTATCCAACTTCTCGCAAATGAAATGACGGTCAATTCCAATATGCTTGGTGCGATCATGTTGAATCGGGTTATTATCAATGTTGATGGCAACCTTGTTGTCATAATATAGGCGCATAGGTGTGTGAACTTGAACACCAAGATCTTGAAGGAAGAGCTTAACCCATAACATCTCTGTAACACCATGTGCCATAGTCCGATATTTAGCTTCTACACTAAAGCGATCACAGACAATTTTTTCTTATTGCGTCAAGTAATAAGGTTGCCATTTAGAAACAAACAATAACCAGTAGTTGACCTCCTATCATTACGAGAACCTGCCTAATCCGTATCGGTATAAGCATTAGTGTTCACATGTGGAGCCTAATTGTACAATAAGCCTCTACCAGGACATGACTTGATGTAAACCAGAATTCTTTCCACAACCTGCATATGAGGAGACCGGGGAGCGTGCATAAATTGGCTGACAATATCGACTGCATAGGCAATGTTTGGTCTGGTGAGGGACAGGCAAGAGAGTTTCTCAACAAGGCGTTGGTAAGAACTTTTATCAGACTCAGATAGGAGCTCCCCACTGGACTCAGACAATCTATGATTGGTCTCTATGGAGGTATGAGTTGGCTTGCAATCCAACTTCCCAGTCTCTTGAAGCAAATCAAGAGTATATTTCCGTTGGCAAATATAGAGACCTTTCTGAGACTTGGCTACCTCAATGTCAAGAAAATACTTCAGCTCCTCGAGATCCGTAATGTCAAACTCATGGGCCAAACTATCTTTAAGCTTCTGTATCTCTGTAGTGTGATCTCCAGTGATAATCATGTCATCAACGTACACAAGAAGTACCACTACACGACCATCCACCCATTTAGTAAAGAGAGTGTGATCAGAGTTGCCCTGTTGATAGCTAAGTTGTATCATGGCAGATCTGAACCTGTCAAACCAAGCCCTTGGAGACTGCTTCAAACCATATAGTGTCTTCTTGAGCTGACAAACTCTCCCCCTGCTTTCTAATCCAAGATGGGCTACATATATACCTTCTTTTGTAAATTACCGTTAAGAAAGACATTCTTAACATCTAACTGGTAAATTTCCTAAGAAAACTAGACAACAAGGGAGAACAGAACTTTGATAGATTTGAGTTTGGCTACATGAGCAAATGTCTCCAGATAATCTACACCATAAGTCTGGGTAAAGCCTTTGGCAACAAGCCGAGCTTTATACCTTTGAACAGTATCATCAGAATGATACTTAATAGTGTACACCAATCTGGATCCAACCAAGTTCTTCCTTGGAGGAAAAGTCACTAACTCCCAGGTATTGTTTCTTTTGAGAGCTTGCATCTCTTCCTCCATGGCATGCACCCACTTTGGGTACTTAACAGTTTCTGCAAAGGAGTTAGGAACATGATAGGTGGAAATAGCAGCAAAAAAAAAAACAATAAGATGGTGAGAGACTAGAATAAGAAATATAATGAGAAATAAGTTGCTCGGTACACGTTCTCATCCCTTTCCATACAACAATAGGTAACTCCAAATCCTCAGGAGCTGTAGGTGAGGGGGTCAAAGAATGACCTGAAATTTTAGCAGCTTCTTGAGATGGTGGATCCATGGAAGGCCTATGCTTGTGCTAAGTATGCTTGGAGTAAGTGAGAGTATCCGATGGAGACTTCTTTGGCAATCCAGATGCAACACTAGTTGTGTCGGCAACAAGGGGTAAAGAAGGAGCCAACTCAGGAGGAGATCACCACAAGAGCCAAGAACATCCTCCCCCTTACCAGAGGTCCGAGGGGTAAAATAAGACTCTAACTCAAAAAAGGTGATATCTTTGAAGACATACTTTTTCCCTCTTTTTGGGTCAAAACATTTGTACCCTTTTTGACTGGGAGAGTAACCCAGAAAGATACCACAGATGACCCGAAGATCTAATTTTATAGACCCTAGAGTCACGAAGTGAATAAACCGCACACAGGCAAAGACTTTGGGCTCCAAAACAAGTGTAGGATGGTCAGGACAAAGTACCCGGATATGTGACAAAAAAGTCAAGTGTTCGAGAAGGCATACGGTTGATAACATATGAGGCAGTTAGGATAGCTTCCACCCATGATTTATTGGGCAACTGACGGTTGCAAAAGGAGTGCTCGAGAGGTCTCAAGTAAATGTCTATTCTTTCTTCCAGCCATCCTATTTTGTTGGGGCGAGTAAGCACAAGAGGACTCATGAATGATGCCTTCATTTTTCATAAAAATATTGAGAGTCCTCTTAAAGTATTCCTTCGAATTGTCAGATCTGAACACCTTAACCCGCCTTTCAAATTGGTTCTCAACCATTTTACAGAACACATGAATAATCTGGGGTATCTCTTCACGGGATTTTATGAGGTAAACCCAGCAACAGTGGAAAAAGTCATTAATAAAACTAATAAAATAACGGTGACCATTCACAGAGGGAATATGAAATGGGCCTAAAACATCAGAGTGAACAAGTTGGAAAGGAAAAACACTCTTATTCATAGAAACTTGAAAGTTGGTTCTACAATGTTTGGCAAGTTAGCAAACTTGACACTGAAGGGTGTCGACTCTTATTGACTTCAACAATGAAGGAAACAAGACCTTTAAGGACCTAAAAGACAAATGACCTAACGACAGTTCCACAAATAGATCACTTCATGTTTCTTTTCCATGCCACCAATACTGGATTGAAATGCAGCTCGACCACCAGGCTCCAATGATATAAGCCTCCCACTTCACGACCAGTCCCAATCGTCTGTATGTGTTTCAGGTCCTGAGAAACACAATGAGTAGGAAAGAAGATTACTGAACATTAAAGTGATTTGATTAAACTGTTAACAGATAAAAGATTAATAGGTAGGACATGAACATAAAGTACATAGGACATAAGTAGGTCATCACTGAGACTTATTGAGCCTTTACCCGCTACTGTGGCATGGATACCATCTGCAATTGTGACTTTCTCCTGTCCAGAACTCAAGGAATATGAAGTAAAGAGAGAAGAGGTACCAGTCATGTGATCTCTAGCACCTGAGTAAATGACCCAAGAGTTATTGGGGAAAGCAGAGTGAAGGACACTCAAGGCTGCCCCAGTTGTACCCGGTGAGGAGGTGGTAGATGAAGATGTGCCAAGTTGAGAAATGATCTGCTGAATGTGCAAAATATCACCAGAGGAGAGACTAGACACTTGAGGAGTAGTAAACCCACCATCTAGAGAGGGTCTGGAAGGGTCACATGGGTCTTGATTGAAGGCAACATTGCTCTTTACTTGCTGTCCACTCTTCGAATTTCTGAATTTCAACGGCTTCTTATCAGGGTAAAGGTCCCATCACTTGTCTTTATTGTGGTTGTCCTTCCTACAATGTGAGCAGTGTCTTCCGATCTTTCCTTTCTCCTTTCCCTGACCACTATCACTCTTTATAGGCTTGGAATAGGCACTGACAAGTGTAGATGACTGAACAACATTGTGGTTACCTGCTGTGGCAATACTACCACTCATTGCCTTCTTTCGCCCCTCCTCTAGCAGTACCTTGTGATACACTTGTTTAAGGGATGACAATGGGTCAATACTAAGTATGTGAGCTCTTAAGCTCTCATACTCAGAGGTGAGACCAACAAGGAACTTGAAGATGCGGTTCCGCTCCATATGTTGCAAATAGACCCTCTGATCTTCAGTACAAGCCCAACTGTATGCAGAGTAGTAGTCCAATTCCTCCTACTTACTTTTTAGCAAACCAAAGTAAATGGTAACACCAATACTATACTGTCTCACCTCATGTATTTTAGTCATCAACTGATATATGCGAGAAACATCTTGCTTTTGGCCATACATTAGGTTTAAAATATCCCACATCTCCCTTGCTGTCCTCTTTATCATGATTAGCTGCTGAATCTCTGGACTTACATAGTCAATAATCCATCCCATAACCAAGTTGTTCTCCTGCTCCCACCTAGCATAGTGTGAGACTTAATTTCTCTCTCGCTCTCATTCTTTGAAAAAGAATTTGGAATTTTTTGAAAAGGGAGCTTTAGAGAATTTTGGGGTTTGGGAGAAACATGTTCTTCTTTTTTTAGATATAGACCTTGAGAATCTGAGCTCGATCCTTAAGTCTAAGATTTTGGATCAAGCATGGATCCGTGTTCTTGACCTCTCCCCACTAACCTTGGTCAGTGTTAATTACGCCAATTATTAACTGACAACTCTTAATTAACCGTCCGTTAAGGCCCGCTGCTAAAATTGGAATGAAGTGAACTACTTAGGTGAAATAAACATGCGTGGGCAAGATTGAACATGCATCAGTTTATTTGAATCCATTTTTTTGTTATGACGCACCACTTTTGACCATCCCATTGATTGGAATGAAGCATTTGAGATTTACTCACTCTACCAATAAGAGTGAAATATAACTTCATGGTCAATCCATCATTAGGAAAGAACCAAACAACTTAATGGCCATTCCACCAATAGGAACGAACCACGAAAATTGAATATCGGCCACTCTACCAATAAGAATGAGCCGCAGTTTCATGGTCAATCCACAAATAGGAAAGAACCAAGACATTGATTTATTGGCCACTCTATCGATAAGAATGAGCCAAGAACCATGATTATTGGTCACTTTATAAGTGAGAGTGAACCATAACTTTATGGCCGGCCCACCAATAGAACAAAACCACAACAGTTAATGGTCACCCCACCTATAGGAATGAACCAAGAATCATGATTTTTGGTCACTCTACCAATAAAAGTGAACCACAAATATAATGGTCAATGCACCAGTAGGAAAGAATTACATGGGTTAACGGTCATCCCATTAGTAAGAATGAACCAAGAACCATGGTTATTAGTCACTCTATGAGCAAGAGTGAACCATAACTTTATGGCCGGCCCACTAATAGGACAAAACCATAAGAGTTAATGGTCACCCCACCAATAGGAATGAACCAGGAACCAAGATCATTGGTTATTCTACCGATAAGAGTGAACCATAAACACAATGGTCAATCCACCAATAGGAAAGAACCACAAATATAATTAATTAACATTCTGGCCATTCAACCGATATGAATGAACCATATGCATAATAATGAAACTTTGGCCATCCAACCAATATGGATGAACCACATTTTTTAATTAGCAAGTATGCAACTTTGGCCTTTCAACCAGTATGAATGAACCGCATCTTTTAAAACATGTAACTTTGGCTATTCAACCGATATGAATGAGCCACATCTTTTATTTAGCAAACATGCAACTTCTGTCATTCAACCAATATGAATGAACCGCATCTTTAATTAGCACACAATATGCAATTTTGGCCATTCAACTAATATGAATGAACTACATGTTTTATTAAAACTTTAGCCATTCAAGCGATATGAATGAACTGCTATTTTAAAACTTTGGCCATTCAACCAATATGAATGAATCAATTAATTAACATGAGTTATAAAACTTATGGCCATTCAACCAATATCAATGAATCATATTAAATAAACATGCAAGAACATAAACATGGAAATACATAGATTAATAAACATGAAACTTATGGCCAGTCAACCGATATGAATGAACCATATCAAATAAACATGCATAAATGAAGCCATATAAATTAAATAACATAAAACTTATGGCCATTCAACCAATATGAATGAACCATGTAATTTTTATTATATGAAACAATGAACCAATGAGCATCATTACTAGATTATAACAAAAGAACTAGTGGGTCCTTCTCTTTTGTTTTTTCTACGCACAGAAATGTTCAAGAAGTCTTCTCTTTTGTTCTTCACAAAATTGTCCAGAGCCTCCTCTCTTTTTTCTTCTTCTTCTTCTTGGCTCTTTCTCTGTGTGTGTTTTCTGCTAATGTGGCAACATAGAGGGCTGAGGGGTGAGAAAGAGAGGAAGGTGGGGGAGCCGGTGGCACCCCCCACCGGTGGGGGGCTGCCAGCTGGTGGCAGCCTTCCCACCGGTGGGTGGCACCCCCCAACCCGACCTGCCAGCGATTTTCCCAGGGCTTTTTGCCATTTCACGCGATCTGCCAGCAATTGTTAGTTACATGGTCAAGGGAGTCTCAACCCACTCTGTTTGGAGTCCTACTTTCAGGCGAGACTTGAGGGATGAGGAGGCAAGTGATCTTTTGCAGTTGCTTTAGATACTTCAGCTAGTCCAACTTGTGCACGCTCCCAAGGTTAGTGGACTTGGAGAGGGGCAAGGAGGGAAAGTTCTCTGTGAAGTCGGTTTATCAGGTCCTTGCAGATGGGGGGATGAAGTTTTCCTTTACATCTATTGTTTGGGGTCCCCTAAGCCACTCAAGGTACATATTCTACTCTGGCGAGTGTCTTTAAATAGGCTCCCCACCGGAGATAGATTGGCTCGCTTCCTGCATGATCTACCTTCTACTTGTCTTTTTGGCACGGAGGAGGAGACCTTTGATCTTCTTTTCACGGATTGCTCTTTTGCTCAGGTGGTTTGGCAGATGGTGAGCTGTCGGCCTTAGACGGGTCCGTTTCTTTTTCACTATGTGGAGCAGCTGTGGTACTGATGGGATAGAGTTTGGCACCAGGAGGACTGTATTGTGTGGTGGCTGATGCATCATGCGACTATCTGCGCCATGTGGACAGAAAGGAATAGTAGGATCTTCAGAGGGGTAGCTAATACCCCTGACAGGGCCTTTTCTTGTGTTAATAATAAAGCTAGGGAGTGGGCTAGGATCTCTTGTAAAATGGATTGCTGTAACTCTTCCTTGTTTTGTCTGCTGGAGAGCAATTGATAAAGAGTCGGACCATCTTGGTGTCTTTGTATAGGAATGACTTTTGTTGCTCGCACTCTTTTTTCTACTTGCTCAACTTGTTTTCTATTTATAATACAGGTGGTACCATCCACATTCAAATAAATGTTTACTTTTTAGGTTAGGAAATGAAATACCTATTGTTGGTTCAGGGGGCTTATTGTTCGGGAGTTCCATGTTTTGTGCGTGTTAAAGGGCACTTATTTTGGCATTGTAATTTCTGTCTTTGTTGCCTTTTTGATCCTTTGAGTCGCACTTCTTTTTAAGCTGCAGACTGCCAAAATTTCTCTTCCCCTCTAAGCTTCCTGGACTTTTTGTATGATGTTGGCTTGTTTACTTTTCAGACATTTTTTTTCCTCCTATTATTATGTTGAACATTTTGTATTTGTAATGATTTTTCATTCAATACAAGGACTTAATATAATTCTTAACAGATATTTTGCCTTTTTTTGCAGCAAGTCTCTGATTTTGACTTGTTCACTCTGGACGATATTGATTATGCTTTTCAGAATCCCAATGTGATTAGTTTGAAGTACTCCCAAAACTGTCATCTTACTGGTTGGTGTTGTTTCCATCATCATTCAGTCTCTCCTGTGCTTACATGATTTTTGATCTTGCATTTTTATCCTCTTTGTCAATCAAACTTTGATAGGAAAAGGTGAAGGAATAGTCATTACACCTTATGTAGCTGGGCATCTTCTAGGGGGTACTGTCTGGAAAATTACAAAAGATGGCGAAGATGTTATATATGCTGTTGACTACAACCATCGTAAGGAAAGGTAATGATCTGCTTTTGCCATAGTTTGTGCCCCATGCTACTGTCCACCTCATTTACAAACGTTCCTGCTATTGATCTGCATAGATTTGTGCTAAGTCACTTGGTCATTGTACTACGAAGGATTTGAGACCGCTGTTTCACATGCGAAACTTTTCATAAACTAGTTTGGCCTGATTGACGTGGTTGGAACTTTACTGTCAAGATTTGATACACAGCCCCATTTTCAAGTTTCCACTAGACAGTATTTACATTAGGTGACAAGTTTTGGTATTTCTCATTTATGGAGAGCAAAAAGATAACTAATGTTGTGGTTTGGCAGGCATCTTAATGGGACTGTTCTTGAATCTTTTGTGAGGCCAGCTGTTCTGATAACAGATGCTTACAATGCTTTAAATAATCAGCCTCCAAGACGTCAAAGAGACCAAGAATTTCTGGGTATGCCTTTTCCTTCTGGTCCGTCATTTTACTTCTGCAGCAATGACATGTTCCAATTTCTCTGCACAAGAGTTACATAATATTAGTTTATGACCATTCCAACAGTTATGTATGTGTGAAACATAGCCAAGTTTCCGAGCAGTTTCTTGACCATAAACAAGCAATCAAATATCTTATTATTTGTAACCGTAGATCTTATTTCACTATGTTCTCTCACGTACTATTCATCTAATTTCTTCCAATATATGATTCTCATGATATGTTAACACAGCCATCTAGATGGAATGCTGCTTGAATTAGTTATATTGAACAATAGATAATATTTTTTTGTCCTCTATTTGTTATGCAAACTATTATTGTGTACTCATTTTCTTCCAGACACAATATTAAAGGCTCTAAGGGCTGAAGGTAATGTACTACTCCCAGTTGATACAGCTGGACGAGCATTGGAACTTGTTTTGATTTTGGAGCAGGTAAGTAAATCTGAAGGTAAGGTTTATCTATGTCATGTAACTTTGGGAAACATACTAAGGCTTGAAATCGTTGACGAAAATTGCAGCACTGGACTCAGCATCATCTTGCCTTTCCGATTTTTTTTCTGACAAATGTTGCAACAAGTACAATTGATTATGTCAAAAGCTTTCTTGAGTGGATGAATGACTCAATTGCAAAGTCCTTCGAACATACCCGGGATAATGCTTTTCTGTTGAAGTGAGTCCTTTTTTTAATAATGCAGAAATTGTAGATCTACTAATATATTTGTTGATTAATTGCTCACTTAATCCTCTTTTTCCCTATTTCTCACATGTTTGAATATGCTGCTTTAAGCGTTTGTATCATATGAGTTGTTGACTGTTTGCCACATTCAAAGGGGCGAAAGCTCGTTTTGAATAGTTCTAGGGGTGGTCTGAGCTACACTCCCACACTTGTATATCCCTCTTTTTATTAATATACTTGTGGTACCATCCACTTTTCAAAAATAGCTTTAGGGGTGCACTATTTTAGCAGCCAGGATGTTGTCGGTCCTGAGCAGAATTCGACAGATTGCTATATTCAACAACTTTTGACTTCAGGGGAGAAGGTTTAGATGTACATTCTCCCTCCTGAAAAATTTGGTCGTCTAAATTTGTTTATAGCTGCTTTGATTACATTTTACCCAAAGAGTGGATGTATTTAGCTTGCATCTCATTTTCATTATCAAAGTAACTGTGTAGTATTTAGTTCTCTTCTACAGAGATCTATTTGTTTCTTGCTACTTTTCTTTTTGAAATTTGCACCAGTTCATTAGATGTTGAATCCTTTTTGCTCTAGATAAGCTTATAGTTCAGCATGTGAGAATAATTTGGACATAACTTCCTCAAAAAATGACTTGTAAAACTAGTTATGTAGATTGGATGATTTTTCTGGTAAAATCAGTCTGTAGTTTTCTTGTTAGAATCAATAGGGGAGTGGGATGCTCTAACATTGATGTGGGAAGCAAGTTGTATATTTATCTTAGGAATGCCATGGAATATGGAGGTCACTATAGGTACAGCAAGTAAACAACTGAGTAATCAGAGGAATCAATGCACTGAAAATTGGACTGGGCAGCATATCAAACTCTGTATCTCTCAAATAGAGTTCCAACTGTATAAATACATTGCCCGTGTTACCTACTTGCTGAAAAACCCCTGGTTGCATGTATGATATGCTGATTTCAGCATCCGTACAGTTGACCGTTATAGGATTTAGAGACAAGTGGGTTGGATGGATTAAAGCATTACTTCAGCCAGGTTTGCTGTAATAGTTTACTCAGCTAATTAATGGGATTCATCTACGTACTTTATAGAGGTCTCAATCCTTTGTGTGCTGGTGGCTCAGACAGTTTGCAGGATGCTGTATAGGGCAGATATTTTTGGGCCGATTGAGTCTACCAGACAGATGTCCTGGGTATGTTGGTCTCTCACACTCATCTCCAGTATGTAGATGTATCATCCTCTTTGTGAATGAGGTTGAGACAAACTCTATGTGACTAAAACTTACGTTGAAAATTTTCGAGGAGGTTAGCAGACTGCACGTGAACTTTGAGAAAAGCTTGATGATGTGGGTGGATATGGAACCTAGGTGTCTGCAGCCAGGGATGGTGATTATGGGCTTCATCTAGGTGAATTTCTCATCTACTCGTGTATGCCACCAAGTAGGGGGCTGTTGCACCATAAAATGACCCTTCTATCAAAATCCATGGACTCTTATAGCTTTGTTAAGACTTAATTACCAACTAGGTATAAGAACCCCTCATGAAGGGGAATAGATGGCAGGATGTGGTGATACAATGCATACATTGCTGCATATTATAACGATGCATACATACAGAAGAAAAGTTTGATCATGTGTTTAGATACATAATACCATAGGCGCAAGAGATTTAAGTATGTATGCGTATGCACATGGTCCTCCATGCATGTATATGAGTAAAGTTGAAAACTTATTAGAAAAGATGAATCCAGGGAAGATCAAGAAGAGCTGTGGAAAGCTTCTTGCTTGTGAATTGGGTGTGTTCTTATGAGTGTGAAAGCAAGAATATGAAAGGAAGAAATATTAACATATATGCTCATGACAAACATACAGGGTCCCTCTTTGGTTTTATTCTAGAAGAAAAACATAGCACCAGGCTTCAACAGGCAGCAAAGCACCAGGCTTCAACAGGCAGCAAAGCACCATGCAGAAGCAGCAGTGAAGCATGCGCAGCAGAGCATCATGCATAATCAGCAAAGGCAGGCGAAAGCGGCAGCAGCACAAGCATAAGCATGCGGTAGCATTAGTAGTACAGGCATAAGCAGGTGGTAGCAGCAGCACCTCCAGAAGCACGAACAGAGCCAGGCGACAGCAACAAAAGCACAAGCAGAGGCATCCGACAATAGCAGAAGCAAAGACAGATAAGAGAGTTTGGAGATGGAATTCAAATTCCAAGGGTCAGTTTTCAGTTAAATCTGCGGTTCAAATCTTAAATGATGGAGGATGCAGAGTTTGGTGGAAGGAGTTAGTGTGGTCTAATTACCTTCCCAACAAGATTAAAGTTTTTCTATGGAAGGTGGCCTGGTATAGACTCTTGATAGGAAAGAGGGCCAAAATGTTACACATTCCAAGAAATCATGTATGCGGTTATTGTGCTACTTTTGAGGAGGACCAAGATCATTTGCTACTGAACTGTGGTATTGTTCTGTGGAAGACTTTATGCAGATTATTTGGTATTCCCTGGGTGGATCATTCTTCAGTTTTGGACCTGATATTGTGGTGGTCTGAGGCCTGTCCTGATCCAAGTCAGAAGCAATTATGGTTTATCTTTTGTCCGGCTTTGCTTTGGACTATTTGGTGTCAAAGAAACAGGAGGAAATTCAGTGATCAATATAGAAGCACCATTGAATTGTTAAAGATTACCATTAACTGGGTGGAGGAGTGGGGTAAGCAGCAAATATTTTTAATGAGGAAAGTTCGGGTATTTTGCAAAAGGCTCGGCAGTGGAGGAGTTTGTTGTGTTGAGATCTTTGTTCTTGATGTCTGCTTTATTCTCTTGATAAATCAGACCCTTTGTATCTGAGTTTTTGGTTTTATTTTCTGTTGTGTTTATGACTTGGTTAGGGGATTGTCCTACCAAGTTGTTCTGGGTTCCCTTTGTACTACCATTTTCTGGTTATCAATAGAATTGTGACTTTCAGTCACCTTTTAAAAAGACAGCATGCAGCGGCAGCAGCAGGAGGGAGAAAGTGAGCTGGCCTCCTTTTTTAAACAGAAAGGAAAAAAAGGAGAAGAAGAAGAAGAAGAAAAGATAGGGGAGAAGCCTTTGGCTTTTCCCAGTCCAACTCCACCTTGGTGGAGTTGGAATCGACCGGGGGTGGGATTGCTAACCTCTGTCGGGTGGAGGAGACGAACCCGATGGAGGTGGGCATCTCCAACCCTCACCGAGTTGGGAGCCCCTACCCGGTGAGGTTTGGGAGCACTTCCCTCCACCGGTGAGTAGAGTCCCACTGAAAGTGGCACCCTCCACCTCCACCGGGTGGGGAGCCACCCACTGGGCATGGAGGGCTACGCCACTTCCCCTTTCCTAACTATCCAAGGATAGTTATAAAAAAAAGAAGAAAAAAAGAAGGAATGGTAGTATATATATATACTAACCCAAGTAGGATTTCTAACCCTCACTGAGTAGAAGAGGAGGGCTGCGCTCTCTTCTTTCTAACTGTCCAAGACACAATTATATATATATATATATAAAATAAGAAAGGAAGAAAAAGAGAAGAGAGAAAAAAAGGGTGGAGGAATCAAGTAGGATTCCTCACCCACACCGGGTAGAGGAAGCCACCTGGTGGGGGTGGTGGGTGCAGCATCCGTAGGGGGTCACCCCCATCGGGTGCCCTCCTCCACCTCCCTGGCCACCCGGTGGAGGAGGGCTGCACCCCCTTCTTTCCCCTCCAACTGTCCATGGGAAAGTTTAATCTCTTCCAAGCCCTGGTCCAACAAAACCACTGAAGGAGCAACATCTACCAAAAAGGGTGAAAGTCCGGGAAAAGCTAGAAAGAGGAATAAATGAAAGAACATGAGGAAAAGAAAGCCGTTTACTAGGGGCAACGGCCTCATGTCCCACAGGAGCGGTGCCATCATTCTTAGGCTCTGTGAATGGAAAAAGGAGTCAAAGAACAGGAGAAGTAATCGAGAAGGGGTGAAGAAAAAAAGGGGGAGGTGATAGTATACCACGCATCTCAACAACTTCAAGGTTGCTCTCCAATAAGGGTATAGCCGGGGCCGTCACTACAACCTGAGAAGGAGAGGAGGTCAGCCGAGCAGGAGCTGCTGAAGGGTCTCTCCGGACCCATTCGAGTGCTGGCGGGGTCCCCGAGGGAAGGACCTCTGCAAGAAGAAAAAAGAGGTCGGCAATCAAACCATGGCTATTGAAAAAAGGAGGAAGACAAACAGCTATCATAAAGGTGATATACATGCATTTGGAGGGTCAATGGGAGCCAGAGCCGGAGCATTTGTTGCAAAGTCGATGGTAGAAACCTCGTCCTGCGAAACTGCACTGGCAGGTGGGACCTTGGCGGGTTCGAGATTGGGTAGAATAAATTCCTCCAGGGTAAAATATATACTATGTCTGTGGTTAATTAAAGCACAGTGGAATACACAGAAAACTAAATAAAAAGGGTGTAATAAAAAGGGCCATACGGAGGAGAGTGTTGTCCTCCAAAAGCTCTTGAAAAAGCTGATCGACCAAGGGAATGTCCGAGCTATAGGGCTCGTAGTCAGCCCAATTCAAATCCCCGGGATCATCGTCATTGCCCAAGGCACAGCATTATTGCAATGAGATCCCACCTGCCCATAAAAGGAGAAATTAAACAAACAGCTCGAAGGAAAAAAAAGGACAGCAAAATAGGCAAAAGGGAGTATCTCAGCCGACAAACCGCAGATGTGCCATGGCAATTCCTTGAAGAGACCTTCAGAAGAGGCTGCTCAGGAAGGCATGCTTCTAAACAAATAAAAAAAGAAGCAGAAGAGATTAGGGTCAGACTCTCATGTAGAAGAAGAAAGGCAGTGAAAAAAAAAGAAGAGAAGAAAAGTTTGCTCATATTCTCACTACTCTGGCCCAGTGGTTCGCAAGGAATGAGAGGAGCACCTGCTGCGGAAAGACCCTTACACCCAAGTCCCCCTTCCTCTGTGCAAAAATAAAAGGGGTAGCTGAAGTTTGCAAGCCTCTATTCTTCCCTTGTGAAGTTCTAAGAGTATTCTTCCTTTCACATCTTGGCATTTGTTGATTTTGTATTATTGGTTCTTGGAGGACCATCTAAACTCTACCATCAGTCTCTCCGTACATATATAAATGTATATACATGCATATGTACATGTACATATACTGATATACTTACACTCAATGTATATATATATATATATATATATATATATATATATATATATATATATATATATATATACACACACACACACACATATATATATCTTTATTCCTGGTCAAGCTTTTGATCTTCCATTTGAAATTTCTGAGAGGCCAAGCACAGTAGTGAGCTCTCCCATTTGTATTATGTGCCGTTAAACTCAATGGGAAAAATGGCTTAGCCATTGAAAAAGGAAAGGCTGTACTTCATTTTTTATCATTCTTTGCTCCTTGTTCAAAAGACAGTATTATAACATACAGTAGGTATGTATTATATGAACAAATGTTATTGGATATTTCAGGCATGTCTCACTCCTAATCAACAAAAGCGAGCTTGAGAAAATCCCTGATAGTCCAAAGGTCAGTGTTTGTTTTCCTTATATTGCACTTTGGTTTTTAGAGAATGGACTAACTTTTCTATTTAGGTTGTTCTAGCCTCCATGGCCAGCCTGGAGGTGGGTTTTTCCCATGATATATTTGTTGAATGGGCAACTGAGGCAAAAAATCTCATACTTTTTACTGAAAAAGGCCAGGTATAATCAGTGGACTGCCTTTCTTAGTATATTTTATTTATTGTGTTTTGTTTGCATTACTCTAGCATTGAAATTTCTTATTCTTGTGTAATTCATGTTCTGTGGCTGAGGAAAACTAATAGTGTTCGATACAGTTGCCGGTAGATCCATTTTAAGCTTTCAGTGTTTGTGCGTTTGTTGGATTTTTGATCCGTGATTAAGGATTTTAGGTGTTCCTAGTTTTGTTTTTGCAATTTGTGCTGTGATTATGTTTGGATGGGTCTTTGAGTTGTAAGTGTATTATTAGTTTTTGAGTGTTCATAAGTCATCGTGAGGTGCCTCCTCTTATGTCCAAACCGTTGTATCATCTCTGTTATTAGTAAATAAATTGGTGCTGCAATTCACTGTTCCTTTTTGTTTAACTTGGCTTGATGTTCTCTCCCATCTTTAGAAGGCATCTTCTTTCATGCTTTCAGAAAAATCCTACGTGATACCAAGGTGGCATTTTTGTGTAGTTTGGGACATTGGCACGAATGCTTCAAGTGGATCCTCCTCCTAAAGCTGTAAAGGTTACCGTGAGCAAGAGAATTCCTTTGGTTGGGGAGGAGCTGAAGGCCTATGAAGAGGAACAAGAGAGACTAAGAAAGGAAGAAGCTCTAAAGGCTACTCTTAGAAAGGAGGAAGATTTGAAAGCATCTCTTGGATCTGATGTGAACTTAGCAGATCCAATGGTGATTGATGCAGACTCTGCCCATGCTTCCTCTGATGGTATGCTCTTTGTTTTCTCTATCATGCTTAGGGATTTTCTGTAATTCCTATACTGATGGTTGTATCCAAACATTCCTTTATACTCTCTTTTGAACAAGGAAAGAAAATAAAAACTAGAGCTGCACCATGCCCTTCTGAACATATAATTTCTTTTGAACAAGTTAAATCACACTATTTTTGATGTATTATTCTTTTAACATTTTCTTGAATTCTGATTTTGTTCATGAAAATTTGATGAGCTGAAAAGCATGATTAAATTGTGATTTCTGTCAAAATCGCTAATTTTCATAATATTGCTGTCAACCATGGTTAACTCAATAGGAATCTAGGGTTAACTGATTATTTGTTTAATTATTCTGTCCACTGTGGGAAAAATAATAATTGAACATTACGGTTTTAAATTAATTTCAAGATCTATATTTAGATTTTTTATCATTTAGCAGCTATTGCATATACATTATCATATACAGAATGTGAAATGCCCTTATATCCTGTGTGACCCCTTTCTTTCTGCAGTTTGGTCTAGCTGCAATAGAGAAATCTCTCATCTTCCCTCGTATTCAACTTCTTCTGTTTACGTTGTAATAAAATTGGTGGTATAATTACCTGTTTTCGGGAAAGAATGCCTTGTGCAAATGCCATTGAAAATCGTTTTTTGACATAAAACCTTAGAAGGAAACAGAGTCAATGCCTTGCTGCAAACTGGAGAGTGAAGAACACTATGCAAGAGATAAACACAACCTACGTGTGAAAAGGCACAATAGTTAGCAAGCAAAGCAACCAGTCAGTTTTATTAGAGCGAGGAGAAGTGTACATGGCCGTTGGACGAGGGGTAGAAGAACGTGGAACAATCATATCGGACCTTGGCAAGCTTGCTGAGTGTTTTTCTCCATCAATCACTGATATGTATTATTTTTGTTTAGCATATTCGTGGATAGACGAGTCTGTTGTAAATACCCTCCTGTATCCATGCCTGTTGGTCGATCAGTTCAGGATTGCCTTCCATTCAGATTCAGATCTTTGTAGAGAGTATCATTCTCTGCATGAAGAGAGTGGAAATCCCAACCCCCCAGGCTTCATCCTTTTCTTCAGGAAATTCTGTTGTATGTTATAACAATATAATAAATAGATGGTTGGAGAGGGAAGTGTCAATGGTAATTGAGGCAAGATCCATCAGTGAGTGTTAGGAATTTACATGTAGGATAGTTTGATAGCAGGGGGCCAGCTTCATCCCAATCGGAAGAGTGGAGCAAGGTGCTCAAGTATGCTTTTCCTGTTTAGTTAAGCTTGATGGTTCGAAATCTTGTCCACCATGGTCGGAGTCCTCTGCCTATAATTGGAGGGTCAGGGATCCTGCCCCTGCAAAAGAGAATACCGTTAAGGGCCCCTGGCGGTAATCCGGGGGATCCCCCCTCTGATGCCTAAGTCAGAAGGCTGGAGTGCTGAAAGAAAGCAGAGGGAGCTTGGGCTAATGAGAGCGTACCTTAACCCGTGGGCCTGGGGATCCTTATATAGTGGTTCAAAGGCGGCTTCTGATCCGGTTCCGATTAGAAAGAGTATATCGATTGAATCTCCTTTGGGATTAGTTGCTGGAGAGGAAAGCCTACTTTGGAAGGACCAAATCTGAGCTGGATCCTTTGGCTCATTGTGATCTGCCAGGGATTAGGAAGAGTGTTCTATAATATAGGTTCGTTTTTGGGCTGTTTTTCAGATTTGTCTTGATCTACCTCTGATCAAGGTCGGATTGGGTCGAGAAACTCAGGGCTCTGTGCAAGGGAAGGAGTCCCACTTGATCCACCTCAGAGATACCGTTAGGGGGACTCGGATGTCCCTTTGGTGGGCCGAGTGCAACGGACTGAGCGCTACTAGTAGTAGAGCCCCTCCACTGGGCTTAGCTGTGAACCTTTCTAACTTGGGTCAGGGCTCACTGTGGGACCGGGCTTTAATGCAGTTGTGTTCCTTGCCTCAGACCCGTGCTATTGGGCCAGCCCACAAGCCATTTGGGCCGGGTGAGATTCTCATCCATCAAAGCTTATACCCACACTAGATAGCACATGGATGGAGTATAAAGTAAGTAAAGCCCACATCATATGGGATATGCTTCAAATTGAAATATTCTAAGGTAGCATCCTCAAGGATGTAGCATGCACATACTACTCGGAAATTCGAAAGTTCCTTTCTACCATGCCATGAAGAACCTCGAATCAGGAGCCAAGAACCTTGAATCAGGAGCCTCTCTGGATGAGATGCCACTCTGCTGGAGGTACACCGTGTCCCTTAGATGTTGGTTCACAACCAATCATCATCCTCAAGCACATACTAAGAGTATTTTAGTAAGAAGCAGAAGCGGAAACATAAGCAGCAAGTGTAGGATTTCCAAAGTGATTAAGGTTGTTCCGCAACTGCACCGTCACCCCAAACCTAACTCCAACCGTCCCTGTGACGAAGCCTTCTCACCTTACAGAACATAAGAACCCTCTTTGCTATGTACAATCCCATGGGAAATACCTCTTGTGAGGAGCTCTTGAGCCTCCCATGGCTGCTTATTAATAACAAAGCTCCACCACCTGAATGTCACGACATTCTCGTCACGTCATCCTCCCTAGCAGCTCGCCAACCAGGATGACTCAAGGCCTCATGATAGGAACAGGGAAGACTGAGACTCGAAAGAACAAAAAAAAAAAAAAAAAAAAAAAAAAAAAGCTTGCTAAGGGAGGCCAGTGGTTTTTGTTTAGCATATTTGTGGATAATGAGCATGTGTAAATACCCTCATGTATGCATGTCGTAGTTTCAAGCATTTGCCATGTACTCCATGTGTGTCCATGACTCTGTGTCACCATTTGATGGGGTCCGTATCTTAAAATATCATTGTTTCCTGTTCAGAATTTTTACTTTTCAGTCTCTATAATCTTTGAAATCCCTTATGAGCCCGTGTAATCTTTATATTCCTTATTAGTCCCTACAATTATTTGAAATATCCCTAAAAGGCCCCTCAACCCTCCATAAAAAGCCCCTCTAGAGGGTTTTTAAGCATGATACGAAGATTGTAGGGGGTTTTAAGGAAATATGAAGATTGTAGGGGCTTATAAGGAATATTGGAAAACTATAGGGACTGAGAAGTAAAAATTTCTTTTGTTAGTTCTATTTTTGTGTCTGACCTTCTGTGGGCTTATCTGCATTCATCGATTACCTGAATCAAAATTGTTAATTCTTCTGTGATTGCCTCCCTTGCATATATAGTAATGGTTGTGTACTACTTTCCAGTGACTATCTCACGTTTTGGTGTTAATCGGGATATTGTAATTGATGGATTTGTGCCGCCATCCACAAGTGTTGCTCCGATGTTCCCCTTTTTTGACAACTCAGCTGAATGGGATGAATATGGTGAAGTTATTAATCCTGATGACTATGTTATCAAGTTAGAAGATATGGATCGGCCATCCATGCATGTAAGTTTGCACAAATTCATTGTGGCAACTGAGATGAATGGAAATATTGTAGCCAATTTGAGCATACTCTATTTCATGTTTTAACTGAGTGGCATAACTATCAAAATATTTTTTTGCTTTAGAACTTCTTTCCAAGTTCTATAGATAAAGAAAGGTCTTTGCAGCTATGGATTCCCTTGGACCTTTTGGTTAATATTTAAAAGAAATCCTTGCGATTCAAGCAACCTGTGCATCTTTTTCTCAAGTGGCCCACTCTTCCTCCGATGTTCAGACCCTAGGCTTCATGTCTCTTTACCAAGTCCTCATTTGAGCAGTTTCTAGAAAGAAGGTTTTAGATACTTTGAACCTTTATTTCCTGTTTGTACTTGAGGAGTAGGTACGTGAACACGAGAAAACAAACTTGAAGAAGATGGCACCTATGATCAGAGGAAGGCCTGAGAGATAGTTTTGAGGAATGGGAGGGAGGTGGATGAATATAAACAAGGGAATATGATTAAGCTGGGTATGGATAGATAACTGGGTTCATGTAACAAAAACGGGAAGGACACATGGTGATGGGAACAGAGGATATCACAACAATCTTTCTGATTACTTTCTCCCCTTCCTGCCCAATTTGCTCCTCTTCCTTAGACATACTCTTTTCAGGTGGATCCACAACACTTCGTTCATAATTAAAAAAGGAGCTGTATTGGCATGCTCGGATGCATTGTTCAAAGCCACTAGAACCTTCGATGCACTACAGCAAATATCACTAAAAGAAATCCTTCATTTTGTAAGGTGATCAAATAGATCACTGATTCATATATAATTAAATACAGAAATTACACCAGAGAACAAAAAAAAGTTCTCAGAAAACACAGAATTCCCTTACAAAATAGGATAAACAGAAAAAACCCTCTCCCAGGAAGAATCCCACGCAGTATCTTATCAAAGATAAAAAGAAATTATATTAAGAACACCAAATAACAATATCAGCCAAACAATCTTGTCCACTGCCGCAAATCAGTCAAGAAAGGAGATGAATTCGGATCCATCAAAATCCTTGCAGCTTTACCCCATTCAAAAACCCATCTAATAACTCTGCGCATTGTGTTGTAGAAAGTATCAAACTCGTTCCTGAACCTTCTATAGTTTCTTTCAGTCCAAATTCCCCATAAAAATGCAGGAAGGATTAAAGACCATATCTCCCTCTCAGTCGGAGAGGGACATAGTTTAGCCCATCCTTCCACCATATGAAGTACAGAGGAAGGTTCCTCCCAACTCAGATTAAGGCACCTGCAGCATGACAGCCACCACACATGTACAATACCACACTCGCAAAACAAATGATCTGCATCCTCAGCGAAACTACCACAGAAATAACAACTGAGCTTCTGCAAAGGAAGGAACCTGCTGAGCCTGTCCATAGTTGGTAACCTTCCTAAAGCAATCTTCCAAAGGAAAAGGTTGATCTTACAAGGTAGGATTTTAGACCACACTACAGGTTCCCAGGGCACTCTAACTCCTCTATCATCGGCAAACTGAAGATGTGACAACAAGAAACCATCTCTCCCTACTAAAAAACCATCAACCAGCCCTTGTATTGCCGCCTTCTCCCATAGGGAACTGAAAACCTGTCCTACTAAAATAAAAATCAGTGGAGACATAGGATCTCCTTGCCTCAGTCCCCGCGAACTTTTAAAATACCCACATGATTCTCCATAAAACAAGATTGAGAATTTGGCAGTGGATATGCAGCTCATGATCCAACCAATCCATTTATGACCAAAACCCATGGCTCCAAAAGTTTTTTGAATACACAACCAGCTAACACGATCATAAGCTTTCTCAAAGTCTAATTTAACAAGTACACCTTCCTTTCTACTGCTCTTTTGAGAAACAATTGCTTCATGGGCTGACAAAAAATTGTCCAAAATATACCTACCCTTAAGGAATGCTGCCTGATTTGGACTAATCACCTCCTTCAACAAATTCTTGAGCCGATTAGCTAGCACCTTGGTAATAATTTTGTAACAACCATTCAGAAGACTAATAGGCCTACAATCAGACACAGAATCAGCCCCTTCCCGCTTTGGGAGAAGAACAATAAACATGGAATTAAAGCTTCTAATACTCAGGGGTGTTTCATAAAACTCTTTCATCACCTTCAACAAGTCTTCTTTGATAGTATCCCAGAAATGCTGATAGAAATCCATCGAAAAACCGTCCGGTCCTGGTGATTCATTGGCCTCTATATTGAAAACTGCAACTTTGACTTCTTCCTCTGAGAATGGAACACACAACTCATATGCCTGGCTTTCTTTGATTTTTGGCAAAATCCCATCCTGAATGTGAGGTCTCCACCACTCATCTTCCTTGAACAACTTCTCATAATATGAAACAAAAATTTTCTTAGTCTCTTCCTCTGATTCCACCACTTGGTTATCAACTTTCACTTGATCAATTCTCATAGCCCTCTTCTTAGCACAAGCAATTGCATGGAAAAATCTTGTATTCTTATCCCCCTATCTCAGCCACAACTCTTTCGATCTTTGTTTCCACCTCATCTCTTCTCTTAGCAGCCACATATTATATTCCTTTTTAAGTTCAGCCAGCTCCTTGTTTTCTTCATCAGACAACCCGGCCACATCAGCTCTTGTTTCCAATGTATCTATTTTCTGAATAAGCAGCTGTCTAGTAGAGGAACCAACCCCAAAGGTCACTGCACTCCATGATTTAATTGATGACTTTACCCTCTTCAGCTTGTAAGCAAATGTCGCAGCCGCCTGATTAGAAGATTCCACCTCCTGCCACAGCTTTGTTACCAGCCCTTTAAAGTCCTCATGTGTGTGCCAAGCTAATTCATATATGAAAATTCTAGTCTTTCTTTTCACTTCCTTGATCCTCAGCAACAAAGGTATATGGTCTGAAACCATCATGTTCAAACCTAACACATGAGATAAAGGAAACTTCTCAATCCACTCAGCTGAAAGCAACACCCTATCCAGTCTTGATTGAACACCATGTAGTTGTAGGTTAGACCAAGTAAATTTTCTATTTGAAATATCAAGATCCACCATCCCACAATTAGAGATCCAATCTCCAAATCTCTCCGTATCTAAGTTCCAATTTTGACAGCCCGTTCTTTCCCAAGGGTATCTTAAACTGAACCCCTTGGTCATTGGTCAGTGCTTGACCAATCAGCTGTGACCCAAGTGTCCTTCAGGGTATATCATCATCAGAGCTTGTCCCATTTATTTTGGTCAGTTACATGAATCCTGTCGCTAACTCAACCCATGCCAAGAGGACACCCAACTCAACCCAACCACACCCTCTTAATCCAAACCCAACCTGTTCAATGATGTCTCAAGCCAAACCTACCTGTGAAACCTGACCTTCAGTTGGTTGGTTTGGATTGATTCAGGTTGGACGGATTATAACCTTAATATCCCACATTCTCAGTTTCTCTCTCTCACTATGAAATTTTTTTTGTTCAAAGAGATAAATGGAACTATCTATCTACCTTAATAACACAACTAAAACAATGATATATAACCAAATGAAGCATGTTCTGCCAATACAGGTTATATTTTATATAGAGTAAGGTCTTGCTCAGGTTGGGTTCGGTTGTCTAACCTCCAACTCAACCCAACCCACTGAGGTCAGGTTATAAGCCATCTCCTTACCAAGCAGCCCAACCCAAGCTGAGTTTTGTCGGGTACATCCCAACCCAATAATTGGGTTGGTCCCTTTAAGCTTAGATTGACCTATCCAAAGTTGCAGCCCTAGACACAAGAGTACATGATTGGAGGTGTGATTAAGTCCAGGAGGCAATCGACCTCAAGTGATTGGGATATAGTTTCAACATTCACGCAACACATTCTTCATCACTTTCTAAAAAAATGTGACACATCTTCATTTTTCCACACATAGCTTAAAGGAAATGCCATTACTTCTGTAACGGTCCCACTTACATACCTCCAGTAGGTGCATAGGGCAAGAATAAAATAACAAGGTACATTAGAGTAAAAGTACAATAAGAGAGTCACGTCCATTATACAACAGAAAAAGGGAAAATAAAACACATCCCAATTGATTAAATAAATTGGCCATACCTGAATTGTTTTGTCCTTGCATTGGGTCCATGTCTTTTTTTCTTCTATTCCTGAAAAACATATTTACATCTTTCATGAGAATTGGTAATAAAATCTCAATAGGGATCATCTACGTCCCTACTATTATGCCTCACTCACCACCCCATTCCCCCATCCTTACATTAGAGTTACTTTCTAACTATTGCTTTCTAACGTGCCATGCATTCACTCTACTCATGTGATTTATGGAACAATTATTAATGTAACATGGAATGCATTTATCATAAGACATCGTAAAATCGGTGAGGAAAGCTTAACAAGACAGTAACAAGTATACTTTTTCTTTTACCTTCTAAATAGTTCATATACTCAGGTCTTTCATATTCTTTTCTCCTAATAATTAATGGTAATCCATATTAATATAGAAGATATAAAGATACTTACTGCAAGTCATCATCATAGGGTCTCAAGGATGAATTGTTCATTGGTTCATGTCTTTAACAACTCTTGAGTTCGTAGTCGGTTGTCTTGCCGACGAGGTGACTCACCCTTTAACCCAAAGTGACGGAGATAACCACTCATTAGCAGTTGTAGTGACTGAGCAGACTGTCTCCTGACCGACCTCTCGATCTCCGCTTGTCCGCCCCGACAAGTTTCCGAAAGTCTACTGGGTGAGGCAGAAAAGTAGGTTAAGCTGGGTCTACAGTCTATTCCCTGTCTACTGCTACAACATCCATGTCCTAGCCTACGAAGGCACTTAAGTAGGATTATTGTCCTCTATCTAAGTTGAGTTCCCGAACTTAGACTCTGGAACATAAGAAAAGAAATGATGCTCCATGCCTCGACACCACACATCTTATAGGAGCTTGACCTAGACGTTCCCTTATCCTCGGGAAATGGATCTTATGGGCCCGTCCTACTAATGAAGTGGTGTCACTTCTATCTTTAAAAAATAGAAAGATTGTGGGAATCATCGTTCATCATAGAAGGCTTTCTTGCCTTTAGTTCATTTCACAAGTTCTTTTCTTCATGGGGAGTGCATTGGAGTGTGCCTCTTAATGTTCATATTCTAGTTCTTGTGCCCTATGGCTCAGTTTGTTTGTGGAATAGGGCCGGAATAACCGGTATAAAGGTCCTATTCTGATTTGATTGAGAGTATGCCTAATTCCCCCAATTCCCCTAACTCCTCAAACTTTACCTGGAATATCTAATTCTCCAAATTCTCTCAATTTTACCTTTTATTTCACTCCTTATTCCACTTATTCCTACCAAATCACTTGGAATAGCGCAGTGTAATTCTCCTTATTCTGGGTGGAATACCAACAACTTACCAAATCAAAATACCTCTTATTCTGGTTTAAGAAATCCCCAGAACCTTATTCTGGTTTAAGTTATTCTGCAAACAAAGTCACACTATGTAGTTAAAGGCGTGAGGTGACCAAAGGGTCGCCTTAGCCTCAAACCCTAGGCGATGACCTAGGCGTTTGAGGCATATTTTATTTAAAAATAAAAAATAGATATTTAAATGTAACTATTAAATATATCAAAATTACTTATTAAAACGTAATAGAATGACTTATTCCTCCACTAAAATATAACAAAACAATTTCAAAATCCACCAAATTGAAATAAATTTGAATCAAATCAAGATGTAGAAAGAGGGGGAGGAGAGTCCTTCAGTCCTATGCATGTGTGTCACAGAGAGACGATAGGGTGTTCAGGCCATGTATATGTTACTCTCTCTCTCTCTATTTCTATCTGTGTGTGTGTGAGAGAGAGAGAGAGAGGGAGAGAGAGAGAGAGAGAGTTTGAACCCTCTAGTATGTGTTTGACAATGCGATATGGGGGGAGAGGGCTTCGGGCCTATGCTTCTTGCATACATAGTTATACAGAGAAAGAAAGAGAGGGGGAGGAGAGAGAGGGAGAGACAAGGACAGGGGGGAGAGACATAGAGTGTAGTCGCGTGTGCGCGCGCGAGAGAGAGAAAGGGGGGGCCTACCTTGTGGAGGAAGACGACCACCAAAGATGCCAGAAAATGCGTCGAAGAACGATGGTTGCTTCATCCTGTTGTCGGATGCTACGGATGGAGGCGAGGGGGTTAGCGCTTGGGGTGGAGGGGTGACCACTAGAGCTAGAGTCGCCATCGTTGTTGCTTGCCGTTACTTTTCATCTTGGTGGCTACAAAGGGGGCACGGAAAGGGGAGTTAGGGGCCGGGGTGGACGAAGTAATAGGGTTCGGTTCGGTAGGGGGGCTATGACATGCTTCTATATAACCAGTATTGGGCTGGGCGAATGGGCCAACCCGATGGATGTTTGGGTCGGCCCAAGGCATGAAGAGAGGCAGGTGATGTAGTGAAGGCAAGAGAAGTGGGCCTAGGCGACTGCCTCCACGCTTGAGGCGATTCCAGCGATCACGTAGGTGACGAGGGCCAATGCAAGGAGTCTTACCATCGCCTCGCCTCACCTCGACCGCCTTTGATACATAGCTTGTGCCCCCTTCTTGGGGTCATCAAATCATCAATGGGTCTTCCATATGTCATGCTAGAGTAAATGACAATATATATGTATATAACATAAGGAGTTAGGCTCTAAATCTTTCTTTCTTTCATTGCTCATGCGAGTCTTAAATGGACTCGGTCCATCAGGTTCTTTATTTCATCAATCAAAGTATTCCATGTCATGTTATTTGTTAATTTTAGACATAGAAATCAGGTTCTTTTGTGTTGTGATTCTCCAAATTAGAGAATGATTCATATGAAGTTCATGTGGGGGTTCGTAATAAACCGTCATGTTCTTTCATCATGCTGCCCCAAATATACTCTAACATGCTTCCTAATAAAACAACCTTCAATAATACGTGAAACATGCTGAAATAAATAGACGGGGCATGTGAATCATGTTCTTCTTATACGGCTTAAACGTCCTTTACAAGTTACCAAATCAGAACTTGAACGGCAGAATCTCCCCTTATTTATCATGCATCTACGCCCCTCAACCCACCAAAAATCTGAAAACAAAAAGGGGATACACAGATGAGGTATCACCCTACCTCAACTAGACGAGCTTTGGCATGTGGAAGAATCCTCGCCTCGTTGGAGATGAGCCAGAGCCGCTGCCTCCTGTTGGCGAAATTCATATTACTTCAGCTCCTTATTGGCCTACTAGGACCCACCAAAAAGTAGCCCAATAAGGGCCCATTATTCTTAAACTAGCAGCCCATTGTGGGCCCACCTGAAAATCACTTAAAATAGGCCCATTTATAGCCCAATTTCTCAGCCCAAAAACCCATTAAAGTAAGCCCTAACACAACCCATTAAGAACCCACTCAAAGTCCATTAATTAGGGCCCATTAACAGCCCATTAAAAGCCTGATAAGAATCCATTAAACAAGGCCAATCACAGTCTATAGGCCCATTAAAACCAACCCCACTAATCAACTTACTAAATCCCATTAAAGTTCTAAATCTTAGGCCCACTTCACATTTTACTTTAAAGCCCATTAGATTTTTAAAGAAAATTTGCATGTAAGTCCTATATTTCTTTATAATTATTTATATATCCCTTTTGTATTTAGTGGATCTTTACAACTTGTCACTTAAATATTATTTTTCTTATGTTGATACCTTGCACCCATTCCCTCACTTGCTTGACAATACTTCAGAAAATTTGCATGTAAGTCCTATATTTCTTTATAATTATTTGTGTATCCCTAATGTATTTAGTGGATCTTTACAACTTGTCACTTAAAATATTATTTTTCTTATGTTGATAATCTGCACCCATTCCCTCACTTGCTTGACAGTACTTCATATATTGCAGTGCAGCATCCATTGTAAAATAAAAGTAAAGATTATGGTCACCTCTATCATAGCCACACAGGCAGTGTACTGCGATGATAAACATTCTTTCCTTTATGCAATTAGATTTCTCAAAGATAATGGGGCATTTTCCCCCCCCTCTAGCTGTCACCAGCTTATCTATAACTGTTGTTCCAATCAACGACAGCTAATCCTTTCCATGTCTCTTTTATAGCAAGGATGCTTTTCTATTACTACCTCAGTGAGTCTGTCAAAGTGTCTTAACCATCTTCCAAACCTATAAATAATTCCTGATGATTTTTCCTGCTGTGATTAAGTGATGTAGGCTGCTATGCTTCTCCCTTTCCTAGTCCCTGATCTATCCCTTCAGTTTACTTGTGATTTTTTTTGGAAGCTGGCAAAATCATTATTCAGTACACTATAAAATCAGGGGTACAAACCCAAGATTACAAGCATCATTTCTCTCCTGTCAAGTTGATGACTAGATAGAGATAACAGTCGCATGTTAGAAGATAAATTCACTAGAAGTAAAACATAATGTGATAACCTATATTATTGAAATGACTATTTCTTTCACATCATATTGCCCACGACTGCTGCCCAGACTGTGTCCCAAACCAAGCTTTCTTCTTTTGCTGAGTTTGCCCTTCAATAATCCACTTATAATCTGGCTTTCTACCTTGTATACTCTCGAAAAGGATTTTCCAGATCACCTCCATAATCCCATGCCTGATTAATAGATAGTCCAGGAAGATATACGACCAAAATTTCCTTTTGAGTGAAGCACCACACCTCATGTGACCACTCTCCACCAGAATTTAAGTTCACAACCCAATCATTTTTAAGACTGGCCTTATAATAGATTAACAATGTTTCATCTATAAAACAGCAAACGAGAAATTGAACTTTAAGCAATAAAATTTAGAAACCACAGTTGCTTTCAATTACCTGATAAATATTTATGTGCAAAATGGAAAAAAAAAAGATGCATCACATTGCTTAAGCCAAAAAAGAGAGAGCAGAATGTGTCATTTTTTTTTGGGTATGCGGCATTAGAGTATGTGTATCTATGTGCTTAATAGTAAGCTTGGGCCATAAAATATCCCTTCTCTCTAAGGCATGCACTTTTCTTCATGCTTTTATTTGTAAGACATAACTCGTGCAGTGTTTTTGTGTAGGAACTTGGTGGGGACCTAGATGGTAAAGTCGATGAAGGGTCAGCACACTTGCTTTTGGATTCCACACCTTCTAAAGTTGTTCCAAATGAACTGACAGTAAGTTTATTCCTTTGGTTTTTGTTTTTTGCTCTTGGACTTGCCATTGATAAAATGGCCACAAATGGATAGTCTCCAAAACATGAAATAAAGACTATAACTAGTATAATGCATGTGATGGATATTGAGAAAGTGAAATTCCTTTAAATTATGGATTTGTTTTCTTAATGGTTGCTCTGGTAGTTCTTATTGATGGATGCAGACACATATCGGTTTCAATTTTGAGCTGTCTCCAGTGGATTCTTTTTTGAATGAAAGATGTTAACAAATGTTCAAATAGTGCACAGCACCATCAACACCAAGCTACGAAAAATGACATTTAAATCAATTTCACATAAGCATGTAATTTTATGGATTAAATGATTCATAGAACGAAGGATTTATCAAGGTTTAATGACTGGTTGCATGCATTGTGCCAATTTCTACAAGGCTATACCATGTTCATGTGTAGATAACTTTAGGCACATGGCATATGCCAAAAGTTTGCTAGGTCAAGTAGATTTGGCTGCACGGTATAAACCCATGCAACAAGGGAGCAACTCCCAGAGGTTTCTTGTGTCCCCAAAGGGAGAGGGCTCACTATGCCAAGAAATGAACCAGGATCTTTCTGCCTAGAGGGATCTGCTAAAGGGGGGTTTGAGAATCTGGCGAAGTAAGTGGTGGCTGTGCTTGTCAACCTGCCCGAGGAGGAAGTTGACCGACCACGTGACCATGTCAGGTGGTGTTGGACCTGAAAAATTTGTAATTTGATTATGAATCAAGTGGATAGTATGACAAAAAGAAAAGGTCTTGAAAGAGACCCTAAACAATGATTATAAATCAGGTTTACATCTAAATCGTGAGGATGACAAAGGCCTCTTATCGAATCTATAATCAACATATGGTACAAATAAGACCAAAGACACAACTCAGTTTGTGAAAACTTCAAACCTATAGATTTCTGAGGATTCTAAATTTCAGAATAACAAAAAAGACATAATGCCGGCCACAACAAACATGATAAACCCTAGGGTCTAATGATCATGAATGAAAACTGTGGATCTAGTATACTTATATGCTAAACCCTAGAGTCTGTGGTTTTCTGTACAGAAAAAGAAAAAAGAGAGAAGTTGAAACATCACTTGCGATAGATGAACAAAAAAAAATTGCAATCGAGAGGGGGGGCAAGAGTTGCACCAATAAAGAGCCCCTACTAGAGGCTGGCGCAGCAACAAAACACCCACCTGGGGCTTGCGGCAATGATAGAAGCCCCCAGCTGTCCCCAAAGGCAGGAACAGATGCAGCAAGAGAGGGCCACGGCAGCAGCCAAGGATCCTCTTGGGGTCCCAAGTGGGGCAGGCGACAGCAGCAGGAGCAGCAGAACGACCCAACGGCAGGAGCTGCAGCAGCAGAAGCAAGGGGCCGGTCACACACACACACACACAAAAAAAAGGGACTAGGCCCTGCACTTATAAAAAAGAAAAGAGGAGATAGAGATAGCAGGGGGGAAGAGCCCACCCTGTGGGTGGAATCTTCTCCCCTGCCATCTCTATCTCTTCGAGGGTGAGGGGGCGGCGCCCCTTCCTACTGTCCAAAGGACATTGAAAGGGTATAAAAAAAAAGGAACAGTACAAAAAAGAGAGAAAGAGGAAAAAAATATAATAAGAAAGAGAGAGGAGTCCTCCCCACCCTCACTGGGTGGATGAATCCCACCCGGTGAGGGTGGTGGAGGCATGCGCCCCCCTCCTTCTCTAACCGTCTAAGGACAGTAAAAAAAAAAGTGCAGTAAGACAGTTAAAAAAAGGGGAGGACAGTAAAAAGAAAAAAGGAGAAGAAGTAGTAACAGTAAAAAAAAAGGGGAAAAAAAGAGGAGGACAAGGGGGAGGAATCCACCCTTGGGAGGACTCTCCACCCTCACCGGGTGGAGGATTCCCACCCGGTGAGGGTGGGGAGGCATGCGCCCCCTCCTCCCCCCTCCCGAGTCCAACCGGTGAGGGTGGAGGAGGCTGCGCCTCCCTCCTCTCTGCCATAACTGTCCCGGGGACAGTTTTCCCAAGTAAAAAAAGAAAAAGAAAAAAGAAAAAAGAAGAGAAAAATAAGGAGAAGGAGGGAAAGAGTTAATCTTCTTTTTAAAAAAATCATGAGGCGGGGTTCTTTGTAACCACCACCCGGTGAGGGTGGCCTCCTTGGCCTCCTAACTGCCTCCTACAAGGTTATAAATGCCCCTCCCAGGGGGCTCATTTGGGACAATGGAGACAAGGGTCAAGGTAAAGGCTTCTTGTACTTAGAGTGGTAGACACGGTTCCCACTCTGTCCTTTTTTTTTAAGTGTTAGGACATGGTCCTACACTTACATATAGGCATGTCCCAATTTTATAGACATGTTCTAGTTTCATATTATTATGTCTATCATGCCTATTGGTCATGACATAATAACGTGATATAGAATATATATTACTTGTCTATCATTTAGTCATGGCAAAATAATGTGACATTCACATTATATGATCTTAAGATCTTATAGTATCACGACCTTAATGATCTTATGTGAATCAATCATGTATGATCAATCATATGATCATATGGAATTTTAATCACATCTGATTAACCATATCCATAAAAGATTAGTGATCCATTGATTAAATGACTTAATGACTTAATCATATCGGTCATGTCATAGTCCACCGAAACTTTACTTCGATTCGACAATACTACATGTCCCTGATCTATTCTTATAATTCAACGGTTGGATCATTATGATCTCGACTAGAATCTAGAACCCAACGGTCAGATCTCCGTGATCTTGATCCGATCTTCGAATTCAAAGGTCGGATCGACCTGACATCGACTGAAGTCTAAGATCTAATGGTCAGATTCTTGTGATCTTGACTCAATCTTATAATCTAACAGTCAGATCTTCATGATTTCGACCCGATCTCATAATCTAGCGGTCGGATCATCCCGATATCAATTGAATTTCAGATCCAGTAGTCTGATCTCACGATCTCGATCCGATCTCATAATCCAACGGTCAGGTTATCCCAATATCGACCGAATTTCAGATCTAACAGTCGGATCTTCACGATCTCGACCTGATCGCACAACTTAATGGTCGGATCTTCCTGAGTTGACCGAATTCCAGATCTAACGGTCGGATCTTTACGATTTTGACCCGATCTCATAATCCAGCGGTCGAATCATCCTGATATCGACCGAACTTCAGATATAACGGCCAGATTTTCATGATCTCGACCTGATATTACAATTTAGTGGTCGGGTCATCCCGATATCGACCAAGTTTTAAATCTAATGATCGGATCTTCACGATCTCGACCTGATCTTATAATTCAACGGCCATATCATCCCGATATCGACCGAATCTTAGATCTAATGGTCAGATCTTCATGATTTTGACTTGATTTCATAATCCAACACTTGGATCGTTTAATATCGATTGAACTTCGATGTAACTGTCCGATCTCCATGATCGTGACCCAATCTTATAATTCAACGGTCCGATCTTCACGATTATGATCCGGTCTTGTAATTTAACGGTCGGATCATCCAGATATCGATCGAATTTCAGATCCAACGGTCTGATCTTCACGATCTCTACTCGATCTAATAACTTAGCAGTTGGATCATTCTGATATCAACGGTTGCTGATGTCGACCGAACTTCATATCTAACGGTCGGATCTTCGCGATCTCAGCCTGATGTCATAACTTACCGGTCGGATCATCTTGATGTCGACCGAATTCCAAATATGACGGTCCGATCTCCATGATCGTGACCCGATCTTATAATCCAACTGTCCGATCTTCACGATCGTGACCGGATTTCAAATCTAACGGTCGGATCCTCACGATCTCTACCCGATCTCATAAGCCAGTGGTCGGATCATTTGATATCGACTGAACTTCAGGCCTAACGGTTGGATTTTTACGATCACGACCTGATCTTATATTTTACGGTTGGATTGTCCCGATATCGACCGAATTTCAGATCTAACAATCGGATCTTCACGATCTTGAACTAATCTCATAATCCAACGGTTGGATCATTCCGATATCGACCGAATTTCAGATCTAACGATCGGATCTTCACGATCTCGACCTGATCTTACAATTTAATGGTCAGATCACCACGATATCGATCGAATTTCAGATCTAACGGTCGGATCTTCAAGATCTTGACCTGATCTTATAAAATGGTCAGATCATCCCGATATCGACCGAACCTTAGATCTAATGGTCAGATCTTCATGATTGTGACCTAATCCCTTAATCGAACAGTCGGATCGTTCTGACATCGACTGAATTTCAGATCTAATGGTCCTATCTCCATGATCGTGACCCGATCATAGATCTGATGGTCAGATCTTCACAATCTCGATCCAATCTTATAATTCAACGGTCCGATCTTTACGATTGTGACCTAATCTCTTAATTTGACAGTCCGATCGTTGTGATATCGACTGAACTTCAGATCTAGAGGTATGATCTCTATGATCATGACCCGATTACATATTTAATAGTCAGATCTTCACGATCTCGACCCGATCTTATAATTCAATGATCAGATCTTCCTGATTTTGACTTGATCTCATAATACAACAGTTGAATCATCCCAATATCGACTGACCTTCAGACAAGGGTCGGATCTTCGAAGTCTCATAAATTCGATAGTTTGACCACATCGATCTTAACTGTGGTCATAATATGACTAGTCCGTTTAGTCATCCTGATCGTACTGGTTATGTTAGTGCGATCTGTCAATCACACCAACTGTGATTATAGAGCATAGTTAGCCGTAATTGATCAATGTTCTGATCAATATTTATAATTCATGATGTAATTATTCAATCATTACAAATAGAAATTTTGTCATGTTGTAACGCCCTTAGGCTCACTTTGTTTGCAGAGTATGGCCGAAATAACCGGTATAAAGTCCCTATTCTAGTTTGATTGCGGGGATGCCTAATTCCCCCAACTCCCAAAACTCTACCTGGAATGCCTAATTCTCCCAATTCCCCCAATTTCACCCTTTATTTCATTCCTTATTCCACTTATTCCTACCAAATCATTTGCAATAGCGCAGTGTAATTCTCCTTATTCTGAGTGGAATACCAACAACTTACCAAATCATAATACCAACAGGTAACAATACATGCTAGTCTAATCTCTTAAATTTTCTGAATTTCAAGTCAATTTCTTCTCCATATTGATTTTACAAATATTTGCCCTATTTTTTGATCGATTTGCATTAAAGTTTTTTTTTTTCTTGAAGTTGGTTTGCAGCATGCATGCATGTATCATTAGTAAAATAAATCAAAGTAAAAATATACATCTGTAACAGGGCGTGTACAAAAACCCATTAAAAGGTGCTTTCCAAAATACTAGAATATAGTTAAAAATTTACATCCTTCCCAGACAGCAGCACTAGCCACTGAGAAGGCTTCTTAAACCAAGGTCCGAATTTAAATCAAAGTGCTCCCCCTCTGCCAGTGGAGCTGGCATTCGCCTTTCTTCTCCCGCTCATCTTTGATGCCGGCAACTCTCAGGAGGCATAGAATTGGTTTGTAGCAGACTTGTAGAGGAGCATGACATTGATTGTAGACATTTTTGGGCAACCTGCGAGTCTGTACTAGTGGTGTACAATTGGTGGCCTGCAACAGTGTTGGGGATAAGTAGGTAATTGGGCGGAAGTTGTAATTATCCCTTTTATTACAAATATATGTCTTCATTTACATGTCTTAACATATCTTTTCTTTTATGATTTTTTTCCCTGACCCTTGCCGAATTCCCCTTGTTGTGCTGCATTTATATCTTGAAACCATGGAATGCAGAATCGGCCGATCCCGATCCGGATCGGCCGATTCGGATCAGGATCGGCAGGTCCCGCTTCAGCCGATTCCGGCCGATCCGATCCCGATTCGGATCGGGATCGGCGGGCCCCAATTCAAGGACCCGATCTGATCCGGAATTCCTTGCTTAAAACTTCTTAGATCATTTCCAAGTGCAAATAATGTAATTTTCGCTGGGTTCAGAGGACCTTGTTGGGTCACAAGATTATGTCTCATGAAGATGGAGCATGGGAAAACAGAGGATGAAGAAGACTTGGGCCTTAAAAAATTATACCAGAATGACTAGCAGCTGATTATTACTCAAGGCTTTAGCAGGAGGCAAATTGTCTTCAGCGTGCTGATGCTCTGGCTTAGCCTTCTGCAATGAGGTATGAGCATCAATCTGATGCTGAGAAGACGCCAACCTAGTCCCAGACTTCTGGCTTTGGCTACAAATAAATCAGGCCATTGTAAGCAGGTGGGGTAGAAACTTGTCATGGATGCTTGTTGACAACCATCCTAGAAGGCTCAAGGGCATCTCTTGTGAAGACAGTCTGGGAAATCCCCCCAAAAATGTCAGGTGATCTTTGGATGGAATGGGAGAACCTAATACTCATGAAATGGATGTAACAAGCAGTGGTATCCTTTCAACACTTTTATGATTAAGGAATTTATTTGGAAAAATAGAGCCATGTTAAAGAAGATTTAGCACTTAGATTTTCAGCAGGTCATTCTACGCATCCTTGATGTCTTGATCATAACTGGGAAAAAAATGGATGTAAAGCTGCGTATAGGTAACAATACATGCTATCCAACAGGTGGATAGTTAAAAAAAGGTAAAACTAAGTCTAGAATATTTGATGGTGCTCATGAAGATAATTAAAATTAAATATAACATTTGGGAACAAATCTTTAAGACAACAGGTACCATCGGATGAATGGCCTGTAAAATGCTGGAGATCACTGCGGATAGTTTCATAGTATGGCATTAGCTTTAGTTGTGTTATTTGACAACTTTGACTCAGTCCGGTACATCATGGTAGCTCTAGGACCCATGTCATTCTCAAGTTTACTGTCTCTTGATGATTATTTTCCGCTGCCTCAGTTTTGTAGTTTTTCCTTCATTTAGATCTGACTATCAGAGGTGATGTAACTGTTTGCCATTTTCATTACTTTTTCAGGTCCAAGTGAAGTGCACCTTGGTTTACATGGACTTTGAGGGTCGTTCTGATGGGCGTTCTATAAAATCAATTCTCGGGCATGTGGCACCTTTGAAGCTAGTATGTATTAATCAGATTCATAACCTTGGACATGTAGATGACTTATAATCAACATTCTAAGTCCGATGGTGTTTATCCCATGGTCCACCTTAGTAGCGTTATTATACAATTGATATCGTGCAAGCTGGAAGTGCATGCCTAATTTGTGATGTTTGTTCTACATAATTCTATACTTATAACGAGTATTTGTAGACTATGTTGTCATAGCCTTTTCCTCTCATGTTCGTTGTGGTCATCTTCATCTTTGTGAAGCTTAATTGGCTTTCCAAATCTTTTACATTGCCTCTTCAGAGTACTTGTACATTATAAATTCCCATCAATCTGACATGAGCCCTACACAAGGAAATGGATTCAGGTTGCCTATATTTGGGATCAAGTCGTCGGGCTGCTTTGCCCTTCTTTCGCCCAGTTCAGTGGATTGGTAAGTATTATAGTAGACACAATGTGACTGACCATTAATGCTACCAGCACCTTGATGGTGCATCTTATGGTGAACTATTGACCTGCACAAAAGTACAAAACTAGATCATAAACCTGCATTTCCAAATGTGAACAATTCTGCCACTAGTCTACTTCTTCATGATTTTTCACAAAGCTTCACCTGTACCAATGGAAAACACACCCTGAAATCTACTTAGCAGCCCATAGCTCATAATGGTCAACTGCGTTGAATCGGTAACTTAAACTAAGTTGCATTAATTCCTTACTCCTTACAACAACTCCTAGCATAACCTGCATGATTACCTGGGTTACGCAGGTCAGGTTGGATGCTCAAATGAAAACTGCCCTTCCCACACATCTTATCCTTTATTCTTTAATATAACTTGCTTATATTTTCATTCTTCCTGTCATGACTACATGTGCAGATTTCAATACTAGGCATCATCCAAGAGAGGAAGATAGAAGATTTTTTCCATTTCTATAGTGGCGGAAGCCTGACCAATGTGCCTCTTTTTTTTAGAGAAGAAGGTTGATCATCCTGCTAAATTATATATAAATAGAGGTGATACATCCAAACAGTGGTGTGATACCTCAAAAGCAGCTCACCTGATCAAGTATTAGAAAACCTCTTGCATTTTCTGAACTTGATGGGATCTTGGATGTCTTGTTTGCAAAGAATATTTTTATGCTTCAAACAGTATGCTTCAAACTAGCTGTTTGATCCATATACTTAAGAAGCATAAACTGGTTTTCTCTTTGAGACTCAATGGAACGTGGGGAAATTTTTGCCTGCTTTGAGATGATGTATCCTATGGATAAATATTTATGGATCTAGTGTGATCCTACAAGAAGATGGTGCTCCTGTTTTATTCCGGAGGAAGCCGAAGCTTTCATTGTGATGGAAGATATTAACTTTTTAGAGTTGGGCAATAGGAGGGAGAATAAGAGAGTTGTTAGTTAGGGAAGAGGTACTCTGGAAATACAGGGCACATATCTGTCTGGTGGCTTTCATGCATTGTAGGCATAGTAAGATTTGTTTCTCAAAGTGGTTGGGGATTCTTGAGGTGATGTAAGAGGAAGAGATTGAACAATAACTAATGCTTTTTTAGTGAACAGGCCATTGCCGTTCATCCTGATGGAGAATTTCCTATGCAGATTCTTTGCCAAGGAAGCAGCATTTCTTGTGCATTTCCTTTCCACGGAGCTGCCGACTGTTATAGGAGGGACAAAGCTCCGACTTTGTGATTTTAATGGAGTGATGCGGAAGGATCGGAAACGTCTCACCCGGACCTGCCGTAGGGCTTTTCCGACCCTGCCTAAGGATTGTCTTCTCCATCACAGAGAGGAACTTAGGAAAATAGCAGAAATTCGCAGTAATAATTCACCATTAATTTGAAAAGATTGTTACAATGCTATTTAAAGAGAAAATAAACCCTAAAGATTCCCTAAACTTGACTCTAGACCAAAATACCCCTAACATGAAAAAGTAGTACGAAAATCGTACAGAAAATTCCTGAAAAATAAAAAAAAAACTAAATGGGCTCCAAATGGGCTAAATAAAGTGTCTATGGACTTGTTTAATAACAACAAGGTATGCATCAGATAGACTTTGATGAGCTTTCGAGCCACAGGGACACCGACTCGATCTTCTGACAGCAAGAAACACGCTCCATCATGTGTAATGCATTGGTGCACTGGTCTTGAATTCCCATCATTCTCCCCCAGTTCAAGAAAACTCATCCTGTAGTTTTGAAATGCGGCAATATCCATAGGGAAATGATGAGAGCAATAAGGCCAAGGAACACAATTGATGCCATAGGGATCTCCATATAGAGGAGAGTCTCAAATCAATGCCAAAAGTGTGCCTCAACATTACACCATATCATGTCAAAATCACCAAAAGTTGCATTGATCATAAGCATTTGACCATATGCAGTAATGCCAAATGAATCATCAATAACAGTCAACGACGACTCGGTTTTGAACACATCATTGGATATCAAGTGGAGTCCCGACTCAACCAGTAATGTGGTATACCAAGCAATTAACTGAGCAAGAATAATCGTAGGCAATGGATCAACGTCAAATATATGATCTGAAATCAAATCCAAACCAGATGAAATAAACAAATCATGATCCCAAGCATCAGAAAGCAATGACTCTATGTCGCTTGTGCTATTAATGAAGGGCTTCTCCAATAAATGAAGACTGACTGCAATCATGATAGTCTGTCCCTACGTGGGTGAGTCAGGCAGAGGTAGAGGGATCACTACATCTTATGTGGCAAGGAGAACATCAAGGTTTGACCTCATAAAAGATAAGGGTGGAGACGGTGATGATGCACTACTGGTGATGTCCGTAGAACCTGAATCTATTGGGATGTTCGTCGAATTGGGGTCAAACTTCGTAACTCACTTGTATCCTTATTCCTTAGGTTGGAGCTTAGCCGCACTTGAAGGATACTTAATTGGAAAAATAAACTTTCCTTTCAAGTGAGGTGGCAGAAGGGTGCACAACTGTTGCTCGAGATCTAAAGTGGCACATCTTTTTCTCCATCCAGTCCTTTCCCAAACGGATGTGAGAACCCTGTGAATTAATAGTGCACCACGCTCCATCAATATAGATAACCTTCAACAAAATATTCCCATATATCACCGATATAACTCGACAAAAAAATCATTTAATCGCCTCATTCTTTGACAATAAATCAACGATGGGACGCAAAATGAAGTTTTCATGCGTCCTTTCATCTAAAACCACTGTGGCACGTGCTTTGTTGGGTAGAGCTACGCTTAAGGCAAAAGGTTGGGAAGATATGCTAGAAGACTATACCTAGGGCCTTGGTAGGATGGAACAAACCAGAAGCACGTTGTTGGACGCCTCCTTGGGAACTAGTGCGGGCCTCAAAACATGCACGGGATGTCTTCAAAGTGCACGCAAGTGTAGCACGCAAAACAAGGGGACACTGGACGAAGTCGACCTTACTATGAGGAAGTCGGTGGTGCGATCGACTTGGAAACGGAGTTGAAATGGCCTCAAAATGAGGGCGGTAGGATGGCAAGCCTTGGTGCACCACTGTGCACAATGGGCCACGGCGCATGGGGCATAAGAGGAATGAGGGAGGGAAGATAGTGGTGGTACTATTCATGTGAGCAGTATCGTGGTTACCATGAGGTTTTCTCTCCTTTTTGTTTTGTTTTGGCTTGGGTAAAGAAAAGAACGGGTGGAAAAGATAGGGAGAGAAAGGAAGGGGTGGGAGCAGCCTACAACGGCGGTAGTGGCATGACAAAGGCGAGATAGCGGCATGGTGTGGATTGAGATTTGCTCTAATACCAGAATTGATGCAAAACGATTGGAGGCATCTCATGCTGCGATACTCGAGCATCTCACCCAGCCCCGTTATAGGGCTTTTTTCGACCCTATCTCAGGGTCGTCTTCTCCATCACAAAGAGGAACTTTGGAAAATAGAAAAAATTTAAAGTGATAATTCACCATTAATTTGAAAATATTATTACAATACTATTTAAAGAGAAAACATATCGTAAAGACTCCTTAAACATGACTTTGGACCAAAATACCCATAACATGAAAAAGTAGTGCCAAAACCGCATAGAAAATTCCTAAAAAAAAAAAATCCACCAAGATGGGCTCTAAATGGGCCAAATGAAGTGTTTGTGGACTCGTCTAACAATAAGCTACGCATTGGACGGGCTTTGGTGATCCTTCGAGCCATAGGGACATCGGCTCGATCTTCCGACAATGGTTAGTGATAGAAATTCAAGACCAGTGCACTAATGCGTTACACATGATGGAGAACGTTTGCCATGGGTGATATTTTGCCAAAATTGATGAGATGATAGCAATACGTCGCAAGAAGGTACTTCTCATGAAGTTTAGCCTTCATCTCGTCCCATGACTCGATAGGTTCCTCACCTCGCTACTCAAGAAGGACCTCGACATTTGACCTATAGGCGTGAGTTGTGCCCGTCAATTTCATCTTGGTGAGGTGAACTTGCGGAGCATCAGATATCATCACACACTCTACATTAGTGGTTCATGCTAGCCTCTCAGTCAAGGTAGATCTTCGGATCCAAGGATCCATCAAGGCTAGGGGCCTCAACTCGCACACTCTGCGTGAGCCGATCTTCTTGCTCATCATAATCACAATACGGTCTGTGCTCATGCTTATACTTCAGACCTTGCCTATAGTCGACTCTAGGATACCTTTGTGTGGTTGGGCCCTCTAACAATCATTCACCTCAATATTGATCAGCTCATCTTCAGCCCAACAAGATCTCGGGGTACGCCAAGCAGATGGGGGCGGTGCAACATGGTGAGGTCTAGTTAGATCGTGACCCTGAACCTGAACCTGAACCTGCGGGACAGTTGGAGGAACCTGGAAAACAGTTGGATGAAAGTGGGGTGCAACTAGATGAACCTAGAGGACAATTGGTTGAACCTAGGGAACAACTAGATGAACCTGGTAAGCAACTGGATGAACATGGTGAGTAGTTGGAGTCACCTGGGGAGCGACTGAAGGAACATGGGGAGTGATTGGAGGAACTTGGGGAGCGATTGAGGGACCTTCTCCATGGCTGCGACTCAGTTCATCCCTCTATATATTCAAGTCGCTCCTCAAAGCGCTGGTCCATCCGGTCTACCCTCTCAATGAGATGACGAATCAAGTCGGTCAAACTAGGATCCATCAGCAGGGGATGGTCCCCACTTCTGCATTCAGCCATAAGTGCATAAGGATGATACTGGGTACCATTACGGTGGCCATGCAGACACTAGGACACTAATTATGATGCACAACACTAAATGTAACGGTTCCATTTATAGACCTTTGGTAGGTGCACAATGCAAAAACAAAATAACAAGATACATTCTTGTACATGTCTAAGTCATGCCCATTATACAAGAGAAATATAAAAGAAATAAAATATATATCCAAAGGAAATAAATCAAATTGGCCGTACCTGAAATGTTTCAAATATACATTGGGTCCTTTTTTTGTCTCTATTGCTAAAAAACATATTTTACATATTTTATGAGAACTCGTAATGAGATCTCAGTAGGGATCATTTACATCCCTATTGTTATCCCACGAACACCATCCCATTCTCTCATCTTACAAAAAGAACTATTTGCTTTTATGCATTCTATCGCGCAATGTAATTATTCTACACATGACATTCTTGAGACAATTTAATGATAGTATGAGATGCATTTGTCACAAAAACAATGTGAAATCGGGTGGAAAGATTAACAAGATAGTAACTGTGAGACTCCCATTTTGATTTTTATTAAAAATCCTTTGATTTGAAAAATCTTTGTCGGATTTAAAAATCTTTATGGAAATCTTGATTTGAAAAGAGAATTTTAAATTTTGAAAACATGCTATCTTTTCTTTTAGGTAGACTTTTAGGATATTCCTTAAAGTCTAAATGACTTCTGGATCGATTGTAGATCCGTGTTCTTGACCCCTCCCCACTGACTTTGGTCAGTGTTAATTACACCAATCAAAGATTGGTAACCCTTGATTAACCATCTAATCAAGACTTGAAGAAAGCATGAATAAGCAAGATTAATTAAAGGCATACAAGTCTTTTTTTTTGTTCTTTTTAGTGAGAGATTCCTTGGATATCTTTTAGAGGATACTTAAAGGATACTTGAGTTCTTCCAAAGGAGTGGGTATTTTATGAAAGATTCTTTAAAATTATCCTTTAATTATCCTTTAAAAGGATAGAGGATTATTTGGGCAGCATGTCCTCTCATTTGAGATCTTTTAAAAAGACATAGACTGCTTAAAGGATACTCTTAATTGATGAGGTATGAAGGCCGCAACATAATTATGAATATTCTTTAATGGTCCTTCAACCAATATGAAGGAATCACAATATTATTTTAAGTCATTTAACCAGTATAAATGAACAAGAATTTAATGATTAATCCATTAGTATGAAATAACCACTTTAATTAATGATTATCCCATCGATATAAAATGAACAAAGATTTATTCTTATTGGTCCACCTATGAATATGATAATCACGACTTCGTAGTCTGGCCCCCAGTTAGGATAGAACCATAAAAGTCACCGATTATACCCATTGATAGAGATGAATCAATAATCACAACCTTTGGTCACTCTACCAATAAGAATGAACCATTAATCCAGTGAGCAATCTAACAATAGGATAAAACCACTAAGTTTAGGCCATTCATTCAGTATGAATGAACTTGATTTTTTATTACTTTTTCTTATTTGAAAAGGACCTTGGTTATCCAACCGATATGGAAGAGGCATGTTGATTTAATTGGTTGATTAGTAAATTTGTTAATTTAATTGGTTGAATTAGTTAATTGATTAACAAATTTGTTAATTTAATTTATTGATTAATTAATAAATTAACTTAATTGATTAAGTTAATTGATTAATTAATAAGTTTGTTAATTGAATTGATTGAATTAACAAATTAACTTAATTGGTTGACTTAATTGGTTAATCAATAAGTTTATTAATTGAATTGCTTGATTGATTAACAATTTTAACTTAATTGGTTAAATTAATTGATTGGATAACAAATTTTTGGTCAACTAAACATTATGGAAGAACCATGTTAATTTAATTGGTTGAATTGACTGGTTAATAACAAGTTTGTTAATATAATTAGTTGATTGATCAACAATTTAACTTAATTAGTTAAATTAATTGATTAATTAAAATATTTATTAATTTAATTATTTGATTGGTTAACAATTTCAACTTAATTGGTTGAATTAATCGATCAATTAACAGATTTGTTGATTTAATTGGTTGATTAATTAATAATTTAATTTAATTAGTTGAATTAATTGATTAATTAACAAACTTGTTAATTTGATTGGTTGAATTAGTTAACAAATTAACTTAATTAGTTAAGTTAATTGATTGATTAGTTAGCAGATTTTATTGATTTAATTGGTCGGTTGATTAACAACTTAACTTAATTAGTTGATTAATTGATTAACCACTTTGTTGATTTGATTGATTGATTGACAAATTAATTTAATTGGTTAATTTAATTGATTGATTAACAAATTTGTTAACTTAATTGATTGATTGTTTAACAAATTAACTTAATTGGTTAAATTAATTAGTTAATTAATAAATTTATTGACTTAATTAGTTGGATTAATTGATTGGTTGACCAATTAACTTAATTGATTAATTAATTCATTAACAATCTAATTGATTGATTAAACATTTATTAATTGATTAATTAACAACTTGATTTGATTTGTTAAGTTAATTAACAAATTTATTAATTGGTTGATTCATTGGTTAAGTTAATTAATTGACTAATAGATTTTTGAGTCAACCAAACATTATGAAAGAACCATGGTCATTATCTTATTTTTTTAATATGGCCAACCAACCAATATGGCAGAACCATGACATTATTCAATTTATTATTTTCTATTTTAATTAATTCGTATTTGAATGACCAACTAACCAATATAGAAGAATTATTAATTTATTATTATTATTATTTTTAAATTAATTTATTATTGATTGGTCAACCAACCAATATAAGAGAATCATTAACTTATTTTCTGTTTTTTAAGTTAATTTATTTTTGAATGGCCAACCAACCAATATGAAAGAACCATTTTGTTTATTAATTTGCTGTTTTCTATTTAAATTAATTTTAGATGGTCAACCAACCAATATGGCAAAATCATCTTATTATTTAATTTATTATTTCATGTTTTTTTATTTAAATTAATTTTAGATGGTCAACCAACTAATATGGCAGAACCATGATTTTATTTAATTTATTATTTTCTGTTTTCTTATTTAAATTAATTTTAGATGGTCAACCAACCAATATGGAAGAACCATGATTTTATTATTTTTTGTTTTCTTATTAAATTAATTTTAGATGGTCAACCAACTAATATGGAAGAACTGTGATTTTATTTAATTTATTATTTTCTGTTTTCTTATTTAAATTAATTTTAGATGGTCAACCCAGCAATATGGAAGAACCATGTAATTATTTTATTTCTTATTTTCTATTTTATTATTTTAAGTTTATTTTAGATGGCCGACCAACTAATATGGAAGAACCGTATAATTTTATTCATTGTTTTCTATTTTTTTATTTAAATTAATTTTAGATGGCCAACCAACCAATATGGAAGAACCATGTAATTTTATTAATTATTTTCTGTTTTCTATTTTTTTAAGTTAATTCATTTTTTTGAATGGCCAACCAACCAATATGGAAGAATTATTATTTTATTTTCTATTTTTATTTAATTTGATGGTCAACCAACCGATATGGAAGAACCATTATTTTAATTTCTGATTTTTAATTTGATGGCCAACCAACCGATATAGAAGAACCATTAATTTATTTTATTTCTTAACATAATGATAATATAAAATCTAATGGCCATTCAAACAATATGAATGGGCCATATTTATAAAAAAAATACAAGGGTGTGAAACTGGAAATAGACTTTCATTCCCCTCTTTTTACACCAAAAAAATAAAATTACAAGCCTTCAATCGGCAGGGCCCTGTCTTTTTTTTTTTGTTGTTGCAAGGCTTGTGCAGATTCGGAGGGTTCTTCCTTGGAGGCTTGGCCTCCTTTTATAGGCCCGCAGGAGGGGCACCGGTGGGGTGGGGGCGGGGGGTTACCATGTGTGAGAGGGAGAGAGAGAGAGATAAGGAAAGGAGGGGGGTGCGGTACTGTAGCGCTACAGTATCCGCCCTTCTATTTTTTGGATCCCCTTCCTTCCTCTTTTTTTTTTTTATTTATTCTCTCCCCCTCCTTTATTTCTTTCTATTCTCTCTCTTTCCCTAAAAAGGAGGACTGATTGGGGGGAGAATTAGGGCCGGCTGGGGGGGGTGGTGGTTTCTAGGGCCGGCTGCATGCTCTGCCTCCCTCTCTGTGGTGTGTTTGCTTCTCTGCTGTTAACCGACGCCCTACCTTGCTGCTGCTGCTGTTGAAGCTTGTGTTGGTGCAGATTTAATGCTGGTTGGAGCTTGTGTTGGTGTAGGTTTGTTGCTGATTGGAGGCTTGTTTGGTGGCTGATTTGAGGCTTGCAGGACTGGAGACTTGTAGCTGCAGATTGGTGCAAGCTTTAAAGTTTGTTGCTGCTGCTCTTGCACACTTGTAGGGCTGGAGGTTGCATTGGTGCAGGCTTTAAGGTATGTGTATCCTTCTTCTTTGTTTCTTTTGTTTGATGCACGCATGTACATACATGTAGATGGCTTTGTAGAATTTTTTGTTTCAACAGTAACACATCTACTTTCTCTTTATCTTTCTAAACAAATCACAACTCAAGTCTCCCTATTCTATTCTTTTGGTAAATAGTAGTAATCAATATTAGTATAGAAAATGTAAACAACATTCATTGAGAGTCATCATCATAGGGTCGCAGGGATGAATCATTAATTAATTCATCTTTAACTGTTCTTTGGGACTCGTGGTTGGTTGCTATACGGACAAAGCGACTCACCATTTAGCTCGAAGTGACAGGGATAACCATTCACTTGCAGTCGTAGTGCCTGAGAGGCCATCCCCTAACCAACTTCTTGGCCTCTGCCTGTCCACCCTAGCAGGTTTTCAGAAGCCTACTGAGTGAAGTGGGAAAGTAGGTTAAGCTGAGTCTGCAACGTCCATGCCCCAACCTACGAGTACACTCAAATAGCATAATCATCCTCTGCTTAAGTCGAGGTCCCGAACTTGGACTCTGGAACTGTAAGAAAAAGAGGGATGCTCTGTGCCTCGTCACGACACATCGTAGAGAAGCTTGACCTGGGTGTCCCCTTATCCCAAGGAACGGATCGTGTGGGTCTGTCCCGCTAATAAAGTGGTGTCATTGCAACTCTTAAAAATAAATCGTCGTAGGAATCATTGTTCATCAGTATCATAAGGATTTATCATCATCATGGAAGCCCTTCTTGCTTTCAATTCATTTCATAAATTCTTCATGGGAGAGCTAGGGTGTACCTCCTAGTTCTTTTATCCCCTTTTGGGGTCATCATCATCATCGTGCGGTTCTTTCATATTTTATGATATAATAGTAAGGATATAATTTCTAAATAATATACGGAGCTTAAGGCTCCAAATCTTTCATTTCATGTATCATTTATTCACGGTCATGTGAGCTTTAGATGGATATGGTCCATCCGGTTTTTCTTACTAAAACAGCATTTCAACGGCATGAAACATGCTGAATAAAACATGATACATGTGATAAATCATGTCCTTCCATAATGTTAAACTTCCCTTCTAAAACCTCCAAATCAGAAAACAAACAGAGCTTCCCCTAAATTTCATACTTCTATACCCCCTCCAAATTGCCAAAAACCCAAAGAAAAGGGAGGTAACATGGGTGTATCACCCTACCTTATCACCGGCAAGCCTAACGTGTAGAAGAACCCTTGTCCATAACGAGGATGAGTCGGAGCTGCTGCTCTTTGTTGGAGGAGAAATCGCCTCACAGCAGCTTGCTATGTTCCTCTCTTTCTCTCTCTTTATTTAAGTCTTCTCCAACAATTCTTCGTCTCTTTCTACTCTTCTCACTCCCCTTTCCAACTTCTTCTTCTTCATCACCCTCCAATTCTTTCTAACTGTTTTACACACGCACACACACACACACACACACTCTCTCTCTAAACTGCTGGATGGGACCAGCAGACCCCCAGTTCCTCTTTCTTTTTCTCACCCTTTCTTCCTTTTATTTTCTCTCTCATCACCTCTCTTTCTTCCTCTCTCCCCTGCCTCTCTCCCCCTCTCTCACCGCCTCTCTCTCTCTCTCTCTCTGTGTGTGTGTGTGTGTGTGCCTCTCCCTTGTCCCCCTCTCTCCCCTCCAGCAGCCCCCACTATATCCCCCCCCCCCCCAACACACAAAGACAAAACAATATAGTGGCTAAGGGCGATTGAAGGCAGGGGGTATGAGGCGGTTTGCCTCCCCCCATGGCCCCCAATAGGCCCACTAAGGGCCCAATATCCAGGCCTATTGAGCCTTTCTTTTGGCCCATTAAATATCTAATAAAATAGGCACATTTCAGCCTATTAAAACCTTATACTTTTAGCCCAATAACAGCCCACTAAAAATCCATGTTTCAAGGCCCATTAAATCCATTAGACTTTTAAAGAAAAATTGCATTTAAACCCTAGATTTTCTCATATATATCCCTATAAAAATTTTTAGGTCCTTACACTAAATGGACTTCAAACAAGCACCCTAGACAAACAAACCTAAGCTGTAATACCAAATTGATGCAGAACGATAGGAGACATCTCACCAGCAATACTTGGGCATCTCACTCGGCCAGTTGTAGGGCTTTTTCTGACCCGTCTCAGGGTCACTTTCAAATCCACTAAATGGGCCAAATAAAGTGTCTATGGACTCGCCTAACGATAAGCTACGCCTCAGACATGTTCTAGTGAGCCTTCGAACCACCGGGACACCGGCTCGGTCTTCCGACAGCGGTGAACATGCTCCATCATGTGTAACGCATTGGTGCACTGGTCTTGAATTCCCATCATGGAGTTCAAGGTTGGTTCTTTGCGAGAAGTAGAGGGTGCAATAGTCAAGACTTTTCCGTCATTCATTCTACTGGGTATGTATGGTTAAGTAAAACATATACGAATGGAAAATGTTTTCTAAGGAAACAAATTTACAAGGAAAATGAAAACAAAATCTGTCATTTGGTACTTAATGAAAATATTTTCAGCTGCTTTGGAAAAGGGCATTTGGTCTCATCCTGAGGATGCTGAACTCCAGAAAAGAGGGGTCGACGAATTAAGATTTATGTTGACCAGAATTTTCTGGATTGACAAACAGATCATTGTGCTACACTTTCGGGCAAAGTCCTTTATGCAATCTATTTTTGTATAAAACCAAGCAGACCTATATGGCGAATTACCATCAAAGTGTAGGCACTGGTAGAAAGCTTTGTTAATTGGAATCAAAGTACACCCACTCATTGAAGATTGATGTAGAATACTATTTGTGGCTCATGGGGTGACGGCTGCGATGAGTACCAAAAGTTGTATAGCAGTGAAAGATGATTTTCATGATTTCTATGAGTGGTACATTTGTGGGCATTTTTCATTGTCCCAAGGACATGGGATTTGGTCAGAGCTGGTTTTCATGAATTTGGTAGTGCAATACTTTAAATTTTACCCTATTCTCATTCATTGTTCATGAGAGCCTGCCAGATCTGCTTGGAGGAAGAAGATGAACCCGCATGAATTGGGGAGTGATTCAATGTGCCTGTCTATGATCCTTCAGTCAAGTATTGGAACTGTCAGCAAGGTAGATTGATGCTTCAGGCTCTCATTCCTTCCAGATGGAGATAGAGGTGGAGCGTGAGGTTTTCTAGGTAGCATCTGCAAAGCACACGTGCATGGAGCTCCGAGCATGATGTTTTTGATGCAATCTCTGCAGCTTGAAACAGTAGAGGCATATCTGAGGATGGTGAAAATGAATGGAGAGCCTGCATCCATAGTTTCATTTGCAGACATGGTCGTGGAGGCTTTTCTGTCATCATCAATGAAAAATAAAGAAGATATTTGTCTCCGGACACCTATGGCTACTGCTCTTCTTCTATGTTCAATTGAAGAAGTCAAAGTGCTGCCTAGATTGGACAGTTCGTTGTGTTGCTGGATATGGAGGAAGAGTTCTCTGCAAAGGGCTTCTGTTGCTGTTGCTCGAGGGGTGTACTGGCCTACAGGCTCAAGGTGGTAAGTTGCTTTGATCTACAAGGAGGGGTTTCATTGAGAAAGAGATGTTGACCAGCTAGAAATTCACTGTTTGAGTTCCAGGGTGATGAATATGTTATCACTTCAGGGAGATCGACGAGGTGTTTTATAGTGGGTCGGGTTAGGCCATTTTCAGGCTCCTACCTGTTTTTTTTATGAGATCTGTTTCTTCATCCCATTATAGCAGCCCTGTCAAGGTGGGCACTTTAGTGGAGGTTTCATCCATCATTAGGCCGAGTGGGGCCATATGTAGCTCGGGCCATCAATGGATGGATCATCCGGTGGTGGGTGCCCGGTTTCAACTCTGCACTCTCTATTTCTAGTTTGTCTTGTCCAATGTCTCAGTTGATGTAAATGTAGCTGTTTGCGAAGATTTTTCTAACCTTCGTCGGGACCTGATCTAGACATCTCTCCTATCGGATTATTCGGAAATCCATTTTTTGTTTTTTTATCTAGAGAAATATAGGTCAGTTTTATGTTTTATTGGACTATGAGAGCTTGGGATTAGTCCTCAGGGAATCCGAGACTTCGAATCAGGCGAAGATTCGAGTATATGACCTCTCTCTACTAATCCCGGTCAGTGTTAATTACGTCGAGCAACTGCTCGGCAACCTTTGATTAACCGTCCGTATGATGCCCTTATAACATGCGACACTACTACTACAGGCAGCACATGCATACGAATATGAAGGTGTTTTTTAGGTTAAGCCCTTGGCCTCACCCCGGTTTGAGATAGGTTTTATATGTTTTTGGATTAATTCCAATGTATTTGGATTGATTCCAAGTTATCTGGATTAATTCCAAATATTTTAAACCCATAGGGGTATTTTTGCAATTATACAGTTTTAGGAATTATGGAGGTATTATGGCTTATAAGCTATGAGAGCAAGTTTTAATGGTTTTAAAACCTTGAGATTTGTGAAATTATTTTTTTAAGTGTATAAGGGTATTTTGGTAATTTTCACCCTAAATCGGGCTTATTAAATTTGAAGTCTATTTTCTCATGAGATTTTTATTGTATGGAGGGTATTTTGGTCATAAAAGAGGTTCTGATATTTTTTAAGGATTTTATCTGATTTTTACAGATTTTTATTATGAGTGAGGGTATTTTCGTAATTTTATTAAGTTCTATATGTATTCTAATTATTTCGGGAATTTTATATTCTTTCAGATTTGGTTCTCTGATTTTTAATGATTTTATTTTATTAATTTTACTGATTTTTATGATTAATTAATTAATTAATTAAATATGTGAGGGGTATTTGGGTTATTTGGTTCAATATGATTTTTAAATTGTATTTCTGATTTTTTACTGATTTTTTCAGATATTTCCTGATTTTTTTTAATTTTTAAATAATTTTATGAATTTTTATTAATTAATTAATTATAGGTCATTTTTAACTTAAATATATGATTTTATTATTATTTCTGAACTTATATTTTATTTATATGTGGGGTGAGGTCGAGGTTAAGTTAAGGATGTACACAGATTTTTGAGTTTGTGATATTAAATATATATATACATATAAAGTATGCAAACATGATATTATTTTATTATTTTAATGGCACACAAACACACATTTCAGACATGAAAATATCGGTCTTTATTTCGACAGGGGTTCGCCTTAAGAAGGCATTTTACAAGAATTATTCGGCAGAGCTTCTCCTTAGGATTGAACCTTAGGAAGAAAGACTCCCCGAAATGGGAAAGATCTCCAAAAAGCGCAGCAAACTCGGGTTAAGAAACCCGAATTTGGTCTTGAATGCAGCAAGACCTCCTCTCCAAACTCTACACTCCTTGTATGTGGGTGTATATGTGTAGTATGGTTGTGTGTGTTGGATTTGGGGGCCAAGGGGCCCTATTTATAGGCCCCAATTTGGGCCCGGTGGGGGGTGCCACTGGATGGGCCACGGTGGGGGGTGCCACCGTTCATATTCTCTTTCCTTCCTTTTTTTTTCATTTTTAATCCCAATGGGTGAGTGAAGGGAGTGAGAGAGAGCATAGAGAGGAGAGAGGGGGGGGGGGGGCGGCGATGGACACCCCCACCGGTTCCAACCGGTGGGGGGGTGCCACCGGTTTTGGACTCCCCACCGGTTGGGAACCGGTGGGGGGTGTTCCCCTCCCCCACTTCCTTTGCTTTTTTCTGATTTTTGGCTCTTAAATGAGCCTTTGTTCATATTTGAGGTTTTGGCTAAGTGTGAAAAGGGGTTTAGCCCATTAATTTCAGACTTGGGCCAAATGTGAAAGGGTTTTAGGATGGGGTTTTAATGGAGGTTTGCATGGAGTTCTTAACCCATGTGAATGGGGTTAAGAACCTCATTAATTCCCCTCCTTTTAATTAGTCCCCCCCCCCCCCCCCCCCCCCAATTTGAATTTTCAAATCCTGGAAAGAAAGAAGAGGGAGGGAGATCCTCCTCCCCCCCCACCAGTTTCCCTCTTGGAACCGGGGGGGGGGGGGGGGGGCACCGGTTCCCTCTCTCTCTCCTCCCCCCCCCTCTTGGCTTATTTAAATGAAGGAGAATAGGGAGGAGGGGTCCACTCTCCATTTTGGGAATTTTCTTCTCTTGGATTTTCAGATTTTTCTCCTTCTCTGGCCTGCAGATTTGGTGCCCCTGGAGGACTGATTTTTTGGCCCATTTGAGCTCCTTATTGGGACTTTTTATCGGGCCACCTATTGGGCCACTTATTGGGCCTATCTCCCTTGCCATTGGCCCCTTATTTGAGGCCATTTTGGACAGGTTTGGAGGCCATTTTGGCCCCATTCCGGGACTGGTTTTGGCCTATTCCGGGACTGTTTTAGGCCTTCATTTCGCAGCATTTGGCTCCCCCTTGTTGCTGCATTTTAGGGTCCTCCTTTGGGCCTCACCATCAAGGGTTATCAAGGAGACTCAGGAGTTGATTTCAGAAGTATACAAGGGTGACTTTGGGCTGTTTTAGGCCTCCGTAAAAATCCCGATCAAAACCTTTTTGGCCTAGGTATGCCTACTATTCTATTACCCTTATAATATGAGCCCATGGTTTTATGTTTTTCCATTATACATGAGAGGGTCTCTATTTGCTATTAACCCTCATATCATAGGCATATATTTTTGTTTTGCATAACATAGTCCTATGTGAACATGTTGTTATGCATATATATATTTTCCTATAGTGAGCTCACATTAATGTGAGCATATGCATACTCAAGCGGCATTATTTGGATGAAAAATTTTCGGGTTCAACAGTAGCACATCAAGAATCCCACATTGGCAAGCTTAGATCCTCCATCAGGACAAGGCTCTCTATGGTCTTCAGCCTATTGATGATGACCAATTTCTAACAGGGTGTTAATCTGCAGATTCTCAGATTATTGAAAATAGTGGGTCAATTTTTTTTAGAAGGTTACCAAAAGGCCACAATTGATATTATATGAAATTGCCGGAAAGGACCAACAATCCCAAGAACAAAAGCTGTTTAATCTACTGAGAAGTGGGTTAATAAAGTGAGTCAATGCAGGACACTTTGGAAGTGATTAAGTTCTGGTTAGAATCAATCTGCATCCTACAAAATGAGAATAAGAAGAAGCAAACTTTGTGGGGGAAGGGGGAGGAAGATGATGAGGTCTACATGTATTTTTTTTATCTTCCGTGTAGGTAAAAGTGTACTTTTTTTAAAACTGAGGTATCTCACTTCAGCTATTTGGATGTATCAATCTATTTATTTTTTCTTGTAAGGCTGGTGCTATATCCTACTATTTTCTCAAAAAAGGCCAGTGTGTCCCCTGTAGTAGAAACCTCAGGCAAGGGGCTTCTCTTTCTTTTCCTTTGTTGGTGTCGCAAGTGATGGACATTTGTAATCAGGACTAAGCATGAAAATGTCATCTACGGCTTTCACTTCTTTGCACGTGGGATCAGAATCATAGTTGACTGTGTTGCTTTGACTAAAGTTATTGTTGGGGTCTGAGGTTCAGATTTGGAGGTTGGAACTCTTGTAGACAAGGTTTGCCAACTTGTTGATCCAGACTGGATTTTATCCTGTCAGATGCAGATCGCATTTGATTGGAGTCAGGCCGACTTGATTTGACTCACACGGGTTAGGCCAGTTCAGGCCTATTTCTGATCTTTTCCTGATTCTTAATTTTATGAATAATTATAACATAAATAAACTTTGAACTCTAGTGGTTTATTAATGATAATGGCTTTAAGCCAAATTGTGGAGAAATCTACCCTATTAATCAATAAAAAACTATAAATTACCTATTAAATTAGAGAAAAAAGTTCAATTATTTACCAATTGGAGAAAAAAAGTCTAATTACTTATCAAATTAGAAAAAAAAAGTCTGTTTAATTAAGATACAAGTCACATCAAGTCGCATTGAGTATGCTCGAGCTGGATCACAGCGACCTGTGCTGGATCATAGTGTATCACACATTCACACTAGTCGGCACGTACATACGAGTCACATTGACTCGGCCTGAGTTGCATCTAGTCAGATGTGTATCGGTGAGTCCATGCATCCCAATGTTTTGGACTCGCCTAAATACAAGTTGACTTGTATGAGTTGGCACGATCCAGTATGATATCCGCAAACCATGCTTTTAGATGATAGGATTGGCCTTGGCATCTAGCAATTTATTATAGGGGTCAGTGGATCTCTCTTCGGTACCACAGGTTGGGCTATTTGAAGGAGAACACAAACGCTTTGGTTGTATCATATGATATAATTGATCATTCTGCATGCTATGGTTTGGGTCACAAACGAACATGGAGCATTGACCTTTTCATCATGTGAAAGGATTTGGGGGATTTTAATGGGATGGTTTTGTGGTCTATATAATGATCTGGGTGGCAGTCCGTGGGCTTCTATTTTGTGTTGGTGGGTGGCATATAGCTCACATTCTTGAATAACATGCATTTTGTCGATTATATGGATTTTAGGGATTACTCCTTTGAGACTTTTGGAATATGAAGCATACCTTTATACACTCATAATTTTTTATTTCTGCATAATGCTGAGGTATTAGCTCGTCAATAAAATTTTTTTAACCACTGTTTCTGCTGTCTACTTAGTCGAAGGTGAGCCAGTATAAATTAGTTTACACTTTACAAGAAGACTGTAGAGACCCAGTCCATTTTGTACAAAATTAAATGTTATAATTTACTTAATGTCTTGACCATAGTTGTAGCTGTTACATACTGATTTTTCTTTTTCTTTTCATCATCCTCAACATTAGAATCCATTTTCTTTCTCCTTTGAAGGTTCTCATTCATGGGTCTGCAGAAGCAACTGATCATTTGAAGCAGCACTGCTTAAAACATGTTTGCCAGCATGTATATGCCCCACAGATTGAAGAAACAATCGATGTCACCTCTGATTTGTGTGCATACAAGGTATCAAGTCAATGCCCTCTCTTCTGTGAAAAGTATTTACTGGTGTCATTTTGCGTATTGCAAAATTGACCAATTCTGATCTTAATTCAGCCAACTTGGATTTAGATCTTAATTGATCATATGGGGACCAATTGATCTTGCCTGGAGTGATAAATTGCCAGGAAGCATTCTGGAGCAGGCAGATTTTGGCCCTTAACTGTCATCAGCCAGCTCATAGCTAATTCGTTTCTGGTTTTGAATTCCTTGCTCATTAGTGTTATTTTGTGGTTAGGGATTAGTTTAGGCTGCTTTGGACCTTTTTCTCCCTCGTTAATTAATTATTTTATGGTAAGGCATTGGTTTGCAACTTGCTTTTGTTATTTTCTTGCATTTATCTTTTTAAATTTTTATGATTTCAGGTTCAGCTTTCAGAGAAACTAATGAGCAATGTCCTCTTCAAAAAGGTGATGTAATTTCTAGTATTTAACTCTTGATGGATGTGTTCATCAAGTTTCCTGTCCTTGTATGTAAATGGTGTCATAACAAGGTATTCCTTGTGCTAGAAGAGATATGCAATGTACTTGTTTATGGTTTGTGGACAGTATGACTAATTGAAAAAGTGAAAACATTCTATGTTGTGTAATTAGGCACTGAATAAAATCACTTTAAAATCTATTATGGTCTAGCAAAAAATTACATATGTGGTGACAGAGAAAATATGATTCGATGTATATTAAGGAACCATATCAAAGATTGTAGCATTGGAGCCTATACATTCTAGTTATGACTGTTGTCTTTTAAATCAGGATGAAAACTACTATTGTTGGTCAGTCTTCCAATAGTAGTTTTACCAGGCCTTGATTTTTTTATCTTTTCCTTCATTCTTGGTACATGAACATGAGTATCTTACTTGCCAAGTTACTAGATGAACCTTGAACCTTGAGTATCTTACTTGTCAAGTTACTAGATGAACCTTGAGTATCTTACTTGTCAAGTTACTAGATGAACCTTGAACCTTTCTTATTGATTCTGTTTCTTGAATGATTTTCTATTCTTTCTGTTGGGAGAAATTTTCTAGTCTTTCTGTTAGGAGAAAAGTTTCATCAGGTATGTTGCAGAGATGGGAATGCTTTCTTTTCATGTAAATTAGTGGAGCTTCATTCTTTTATTGTTTCAACAATCTATTATATGCTATCGACTGTATACCCTGAATTTTCTGAGTGACTGTAACTATTCAAGAGAACTTCAATATGGGAGACCAACACGCGGGAGCATGTGTTAGCTTTTGTTGCTAGGACAGTCGGGAGTGGCAAGGCTTGTTTGTAATGTAGAGAATAGTAACTCCTCCCTCTGTCTTCTTAGAGAGAGTTAGTGAAGTTCCGCACCATCTTGGTGTTTTTCTATAGGAAGATTTTGTTTCTTTATCCTCCTCCTCTGTACTTGATGTCTTTTGTTTATAATACCTGTGGTACCCTCCACTTTCAGCAAAAATTATTCAAGAGAACTTATTCTGGTGTTGAGTTGATCTGGTGTTGAGTTGAGAAATTTCTCTAGAAGCACTATAGGCATCAAAGGTTCAGGGAAGAAGACTAGGGAGAGGTTCAGAATCCAAGTATCTGCCTCAGGTGCTTCTGTTTACAATGTGCTCTCTCTGCCATCTGTTAACCTTTAATGGTTTATCTTTCATGGAATTCCCTGCCTGAGCAGGCTTTCTAGTGCATGGTTACTAGCAGGGGTTTGAGATCCATGCTCGCTAGCAGGGGTTTGAACTTTGAACAACTTGATGAATTGATGTGGTATCACAAAGGACTAAGCTCATTTTAGTTGATCTGGTGCTAATCACTGAACTAATAAATAGGGCTGTCAACAGATCCAGATAATATTCAAATTCAGTCTGAATCCACATCTGATTAGCCAGATATTTATTGATTATAACATCCAACGGGCATATCCGAATATCCGTTTAAGCATCTGATTAATATTCGGAGTGGAAATGGAAAATGGACATCCGCTCCGATTATTATCCGACCGACTGCATCTTTAAATAAGTTTTTTCTTCTAATTTTAGTAATGTTTATATTCTAAAATAAACTATTTGATATTTGAAGAATGCTTAATAGATGTGTGGAGGGATAATGATGAAATTTATTGTGATTTTTTCTAGTAATTTTGCTTATTTAGATAAATCGTTTAAGCAATATTTTTTTTATTGTGTAGGTATATTTAGTAGTGCTTGAGTGATTTAAAATTTATCTGGATATTTATCACTTGAATATTTATTAATTTAAAATATATCTATGGCACTAGGCTATATTTTACAAAAATAAAATTTACAAGTCATTGAGTTATAGGTTGAATTTGAAATAATCAGATATTTGGATTATTATCTGCATTCAAATGTTATCTGGCAGAGTTGAATTCGGGTAGGAAGAAATATTATCCGTTGTGTAATAATACCTGGAGTTCGATACTCAAATAATGGTAAAGGGAGAACAAAGTGGATGGAGATGGCAAGGTTTCAGTGATTAGATCGGATTGGGCTGATTCAGCTGGTCCAATTGGTTTTGGCCTTAGTGGATCTGGTCCTGCTGGCCAATCATTGGCCAGCCCTGCCTCACATCCTTAGCCTCTCGATCTCTTGGATGTGCTGCTGCCAATCAAGGAACATTTCTTGATTGTTTGGGCACAGTTGCTGGTGCCCAATATCATATCTGAACTTGCATTTACCTGCAGTTTGGAGGTAGTTCAAGTGGAATTTGAGTGGAAGACATGTCCATGCCCATTGTTTAAAAAGGCTGCGCCTCAAGGCACTGAGGCATACGCCTTTGAGGCGAGGCGCTAGGAAAACGTCTTGAGGCATGCGCCTCGGGCTGTTTACTTGAGGCTTACGGCTCTTGTTAATTAAGGCATACGCCTTATGCAATTTACTTGAGGCTTACGCCTCAAAGCGGTAAGACAATGAGATGCTTTAAGGTAGATCTATAGCTTATGCCGTCTTTATTGTCCTTGAAATATGATTCAATGATAACAATTCTATTAAACAAAATAAAAGGTTTGAAACTAAATCCAACTCCTCTACTTCCAACACCAAAAGAGAGGGAGGTAACTATGGTAGTTCGTGCTTCAATGCCAACCAGTAGTCCATGGCTTTTGCCCTATAGTTCATTTGTATGGGTCCTATTACTAAGTAGAGAGAGTAGTACCAATGGCAAATCAGCATTATTTTAACTTTATTTGATAGTTTTAACATCCCTTCCCTAAAATAGTTAGGCTTACGCCTCATGATGCCTCAAGGCTTACGCCTTGTAAGGCTCTCGAATAGCGCCGATGCCCATGCCTCATGAATGCATGCATTCGGTGGATGATTGGGGGCAGTGACACTAAGTTGGTTTCACCGTTGAGCAGTGTCCTTTGACGGGGAGAGGTGAGGTGAAGGGTGATGATGTATTTTGAGGGTTTTGACTTGGAGGCGTGATCTCAATCGGTGAAGGGGAGGAGAACATATGTGGGGTAGAAGGGATCGTAAGCCTAGACAACCATATCAATGGTGCAATATGAGGTCACATTGAAGGTATTAACAGATTCCGAAATGGGTTAAAATGCAGAGCACAGGTAGCATAGACAAACTGCTACGCTAAAAAAGAAGTCATGGCTGTTTATTGCACTAACAATTCATCTCACTGACCTGAGCATGGAAAGTTTGTTACATTGCGGTGACTGGAAATGACGATGGAGGTGTTGGAAATGTTGAGCGTGGCCTGACCCTTAGGTTTGAAGGATCAGTTGGATTGGGCTGAAGCCAGTTGATTTGAAATGGCTTTAATCATGCGACCCAATTGTGACCAATGGCTCCCATGCCGATTTGGATCAATTAATTTTCTTGCAGGTTGGGCTAAATCGGGCCATTGTTGAAGCTCTTTCAGATGCATGCATATCGAGCCAAATTCTCAAAGACGAAAGTTGGATCAAATTAATTAGATGATCCTCTGGTTTTTAATGGGCTGAGCAGTGGCAACTGGCAAGTGGAGAGGTCCTCTTCTCCCCTACTACTGCGACACCTTTACGTCCGTTTAGGCAGCAGCAGCAACAAGAAAGGCTGAGGAACCCTCTTGGATTTCCCATGCCTAAGTCCCTTGGATTGGTTGGAGCTGGTCAGGATCAAAGTACTCAGATGAGATATGAGCCAACTGATCCAATCCCAATACCAAACCTGTGCCCTTTATCCTTGCTTTATCGCATGCTGACATGGTGCTGAGCTCCTATTCCATGTCCATTATCTGGTTATCTGCCTAAATGGTGATAATATCCAAATCCCATCACTTGCTCAAGTAATGATGCCTCTCATTCTGTGGTGGTTACCTCTTGTATGGAGTTGCTGTTAACCACAATGGAGAGGGATTTGATCTGTTGGAAGGGGGATTCACTACTCAAGCTCAGTGGAGAAAGCAGATGACACTCTCCAAGCATAATGTTGCATCAACATCGCAAATGTTGGCATCTGTCTTCTACTTCTCAGACATGATTGACATGATTTGTATTTGTATATATATTTGTTCCTTTAACCGTAGAATCATGGTTGAATGTTCTTGAAATAATGCGCGAGGGAGAACCAGAGGTGGGTAAGCAGACAAATATCAAGGTGATTGGACTTCTTAGATCTTGAGGAGCTTAGGAAGAAGAGTATGTCAAAGATGAGCAGGGACAACATTCATTTTTTAGAAGCATGTACCTATTAACCTAATTCTGCTATGGCATGAGGAGGACTAAGGGATAGGAGGAAAGTTTTTTAAAAAAATCCATAACAAGGACATACGCTTTCCTTTGAACTAAAATATCTGGATATTGTTTTGCGCCAAAAACTTGGACGAAATTCTTCAAATCTGTCTTGTATCTTCATAGGCCAAGGATTGTTGCCTGCCTTCTACACATTATGGTTCCATTCTTAGGGAACTGTGGTCATAGGCCAAGGATTGTTGCTGCCTTCTACACTTTATGGTTCCATTCTTAGGGAACTGTGGTCTGTGACCCCTTGTGAAAAAAGGATTGCTGCTGGATGCATTTCTTAATGCACAGGGCGGGGAATGGGAAGTTGCCACTTGCTAATGATAGGTGGTCACAAATCTTATTGAGATTTAAATATTTGGAAGAGTTATTTGTTTCACCTCATCATGGGTTAGCTGTTCGTGCCTATTCTTGGTGTTGCATTTGGTTGTGGGTGTAGCAATGATTTCATGTAGCCTTCTGAATGCATCACATGTTTTTCTTCTAATTTCTGGTGAGTGGTGCATTTACTTACCTGGATTTCTCTGTATTTTCTACATTCTAGTCACATGCATTATCTGAACTTTTGACCAAGGTTATAGTTGCCCACTACATACGGCCTCTTCATGGTGACAATACCCTAAAACAAATAAGCTTTTGTTTGCCCAATCCAGACGTATCAATTGTGTAAAGAAAGGATTCAAAGAGGCATTCGGAGCTTCACCTCACCTGATCCCTATAAGTGCATCTGAAAAAGATTTGTCCTGTGGAAAACTGAAAAGAATCCATTCTACTTCAAAAGGCAATTCGTTTCACACAAAGGCTCACAATAAAGCACACGTCTCATGGTTCTGCTATGTTTTTTTCAGTTATCTTGTTGCTCTTGCATTTTAGAGAACTAGGGAGCAAGAAAGCAACTTTTGTATGATAAATGTTATTGATCTTTCCTTCCTGCTTCCCCCCTCCCCCCTTTTTATCTATCCATGTGATTTCATTTAAACATTATACAGAGCCTTCTATAGATGCCTGAAAAAGGTGTTTAGTTGTACCTGGTCTCTTGTGCTTTTGCATACCCTTTCTTCATTTCTTTTTACAGCTTGGTGACCATGAGATAGCTTGGGTTGATGGAGAAGTAGGCAAGTCAGACGGAATGTTTGGCTTTGCTTCCCTCTCTCGTCGACTCCTCAACCACATAAATCTGTTCTTGTTGGCGACTTGAAATTGGCTGATTTCAAACAGTTGCTTGCAAGCAAAGGAATTCAGGTGCTTTCTTTTATGTCAAGCCACTGAATTATTCACTGTTTATGGATAGAGATGCTGATACTTTTACCTCAATGACGTTGTATATATATATATAATATATATATATATATATATATATATTATATATATATATATATAGAGAGAGAGAGAGAGAGAGAGAGAGAGAGAGTGTTCTACTGTGCGAAATGGACCTCCCGTGCGGGTCCCTTACATCCCAATGTCAAAAAAACAAAAATAAAAGTCACCATAAATTTTTAAATATTCATTTACCCCTAGGGTAATTTTCATCCATTCGAGCTTAATTTCACCGTTAGATCATATCCAAATTGATTGTAGCCGCCCAATCTTAGATGAATACTAAAACTCCAAGGAATGGTAACAACCCTGAGGGTAATATGACCAATTTCCTTTTTTTTCATGATTTTTTGAAATCAAGATTTGCCAAGTATCCAGTGGATGGCTACGATTAAGTTTCAAGATTGGATATGCTTGGACGGTGAAAATAAAGCCCTATGGGATGGGACAACCTTAATGGGGTAATTGAATATTTAAAAATTTATGATAAATTTTATATATTTTTTAATATAGGAAAGGGGGCCAAAATAGTGTGCGGATATATATATATATATGGGTTTTTAAATATAAGCCCCTATGATCTTGTGATATTACTAAATTGTGGATCTTTGGTCATCTTCAAAAAAATCTGATTGTTTACCCCCACAATCGTAACTTTCTTATAAATAAGCCCTTTTAGGGGCTTATTTGTAACAGTTTGTAACATATTGTCCATTTCTGGCCAAGCTCGTACGATTTTATCCTCAAAAGATGCCTCACAAGTTATGGATCCGAATCCTACATTGTTTCGTATAGGACTTGCTTTGATACCATTCTGTAATAGGTAAACACCCGATCCAACTCTTGCGATGTATTGTCCGTCTTAGGTAGAGTTTGCACGCCCAAAAGGCGCCTCACAAGTTATGGATCTAAATCCCACGAATATGGCTCAACAACTTTTTCTGTTTTCTAATATGAAACTAATCCAGTTCATTTCTGCTCCAGCCCCCCAGACATAGTGGTAGCTCCCAGTTTCACTCCGACTTACCCTGCAGGTAGTTCTTTCTTACAGGCTCTGTTGTCAAGGCGCTCGCCTAGGCGCCGCCTAGGCGGTCGCCTAGGCGCCAAGGCGCTTTCACAAGCACCAAGGCGCTGGGCGCCTTTCCAACATGTGAAAAGGCGCCCAAGGCGCCCGCCAAGGCGCCAAGGCGCCTGCCTAGGCGCCCAAGGCGCCCAGATTTTTGAAATCTGGGGGTTCTTGCCCCTTTTTTTATATATATATACATATATGTATATATATACACATATAATTATATAAATACATACTAATACATATATATAGACATATTACATACATATAATATAGACATATTACATACATATATTTAGATTTATATATACAAACATGCATATATATGTATATGTATACATCTAAATATATGTATCATGTATATAAAATGTGTATATATATCTATCTATCTATCTATCTATCTATCTATCTATCTATCTATATATATATATATATATATATATATATATATACATATTCATATTCCACATATGCATACATTTAGATATATTTGTGTATATATATGTATATATTATGTAATTAGACATTTACACATATTACATACATATATTTATACATAGATATATATGTATGTATGTATATATATGTGTGTAAATCTAAATGTATATATATATATATATATATATATATATATATTATATATATATATATATATATATATATATATATATATATATATATATATATATATATATATATATATATATATATATATATATATATATATATATATATATATATATACATATACATATTACATACATACATTTAGATATATTTGTGTATATATATGTATGTATGTATATATATATATATATTAAATTAAAATATTATATGCATATATATATATACAAATATGTATATATATATATATACATCTATATACATATACATATTACATACATACATTTAAATATATTTGTGTATATATATGTATGTATATATTATATAGTTAGACATATACACATAATACATACATACATTTATACATAGATATATATGTATGTATGTATATATATGTGTGTAAATCTAAATGTGTATATATATATATATATATATATATGTATGTATCTAAATGTATGTATGTAATATGTGTGTAAATCTAAATGTGTATATATATGTATCTAAATGTATGTATGTAATATGTGTGTAAATCTAAATGTGTATATATATGTATCTAAATGTATGTATGTAATATGTGTGTACATATATATATATTATATATATGTATATATATATCCTAAATTAAAATATTATATTATGAAGTTAACGCTTAGGCGACGCCTAGGCGGGCGCCTAAGCGCTTAGGCGGTTCAAAACCCCGAGCACGCCTTGGTCGCCTTACCGCCTTGACAACTATGCTTACAGGTAGTGCTTTTTTCTTATCTGGCTCGTGACTAGGTCACTATAGGCCTACCGGCTTCTATATGATTCGTCTCCAAATCAGCTCATATCATATTGCATGGGACCCGCTCTTATACCATTCTCTAACGACCCGATCCAACCCTTCTGAGATATTATCTGCATTAGGTCAAGTCCGCACAATTTTGTCTTCAAAAGGTGCTTCAAGTTATAGATGTAAATCACACATATATGATTTGTCAATTTTTTTCATTCTTCGATATAGGACTAATCCGGTTTGTTTCTGCTCTAGCTCCTCACATCATGGTGGCTCCACTCTGGCATACTCTGCGGGTAACCCTTTCCTCCTATCCTGCTTTTGACTGGGTTCACTACAGTACCATTCCAACATATGTTCATCGCTCTTTCCTATGAGGCGAGGCTTCAAATGTTGTTGTAAGAACATAGTTGTCAATGCGATAAAGCGACCCAAAGGTGCTCAGGAGGTGCCCGAGTGCCTAAGTGCTTAGGCACATGTCTAGGCGTTGCCTAGGCACCTAGTTGATGAGAGAGAGGGAGTGAAGGAAAGAGTGAGGGATGTCTATGTGTGTGACGGGTGGGAGGGTGGGGTTGTGTGTGTGTGTGTGTGTGTGTGTGTGAGAGAGAGAGAGAGAGAGAGAGAGAGAGAGAGGATGTACAGGCTCAAGGCATTCGTTGGTGGCTCCCCATGGAGAAGCCTTAGCGGGGTTTGAAGGGCTCGGGGGGAGGTAGAGAGTCAAACGGGAATAGTTCATCGGGGGTTTTAAAGGGGTCCCACTAGACCTTGGGTCGGTTCAGGTCAGGCCAGGCATGTGTAGGTGGACGCCCAGGCTGCCTTTTCCAGCCCATGAAAGGCGCTAGTGCGCATTGGGCCTGGGTTGGCGCCTTTGTGCCTTGGCGGTGCCTAGGTGCCAAGGCACAAAGGTGCCTGCATTGTCCACATAGAATTCTGAAAATTGACATGAAAATTCATATGACAACTATGCATAAGAAGAACTATGAAAATTGACATGGGAATTCATACTCAAAGAAAGTTCCTAGTCATGCATGGAGAATTTCGTTACGTTAAGGGCTCAGCAGTGGGACTTCCCGAGTTTGCTGGCAACACAGACAACAAACACCCCCCCCCCCCCCCCCCCCCCCCCCCCCCAACACACACCCCAAAAAAAAAAGGTGGAGGGGAAAAGAAAAGCAAAAAAAAATTAGTACTTCGGTGCAGGCTTTGCATGCGGCTAACATTTACCAGCCTTTCCTCTGGTTGTGTTTTTTTGTCACTTAAGAAGTTACAATTGTGGAACAATTATGCTGCAGTGTATAATGCCATTTTCTACATTATTCCAAAGGTAGAATTCGCTGGAGGTGCCTTGCGTTGTGGTGAGTATGTGACAGTCCGTAAGGTTGGTGATTCTAGTCAGAAGGTAAGTGTTTTTGGTCCATGATCCCTCTTTCCTTCAGATTTTGCACATTTAACGAGCTTTCATTCCTAAAATATCTCACAGGGTGGCTCAGGGAGTCAACAAGTGGTCATCGAGGGCCCTTTGACGGAAGAATACTACAAAATACGGGAATATCTGTATTCACAGTTTTATGTGTTGTAGTCTCACCGTTGTTTTGAAGACATGATGGTAGATGCGTTTTGCTATTCTATATGTCGTCTTATGTTGATTCTGCTTAGCAAGTAGGTTTTAGAAGCCAGTGATGTCTAGTTTTGTCGTGTGTAATTGTGAAACCAAATGTTGAATCTCACCGTCGATGTTCTATATGTGCATGCGTGGGCTTACCAGTCTAATTTGCTTCATCGTCTGTGTTCTCGAGCAAACTTCTCATCTTATTTCCTCTTGCTTTTTTGTTCACATTTATAATGAGGAATGCCATCAATGCAGCCTTAGATTGTCGAGTACAAAGGTGTCATTGTTATCGTAGAATATTCTCCTCCTTTCTTCAATTCCACGTGTACAACATCGGTCAGTCACACTCGCATTTGTCGAGCAGAAGGTGGCGGGCCGCGGGCAGTATGTCCTGAGGAGATGGTCCTGGACGCCAACTTGGTGACACCGATTTCTTATTAAGTTGTTTGGTTTGACGTGGAATGCTGTCAAATACTGCAAAATGCTGAGTTTTTTCATGAGATATAAAGTACGATGTTTTATGGTGTCTTTACTTGGACAAAACTGCCCTTAAGAATCTAAAAAATTATTGTTATAATTGTTATATCAAGATGAGAAAATTTGATTCTCTGAACAATGGTCAAACCCAAGAATTGGTTGCCATTGAAGGATTAGAAAAAGTCCTGTCTAGAACCGTGTGTTGTTAAGCTCGGTTTTTGGACTTGTTGGGTGTTACGGCTTCGATTCCAGGAGAGGTTGGATGAACCGATCCCATCAGAGGCTTGAAGCCCTACAGAAATGACCAAAGCACGCGTCTGTGCGGGGATGGTTCAGATTCGCGCACGTGGTGTCTATTTTTATGTGTTCATATCGGCACTTTTACTTTGGAAACCCCTCGGCAAGGAATGTGGTTAGGATTTTGTAAAAAGTTCGACTGTATATTTATCTATTTTATTTTTATATTATTATAGATAATGTCATTATATTACAATACTTGTAAAACGTCCCTGTGATTGACGTCCGTTAAGGATGCAACATATGGTTTTTATTCAATCATCAATTTTAATATTTGGATGAGAATGTCCCTATAAAAAAGAGTACTTTTAGTTGAAGAGTGAAAAAGAGATGGGATATATAGATGTTTCTTAATTTGGTTAAAGGTTATCAGAGATAGGACAGCGATTTTTAAATAAATGCTAACGAACAATAATGGAAGGGTATTTTTGTGAATGTTGTGATATAGTAAGTTTTTTATTGATATGAAATGATATGGAGTTTATACTTTAAGAGAATTATTTTTGCAAATGCCCTAATATCATTTCTCATTTGGATAGTCATTTATTGGGAAGAATTGTTTTATTACAATTTCCCATGGAATGCAATGGTTAGAGTGCTGCCATCTGATCTTCAGGATCAGATGCGATCAATTTGGTGTTCGTACAGTGTGATTATTTTATTAGATGATTGTAAAAAAAAGGGGAGGGAGAGGATGTATGGATAGTTAGTTAAATATTTTATAATATACGTATAATTCACGTACTTTTGAATTTCCGAATGAAACTCTTGTACGCCGCATCAAACAGGAAGATAGGGGAAATATTTGTTTTTCTGACACCAATTATTTTATTAACGTATAATACAAAAATATTTAATACTTTTTATTTAATACATTATATTATTGACTTAAAATAAGACTTTTAGTACTTAAATATCATAGAACATTAAGTTATATAATAAAAAACTTTCTTTTTCATCGACAGAACTCATGATTTGATTAATAACTAGTTATTTTATGATTATAAATTTTATTTTAACTTTTTTAAAATCTCGATAACAAATTTTATGGATATCTTATCAAATAGTTTTTAAATATTTTAATTATGTGACTGAATTTTTGACCGTCTCATTCAAATTTTAAATTGAATTATATTTGAACGTATTTTTGACTTATAATATACGTATCATATTTAACTAACTATGGATGTGTCCTATTGCAGCTAAGTTAATTTTTGTTGTTGAGACACGCCCAAAAAACTTGTCCTTTATATAGAACGTTTCCGGTCTCACGAAAAATGGTGACTTTGGCAAGATTTTTCTAAAAAATGAAGAATATAAGATTTTCTAACAGCAAGGGAGAATTATTGCTAGATCTGACACCTATGAACGAGCAAAATATCTGAATGGCGTGATTCAGACATTTGTTAATTGACTTGGCATGATGGCATGTACCACATTGTAATATCTAGCATCTTAGTAGACCCATAATAGAGTCATAAGTATCCTGATAAGTTCAGCAGTGGGGTTGATTTTTTAATTTATTAAATTTTTTGTGATTTTTTAAATTTCTAGTGAGTTGACTGAAACGTGTCGCCATGGGCGGACGCAATTTAAGTGAGTTGAATTACGTTGGGTCAAGCCGACGCGATTCAGAGTTTTCTAAGTTCAACCTGTGGCCGACTCTCTCCTCTCCAAATATAGTAGGAGTCTACTTGAGACTCATGTTCGAAGTCTATTTAAACACCTATAGTGCGGCCCAAGCCCCTCTCTTGATCTTTGAGTTATTAGAGAACCTTAGAAAGAGCAACGTGCAAGGAGGTGGACGTGAGGACGATTCCCGCGATGTGATGACAACCCGGCAAGCATGGTGGAGGGTGGTAGAAGTTTGTCGTCTTGCCATAGGCAGTCTTTTTCGAATTCTCTTAGTGGTTAGAGAGGCAGGTAATGACGAACGATCAAAACATAGTATTTTTATCTATAAAAATTCTATTTCAACCTAATTTGTTATCTAGTATATGTATGTAATGTATAGCTACATGGATATAGTTTATGGAGAGAATTTATGATGCATAGATCTCTTTTTTCTCACTCTTCTTCATTGTTTTCGGATTTCTGGAGAACTTGTTCTCGGATGTGAAAGGCTTCCATACAGACCAACGCGATTTAAGAATCATGTCGGTTATGCACGACGTGATTCACGCTAAATATTGGCTTTTGTCATCTTAGTTCTACACTAATCTATGCTTAATCTATGTAACATGAATTTGTGATTTTGTAACAATTCACCATGCATACATAAAGTAGTTATTTCTTGTGTAAATTATTACTATGATAATGATATTATTTTAGAGGAATCATATTAAAATATCCATGTTATGATACTAGTTAAGTCTTAATTATCTCTGTAACGAATTCATGAACATGTATAAATCATGATACATATGTTACAATATGTTTAGATTCATGAAAATTCATGCATATTTATACTTTCCCCCAATAGTTATGTTTTATAAAAGAATCTGAAAAATATGGACTAATTAGTTGAATGGCATCGGATTGGACCGACATGATTCAGAAGGTGATTTGACGAATTAATCTTCTGTTATTTCATACTTAATATCATACTATCAATATATATTATACGTTATATCATGTCCTACATTAAACAGAATAGTTCATACATGCATATGATTAATTTAAGATGTTAAGATGCTAAGTAGATGCACCAAGTCAATGATGTAGACCCTAAGTGTCACCTGGATCGAAGTGCTACGTTGTGGAGGTTATTTCTTGATTCTCCCGAGACCAAAGTGACACGTAGCGAGAGCCATCTCTTAATTCTATGGAGGCCACCTCTAATGATCAAATAGATAAGTAAGATATATGAGGTAATAAGTTAAATCCGGGAAGTGTGTTCACATGCTATCTCGATAAGATCTGCGAGTGTCCTCTGACTGCACAACATAAGATCTAATAGATTTGTCATAACTACTAGGTAAAGAAGAAGAGAAAGTACCTGATGTAATTGCATGATTGCTTATCTTATGTTAAAGTGAAAGATGTAATATATGTGCTTACTTATAATATTTAAAGATGAAAGATGAAGTTATATTTTAGAAGTTAATGTATGTTTTTATATCATATGTTGAAAATTCATGTTTAAATTCATGCATAACAAGTCCATGTTCATGTTTATGTAATAGACTATGTGTAGTTCATGTATGTTATTAATTTTATCATGTTATGATGACGATGAAGCATGCTAGAATGAAGAGTTGATACTATATGTTAGACTTGATGTTCATGTTTATATAAATGTATGAAATGTTCTTTTATGTATATTGTATAATCTATGTCTTTATGGATTCTGAATTTATTGAGTTCTATGTGATTCACTCTTTCTCATTCTTGTTCACTAATTCCAGCGACCCACTATTCAAGTGATCTTACTGAACAAAATTTTATCATGTACATGCATGTACGTGTGTTTAACTAACTATCATTAAGAGTGGAACTATGTTAAAAAAAAATAGAATAGACATGAAAGTTTTTGCGTCCATCTTCATTGCATTTCATTTTTTGTATATTTTCATTAAACTTTCTCTAGTGTAAGTTCTAACTCACTTCAATTTATCTAATTGATCTCAAAGAAGCAGCAAAAATACTATTTCCAACTTTAACATGTAAATAAGTTTATGAAAATTCCACTAAATAAAAAATTTAACCCCCACATTGTATAAATCTATAGAATCCACAAAACAAATAAAAGAACTTTAAATCAATAAAATGTATCAGGGGCTAAAATGAAGGATAATTTTACCTAACAGTTAATAATTTATACATCCCCATATCTAAAAAATAATTTTTTTATAATTTTTAAAATATTCAATATTCCTCCTTATAGCTACTTTCATCCTCTAAGGCTTTATTTTGATCGTCTGATTGTGATTCAATTTTGAAACTAGATCTTAGCAGTCTATTAGGTATATGTACATTTTGATTTCTAAAAATTATAAAAAAAAATGATTAAAAAATAAAAATTCATTAGATTACCCCCTAAGATTGTTTCCATCCCATAGGATTTTAGTATTCATCACTAATTTATGCATGTAACATTAGACGACTTAGGTTGAAAGTCGCACGATCTAACAGTGAACTTAAGCCAAAAAAGTTGAAATTTATTTTTGTGAGAGAATTGAATATTTAAAAATTTATCATAGTTTATTATTTTTTTAAAATATGCGTAAGAGATTGAAACAATGCATACAATTTAACTGCACTGTAGCTAATGCACCATAACACTCCTCTCTCTCTTTCTCTGCCTTAAACCCCTCTATCCCGATGTCAAAAAATAAATAAAAATCACCAAAAATTTTAGAATATTCAAATACCTTCCTCTAGCTTGATTCTCACCTTTTTAGGTTTAATTTTAACTGTTTGATCGAAAAATTTAACTGTAGTTATCCACTCAAATGCTTCAGTGTTTGAGGCATCAAAACTAAAATATCAAGAGATGTAATCAACGCTAAGGGCTAGTCTGACAATTTTTTTTATTGTTTGACTAAATTTTCAACATTTTTAGACGTTGATCTTTTAAACGTTTTCGATAGGAAGGCAATCCTAAGAGATCTATTTGAATATTTAAAAAAAAATTCAAAAAATTTATCTTTTTTAACATAGGAAGGATACACATCTAACTTAAATGAACCCTGGGTGCATCAACTATTTTCCTTTTATATATATATATATATATATGCACACCACAAAAACAGACAAGATAGTTGGCTGGGAACATAAAAATAGAAAAGATAATTATTGAAGAAAGGAATCTTAAACTCTCTTCAATAAAATATTGTCTACTTTAGTTCATAAGTTCCATGATTTAATGGTTTTTCTAAGAAAGGACCGTGGTTAGAAGGAAGGTTACCTTTTTCAATACCTGATGTTGGGTTAAGTCTCTCCATTTTTAAGTCTCTACAATAGTCAAATATGGAAATATTCATTTCTGTTTTCGGCCACAGAAATCATCAGAGATCTTCGTTTTGTTTCTTATAACTTATTTCTTATAATTTGATGGATGTTTTTCATTCCATATTCATTTTAAAATCAAAAAATAAATTAGATAATTAAAAAGTAAGACTTGCATTATCTATTGCACGTGGAGAGAGGGGGAGGGACCGGTGAAAATAGAAGGTCAGGGGGCTGTTCTCTCGCCGATCGCGTGAAAGGTTAAGAGATGGGTGGAGGACAGTTTTAGAAAGAGATTGCTGCGGCACAAAATAATACTTTTTTATTTTTTTAAACTCAAAGAGAGGGGACAATCTTCAGAAAGCCCTCTATAGTCTTGTACTGTTGGATGGAAAATTTAAAAAAAATAAAAAGCAGATCTTTTTTATTATTTTAATTTTTAACTTTTTTAACTATCCAAACAAAGATAGGACAGTACAATGACTCTTTCACATGGTCCACAGCTCTCAGTTCTTAGAAAAAATCAAAAAAATATATTCGTTATTATCTGACTAAAACTGACTGGATGGCTGTGTGGGAGCATTACAGCAATATTCACGTTACAATAATCTCTTTTAAAAATGAGAAATATTTGTTGCAATATTACAACTGTAACGGTCGTCTAATTACAGGATTGGATAAGGCTTTTTAAGTTTTATCATACGTCTTATGAGATGATGCAGGGATGGCAAGTCTACCGATCTAATGACCAGAAGCAAGTATTTCTCCTTAAAAGTTAGGTCCAACGTGACAAACGTTTAGGGTACTAAGACAAACAAAGAAATTACCAGGGGCATATCCGCAGTTTTGTTTCTCTGCGGACAAGGCAACCCCCAAAACGACCCGCACGCATTCCAATTAAAACCCTCCCAAGCCCCACCAAACTTGACACTTCTTTCTGTTTCGCTCTCCTCACCAAACCCACCCTCTCGTCGCCATCTCCCTGCGGCAGCCGCGAGATAAGGATTCCGGGAATTCTTCTCCCTCCGATCCCTGGGAAATGGCGGTGCTGGTGGCTCACTCGTCCCCGAGCTCCTTCCAGCTCCGGTGGGGCCTCTACTGCCGGAAACCCTCCCCCGCCTCCCTCCGGATTCGCTTTCCCTCGTCCGAGAACGCTCGGCGGCCGCGCGCGCGGCTGGGGGTAGCCGCCGCCGCCGCCGCGTCGGCACCGGGCGAGGAGGGCGATGGCCAGGCAAAGCGCGGGTCCCCGGATCCCTTCTCCGGATGGTTCGGCGACGAATCCGATGGCGGCTCGCAGCAGCAGGGGAGGTTCGGAGGTAGGTGGGGCGCTCTTTCTGTGCTCCGGATGGTTTGGTTGGTCATTTCTTCCGCTTCCCCCCACCCCCACAGATTGGTTTCTTCTGGATGCTTTGTTCTTCTGTTACTTGCGTAGGGAAATGCCTATGGAGAACGGCGAAGGTTTGGGTTTTGTTTACTCGGCGGCAGTTACAAAGCCTTGGTTTACTGTTTGTGTTTGATGAGCATGGGAATTCAGAATGCAGTTTGGTTTTATGTAAAATGTTTGGTGTCTTGTTTTTGATGGCGAGGGCATTATGCAAGTGACGTAATGATGTTATGAAATAACGATTGATAAGTTTATGTGGGAGCTATGGAAGATTAAAAAACACATATGTGGCCCTCTGGATCCTCTAGCTTGAGCAAAACATACTGGTTTATGGTTGTTGTGATATAGTCTCAAACCTTCGACTATCTTTGCCCACTTAACGTCTGTCTAATTCTAGCATCCATCAACCAGAAGCTTGAAACTGTGTTGAATGTACAATTCATGACATGATAAGCATGATCATTGGCTAGTTTCACCCACTTAATGTCTGTTAATTATTGTCGTCTACTGTACATCAATTAGAAGTCTGAAATTATGTGTTGAATCTGCAGTTTATGGCATGATAATCACGGTCGTTGGCTATTTGCACCATTTATTTACAGCTAATTATTATTAGTAGTAGTCTTGGGACTGGAATCCCTAGACAAGTCAGAAATATATACATTGTTTATGTGTTTGTCTACTTGAGAAAGCAAGAATTGAATAGGAAAACAGAATTAGATGAGTCATTTTTATTATCTGACATTTTCATATGTTGATGTTGTTTATGTTTTCCAATGAAAATAGAGCCATTTATTTCTCTTTACCTAGAATTTCTAGATTGCAATTTCTTTGGAGATCTAATGACTGTTTCATCATAGTTCACTTTCAGGAATTATGGGAGTAGGGCTGGCTGGGATATTTTTTGCTGCTGGGATCACGTTTGCAGCAATATCTCTAAGTCATAAGAATGCCAGTATGTATCATTCTCATTAAACAGGCAATGCCATGATATTAGTAATATCCTTAAGAAAGCTAAATTGTATATTAGTCACTAAAAATTTGTAGGAATTTTCTTCTTTGAGCATCTGGTTGAAAGTTGATCTATCAATTATATTTTTTTCCCCATTGGGTTTCTGTTTAATGAGTATTTCTTCAATTTATGTTGACCTTAGAGCTGTTAGACACATGTGCCTGCCCTTAATGCACGTTGTCCACATGATACTTATTTCTTTAGATGTTTCTTTTGCAAATTTTGGCACATGCAGGAGTCCAGAAACAGATGGAACCTATGACAATGGAACAAGAAGTCTTATTGGTTTCAGATGAACAGAACAAGGAAATTGATTCTATTAAGAACGAAAGTAGGTCGACACTGTCAGAGGAAGGCCGTAATTATTCTCTTGACTCTGAGACAGGTATTAGTGAAGAAAACATTTCACCTGTAGAAAATATTGATACTACTTCTGATAGTAGGGCTGATTCTGTTTCTCTTGTGGAGTCCTCTACAATAGAAGACAATGGATCAGCTGGCATTGATGTTGATGCCTTTCAACAAACCTCCATTCAAGAAAATTTGAATAGCAGTAACATTCTTGATATCCCTTCAGAACCCACTAGCTCTAATCTCATTTCAGCCAGTGAACCTGCGTATGCAGGAGAGCTTCCTTCCGATGATCTTAGTATTAATGATTCAAATAGCAATCTGGCATCTGGTACGTCAGACTCTTCTGTCAAACTGAATGACAATCTGGAAACTGGTGACCTTGTTGGTTTATCTTCTTTTGATAGAGATTCAACAAATCTTGATACTCATCATCAGGGAGGAGTTATATTTTCAGATGAATCAGAAAATTCCGAGCTTACTCTGGATTCTACTAGGTCCAAAGGTGAAAATTTAAGTAATGCTTCAATTTTTGAGGGTTCTGATAACTTAGAGGTGAATGCAACTCTAGATTCCCAGTTTGTCTCTGCTGATGTAGCAGAAACAGGGGACCCTGGTTCAGGGAAACAAGACTCCAAGCCACTTCCTAATGATGTGCGCACTACACCTTCTGTATTTCACAGCATAAATGCAAATGTTCCATCTGGAACAAACTCTCAGTCAAATCTAAATCTAAGTGAAACACTAGAGGTCCCATGTGAAACTACTTATTCTCCTCTGGAGGGAGACAACTTAGATGCTGATGAATACATTGGAGCACCTGTGTCATTACCAGTTGGTCCTTTAGAAAATCAGCCTGGCACAGGTGGTCGATACGAGTCTGATAGAGGGGAATCATTATTTGAGTCAGCGCTGCCTCAGAAATCCTTTTCCTCTGCTGGTATTCCTGCTCCATCTCTAGTTTCTGCAGCTTCACAGGTCGCTCCTGGAAAAGTTTTGGTTCCAGCAGTAGTTGACCAGGTTCAGGGGCAAGCATTGGCAGCATTGCAGGTTCTGAAGGTACTGCCTCACCAATCATTTGAGTCAGTGAATTATTATTCTCCCTATTTCATGTTATTTTTTGCAGTCTGTCCATTGGAATCTGAAGAAAGGTTTTCCTTTGAAAAGCTAAAAACTTTAAAAACGCTTGCAATAATAAATGCCTAGTAGAAGCTTTTATTACCCTCAATGTTTATAAATTTCTTATTATGCATGGGTAGTTTCATTTTCTGCTTTCTGTTCCCTCTGCATCTATTAATCAGGTAGGAGCTATCGTTGTCTCTTGGTTATTGCTGCAAACACATTTTAGTTTTATGGTGCTGTTTAGTTTCTTCTTTCAGCTATCAGCTGCTGATGGGGTCATGTCTTATGGTTTATAAGTGCAGCAAAGGGCCCTTCTCTAAACCTTCCCAGATGCCAATTATATTTTGATGTCCTATCCCATTGTGCTAGGGACGGGGACTGAAGGTTCCCCTCACTAAATTGTTTAACACTTTCCAATTGTAATCTTTGAAATTCTAAGGACTTGCAATCTTTCAATCAAATGATCAAAATCCCACAGCTGCTTTTAGCTAACAAACACAATCATTTTACCAAGGGAGTCCTATAGGGAATTTGATTTGAATACACGCTCATAGTGAAACCTAGTATAAGGATGTATTGACCTACATCCCATAATGGAAAGTTTGTTCAACCAGGTGTCCCAACCAAGATGTCAAATGAAAGTGGGGCCTCAGAATAGTCAACCCTCACGTCATGGTTTCTGCTTGCTTTGACATCAGCTAAAACGGAGGTCAAAGTGCAGGACTCTGCTTGTTGCATGAGTTTTATCCCTTCTTGAGTCTTGACAATGTCGCTGATCACCACAAGGTTCAAAGTAAGAACTTTGTTGATTACTTGATTATTTGGTTATTTGGTAGTAGAAGATATATCATCTATGGTGAATTCAAACTGTAGAGGTTTCAAATTAATCATTTACCTGGGGCTATTCTGATCCTTCCATCTTTGATGATCGGATCCAGCAGACAGGTGTGACTTTGGATTTCCAGGACTGAACTTTGTCAAGATGACTCGGTCTAGCTTGAGAGGCATGCGGTGGATCAAAGTTTTTGAGAAATTGATCAACTTCAAATACATTTGAGATTGGGTTTAACCTTTCTGTTTTCCTTGAAATCCCTTCTAGCTTGCAGATTTTCTTCATGAGTTTTTTTTTTTCCTTTGCTTATCGGTAATGGGTGATCAGGAGAGTTGGCTACAAAAATTGTCAAGGTGGAACTCAGAGCAAGCAAATGATAATTTTCTACAGCATTTTCAGGTTTAATGGTTGGGTTCATAAGAATCTGCTGATGTGCAGTGCGGTCATTTGATATTTGTCCAATTTGGGGTTCAGTCATGTTTTGGATGAGTTGAGTGCTAGATCGCATATAGGGTTATTTTCTTTAATGTTTCTGGGTGTTTCAATTGTCTTCATTGGACTCACAATGTCACACCAGGGTTCTGGTTGGGTTGTTAGAAGAATTCTCTCCTCCTGATCCTTAGGTCATAGTACACTTCTATTTATTACATAATAAAATTCTTGTCACAATCACCTCCCAGAAGAGGGACTTTACTTTTTTCTTGTCCTTTATGTAGATCTGAGTGGTTTGATGGACATAAAAGATCGCCCCCAACCCACCCAGCAAACCATCCTCCCTCCAACAAGCTCAGAAAGGATACCAATACAGAAAATGCCTACACAAGGTCCACTAACTTATTAGATGTATTCGGCACTCCAGCATACACGGCTTTAAAAACCTGCTGGTCTGTGGTGGAACTGGGCAAAGTAGATTGGAACCAGCCTGATCCAGTCTGATATACCCAGTTCTGAGCCAGACCAGGCAACGAATAGAAAAACATCGACCAGAACAAAAAAAATAAAAAAAAATAGTGAGTGGCCAGAAACTTTAAGAAATAATAAGGGTTTTTTTTAATAATCCCCTAAAAGATTTCGTATCTGCAGAGAATCCCTATATGATCTGTATTTGCATATAACCCCCTTAACTATGGTGTTTATTTTAAATTTTGCCCGAGTTAAAACATTGTTACCCTACACAGAATCTGTGAAGGCTATTAAATGAGATTACTAACAATACTCTCAATTAAAATATAAGCACCTTGCGAACATCACTTATTGTAAATTAAAATATATTTTTTATCCTAAATGTATTTGTAAGAATCAATTACAACGGGTTTACGGGTGGATGCTTTTGCGATTTTTCTTGTGAGGTATTTGAAGAATATCATACATATCATAATTAATGAGTTATATGCAAATACATATCGTACAGGGATTCTGCAAATATAGAATCTTTTAGGGGTTATTTGCTGAAACTCTTTTAAATTAATGGGTTATATGCAAAATGTATCATATAGGCATTTCTGCAACTGTTGAATCTTTTAAGGAGTTATCCATAAAACCCCAAATAAATACGTGAACTGGACAGAACCGGCTTGAAAGCAGCCAAAAATGCAGTTTGACCAGTTCCTAACCTGGTTTTATTTCGCGGTCACATTTTCTCATTTATTAACTGTTATTTATCATTTCAAAGTTTGTAGCTCTCCTTTAGGGGAAGCAATCCAAACTGGTTCAGTTAGGACAGAACCAGCCTGTTCTAGTCCTGAACCAGAAGCGGCCTGCTCGGTTTTGGTTCCTAATGTGGTTTTTCTAAACCTTTTAGTGTGTTTAAGTCCAAACTGGCTTATTAGATTTGGTTCTTTACCCAAGGGCCCAATCTTTAAGTGAAGTCACTCTTTCTTTTACCTGAAGAATTAGTTTGTACTTTGGGAAGTCATTTATCTGAAGATATTAGATCATTCAGTGTATATAAACTTGCTTATTTCAGGTAATTGAAGCTGATGTTCAACCAGGTGACATATGTAGCCGTCGTGAATATGTTCGTTGGTTGGTTTCTGCAAGTAACATCCTCTCAAGGTAATATGTACATTCTTTGGTGTTTTCCATTTCTTTCCTTCTTTTGTTTGGGTTCTGTAATCATAATAATCTTTGATTGACAATGTCGCCCATAGATTTGCATGTCAAATGTTGTGGCTATATGTGGTTATCATTAACTTCTTGGTTTCCTATTAGGAACACGATTTCAAAAGTGTACCCTGCCATGTACATAGAGAATGTTACTGAACTTGCATTTGATGATGTGACACCTGAAGACCCTGATTTCCCATTCATTCAAGGTGAGATGCAAATTTAAATCCTCTGAGTATTTTATTATTGAAAAGGCATATATACTTCCCTTTAGCCTTCCTACATTGCTTTAACTACTGACATGCGCACAAATGAAGGTTTGGCTGAAGCTGGACTAATCGCAAGCAGGCTTTCGAGTTCTGATATGAATGTTTCTACAAGGGTAGAACATAATCCTGTGTTTTTTTCTCCTGAGAGGTGACTACAATTTGTTGTTTCTCAAGGAATACACATTTGCTAATCCCGAGTGCATTCCTTAATCATTCCTCTGTTTGCTTCAAACTGCAGCCCTGTGTCACGTCAGGATCTTGTGAGTTGGAAGATGGCTCTAGAGAAGAGGCAACTTCCAGAAGTTGACAGAAAGGTGTTGTATAACGTCCTTTTTTTTTTTTGAAGTGCATCCTAGGACCAGAGATTGTTGTACATTTTTCTTTCACGCCCTCCTCCCCAGGCAAACACCATATGCATCAAATGGGGAACAATGTCAGTCTGATTGCAGTCACTATTCAAGTTAATTGCTCTGTTGCCCACAATATTTTGTCTGGCAACAAATTTTTAGAATTAAGACTATGATTGATTGATTGATTTGCAAGCTGATCAAAATTATGACAAATTGTTTCATGATCAGATTTTATATCAGTGCTCTGGCTACATAGACATCGATAAAATTAATCCAGAATCCTGGCCTGCTCTTGTTGCTGATCTGTCCACTAGAGAACATGGCATCATACCACTTGCTTTTGGTAATTTTTCCCCCTTCATCTTTCTCAACTGTGATTATTGCTGCCTCATTAGATGTTTTATGTCTAGCCACATTTGTCTCAGGTTACACAAGGCTCTTCCAGCCTGATAAACCTGTCACAAAAGCTCAGGCTGCTATTGCTTTGGCAACTGGCGATGCTGCTGAAGTTGTCGGTGAAGAACTTGCGCGCATCGAAGCAGAGTCAATGGCTGATGCTGCTGTGGCAGCTCACACGGCCTTGGTGTCTGAAGTAGAGAAGGATCTGAATGTGAGTTTTGAGAAGGAGCTCATTATGGAAAGGCAAAAGATAGATGCTGTGGAGAAATTGGCTGAAGAGGCTAGGTTGGAACTGGAAAAACTTAAGAAAGAGAGAGAGGAGGAAAATAATGCTCTTATCAGGGGACGCGCTGCAGTTGAATCAGAAATGGAAGTTCTTTCAAAACTAAGGAATGAAGTGGAGGAGCAGTTGCAGAGTCTTATAAGTAACAAGATGGAAATAGCTTTTGAGAGGGAGAGAATTAACAAGCTAAGAAAGGAGGCAGAAGAAGAAAATGAGATCATTGTCCAGTTACAGCATGAGCTGGAAGTTGAAAGAAAAGCACTGTCCATGGCCAGGTAATAATGAGGTTTTATCTATTTTGTAGGGTGCACTTACATTTGCTTTGTTGATCATTTGGCATGCATGAAACGCGTTTTAACCTGAGATGATAATGGGACATCTCTCGTCAGGGCCCAGTGGTACACAATAGGATTCCAACTTTATATGCTCAATTGAAGTGGTTGGACAATAATAATAAAAAGTCTGCAAATTCTGGCACAAACTGCAGTTCCAAGAAGCAAAGAGTGGTAACAACTAGCTCACTAGAAGAAAACAAACAAAGCAAATAATTTCTTAGACTAGGTATAGAATTCTTGGAAATATTCCTGACAGGAACATTTGTTATTGGTTTTTGGTGCTGCAAGAGGATGGTTCCTGGGGCTTTCTTTCCTGATTTTGAATGTGATGCATAGTGTAGCTGATTCAGTTTATATTTGTATTTATGTCACCTTTTTTGGGTCACTGTCTAGCTAATTATGAAATTATCTTGCATGCAAAGATCAACCAGGTGTAGAAACATAAATCTTGCATCATCCTCAGGATGTGAAACACTTCGCTCTCTTTATCTGATACCAATCAATAGTGATTTCAATGCCCTAAAATTTTCAATCTTGCCAGGGCCTGGGCTGAAGATGAGGCAAAGAGAGCAAATGAGCAGGCCAAAGCTCTGGAGGAGGCTAGAGAACGGTGGGAGAAGCATGGGCTCAAAATCGTTGTGGACGAAAACCTCCGCAATGATGAAGTTGCTGGAACCACTTGGGTCAATGTGGGCAAGCAGTCGCTGCTTGAAGAAACCATCGAGAGGGGTGAGAGCCTATTGGATAAACTCAAGTCAATGGCAGTAAGTATCAAGGGGAAGTCTGCTGCAGTTATTGAGAGGATAATTCAGATCATAATGTCCACAGTTTCGGCATTGAAACGACAAGTCTCCGAGGCCTCCCAGCATGCCTCTGTGCTCCAAGGGGTTATTGTAGCCAAGGCAAGTAAATCTGTAGATGATCTGCGAGAACATGCTTCAGAATTCAGATTGAAAGTTGCAGACAGATCGACCAAATCCCTACAGGAGCTTCAGGAGAATGCCTCTGGATTTTATTTGAATTTAAGGGATGGTGCAAAGCGGGCCATGGAAGATTGCAGAGAAGGCATGGAGAAGATAACACAAAGATTCAAGACATAAATGGTACAAAAAAGATGTTCTTCTGCTATCACGTTTTTGTACTCTCGTCAAAGTGAAATAACTGAAGATTTGGATGCCCTTTTTGCGTTCCCATTTTGGGGGTCCATAAAATATTCTCTATGAGATGATAAAAAACCCATCGAGGATCCCTGAATAACAATTGTACTTTGCAGTAAGGAAACGCAACATAGTTGAGTGGATGTCATTTTTCATAAATAAATGATGTCTCCATCTTGATTGAGCAGTTCGATTTTTTGATGCAATAGAACGATTCTCTCCAAATAAACGTAGAGTCTCTTTGTTTGCATGAATATAAGCCTGAAAGTTGGTGAATTATATGCAACCCACTTTGAAGTTTTTAAAAGCGTAGAAGCTCACCGCTTTGAAAGAACTCTAGAATTCTGAAGAAAATTTCGTAAGAAAAAGTTTGTAAGACATTTTTATGTAACTAGACTTTTATTCTATTTGTACACCAGTTTTATCTTAATAATTACATATAATGGAAGTCAGTTATACATAATTAAATAATAAAATCAATTCTTAAAGTGAGTTTTAAACAACCAAAATCTCACGTTTTGAACTACCAAATAGCTCACTTTTATGAACTCTTCTTCGTGTTCTTTTGTCTCCTTTACAAGGATAATATTTCCTGCAATGTCTTAGGGGTATTTTAATTGTGATCATTATCCGATCATGCAGATTTTAAGTTCTACCGCATTTCTGCGGGACAATGTAGTGACAGTGCACTATTAATCACAATCATGGTTATAGCTGTAATGTGAAAGGAGATCTTTTGGACCTCTTATCTGTATGTCTAGAAACACACAAAAACTCAAAAAGAAGAGGTCAGAAGATCTCACTCTCTACCGTGGGCATTGCAACAAATATTACTCTTCACAGTTATAATTAATCACTGTAGGAAAACAACTTGTATAGAAATTATCTCAAGAAATTTTTTGGTTCTAAAAAGAGTCGATACCATTTGCTAAAGCCCTTCGAGCACTCGAGAATAGCCAATAGTGTGGTTTTGTTGTATTGATTTGAAGGAATTAGGGTTTTGAAAGCGGGGCTTATCTTGTGAGGAATCCCTAGAACTCAGACATCCTTTGCAGTTTAGGAGGGAGATCACCGAGGGCACCTTCCAGCGCCTTGCTCACCACTCTTCCTCTGAAGGATTCATCATCGCAAAAGCAAGCATCAACAAGAACAGGGATTAAAAAGAGGCTACAGACCAACAAGAATCTAATCAGGTGAACCCTAGCATGAATCGCTCGGGTAGGCCCCAGGGATCGCCCCGCCACTAAGAAGAGTTTGCAGGGAGCCCGCACAGAAAACCTAGCGGAGCAACGCAGAACCGTGACCGCTCGGGCCCTTAATAAAGGATTGCATGTGACATACTAAACCTCGGCAGCATATAATTTGCAAACATACCCTTGGGTTTCGTCACGTCTATACCATAATATTAAAAAAGAATTCTTATTTTTCTATCAAAATTAAAATTAGGATATATGGCAGCAGGAAAATAAATCTCTCTCCTTATGAAGAGTTACTAAAACAGAATTATTTCTTCGTTAAAATTAAGATTTTTTATTCAAATTTAATATTTTATCATGCATCGCATAAACTTAGAGTTAGTATTACAAAAAGGAGACGTACTAATCTCTTTTGCCTCATTCCATTATTAATAATAACCTTTGGGGTTTTTGGGAGATGGATAATCTTAAAAACTTTATCAGCTTTACCCACGAGCCGGACAGGTAGTCTCGTGATTGTTTCCCATTGATACTTGAAAGTAAAAATATTTTAATTTATCTTGTTAAGATGTGATCTCTCGGGTCTGCGTCCCATGCATGCAACCACAACAAGTAGGGCTAGCAATGAGTCGAGCCGAGACGAGCTTTAGATGGTTCGGACTCGGCTCGGCTCAAAGAAGATGGGCTCTATCTTGAGCTCGAACTCGGTTCGAGCACCAAATTTGGGCTTGAGTTCGGCTCGTCCTGTTTTTGTTAGGTTCGAATTCGGCTTGGCTCGAGTTCGAATCACACAAATTTAGATATATTTTATTTAATTTTAGTCATTTGATGTACAGAATGACGATGTTTTAGTAAATATACTCACTTGACCTAATTTGGAGAAACTAAAAAATATACTAAATATATCAAGTCGGCTAACGAGCTCACGAGTCGAGTCACAGTAAACTTGAGTTCGACTCATTCAACTATTTGAACTTTAAACTAAACTTGAACTTGACTCGTTTAAAATATCGAGGCGAGCCGAACCAAGCCGAACACGAGCGGCTCATTGCCAGCCCTAACGACAAGGTTTGATGCAGCGGCGACGGTGACGGCTATTATCTTGGGGAGTTGTGGGCTTCCCCATGGCCGTCACGTCATGTCGAATTGCTTTAGCAGACGACTGCAGTCGGAATCTGGGAGCTTCCACCCACACTGTCCATGAAAGGGACAAGAAGTTCAACTACAACGTCTCTGTCTAATTCTCTTTCAAGACTACCAATTCTTGTTTAATTACTGATATTTTTTAAATATATCTTCTTTGAGAGATGATTTATGAACTTGCCACTTCTCTTGTCAAAGTCTGTAAAATTGAGCATCTAGATGAAAAATCCTCCTATAGAATCAAAGTGTCTTTTCAAGTGGTATATTAATTGTGCTAGAGGAAGAGAAAGAGAGTCTCTAATGGAGATTAATGATATTTTTGGACTACTAATTAAAACTTGTCGATAAGAAATCTTAATAGAATATTGACAGGTGGCGATGTCAGGAGTATTTTCTTTTATAAGTATTATGAAATAATGATATTATTAAAAAATTAAAAATAATAGTGATAAAGCCACAGATCAACTCTTAAAGAAGTTATATTTACAAAATTCCCATTATTATTTTTACTTCCCTTTGTTATTCGTTATACTCCATCATTTCCTGCATTTTCTGGCATCAACGAAGGGGGGTGTTTCCGCGAGTAATCATGCCAAGTTAGCAAACAAAAGGCTTGGGAGCTTTTCTGCAGCTCGCTATCTGTGACAAGTTGAACACATAAAACCCTAGGCGATAATGGATCTTCGGAAATTTCCCACGAGGGACGTGAGATGGTGGCCCAGGCCCATGCGAGGACATCCTTAAAACATCACTTGGGCCACTCCGGGGCCCATTTAGCTTGGCCCACTTTCCCACGCTTCCTTCAAAAGGTTCCCACTTCCCAAGGCTCTAGTTTTTCCCCTCTCAATTGTTGTTGTCAGAAAAAAAGGAACAAGGTAAAGATAGCTGCGGGTCAGATATGATGTGGATGGTATTACTGTTCGTTACCTTACTCATTAAGCAAATCTTGCATTTATTTATTATTCATTAATTATTAGAAAGTGCTCTATCTGAGATCAGTTTTTAATATCTAATAGAAACAATTACCGATAGATTATTAGACAGTTAACGGTTAAAGCGAGAATCTATGTAATTCAAATTTGAAGTACAAATTAGTCTACAAATTTCTTCGTTTAAAGTCAAGTCTGAATTTAATAGAAAATAAATATTCCTTGGGAGAGATTAAAACGTACTTAAATTTAAACTTGTATCGTGTTGTAGAAATATAAGATAAAATAACAAATTTAAACTTGTGCCATCACGTAGAAATTTAAGATAAAATAACAGTCTATCTATGTACCATATAAAATATATTTGACAATTATTATGAGAGTTCGAAAAAAAGGAACGAACCATTACTTTTATGCATTAAGAATCCAGTTTGAAAACCTTACCGTGTCGGTTAGTTTGTCCATTGCAAAAACACTGTCCAAATCCACTCAATTTGAGAATCTATGTAATCCAAATTTGAAGTACAAGTTAATCTACATATTTCTTTGTTTAAAGACAAGTCCAAATTAAAAATATACCTTGAGAGAGATTAAAACTTAAATTTAAACTTGTGTCATCACGTAGAAATATAAGATCAAAATATCAGTCAATCTAATGCTATGTAAAATATAGTTATCACGGAAGTTAAAAAAAAATCATGCAATAAGAATCTAGTTAAAACATATTTAAATTTAAACTTTTGTCATCATGTATAAATATAAGAACAAAACAACAGTCTGTCTAATCGAATAACTTTGATTATGACTTGCCATTTTTTTTTAATGAGTAGACTAATGGTAACAGAAAGGAGGATTCTTAATTAAAGTCCCAGATTCGAAACTCGACATTCTGTCGGATTAAGCGTGAGGAAGAGAAAAGACACCCGCGAGAGGCATCTTGTAGGGTTCGAATCTTGGGTCTCCCGCCAATGACGGAGAACGTGTCTGTTGAGCCACAAATTGACTTTTGAAAAACCCATCAAATTGATCCGATGGTCCCAGCTTTCTCACTTTCTTTCCTTCGGTTGCTAGGGAATCTGGGGCTCTTAAGCTAAGTGGGTAAGAGTAGTGCTTGGACCATCGGTATCTATACTGTCTTATAAAAAATAATAATACTCTGATCCCTCAATTTTTTGATACTCATATCTACGATGGAAGATTGGAAGAAATAGAAATAATAAAAAGAATTGCTGATCACTTCTCTCAAGTGATCAAAGGCAGCTGTTAGAGTAAGTATTGCTTGAATGGGTAAATGATAGAGGTTGGGTGAACAACTGGAAATATCACATCACCAGCCCAGCAAAAAAAGGTAGCCGTGGACCGGCCGGTTTGACTTGAAGTTGGCAGCCATCTCCTCGTGGGGGTTTGGTCTGGTTTTTCTTCCCCGACTTAATTTAATCATCATTCACCACCGGTCTAATCTGGGTTCCGTCTCTTCTCTTATCTCTCTCACTCATGTAGGGTGAAACTTGGGGTGGTTATTGCTCTCACAAGATTCTTCTCTTCTTTCTATTCCTCTTCCTGCCCAGTTTTACTCCCTCCCAGTTGCAAAAAGAAGGTACTTTTAGGCCTCCAAATCCACCAGCAAGTTCAAAATTGTGTCTCCAAGCCCCCCATGGGGGGAGCTTCTTTCCTTGTTCTTAACTCTTCCACTTGTTCCTATTTAAAGAGAAAGGTGGTTCCTTTCTGATGGGCAGAAGGCTAGAAGCTTTCCTGGGCTACTTCTGAGGATTGCTTCCTCAAGGTGTGGCGGGGTTTGGAGCACGCTCCCACCCATATCCGATCCATTGATGCCATCATCGAGAGCTTAGAACGCCCACCGTCCTCCCCTGAGGACCATGTTCTGCAGGAAGAACTTTAGATTTGCCTTCGCATGCTCGAGGCATCGCCTTCTTCACGGCGGAGAAGAGCCTCCCCATTAGGAGGAGCCGCCCCACCCCCTCTTTGGAGCGCGCTTTGGTGTTCATTTCTGGCTGGAAACTCGCAAATGGGTTATCTTTCCTTTCCGTTCCAAAATCTTTCCTTTAGGCGGATGCTGTGGTGATCGATTTGTGTCTCTACAACTGTGTTGAATTGCACAGTTGTAGAGATTGTTCGCTCTTTTTTTTTCACCCTTTCAACTCTTCCTATAGGATCTTTCGCCTCAATCTTCCTTCATAGGATATCCTGCGAGGTTCCGCTTTAAAGCAAGCATCTTTCTGTAGAATATTCATAATTACTTCTTGCAACAATTAGGCAAGCTTCTGATACTGATACTCTTTGGTGTCTCCCTCTTCGATGTGTCTTTTTCGGCATCGTTGTCTTCCTGTGTTTGCAATTTCAATCCAGAGAATCTTACTTAATCCTGAAATGTTGTGCTTGTGAATCCAGGGAATGTTTCTGCTTCTAAAGATCTCATACTTAATCCTGAAATGTTGTGCTCATGAATCCAATGAATGTTTTTGCTTCTAAAGATCAGTAACCTGTGGGAATCTTTGCCCAATAGATCTGTCTGAGGAACCTTTTCTCTACAAACCATCATAGTCTTGTTTTTGTCGGGTCGATCGTTCCTTCCCTTTGCGATGCTCGGCTTGTAGCCTCCCTCAAATGTCACTTTCTTGTTGTGTTCCACTCATTGAGTGTGTTTACTGCTTGGCTTGTGCCCGCTGGGCTTGGAAGCGGTGTCTTCACACTGCAGGCCATGACAGTGAGACATGGGGTCTGGCGTCTGCTGTTGAGTTTGAGCCCATTCCTCGCCTCTGCCGTCTGATTCTGGCTGTGTATGAGGATGACCTGGAACACCCACTATGGGCCCCACCTGGTGGGTATGGCATAAACACGCGGTGTGTCATTCTAAGAAAGACCTATGAGGAAACAAAAGGCCAAGCTCCGCCATACCTCATCTACGTCGATCATGAGAATGCTGATATAGTCCTTGCAATCAGGGGCCTTAACATGGCTAAAGAGAGTGACTATGCATTACTCTTGGATAATCGGCTCGGGAAGAAGAAAATTGACGGTGGTTATGTTCACAATGGGCTACTGAAGGCAGCTGCTTCGATTCTGGATGCGGAATGTGAACTTTTGAGGGGATTGTTGAATGAACATCCAACTTATACTTTGACTTTTGCTGGTCATTCGTTGGGTTCTGGTGTTGCTGCAATGTTGGCCATGCTGGTGGTACAGAATAGAGAAAGATTGAGCAATGTGGAGAGAAAAAGGGTCCGGTGTTATGCAATGGCTCCTGCAAGATGTATGTCACTTAATTTGGCAGTAAGATATGCGGATGTCATCAACTCGGTTGTGCTGCAGGCAAGTTTATGCATTTTGTTTATCTTTATCTTCTATTTTGAAATTAAATTGAGACTGAACTCTAATGATCAAATCGTCTATGTACTTATATCTCCATGGGAAACGTATATGTTCCAAAAATCAACTGCTTTAAGTTAGCTATCTTCTTGGCTTTTGGTGAGCTCTTATTTTGGGGAACTTGATCATGGATACCTGCTTAAATGCTCAGTTGGACTAACTTGGAAGAGGAAAATCTTGCCACATACCCCCTTGAATAGATATAAGGTGGGGGCATTTCTCATGACATTTGTCATCCTGCTTTCTGAATATCCTATTTGAGCAACTTATCAACAAGGTAATCAATTGTGACGAGGATGAAAATGAGGGAGTGTCTTGTTGGCATCTATTAAATTATGACAATTTTTTGGAAGTGAATAATACCACAAATTCATTGAAGAAAAAAGGAACCTATAAGTACAATATGATTGAGCCCACAAAAAATCCCTCTATAGAAAGTGTCCACACCAAGATGATGTATACTCTAACTCACCCACCCAGTAAACTGAGGAAGATGAGTGGAGTTCATTTTCATTACATGGAAGCCTAGCTTACACATGCCCCCTGTCACATATGAAGGAATCTATTAGTATAGTATGATTGAGCTCACAATAATCCCTCTATCCAAAGTATCCACACCAACATCTCCCCCGAAGGAAACAGTAAACACCAAGGTGAGTGGAGCTCATTTCTGTTACATAGAATGACCAAACTATTTGATTTCTGTTAAGGGCCCATTGTCTACTCCAACAATGCAAACGCCTATCCACACTGCTCAATATGTGGTGCACACAATTAAGCTTATCAAAAATATGATGCCACTGCTCTTGCAAAAATGAGCAGTTAATGAAAAAGTAGTCCATGCTCTCACCTTCTTCACCAAAAAGGCATCATACTAAATTGATGTCTTGCAAAAATTGCACTGGCTGATCATTAGTAGGTAGCTTCCCATGTGCAATTCTCTGAACAAGGATCTTCACCTTCAAAGAATTGTTGGAACATCACAATTGCTTGGCCAAAGCAAAATGAGCCCCCATCCTATATGCAAGCGTAAGCAGATGTATAGTGAGCTTTCCATTGCTTTTCAACATCTAGATCTATGAATCCTTTTTTCAGGAATAGTGTGCTGCCAAAGTGTGATAAAATAATGAGGGTTATGAACAATACAAGATAGCAAAACATGAAGCAAAAAAGAGAATGGTATAAAAGATTGTCAAAGTGCGATAATAATGAGACTTATGAACAATACAAGATAGCAAAAACTGAAGTAAAAAAGACCGTTTGTCGAGCAAGAGCTTAGACCTTTGAAAAGATGTATGAGAAACTTGGAACCAAGGAAGGGAAAAAAGATATTTATAGATTGACAAGGATGAGAGAGAGAAGATGTCGGGATCTTAACCAAGTTAGGTGCGTCAAGGATAGGGAAGGAAATGTTTTGGTGAAAGATGTCGGGAATACATAGGTATATTTAGGCCCCAAAATAGGAAGTCCTAAAATCCCCAAATGACCATGCTACTCCTATGCCCCTAGAAAAGAAGAAAAGTGCAGGAAAAATACAGAAAAAAAGGAAAAAGCTACATGGGCCCAAAGATCCTAGAATAAAAGAGCAAATGCATCAAATGGGCCTATCACAAGTCTGAAGGCCCTAAAATAAAAAAGCATATACATCAATAGGCATCTCCCAAACACAACACTGCTCACTCTGCTGCTGACGTCTGGTGGCGGCGGTAAATATGCACTAGATCGAAACGGACTCGCACTCACCGTAAGCTATCCTGGGCTTAACTGAGCCAGGGTTGGAAACCTGTGTATACCTGTTATATTTTGTTAATATATGCATACTTGTGTTAGATATTTAATAATAAATATCATATTTAAGGAGCTTTTTGTAAGCTTAAAGTTACCGAGGTCCAGGCCAAAAGGCCCCTTTTTTATATTAGAACATTTATATTCATATGTTTAATATTTTAGGATGAGTAATATAAATTAGGAATAATTTCATATTAACCACTCTTTTTTTTTAGAAGGTGATCATATTAACCACTCTTGTATGGTAACTTTTGAAAAGTACAACACTTACATACATATTATCCTACATGCTCTTACAAAATAATATATCTGTCAAATATGTCATTTCAATGGCAATATGTGAAATGGTTATACGACATCACTGTGGCAATTTTCAAAGTTTATACATATTAGGAGGGTGTGTAGGATAATATGCAAGTAAGCATGACATTTTTCAAATCTAACATGCAAGTGGTTAGTATGACATTATCCCTATAAATTATCCTAAAATGGGCTGCTGGGACTGGCATGGTTTGGGCTCATAGGGAGCAGGAGAGGACCTGGGCTACCTGGCTCATTGACACCCTTGAGATCACGTACTATATGTGTCAAGGACTCGAGATAAGCAAGGAATTTATCATCGCATCCACAATAGAATTTATATATCAACTTCATGCACAAAAGTGCTCCACAAAAGTAACAAAATGGTAGTGACATTCCTGCTTTGAATCCTAACCTGCAGCCTTGTAACAAATAACCTTTTCCCTTGATTTAGAGCCAGTTTGTATAATATAGAAAATTCCTTTTAATTTTCTACGACTATCTCCATCCAAGTTTCTTGTGTCCCCGGATTCCTTCCTCATTTGTAGGTGGCCTATTGTGATTGATCATGGATCCAATCTGCATTTAAGATAACTATCTTTAATGGTTGATCCTATGTGTGTTTGCCATTGGTGCCAAAAGTGTGTTTTCTCCTGGTTTCTTATCTCTAAAATTCCATCTCTATAAGGGTTGTACTACTGATTCAACTCAACATCCTGCAATGTCATCCTCAACTTGTTTTTGTATGCTTTACCGTTTAACATGCTGATATTACTGCTTTTGTCTCAGTCTTCTAAAAGTAAGCAACAGACTGCAGTCTTGCGTAAAAGCTCAAGTTAATGTGTGATCATTTTTCTTGTACAAATGAATAATAAAATAACTATGAATTTTAAGTTCGACCCTTGGTTGTGAACAAAATTATCTCAGATTCAATTAGATGGATATTGGTTATTGTGTTAGGGTGCGGCCATTTCAGCTAATTCAAGAAAACCATTTTGGTATCATTTTTCTTCATGGGTGAACATTTTATGTTATTCCCATAGAAAAAGAAGAGTGTTTGAAAATTGGTTCTATTCTCAATGTCTATCCTTCAAGTGCAGCTTTACTATTTTTGTTATGTATCTAATGTCATATAGCTTTTCATAATTTTGTGTAATTAACTAATGCTTATCGTTTTAATTACTGTGGATTTAGTCGACAATGAGTGCTACCTGTGGTTTGAGTTCTGATGTTGCTTATTCTGTCTCAGGACGATTTCCTACCAAGGACAGCTACTCCTTTGGAAGACATTTTCAAGTCACTCTTTTGGTCTATAGCCCCTCCCCTCTCTCCTCAGAGTTCCTTTACACTCTCTCCCTCTCTCTCGCGCTCTCTCTTTCTCTCTCTCTATTATCACATCTAATTTCAAATGAACCTGTGATAATGATGATTTGTTTTCCACACCTGAACAATGTATTTCTCAAAGAGCTCTACCATTGCTGTTATTGCTATGCCATGGTTATTGTTAGAATAGTCCCACATCGGAAAGGGATAGAAATAATCAAATACTTAAATAGATGGTGCCTACTCCACTTAGTGCCTTAAGGTTTTGAGTTGGATGGCCCAATAACTTCAACATGGTATCAGAGCCCATGGTTACGAATCGGGGCACGCACTCTGTCTTTGTAATCCACATGACAGAGCCTAAAATCAGCCTGCATGTGAGGGGGCGTGTTAGAATAGTCCCACATCGGAAAGGGACAAAAATAATCAAATACTTAAATAGATGGTGCCTACTCGACTCAATGTCTTAAGGTTTTGAGTTAGATGGTCCAATAACTTCAATAGTTATTTATCAAGAATCACATTCCCTTGGTTATATTGTGTTTTCCAAGCTTTTTTATTGTGAACATTGGATAGTTCTTCAAATGTTTCATTGTCGTTCTCTTCATGGCTTGTGTATTGGTTAGGTGAATATAAACTCGGCGGGCAAATTAGATTCTTTGGATAGGTTCCCTGTGTGTGTGGGACACCGGAAGGGAGGGATATATGAAATTTTGGTCAAAGTAACGTGATTTCTTGGAGAGGTTGAGAGCATGCGAATCACTGGCCACTACCACCGCAGCCTAAGAATGCCTTTTCTCGAGGATGAGCTCTTTATTTCTGAGCGGGTGAGAGTTTTTCTGTTACATTTACTTTTCTGAGGGGTAATGCTTCTAATTGGGCATATGACGCCAGGCACAGCAGGTGGCTTGAACAATTTATGCATTTAATATGTGCATCTCCTTTGATTAGCACAATCTGGGACCTTTATTTTTAGGGCAGAAAACAAGATGTTTTTGTATATCATGATGACTAATTCAATTCAGAATATCGTATTTTTTTAATGATTGTGCATTGAGAAGCTTTGTTTTCACTGCTAGGCATTAATTCAAGATTGCTGTTGTTAGTTTTTCCACAGTTGTTTTAAAAAAGGATGTATATGCAAAAATGCACCAAAAAACCTTGCATCTAGTTTGGAAATAAAATGAAATCATTTTACAGCTCAGATCTTGGAATATGAATTTTTAGGTAATTTCTTGTTTGTGCAGTTTGCCATGCATCCTCTGCCTGAGATGCATGAGAGATACATGCATTCCAGAGGAGATCATGTTCAGGGATCCACGGCGGCTCTATGCACCAGGTCGTCTGTATCACATTATTGAAAGAAAGCCTTTCAGGTAATTTTGAACTGGCTCCTTCTACATTTTTATCATCTGATGTGACTGCTAACAGCTTACTCTGATTGAAAGTGCATATCAATTCAGTAAGAGGTGCTGGTCGACGTTGTTGTCTGAGATAATATGCATTGGTTGCATAGGTGGAGCCTTGTCAAATATGCTATCACTGGGTTGCTGCTTAGATGTTAATTCCAGTCACTTTAGGCAAACCACTTGCTGCCAAAATGTGCATTCTACCATGCAGAGCTCAGACCTATATAATGTAGTTGTCAATAGATAGATAGCTACTTCTTAATGTTTTAACCTTTTCCCATAGTCTTTTGCTTCTTTCAGGCAATTTTTTATAGAATACAATTGAAAAAGTATTACATATTTAAGATTTTTTTTTTTGAAGGTTATTATTCCCAACTCTTAAAAGTGCAGGTCCTCCCACACCTCGTCAACTAATACAGCTAGGTTAACAATATATGACAAACGGGTCGTTGGATATCAGGTTGGCAGCTAGCCGAAAAATGTTGCCCCAAGTCTGCTAGGATTTGCATCAGAAAATTATAGCAAACCAGATTGGTGGATGAGGTTTTTTTTTTTTTGGAGAATAACGTGGATTGTACCACCAATTTTATTAAATAAATAGAGGAAGTACAATCAAAGGATAGGAGAGGTTCCTATCCTAAAGAAGAAACATCAAAATGAACTACAAGCTGAAATTTTGTAATGACCTTAGCCCAGGAATCAGCAGACAGCCCTAGATATCACGAGACCAGTTATACAAGAAAGATAATGTCATAAGAGAAATGTTCTCATTATAAAGTTCACTTCTGCAGAAGATCACATCATTCCTTTCTCGCCATATGCTCCAACAAACTGCATGAGGAAGAATTACGAAAATGTCTTTAAGCTGCTTTTGATGAGTGCATCTCTGCAACCTTTTGCAAAATCTCTGCATATCCGTAAGACCGTAATCGATCTAATTGTTGGTTTGAAGTGCAGAAGACTACCGAATGTATTCCAAACTGATCGACTCACCAGGCACATAACCAATAAGTGATCCACATCGTCATTTTCATTACCACATAAGGAATACAGTATCTTCATCTGGACACGGTTCCTGTACATTTGGGTAATGATTCTTTTCTCATACAGCAGCCACATGAAAGCCTTCACCTTAAGGGGAGATTTCACCTTCCACACCTCATTATACTTGGAGTAATTTGGGAGATCACCTTCAAGCAGTCAGTAACATGATTTGACAGAAAATTTCCCATTATTCACTCCCCAAAAAAATTGATCTGATTGATTAATGTCAATTGATATTGGATATGGCATACTCAAGAATGAACCATACTCCCCATTTTCTTCATCCTTCAAGTTTCGGCATAACCGAACACACCAATGAATTTCTCCACCCTCGAGTATAACAATCATTCACTGTACGCCATTTCTCAACTGCCAAGGCATATATCTTTGGAAACTTTTCCTTGAATGTAGTATCTCCCTTCAATCTATCTTTCCAAAATAAAATATGCTGGCCATTCTCCACGTTGTAAACAATGTGTTTCTTAGAATGCCTTGCTGTCTTGATAATGTCTCCCCACACTGGAGAGATTTTGGAAATATTGATCGTGCTCAAATAAAACCTTTGATAAAGGTGATAATGTTTTGAGTTGACGACTTGTTTCCACAAGCTAGCATCAGCATCTAGCAGCTCCCATAACCATTTACCCAGCAATGCTAAATTCCAAATTTTAAGTTTCTTCACTCCCATACCTTTTTTATTTGGGTGTACATACCTTACTCCACTTCACCAAAGGTATTCCTTTATTCCTTCCATCGGAACCTCCCCATAGAAATGATCTTCTAATCTGGTCTATTCGCTTGCATACAGCCGTGGGAAGCAAGAAAACAGACAGATAATGCATGGGAATGCTAGTAATTACTGAGATCAGCAGGGTGATTCTTCCTCCTACAGAAAGATGCTTTGCCTTCCATGTTGCCAATCTCTTTTGAATTTTCTGTATTATAGGCTCCCAATCTGTGGCCCTGAGCTTCCTATCATGCAGTGGTAACCCCAAATATGTGATGGGAAGCTCCCCAACACAGCAGCCAGAAGTACAGGCTACCTGATTGCTGAGCTCTTCAGTCATGTTAATCCCAATGATAGAGCTCTTCTTGCAGTTTATTTTGAGGCTAGAACAAGCTTCAAAACTTCTCAGAATGAAGGATATATTCTGCACTTTTATCCATTCTCTCACAAAAAAACATAATTGTTTCATCGGCAGACTGTAAATGTGAAAGTCCCAAGAGACCTCTATATATTTGAACATCTTCAATCCATCCCTTCCTTTCAGCTATACTGCACATTCTGCTTAAAATATTTGCAACAATGACAAAACATAAAGGTGCTAATGGGTCTCCCCTGTCGGAGTTCTCTAGTACCAGAGAGATAACCAAACACACTGCCATTGATTATAATAGAGAATCTGGCTGTGGTCACACACTTCTTTAGTACACTAGTCCACTGTGCTGGAAAATGTTAAGTCTCCAAAACACCCCATAAACATTTCCAATAAACTCTGTCATAAGCTTTATTAAAATCCAATTTACAAACAACTCCTTCGGTGCCCCTTTTCCTTAGAGAAGTCAAAACTTCATGAGCCAACAGAAAATTGTCTTTCAGTTTTCTGCCCCATATGAATACTGATTGATTTACCTGTACAATTTTGCTGAGAAGACTGCTTAGTCTTGAGGCAAGTATCCGAGCAATAATCTTGTATGATCCCATTGAGGCTGACAGGTCTTAATCCTTGAGTTCTAATGCATTCTCCTTCTTAGGAAGTAACACCAGAAAAGTGTGATGTAGGCTTTCACAGACGCACTCCTTTGCTGCTTGTACAACCATCTGCCTTAACAATATCCCAGAAACACTGGTAAAAACTAGAGTAATGCTTGCTGCAGTGCCCCGCTAACTACAATAGGGGCATTGCTGTGGGTAAACCAAAAAAAAAAAGGAAAATTTTGATTTTTTTTAGGTCGGGCCTGACGTCCCCTATCCGTCCGTACAGTGCAATGCCCGATCGAATGATCCAAAAAATCTGAAAATAAAAAACTGAACCACGGGCATTGCAGCAAGCATTACTTTGCCACCACCTAACCCAAACACTGCAGTTTTAACCTCTTCCTCTGACACTTTGAATTAGTAGCTCTTGTTCTTCAACTGTCAAATGTACTATCCCAGGATTGATGGATGAGGCTTGGTGTTGATGTTAATGATCCTTAACTCCAGTTGCCCAACTGGATCGCCTGAGATGATAGCTTTCATGCATTGACAACATCAAAATGTACACAGGTTGTCAAGCAAAATATACACAGGTTTTTCATTTACAGCATGTGTGCCAAAAAGAAATTAACTGTTCTGTGTGGTGGTGGGGATCTGAAGGACAATTTGACCACTAGATCCATTGCATTATCTTTGGAAGACCGTGGTCCCTATTACGATCTGCCTGAGCATCTGGTAGAACTTTCATATGAAGACAAGACAATCAGGATATGCACTATAAACATTTACTATATGATATAGAGTTCATCTCCATCTAATTTATGAGAGGTCGATAGCTTTTGGAACATTAATGTGATGCTGAGGATTGTCTTTGGATGCAGGTGTGGAAGATTTCCACCAATTGTCCGCACAGCAGTCCCTGTGGATGGCAGGTTTGAGCACATTGTCCTTTCTTGCAATGCTACCTCAGACCATGCCATTGTTTGGATAGAGAGAGAGGCGCAAAGGGCTTTAGAAGTACGTCTTGAACCTTTATGTGCTTGTTTTCATCGAAGTATTTGTGGCATTCAGTCTTACAAATATGAAAAAAATTATGTAGTCTGCTTGACAAATAATATCCAGCTTTCAATTGATTTCTTACTCAGCAAAAGAATTAAAAGACAAAGTTTGGAACCTTTTGGAAGAGAGATAAGCATTGATATGAACTTCATGTTTTATTTTTGGTTTGATCAATGATTTGGTACTTCTGCATATGAACTTGAAAAATATTTCTCTTGTACCATTCAGTTCTGCCCACCTAATAGTGAGTATACAACTGAAAACAGTATAATTCCAATTACTATGTGAATCGTCATGGTCTACCACTTTTTCACGAACAAGCATGATACATTACAAAGTCTTCTTGCAAGTAATACTAATTTTCCAGCTGCGAAGGCCTTGTTTGATTGAGTGTACCTTTTATCACTTTGATGGCTAAATTCTATTAAAAGATGATCTTTGATTGAATTCCAATTCACTATCTCTTCCTGGTGTTCTCTTGATGTGCTTGGCTCCTCACCTCATTGAGCTACTACTTTAGATTTCAACAATCTGCATGTATGAAAACTGTACTTGTTTTTGGGGATGTATCCATGCTACCCTAAGTACCATCATTGAGAACATCAGTGTCTTCCTGTCATCGATGAAATTATACACCAGTCACCTACACAATTTTGAACAGTTTCTTTTTCTAATGGGAGATAACATACGTCTTAGCTCAGCTCATGTTAGATAAGGAGAAGGTCATGGAGATCCCTGCGAAGCAACGTATGGAGCGGCAGGAGACTGTTGCACGGGAGCACAGTGAAGAGTACAGAGCTGCTCTCCGCCGAGCTGTAAGCCTGGCCATCCCACACGCGTTCTCTCCTTCAGTATATGGCACGTTCGATGAGAGTTCCACCACAGGAGATATTTCTCCAGCCTCAAGGCAATCCAGGGAGAGGGAGAGTTGGGACGAGTTGATTCGTCGGATATTTGAGATAGATGAGACCGGACAGATGGTGCTTCGAAGATCGACAGTACGTCATCCATCATGAATAATTTCTCCGGAGCCCATGGGCCCTTATTCAGCCCTTAACTGGCTTAAATTATATTGTACATACATGTTGATCTGCATCCATCTGTTGCTGTTGCTGCCCATATTTTTATATTCATCATCGATTTTTTTTTTCGTTGTTACATCAAATTAGGCTATACATTTGTTCCATTGCTTTCTCAACCCTCTCCTATGGTGGTTGGATATATAAATTGAACGGCTTATTAGGTCACGCTATTGCACAAAAAATTACAAGTCTGAATTGAACTGACGTGTGCAAATTAAAGTTGAGGCCCTCCCACATTCCCTACAATAGGTTATTGATTCAGACATGTTCCAGCCGTAAATATTACCATATCTATTGCATCCAACTTATCACTTCATCTACGCATATTCTCTGATTGAATTTTGTGGCAAACCGACGTTCCTTAAAATGCCGAAGTTGCATACTCGTCGGGCTAAGAGAAATATTGTGACTCGTGACACGACCAAGCATGCCGCTCAGGCCAAATATTGAATGCATCAATAGATTGATCAAATTGAACAAGCAAAGTATCAGAGGATGCACTAGGTGTTAACCATACTCAACTAGGAAGTGTGCAAAAATGCTCACTCAATGACAATATAGAAGTAAAGAAAATAAAAGACAAAAAAGAAGAGTGCTAATAAAAAGTTAAAGTTAAAAATAAATAAATAAATAATAAATAAAATTTAGATAATCTATCTTAGTAGGGGTTAACCCGTCTAATCTTTATAACACCTCAAATCTCATGTTAGGTTATGTGCAGTTTCGCAAGCCTCTGGGATAATTCAACTGCTGTGCTGCAACCTCCAGCTCGTAATGCTACGTAATTGTGATTATTCTCATTTTGTAGCTCTGGATTTTAAAACATAGTCAACACTAAGGACGCAAGACGATCTCCACTTATAGCCAGACAAATTTACAATCACTACAGTTACACCATGTATAATTGTATCATATGCTACCTGTTATCAATCATGAGTACCCACTCCAATGGATTTGGAGCACAGTAGAATGATGAACTAGGGTGCACCCTCTCCAATGGATTTGGGGCACAGTAGAATGATGAACTAGGGTGCACCCTCTCCAATGGATTTGGGGCACAGTAGAATGATGAACTAGGGTGTACCCTCTCCAATGGATTTGGGGCACAGGCGAATGATGAACTAGGGTAGCCGGCGCGCTCTCCAAGTAAACAAAAGCATTCTTCTTTTGCCTTGTACCTGCGCATGGCTAGTCCTATGAAGAGAGCGTCAGTCAGCTACCCACTAAGAGCACATACACAAAAAGGAAAACCCAGTTGGGAGGCAGTCCTTTCGGTACGATCGTTGTCACCAGTTCCTTAAAAATTAAACTAGATCTCCGAAGTGAAGATAAGCCACTGTGCCAAATCGGGATCCAGAGACCTTTAACTTGATTTATAATGGCACTTGCTATAGAGGCACGAGCACAACGGTGGCCTCTCATATGAAGGGTAAGGCTGACTCCAAATTATCGAATTCTCAGAAACCTTACTTAGCTCAGACGAGGCTATCGGCATGCTTCTTCCGATTACAAATTAAGCATGTCAAGGCCTCATCTTTACATCATAAGATTGATATCAAATCATACCGCCCTGCACAAGAAATCAGAAATGACAATATTCTGGAAATTGACACCTTTCATATGAAAATTTCTTTACAGAGAGGGGGAACCCCCGGAAGTTTGCATTAAATAATATTGCTGCACTTCCAATGAAGATGCACAATAATCTAGGGAATAAGATATTGCTTGTTGTAGACCAAAGTTATGTTAACCTCTCCTTCCAATTTCTTCTACACCTGAACATCTAAAACTGCTTCACCTGCCAACAGAAAATGCTGGATAAATGTTAAGAGAAATATCTCAATAAAAGAGAGCAAACTTGCCACAAATGGATCGACAATGACAAGGAAAGAAATGTTGCAAGTCATACGATAATGAGATCTGAGGGATCATCTTATCATAACATTCTGATGACCTGAATAAAAAAAAATGTTCGAGATGCACCACCCAAAGATCAAGTCTAAATCCAGAGACTAGATCATCAGATAAAGACCAAGGTGATGACGGAATACACCTGCTCCTTGTACAAGGAACACAGGAGAATGATATGCTTCTGGTGAAAAACGAAAGTTTCATCAGATGCAAGGAAATGCAAAAAATAGATAGGTAATCTGAGTGGAGGGAACCTTGTGCACTGGGTACGACCATTTTTTTTAAGCAGGTAATCTGAGACATAAAGCCAAAGATGTATGGGACTTATCTGGGCTGTTCACTGACATGTCTTTAGCATTCGCTTCTTAGGAAACTGGCAAAGCCAAAACTCTAGTTCTTCCGATCTCTCTATTTTTCATTCTTCCGTGAGCCTATTTAACCCATTACTCTCTCGCTTCTTAGGAAACCGGCAAAGCCAAAACTCTAGTTCTTCCGATGTCTCCATTTTTCATTCTTTCATGAGACGCAACCTATTTAACCCATTACTCTATCTCCAATTTTATTTTGATTTATGTTCTTCATAATCACTCTGGAGAAGTTGCACAAACTATATACATATATATTATGCATGTGATGCAGACATTCACCTAACTGGTTGAGCATATAATTTGGATGCTAGCTTTACCGCTTATACAACCACATCCTAATCTCATTATACATTGAGTTAGCCTTGAAGAGGTATCTAGCTAGAAGGACATACCAATTTGCTTGAGTATTTGCAGACTTAGGTGATAACACAACCCTATTCTTTAAAGGTAATTTTTTGAGAGTGGATGGTACCACAATTCATTAAATGAAGAAAAGCACGTACAAGTATAAAAAGAATAGAAACCTCCAAAAGAATCCTCCTATACAACAGACACCCAGAAGGTGTGCAAGTCACAAGCATCTCAAAGAACAAAAAAGGAGGATTTACAAGTCTACTTGCTGCACGGAATAGCAGCTCACTCCTGCACAACAAAGGAGGATTCTTTAAAGGTAATTACTCAGACTGGATTTAAAAGTGAAAAGAGGAAAAAATGCTAAAATTATTGAAGATTCAAGGTTTGTACAACCATTTTTGAGAAAAATATGGATTGTACCACCAATTTTATTTATAAAAAGAGGAAGTACAATGCACAACCGGACAGGAGAGATTCCTATCCCATCAAAACCAAAACATAAATAAAATTACAAAGGCACTATCTATTTAAATGCCTTTTTCCAATTGTCAACAGAGAAGCCTAGAATATGTCTAGACCAATTATATAAAAAAGACAAACTCCTAATAGCAATATTTTCCACATAGACTTTACTTCCTCTGAAAATTGCATCATTTACCTCTTTCCAAATGCTCATGCAGATTGCATGAGGGATCATCCCAAAAAATCTTCTATGCATCCTCTGTTTATGCTTAGACCTCAGGTGTTTGAAGAAAGACCACATCTCCACCGCTGATTTGAACTTTGGTTGAAATTGTAATAGCTCCCCGAAATGTTTAGACAAACATTGAACTGTCTAAACCAAGGGCCTACAATTGGCAGCAACTGCAGTGGCTGAAACGCAAAACAAGATCCTCCAGACCCCAAATCCGGTAGACCCGTGTGACCTCTTGCACCATGCAAGGGCAAAATGACCGAGGGGCCTACAATTGGCAGCTACTGCAGTGGCTGAAACACAGAACAAGATCCTCTGGACCCCAAATCCGGTAGACCCCTATGTGCCCTCAAACACCGTATAAGGCAAAACCGTCAAGTATTTATTTACTCTTGTCTTGTCTTGGTAAATTGTCATTTTGCCCCCACAAGATATGAGAGGACACATCATATCAGATTCGATGCGACCGAGAGGGCACCTGAAACACTAGACTAGAGCCAGTCACCTATCCGACCACCAAAGGAAAACTGCCAAAATCATGATGACAGATGGCAGTGACCTTGATTCCTTAAGCTGCCAACTGACATAGCTTCTTTCCCTCTTACTTGTGTACATGTCAGCATCAACAGAAACGGACATGTAAATAGTTGGGATAAAAGAGTTTGAGCAGTTTTGCATAGACAAGGTAAGCCGATTCGATGTGACTCATGTGACTGGTGCCAACTCGTGCGATATGCTGCAATCCAGCTCGAGCATACTTGATGCTAGTTGATGTGACTTATATCTTATTAAATAGACTTTTTTCTAATTTGATAAGTAATTAGACTTTTTCTCCAATTTAATAGGTAATTTACACTTTTATATTGATTAATAGGTTAGGTTTCTCCTATATTTGACTTTAAGTCGTTGTCATTAATAAACCAATAGAGTTAAAAGTTTATTTATGCCATTAATTATTTGTAAAATTAAAGAATTTGAAGAAAAAACCAGAAATAAACCTGAATCAGCCTGACTCGTGTGACTTGTGCGAGTTGGACCATGTCGGCGCTAGACGGATTGGTACCGTATTGTATCTGGGAAAATACAATCCGGTACAGATCAACGATATGGAAACCTTGTACACAAGTACATGTTATGGAATTATATCCACTATGGAATAAAATAGGCAATCAAGAGCCACCCCCTATGGGGCTCCCGATTGCATAGACAAGGTAGAAGGCACACTCTGCGCTGCAGCTGAGGTCTGCACTCGATTTGGGTAGTAACAAAGTTGAGGGAGGGGTGGCACCAAGAACATAGTGAATTTGATGAAGGAAAGCACCTCACCACTATGTTACACCGGTACATGTTATGGGATCATATCCACTGGGATAAAATAGGCAATCGGGAGCCCTTTATTGGGCCACCCTCATATAGGCGGTCCACTTGCTTGCATAACCACAAGGTGCATGGTGAGATGGATAGATGCTGGGACTCGGGTGAGAGAATGAGAAGAATCCAAAGTTGGAGCCCTTCATTGGACCGCCATCATACAGGGTGACATCTTGCAGGAATAAAATAGGCAATCGGGAGCCCTTTATTGGGCCACCTTCGTATAGGCAGTCCACTTGCTTGCATAACCACAAGGTGCATGGTCAGATGGATAGATGCTGGGACTCGGGTGAGAGAATGAGAAGAATCCAAAGTTGGAGCCCTTCATTGGACCACCATCATACGGGGTGACATCTTGCAGGAATAACCACAAGGAGAGAGAGTGATGGGAGATGGACAGACAGACCAGGCAGCAGCCACAAGGTGCATGATAAAAGGGCAAAGGTGGCAAAGAGATCTAGCAGGGAGCCAGCTGCCAAGTGCCTGACAAAGGGGTAAGGTTTCAGTCAGCTAAAAGAGGAATTGGAAGAGAATTTGAAACTATATATTTGGTGACAAAGTATATAAAGAATATAATTTTTTATGGAACTTTGAACAGTGGATCTGGTCTAGGAACTAGGAAGTGACCTACATTAAGAATAATGCAACATTTCACATGTACAGAACCTTTTTAGGGTTATCATATGGGGGGGAAAACCTACCAGCACCAAGAAAATCATGATAGGAATCATGTCACCCATCAAATTACCTCCAATATAGCCAATTAAACACCATCAAAAAATGCAATTAAGCAAACCAGAGACAATCTAGAGAAAACAGGGATAGAAGCCAAGAAGTCTCACCAAAAAGTATAAATTGACAATTTGCTTCCATATAATCATGACTGGAAAAATGTCTAATATTTTTCAAATCATGTCAAGAAGCAGAATATGATTTAGTATTTCTAAAAATGACAAAAATAATTAACAGCATGATTTTACAAAGGGCGTATAAAAAAGTAATGAGAAGGAAGAGTGAATACCATGCATTCTCTTAAGAAAGCGCTCAAATTCTAAGAAGTTGTGCCTCTCCATGAGAACTGGACTAAGCCTGAGATATGTAAACGCTGACAAGTGCCTTCCATCAGGATCGTTGAAGGGTTTTGCATTTTCCAAGATCTTGTTATAACCTTCTCTATCATGACATGGAAGAGCATTTTCACTAGCCACAGGTATGTGAACATCCCAAGCAGCATTCAGTACCTGAAGTCAGTAAACAACAAGAGAGGTTGTCAATTAGCTGCACACATGTGAAGTCCTTGGCAGAAGAAAATCAAGATAGTGACGAATGTAATGTTCATAACCACCAAGTTTAACAAAATGGCATTTTTGCATATGCTCTAAATTTTCAGAAAATGATCATCTTAGCCGGAGTGGCAAAACACGTAAAGTAACATGCAGAAAACTCACGGGAGAGTACAAGGATTTGTACTCCAGACAACAATGGGCACTGAGAGGCATCACTACATTATCCTGCCAATCTGAGGTCAGCTTCACATATCTAACATGGGATCAACCACCACTCTCTTCAAACTGGCTGCCTAAGTTGGTCCAGACTCCAGAGTGGAAGGATCAGATACCGAGGTGCAGTGCGGTGCCCTGCCCCTAAAGTGCAAAAGCTTGAAAAAAAAAATAGTTGAGAGTGGGAAAGAAATCCAGCTGCTTTACGATTTCCAATGTTCTAGAAGCGCCTAGGTGGAGCGAGTTGGCCAATCTCCTTACTGACCAGGCGGACTGCCTAGGCAGTGAGGCGAGTGCCTCAATTGCAAGGCAGTTGCTGTTTTCAGAACCCTTTTTAATTTCATATATGCGCCTTCTGTTAATTGATAATGCTATTACTTAAAGGCATCTCATATTCACATTTGTAAGTATCATAAGGAATCAATTCAACTATGAAACTTAATTTGATATAAGCCAGTAATTATGCTTTAAAGAATAATATATTGTCAAACACAAGAGATCCTATGCCACCATCACACTAAAGGATCCTCTTCAAAGCCCCATGGCTATCGATGGTTGCAGTTTTCGTGAAGGAGGAAGGTCTCCACGTAGCTGCAGTGCTCAGCGGTTGCTGTAGCAGAGAAAATGAGGAAGACAGAGTTGTGTCCTAGGTGGAGACAAAATGAACCTCCCATCGTGTTCCTCATGGGCGTGCCACATGCATGATATGTACTTATACAAAAGAAGAACTTACAAGGCCACTGTGAGTTATTGGTAGGGGTATAAAAGTGTTTCAACAAGAGTAGAAGACGTCCAACTAAAATCTCATGAAAAAAGGACAAGTCGGCCTCTACCTGGGCGGGCATGGGCTGTGAGTCGACTAGGCAGACTGCCTAGTTGTCTAGATGGCCAACTTTTAAATCACTGATGATTTCCCAATTAGAATAAGCATGCCATGCAAAATCATAGTAAATGAGGTAAGGATGAAATTTTCAGCAAGGACTTGAACAGGCCATAAACTAGTACTAGGAGCAATTAAAATTGACTTTTCTGATAAAAAGATGCTTAAGAAAATGTATGCTTGAATATTTAAGAACAGAAGCCTTCATATCCTTCATTAAAAAAGAAGATACATAAAGTAAAAGTGGACATACGTTATGCTGCTCCTGTAACTGCACGCCAACACCCCCCCCCCCCAACAAAAAGAAAAAAAAAACATACACCCAGTTTTATTTAGTGGCAGCTTCCAGGCTTCACCCAGCAAAATTTGAAAACATGGTATTTCATTCAGTCAAATGAGAAGTTTGTCCTTTTCAAACAGAGGATTTTATGCTAATAATATCAAAGAGCAAGCAAATGGCACAATAAATCCATACAGAATTGAGTTAGATCAAGTTAATAATGAGCCCAGGACAAAACGAAAGAAAATTTTGATAATAGAATACTATGTCAAGATAGTCCCTGTTTTTTGCCCTCAAGAGTCTAGACTACTTTGTTCTGTCTTTTGTGTTTTCCTCTTTCATTTTCTGGTTTAAAGTGTCTTTTCACGCAGAAATGGATAAGATGAATACATTTAACCAAACTGATAATGAACCCATGCCTTCTCAGGTAAACTGCGGTGTAGCATCCAGACTTGCTCAGTAGAGTATGACATCGTCCACTGCTGTTTGATTGTTTTCGTATTTGTAGTAGTTTGCAGTCAGTGGATAAGGAATCTCCCCTCTCAATTTCAATTGTACTGCATATATTCATTTATTTGAAAAAAAAGTCACTCATATCATCCACAACTTCTTTCGAAGAAAAAAAACATGGTGGCAGATATATTAGTTACCAGAAGCTGGTTTGACAAGAAAAACGAGCTGTACACCTCACCTACTGAACTACCAAAACCGGTAAGAGGGAATCTGCGGATGGACAAATTGCAGCTGCCAAATATCAGAGGAGCAACATGTTGAATTTGAATTCTTTTCGCAAGCACTATCATTATGCTTTTTATCTTTGAAAGGATAAGTTGCATAAAATAGCTTCAGAGCCACATTGGCTCTGAGGTAACTTCCTAAAAAAGGTTTCCAGTGGACAATCTCTGCTGCATCCAAAATATCCAAACTTGGGGCACAATGCGGGTTTTCAACACTTATTGGTTTATATCTGACTTTGAGAAACAAGAGCATGACAAGAATTTAAGAAGAGAGGGTCTGAGTTGGCTACTGTGAACATATGCCACCTGGCCCTGATTGGACCAGTTTGCGAGTTCTGATAGATGCCCGACAACCGACATTTGTTTTCTGGCCAACCAGCAGTTGTCTTGGGGACAAGGACCTCCGATTCCTGCATCTCCTTTCATTATTTGTTGTGGTAGTTGGATTGGGAACAACAATAACAAGGGAAATCCACAAGAGGCCAAAAGACCAAGAATTGCGTGAGAGGCGCACTCCTAGAAAAGAGGGTGCGAAGTGTATGAGATCCAGCTTCACACTTAAATTTATGTGGAAAATAGTATGCCTCACATTTCTACTCACAAGGAGGATGAAGGTTGCATAAGAGCACAGAAATTGCTCAATCAGCTATAATAAAGATGCCCAAATATGGTTCCTAGTTCTAACATAATCAAACTCCAAGTGCACTAAACAAATCCGGCCAACAACTAGTTGACCAGATTAAAATTAGTGAATTGTAAATTTACCCACACTACATTGGACTGATGACATAGAATGAACAAAAAGATATGCACTTCAATAAGCTCCTCCAAATCATAGAACTCCAATTTTTATGCATCGTACATCATGCACACAAATTTTACTTTTGTACCTCTGTAATTTTGCTAGTTCTTTCCTGTCTCATGAACAGCAAGCATGATAACAGGGAACCATGTCAACTCATATTACCATCCTGCAGTAGAAACTGGTTGGCAGGAAGAAAAATATCCATCTTAAAATAGTTACATCTCCATATGGCATCATAAGATGACGGCAACAATTCCATTAAAATCTGAAAAATAAAATAACTATAATGATAAAACATCCTTCTGGAATTATCTACCTGCCAGACCAAGCCCTCTGGATCTGCAAGTGCTTCTGGAAAGTCCTCATGCTGGTCTAAAGTTCTTAATTCAACACATGTGAAGTTTAATGCTGCATCATGCTTCTTCAGCATCGCTGCAATTGCGGCATAACCATCACGATTGCAAGGATTGTAAAACCCAGCAGTCAGTTCAGCAGCATGGCTGGCTGTTTTGTACCACCAGTGGATACCTGATACCTGGCAGAATAAAGAAAATTTTTGCATTCAGCCAGCAAAAAGATGCAAAGTTGTCATTATCAGACCAATAACCAGAAAACCTAGATGATTGTGTAATAAACAATCTATAAAGTGACCATACAAATGTTAAAAAAAAAAAAAAAAATATCTCCACATATCTGTACTGAGAATGAAATCTAACATGTCTAGCAACAAGAATATACTGCCATATGTTAGCTGACTGCTAACATTAGATCGGAAAGAGGAAAATTAGAATACACCGGATCCAATCATCTCAGAATGCACTAAATCATCAAATATCATCATCTAATGGAAAGAATCATAACGTGCTTACACACCTTTGCAGCAATGCATGTGCCTTCAAAAGCCAGTTTGGCCAGTGACAGTACACGGTCTGCATGTTCGATCAACAACCGAGAATACCATCCAAGGAAGAACCTACCATAATAACCATCATAGTCCCCTCCATCACAAAAGAATCCTGTTTCATGAGGTTGGGAATTATATGAGCCTGCATTATCTGGTCCCCTTGCCCAGAATAAGTGGCCCCTTATTTCTGCCGCCTTTTTCAGACTCTTCATCAAGTACTTATCATAACACTGCAGGTAAAACAATGTTTAGATCACTATCAGAGGCAAAGAATATTCCATGTCACATCATTTTCTAGGAAAACCCAGTGAGACTAAGCGCTGCTTTAATAACCAGACTGCTTATTCCGAAATAAGCAATTCTGGATTGCTTATAAGGGAATAAGCCTTGTTTTGCTTTGGTAATTGCTTATTCTCTCTAGCTGGAATAAGCCATTCTAATTAGGTAAAACAAAAAAAATGATAAATCAGGTGTCATTAATGCTTATTCAGTGTAGAATAAGCAATTCTAGAACTTTTGCTCAAATTGCTTAATGCTTATTCCCTCTTACTCCGGAATAAACCATTCCCACCCGGTATAAGAAATCCACGCAGTCAAAGTGGAATTGAAAGAATAAGGGGGAATAAGCCACCCTATTACTGCTATCAAACAAAAGCTAAAAGAATGATAACTATGACACAAATATGAAATATGTTTATCTTAGGGATTATCTTAAGGAATAGCATATTACTTCCATAAGTAATGTCTTCACAGCCGCACTCCCAAACTCGCAGGAGAATATGATGGTCGCAAATTAATGCTCGGGGAAGAAAAATATGTGCCGCAAAATCTTGTAAGCACAAAAATTGAGTAGGTGTGTCATTTTTGCACAATTTCCCACAGGTCTCACAACAGGGATTTTAGCAGATCTTATCGACAATGTCAGAACCATCCTACTATATACAGTGTTCTTAAAAAAAAAAACTTATATGGCATATATGCCATTCTATTTGCAGGTAATACTCACTTCTGTCTTGGAAACGCAAGTTGTCCTATGTTTTTAATGCAGTCATATTCTAGCAAACCTTAACAGATCTTTTTTCCTCTTGGAGAAAAGACGGAATAGTACTGCATTAAAAGTAACAAGAGCAACCTTAAGAATAGTTTAACCCCTAAAATTACCCAATAATTTTATTTTATTTTTTAAAGTGGACGGTACCACGTAATATATTCATAAAAGGAGGGGGTGAATGTACATGTATGAAGAACATAGCACCTCAAAAACACCCTCTATAATGGGCACCAAAGTGGTACAAATATCACTCATTTCCCGAAAGAGCAAAAAAATGAGTTGACTGCATATTACAAGAAGCCAAAGACTGTTCCCTAACGCTGTGGGAAACATACTGCACAATCCTCTCCAGAACCAAAGCTTCATGCCTGAAAATCCTCATGTTTCGCTCCCCTCATAAAGCCCACAAGGTTACATGAAGAACATGTCAAGCCCAATAATAACTCAATAAAATCAACACTACCTCCTCCCTCCATGGTGGTATAATACTGCCTAGTCACAGATGTACTTCCTCTGCTGCAGCTCATCACCAGCTACCTTGCCATCCTTGTGTCTCCCCTATTTCTTTCTAGAGGCATCCACTTGCATTACTTGTTCAGCTTGGCCTCCATTTTTCTTCCTCTGTCCTCATCCATTGCCCCTCTCTCTCTCTCTCTTTAAGTGTATAGTACCACAAGCACAAAGTTCATTAAACTAAAAAATGGTATTTACAACAACGGGAAGAGAAAACTCTCTTTTGCTCTATACAAAATAAACTGAGGCAATTGTAACCCTCATAATCTCACCAAAAGGAACAGAAACGGAGATTACCCTTTTATATGACAGGCACAGTCCCATACCTATTGCATATGAAAGAGGTTATCCATTAGGTCCTTGTTAGCATCTTGCCTCCTCGGCATCTGCTCATTAGCTAAAGATTTCTGTGACTTTTGTGTCTGTGTGCATGTTTCCTTGACGATCAAGCATTCGATCTAGTGCACCTTCGATCTCTACTAGTTATCTATCGGGTTAATTGCTCATGAAGGTTAAAAAAAACTCTGGAACACAAACATTTCCCCTTATCTTAGCTCAATGCTTAATGTGTTGATCTATCTGCCCTTTTTGAAAAGAAAACATATTAGACCGCCAATTATTGAATAGTAAAGAGATGTACAGCAACCAAAGTTGGACAGATTCCTTCAGCACACAATCTTAGACACACAAGGAATCCAAACATAAGGAAGAGAAAATTCAAAAGGAAAACTGCTGCCCTTCTTGGCAAAAAGAGCAACCAAGGAAGAATTAGGTTTCAGCAATCCTGATTGAAGAAGCCAACCGACTGGAGATTAAGACCTCGAAATTCTGCTTCAGATGGGGAGATTTTCCCCCTCCACTTCCCTAGTCTCACCTCTCTCTCTCTCTCTCTCACACACACACACACACACACCCCTCAAAAAACAAAAAAACACACACACCTCAAAAAACAAACAACACACACACACACAAAACCTACCTCCCACCATCTGAAACATAAACTTTCCTTACCCCAACCCTTCATTTTTCCCACTTTGACACTATAATTCAGGGCATAGGATCTGCCTCAAACTTTAAACGCATTATTGACTTCTAGTTACTGTCAGCTTAGTTTGATTTCTCCACCCTCCCAACACTCAGAATCACTATTTCCACCAATCTCATGTGCCACAAGGCCAAAAGAAAGGAAAAAATGGAAAAAAGAAAAAACTCCAGTGCAAAGTATCTACCCCAACCCAAAAGACCACCAGTATCCAACCCATTCATATCACTATTCTTGTCACTCTCATGCACCACACTGCAACAGTTTCTTTTTTTCCCGTGTGTATGGGTGGGTGGGTGTGTTGGGGGGGGGTGTTGTTGAATCTCCAATGCCAAATCTTGAGCACTGTCAGCAAACACTGAAACCTGCAAATCCCTGTGCCGCAGCCAAATGACTCCTAAGATACATCATGCATCCACATGAGAGGTGGATGTTCAATAAACCCTGCACTGACCTCCAGGCCCTCATCTCCATGTTCATCTACCCAGTACCATAGTTGTCAAGGCTGTAACACGACCCAAGGCATTCTTGGGGTCCTTGACAACCTAAGCGCTTAGGCGCCTGCCTAGGCATCTACTTAATAATAACCTAGCTAATATGTCATTAATATGATGTTAACATGAAAATTACAAGAAAATAAGGCCAATATTACATTAACATCAAGACTAACATGTAGTCTATTGCAATAAAGTACCAGATATAAATGGATAAAAACTGCCCTCCAAATTTAGAAAGAGAGAGAGCTATGAAGGGGCTCTACCCTTCTTCCAGACCAAAAAAAGATTTTGAGTTTGCCTGCACCCCCTGTTGTGTGAAACTGAGAGAGAGAGAGAGAGAGGGGTACCTACTGACATGTGTTAGCGGAGGATGGGAGTCACTAGAAGCATGGGAGACATGCTACTGCTGTAGAACACTAGAAGATAAGAGTGAGTGAGAGTGTGCGTGTGTGTGTGGTGGTGGTTTCGCCAATGTTGATAGGCGGTAGCACTTGGCAGAGGACGGCAACACAATGACGAGCAATGTTGGCCCATGGCATGCGTAACCAGCTTTGCTCTAAGCGGGGTGGGAGGATGACATTTGGGAGTCGACGGGCTCAAATGGGTTGGGGGGGAGGTCATTTAACTAGATCCAATGGATTAAATGGACTATGTCCGTCAGACCCGAGTGGGTCGAGGTGCCCAGGCACATGCCTTGGGCCACGTAAGTGGGGAGCTAGGTCGCTTTTTTGGGCCCAAGACAAGGTGAAGAAGCTTGGTCTTCTCTGTGATCATCCCATTAAGGCACTTTACCAGCAAGCGCACCCCCCCCCCTGGCCCCCAAACCCCCCCCCCCCAAAAAAAAGAACACCTTTCAGCCAGTCCTCACTTCATTTTCACCCGTGTAATCACTGATGCACAGAGTCCTCTCTAGAACAACTTTTGCTATGGCTGCAACTTTGGGTGGCAAACCCCAAACCCAAGCATGCCAACCCAATAATTGGGTCGGGTTAAAACTGACCAAGGTAGGGTTAGGTTAGGGTTAGGGTTTGAGGAGGGGGATTGTTCTTTCCACTTGACTTTAGATGGGTTGGGTTGGGTTGAGGTTTGGCCAACTCAACATAACCCGAACCCAACATTAATGTATATAAATGATAACGTAAATAACTAAAATATATTTCATTTGTTAGTATACCCTTGAACAAAAATTTAGATAACAATATGAATGAAGATGTTCTCAAGTAATAGTAATGTAATTATGCTCATACCTTCTTTTTTAGTTACTTTGTTAAGGTAGATAGATAAATTTATTCATCTCTTTGCAAATGAAATTTTAGTAGTAAAGAAAAAAAAGACTTAAAAACATGGACTATTAGAGGATATAACCCGACTTGACCCAATAAAGGTTGGGTTACATGGGGTAGGTTGGGTTGAGACATTGTTGATTGGGTTGAGTTAGGGTTGAGGGACTCTTGAGATGGGTTGGGGTTGAGGGGCTCTTGACATGGGTTGGGGGTCGGTTGGGGTTGAGGGACTCTTCACATGGGTCGAGTTGGGTTAGGGCTGAGGGACTCTTCACATGGGTTGGGTTAGGGTTGACTCCATCCTGACCCGAGTTGCAACCTCTTATTCACAAAGAATGAACTTCTTTGTTCCCCATGGATGGACCTGATACACCAAAAAACGGCATGTGGACACCGGATGTCCCGATTGGTAGAATTGGCACCATATATCCACTTTCCACCCTCTACTTCTACTATCTCCCTACCATTGTCTGCTGGACAAGCTGTGATAACATGTCAGAGGTGTAGGCGCCCGGAACGTCCCCCGCCGCTGCTGCGGGCTTCAGGCGAGGGCTTCTCCGTTCGTCTTAGCACTGCGGCGATTTAGGAGGGTTAGAAATTAATGTGTAATCGCCAGGAGCATTACCTTACGGCCCTGTGCTCCGCAGGATTGTAAGAGTGATCGCGTTCTAAGGGAGCGGGAGATGGTGGTTTCCCCTTCTCTTCCTCCGGCCGGCCAGAGGAGGAGAGCTCGGCAGTCTGCACGCGTAAATGCGGTAAGGATCCCTGAAAAGAAAAGACAAGACAAGAGAGAAAAATGACCCGATTAGAACTGTGATATGCAGAATCTATCCATGAAAATATAAAAACTAATTATAATTGGAGGGAGACGCACCGGATGGGTGTTGGGAAGGGAAGGTGACCATATGTTATGGCCATCCACCTCCCGTTTTTTTTGTTTAAAACCTCTGGGGAAGGGTTGCTAGGTTATCCTAACATGCATGCATGCAGATGGGGGTGCTCGTGTGTGGAAAGTGAAGTGATGTGTTGAAAGTGAAAAGAAGAGTGAGAGAGAGAAATGCTACGGAATGGATGAAAAGTGGGAATGCAATGGGGTGAAAAGGGGAAAAGTAAAAGAGGGTTGAGAAGACAAGCCCGTTTGGAGTGCGAAGGATTCCTCTTGAAGCTCTTCCTGAAGCTCTCTGACTCCTTATCCGCTCGACTCCTCAAAGCAGACTCACTTGCCAAGCTCCTCTGAACCTCTCACCCAAAAAAAGCTCCTTAACCCCTCTGCTCGAGGGGACATGGGGGGTTTAAATAGGTGAAGGGGAAATAGGAGAAAATATGGGTCTAAATCCCCGTAAATCATCCTGGAGCCAACGGGAAGTGGCAAGGATCGGAGGTGATGCACACGGCAGTCGCCGGAGTGGGGAGTGATCGGAGTAGTGGGGGTGAGGGCGGCGAGTAGAGGAGATCGTGGGGAAGACAAGATCAAGGTGGTAGTTAGGGGAGTGGACGACCAGCCGACTTGCCTTCAAATCCCGTAGAAGGCCAGGTAGCTGGCCTTCCACGGAGAGGTGGAAGGCGGCCCGGTTGACCTTCGAAGGGTGGTGGAAGGCAAGGGGTGGCCTTCGAAGGGTGGTGGAAGGCGGACTGGCTGGCCTTCGAAGGGTGGTGGAAGGCGGGCTGGCTAGCCTTCAACGGATGGTGGAAGGCAAGGGTTGGCCTTCCACGGGTGGTGGAAGGCGGCCCAATTGGCCTTCCACGAGTGGTGGAAGGCGGCCCAGTTGGCCTTCCACGGGTGAGAAGAAGCGAAGATTGGTTAATGGGCCTGATTATTTAGTGGGTTGAATTATGTGAGAAAATCTGATGGGCTAAATGAGATGGATAAGGTGATGGGGGTTTGGTGACGATGGGCTAATGACCAAATGGGTGGTCCAAAATCGGTGTCTACAAGAGGCTCTTTCGGAATGATTCTGGATTTGATTCCTGACCACGGATTCTGACATCCCTCTGTTGTTATAGCCTTTGTAAGATTTTGGGGGAAATGCATTTCCTTATTGAACAAATAATTCCACATTGTCAGCAAACAACTATATTTTTTCACCGCAAGGGGAATCAGATAATTATAGTTGAAAATGACAATGCCCGCATCTAGGTAGAAGTTGAAGATCTTTTCTCAAATCCCTGATAAGCTTATCATATTTGACGGAGGGCGGTGGTTTTGGATTTCTGTTTTGAAGGAGATTGCCTCTTCTTCCTCTCTGGTACCCTCTTCATACCCGGCATCTTCCTCATCTCCGGCATCCAATCAGCAAGATTGGACATGGCCGAGGAAGTTGCATGGTACCAAAAACTCAGAAATCCCAGGGACCGGAATGTTACTCCCACACCATTTGCAGGTGCTTCCGAGGTGGCTCAGTCGAGCGAGTCAACCTAGGCTACTTATCGGAATTGCCATTGCCTGAGCACTTCGATCCCTGCTCCCAAGCCAACAGTTTCCATTCCTTCCTCTAATTATTCAAACTCTGCTCCCTTAGATCCCCTGCTGGTCCCAAGAGCAAGGAATTCCGGCTCGGGTCGGGATCGGGAATCGGGACCCGGCGATCCCGACCCGACCCGATCTGGATCGGCCGAGTCGGCCGATCCAGACTCAGTCCGGCCGGTCCGACTCGGCCGGAATTTTTTTAAAAAAAAAATCAGAAAAAATAGAAAAAATCAGAAAAAAATAAGGAAAAAATCAGAAAAAATTAAAAAAAATCAGAAAAAATTACATACATATTATTCAATTGATGTACAATAAGAACGAATGCAATTCATGTACATCCATAAAAAATAAACATTAAAGACAACTAACTAACTAATAATTTTTTTTGTGCATTAATTAAAAAAGATATTGTTGTTGAAAAATACCTTAGAAAGATCACATTTGTGATCCTTCATCATCCGGTTCATAAGTTTGAGCAGGCGGGCCATAATCTGCCGGTGCATAACCATAGCCAAACAAGGAACTAGCGAGGTCTTCGAATCCTCTTTGAATACCTCTAGGTGTGTAAGCTTGTTGGCTTGAACTTTCTCCTGATTGTATTGGAGGGACAAAAATACCGTACTGTATAGGTGGAGGTCCAGAGTACCCTTCAGTAGTGCTGCTGATGTCTGAATATGGCAGTGTAGGGGGATGAAAAATGGGCGGATAAGAAGGTGCATCTTCCCATGGTGGCCAATCACATCCTGCATGTCTCTGTTGGCCTTCAAATCCCCTTTCTTGTCCTTGTCTCTGACCTTGAGTTCCTTCAGAATGACTCGGAGGTACGGAGTAATCATCGTATCATGTGTAACTGCTCCCAAGTGCAGAACCTCCTGATAGTCCAGCAGCAGCAGCGCCATCACCATCACCATCTACATCATCATCATCATCATCATCATCAGTGGAGTCATCACTCCGCACTTGGCTTGTTTTCCTCAATCGCCTTCTTCTACGCCTGTAGGTTTGTCTTTCTGCCTCATACATGCTGGCCAAGTGAGGTGGTAAAGCTGGGGTGTCCTCAGGTGTCTCTCCAGTCTGCTGAACTGTCCCTTCTTCTCGTTGTTTAGACTTTCCTTTTGATTGTTTTCTCTTTTTGCTGCTCGATGACTGCAATGAAGGTCCCGCTGGCTCTTTCTCCTTTCTTCTTTGTGGATCCACCTGAGTAGCTGATCTCCTGAGTGCTGGCTGAGAGGCAGAAGTTCTAGCAGTGTCTCCTAGTGTGGCTGACTTTCGGCGCCTCTGCAGAACTAGTGCACCTCCTTCTTGTGTTGTCTGAAATTCAGGATCTCGAGCAACTACTGCATCTAATTCACCTTCTGCCCAACTCCGATCCTGAGGATCAAACTCAGGCTGTGCATCTCTGGCTGCTCTGCTCTCCACCCAAGAATGCAGTGGGTGTTCTTCATCTAACAGTTCATCAATATCAATCTGATGTACAGGCTCATCAACTGGTCTGCCAGCAAACTCCATGAATCTCTGTCTTTCAAGCCTATGTCTTTCCTGAATCTACCTGATTTTTAGACGCATGTTGCAGTGACAGTACACCAACTTCTCCAGCCTAGAAACCCCCAATCTGTTACGAACCTTCGTGTGAATGAGACTGAATGTACTCCAGTTTCTTTCACATTGACTGGAAGAAGTGGTTTGACTGAGTACTCGCACTGCAACATACGCCAAAGGATTTGTGGCAGCTTGTCTGTAATTAATCTGAATCCACCATTCAGCTGTTCAAAAAAAAAAAAGACGACGATATCAATAATCATAAATGCCAATCATTAAATTTAATATTTGACTATTTATTATGTAATTCACCTGGAGTTGTTCTCGTTACTGCAGCCCTGACGTCATCATCTCCATAAATGCCAGTCTTCAATTTAAATCTCTCCATCTACAAAATAAATATAAATAACATAAGTTAATGATAGACGCATGCATTTTCATAAACTCCTACTTTGTACGGTACCTCTGCTAAGGCATCTATCCTTTCATTCACATTCCTTGATATTCTAGTAATCACATTAGTTGTGCCTCGAAGGACCTCTCCGTCATTATGCACGCTCTCACTATACTGATACCTTGGGTTGAAAAAATATCCTGCATATAAATTGAATTTTAATTAGTTATAAAAATAAATGTGAACAAAATTAATAACATAAAATCAACTTAAATAGATGAAGAATTAACCAGCAGCATGAAGATCATGATGAAGAGTCGACTCCCATCTATTATCGATGATCCTCCACCATTTGTCATGAGAAGTAGGAAGGCTTTCGCTCAATTGCTCCTTTGCTCTATCCATGGCCTCATACAAATATCCCATGTCATTTTTGTCATCTCCATCAACTAACCTCAGAACACGTACCAGAGGCTCAACCACTTTCAGATAGCGAGAAACCTTATCCCAAAAACTTCTCTCCCCAACTAGCGATTGCACTGCCAAGGCAACTTCTCTAGCATCGGCTCTCAGTGTCCCTATATGTGCCAGAAACTCGTCAGAGTGGACTAACTGGGCCAACTGATGCTTGTATTTACTCAGGCTCTCTAAAGAAATGAAGTTGGATGCAAATCTAGTAGGGCCAGCACGAAGAAGATCCCGTCCACCTGTATGTTCTCTCATCATATGTAAGAACCTGTTGTGACTATAAATAAATCCCGTGATCATCTGAGCTTGTTGTACCACCTCAGCAACAAAAGGATCTCTACCTATGTCCTCCATCATCAAGTCAATAGAATGTGCTGTACAAGGCACCCAGTACAAATGGTGTCTCTTCTGCATCAACAAATTACCGGCTGCTTTATAACTTGCTTCGTTGTCAGTGACTATCTGCACAACATTTTCTTCACCAATTTCCCCCACCACGTCATCCATTAGCCTGTACAAATAATTAGCATTCTTTATTTTGTTTGAGGCATCCACAGACTTCAAAAAAATAGTGCCCTCGCTGCAATACACAAGAAAATTAATCATGGATCTTCTTGTGGTCCCTGTCCAACCATCACACATGATGGTACAACCACGCTCCCTCCACACATTCTTGAAGTTGTCGACCCATACCTTCAAGTCATTATACTCTTCTTCAAGCCCAACATCATAAATGTAGCGAGCTGTGGGAGCCTTTACACCAGGTCCAGCATCTGCAATTGCATCCACCATCGTCTGAAAATATGGACTAGATGCGGCATGTGCTGGCACACCTGCATGTAAAAACCATTTCACAATTCCTTTCAAGACATTTTTTGCTGATGCCTTGACTCCTTTTAATGCTTGCTTGATTCCAGGCTGTCTGGCAGACCTTGATCTGTACAAAAATTGGTCCATAGGACCGCGTGCCACATCTGATGTCCGTCCACAACTCAATATAGAACTAGCAGTCCTGCGACCAGAAGAACCCCTAGGAACGAATATCCCAGGCTGAGAAGCAGCAGGCATTGATCCACCTGATGATCCTATGCCTCTTCGCCGGTCCTCATCTTCTCTATTTGTCCGCAAACTGGCACGAACAGCTCTGGTGTACTCTGCATCAGGGTCATCTGGATCCTCCTCATCCTCCTCCTCCTCATCATCATCATCTAAATTGATCGGGCACTGAACAGGTAGACTGTAATCCCTTCGTCTTTGGTGCCCTGATATCTCATCTTGCAAATCCATGTGTTGTTGAGATGATAAATCTTTGTGTGCCTTTTTACCCATCATATAAGCCCTCATTTCCTTCTTCAAGGCCAGCGGGACTGACTCACATCTACTGACATCTCCTAATATGCCAGCAAGATGATTTTTTAGGCGATAGATGCCACCACCCATCTCCTTTCCACACCAGTTGCATTTTACCCTCCTCCTAACACTGTCCACCAGTGTGCAATGCTGCCAACCAGGATCAGCACCATGTTGCTCCACATCCTGTTCTGCCATATTCCTGCATAACATAAAAATACAAAAATGCAATCAGGTTCTAACAAGTTCAATTGAGTGGTTGGCAGACTCAATTGAACCTTAATCACACTAATCATACAAAAGGCCCAATTTTTAACACTTAATTAAGGTTAATTTTAACTAATTAACGCTAATAACAGATAATTAATACAAAAAAATGCACATTTATGTCCTAACAAGTTCAATTGAGTGGTTGGCACACTCAATTGAACCTTAATCACGCTAATCATACAAAGTCCCAATTTTTAACCCCTAATTAGGGTTAATTTTAACTAATTAACGCTAATAACATGCAATTAATGCAAAAAAATGCACATTTCTGTCCTAACAAGTTCAATTGAGTGGTTGGCACACTCAATTGAACCTTAATCATGCTAATCATACAAAAGCCCCAATTTTTAACTCCTAATTAGGGTTAATTTTAACTAATTAACGCTAATAACATGCAATTAATGCAAAAAAATACACATTTATGTCCTAACAAGTTCAATTGAGTGGTTGGCACATTCAATTGAACCTTAATCACGCTAATCATACAAAAGCCCTAATTTTTAACCCATAATTATGGTTAATTTTAACTAATTAACGCTAATAACATGCAATTAATGCAAAAAAATACACATTTATGTCCTAACAAGTTCAATTGAGTGGTTGGCACACTCAATTGAACCTTAATCACACTAATCATACAAAAGCCCCAATTTTTAACCACTAATTAGGGCTAATTTTGACAATTTTGTCTAATCAACATGCTAAAAAAAATTTCAACCTAAATATTAAGAGATCTACACAATAAACACAATCATACATCATTTCTAATTTTTTTAGAATTTTAAAAAATTAATTCGAAATATACCTAAACTCGGAGAGGGCCGAGAAAAGAGAGAAAAAGAGAGAGAGAGAGAGGGCCGGCGGCGGACGGCCGGCGGCGGCGGGGGGGGGGCGGCGGCGAGCCGGGGAGGGGCTGGGGAAGGGCCAGGCGCCAGCAGCAGAAACGCTGCTGGCGTCTGGTTCCCGATCCCCCCCCTTAAGGGGGAGATCGGGACCGGCCCGAACCGGACCAGATCGGGTCCGGACTGGCCGATCTGGCCGGTCCGGACCCGATTTTGTCCGGTTCGGGCCGATTTCTCCCGTTTTTTTTTTTTTTTTTTAAATCGGTGGGGGAAACAGTAATTTCTCCCCAAACTCGGGTCGGAACCCGCCGATCCCGACTCGAATCGGCCGATTCGAGTCGGAATCGGCCGATTCCGCAATCCATGCCCAAGAGAGTCTTCTCCTCTCTCGATGTTTGAAGCTTCGGCTTCCGAGGATTTGGCGGCTGACGCGGCGGTCTACGAGGCTTCTTTATGTGACAGACTTTATGCATCTTTCGCCCCAAAGCAACCGAGTTTGGAAGATGTATAGTCGTGGGTAGCTGTCGTGCCTAACGACTTATCCGATACCGGTTCGCCCACCGGTCTTCTCCGAGCCGGCCTCTCCTTATCACTGGGCCTCTTGTTGACCAGTCCAAGGTCTCCCGATCCTCCGTTCGAGCCGCTTCTTCCCCAGTCGATCCGGCTTCACTTCGAGATGACTATGTTGGCTTGTGTCTCTCACCGGAACAGGGCTCCGTGGACCTATTCGTCTGCTTTCCAAAGCCAACCTCGAGAATCTTACTGCTTCTTCAAAGGACTTCTCAAGCTACACTTCCAATAGAGATTGCTCGAAGCCCACTCACCAAGGTATGATGGTGTCATCTCCTTCTCCAGCAGATTCTTGTTCCACTGTTAAGACTCCTCACTCTCAGGAACTTTCTTTACCGGAAATCATTGCCTTTGCATCCTCTCGACCTCTATCTTCTTCTGAAGCTATAGGTAAGGGGGTTACTATTTTTGTAGATTGTCTTAGCCCCATCTCCACTATTCCCCCTGTTTCATTGGACAACTGGTCCGATGAACTTATAAGACACATCGGTGCTTTGGTGGGAATTTCTTATAATGGGAGAGAAGACTTGCTTAGAGCCTTCTCCAAGAAATCTAGGAGGTATCTGAATAATCTTCAAATTTCTGCTAAAAAGAAAGGTCATGGGAAAGGCCTAAGGATTGGTACAAGGGAGCTTCTCTTTATCCAAGGCAATCCCATTGAAGATGGGGACATACCTTCTAGATCCCACAGTGTAACCAATGGAGGCATCTTTGCTTTTTCTCAATGATCCTTCTCTCATGGAATATCAGAGGCCTCAATGGCCACTCAAAGATCAGGGCAGTCCGGGAGTTTATTTTTCGGCACAAAGTAGACATCTTATGCTTACAGGAGACTAAAATGGAGGCTTGGACGACTCCTTCATTTCCGCTCTTGGCAAACAGAGGCTTAGTAAAGGGATTTCTAAACCTTCTGATGGTTTGAAAGGAGGTATCATCATACTCTGGATATGATGATCTTGTTCAGATTTCAAAATCCTCCGATACTCTATTTCTGTTACTTTAACCAGCAAGGAGGACGGCTATTCATAGGTTTTCTCCGTTGTCTATGGACCAACGACTGCCTCTCTCAAACAGGCCTTCTTTCAAGAGCTCCACTCTCTTAGCAGTGATCTCCCTTGGTGTATTTCTGGCGATTTCAATGCAGTGAGATTCCCACAAGATAGATTCAACCACTCCAAACGGGATTCTGAAATGGATCTCTTTGGGAATTGGGTTAACATGTATGGTCTGACCGAACTCAATAAGCTAGGTCTTCACGTTACCTGGTCTAATTTTCAGAGCCCTCCGACCTTATCTAGGCTTGACATGATCTTTGTTAATACCCCATGGCATTCTACTTTTCCTCTAGCTGCTGTTAAAGGCTTACCGAGGGTGGTCTCAGATCATATTCCCATGCTCTTATCTTTCAACCCCTCGGCTCCCCGAAACAGGATTTTCAGATTTGAGCTTGCTTGGCTTAAAGTAGAGGGCTTTTCTCAGCATGTTTCCAAATGGTGGAAGGAAGGTCCTTCGTGGCTTCACATCCCTTTGCTTGTTTGAATTTCTCTTTGAAACTCAAACATGTGAGAAATCATATGAAGTCATGAAGATTTGGAGTAAGGAGTTGTTTGGTGAATACTCTTAAACAAGATCTCTCAATGAAAATCCAGCATTTTGATTTGAAATTCGACAACAACAGTCAGGACTTTATTGAAAGTCAGGAGTGGGGAAGGCTTAAAAAGGAATATAATGAATGCTTGCTTAAGGAGAAAAATAAATGGAAGCAAAGATCGAAAGAAATCCGACTAGAACTAGGAAAATACAAAATTCTTTCACGCTGCAGGTAGTATCAAGAAAAGGAATAGCTCCATCACCTCTATCAAGGTTGGGGAACAAGTGTCTATGAATGATGCCAACATCAAGCAGGCCATTATCTCATTCTATTCTTCTCTTTTTTCCGAAGTTAAACTCTCTTAGGCCTACCTTTAAATCATTTTTCTACTCTCTCAGAAGAAGAAGCTAACAGTTTGACTAGACCATTTGCTGAGGATGAAGTTAAAGCAGCTGTTTTTAACATGAAAGCTGAGAAATATCCTGGTCCGGATGGTCTTTCTTTGGGCTTTTATCAACATTTCCGGGATATTATTAAACCCGACCTTATGAAGGCTATTAGAGAATTTGAGACCAGTCCATCTGTGATCTCCAAGCTCATTGCCACCCACATTGTTCTTATTCCCAAAAAGATAATGCTGAAAACATCTCGGACTACAGGCCCATTAGTCTCCTGAATAGTTCCTACAAAATTTTATCTAAGGTTTTGGCCACTAGGCTCAAAGCTGTCATTGGGAAAATCATTGATGCTAACGAGTCGCATTCATTCCAGGAAGATTCATCCTTGACAATTATATGGCAGCCTCTGAGACTATACATGATTTAAAAATCTGCAAGAGGGATTTCCTTGCCTTCAAACTGGATTTTGAGAAAGTTTTTGATACAGTCAATTGGTCTTCCCGCCTCTCTACTATGAGACTAATGGGTTTCAATTGCGAATGGATTGATTGGATTAATCATCGCATTTCCACTGCCAGATTTTCTATCCTCATTAACGGTGAACCTTATGGTTTTTTCCATAGCTCTAGGGGTCTTAGACAAGGTGACACCTTGTCCCCCCTACTATTTCTTATCATTGGACAGGTTTTCAGCACCGTACGGCACAAGGCTATTAGCTTAAACCTCATCAAAGGCACCAATGTGAGAAGAAACAACATTCTTTTATCTCACTTGCAATTTGCAGATGACAATCTAATCTTTTCTCCTTTGGATATTGCTTCTATCAAGAATGTCAATATTCTCCTTAAGATCATTGAAGATGTCTCAGGCCTCAAAATTAATTTCTCCAAGTGTGAACTGTCAGGTTTCTCCAGCAGTAATGACAGTTCTTCCTTGATCCCTGAAATTCCGAACATTTTACAATGTAGGTGGAAACACCTTCCTATCAAATATCTCAGACTTAGCTTACCTGTGGAGCATATCAAGGTTTCTGACTGGAACATCATTCTCAAGAAGTTTGATTCTAAGTTGGCTGGCTGGAAATCCAGCTTATTATCACAGGGAGGTAGATGGATTTTATCCAAAACAGCCCTATCTGCTTTACCCACCTATTACATATCTATCTTCAAAATGCCTGCATCAATTTTCAAGAAAGTTGAAGCTATTAGACGTACTTTCTTCTGGAAATAGAAGAGTTCACCTCTCAAATTTATTATCCCTATCAATTGGCAGAGGGTCTGCAGACCAAAAGAAGAAGGTGGTGTTGGGCTTGTGCCTATCAATTGCATCAATTCTGCTCTCTTGGCTAAATGGCTGTGGCTTTTAGGTGAGGAAGGAGAAGCTCTATGGAAGTCTATTGTCACCCATAAATACTTAAATGGTATCTTCTCCTGGAAGCCTCATATTCAACGAATGGACAAAATCTCCCCTATTTGGAAAGCTATTTTCAGATGCCAGGACATTATCAATGCCGCTTCATCCATCTCTTTGGGAAATGGATCTCTTTTTAAATTCTGGAAAGACAACTGGCTCCATCATTCAACTCTTGCTGCACATTTCCCCAGATTGTACTCTCTCTGTCATCATAAGGACATATCAGTTTATGATGTTTTTTTTCAGCTCAACTGCGCAAGGATGGAATTTATCATTCCAAATAAATCTCAATGATGAGGAATTCAGTGAATTTCTGGAGCTCAGCTCCCTGCTCCAGACTGTTCATATTTCAGAACTAGATATTGACAGAAAAAGCTGAATTTGGGAACCTAGTGGGAAGTTCTGTCAAATCTGTCACCAGAATTTTAAATGTCGTTGGCTGTTGTGTTCCTTGGGAACGTCTATTGTGGAAGAATGAATGGCCCTCCAAGATAAGAATTTTCATTTGGAAACTCATCCAGAACAGGCAGCCATTTCTTTCTCGTCTCAGAAGACCCAACATCATCTCCAAGGCATGGAATTCTGGGTCGGATCGGGTCCCCGAATCGGGACCCGGCGATCCCGATCCGACCCGGATCGGATCGTCCGACTCGGCCGATCCAGATGAAGTCTGGCCGGTCCGACTCGACCAGATTAAAAAAATTAAAAAAAATCAGAAAAAAAATCAGGAAAAAATCAGAAAAAATTGTATACATATGATTCAATGAATGTACAATAAAAATTAATGCAATTCATGTACATCCATAAAAATATATACATTAAAGACAACTAAAGGTTTGATGTCCGGAAGAGTGATGTTTCCTCTGACAAAGCAAATGGACAAGTGTCCCAAGGGCCGGACAATTGGAAAAAATCGAAGGGGTTTGACAGCGACTCTGCAAAAGCATGGAATTCCACATCTGTGACAACCAAAGGAGCAATGTCTAATGAGGATCAAGCTTGGACTCCAAAGACTGATTCAGATAAAGCTGACGAGCCTAGTTCCTGGGGCAATCGCAGTGGTTCATTTCAGCAGAGAGATGCTTGGAGTCAAGAAAAGCTCATGGTGGAGCACATAGTTCTGGCGAGGGAAGTGGCTGGGAGAGATGTAATGAGGGGAGTGCAGAGAACGGCGGATGGTAGCCATTCATAGCATGGCAATGTACATCAGCTTCTTGTTTCTGCTTTGATGGTTCTGTATCTATTGTGGTTGCTGGTTATTCTCTTTTTGTCTTATATATTGATGATCATCTGTGTATATCCAATGTCTGAAGCCAGTGGCAACCTTTTTTTTGGACAGAGCCTATTTTGGATCTTTCCAGATAAAAGGTAACAAGGTTTAATCACTTCGTTTGGGGGTCAAGTTGCCGGCGGTGGCGAGTGGCAGCGGTGGTGACCGGGGGAGGGGGAGGGGCTGGGGGAAGGGGGGAAGGCCAGCAACAGCAGATCGGCCCCCTTAAGGGGGGGATCCGAATCGGGCCAAATCGGACCGGACCAGCCAGATCGGCCGGTCCGGTCCCGATTCGGACCGATTCACATTTTTTTTTATTATTATTATTTAAATTGGGGGGGATGAACAGTGAAATCCCCCCCCCCAATCGGATCGGAACCCGCCAATTCCAATTCGAATCGGCCGATTCCGCAATCCATGTTCTAAGGACTCATGTCACTTCTGTGGTTCATTCTCTGAAACAGCAGACCATATGCTCCTCCACTGTGGTATTATATCAGCTGTAATGGAAAATTCTTTTCAGTAGCATGGGCCTGACATGGAATCATCCCCGGTCCCTGCTCTCTCTACTATCTACTTGGGCTGATCTTTCTCCAGATTTCTCAGACACACTCTACATGGACTGATGGACCATGCTGCTGGGAGCTTTCCTTTGGGCTACCTGGAAGGAGAGGAACTCAAGATGTTTTACCAACGATTTCTCCTCTCCCTTCCTCATCATCCAACACTCTATCAGATTACATCACAACTGGAGAATTGGCTTCCACAAGAAGCTGAAAGAAGAGTCCCCTTATTTCCTCACTTAGCAACTGAAACATGCTCACTTTGTAATGGTTTTTCTGTTAGGATCATGGGTTTTTAAGGGCTTTTATCTTTGGGCTTTTAAGGGCCTGTTGGATCCTCTTTGGTTTCTTGTTTCTTTTATCCTGTGGTTATCTTCTCCATAACCACTTCTCATTGTAACTTGTTTCTATTTCCTATTTATAAAATTGTGGCTTTGCCACCTTCCAAAAGAAATACTTGGAAATGACAATGAACTCCCTATCATTTAAAGGGAAAAATAGCTAAGTGACCAGCCACACTGCTAATGATGTTATCAAGATAATTTCTACCATGAAATTTAAAGCAAACATCAGATTGTAAACAGCATTTTCTCTACGGGATCCTTATCAAGATGGCTCTTAGGATTGTGATAGGCTTTCTTCTTCTGTACAAGAATCTGCATTAGAAAGATACCTTAAAGGAGTGGACCGCCACAAATGGCACAAAACATCTTCATCAGGTAGACATTTCCAGTGAAAAGCGCCTGACATTTTGGAAGGTCCAACATATGTTCTGTGAGAAACATTCCCCACAAAGGTGTCTGGCGACTAGAAACAAATGCAATAAAGAGCTAACTGATGTGCTATATTTATCGAAACTATGCAATATAGTGCATCCATCAGAACCATGGTCAGCCCCTTCAGGTAACATTTCCAAGAATGTAACAAAACATAATAAAGCATCTCATACATATGTGATATTAAGATGTGATGATATGCATGCCCACGAATCACAAAGAGAATGAAGATGGTCTATACTAGCAAGCTCAAGAAGAATGTAGGTGAAGCAATGAGGAAGAAAAATGCAAGACATAGAAATGCACACCTGAAATTCTCCTATTCCAGGGTATCTCCAACCGTGCTTCACTGGATAGGATGGATAACGTAGCTCCCCACAGGGACCTAATCCAACTTCAATCTCAGATATTATTCCGTCCTCAAAAAACTCATCAAATTCCACACGGAAGCTTCTCATGAAATCAAAGTACACCTATAAAAAAAATTGGAAACTGGATAAGTGCAAAAATTGCCTTTCAGTTCAGAAGAACTGAGAAAACCACAGTAGTATGGGACGAGAAGAACAAGACGTAGAATTGCATGGCAAGTCCTTCATTATAGCAGCATAGAGATTCCAATCATTTTCCTCATGCTGCCCTTCTCCTCTAGGGTTGTTGGATGTCAACATTAAGATCCTGTCATTCTGAGGTTTGAAAGATGATTAGCCAGTTGAAAGAATTACCTTCTACTTAGGGAGCGAGGATCTTCCTTGGGTCAAAGATGGTAAAGCAGCACATCTATGCTAGAGCAAGTGGATTTCTTTACAAAGGGAACAGGCAGAGAGGTAGGAGGAAATCATGCAGTAGCTTCGATAGGTTTCACCATGGAGAAAGACGATGGTAGGATTGGTACCAAGAATTTCAGCAGTCTTCTCTACTTGGCACTTACGTGCAAATGGTTGAAAAATTTGGAAGTAGGAGAATCAATATGACCAAAGGTTGTAAGAGAAATATATCATAGAAGGGTGTTTTCTTTTCCATTTGGTATCCAGGGGAAGAGGACAATGCGGGCTGCTGATTCATGCCTTGCTAAGGGCCCTACTCCCAGACCACGCACCCTAACCTGTGACAGGGGTTATATACCATCTCGATGTAGACATCCCAACCCTGGAAAGGGGGGGATGAACCTGGAAGCTAGGATACTTTGGAAATTCAGATCTTTTAAGATCATATACATGTACTTGGCATATCTGCTTCACTTTTTTTTTTCAGCATGAAAAAGCAAGCGATATGACAGATTAAACAAGTTACACGATAATTTTCTTTATATGTTAAAAAACTGATTTCATTTTCTACATGGATTTCACATACTAATCCTTTTTGCTCTTCTTTATCATAACACATGGTAGGTTTCACGTATGCATGTAGGGGTGGACTGCATTCTTCCGACCTGTTTCTTTTTGGAGTTGCAGTTTCGGCTGTTGAGTTTTAGCTGACGATATTTGAGTTTTTCCTGTATTGTTGAAATGTTAGCTGTATGTAAGAAACAACCTCGTAGAGTCATGTGATTGAAAAATAGTAATACCTCAGATCTCTTCTTAGATATTAAGGACAAATATCCTAGGTTGGGATGTGACACTGATTATCCTGTTAGTGGTTCTGTAATCCAATTTGTTTCATATACAGCTCAAAGCTTATCCAAAGAAGTAACCAATACATGGATTGATGTACTACTAGGGGTGTTCACTATTTGGTTCAACCCGAAAAACCAAACCGAACTAAACCAAATTTTCGGTTTGGTTCGGGTTGAAAACATGTTCGGTTCAGTTCAGTTTCCAAACCTCTTCAACCCGTAGAAACTGAACCAAACCGGAAAAGCCAAATCTTATTATGCATCATGTACACTAACGTCACACTCATCTTTTACACCACACACCATCAAGTCTGGCAGCACACGTGACGGTTGTAGCATGTGAGAACTTGTAAGGAACCAAAAAAAATTTATGCTGCCGGTACGGGACTAAAGTGTGTGTGTGGTAGTGTGGCGTACATGCCTGACGCTGGAAATTTTAGTCCTGTATCGGGTGCTTTAATTTACCTGTTCTCCATAGCGTCTATAAAGAAACAGCTGCCGTTACTTTCTTGCTTGCAATTGGGCCGGTGGCGTCTAAAACGAAAATTAACATGTAACTGGGCCGGTGGCGTCTAAAACGAAAAATAACGTGTAACTGGGCAGGTGGCTGCATAAACGACTAAAATCAAAGAAAACTAAATAAATGAATTTAAATTAAATCTAAAGAAAATTTTGGTACACCTAAATCGGTCCAAACCGATCCAAACCGAAGTAAACCGAATATTTTGGTTTGGTTTGGTTCAATTTGTAGGATGAGTCGGTTTGGTTTGGTTTGGTTTGAAAAATTTTCTCTCTAAACCAAACCAAACCAAACCGTGAACACCCCTATGTACTACTACATGCTTGCTAATGGATAGAACATATCAGGTGAGGTTTGAAAGATCATAATTTATATCAGAACTAAAATCTGCTTCAAATCAGCATCAAGATCTGACAGAAAACACTTCGAACAGCCAATGCTGACAGTTTAAATTTTATTCATATACTTTGCCATATATAATCATTGCAGGGATCAAAACAACATTTGTTCCAATCTAAAGGTATTTATCTTGACTGAGGACAAACTGTTTTAAACCATCACACCAACAGTAGAACTGAATGCCCCTACTCTAAAGGTTTTGTTTCCTTTTTAGAAAGGGAAAATAGTTCAGATGCAAAGAACGAAACTGTGTAACAAAGTTTTGAAATGAAAATCAAGTAAGGAAATGGAAAATGCATCCTAAATAGCACATTGTCTTTGTCTATAGACACAACAAGTCTCATCCAAGAAACTGTGCGATAAAATAAAGATATCACAAACAAAACATAAGCTATATGCATAGGCAACATGTGTTGAAGCATTTTTTTGCTTCAATTAAATTGAAATGCTGCATCAATTAAGCTATATATGCAGTATAACAAACACAGATACCTCCACAGCCATTCGACCTCTTAAAACCCTTTCCTTATCAATTCCCCATGTAAGGCACTCAGAGTTGTGTCTTCCATCCCTATCGGTAAAGAAGATGTCTGGATTGCTTCGACCAATTTCAGTTACCCAGTGTGGTAAAGGAATACACACATCATCACCAACATTGCCCCCGCATTCATGAAATGACATAACCACCTAACAATTGTCAATACGAAAGTGTCGTGATTAAATCAAGTACTTTTAGCATCCATCTTATAAAAAGAAATAAAAGAGAATAATTTGTCATGTGGAATGTAATTGGAACCAACACAAAAATTTGCAACTTGCAAGTGCAGAAAACATTCAAGCAGAGAAAAACCAGAGGATTAATCTTCTAATGCTTATGATATTTGCAGCACTGCGCAGTAGTCATCATCATTAAATGTCAAAACTGTCGCTTGGGGGAGAGATGAACTTGTAAAGTTAGTATTCGTCTGCAAGATAAATATGAGATCATCCTAATATTGTGACCCATAACCATCCAGATACAGGATTTAAATAAGTCAAATTATAAGAAAATATAACAAGTCAAATGATAGAGAAAATACAACTAATTGGAAAACATGATCACACCGTGAGAGCAAAACGACCTGGAGATTTATGAATCAAGATCTCCCAAGATCTTTAACTTGGCATGATACTAAGAGCTAAATGGCCAAAGAAAAATTACTGCTGCATGTTCAGATAATGTACTCTGCTCAAATAAAAATTATCATGAAGCTAAACCTAGCAGTGATGATAAAAGGAAAGTAGTGATGGGAAGGGATAGAAAAAAATCTAATTATAAGGAGCGATAATGTGTCACATCAATGGAACTTGAGCTCACCTGCAGCTTAAGCTTAAGCTCACGGACAATATGGAAAAGTTGCTTATATCCATGCCAGTTGTATTCCTGGGGTGCATGTGCCTCAACAATTCCCCACCAGCAGTCAACCATAATGCCATCAACATTAACTGACTTTAATATTCGCAGTTGTTTCATCACCCCATCCGGATCCACTAGCTCGCACTTCATATTGATCACTCCCAACTGTCATTACATCAAAATCGTTGACATTAGCTAAGGCATGAAATATTTGGAAGTGAAAAACATGCACAAATATCAGACCAAGAAGTTTTTCCTTCTTCTTCTTCTTCTTTTTTTTTTTTTTTGAGGGGGGGGGGGGGGGCGCAATAGAAAGTATCTGATTGTAAGGGGTTTTAAGAATAAAACATAAAAGTTAAAAAAAAAAAAATGTTTCAGGATGGATTGATGAGCATAAAGCTCGTGCAAAAGGGATTTAGAAAAAGATTAAACGTAGTATCACATTACCGAGGACAAACTGAAATGTAATCCATTAATCCTCCCCCCAAAAGAAACAAAGAAATTTGAATCAGCGACATACAAGACAGATAGACTCACATGCTTATCACATTCAGATAATAATTGAGTATAAATGAAAGGATAATCAAAACCTAATATGATCCTCCCACGAGAGTCATTAAATTACACAGAGAAGGGACAAACCCATGAAAGAAGAAAACAAACCATTGCATTGCATATAGTAAAATTTATAGACAACAAGAAGGAAACAGACTCACTGGCAGCATCACGTATACTGGAACATATGGGGTGCCGGCAAAGTCACGCTCCTGCATTCTCGGAGGTGCATCCAACATCTGAATCACGGATACGAAAGAAAAAGAAAACAGCTAATCAATTCCACTAAAAATATGAAGTTCCGTATAATGGCCACAAGGGTAAAAGGCCACTGGTCTCAAAAACCATGGCCTTTTCACGTTCTTACATACATTTAGCCGGAAAAAGAGCTTAGAAACTCCCATCGAACTGATCTCATACACGAATAACAAACACGTGTTTGGCTCCTCACCTGCTTGTCATCGATGGCGTCCATGCAGCTGCCGACCAGCGGGGAGTCCTCGGTGCCCCTCTCTCCCCCTCCCCCGTCAGCTCTGATCACCGCGGACGCCCGGGGCCGACCCGTCACCTCGTAGGAACCGGGAACGTACACCCCCTTCATTCGGCAAGAAGAACGGTAGTCCGCCGAGCGCGCCGCCCCGCCCGGGTAGACCCCCCGCAGCGGCACCGGGTTGTGCGCCTGCGACACGGACGCCGGCGCCCCGGCTGGCCTCCCTGCCTGCAGGAGATGCGCAGACAAGAAGCCCATTTAGCGCTTATCCGAAGCAGCTTCTGAAATCACAGAGCATGCAGCACAGCAGCTTCAAAGCGGAGGAGGGGGGAAGCCACAAAGCTTTCGCGCTTCCAGTTTCTACGTGATCTAATAAGCGTTGGGCGTAGCTTTCATAAAAGCTACTGGCGCTTTATCATTATTATTAATCATAATTAATTTTTAATTAATTATTATAAACACGGATTACTAGCAAACGACGTGTATTATCGTCACAAATGGAATACGATGATCATACGGTCAAAGGAGGGGCGAGAGAGAGAGAGGTCTCTTTCGATCAGGACCACCCATGCACAGGAACTCGTCGATCAGAGACCACACAGCTCTCTATTTTTAATTGGTCTGCGCGATTAAAGCCCACACGAAACGGCCAAGAAGCGCATACATCACGGAAGACTCCATCATCCAACGGTCACCAACGAGGGCAAAATAAGAAGGGCATTGGGTGGGGGGGGGAGAGAGAGAGAGAGAGATGCGAAGAAGAAGCCACAAAGGCCAAAACAACCGGGGACCCCCGGCGGACACGGACGGGCTCGGGGCTCCCACATGATTCCACCCGCAAACCTGTGAGATCTTTTGATGAGACGGAGTAAACCGTGCACGGATCACGGTGGTTGGCTTGGCACGCAAATCCCTCGGGGGCTTCCATGGGGAAGGGGAGGAGATGCCGATAGTGATGGACGCACCTGGGAGTTGGGCCGGGAAGGGAAGGTGGTGCCGTCGGGGAGGACGGTCCAGCCGGCTTCGCGGGCGAGGGCGGCGATGACCTCGTTGATGTCAGCGCGCACCCGCAGGTTATAGTTGCCGTGCCGCCGAAGGCCCGAGAGGATCCGGGCAGTGATGGCCCGGCGGTGCCTCTCCCGCAGCTTCGTCCGCTCCTTCTCCTCCTTGGGCCGGCACCGCCTAAGCGCGCCGCTGCCCCCCGCCCCTATCATCATCATCATCTGCTGCTGTTGCTGCGGGTCCGCGTCGCCGCCGCCCAGCTGGGGATGTTGGTGCTGCAGCTGCTGCTGCTGTAGGAATCTGTTCCCACGGCTAGTCCCGAACCCCTCCGTGTGCGCGTCCGCGGCCACGCCCCCGACCACCATCGCCCGGCCGTAGGCGCCGCCGGTGCCCTGCGCCCCGTCGTCGTCTTCGTCGTCGTCATCTTCGTCGTCGTCCTCTTCCTTCACATCTATGTCCAGCTCCTCCTCCTCGTCCTCGCTCGTCTCTCCCAGCTTCTCCATCACCTTTGTGCCCCGACCTCGAAACCCTAGCCGCTGCTCCTTCTCACATCTGGACGGGCAGCTGCTTTTCGGGTTAGACCAGGATCTTGTGGAAAAGGAAGGCCCCTGCCCGGAGATCTCTGAAGAATGCTAGTCCCTGCCCTGAGATCTCTGAAGAATGCTAGCCCCTGCCCTGAGATCTCTGAAGAATGCTATCTCCAGAGCTCGAATTGGAGCTCTTCGGAAGCCATCCCCCCTCCCCCACCCCACAGCACACCAGATCTTCCTAGAACAAGGGGACGGAGGACGGATCAAGTATTTGGCAGATCGAATTCAGGAGAAGGGGGACGACAAATCCTAATTTTAGCAAATCCCTCCCTCCCCGCTTCAGATCTCTCCCGGCCGCGGCGAAGCCCCCTTCTACGGGAACCTCCAGGCGACACGTCGAGAAATTCCGGCCGGCTCCGTCGAAATCCGGGGGAACACCGGCGATCCGGCTGCCGGCGGGCCCACGCGGGCGGAGGACGCCGGGACGCCGCCGCCGGAGGAGCTCCTTGGGTTGCGGGGGGTGGGGCGGTCCCGGCGGGCCACGCCGGCGGGGCCACCGGCGGCGTCCCGTGTGGGGCGAGGGTAGAACGGAAGGGCTCTAGGGTTTCGCTCGTGTGCGGCCGCGTGTTTGGGCTTATTGTTTAGCACGGATGCGCTGCGGCTTCGCATGCGGGAAGGGGGAGGAGGACTGGAGGAGAGTTGGGAAGCGGGGATCGGACGGCTACGGATCTGACACCTATGGCACGTGCAGATGGCACGGATTATGCCTTATATAGGTGCGGGGGGTGGCGCCGAACGCGTTGGCTAGATTCGAGTTGGTTGGTCCAGAACTGCCTTAGGACTCCTCTCTCTCTTCTCGTCTCGACCAACCGCGGCTACGCGTGCATGACTCGGTTCAAACGCAATCTGAGAAAAATTAAGAAGAGGTCGACTCCATCACACGTGGCTGAGTTGGAATAGATTGTCTTATTCCATTTTGTCATATATACAGTCGGATATGATCTTGCGCCTTATATTAATTATGTCTTTATTTTTAAAAAAATAAAAAAATAAATTTTTTATGTCCTCAAGAACATTCAATTGTTCAAGATGTTCTCGAGAACATCAAGACATATTTAATGTGAGACACAAGACCATGTGCTCATATATGGTACACATGACTGAACGGGGTGAGACATGGTCCGTTCCAATTCCCCTCAGGCGCAGGAAAGGGTTAGCACTTAGCACGCATATATACGTACAGATAGAGAGAGCCTTTACCTTTACATCGATCGTGTGGGGAGTGGGGAAGGCCAAAGGGCTTGTCCGCTTCCTAGTCGGACTTACAAATTCCAACGGCTCTCCACGTCGGCCCCCTTTAAAAAAGAATTGCACCCTCAATTTTTTTTATAACTTTTTTTGTGGTACCCATCATTTTTCATATATCTGTAAACTCAGTACAATACTATTTTCGAGCGGGTAATTTAAAAAAATTGAAAAGTAAAAATCAACAATTATTTTATTAGACAAGTTTATTAAGGATATTTTTATACTGTTCATTAGGATTTTATTTTTTATTTTTTAAAAATTTTGAATCCTCTAATCAAATATTGATTATACGAACATGTCGATCATGATCGGTCCAGATTTAAAAATTTTCAAAATATAAAAAATAGACAAAAATAAAATATTAAAAAAAACTCATCCGAGACACATAAACAACCTTCTAACAAGATGTCTCGTGACATGGGCGGCGAATTTAAACAAATAAATTGATATTAATAAGTTAACCAATGTCAACTTAAAGTTGATGTTGTTAATGCTGACTTTAAGGCAGCTTGTATAGCATTGACTTTAAGTCAGTTCTCATAATAGGGATATTTCGTGAAAAACCAAAAAAACGCAAAATGTCATACGCCAATTTTCCATTTTTGGGTTTCTTGTCATATTTTTAAAATTTTTATAGAGTGTGTTGGCCCAAAGCTCTCGTAAATCCTAGAGGCAAGGGGTGAATAGGATTTTTAAAATCTTAATGCAATAATGCAATCCACAAACTTAAATGAACGAGAAAGGAGATAGAATAAAAGAACAATCACACAAGAAATACAAGAAATACACGATATTTGTAGTGGAACGGTCACACCGTGATATACATCCACCTACCGAGAACACTTTGGGATTCTACTACGACATATTAAATGATCTAGTGCTAGCTCACCAACAACACATACTAGTTGATTATGTGCTAACTCACTAAACGCACAAGCTAATTAGTGCGGTACTAGCTCATCAAAGATAATAAACAATAAAAAATAATGAGTAAAAAAAATTAAATACTTATATGAAAAATGAGGAGGTGCAACCGATCTATTTCTCTCCAAGAATACTTCTTAGAGTCTTTTTAGATTACCAAATGTAGTTCAAAGATCATCCACAAACATCTTTTAATTGCATAAGTTATTCTAACGTGTGAATTGTTTCAATACACTCACCCATAAACCTTTTAAAGAGTCTACTCAAAATAACTATTGAGAATCAAAAGAAAAAAATTTCTACAAAAAATAGAAGGTCTAACATTTATGTTTTTCATTTTTTGGAGTGGTGATATCGACATCCCTCTGTATACTGTTGACACCATAGATTCTTGAGAGTCACCACTGCTTTCTCAACACAGTCTCCATAAATTTATATTTTTGAAAAAAATATAACTTTGTATAAGAACATCAGATTGAGTTAATCTTATACCTGTTGGAAAGAGCTATGAGTAATCAACAACTTTATTGTTGAAAACTTTTCTAAATCCATTTATTAAAAGATCTAAAAATATCGTACAATAAAATCCTATCAAAACAGTCTTCACTTTTTCTGAAATAGAATATATTTTTATTTTCACATGTTGTCAATACTATACAATAAGGTGTCGACACATCTTATCAAAAAGTATTCAAAACACTATAATTTGCATAGATAAGAGTGCAAGTTAGGTCGGATCTTCCTTGAACCTTTCTACACTTAAAATGAACATGTTAATATACATAATATATAATACATTATCATCAAAATCAATCTATGGGGTAAAATAAAGTATTCAATAAAAAATCGGACAATACAACTAGCGAACTCTCATTGACCCTAAGCTCACTACATAGTCTTTTTTAGAATAAAAGTATATCATAGCTTGGGGCCATTTTGAGCTTGTCAATTTACCATCTAATTTTTAATATGACACTCCAAAAAAAAATAAAAAAAATGATAAGAAAATAAAAAATAAAAAAATGGCCCAATGAAGGGCACAAAAAATAAAAAATAAAAAATTGACCCAATGAAGGGCACAAGGGTGCACAAACTTTGTGTTCATATAGGATGGAAAATTTTTTGGTTGTAGGATGTAAGTTGTTAGGGTTGCTAACGCCAACTTAATTATGAGGGTGCATAATCCTTCTCACCATATTGAGTCTTTCTAAACGAATTAGCCTTCCTTAATTTGTGTGCAGAAGTTGAATATGAGGGTAAAGAAAGAAATAAAGAGGAGATGATAATGCTTGCTTTTTGAAAGCAAGGAGAGTGAGATGTTGGATTGACTTTTGGATTATGTATGGACCAAATCTTGCTGCTGCATTTTTAAACACAGCTTTATATGACAATGTCAGTTTCCTATTTTTGCAAAATTATATTTTTAACTTTTTTTTTTTTTATCACGCCTACGTGAGTACACTAATCTTTTGTCTTCTTTTATTTTAATTAATATTTTTTAAAAAATATATATTAATTAATATTCTTATAATCCTAAATTATTTTTAAATTATTTTATTAAAATAATGTTATGTAAACTTTCATGTTGAGTCTTCTTCTATTAAAAAACTACTCCATACGCCCGTGCACTATTTATCATATATTTTATTTATTTATATTAATTAATATTTTAGAAAATAGTTAATCAATAATAAGTTTTTTTATACTTTTATTTTTTTATTATCTTATTAATATATAAAATATTATACAAACTTCTTATATTTTATCTTTTACTAAATGATCGTTTGGAGACGTGTTGGAAATGTACCCCTACCTCAAAAGTTGTTCATACCCTACGGACAGCTTCTTGTTACAACCTTTTTTGTATCTTCTCTTACACTATCTTTCACTTCTTCTCTATAAGCTGACTTTGCCAAAAAGTTGAGCTAGTTTGCTCATTTGGAAACACCCCAACCCTATTGGGACCGGTCTCCTACTTTTTTTTCTCCATCATATTACGAAACGTAGCCTAAAGTGGCGTTTATGACTACTTTTTACAGCATCTTCTAGTCATTTACAGAAAATAAAAAAGGACAAAGGTTGAGGCATAGGATAATAAATGCCTTGAAAAAGGTTGCCCCTCTTATAATCATATTTTAAAATAAAGAGATAGATAGGCACATGAATGTGCCTTTCTCTCACCTTTAAGGTTAGCATTTGATAATAAGAATGAGAAATGACGATTTTTTTGTTGGAATTTAAAGACAACTAAACTCCACAGTGCTTTTCAAAATCTATAAAAGCTCTCTCCCACTAGTTCTTTTTCTCTCCTCCTTTCCTCCTTTTTATTCATATCTCTTTCTACCCACTGACAAGTGGATTCTTGCATCGTTTTCACAAAGAGACATTAAATGCGGATGTTCTCCTCATATTCCCCACTCACCTTCTTTCAGTCATTAAAAAGTTACCTCTTCCCCCCAATATTTTCAAATAAGTTCTAAAAGTTACTTATGGAAGGCTTTTGAAAAAGATTCATAGATTTCAAATCATTAGGGTGTCCCACGATTAGCAACATTTTAAATCTCACGTTCTTATTTCCATACGTTGCCTAAAAAAATGTCACATATTTTCATGTACTATCCATTTTAATATTTTACTTTTTAATTTTAATGAATAATTTTATAATTTTATAAAAAAATAATCAATACACAATTAGTATTTCATAACTTTAAATTATTTTTAAATTATCTTATTGAAATATCAAATGTTAAGTAAACTTCGTATGTTTTGTCTTCTTCTTCTAAAAAACTGCTACATACTCCCGTGCATTATGTATGGTATTTTTTATTTAATTAATATTTTTATAAAATTAAAAAAAATAGTTAATACAAAAATGGTATTTCATAATCTTAAATTATTTTTAAAGTAGCATATTAAAATATAAAAGTTATGCAACTTCCTATGTTTTGTCTTCTTCTCCTAAAAAGTCGTAAGATTATCTTGTGCACCATTCATCATAATTTTTCTTTCTTCTGATTTAGGTAATATTTATAAAATTATAAAAAATTAATTAATATACACTCTTATATTTTTAGAATTAATTAATATACACCCTTATATTTTTAGAATTAATTAATATACACTCTTGAAAAAAGATTAATTAAAGTAAAAGAAATAAGAAATATGATGAATAATGTATAGGGCGTATGTGGCAATTTTTTAAGAGAAGAAGACAAAACATGAAAATTTACGTAACGTTTATATTTGAATAAGATAATTTAAAAATAATTTAAGATTCTAAAATACTAATTGTGCATTAAATATTTTTTTAAAATCTTATAAATATATTAATTAAAGTAATATAAAGGAAAATTTTGCAATGAATAATGCATGGGAGTATGTGGCGGTTTTTGAAGAAAAGAAAATGAAAAGTAAGTGCATCCATGCAAGCATGGTAAAAATTGAAAGAAAAAGTTGGAAATGTTATTTTGTAAAGGTAGAAAAGTGACATTTTCATAGAAGAAGAAGATAAAACATGAGTGTGGGTTAAAAAGTAAGAGAGAAAGTTGAGAGGGTTGTTTTGTAAACCTTGGAGATAATGTTATCCTTTCGAGGTGATACAAGGGGTCTCCATATAAAGTTTAAGAGACTTTTTGACAGGAGATAGAAAATAAGCCTTACCCTATGCTAGGGGGCCTGAATTAGTTAAGCCTACATTTTATCAGGTCCAACCCAATAGAATTGTCTCAAAAGTTAGACTATCCCTGAATGAAGATGAATGGCAGGAGTAGGGATGCAAATAAGTTTTATTCGTTACCGATCTAAAGTAGATTCATAATCCTATCTGTTAAACTATGAGTGTAGAAATGAATCTAATAACCATCCTATAAATTAGTAATCAAACATATAATGAGATCTTAGTGTATCAAATGTCTTTGGTCAATAAATGTATCTACTACCTTATCTTCTATGAATAATACTTGCTACACCACATGCGGTGTAGCAAGGATGACGTGGAATATAACACTTCACCTCCTTCTACTATTTGTCTCACTTTCTTTTCTATCTTTTTTATTTTTTTGAGTGGAGAAAAAGAAAACTTACAGCTTTATGACATCATTTATTGTTATCCTCTTTCACTTACCTCTCATTGAAAAAGACAATAAACCTTTTATAATTTAGTCCTAATTATGTTGAAAAGTGATAAAAGTGCACTTGAAAGTGATAAAATTGAGTTATACAGAAACTAATTAAATTGTAGTTTGAAAGTGATAAAAATGCGTTTGGAAGTAATAATTTTTACATTTGAAAGTGATAAAATTAGTTTAAAAGTAATAAATCGGAAAGTGACCAAGTTAAAGCAGAAAAAATATTCTCAATGAGAGGTGAGTTGAAAAGGACAATAATAAATGATGTCAAAAAGTTGTTAGTTTTCTCTATCTACTAAAAAAAGTCAAAAAAGTAGAAAAGAAAGTAAGATGGGTGGCGGAAGGAAGTTGCATATTGCAATCTAGGTCATCCTTACTACATCGCATGTAGTGTAACTAGCAATACTCTATCTATTATACGGATCAATTAAAAAAATGATCTGCTACCTGACCTATAAACTAAAGATCAGTTTAATAGTCAGGTTATTGGTTATCATTTGCATCCCTAGAGTGGAGTTATCTCTTCAGGGATAATATTTGTTGGAGTTATACTTGCTGCAATGCCCCTTGCTGGTGCACGTAGGGACATTGCAGTGGGTAAAGAAAATGTTTTTTCTCAGGTCGCCCTCGAAGTGCCCTAAACATTTGTATAGGTCAATTAATTATCATGTCTCGAAAAAAATCTGAAAATTTAAAAACTGTTATTGGGCTCGGCCCATTAATATATATATATTACTATTCATTGGAGCTGGGTTTTGAATTTTTAACTTTTTTGGGATGTTCAATCGATGATCGGCTTGTACTGATGACTAGGCCACCTTGCTTGTGTGTATGGGCGGGGGAGGGGGGGGGATTCATATGTGTGTGTGCACAAAATAACCCTATAGATGACTCCTTTAGAGTTCCCCTACGCTTCCTTAGGGTTTTAGAAAAAATAATAGAAAAATACCTACAATCATCTGACCGAACAACTACCGCTTAACATGCAGCAGTACTGCACTGGAAGTGCAAGGAGCTCTACCTTGTAGCCAGATTTCGCGGAAATGAGGAGAGCATCTAATGAAGTGATTTATGCAATCCCATTATCAAATAACGTTTAATTAGGTCCTCTAAAGTAGGTGTGTTCACTATTCTATTCAAATTTAAAAAAAAAATCAAATCGAATCAATCAATTCAGTTCAATTTAATTTGATTTAAACTTTTGAGTTAATAATTTTGGTTTGGTTACATTTCGTTTGTTCATAAACCAAACCAACTAAAAGAGCATAGTAAATGTTAATTTGTTGGACTGATAAATATGGCTTTGTACAAATTAGAAAGCTCAAAATCTTAAATGATTTACAGATAATACCTTTTGGGTTGCCATTTGGTGCAAAAAAGGTGTTGAGTCCTAGGAGGCTCAAAATCTTAATTGATTTCCAAATAATACCTTTTAGATTGTCTTTTTGTGCAAAAAAATGTTAAGTCCTTTTAAAGTAGGTTGTTCAATTATATATAATGGCCCATTTCAAGGCCTAAACTTCCAAATAATTTTCAAATAATATATTTTGAATAATCATCTTTTAGATAATAATGTTGAAGTAGGTTGTTTAACCGTGGTGGCCCATTACCAGGCCCAAATGCCAAAGCAAACCACCTCTGGTTCTGCATTTTGATTTGATTTAATTTCTAAAATTCTGTATTCAAATTAAATCAAATTAAACCGTAAACACTCCTACTAATAACTATCACATTAACATCGACTTACAAATTTCTGCCCAATCCTTAAATCCAACCATTGATTGTCCAACTTAGGCATGGATCTTTTAACGGTAGGGGGCGACTTCGCTGCAGGAAACTTAGATAACTACTACAAATTAATTATAACCATTGGTCAAATTTTTTGTATAAAATGAATGTCAAAAACAACTTTCAGATAAAAAATTAATTAGACATACAACTTCTTTGATCAATCCCACCTGTTTTGACCAGAGGCTGGTAAGAGCCAAGCATTTTTGTGTTGGAACTGGGTCTTAATGGGATATTTTGACTCCATTTTGTGTGTTAGAACTGTCTCCGGTCACAAAAAGGGGGAAAAATGTTCAAGCTGTGTTTGAGGGGTATCTTAAAGCCGGTATGATTTCCCCATTAAAAAATATAATGCTATATAATTATGTATGGTTCCTCCATTCCAAAATCAGTGTTATTTGCTGCATTACTTGCCGTGGTGCAGGGGCAGCTGTCCGATTAGATTCGATTTGACATATGTAGCAACAAGTGAGGACTTTTTGTTTTTTTTAATTGTTCTAAAAATTCATGAGGGTGGAGGCAGCCCCAAAAGAGCCATCCATACCGTACGGTTTTTTGATTGAACGATTAAAGAAATAAAAAAATAGATAGTCTTTTTATTTATTTTGTAACTTTGATCGGACGGTGAAAATGGCTCTCTTAAGGTTGGTCCTACTTTCTAGATTTTATAAGAATAAAAAAATCTTACTTATTACTACAGCCATACGATTGAGATCGGACGAAAACATATAGGTGGATCACTGATGTCAGTCTACATCTCAGTGACAGAGAAATATGTACTTGAGGATTGGGCCATGTGACTACCCCACTGGGTAGGTTCGGTTTTCGCCAGCCTTAGTCAATTGATGCCTGGTTGAAACAGCCCAACTTGGCCCATTGCCGGTTGTTTACCTAAGACGTAGCATACAAGTGGCTTGGGATGAGATAAGGACTTACTCCGAAGAAGGAAGGACATGGATATATATACTCTTTGAGTCAAATTAGGGAACATATATGGGTCAGGCACCTGTGTTCCACAATGGTTTCCACATTATACATCAATGAAACAGCCCTTTATTAAGAAAATGGATCACAAATTGGCAACAAATCATTTGACCATATTCAACATGTTATGACTAGAAACTGGTAACAAGTCGAACATTCTATTGTGAGAACTGGGTCTGAATTATGCTCTTCCCTTTTTGTTACAACATAGAAAAATGGGTTTTTTTACATATATCTCTCTCAAATGCATCATATTTGCATATATACCTCCAACTCCATATATATTATTTTTAATACTTCTGAAATCTCCGATGAAAGAGAAGGGCATTAAGTTGATAACATCAAGGGTACATATACAAAATTCTATGAATTTAGAGATATATATGTAAAATATCAGTGAATTTAGGATATCCATGCAAAATCATCAAGTTTGATTTAACTGTCTTTTGACCGAGGGTTATAACTACAACATATCAAAAATTTCAGAAGGATTAAAAATAATATGTGGGAGTTGGAGGTATATATGCCAATACAACATATTTGAGAGGTATATATACAAAAAGAACCCTAGAAAAATTGAGTTGCTTCATCTTTTCCAAAACGTCAAGGTAAGCCGAGGGCGGCTGTCAAACGTATCCTCCGATATCTGCAATTCACTGTTTCGCAAGACCTCTTCTTTCGACAGTCTTCAGTCGCCCTTGAGTTGAGTTTACCGATGCCGACTGGGTCTACTGGAGGATATTAGGTGTTTCGTGGCAGAAATCTCATCTCCTGGTGATCAGAAGAACAATCTACTAGGCTCAAACACTGAGGGTTGTCCGAAATATGAAACATGGAGTATATAACACAGAAGGGAAAATGGGTAGGAGAGCATAAAAAATAGTTGAAAATAGGAAACGAGCTTGTTGGATCGTCGGAGGCTCTTGTGTGCCCTGCACCTTCTCATGGCAGCGTGCAGTAGCTGCTGCAATGGGAAACCAGCTGCCTATTGTTAGAGCACGGCAACAGGAATGGAGCCACGTGAGGGCCTGTCGACGACGCAGTGGACTTAAATTAAGGAACTGAGGATGCTGGCGGCGCCGTTGGGGCTCGCGTGGTAATGGTGAACATTGTGGGCGGCGGCAGCACCACCCGCAGGTGCAGACCCCATGGACGTCGACGGCGGCGGGGATAACCGGAAGATGACAGAACTGGAGTGCCGCATATGCTTGGAGGCTGACAAGGAGCTGGTGACCATGCCATGTCTACTGCTTTCCCTACTTGTTCTGGTGGCTGGACGGGTGCAGCCAGAAGCGCCCTGTGTGCATTTACAACATGGGGAAGCTCCTCTCTCACTGCAGCTGCCAGCATTCACAGCATGTACGTTGCACACACACGTGAATAAGCAAGGGCGGACCTTGCTGCGATGGGGGAGGAGCAGTCGGGAGAGAAGGGGAAGAGCACGTTAAATTCGGAACGAGATCGTCGGGATCTATGCGGCTCCTCTCTCACTGCAGCCGTCCGCATTCACAGCATGTACGTTGCACGCGCACGTGAATAAGCAAGGGCGGACCTTGCTGTGATGGGGGAGGAGCAGTCGGGAGAGAAGAGGAAGAGTACGTTAAATTTGGAACGAGATCGTTGGGATCCATGTGTCTAAGCCGTGGTGTGTCTATGGACACGCTAAAAAGGGTTATATTTGCATGAATCCAGATACACAGGTTCAGATAATCTCCGTCCGGAGAATTCACATCTATTGGAGGTGTGAGTTTAATCTCTCAATTTTCTCTTGAATTTTAAAATGTAAGAGGAATCTTATGCTTCTTAAGGAATGCAAGGTTCGCTAAACCAAGATTTAAATTCCTCCCTCATGAACTAAGGTTTGTTTACCTCAGTGAAAAGGAAAGGCCTAAGAAAGGACTGGTAAAGTGACCACGGAGAGGCCCTTAACCCACTGAGTTGCGCCATTCCTCTGAAGCATTTGCCTTATATACCAAACTTGATCTCAATTGTACCTACCCGATCTGACCCATTGTTCCTTTCATGAACCAGCAAAAAAAAAGAAATAATCGTCCGTCAGACACTGTGCAACAACCATGGTCCAGATTGGGCTGGCCCATTGCAATGGGCTGTTGCGGATTCGTATTTACTGCCAAATGAATCAGTAGCCATAGTTGGATGGTGCGAGCTTAATGTAGTGAAACATTCCAACGAGGGGACATTCGACTGGAAAATTCACATTCTAGTGTTGTCTACGTCAGCTTAAAGTTTGTTTGAATTGTTGTGAAATGGAATTTATGCGGTGATTCCGCCGGGGATCGAATCCATGTGCTCCCGAACGAGAGCGGAGTTGTCTGCTCGACTTCCACTTTGCTACGGACTTGCGGACGATTCGTGCAAAACACGAGAAACAAATTCAAGGTAGATGTGATAGTTTCCATTGTTTTTTGGTTTTCAAGAGAAAGGTAGCTAGCATAATCCAAAATTTACAATGTTATCTTCCACTAAAAAGGTCATCTCAATTGATGTAAAATACAAGTACCAAAATAATATACAGATTTATGTTTGCATTGATGTGAAATATTGAAGTTATCTATTTCTTTTATTTGGATTGGCACAAAATCCTTATTTTGTTTTTTCATCAAAAATGTCATCAATGAGAAAATAAATTTTCATTCTTTTTCATGCTAGCGATTTTAAAGTTAAAAGATCTTAGTATTTTACTTTGATTGAACTCCTACTCTTAGGTGGATTTAAACTTTGCTTTCTTACGTTAAGTGCCGTTTGGAATCACTTCAAAGAATAGTAAAAAAAATTAAAATCAAATTGACAGGTTTTTGGAGAGGTACAAAATTTTCATGATGTCTCTCATCCAAAATCTCTTTTAGAGAGTTCCAATATAGGTTGGATTTGAGGAGCTAAATTTATTAAACAGTCAATGGACAAGGGGAAGTGGTTGGACAGATTATGCATGTGGAGGGGGGGTAGAGAAATCTGTTATTTTAAAAATCCACTATTTTCCCTCCGAAAATAGTGTCCAACTAAATTTTTTGCAAAAAATGTAGACAGTGAAATAACTGAGTCTATGTCTCTCCTCTTAGACAAAGACCATTTCTGAGAAATCTAAGGAACTTTTGAGCCCTTTAAAAACATCATCCACATTGTCGGTGGTTCTAATGATTAGAATCATCTTGAAGAGTGTTCCCAAACGATTGCCTTACTATAAGAGGCTCATAGTTCCCGAATCCCGACCACATGGCAGATAAGATTGAAGAGGAAATAAACGGTGAACTCCACGTAGTTATAAAAGTTGGATTTATTTTCTAAAGCCCTAGCAACTTCTAGAAAGTATTTTCTTAACTAATTTATATGTTTTTTTACAAATGTGATTAAAAGTTAGTTGAAAAAATACTTCTCATATTCTTAGAATATTCTCTTTTTTTCGAGAAGTATTTTCCCACCCCCTCATAGGAAAACATTTTCCAAGATTCTATTTCTACTTTTGCTTCTTTCTTTCCTTCTGTCCACGTTAGTTTCTCTCTTCACTTTTTTATTTCCCACTTACGTTCTTATAAGATTTACAAATATGTGTTTCTGTTTCCTGAGAAAATACTTCCTATGATTTCTTACTCTCCGAGAAAATACCTTCTGCTATTCTTTATTTTTCGGAGAAATATTAAGAATGCAAACATCCCTTAAAGAGCTAGGATGTCATTCTGTCAGACCTGTTGGGGTCTGCTTCAGGAAGTGTGCTTCTATCCTTGCCTGAATATAACACAGGATTCGAAATCTAAATTTGCATAGGTGAAGTGGAGGGATCCTCAAACAGTGGGAATAAAAGGATTTGGGCTCAGTGGTGTCAAAGAATATTTTTAGGGTCAGTCCAATTCAGCTATGGAAACTTTGAAATCAGCTCTTGTTTTTTTGGTCAAATTGAAATCAGCTCATATCCTTCACAAGCTAGACCGCTGTAATGAGCTCAACGTGAGTCGCTTTAATAAGCTCATCCAATCTAAAGTGAGTGGAGCTGAGCCGAGCTTTGGATGACTCAGGCTCGGCTCTGGTCAAAGAAAGTTGACTCAAGCTTGAGCTCGGTTCGAGTTCTAAATTTGCGCTCGAATTCGGCTCATCCTATTTTTGTCAAGCTGGAGCTCGGCTTAGCTCAAGCTTGAACCACTCAAATCTGGACAATCACACCTACATAGGATGAAATACTTGCTTCCACTTGACCTAATTTGAAAAATTAAAAAATATATATTAAATATATCGAGCTGACTCACAAGTGCACGAGCAGAGTCATAGTAAATTTGAGCTCAACTCATTAAGTCATTCAAACTTAAACCTAGATTTGAACTTTGCTCGTTTGAAGTTTTGAGTCGAGTCGAACCTAGTCGGAATCGAGCCAAACCCGAGCGACTCGACTCATGGCCAACCGTAATTAAGAGTCACATGTTCAATTTTGCATGCACTCCACATATTTGGACATGACCGATATGATTACTTCTTTTGGTGATGAATATAGCCATTGAAGTACTTGCAAAAAAAAAAAAAAAGAGTCGAGGCACTTGCCAAAGCAAAGATGATAACCTCTAATATTTAAGATTATACATTTTGTTCTTGGCAAGTAATTCTTACGATCACAGTTGTTGTCTTGAGCACAGCAGATGCAGCTGCTGTTGAGCTCCTCTTACCGGAGTTGGTGTGGAGAGAAGCAATTTCCCGGCTTTTGTTGCGTAGACGCCACGACACCAGCAAACGAAAATGGCTGGTGGCGTCCACAAAGATATTGTTAAGGGGTCAGTAGAGGTCCTATTTCAAACGAAGAAGAAGATGACGACATACTTGAATGCAAATTGTAGAGTTCTGATGCACGTGTCACCTATCCTTCAATCTTTATGATATGTAGGGAATGGAAGCCTAGACTGTGTGGTGTGTAGTCTGCAGTCTGCACTGTGACAACAGCTGACCGAGGGAAAGGAAGAGAAAATTAGCTACATTAATCACTCCTCCTATACTGGAAGCTCCTCTACCCTTCTCCTATTCCACTGTAAACAACTATCGGTCAATGTAGAGGATTTCCAGAAATTACCTCTCTACAGTTTGTTCTATGTAGAGAGTAATATTTGTTGTAATATCCATGTATTGTGATACAGCTGAGGTAATTGCGGTCGGACTCTAGATGTGGAATCCGAAAATCAGCAGGCGACCGGAAGTCGAGGAGGTCCGAGACCGAAAAGGAGTCGAAAATGGAGGCGGAAACTCCTACAGGAAGAAACCAGTCAGGAGGGGTCCCGAGTCTTGGCTCAGGAGACCCCCTCCGATGGTTAAGTCAGTGACAAACTTAGTAAAAACTATGATATTAAGAAAGAGATAGAAGCTTAATAACGTGTATACCTTTTCTACCGCGAATAGTGTTCCGTTCATAGTGGGAGATGAAGATTCCTTTCTTGTGGCAGGCGATGTAGGACTATGTCTAGAAGTTGAGACGAAGTCCCAATAATATCCCAAGTGTTGTAGGCCGATGGCCCAAATGCAGCCAATTAAGCGGACCGGACCCGTCTCGGCCCCATATGCATCGGTCGTTTATGGATGATAGCCCTTATTCAGCATGCTACATAGGTCTGACCCATCTCGGCCCAATAAACACCTGGGCCACTGAGAATGGATGAATGCCGCTCGGCCCATTCTCGAATTGAGACTCGGCCTAGCTTATGGGCCCAATTGAGTTTTGCCCCCATCATGTTGTAATATACGTGGATTGTAATGCATGGGCCAACAGCCGTCCGATCTGACTTGCAATTTCCATGCATTGCAATATACACGTGAATAGCAATGTATGTGCAAGTAGTCATCAGATCTAATCGGATCGAACGACTGATGTACAGCCTGTCTGGGTTGGGGGGAGCCGATTTTTTAGTTTTTTCATTTTCTGTTCGAATTTTTAAAAAATTTAGAGTGTTCGATAAAAAATTAGATGGTACAGTCGGATTACTCAGGTTGGCCCCAATTCGACCGTATAATTCTTTTTTAAAACTTTTTTTATTTTTTACACATAAATCGAGATTTGTGTTAATTTTTTTTAAAAAAATATGTATACAATCAAATTAGGACCGACCCGAGCAACACAGTTGTACCGTCCAATTTTTTATCAGACGTTCTAAAAAATTTAAAAATTTTGAACAAAAAAAAAGAAAAAAAAGATCCCCTCAACCCAGACAAGCTGCAAAACAGTCATTCGAACTAACTTGATCAAATAACTACTAGCCCATGCATTGCGGTCTATGCGAATTGCAATACATGAGCATTACAGCAAGTATTATTCATTCGTAGATATCAACTCTTATGACCTTGATATTTATTTAAACTTCCTCATACTAATATATTGATTTCATAAACCCTCCTTTTTAGGAAGGTTACTCTTTCCAAGGATTGAAGGGTTCATTACCAATTTCTTGGGAAGTTTGCCTAATAACATAAAATCGTAAAGGATTACAAGCTATATGTTATCAGGTTTTGAGCGATTAATTCCTAAATATGATATATTCTAAGGGGTGACACCTAAAAATGACATAAAAAAAATTCCTATCCTTCGTATATCTCTTTTATTCATGAAAAATATCACAATCACCCTTTTCTTCCGACGATCACCTGCATGATGTTGGCCCCATACCTGTGATCTGAGAGCGAGAGTGAGATATGATACGAGGAAAGAGGTCCTGAAAAATATTCAGTGGGGAGTCATTATAAATGTATAGCTGGTTATATGTATATATATATATATAAAAAGTTGGCGACTTTAAAATTATAGCTTTTATTTTAACTGATCTTAGAATCGTCTGATATTTACGGTAGAGCAATATTACTATATCACTGTTTTTACCATCCCCTTTATATACCACTTTCACTGCGAGCCGTTTCATTATTTAATCAACGAACTCTCATTAAATGTATTAATTATAATAAAAATTATGTTAAAAAATAATCTTAATATTAATATCTGATCAAACGATCAAACATTTTACAATGAATATGATAAACATAGTGACAAGAGGTATAGTATCCTAACATCTCTTCGTCAACGCAAACGACCCTAGACCAGATGACCAGATGGAAATGGGATCCGGAATTAGTTTGTTTAAAATATGAACCCGGTTCTGACTTGTCTCAGCACCACCCTATGCACCAGCCCACCTCTACACACTCTTCCTTTGACCTTCATCAATCATCATCCATGTCACCTTGTCCCTTTCATAGAGCCATCACTCCATGTGCTGGTCACAGTACATGGAAGAGGGCCACCCACTGCATTAGTCCTCTAGATAGAGCTGCACTGCAGCACGGCCTGCGCCCAAAGATTCGGGTAACAATGGGGAAGAGAACAAAGGCTAGGCACAACATGGGCGTGGGCGAGCCCTGTGGACCTGTGGCACGTGGATAGTGCAAGTTTATGGGTGGCTGCTAGGGCTGGCAATGAGCCGAGCCAAGCCAAGTTTTGGATGGCTCGAACTCGGCTCGGGTCAAAGAAGTTTGATTTGAGTCTCAGGTCGAGTTTGGTTTGAGTTCTTAATTTGGACTCGAACTTGGCTCGCCTCGTTTTTGCCAGCAAGTTCGACTTGGCTCGAGTTCGAATCATATAAATTTAGATACATTTTATTTAGTTTTAGTCATTTGATGTACAGTTAGAATGAAGAGTTTTAGTATTCTTATTCGAACTTGTGTAATTATATTCTATCGATACATATAAAATGAAAAATAGTCAATTCAATTAAAACCTCAACAAAAACAATTAAATGCACAATAATTTAGAAAAATTAAAAAAAATATTAAATATATCGAGGCGGCTCACGAGCCCACGAGTCGAGCCACAATAAACTTGAGTTCAACTCATTAAGCTATTCCAATTTTAATCTAAACTTGAGTTTGACTCGTTTGAGATTTCGAATCGAGTTGAATCGAGCCGAAACCGAGTGACTCGCGAACGGCACTGCTCATTGCGAGCCCTAATAGATACGGATTTATGCACGTGAGGCCAAGCTCGCTATTTATAAATAACAAGATTCGCTTTCTGTCCTCTATCCTTCTCTCTTCACTAATGAGACACTAAAAAAGTACCCACTTGGAAGAGAACACATTGTTTGGTTCTACTTTGAAGAACTAAAGCGTGTCAGCTTTACTTCTTTTTTCCTGTGTGGGGTTGGTATATATCATACATGCCATTTGTATGTGATGGTGATGTATCATTAGTTAGTGGTGTGGGTACAACGGTCCCATGTCCGTCCATGTTAGCCCTCCGTAGTGTTGCCAATAAATTAAAGGGTAAAAACTCAAGTGGCTATTAATTGGAATGAAGCCAGGGATGGGTGGAAGTGTCATGTATAATGGACATTGGTGCCATTTGACAGTCCTTAATCCATGGGAAAGACTAGATATATTACAGGTTTTGAACCAAAGAAAGGCGCTTTGAACCAGCTGCTTAGGGCAGTTGGTTCACTCCTTGCCTCTCAAATAGGAGGTCTCAAGTTCGATCTTAGTTGGAGCTTAAAAACTCTCCAGCTATACAACATATAAATTGGGTTGTTGGGATCTTTATCTCATGATCTGTAAGATTACTTCTCCAAAAAATCAGGTGGACCTGGATCGTTCGCCTAATTAGGCGGAATTCTCGACCAGTACAGAATTATCTCCAATTCTGTAGGACATCTCAGAGATCGATTTCTGGTCACATGTAAATATCTGTATATACCTGGCCACTTTGCCATTTGACCAAAAATTTAAGCTTCGCTTTCTTTTCATTCACATTAAAAAATCTGGAGGATATAAACAAGTAGGATAGACGAGTTGTCACTTAGACAGTGGATTCATCCCATTCGTTAAAGAGATGGGCATCTCTAGAACCATATTTTCCGAATTCTTTGTAGGGTCCTTAAACATGAGTTTGAAGGCTTCCGTCTACATCGAGAAAGATGAAGAAATTATTTATAGCATAAAAACGGCAATTGCTTTAGTATCTAAAAATAGATGTGTCTTTATAAGTAGAGTGTAATTTCTCTTTTTAATGAGAATATTTTATTATTATTATTATCGTGATATCCTAATCTAAAAACTGTAAAAAATAAAAAATTTATGTTGTAGCAAATTCGACGCTTAAATTCATAGGGGAAATAAGTGTGTATGAGGGGAGGGGGAAAATATCAAACGTGGACCCGCTAGATCAAGATCCAACGGTCCACGACTGCTCCGCCCAACACGGCAACAGTTCCGCGCTGGACAGAACAACGTGAATGGGGCCACCCACTGCCCAACGCGGAACTGTCACGTGTTGGGTGGAACAGCGCGGAGGCTCCGACTGGAATACGGCCGAAACAGTAAAGTTTATATACATATATATGTATGATGTATGTACAATTGTTAATATTATTATAAACAATGCCAAGATCTTTAGAACGATTGTAGTTGTACATTTTCAGTCAAAATGTCATCAACTCGAATAAAAGTCAAAGATATATATACAAAAGTACTAAAATCTCTCTCACATATTCTGTCGATGGCATTTTGATCGAAAAAGTAAAGTCACAATATTTTTGAAGATATTAAGTCAAAAATATACATATAAGTACGATGATTCATAATTTTTATTTTTAGCCCCTACAAACTTTTGATATAATAAATAAACCATCTTAATCGAGTTATTGACAAGTAAGTCCGCATAATCCAACTTTCTTATAAACAAAAGCCCTTTTAGAGGTGTATTTGTAAAACTCTGAGGTACTGTGCGGGCTTATTTGTCAACATCAAGATTAGAAGAGTCAAAACCTAAATACGTTACAATCAGGGGTTGAAACGTAAATATATCATAAAAATGTATGCAAACAATTTCTTCTCAGTCCTTGTCACGGCTCGTTAACGGCTGGCAACTGGTGTTACGTCGCTACCGGCCTTTTTGACCGGTAGGTGCGGCTGACGCAGGCCGTCGACCTTGCCACTCCCTTTAATTCGGCTCCACTGAGTCCGTGAACCGGCCGGCCCCACGCCTCTTTGTCCCTGTTCCGCCAGGTCCCAACCCAAACCCGCCACCTTCTTCTTCCTGTCCTAACTCCTAACCCTCATCAATAACTTTGGTGGGGTTGGCATTGGGTGGACATGCCCAAATGCTCGATTGAAAACTTATCTATCAAATTTGAAGGCTATTAGATGCATTTGTTTTCTTTATGAGGTCGTGTAATCCGTAAAGTTATTTTATGTGTTTATTTTAAAATTTAAAATGTCATTTAAATAGTTATAGAAAATTTGGTTACATAAGACTAGCTCATTTAAGGTGCACTAGGAAACGGTATGATATTAATTATCATCATTAAACTTTTCGACATGTTATAGCCTAGAGTTTATGAGGAGAGAAAAGAAAGATAGATATAGAGAAAAGATAGATATGGAATTCTTAGGAGAAAAGGAGTAGATTTTTTTGAGTTGTTTTTTTGTAAATACTTTTCTAAAGAATCTCATATATGTCCAAAAAAACCTATACTTTTCATATATATATATATACGCCCAAATTATATATGTCCAAAAAAACCTATACTTCTCATATATGCCCAAATTATGTCCAAAATATAATTCAGCCATAAATAGAGTTTTCTCAAGACCACATCCATAAAATTTCAAACAGAATTAGACAACTCTATCTATTTTGAAAACTTGTTCAAAGACTATTATCTTCATCTACTTTAATGATCTTATTCTTCTTGGTGCACGATTTTTGAAGATAATAACAGCTTTCGAATGAGTACTCTCACTGTCATCGTTTAAGATATGTTGAAATGGTATTATGTTGTTTGATGCAGTGGAATTAAGAATATTATCACCCGTTATCAATATAGAGTCTTGCAATAAAAATAAAAATTACATTAAAATTAGTTATAAATAAAGTAAACTCAACATCATGAATGATAAATTATTATATTGATTAATATAATAAATCTATGTATATTCTCATAATCAGTGTGTAGTTGATAAGATTTTGCAAAGTTTTTCTCATATTATAAAAGAGATAAATGAATGTTAATTATGAATATAATGATGATTTATTTATAAACCATTTTATTATTTATCTTAATGTTATCCGAGAGATGTTAGAATTTGCAATAAAAAAATAATAATATCTTCATCATTTGTCATTATCAAAATAGTAAAAATAGGTCAAATTTGTTTCAAGTTAAACTCTAAGATTTGAATTTTGAATATTAAATAAATATTAATGAGTACTTAAAATATTAATTTTTGATTAAATAGTTACTATTTTTATATTTTTTATATTTTTATAAATTTTTAGGCAAATATTGTGCTATGTAAAGATTTTATTTGAATATCTAAAAATTATTCACATCTACTCCGAATCTAGAGAATATATGCATAAAGATATCTACTCTGTATCCAATTCGTAAATAGAGCGGATACGAATTATCTGTTTATTATAAATGGACATACATGGAAACGACGTATCAACTATGTATATGCTCCGTTTACACCTCTAGCCGAGTTAGAAATTCTACTATACAAAGAGTCTAAATAACTTCTTTAATGGGTTACTGCTAAAAGTGCAAGTCTTTACTTAATTATTTTTACTGCATAATGTAAGTTGCCTAATCTTAATAGTTGTTAATAGTTAATATGTAATCTTCTAAATCTTCGTTAACATGATTTATGAAAAAAAAAGCAGAGCACATTCATAAATTTTTGAAAGAAATATAATTTAGTCATAAATATAGTTTTCTCAAAATCACATTTATAAAATTTCAAATAAAATTAGACAACTCTATCTATTTTGAAAACTTATTCAAAGACTATTATCTTCATCTACTTTAATAATCTTATTCTTCTTAGTGCACGATTCTTGAGGATGGTATCATCTTTTGAATGAGTTCTATCACTGTCATCTTTTAAGATCTTTTGAAATAATGTTATGTTGTTTGATGCAGTGGAATCAGGAATATTATTACCAGTTATCGATATAAAGTCTTGCAATAAAAATAAAAATTACATTAAAATTAATTATAAATAAAGTAAATTCAACCTCATGAATGATAAACTATTGTATTTATTAATATAATAAATATATATATATTCTCATAATCAGTGTGTGGTTGATAAGATTTTGCATAGTTTTTCTCCTATTATAAAAGAGATAAATGAATGTTAATTATGAATATAATGATGGTTTATTTATAAATTATTTTATTATTTTTCATAATGTTATCTGAGACATGTTAGAATTTGCAATAAAAAAAATAATAATATCTTCATCATCTGTCATTCTTAAAATAGTAAAAATAAGCCAATTTTATTTCAAGTTAAACTCTGAGACTTTAATTTTGAACATGAATTTTTTTTCTAGTAAGACATCTAACTCTTTATGAAAAGTATATTCGTCTTCATCCTGTTTATATAAAAAATTATATTAGATAAATATTAATGAGTACTTAAAATATTAATTTTTTGATCAAATAATTATTAATTTTTATTTTTTTATAATTTTAAAAATTGTTAGACAAATATTGTACTATGTAAAGATTTTATTTAAATATCTAAAGATTATTCGCATCTGCTCCCAATCTGGAGAATATTTGCCTAAGAATATTTGCTCCGTATCCGATTCGTAAATAGAGTGGATACGAATTATTCGTTTATTATAAATGGACAGATCCAAAAACGAAGAATCCACTTCGTATCTCTGCTCCGTTTACATCTCTAGCCAGATTAGAAATTTTACTCTATTAAGAGTCTAAATAACTTCTTTAATTGGTTACTACTAAAAACGCACGTCTTTGCTTAATTATTTTTGCTGCATAATGTAAGTTGTCTAATCTTATTAATCTTTAATAACCAATATGTAATCTTCTAAATCTTTGTTAACATGATTTATGAAAAAAATACAGGGCACGTTCGAGGCTCTTGACCTACATTTAAGTATCCTTTTAATCTTAAACCTTTCATTAAGTCTGATTTAATGAATAGAATTTTCGATTAGAGAGCCAAAATGGTCAGCCTACTTGCGTATGCCCTTGACCCATGTGCAGCATTTATTAAGAAAGATTCAATTATGGTGCCATTGGCTGGAGGGAAGAAACGAACTGCATCTTCTTACATGTATAGAGTATATTTTTTTAATATTAAAAAAAAAAACACTATAAACTGCCACATCAGCCGGAGTTAAAAATTTTATTTTATTATATAATATAGATAGATAGATAGATGCTCGGCCACGCAGGTTAGTCATGTCGTGGATTTTGCGGCGTACACGTAGTTCCTTTCATATTCTACTTTCTGTAGACCTGAATTGTGGACCTGGATCTTGCACGTGCAACAGAAGTCCACAAGGTCACTTGTCACGAAAATGACATGATTCTGACTTGAGATTCGTGCACAATTTGTATGGAAATTATGCAAAACATGCAATAGCGAAAACCTGTCGGTTGGAGTACTAAAAGTAATGAGACAATGGCGTATTGTTTGCTTCTGATTATGATTTTTAGGTCCTCATCTGGGAACGAACGTGTTGTGGGGATTCTTTTTTGGCTTTTGGAATGAAATGGATCCGTTCAAGGATGGGAGCCACGAATCCATTCGTGGGCCGACCAAAAAGTTTTGAATAATGCTTACTGCAATGTCTCTTGCACGTAGGAGTATTGTAGTGAATAAATTAATTTTTTCTTTTTTCTTTTTTCTCGATCAGAATCCAAAGTTTCTTAACTTTTCATACAGTGTAATATCCGACGGGACGACCAATCTGAAAAATTAAAAAATGAACTCCAACGAATAATAAATAGGTATGTTTTTTATTGTTTATTAGAGTTTGATTTTTTATTTTTCAAATTTTTTTGGATCGTCTGATCGAGCATTACACTATGCGGACGGTTAGGACACTTCGGAGCTAACCTAAAAAAATAAAAAATAAAACTTATCGAAAACAGAAAATACACTTTTCGATCTTATCCGAAACGGAAACAAAAAATATATTTTTCGATTTTATTGGAATCTGAAACGAAAACATGTTATTGTTATCGGAATCGGAAAAACGGAAACACCTATTTCCTTTTCCCTATCCTGCCAGTTTACAATCCTAATTACAATAATCAATATTATATATATATATATGAAGATAATTCTAAAAGAGTCATGTTGTGTTATTTGATCTTTTATTGATATTTAAAAATAAAAATTAATATTTTAAAATTTTAGTTATTTATTTAAAAATTAAATAATACATATAACTATCTTAAGATTGACCTCTCCCATCAATTTTTTTAAAACAATAAAATAATATCATTTGTTGTTGCAACAATCGGATCAAAGTTGATCCAACGACTGCACGCAAACAAGTAAAACTCAGCCAACAACAATGACTTTATGGTCCATTTAACTTGCCTTGGTACCAGGAAAAATACTTGACGGAATACGTCTAGAGTTATAACCGCCATCTGATCGCCAGATGGTATGTAATTGTACAAGACATCGAGCCATCTGATCCGTTGGACGGAGGAAAATTATGATTATAATACCCTTCGAACAACGCAAAGGGTATTTCTCTAGGTCAAACTTTGCTAGGATGGCAAGATTTGACGTTGCAGACCAGAGAAATATTTTTTTTAAAAAGGTCCTGGGGAAGAGGAATATCATAAGGAAGTCATTTGTACCGTTGGATCACACTTTTGATTGAAAAGTAAAAAATTGAAAAATAAAATAAAAATATTTATTTTTATTTTAAAAAATTAACCGTCCGATAAAAAATCAGATAATATAGATGACTCATTAGGATTGCCTCCCTCCTTCCTAAATTTTTAGAAAAAAAGGATAAAAATATACTAGCTATCTAATTAAAGCTCATTAGATGATCGTTGGCTGAAATCTGGATAATCCAACGAGTATTAGTCTGGTTGCAACAGGGGCATTGCAGTGTTGCTGCAATTTGCCTCCGCAGCCGTCCGACAAACTTTTATCATAATGCTATTGCTATAAATATATTTTTTGTATTTTTTATCACACATTCCAGGGAGGGGACAACCTAAGCGAGTATTAGTGTTAGGCCCTGTTTGATTGCAAGTTAGTCCACCAATAACTCGGGTTATCACATTTGTAATCTGTTTCATAATTTGATTGCAGGATTAATCTATTTAAATTAAAAATTTGCTAAACGGGTGCTAACTCTAGGTTAGCCGGGACTAACCTATCCCACCCCCAACGGTGGGATAGAAGGGGTTAGCCCATATGTTAATGCTCCATTTATATATTATTAAATATTAATAAATGATAGGTAATGAATATCAATTATTGTTAATGATATTAATAAGTATTATTTTGATTACTAAATATTAATTTATATTATTAATATTAACAAATGTTAATTAACATTTATAAAATTAATAAATATTATTATAATTAATTAATATTAATTAATATTATTTTGATTAATTAATTAATGGTAACCATAGTTAATTATTTTGATTAATACTATTATGCTCTATTTATTGATAATTTTTTTGATTAATATTAAAAAATATTCATAAATATTTAAATAAATTAATTATTAATATATGAAGCATACTTAATAATTTTGTGGAGAAATAGTGATGAAATTTTTATATTTTTTATTTTTAGTAATGAAACTTATTTATATAAATTACTTAAATCATATATTTTTTATTGCCTAAAATACATTTAAGAGTATTTGAGTGATATAAAAATTCATCTATATATTCATAATTTGAATATGATTGATTTAAAATACACACGTGATATTAAAATATGTATTAACTTAAAAAATATTCAAATAAAGATTCTATGTACTTATCTTAGATTAACCTCTATTTTAAAACAAAAGTGAGTTATTGTAGGAACTCCCAAAGGCTAATTTAAGTTATCCATGTCCCTATCCTGCAATCAAACACACCCCCGTCGCTTTGTCTGCAGAATAAGTTATTACGTGGGGTTCATTGACGGAATGACTTATATTAAAATAAGAGGTATTTCGCTTTGATAGTTTTGTGGGGTCCGCTGACAGAATAAGAAGAATAAATACGTTATTCTGCACTAGTATAAGCCATTCCGTTTGTCAAAACAAAATTAAGTTTATTCTCTTCTTATTCGTCATTATTCTTCTCTTATTCTCTAATCAAAGTGACGCGAAACTGTGGTAACGTTTTAGCACAGATTGGGTCAATGGAGTGGACAAAGTGAGGATACGTTCTGAAATGACACATGACTTACGCCCCCCTAATGTTTTGTCTTTGCATGAAAACATGAACCTCCTGTTCCTGTACAAACAGTATCTCGGAAATGGCCTTGCATCGAACCTAAACTTATGAAACAAAAATGTGTACTCCGTGGTAGTCTTATATCCAGAATACATTAAATATTTTGGACTGTGACTCCAATTTAGAGGGCATTTCACTTATCAGCAGCAGTTAAAGACAAATTTTGATGTAGTGCCTCATGTGATACACTATTGCCTGGGAGCTATCTCTTGGCACGGACGGGAGGAGGGATGAAGCCTCTCCTCCCTCCTGCTGTACAGTACATTTTTAAGTCCAAGACAGGTTTGATCTGATGTGGTCCGATGTAGGAGTATTTTGAGATTTTTGTTTTTAAAAAATTATATATATTGTAACTTTAAGAAAACTTGTCATGGAAATAACAGAAATTCCATCTGGGGTTATTTTTGTATTTATTTTAGAGAAGATTAATGGAATGCGGTGGTGGAGGAGACGACCGGAGTTCAATTGGAATCCGAGATTTTCTCTATAGTTGGAGATGATTTCTCCTCCCTCCTGCTGTACAGTACATTTTTAAGTCCAAGACAGGTTTGATCTGATGTGGTCCTATGTAGGAGTATTTTGAGATTTTTGTTTTTAAAAAATTATATATATTGTACCTTTAAGAAAACTTGTCATGGAGTTAGAAATAACAGAAATTCCATCTGGGGTTATTTTTGTATTTATTTTAGAGAAGATTAATGGAATGCGGTGGTGGAGGAGACGACCGGAGTTCAATGGGAATCCGAGATTTTCTCTATAGTTGGAGATAATTTCGGCCGGGTCGAGGGGTCCGCCTAATTAGGCGATAATTCCAGATCTGCCTAATTTCTGGAGAAGTAATCTCAGAGACCAGAGGGTAAATATCCCAACAGCATCGGAACCATATGGCTAGAGTTTTTTAGGCCCAACCAAGATCGAACATGCAACCTCCCTTTTGCAAAGGAGGTGGGTGAACCAACTCCACTAGGTAACTAGTTCGTACAAGTCCAATTAAATCATGCATAAAAGTTAAAAATATTTCGTACAAGGACGTAGGCATCTTATTTAACTCTAGTCGCCTATAAATATTTGTACTGATTTTAAAAAAAAATGCAGAATTACAATCTCCTTACACATAATAGCTAGGGTTTTCCACTGGGTCAAGCGCTCACGACACAAACTATAGATACACGCTCGATCGCAATCATCTATCTCATCAAGGGTGGAGCTAGCAATTGTCAAATGGGAATTAGGGTTGTCCACAAATCTGGATAATATTCGACTCCGATTAGTCGCATATTTATCCGATTATAACATCCGACGGGCATATCCGAATATCCGTTTAATTATCCGACTAATATTAGAAGCAGAAACGAAAAATAGGTATCCGTTTCGATTATTATCCGACCGATTATGTATTTTGATAAAATTTAATTTTAATGATATTTGTATGTTTAAATAAATGATAATTTGATATTTGAAATATGCTTAAGACGTGTTGAGTAATAATAATAAAGTTTGTTGTGATTTTTTATTTTTAATAATTTTACTTATTTAGATAAATTGTTTAAGTTATTTGTTAAAATTTATCTAGATATTTATAACTTGAATATTTATTAATTTTAATCTATGATATTCATGAATTATGCAAAGAATAAAATTTACAAGTCATTAAGTTATAAGACAAATTGACATAATCAAGTATTCGAATTACTAACCGAATTCGGATATTATCTGGCGGAGTCGAATTCGGATAGAAAATTTTATTATCCGTCGGATAGCATCCGGAATCGGATATTCGGATAATATTAAATGGAGCGGAGTCAGAGCGGAGTCGGATACTGTGATATTCGCTCCGTAGACAAGCCTAATGGGAATCACTCCCTCCCCCATTCCCATGTCAAACATGTTGTTGTGTCACATGTACCCTAAAATTTAGAAATTTCTATTTTAATTCAGGAAATCAAATGGCACACTTAAAGAAAAGTTACCTGAAATTTTCAATATTACTTTGATTAACCTGAGCTTTAACAATTTAACAACAAAAACCCTCAACATGTTTGGCATTGTTGTATTAACTCCCTTAAAAAAAATAATTCCGACTCGAATACTACTTTTCATCCTCAGCATAGCTTTTGTTGCATTAGCACCCTATCCCACCGCTTTCAAGTGTGGATCCCAGGGGGAATTGAATGCATTTTGTTACGCAGAGGGCATGCTAGACTTTGAGGAGGGATTTATCTATATGATTTTAACTTCTGTAAGTTGGCTGTAAGTACAAGACTACATATTGTCTTTGATATCCTTCTTGTAAGGTTATTTTCACTTTCAATATGAAGAAAGAGCCCACTTAATTTCCCTTTTTTTGGACAAGAGGACGCTTATTTTGGGGAGAAAGAGAATGTCAGTGGAGATTTCTTCTGCTCTTCCCATTAGAAGGCATTACCTCTCTCTCTCTCTCTCTAGGTTGATAGTTATATCTTTTTATATCATAAGTAGTCATACTTTATAATTTTCTTTTTATAAAATGTGACTTTAGAACATGCTTTTTCCATATTCTTGCCTTCCGATTTGAATATGGTGTTCAATAATGTTGTCAAATAAAGTCTTGTTGTCCTCAAACTAATTTATAGGTGTCTATGTGATTTCAATGAGGAAGTTTGAATTTGGCTACTAGGTTCCTTGAACATAAGGTTGAATATTTGGTTGATGTTATATTTCTTTTCTCAGATAAGAATGCCAAACTCATGCTCATTTTACGAAGGGCTTTTTAGCTTTTTACCCTTGCAATCAATCTTATTTATTAACAAGTCCTCTTATTCTTAGTACTCATTTAAATACCCCCCAGAAAAGATTCTTTCCCGGGTAAAAGTGAGATTAGTGAGAATTTTTACAAAATGGAGAGATTCTAAAAGAATTTCCCAAAATTATGTAGACTAGAGTGACTAAAAACTTAAAAAAAAATCCTTTCAGAAGACATTATTCCTGCATAATTTAGATAAATGAACAGTATCTTCATTCCTAAAAGAACGGCCCGAGAATGCTTTTTTTTTTTTTTTTTTTTAGACAATAGCCCAAACGACTAAAGACGAAGTCCGACAACCAACCCACCGAAGATTGACTCCGAAAGCCACCACAAACCCGCCGAAAAACCCCCCCGTCCACAGTGCCCACTCGCCCCCGCGAGGGACGAACATCCGACCTCCTCCCCAGAGAGAAGGGTGTCCCAAAAGAGTCTCATTGAGCTACACCGCACTGACGCCTTCTTACTTATTAGAATGTGGAATGAGTCCTTCCAAAAATTGGTGCTTAGGCTATGATAATTTTCAAGAGAAGATCTATCCCAAGTTATATCAGACAAATTGGTGGGTGGAAATTTTCTCCGTTGCATGCTGTATAAAATATCGACACATGAAACTTTCAACTTCATAGTAATATCGTCTTATCAAAATCTTCTTGTTCCACTGTGGTGAACCTCACAAGGATAGTCTACTGCATGACATACTCCACCGTAACCATGGGAGTCCAGGGTCCCAGGCTCCCAGTGGGACTGTTGGTGTAACAGGGAGATTTCCAGCGTAACCTAACCCTTTTGTCTTGTATCCGCACATCACATGGAAGCCGGTGGCCGATGCAGTACACATCTCCTATATATCCTTCTCAAAGGTGGGGAATTTTTTTTTCTAATCGGGTTACTTTGGAGCTCTTCGATTTTTGACAGCCTTTTTTTTGGAAGATAGTTCAGTGGTCTGGACAACATATATTTGATTAGATGACCAAGATTCGAAGCGGCCAAATGTGAATGTTTCTTCGAAGAACAAGGTAAAACTCGAACAAATTTTTCTGTCCGAATGGACAAAGTATTTGAGCATCGCACGAGAATTTTGCGATGAATCCGTGTGAAAACAGGATTCAAACGAACGTGCTCCTCTAGCGAGCATAAAGTGTCCACCCCGCTCATCACTTAGCCACGGGCGCTGCCTTTTACGGAGCATGAACAAAAGAATGACAAATTTGCCTAACTAGCTTGGGCATATAGTTGTCTTTTGTCCTTTGCCGATTGGATGTCAGTATAGTTATCATTTTCATTAAAAATTATTAATTGGAGGAATCGAAAGAAATAAAAAAATAGAATCCTACGCTCTCACGCTATCAAAGCCGCCGGATGGCATGACGCGGGCATGCAGCAAGCTTTACCCCAATACAAATAGGTGGTTAAGATGTGAAATATTTTACGGGCTGGTTTTTCTCGAAAATAAGGGGTCGAACGAGATGACTTATAAAACTTATTTTGTTAATTTGTACGGAGGTGTATTCCTCAGATGGACGTGTTATTTTTAAAATGGACATATTATTTTCAGAACAAGTGAAATAATTTAACTCACTTAAAAGCAAGGTTCTTCGACTCGACGAGTCGGATTGACTCGGATCTCTCATGATCCGGCACGAGAAGAGTTGACTCGTGCCGACTCGTGCCATCTCGTACGAATCACATAGTCAAATCGCACAGACTCGGTCGAGTCGCACCGACTCGGATTCGTCCTGATACAGTACGAGTCGTCCGAATAGACACGAGTCAAACCGGTACAGCAAATCCTACCTAAAAGATGAGAATTACTTATTCTTATAATAAGAAAAATATATCAAAGAAAATTTTTATTGTTCTGAATATAAGAGATTTGGACACAGAAAATTCAGAATACCATATCCACCAAACAAACCAATCCTAATAAATTACATTATTGAAGTAAAAATGGCAGTTTCCTTAATAAAATACCCCAAATCTCCCCCTTCCACTTGTAACGTCGTGGAATCCCCCCCCCCCCGAAGTACGTTGTGCTTCATCCCGTTTTCTACAGATCAGGAAAAGAAGAGAAGCGAGGAACGGAAGAAGCGGTCATGGACGAACCAGAAATTATGTAAGGAAACTTACTAAAAATGGCGAAAAAACTATCAAAATATCTAATAAGAGTATTATAAGTTTAAAATATCTACAAAGAACACTCCTTCCAAAGTTCATATCTAAACGACCAAAATTCATATTTTTTCTAACATACTATTTAAAATACCCTCAATTGTCTTACAAATAGATTGTTCTAACAGAAATCTACATAATATTGCTTTTATTTTTCTGCCTGTAAAATATCTAAATGAGACTTTTATTTTCAATAATTACCATAAAGGATCCTAATACTAAAAAATATCAAAAAAAACCATTCCTCCGAATTTTAAAATTTAAAGAGGCTCTTAAAATTGTATAATTAATAAAATAACAAATATGTAAAATAAAAAATGATAATGTTACCTTTAAATTTTATTTATAAGAATAAACATGTATAATATAAGTTAATCGTACTAGTAATTATTCATAAATAAATTTTTGGTCGGAGTTTGAAATAATAAGAATTTTACAACTAATAAAATTTGAGACTATCTATTTGTGGTGCAATAATTGAGGATATTTTAGATAGTACGTGAAAAGAAATATGACTTTTGCCCTCATATAGATGTAAATCTTAAGTGGAATACCATTTTTAGATATTTTAAATTTATAGTGCCTTTATTAGATATTTTAAAACATTTTGTGCCCTTTTTAGTAATTTTCCCAATCATCTAAACCGCCATTAATGGCTCTATTGGAAGAAATGGGTTCCTCATCTTCTAGGAAATGGACCCACTTTGGGGGTTAGCTGCACTCTGTCTGGATTTTGCTTGTACTGTTGAGAAGAAGGTTAAAACAGCAAATTGTATCCTCTGTTGGATTGCCATAATTTGCTCCAAATTGGTAAGCAGAGGTTGGAGGGGAAATATATGTGCGGAGATCAATGAAGACTTGCATTGGACTTCCATGTTATCCTTGCTATGAGCCAGCTGCCTAGGGCAGTTGGTTCACCACTTGCCTCCCAATTCGGAGGTCTCAGGTTCGAATCTAATTGGAGCCTAAAAAACTTCCCAACCATACAGTCTAAAAGTGCTGTTGAGATCTTTATCTTCTGATCCGTGGGATTATTTCTCCGGATAATCAGGAGGACCTGGAATTTTCGCTTAATTAGGCGGACTTCTTGATCGGTGCGGAACTATCTCTAACTCTGGAGTATTTATCGGGTTCGATCCCTGATTGCTTGTAAATACTTGTACATATCTGACCACTGTGCCACTGAACAAAAAGAAAAACAAAAAGTTATCCTTGCTATGTTTGTCCCATTCTTTCAGTATCCACCACCATGATTTGCCCCACCAAACTCAGTCTTTCGATTCCCTTTTTCTTTTTCTTTTTTTCTTTCTTTTTTTGAGAGGTGGTTTGCAACTTCAGCTCACTTTACTCCAGTGCAGGTGAAAGGAGAGACGGGAGAAAGGGGAAAGGTAAAGAGAAGGACAGTTTGGTGTGGTAGTAGGCCCAATTGCTTCAGTACTTCAGCCTTTGTGAGCTGTGACACGGTACAGGAGGCCTCCTTCTCACTGCTTAGGCCTTACAGAAGAAGCTTATTTTGACTGCCTGAAAGAGAATCCTGCTGTGAGAGGTTGCTCTTGTTCTCTTCTCCATCTTGAGCTCCACAGCTTCCCCATTCACCTCCCATGTTTCTGTCAAGCATCACTCCAGTTACATGTCCCAGCTGTTCATCATTTGTAGTTAGGTCCAGGGTATAGTTCTGTGTTATCTCTATTATTTCAATGTGCAAACAGACTATTCAGAAGGAGCTTGCTGGAGTTGTGCTTAACAATCTAATGCCAGAAAGGCTAGAATTGGCTCTTCCTGTTGGAGGCTGAGATTTCTTGGAGATACAAGAATCCGGCTTATGTGTTGCACCATGGCTGCTGCGCATCAGGAGGAAGACATTCCCAGGAAGCGCCTGAGGAGGCAGCTTGCTGCTGCTGTCCAGAGCATACAGTGGAGTTATGCAATCTTCTGGTCTGTCTCAACTAGGCAACCAGGGTATGAAGAATCACCTAGCCTCTCTCTCTCCGTGCATGTTCTCCACCTCCCCACCCCCCCTCACCCACCGCAACAACTCTAGGTTCAGACATTGCACTGAATTCTATAGGTAAATGGATTCCCAACATCTGGATTTCCGTACTTAATTTATCCCTTTCCAAGTGGATGGAGCTTCATTTGCTGGCTTTGATCTGTACATGTTATTTGGTCGTACACAAAATTCTGCTTAATTTTCAGCAAATTAGTTAGAGGCTGATGTCCAAATTTTCTCAAGGTATGTGCACCTCAAAGTTTCAGCTATCAGAGTTGTTTATTGACCTCTTTCTTCACCAAGAAAGTCCATAATTCTCTACAGCATGTTTCAACTCACGGCTAGAAGATGGCCTTCATCTTACACAAACGATGTATATTGCCTTCTTGGATTATCTATCAGTGTTCTTAGTCCCCGTGTTCCATAATAAATAGACGAATTTTTATGTGCATCTTATTATGTGATTGTGATGTGATTCTTTGTATTGTTGAGACTTCATGAGGTACAACTAGCATGTATTTTTATTACGGTACTTTTTGTTAATCGTTCTGTTTTTTTTTTTCCTGCTCTTTAGTATGTTAGAATGGGGTGATGGATACTATAATGGTGATATAAAGACAAGAAAGACGACCCAGCCCATGGAGTTGAAAGCTGATCAAATGGGTCTGCAAAGAAGTGAGCAACTGAAACAGCTCTACATGTCACTTTCAGCTGGTGACAGTGATCAGATGGCTAGAAGACCTTCTGCCTTGTTATCTCCCGAAGATCTCTCAGACTCAGAGTGGTACTACTTGGTTTGCATGTCTTTCACATTCCATCCTGGGCATGGGTACTCTCTCTCTCTCTCTCTCTCTCTCTCTCTCTCTGCAGCTCCAACAGAGTTCATGATAGGATCAGTAGTCATTTGATGTCATATGGTACTGTCTTGTTGCTCCAACCCGTGAGGCATTTTGAACTGTAGGAGACATAACTTGAGGTCTGCTATTCTTTAGACGCCAGAAGGTGCGCTTGAATTACTTTGTGAGAATACCACTATCAGGAGCTAAATGTCTTGTGTGAACGAACACTGGCCTAGGATATAAATGCATCCAATCGTTTACCTCGAAATGACTAATGTAATAACAACACAAGAATGGACTCCACCTCTGGTGTAGTTCCATTGTTCCATGCATCTGACAAGGTGTTTGAGGTAATATAGCCTATGTTGGTGTCCAAGTTGGACAATGTAAGGGCGTGTTTGGTGTAGCTTCCATATGGAAACACTTATTTCTATCTAGTTATTTTGTGAAAAAAAGCTAGATGATGGAAGCCAGTTTCCTAGCATTCTACTTATTTTTTGGCTTCCAACCAAAGACTACAACTTAAAACTTTCTAAATTAGAGAAAAAGTGAGGTTGTTAAGAAAGATTTGACATATGCAACAACCTAAATTTAGTTATAACCACTCACATTCATCTTTTTCAAGTTATGCCAACAGGAACATTCAATTAAAAGTTACGTCAAACACGTCCTAAACTCTATTGCTATAAATGTTTATTGTGTTGATACTTTTGGATAACATCTTCTCACATGATGCAGATGACACGTTTATATGAAGACTGCATCTGCATATCTGAATGGGACAGTTTCCAATCCTCATGTTCCTAAGCTCGGTTTTGCGACTTAGTATGCAGTCAAAATATCGCACAACTGAGGAGTATGGTTTGGTGTATGCTAACAGAGTAACATTAGATCTTAACCTTCACAGTAATAAAGACTGAAAGAAAAAGGAAGTTAAGGAACCACTGTTGATAACATAACAAATGAAACATATAGAAGCGGTCTTGCTGCTTATTTTAGCCAATGGCACATTAAAGAAGTATTTGATTATCTGCCCATGGACTATTGAAATTCCTAAGAAATTAAATGCCACCAGGAATTAACAGTATGAAATGTATGCAAGAACCTGCATACAAGAGTATGTATTGAATGATCTAACAAATAGCCGCCCATTGAAAAGGATGAAGTGGATGTCTCTAATGTGCAAGTATTAAAACCAAGTTGCTCATCGCAAGATGTCTTTTTTTCTTCTGACACACCATGCCTATTAAGAATAAACCACTTTGCATATACCGTACATCTCAACTTTATTTTCTACTTGTTTTACTCCTACACTAAATGTTATGTGGTGATCTACCTATTTCTGTGACATCAAATTAACTTGGAACCTGATTGACAGGTTTATCACCTGGCAATTTTATGTTGTTATCTACCACCTATTTCTGTGACATCAAAATATCAAATTAACTTGGATATCTCATTGTCAGGTTTATCACCTGGCAGTTAATGCCTTTACACCTATTTCTTAATGTCCTTTCGGGACCTGCTGATTTTCTTGTTTAGTTAGATGTTTGTTTGATATGCATGTGGCTACCACATTTAACTAATCTCACAGTTTCTCATATTTCATCTTTTTCTTTCTTGTTTCCACGTTTGTCACATATTTTCTCAGACTAATTGGAAGAACATTAGCAAGTGGCAATCATATTTGGCTCACTGATGCCCACTCTGCAGAGAGCAAAACCTTTACACGCTCTCTTCTGGCAAAGGTTAGGTGTACTATTGCCGGCTTCTAACCTTTTTCATTTTTATTTTTTTTTGCAACATTTCTAGCTGACTCGGTTATATATTTTTCATTCTCTTGCTGTGCATAATGTATGCGTTCCTCATCTTTCAGAGTGCATCTATCCAGGTATGATTGCTATTACATTTTTGTTGAGCAGTTCACAGACTGTGATTTAGATGATTAGATACATTAGTGTTCCATTCTTAGACTATCCCATGAATCTGGGTTGTTCTCATGGGTCCATCAACATTAACAACTTTCATGGTTTCCTACATGCTGGTGCCTAATTCTTGGTTGATGGAACCTCAGGCAAAGACAGGCCTGCCATATATCCTAAGACTGCCAACTGGAGGAAAACAAATCAGTTTATGCTTATTTTACAGCTTATGCTTATCAATTCATCATACTTGCTCCCTTAAATTACTCTCCCCCACAATTTCAAGATTTCTTTGGAGATCTTAAATGTCTGTCACCACTTGCTGCTTCTTTATCATACTGCAGACTGTGTTTTGCTGTCCCTTTATGGGTGGCGTCCTGGAGCTGGGTACAACTGAAACTGTAAGTTCCAATCTTAGAATGTCACTCTCCGGTTATAGTTATGAGCCTGAGAAAAGAATAACCTTATGTCCAACTTACATTTATTTGTACTTCCATGGCAAGGTCTTGGAGGATCCAGATATCATACAACAAATAACAACTTCATCTTGGGATTACCCGAAAGCACTCTCTTCTGAATCTTTGTCCACCAATTTGAAGGTTGAACAGGATGAGGATCAAATGGCTCCGGACCGCGACATGCTAAATTCTGTCCCTTCCGAGAATCTGCATCCTGTGGATGCTTGTCATACACAATTGGGGGATGGGGTTGCAGCATTTGCACCAATACATCATTCCCGTTCATCCATAAAACCTGCTCAATTAGAAGACATGACAGATAAGCTGCAAGCAGAATCCAGTGAGGAACCAAACACCAGTTCACCTGATTACTGTTCAAAAGATTGTTGTGCCACTCATCATACCGATGAACTTACAATGATGCAAGGAACAGATGGCAAATCTCAAGCCCATAGCTGGCAATTGATGGATCATGAGTTAAGCAATGCATTACATGGTTCTTTAAACTCAAGTGATGGAAAGTGTCAGTCTATTTCCGACTTTCAAGTTGTCTCCTCCCCAAAAGGAGAAATAATGAAGTATACAAAAGATCTCCAAGTGTGCTACAATCCTAAACTTACCCAATTAGATCCTGGGACTGATAATTCACATTATGCAAGGACTCTTTCTGCTCTCTTTAGGACCCCTGCACGAGTAGGTGTGATGCCATTCTCACCAAATGGTTCTCAATCCTCTGGCTTCAAGGCTTGGAGGAGAGGCTCAGATGCTCCAGTTCCCCATACTTGTGCGCAGCAAAAGCTTCTGAAGAGGATTTTGTTCAATGTTGCTTTGATGCATGGGTTTAAGACTCCAAATCCTCCAGTCAGAAATGAAATTAAGAGCAGGGCCTGGAAGCCAGAAGGAGATGCAGTCGGCTTGAGCCATCTGTTGTCAGAGAGGAGAAGACGAGAGAAGATGAACAAAAAGTTCCTAATTCTCAAATCTCTTCTTCCTTCTATAAGCAAGGTACTTCTATGACTCATAATGAGCTTAGGGCGTGTTTGGCAAAACTTCTACTTGAAGGTTATTTTTGGCTTCCACTTCTTACATAGAATGAGTTGAGGGAGAGAGGTTTATAACTAATTTTGGTTTGTTATAAAAGTCAACTCTTTCATAACAATTTTACTTTTTCTCCAATCTTGAAAGCTCCCCTCTTGTAACTTTTTGTTGGAAGCCAAAACACAAATAAAATACCACATAAATGGCTTCCAAGATCTAATGGCTTCCATAAAAGATAACTACATGAAAGTGCAAAAGTGCTTCCAAATGGAAGGTTCGCCAAACACGGCCTTAAGTTCCTTCAAGGAAGCACTTTCTTCTAAAAGGAAGCACTTTCCTGCCAGCTGATTATGATATGCCCAGTAGCATAACCCAGTGGTGTTGTTTTATTCACTTCTTAACTAGTGAGTTTCCTATAATAAAACACCCTCTTTCCTTCATGGCATTATCAATTTTCTCATTTATAGCCTTCTTTTCTTCCCCACATCCTTACGCAGATTGATAAAGCATCTGTCCTAGGGGATACAATAGAGTATCTGAAAGAGCTTGAGAAAAGGGTAGAATATTTGGAAACCTACATGGGAGATTTGGAAACAAGAGGAGGAAGGAAACATCCAGATGTTGCAGAGAGGACTTCAGACAACTACGGAAGGGATGAAACTGCATGTGCAAAGAAGTCTTCTGTCAGTAAGAGGAAGGCGTGTGATGTTGATGAGCGAGGATTTGAAAACCACTGGATCTTGTCAAAGGATGGACAAGCTGATGTTAATGTGACTATTATTGGAAAAGAGGTTTTGATTCTGATGAGCTGCCCATGGAGAGATTGCTTGCTTCTTGAGATTGTAGATGCCATAAGCAACCTCCATTTGGATGCTCACTCTGTGCAATCATCCACTGTTGATGGCAAACTCAGTGTGACTATCAGATCAAAGGTTTGGACAACCTCAACCAAATTTTATTTCATTTTGTTGTCTTTTTTTTGGTCATATACATGACTACATATGTGATGAATTTGCTAAAACAATGTTGCTTTACTGCAAATATGGTCGCAGTTTAGGGGTGCAGTGATAGCATCACCGGGGATGATCAAGTGCACACTTCAAAGAGTTATAAGCAAGTGTTGAAGACAAAAAGATCCTGACAGTTTAGGGGTGCAGTGATAGCATCACTGGTGATGATCAAGTGCACACTTCAGAGAGTTACAAGCAAGTGTTGAAGACAAAGATGATTGTAGTGTAGGCCTTCTACCAGTTTGCTAATTCCTGCATGTTTCTAGGGCAGTTAGGATTTTGTGATGTACAATATGACTTCATTTCTAGCACTTTCAGTAAGACCATCTATCCTTGCATCATCTTTTCTGGCACATAATATCCTGCATCTTCCAGGTCCAAAAAAACAAAATAAAAATCCTGCATCTTGCATCCCTAGATTCTCTAAGAATGTCATATCCCTGATTCTCCTCTAAGAATGTCATCTTACAACAGACAACTGAAGCTTGTAGCAGCTCTTAATTAATCGTTCAGATTGGAAGTACATAGTACCTAAACGTACATGGCAGTATGCAAATTGCCTGTTTTCAGGAAGTAGGGATGTAAATTGGGCGGGCTAGGTTGGGTTATGTAATAATTTGGGTCTAATCTAAATTCAAAATAATCCAGTCCAATTTTAGCCCAGTTTAAATTCAGCTCAAATTTAACCCAAATTCAACTAAAATTCAATAATGAGTGGATTGGGTTGGGTTGGCCCTATTTATAAATGATTTTTATAAATATTTTGTTTTTTGTATGAATTATTATAAAAGTTAATAAATTAAATTAGGCCAGTCCGTTTTCAACCTAATTCAGTCTAGATTTAACTAATGTCAACTCAAATTTAGTCCAACTCAATTTATATAACTTAGGTCAGTCCAATTTTGTTCAATATGGATTGAGTTGGGTTAGGTCACGGGTTGACCTGCCCAATTGACACGACCCTATCAAGAAGGTTAGATGTAGCATCTTCGTAGCTCAGAAGTGCTATTACGTACGTTCTAAACCTCTCACAGAAGAATGCATACGTTCCAAGGAAACATGTTGAATTTGGGGGGAAAAAAAGGTGTACTTTTTATTTAAACCACGTACATCACTACAGTCACTTCCTTTTCTTGAGAAATTTCCATCCAGAGTTCTAATTTGCGGTGCAACAGAACAGATCGAAACTCTGGCCTTCGTTAGATAAAGATGCTACACTTCAGGAAAAAAAAAAATCAGAATCATTCTGGGAAGACGCTGACCTTTAGACGCGGTTCAAGTACAATGCTCACATTTCATGGCGTCACTAAATTTTTGGCCATCGGCAAAAAAAATATCATAGTTCGTTTTATATACACGTAGAAATCTACATCGCTTGCAAACATTTTTACGTTGCCCAATTAAAGGCGGTTGTGAAATATTGTAAAATCTTGGTTTGGAAATCAATGATCTTAAACTTAGTGAAAATAAAATTCTAATTTTAAAATCACCGGTTTAGATTTATAGTGATATTGGATTAAAAACTGAAATCAACTAAAAGAAAAAATTTAGGGGTCAAGCAATTTTGAAACATGATAATTTACGACGCTTCAAACATATGACAAAAAATCGTAAAATGATTTACAACAAGCTGAGCATAAAGAAAACATTAGACGTTTTACACTGTTTTATGATGCACTAAGCAACTTTTAAATAAAACTTGGCTGACAATAGAGAAGAGACCACAGAAAATGTGATGGCCACTAAATAAAACTTTTTACCCTTCAAGATATATTTGCAAGTAGGGGTGGCAATGAGCCTAGTCGAGCCAAGCTTTGGCAACTTGGAGATCGGCTCAACACAAAATAATCGAGCACGAGCCAAGCCCGAGTCATGTTCCAAGCCCAAACTCCAGCTTGAGCTTGAGTTTGAACCGAGCCCGAGCCCAGCTCGTTAAATTTAACAGTGCAGCAAGTTGCTGCTCTACACTCGTTAAATTTAACAGTGCAGCAAGTTGCTGCGCTACACACGGTGTGACCCATTTTTTTATTTTTTTTTAAAAATTTAGGTCGACCCCATCATGGCCGACACGTCCGTATAGTCAGATCTTTCGATCGGATGGTCCAAAAAAAATCTGAAAAATGAAAAATTGAGCCCAATGAACAAACAATGATTCTTCAATGTTCATATTCTATAAAAAAAATTCATCTTTGTGCTACTCTAGAACCTGCATCTCTCTGTGCTGACATTTATTAATCTATGCCTAATTTAAACTATGGCTACCTTAATATCTTTGCTTTGCTTTATAGATTATTTTCTAAAACCTGTGACTCTCTGTGTGTAAATGTCTTAAATTTCTAATCTAATTAATTTGCTATGTATATGTGATAGCTTGTGTTATATATAGTTTAATACGGTTCAGATTCTCTATAAAAAAAAAATCATCTTTGTGCTAGTCTAGAACCTACATCTTTCTGTGCTGACATTTGTTAATCAATGCCTACTTTAAAATATGGCTACTTTAATCTCTTTGCTTTACTTTATAGACTATTTTCTAAAACATGTGACTATCTGTGTGTAAATGTCTTAAATTTCTAATCTAATTAATATGCTACGTATATGTGATACCTTGTGTTATATATAGTGTAATACCGGTTCATATTCTGTATAAATAAAAAAAAATCATTTTTGTGCTAGTCTAGAACCTGCATCTCTCTATGCCGACATTTGTTAATCTATGCTTACTTTAAACTATGGCTATTTTAATCTCTTTCCTTTGCTTTATAAATTATTTTTTAAAAACATGTTACTCTCTATGTGTAAATGTCTTAATTTCTAATCTAACTAATATGCCATGTATATGTGATAGCTTTGTGTTATATATAGTGCAATATCAGTTCATATTCTCTATAAAAAATATTTCATCCCTGTGCTAGTCTAGAACCTGCATCTCTTTGTGCTGACATTTGTTAATCTATGCTTTGCTTTGCTTTATAGAATATTTGCTATATGGTATGTACATGTGATATCTTGTGTTATATATGGTCTAAAACCTGCCTCTGTGTCAAATGTCTAAAATTTTTAAATCTAATTTTATATGCAACGTATATGTCATACCTTGTGTTCTATGTAGTCTAATATCTTATGTTATATATAGCCCAAGGTCGGCCAATCCTATGAACCAACTTGATTTTGGGAACCTGGCCAATCACAGCATATTATTGGCCAGAGGATTATCTTGTGATTTTCAAAAGCCCATTCAGTAGTGGCCAAGGAATTCATGGCCTGCATAATTTCAATCTACTATGTTGGCACATAGTATGCTAAAGCAGAACTTTTGGGAGAAAACTTGCATTACAAAAACTTGATTTGACACTAGCACAAAATTACCAAAAGTTTACACTATTTAAAGTTGGATTTCTCATCCAGCTAGCTACAGTAGGGAAAGAAGCATTTTTCTCATTTTGGACCTTGTGTTGGATTTAATGTCTCCCAACTGTGTTCAAAGACCATTCTCCTTTTAGAAACATGACAACTGTCATTGCACTTAAACAAGTTCTTCATTTGCTTAATTCTATTGTTCTGATGTTTGACACTATATAAAAAACCTGTCTGAATGAATGAACATGGAATATAACTACTCACAAGGTTAAATATAACTACTCATTGTATTCTTCCCTTTTCTAATGAAAGGAGCAATCAAAATTGAGTTGCATGCCACTATCCTATGCAGCAACTATTCTATAATAGGTCTTAGGCCCGAAAATTTTGCAGACTCTTCTATAGTAGTTGCATGCCACTATCCACCTGCACTTTATTTTTTTCTTGATTCCATCCTCTATTGAATAACTTTCTTTGCTTATCTAACTGTCATGTTATTTGTTATTTTGAACAAAATTGGGAATATTACTCTCTACATTTCTATTTATTTCACTTAATTCTAAAGGTTTAGGATCATATTTTAATTATTTCCATTTTAAGGTCAAACTGCCACAAAAATAGAATTTACCTTGTGTGCACTTGTGTGCTTATTCTCTTGCAATCTCTCTGTTAGCATATCTAAAAGATGATTCATACTCTGTTTTCAATATATTTCTTGGTCTATAAGAAGTTGGTTATGTCCATTGGTTGCTTCAATTGATGCAAAGAGGAAAGGTATTTGGTGCAGCTTGTTTGTGGAGTTGGTAACACAGTGAATCTCATGTGGCATCCTGCAGAACTTAGTAATGTTAGCACTACCCTCCATTGCATCTTGTATGTGCAGAAGTAGATGCCAATATACTTGCTTTGATTTAATGTTTATAACATGCATTATGTCGGCTTAATATTGGTTTTATTATAAGATGACACCTCTTGGATCCTGGAAGATGAATTAAAAGGATCAAAGAAGACAATTACTATGGTAATGGTCTTGTTGCAATTGTGCCAGGTTGATTGTTGTTTAAACTTGGGAAATCCCATTGTAACTATTAAACACTTTTGAGCTACTTGCTCTTGCTCGCTTCTAGCTCGAGTGTTTAACTGAATATACACTGTATTAGATTAACACAAAGACATATATATTTATTTTAGAAACAATTATATAGGCACTAATGAACCAAGTGGCTGTGGACATGGGATCAGCTCAAGAAACTACTTGAGTTGCCCAAGCTTGGAATCAGTGTGACTATAGTCAAGCCGAGCTATTGGCTAGTTCCCACTGCTCTTACATATGCTAGTTTACAGCTCTGCACTTTACACTTATTAGTTTAGTTAGTATGTAATTTGAATTTGTTAGGGAGTGCATGCTAGTTTCCACTGCTCTTAGTCCTTCTCATCTGTTAGTTTACAACGGTGCTATTAGTTTACATCCATCTCACTTGTCTAGTTGTGTGCTTGTTTCCAGAAATGACTTGACAGATATTGGCATTTGTGTGACTCGCACCTTATTTTTGTTGCTTTCTTGGTGATGTGGCTGGGCTAGGCCCTTTTAGGCCTAATAAAATCTTCGATTCTACTACCAGACTCCCAGTTTATTTTTGTTGATATCTTTGCTTGTTCCTCTGCTTGGCCATTGTTATGATTGCTAGCAGGTTTTTTTGCTTGTCTGTCTGTTGCATTTTTCGATCAGGAAGACCAAAGGTCCTACAGTGCAGAGGTTTTCTTTTCCTTCTTGCAGCTATGTCGCAGTCTGGTAAGTTCAATATATTGTGTTCACTGTTCACTCCTTATGTGTTGGTTCTTTCATGATTGCTAGATAATTTAAAAATGACTCAGTGTGATCATTGTTTGATTTCTTTATGACACGAACTGAAACGTTCTTAGGTTCACTTTGGACACTTGAGATGGATTTAGCATTGATCAATCTAATTAGAGAAGAGATTGTACATGGAGATTTTATATTGGATCAAGCTTGGGAGCATGTTAATGAGACCTTCAATACCGTTTTTAGTTCCGATCATACTACAACAAATTTGAAGCATAGGCTAGCCTTCTATAAGTTTGTGTACATAATCACACAAGATCTTTTAAACAATCTTGGGTTTACATGGATCACTGAGTGGAAGCAGGTCAACAAGAATGACATATCATGAGATGCACATAAGGAGGTGCGTTAAAATAAGTCATACCAGTTAGTGTCAAATGAATCGATCAAACATGTGATCATGCATTTTCATTACTTTGTAGTTCAACCCACTCGTCTTATAGTTCAAGGGGAGGACATTGCCTTTTTAAACTGAAATTGTGGACCTATGTAACTCGTCATGAGTGTTTTTTTCCTTTTTTTCCAAATGTAATATTAGACTTTGAATGCTTTAATTTTTAATGTTCATACAATAGGGAAGCCTCAAAACTCCAACTGGACCCAACATAAGGATAAGATAGTCTTAAACTTACTTCTTGATCAATATGAGAAACAAACATCATGCTAACTTGGGCACGTTTAAAAAATACATCTTTAGTGACATTCTTGTTCCGTTTAATGAGGCCAAGCGTCAGAATATGGATCCATATAACTTACAAAATCGTTGAAATTTTTTGAAGAGGACCTACCATATGTATAAGCACTTGCGTAACCGTACTTGGTGGGGTTGGGATGATGCCCGGCAAGTGCATGTTCCACCATATGCGGAAGCTAGGGTAGCTGCCATTGCGTGTAAGTTCCCATATCATAAATATTTTTCATATGATCTTACATTAGATCCACAACTAGATGACCTTTCAACCCTTTTCATTGTACATGTCTCTAGTCGATTAGTAAGTACGTAGTAATTATTGACAAGCCTTATCCGTAGAAGGCAGAGATGGACATTTTGTGTGGAAAGACAATAACGAGGGGATGTTTGTCGTTTGGCTCAACTCAGGAGAATGTCGATCCGGAGGCCAAATGGTTGTTTGGGGACGATCATTACAACATACAACAATTTAGTGCCCTGGGTTTACACTCCTTTGATGCTTTCCAGATAGATGGAGGGAACTGGTTGTTGTCTTTTTACCCTCTCAAATGATTGGAAGCTATTTTACTTTTTTAAAAGCAGATTGAACCCTCTCTCTCCTCTCACCCCTTCTATCTCTCTCTACTTCTCTCTATAGATTTTGCTTTTCGTCTAATTCGAGGTGAAAACCAAGGATCTGAAAACACCCTTTAGATTTGGAATCTCTCCAAGGAGCAGTTCCAAACACTGCCTAAGTGTGGAATAGGTAGTGCATGTGCCTAAGTGTGGAGCAGGCTGTGTATGTAACCAAGTGTAAAACACGTTGCATATGTGCCTATGTGTGAAATAAGTTGCGTTTGTGACTAAATGTGAAATAGGTATGTGTATGTGACTAAGTGTGGAAACTTCTCAAATTAGACTAAGTTACAATTGTGCTATGACAAACTTCTATATTAAAAATAGATACTTAACTAATTATAACTTAATTAGTCATATTTGCTAATTATATCATATAATAATTGTATAAATATATAAATGGTTAATTATTATAACACAATAATATAACAATAAATTAACAAAGTAATATAGTTTAACACAATATAATATGGTAATTAAAGTAACGAAAATAATTTTATTATCATAAGTATTTAATAAGATAAAACTTAAGTTAGATAAGATAATACTTAACTTAAAAATGTTTATAAAAATATAGGATCTGTAAGAAATAATATAATATGCAACCTTAAGTATAATACGTAAATTGGAAAACTTATATTATACTATAAATAGATAATTATTATAACATAGTAATATACCACTAAGTTAATCAATTAAATTATACCACTAAGCTAATTAGTTAAATTTACACTACACTTAGTTACGTATTATGATAATATAATAATTAAATCATTAACTCAAATGCAATAAGCCAATTCTTGAACTAAACAATTCTAATAATATAATAATATAATGGTTAATTATTATAACATAATATGTTATAATATAATAAGATAATACAAATAGTTAATGTATTTTAATAGTAGAAATGCTTAATGTAATATGATAATATAAATGCTTATTGTATCACCTACAATACTTAACTTAAATAATTGCATATTACTATAAATGTCATTTATTAAGTGATATAACAAGTATGTGATAATAAGTAAATGCTTAACTCAAATGCAATAAGATAATAGCTAAGTTAAACAATTATGATAATAAAATATTATAGAAGGTTAATTATTATAACATATTTTTTGCTAAAATCGTTAGATAATATGGATTATTAACATAATATAATAACATAAATAGTGAATTATGTTAACTGTAATAGGTAACTTAAATAATTTGAGTAAACTGAGTTAGATCTCAAAATGAGATAATAATAACTAAATTCATTATTAAACGAGACCAGTCTCTCTCTCATTCTTCTCTCAATTTATATTTGAACACAATATTTATTGGGATGATCTGATGCGATAATAATAATAACTTTTAGTTTACTTTTTAATTTTCTCTCTCAGTCTATATTTCAATTAAATACAAAAATTCTAAACCTTTAATATTTACCAAACAACTAATCTAATATTCAGAGAAAAAAATATTTAATATTATTAAATATATATTTTTAATATTTTTTTTATTTTTAAAAATATAAAAATAATTTTATTTATATTAATTTTATTTTTTTATTCAAATATGTTGCAACTAGTTTTTTTTAAATCAGCTGATTAGGGTATTTTAAAAGTGGAAACTGTGGTCCCGTGTTCCCTTCTACCTTTTCGATACTGCCGCACAGCAACAACACCAGTCCCCCGTTTTGATATCGCCGCGCAACACCGCTCCTCCCTTGTCCCTCCCTTCTTCTCCACGTTGGTGGGCTAGTGGCCGCCGGCACCATCTCCTCCTCCTCCTTGGTGTCTGTGGCCGCCGGCACCCAATCACCCGTCGCCGGCTCCATCTTTGCACCCATCCTCGTGGTTTTCGCCGCTTCCTACAGCTTCGTCGTCCTCGTCACGGCTTACAAGGTCGATCTCCTTTATTCCGGTGTGGGTTGTGTGGCCTGGTCGCCGTCGGGCTTGGCCGTCGTCCAGCGGCTCCAACCCATCTGCTCGTTCGTCTATCGCTTGTTGCCCAGCCCATCTCCAACGCTGCTCGATCTCCATTCTTCCAGATTGCTGCCTTCTGGTCTCATCTCTAGTACATCAGCACTGCTTGGTATCCATTCTTCCAACATTGATGCTGCTCGAGTGCTCGGCCCCATCTCTGGTGCTGCTCAGCCTGCCGTAAATCTTAGGTATTGTTTGCAGTTTTTTTCCATGGGTGGATAGAATCCTATTTTAAATTTTTATACATACATAAATGTTCATTATGTTTGGCATGGAGATATATTGAGTAGCATATTTTCTAAGCAATGTAGATTATTAGCCTATTGGGTATCGAGTACTTGCAAGACAGGATTTAGTATGCTTCTTTTGACAGATGCAGAACGCAAACCTGTTCGATTGGCCTTTTTAACCAAGTGTATCTTGCAGCAGGGCATCACAAACTATGATTTTGAACATCGTTTTGTAATCAAAATTGCAATTTACTTTTCCGACCTTTCTCCTCTTTTGCTCTCTTTGATCTGGTGGTTGTCAGCCTCTCTAAATCTTCAGTCTTGTTTGTAAATTTTTTCATGGGTGGATAGAATCTTGTTTTAGAGTTTTATATATGCATAAATCTTTGGCATGGATATTTTTCCAAGCGATGTAGAATATTAAAAAGTTCCCTTTCAGTTGAACATTAAAAGGCTAAGTTAAATGTGAACTGTCCAGATTTGAATCTATCCAGCTCAAGTCGAGCCGGGTTCGAGCCTAGCGAAAAAGGAATGAGCCGAGCTTGAACCCAGATTAAAAGCTTAGATCGAGCTTGAGCCAACCCTCCTTGACCCAACCCGAGGCTGAGCCACTCAATTCTGCTTGGCTCGGTTCGTTGCCAGCCATAGCTATGAGTGTACTGTTCATGCTTATTCTGTTGTTGGATAAAACAAGCCATATCCATGGGCATGGGATAATTAGCATCACATTCCGAGGGAGGTGGATCATTTGGGAGTTGATGTTGATTTAGTTGTTAATCAGTGGGCATCATGTACTACATCAATATTTTGAAATAAGGTTTGATATAAATACAGATACAAATCTTACACCGCCCTACAATTGTAGGTTGATGGCAAATCCGCATAAGAACACCAATCTGATACGTTTTGGGACACAGTCGCGGAGGTGGTAGGTGGGAGCTTCCCACTGGATCCTTCACGGAATCATCTCTCCCTCCCCGGAGGAATCCTTGTCGCTCTGACGACAGCTGGCTGGGTGGGGGGAGTCTCCTCCGGGAACTCCCCCACCCCTCATCATCCCTTCAGGTGTGTTTCCCCATCTCGCCTATTCTCCTTCCCTCTGCTGCCACCCATCCTTCTCCCCACTGCCAACTCCCCCCATCTTGTTTCCCCACCCCCTTATCCCGCCTTCTTGTTCGGTTCCTCTCAGGCGAAGTTTTCTTTTGCCTGGTTTTGCCCCTTGGTGGGAGTGTTTTGGGCTTTTCTTTTGTGATATCATCCTGCGGCCGGCGACCTTCTAGACCGTCTTTGGGGTTTTAGGCTATCGGCTGTCTCCTCGTTCCCTTCTCTTGTATTCTTCCACTAGTGCTACCCTCTGTAACCTGGGTGCCTACCCTTGTTTTGCTTTGTTGTTCCAACTGGTTTTGTGCGGTTCCGATTCCCTGTTTTCTTCTTGTAGCACTACTTGGTTTGGGGGCGTCCTTCAGAGCATCCCTTCGGTTGTCTTGGATCTTCCCGGAGTTGCATCAGCGGCTTGTCCCCTTCTCCAAAGGTCCCGGCTTCCCCTAGAGTCTATGGTTCTGAGCACCATCACACGTCCGGCATGCTTGCCTGTGTCTTCCAAGCTTCCCTTGTCTGCCTTAATTGCAGTGTGGCATTCATAGCTAGCACTTGCCGTTCAAATGGAGTTGTTGCTGCCCTGTTTAGCTCTATGGAAGGTGATCTCGGGTGTGGTGGTTTGTTGCCGTAAAGTTCCTTCCAAGACGTTTCTTCTTCGGCAAGCCTTTGGTCGTTATCCTATGGTCCTACCCGATGGGGTCTCTTTGTATTCTGGAAAGAACTCGGATTGCCTACGGTCCGCGGTCCTCAGCGGACCGTTGGCGTCTTTTGCCACCCCCCCCCACCGTAGGCGATCTGGACTCGGATTGAACTCGGATCGGCGATCCGGACTCTTCTGGATATTAACCAACCCCCTGCCTTTTCAACTGCTTCCCTCTATTTTGTACTTTTTCTTTCTTCTCACGTTTGTTATGTATCTTGTCGCTTTCACTCTCCTCCTTATGACCCTGTTGTATGCTTTCCTCTATTAATGTTACTCCTTTGTTGAACAAAAAAAAGGAAAAGATTAGGGGCACAATCAGGCCCGGCCAGTTCAGGACCTAGTTGGTCCCGTCCGGTTTAAATAGAATTTGGGCCGATAATAAAATAAAAAGCAATGGGATTGGGCCTTCTTTCCAAATGTACCCGGACCATAAACCCCAGTCCACACTTTTGTGCCAGGGTTTTTCCCACATTCATATCCCCAGAACCCTTGCCCACTGGAGCATCCCTTCATCTTCTCCACTTCTGGATCTACTCGTCGGAGCATCACTGGCCGTAAGTTCTCTCTCTCTCTTCTTCTCCTCCCCCCCCCAATGGAACAGCCCCCTCCTTCCGGCCATCATAGTGCAACTGGATGTGGTGGAGGGTCCGTAGCTCTGACGACTTCGATGCAGACCTCCCTCTCCGGCGCTGCGGCCTGTTTCAGCCACCCCTTCCAGTCTGCCACCTCCCCACTCCCTTCACCGGCTGAGCCGGGCTTTTCCAAGAGTTGGCTGTCCGGGCCTGGGCTGACCTGCCTCCCAAACAAATGCCAGGCTAGGTCTTCACCAGGCCGGCCCATTAACCGCGTCAAGTGGAGCTGTAGCATAGATAATTCGTTTCCCACCTCTGACCCGATAAACTCAGCCGACACACAGAAGAGCATTCGCCCCGCCGCTTCCTCGCCTTTCCCCCTTCCCCTTCCTCCGCTTGCCAAGTTTAGATAGTAGCAGAGTGAGCGAGGAATCCCTCGCGCGTGGGCGCCATTTTTGTACCCTAATCCCATCAGCATCACGCCGTGCCCCAACCATGTGCTCCAGCACCTTCGCCGCCGCCACTGGCTCTGTCATTGGTATGCTCCCTCTCCACCTCTCCCGGCTGCAATTGTTGGCGTATTTAATGGAATAGATGAGTCGTAGGTTGGTGAAATGATGTTAGATCTGTTGGTGCTTGCATGCTTCTGGTTCGGGGGGAGGGAGGGGGAGGGAGAAGAGGGTTTAGGGTTCGGGGTTGTGACTGGTGGGACACGGTGGGAGGGAGAACGAAGACAATAGTTCTCTTTTCTGGCGATTTCGTGGTGGGATGGACGGCTGCTACGTTCACTTGTCTGGCCAATCACATCTTCCTTTGTAGTTTTTTCTGATCTCGCATGCTATGTGCCCTTGCTTGGTCATTGTTGTTGTCTTTTGTGGTTCTTGATCCCATGTGCAATGCTCACTTCGTTGGTTTTTTTTCACGGGCCCAAGCTAGGTTTTCAATACCAAGTTGTCCATCCTTGGTTTTGTGGCAATCTGTGGAAGCATGGGGTCTCATTGTGGTTTTAAATAAGAGCTTAAACCATGGAATCAAGGTTTAGTCAAAGTAGTCATTCAAAATATCTTTATAGATAGTTTTTCAGATGGATACATTACTGTGCGTATGGACTTCAGTTTCAGCTTGTGTTCCTGCTTTTATCCTCTCTAGTATGGATGAATGACTATTGTCATATCAAAGGTCTAAAAACAATCAGATCTAAAGGAACAAACTGGAAACTTGTGGAATCCTAAAGTAGACCTGACATGTGTTCCTATCCAGAAGTAAAAATGCAAATCCATTGTAATCTGGATAAAGAACTGAGGATTTCATAGATCTGGGCACTGACAGAATCAGGATCAGGGCAATTTGGATGCCTACCTCCTGTCACAGATTGTTAGGGTTTTAGGATACAGTGTCTGGAATAAAAGGGACGGAAGAAAGATGACGATATCGAGTCTTTGTTTCGGAGGTTGTTTGCATCTATTTAGCGGTTTTTGTATTTACTTTATTTTTCTTCTAATGAATGTACTCTATTTGGCAGGTTTCTTCTAGTCAAGCTTGAAGGCAGGTTTCTTGTAGTCAAGCTTGAAGGGTCAAATCCATTAAACACCATGGTCCAAACAGGTATTTCTGCCCTAGTTCTCTTTCTTTCCCCCCTTTTTGTTTTCCTTTTTGCACATGGTTCCTTCTCTTCCTCTTTTTTCTAATTCTGCTTGTGCTATTACCTCTTCTGGTAGCAGTTGCTGTTGCTGATGCTTCTTTATTGAAATTACTCTATATTTTTTAGAAAAATAAAATTCCCCTATTATGCTCCATTAGTGTCATGAACGTGTTTTAGGTTATTTTGGGAGAAGTGTCTGCACTTCAACACATCCATTGTGTTGCCTCAAGCCTCAAACAATTCAAAAAGATCCTTTTACATCTCCAGTGCTTGAGTGAGTGATTTACATATGCGATTGTGGTATCAAGCCAAAATGAGTATCTATGTCACTTGCATGAAATTGGCGTGTCTCCTGTACCAGCTATATGTTACCCATGTATTTCCTCATAACGCAATTTGCATACATGCATGATATGTTTGTTGAGATTCATTTGATTATGGATGCCCAAAGAAAAGTTTACTTGTCTGTGTTTGTCCGCTGATGTCAGTGTCAATGGACAATAGGAAAATGTGTCTAAAGGTTAAATATAGGAGAGTTACATGAAAGAAGTTTAAGTCCAACTGCGAGGAATGGAATCCTCTGGGGGGGTATGTTTTTTTTTTTTCCCCTGTTGCAGTGTATAAGAAGCGCCAAGGCTTTCTGCAAATCAAAATAGACTAGTCAAGTTTTTGTTTTATATTCCTTACAAGGCACTTGCTCTTGCACGTATTCAGTAAGCCCGAATGACTTGAATTTCTTCTATATTTGCTCAAGAAAGTTATTTTTGAAGAGAATGATTTTGTAGGAGTTCCTACATCAAACTACCCTGATCTTTCATTTGACATCTTACCCCCCCCCCCCCCCCCCCACCCCACACACACACACACACATAGAGCTCACCGGGGTTTAGAAAGATATCTGTCATGATGGAGGTTTACCATTGGCACTTGCTATGTGCTATTGTATTTTTGTGCATGTATATATTACTTAGTTTTTTGATAACTATTCATTTCTTCTTTTTGTCTTCTTGCTAGGGAAAAAGGACACTAGTGCATTCAAGGGTAGAGAAAGGGAGTTGCTAAAGTTGAGGAAGAGGAATTTGAAGAAGGGGAAACTGAAAGAGGAAAAAAGTGACACTCAATCACCTAAAATTGATCAGAGCTGCTCTAGAAATGGAGATGACCTTAAAGCTACCATAAGTATGCATTTTTTTATTGACTGAAAATGATATATACTTGAATATTTTTTCAAGTAAATTCTTATTTCGTCAGTCCTTGTGCAATTTTTTGATTTTTTTTTTCCCACTTCCTATGGCACCCTCAAAATGTTACTACATTTCATGGTTGGAGAATGTGAAGAAAATGTGTAAAATAACTTATTTATTAGATTTGGATCAAAGGGGCAAACTTGCTCTGTATCTTAGTATCACCCTTTTCGCATGCCTAGGAGAGAGCATGGCGATGCTTATCAGCTTGCATAGGCGAAGTTTTTTTTAATAATCATGTGACTTTTTACTTGGTGGACATGATATTGTATTACTTTTATTTTATTCATCCATAGAAAATTTCCTTGTCTGTTGGAGAAAAGTATAGAATCGCCACATTTCAGGACTCCTGTTTTCCTTTCATATCTGTAATAATGCTACAACTGCTACTGAACCGTTACATCTAGGAGCTTTTGCCTCTCATTGATCTACTGCTAAGAATCCAAGTTTTGGGTGTTTGGATTGTATGAATATTGGTCAAACTGCTTAATGACTGGTGATCGGGCACACCCCCCCCTTCCCCCCCACACACAAGAAAAAAAGGAAGAAAAAAAACCCTACCCTGATGGAGAGCTTCCAGAATAGTTCCCCTAATGGAGAGTTAGCATTGGAGTGATTTTCTTTTTGCTGAAAAAACTTCAGTTCTTATCTTGAACCAGAAAATTAAAACCAATCTAAAATGGTGAAAAAGTGTGGCGGCTTTTGTCATTGTTGCTGTGCTTTTTCTTCCTAGGGTGATGATTTATTGTCATCCAAGATGTGATGAGGACGGTATTGTTTAAATCAAGGTAAATCTCGAGACATGTATGAATGATAACAATATATATATATATGTATGTATGTATATATATGTATATATATATATATTATATAATATAATATTATATGTTGTTACATGTGACATATATGTGTGCGTATATGTATACACATATACATACATATGTATATTTATATCATGCATGCTTGTATATCATATCTGTCACATATATATACATATAAAATTTACTTGAGAAAACTCCGAGGATGCCCAAGATCTCGTGAGATTGCCTAGGATCTTGGGGAATTTCCCCACGTTGCTGTCTACAGGCAGTTTCGGGGATTGGTTTCTCAGAAGCCTGTCAAAACTGAGATTCTCATGAGATCTTGTGGGATTGCATTCCAGACACATTTTAATCTATTGCTAGAAAGTCATTTTTGGATAATAATTTTTTAAAAAGGTCAAAGAGGTATTAATGTCCTCACTTACACTTTCCGAAGAAAAATATGAATGTCCTCACGTAGGCAATGTCCACCCCTATCCTTTTGACATTGCTATGATCTCTTGTACATTTCTAATTTAGGAAAATCCTTTAGAAAAGCTTGTTTGAATGGGAATATATTGTGGGGGATTGTTCTCGCTCACCTCACTGGCTGGATCAAGGATGGCAGTACCGGTACTGGTACCGGTATCGGTGGGTACCGGTACCGGTACGTACCGGTCCGGTACCGGCCCCAAACCAGTCCGGTACCGGCCGGTACCCACGGTACCGGTGCCGGCCGATACCGGTACGTACCGGCTGGTACGTACCGGTATCGGCCGGTACTGCCATCCATGGGCTGGATCAGTCATATGCAACAATACGAGCAGACCACAAACAACATCACGGACACACACACACACACGCGCCCACCTACCCACCCACCCCCACAGAGCCCGACTCCTTCATTGTCACCTTGCACTATTTTTTCCAAGAATACAAGTACAAGAATGCAGCCCTAGAAGGGACCTCTGGCCACTTTCTTATGCTTCCAACCTCTCTAGGGCACATACCCCAAGTTACAATATAAGTAAAACCCCCACCCCCCACCCCAAATGTGTCCGCATCATGGAGGTGCCGATACCTTGCAACTCCACCTTCTGTCTGGTGCTCTGGAATCACCTAGGGCGTTGACACCCTAGAGTGTGGTATTACCCTGATGCGACTGCTTCTATTGCTGCTTTCGGGACTGTTAGGGTGTTGACACCCTATTGTATGGTGTCAACACCCCCTGCTCTTGGGGTTGCCTCTGACTAAAGGTTGTACAGTATCCGGGGGGGGGGGGTTTAACGGGAAAACCTCACATCCTGCTTCAAACTTGAGGTACCCTTCTAAATGAGACATATCCCAACAGAATATTGTCTAGATGAGTTAGTACTAAGCAATGCTTGTGAAACTATGACGACCCTGAGTCTGACCTTGGTTGTGCTGACCTAGATTAGGGGCATGCAATGCAAAGGCAAAAATAATGGGATGTCAACCATGGAACATGGACATAAAAATCATTAAGGAAGCGTACACCAATAATATGCATGCAACAGTAAAAGTATGAACATATTTTTTTCTTGAAGAAATATATAGGTTATGTAACAAAATGCATCTTTTACATATTTGTAAATAAATGGAATTTTACCTCTGAAAGGGTTTCCTACCATGTCTAGTTGGAAGTCATACCTTATACCCCACAAGCTCTCCTACTATAGATCCTATGAACCTGCCATACAACAAAAACAATAAATAAGAAGTGACGATGAATTCATAGAATCCATGTAGGGATCATTTACTGCACCTCATATAATAGAAAGAAAAAGAATACAAGTAAGGGCACTAGGTACAGTCAGGTGGTAAGCTCAATCAAGTCTAGACACTAAGCAGAAAAGAGAAAGGCTAAACAGCATGGTACAGGACATGACTATGGTACACACCAATGACTAGCTGACACTGACAGTATACACAGACCATACTATAACCTTTTCATAGTGGTATTATCTTGTTAATTCTTGTAGCTCATTTCAGCTTGGCCCCATAAACCTTCAAATCAATTAATCTAAACATTCCTTTCATGCAAAAGTAAGGAGTACAGGGGGAGTTAGAACATGACTACCGAGCCAATCTTAGCGGCACTAGTAACTAACTCCTGCTGGGTTCCTTCATCTAAGACAAAAGCGTCCCAGTCTACTTCCTTAGAAGTGATGTAGCCGCCAACAAGCTAGTACAGTTGTACAGTCATAGCCTCTGAAGTTGTTGTTTGGCAAAGATTCTACCTGGCTCCTGCCTACCCATCCTATGAGGAGTGTTGGATGGCTGGGAAGATGAGGCAGAAAGGAGGGTTAGTTGGGCCACACTCCCTGTTGTACCATGACATCCTTGGTCCATCCATGTGTACGTGCAAGAAGGAACTCCACTTGGTGTCCTGTGGTCAGTAAATGTCCGAAATGGGATTTTGGTGTCCATGGTCTTAAAGGGCAGCCTTGGGTCTTGACATGATGCACGCAGTCATAATGGGCAAGTATCCTTGATCTGTAAACCCTGAGGAACCAACAGTTACATAGGGTGTTACTAGTGAGAGACATCACTCCATCCAAACCAAAAAAGAGGCACAGTCATACCATACAATCATCTCACAATTGTACAATGATTCATGGTGATACAGTCATGTCCGATGCAAGGGATCAAGTTTGGCCAGCACAAGCCATTAACCAGTAAATGGTATCTTTTTTTCTTAATATATTATATTCCAGTTTCCCCTTTTTAAACTTAACCTGCCTTTCATCAACTCACTTTACGGTCATTTTATGCTTAAACGCTTAAACCATAGAAGGTAGGGCTGGGGGTTATGTATTGGAGTGTGGGACTGCCCCCCTTTTTGAGTTAATCCAACATGGGACCAAACTTTCCTCAACTACTTAATCCTTTTCCTAAGCATCATGTCAATGGGACGTAATGACATGCATCATACACCGAAATGTTTGCCAGTATGAGTATCATTTACTCATCATCTGTAATGCTTGTCACCAATCACTTTTGGACATCTTCCATGCGCCAAACATTTGCCGACATATGCAGCATCCACCAATCATTTATTGAAATGTATCACTTGGTTTTACGAACTTTTGACGAGCATCTCTAGATGTGGATGGCCAAGCTTGAGAATTGTGCAATTATCCAATAATCCCCATAAAATACAACAGTGTTAACCAAAACAGACATCCTGACTTCCAATTATTCAAAGTTTTGGAATTTGGAGTAATGTAGTCCCATATTCCATGAATGAACCAAAAGTATGAATTCCAAGTGGTCATAAAGCTATTTATTGCTCATTTTATATGAAGAAATTACTCATAAATTGGCTACCATCTGCATAGGATAAGCTGTAAACTTGTTGGTTTTACTCATTTCAGAGGCCAAGAAGGCAACAGCAGCAGGAGAAGCTAGAAACAAGTTGTTGCTAAAGAAGAAAAGGAAAACAGAGAAACTGTCCCAAGGTGATCTTGACAGTGCTAAGAAGAAAAAGAGAAGGGAAAAAATTTCCCAAGATAATCTTGATATTACCAAGAAGAAAAAGGGGGAGAAAAAGAGTGAAGGTGATTTTGATGCCTCCATAGTCCATACTAATTTCTCAAAAGAATCACTTCCATGTAAATTTTGCTTGGTCAGATTGCAGTTTCTTAACATGCTTCTTATTTCATTCCGTGATATTTTTTGATCTTGTTTGGCCTGGCATTGTGGTTAGAGATTCTGGGTTGCAATTGAAGCTGATGCATGCTTTCATAGTACCAACCAAGGCATGTAATCCATGTAGAACTTTTGATATATCTGAAAACGTCATATTTTCTTTATTGAGATGCTCTTTTCTAAACCCTAAAACTTTTCCCATCAATAAGAGAAAAAGTTACGTATTACTTCACTTGTAGTGTGGTTACTGCCACATGTTACTTGCTACGGCAATTGATTAATTAATCTTAAGTGAATAAAGAACATGTAGACCAGAAAAAAACATACGATCTGAAACAGAGGTTCGAAGGGTAGCTTCATAGCCTTATTTAATGCGTATAGGTTGCAAGAATGAATTAATTGTAAAAAGTTAAATTTCTGTTAAAATATTGCAGACAGTAGCTCACTTTATCCTTAAAATTTTGAATGATTGACCTCGAATTATGTCATCTAAATCCATTTTACATAACAATTATTAGTGTTTTTGCTTTAGTTGCTTAATTTACAGGGTGGTTGCCCACCATTTTCTTCATTGTCATTGGTTTGCCTTTTGCGTATCATGACTCAAATGTTTGTTTAATATGCTGTGGTCTATGGTCTTCCTAAAACTATCTATGAAGATCAAAGCCTTGTGATGGCTTATTTTTCTTCAAGCTACCTTTTTTTTGAAGGTGGATGGCACCACATATTCATTATATGGGAGGGGAAAAAGTGTGCTGTTTTTTCAAGCTACCTATTGGCATATGCCATTTAAGAAACGGAAAGGTCTTCAGTATTGGGTATTTGCAGCTTGATGCACTTTATATTTGTCTTTCTGGTTTAGATACATTTTAGGAGGAAAAGGGGAGTTGCACATGGGTTTGGAGCTAGAATTAAAAGCGGAGTTTGGAGCTGGACTTGCCATGGCCAGTTTTAGACAGAAACCAGCTGGTTCTGGGAATGTATGGTCAGTCCCATCTAGTTTCAGTGTTTTGGTAAGGAAGGATGAAGAGGAAGATGGGATGAGGGCAATGAGGAGGTGGTTGCCAGTTATGTCCTTGACAGTGGCCACTATTGGGGCACTGCTAGAAAAGGAGGGTGGGGCCTGGGCTTGCCGGCTTGGCTGATGACAAAGGTGGACTCAATTCCTTCCACCCCCTCCCCCTCTCTCCAAGGCCCATGGACGTTTAGTTTACAAAGAGGGTGGTAAAGTTGTATCCATGGTTCCCGAAGCCCTGAAACAGGAAAAAGAGAATGTTTGTAAATATATCCCCTAGATTGTAAAAAATTCCTTTCTTTAATAGAACTGACCAGAAAACAGGGGCTGTTTCTTTCCAGCCATCATCATGTTTTCCTGGTTAGGAATGTTTCTTAAACCCAAGTTGGGTGCACTTTTACAGCTCTAGGAAGTATTCTGTCCCCACCATGTAGCTAAGAAATTGCATTTTGTCAATATAGAGCATCACAACACTTGTGGATACTCCCTGGACAGCTTGGTCTTGTACCCACATGAACCTGCCACACTGATGGAAACAACATTCATCATCATCACAAGCATTATTGGAGGAATCCGTGTGAATTTCTATAGAACCGGATTCCTACTCCACAATTTCTGTGCTAGCATACAATGTAAAGTGGCAAATTTTAAAGACTATACTTGTAATCCTACAGATATTAATGCAGCAAGGAATACATGGCTTTTGAGACACTTGTATGGGTTGCAATTATGTTATATTTTGTCTACACAAACTTTCAAAGTCAGGTGTCTGTGGACATATTGGTTGGCCTTAAAATGTACGATGGGTGCTGTTAAATTTTAAATTTCATTGTGTTGCTCTACTTGTGTCAAGGGTCAAAGGTTGCACTTTCATAAATGTAGTGGATGTGGGGCCCGCTTAACTTTGGTCATTGTGAGAAATTTTCACTTTTCAGGCTGGTGACTAACAAAAGATAGACATATCAACTCACTGAATGTAAACTATTACCAGACAGAATTGCTCAGAACTAAAAGCATCCATAAGGTTGCCATGCAATTTTCTTTTTTACAGAAACTGTGTGATGTATTGGGATCTCCCTGTCAGCTTGAATATTCTGATTAGTATAGCTGTTTCAATGTATAAAGAGACATATTTTCATTTCCATACTCAGCCACATCTTTTTATAGGTCGCATAGAGCTCATTAGCAGTGTAAAAGGACACAACCAATCAGATGTGTGGTGAGACATTAAACAGACTGGGGGCCAATGAGACATGTTCTTGAAAAAAAAAAAAGAGTATTTTCTGTTCTTTTTATGTCCATTCAAGAAGACAGAAAACTTGTTAGTAATTGTGTTCTGCTGCTCTGCATATGGGATAGTTCCTTGTTTTCGTTTTCTAATAGTTTCTGCTGGCAGGTAAAACAAAGAAAGCTTCAAGTAGAGAAAAGAAGTCTGTGGGAGGTGATAAATCACTAGGAAATAAACATGATGCTGAGGAAGAAACAATTGAGGAGATCTCTTTGGTGGATGAAGATTGCTCCAGAGGAATGAAAAGTATTGACCATTTCCTACCAGCGTTCATGTCTAATGATAACCCTCAATTCAATGCTGCAATTTTGCTCCATCCCTTTTTGCAGTGTTCATGTTACATGTAGATTAGATTATTATTATAATCATATAGACTCCTGCAATGCTTTTTCAGGTTATTTTAGGAGGTCCAAAAGCTTAAAATTGCACTTTTTATCATTAGCACTTTATCTGTAGTTAGCAAGGTAGGCCAACTCGGGGATCGGACTCGGATCGGTCCGGTCTTGACCGAGTGGATCGTCCGATCCGATCCGATCCGATCCCGGACTGGTCCGGACCGAGTAGGACCGGTCTGGCCGATCCAATTTTTAAAAAAGAAAAAAAATAGGGAAAAATAGAAAAATAGTTCCTACAAATAGGAAAAATTTCAAAAAAAAATCAGAAAAAAAAAAGTTATCCGAAACTTATCTAGGACCTCGGGTAAGCCCTTGAAATTTTATTAACTTTGAAAAAAAACTTGAATACAATACATGGGGGGGACATAACACCTTACCCTTAAGTATTACATGATAGTAAAAAAAAAAAACACAGTGACAAAACAAGTAGACATACATTTATTCTAGCCTTACATTGTAAGTGCTATACAAATGTTGCACATAATCGGCCCAAGACATATAAGTTTGGTAGTATTGTTCATATTCCTATACAAACCGGTTATACTCATCTGTGAATGGGTAGATTATTGTCACCGATATTCATCCTTGTGTCTCTGGCCCATGATAAGATCCTTCTGCCCATGACCGATCGTTTAGATCAAATTCTGATGGACCCAAAACATTTCTTGCATCTACCCATGCATTTAGTGGGTTTTGCTCCTTAAATATCTCGTCCAGATCGATTGGTTTCTCAACTTATTGTTCTGCTTGCACCGGTCTTCCAGCAACTTCATCTCTCCATCGTTCTTCTTCTCTTTGGTTCTCTTGAATTTTTTGAAGATTCTTTAATTTTAAGCGCATGTTGTAGTGGCAAAAGATCAATTGCTCCAATCTCACTGAGTTTAATCGGTTCCTTTGCTTGGTGTGTATCAAGCTAAATGTAGACCAGTTCCGCTACAGTCAGAAGAGGAGGTGGTTTGGCTCAATACACGGATGGCAACATAAGCAAGATCTTCATAACTTGGAGCCTTCCCATGATCCATCCACCAGTCATCTGTAATTCCATGATCCAACTAACAATTAGCATTGTAAAGCCTATGCATGATAACAATTTCGTGAAAGTATTAGTTCTATGTAAAATTCTAAATACCTGGTGAAAACAACATGACTGCCCGTTGAGCTCGATGAGTACCAAAATGTAATGTTCGGAGCCTATAGTGATGCATTTTGTTGCATGCTATGATAGCTCGATCCTCATCATGTAACAAACGCCGAATTATATTTTGAGTCCTACGGAGTACTTTTTCATCATTGGGCGCATTTTGAGTAGCAGAGTTATATTGGTATCTTGGGTTGAAGAAATGACCTAAGGAATTGAAAACAAAATTAAAAAGGAAATAAAACTTATAGGAAATAAAATGGCAAGTAATATGGAATAACTTATTTTGTTACCTGCCGCATGCAAGTCATGGTGGAGTGTCCTATCCCATCTTGCATCTATGATATCCCACCACTTCCTGTATGTATTTTTGTTGGCCCTGGCAATGTCTTCCTTCGCACGGTCCACAGCTTCATATAAATATCCTATTGTGGCCTTCTTATCTCCATCCACCATCCTCATAACCCGCACAAGAGGTTCAACTATGCTTAAGATCATCTTTATATCCTTCCAATACTCCCGGCTCTCAATCAAGTCCTCAACTTGCTTCCCCTTGTCTATATCATCACGCTTCGCGTGGCTTGTCATCCAATCTTCTCATCCTTTATTTGAAATCATCTGTTTCAAGGGACGTTTTTGTGATTGTATACTCTCCAAGGAAATGTACGTGGAGGCGAAACGAGTTACCCCAGGACGTAGTAACTCGTTCTGTCCAGTGTGTTCACGCATCAACGTGAGCACATAGTTATGGTTGTAGATATAGGATGTGATGAATTGGGCTGATTTCACTATCTCAGTAATTTTTACATCTTTTCTAATATCTTCTAGCATCAAATCTAGGGAGTGAGCAGAGCAAGGAAGCCAATATAGATGTGACATCTTCTCTATTAACATGTGGCCAGCAGCTTTATATGAAGTTGCATTATTTGTTACAACTTGTACAACCCGATCTTCCCCCACCTGCTCCACAATGTCATCAATAACTTGAAAAGATATTCAACATTCTTTACCTTTCCACTAGCATCTACGGACTTCCAAAATACAGTCCCAGTTTGACAGTATATAAGGAAGTTAATCATACTTCTTCTCGTAATTCTTATTCAAATAATGTTATAGATATTAGAGAATGACTAAATTAAGTAAAAAATATAATATATTAATCTAAGATTCTAAATATGTTAAACTAATTCAATGTACTCACTTGTCCAGTCATTTGTCATTATTGTGCAGTCTCTTTCATCCCAAATTCGCTCGAACGACTTGATATACTCTTGGAGATCACTTACCTCTTGAGGAAGGTAAGTGTTGTATATCTCCTTGGGGGTTGGTCCAGGAATACCCTTACCCACATCTCCAATAGTCTCAATCATGTCCTCCCAATAAAGACCCTTTGCAGCATTGGCAGGTACATTGTTATAAACAAACTATCTCGAAACAGCACGACCAATCTTCTCCTTGTATAACTTCAGATTCTTCATAGCAGCTGTGATCGATGATTGTCTATCTCTCCGTTTTGTTAGGAAAGCATCTATATGACCCACTCTAGGGTCATTGTCCCTAGTCAAGTCATGAATTTCTTCTTCGTTAGATCATTGTCCGGATCCACTCCCTTGCCCAACGTGTCGACCGGTGTGTCTATACACATCCTCGTCAGCAAAAGTCTTCTATGTTCGTCCATGGCTCGACGTATATCATCTTAAAATTAAAATAGATGATTTGAGATTAATTTAACCGAGATGAAGTGTAAATAACTAATTGAAAATTTTAAATCAAAGAATACCTCGAGGAAAGTCTTCAAATGCAGTGGACCTCTTTCTGGTAGGGTCTATGTCTCCCTCCCAAGATCTATCTCCCGAAGGGTGAATATGAATACCTTGACCCGAGGGACGTGTCATTTCCTCCCTAATTTGGCCTTTCATCATTGATGCTGCTCCTTTTTCCATCTCTCTTTGTCGTAGGTAATTTTTGAATTAATTTTTTTACCTCTAGTGGTGCAGCAGTACAAGCCTTCACTTCCCCTTTAACACCCCCAATATGTTGCTTTAGACGAAAAACTTCACCCGAAATAATGCGACTGCAGTAGTTGCATTTGACCTTGCGTGAAGCCATGTCCAGGACGATGCAGTGGTTCCATTCCGGGTCACCACAAGAGGTGACATATGTGGCCTCATTATGCTCAGAAGACAACATCCTTAAAAAGAAAAAAAAATATTAACAGGGAAAGAGAGAATTACAGAGAGATAAATGGTGAGAAATTAAACAAAAACATAGAAAAAGAGAGTGAGATATCATATCATACCTCGAGGGAGAGTGAGAGACAATGAGAAAGAAAGCTACAGAGACAAAAAAAAGGTTAGAGAGAAAAACTAAAATGCGATAAAAATAAATAGATATAAAAAAATAGTTAGAGAGAGAGAAAATTAGAGAGAAAAAAAGGAATTTAGAGATGAAAAAGTATGAGAAATAGATATATGTTAGAGGAAAAAAAAACAATAGAGAGACAAAAAGTAGAGAGAGATATATGTTAAAAAGAGATTAAAAAGTTAGAGAGAGAGAGAATAATAAAAATGTAACAAAACAGAAATATTCAAGAGATAAAAATCATAAAATGATGAAAAAAAATTTGATGTAGTCCGTCCGTCCGTCCTTTAGAGAGCTTTGGAGAGCAAGAGAGCTTTGAGTTTCAGTCTTTGAGAGAGTATTAGAACTTAGAGAGAGAGAGAGAGAGAGAGAGAGAGAGAGAGAGAGAGAAAGAGAGAAATGAGAATTTGTGTGAACGAGGGAGAGAAGGGTGAGAGGGGGTTTCATAGGGGCTTGAAGGGGCTTAGAAGCCCCTTCTAGCCGTTGGGAATCCATTTGAATGGGTTCCCAACGGTTACCCCAACGGCTAGTTCGGAACTAGCCGTTGGGGGGTGGGATCGGCCGAACCGGTCCGACCCGGGTCCGGGTCGCCCGATCCGGCCGACCCAACCCGATCCAAGCGACCCCGGGCCGGGACTGCTGGGTCGGGGCTCGGAATCGGATTGGACCGCCCGATTTCCGAGCGGACAGAGCGATCCGATCTGACCCAAACCGAGTTGGCACACCTTGGTAGTTAGTGTTCTTCAAGAAAACCTTGCATTCTTTCTCACATATTTCTTCTAGTTGATTGATTAAAGCTTCTGTGAACAAGCTTACGGTTCTTGCTGCAATCCTGCCCTCATACTCCAATTCCACGCTAGTGAGCAGCATTTTTTTGGTTCAAATTTATTCAATATATGTACACCTTTCTGGATGTGGTAGAGAACCAGTGTGATGTTTTTTCTGGTCAGCTATGTATTACTTTTTGAGATCTAACTTTAATCCGTCTGATATTTTTTAGTAATTGACTTGCATAGTTGCCTTTCATCTACTTGATAGCATGGCTACTGGGACTGTTTAATCATCAAATATGGGTCACTAATTTTCGTAGTCATTTGGCTCATCTGATTTGAAGTCTACCGCATCTTTCCCCGTGTCTGAGGACATTGAGATTACTTATCCGGTTCTTGCACCGTCTGGCCATTTTGCCTATTCGTACTAAATAACGAGCTAATGAGTCTCCTTCTTTTTGCCATTGGACTTCAGGTAGTTGTATCCAGAATGACAGAAAAGCTGCCATCTCTCCTGTGTTTTCCGTTGATTTGAAGGAAACAAGAGCCCCACAGTCCTACTTATTCAACGAGTGCTATATGTCTTAGCGGATTCGACCGGAATTCAGCTGTATTTTGAACCTATGTTATACAAACCTACCTGTTTGTAAGCAAGTAGAGAACAGAATCATGTGAAGACTAACTTGATATATGATGCACATGTGAAATCCTCCTGATTCCTTCCTGGTTCCAACCCCCCCACCCCGCCAAAAAAAACACACACACACACATACACACACACAAACAAAAGAACAGGGTTAAATCTGATAAAAGGGGAACATGCCAATTTGTCTGAAATTTTTTTGGCTGATGCTGTTGGACAATCCTGATCCTGATCTCATCTCATCCAGATGATCTGATTCTGATTATCTGATTTTTCCAGTCAATTTGGAAGGAATTTCAATTATGTATCCAACTCTTGTTGCTCTTTTAGTGTGGCCTTGGTATTGTGTGTTCTTCGAGATGATATGATTTGTCAAGTAGGATTAATTTTTGCGGTAATTATGCTTTATATTTTTAATATTTATTGTAATTACTGCCCTACAATATATGTGGATGAGTACTCCAATTGCCATTGCACATCCAGTTCTGATATATTGACTGTAATCGTAATATTTAGCTAAAGCGAAGGATTTATGGTAAAGCTAAGTGTTTGTGGTACTATCCACTTTCATAAAAAGTTCGTAAAGCTAAAGGCAAATTAGTGCTACCCTGCAATTTATGAATTGTAGGTCAGAATGGTAACAAGTGAGTTCTTCAATTTGGATGTAGTTGTCTTAACTTGTAGACTAGCATCTGACCTTTCAAATGATTTAAATAATTCATACATTATTCCCTGTGAAGAAAATGACAAATTCATATGTTATTCTCCTTTTAAAGAAAAAAGGGGGAAAACCTATCTGTAACCATCTCTTCTAAAGAAAGAGAGGTGTTTGGAACTTGACCTAGCTATCTCTCCTTTCGGATTTTTTTATTATTATTAAATCCTATCGTTTTTGTCTTTTGTTTTTATCTGGAGAAATATAGGTCGATTTTATTTATTTTATTTCTTAGACTATGAGAGCTTGGGATTAACCCTCAGGGAGTTTGGGACTTTGGATCAGACGAAGATCTGAGTATATGATCTCTCTCTACTGACCTCGATCAGTGTTAATTATGTCGAGCAATCGCTCGACAACCCTTGATTAACCGTCCGTTGATGCCCTTGTAACATACAACATTATTACTACATGCAGCACATGCATATGAAGATATGCTTTAGGTTAAGTCCTTGGTCTCACCCAAGTTTAAGATGGGTTTATAATTGATTGGAAGACTTTTTAAAAGGTTTTTGGATTGACTCCGAATTATGTGGATTGATTCCAAGTATTTTAGACTCGTAAGAGTATTTTTGTAATTATGCCAAGTTGGAGGGTATAGGGGTATTATGGTCACTTAAGTGTGTGAAGTGAGTTTTAATGATTTAGGAAGGTTTCAAAACCTTAAGAGGTATTTTAGAGTTATTTTAAGTGTTTGGGTTGTAAGGGTATTTTGGTAATTTTATCCGAATTGGATTTCTAAACTTAAAGTATGTTTTTTTGGGTATTTTTGCAATTATGTTGCATTAGGGTCATTATGGTCATTTTAAGTTTTTTAGCATTTTAGGGAAACTTGAAAACCCTTAGAATGTATTTTAAGATCATTTTAGACATATTTAAGTTATAAGGGTATTTTGGTAATTTTACCTTAAATCGGATTTATTAGTCTTAGAGTCTATTTTTTTATTTTTTCTGAGATTTTTATTTATTTTTATCATATTGAGGGTATTTTGATAATTTTACCCATCTTATTAGGGTTTAGATGGTATTTTGGGTATAGGAGAGGTTTTGATATTTTTTAAGAATTTTCTGTGATTTTTTTACAGATTTTTATCATGGGTGAGGATATTTTTGTAATTTCATTAAGTTCTGGGGGGCATTTTGTCATTTCGGGAACTTTATATATTTTCAGATTTGGTTCTCTGTTTTTATTGATTTTTTACTGAATTTTACTGAGTTTGACTGAACTTTTTTGATTTTTATATTGATTTTACTGATTTTAAATAATTTTCACAGATTTTATTAATTAATTAAACATGAGGGATATTAAGTCATTTTTTTAACTTAAGTATATTATTTTATGTCTCAATATTTCATTTTTGAGTTTTAATTATGAGTCTAGGATTAGTTATGTGTGGGGTGAGGCCAAGGATATTTTAAAGTATTTAGTTATGTACTTATACATTTAATTAGTTATTAAAATAATTAATAATTTAATTATGTATGTGGAAATATAATAACAAAATGTTACGTAAGTAATAGGTTTATGAACACACATGCACACACATATGTTCAAAGAACAATATTAGTATTTCGTTCATCATTTCGACATAATCCCGTCTTATAGAACGACGATTTTACAACATAAATTCGGCATAGCTTTCTCTTAGGAATAAACCTTAGGAAGAGTCTTCCGAGATGAAAAATCTCCTCCAAACGCAGCAAACCCGTGCAAAAGCACTTGGTTTGGTCTTCAAATGGACAGAGTTTTTCCTAAGAATTTTTGGGCCAAATGGGCATACCCTTCTTCCTCCCCCCTTGGGGGGTATTTATAGACATTGAAAGCCTTAACTGGTGGGGGGTGCCACCGGAGATTTTCTTGAGGTGGGGGGTACCCACCGGAGGTTTTTGAGGTTTTTTTTTTTTTTGGGGGGGGGGGGGGAGGTACCCGCCGGTAACAAGTGAGAGAGAGAGAGTGAGAGAGAGATTAGAGAGGAGGGGGGGAGAAACCGGTGTGGGGGGGGGCACCGGTTGGACCCCACCGGTTTGGGAACCGGTGGGGGGGACTTCTCCTCCCCCCCTTTCTTTATTAAAAAAAAAGGCCCAACAAGAGGTGAAAGTACGAGGAGACGAAAAACTGAAAAGAATTATCAAAGCATGAGCATAAGTAGAGGAAATGAAAAATCAGAGAACTCTGGAGAGAGGTAGAAAGAAAATAGGAAGGGAAAAACAAAATCATGAGGGATGTAAATACATACGTAGATAGAGGAGGGCAACCACTTGGGTGGTTGAAGTGGGAAGAAAGGGAGGATGGGAGGGAGTCTATGTCATCTGCACACTTTTTGCAGAGTTGTTTTGGCAAGAGGAGAAATGATTATAGGATAAGTTTGTCCTTAGTCCATATGGTTTGGTTTGCAAAAAATTTATGTAGCTTGAGCAATACAGCCAGCACTAGTGTTCTTTGTACTAGTCATCACATTGTCCAAATCAGTATCTTGGTGTACTCTGACACAATCCTAGAACTAAATGATCCATGATCTTGATCATATGATGATGAACAAGTATAGTAGTCAATCCCGTCTCGTCCCAGCTGGGACGTCCCGTCCCAGTAAGAAAACGAGATGGACAGTTTCTGGTCTGTCCCAGTACCTATCCTGGCCCGTCCCGGCCTGTCCCAGTCTATTCCAGCCCGTCCCGCCCTGTCCCTGCCTTTCCCAACCAGAGTTTGTATTTTTACATGAGATTTTGCTAACTATTGAAGCTCCTTGTAAACATATTTTGGGGGGTTCATTTGATGAATATACTCATTTATAAACCTATAAATCTGTCCTCAATGCTTCTATTGCATTAAGTTTGTGTTATTTATATGGTTATATGTTTATTTTCATATTATTTATTGTATACGTATGTTCTATATTTGTTGGAATATGTATGGATGAATTTTCGGGATGGGACAACGGAAATGTCTGGGACACCGAGACGTCCCCTCCCAGTAGGAAAATGGGACAGGGACCGGTTCGGGAGTGACAACTATGTGAACAAACATACCTGCTTCCTAAAAATTAACAAAAAAATTCTCCCAACATCCATAGGTTTTTTACATTGTTGATCCACAATCACAATTAACCATGATAACAACACAGTGCCTTGCCATTTGCATTGTACTAACTGGGTGTTAAGACAATGGCATGCAAATTGAAGAAACCCATTGTTCATTCTTCTGGTGTAAAAAATGTCAAAATATCTGGTCAACGGTGTGATGATGGAATCTCTCTTTTCTGCCAGTCTTAGTCAACTTTCTTTTGCACAAATGCATCCTAACCATATAGACTCCATGCCTCATCTTCTCTAGACCAATGAGACTATGAATATAATATTTAGGGTTTTCATTTTTCATCGATTGTACATATGCTTTATATTTAGTTTGTCTGTCCAAATGTAAAACATGTATGTAAGTGCAGTCAACTGTATGACATTACGGGAGCAGGCTCACCATCCTCACAAGAAAATTATTCCTATTATGCTTTTTGTGAAGTATTCCTTGACTAATCCCTTCTTTTAACAGAATGGCTTTTAGACTACCGTCAGAGAAGACCAGGGTTGGAGGTACTACAACAAAGGATTGACGAGTTTATAGCTGCACATGAAGCTGAACAGGAACAGGTCTTTTTAGCACTCTGATTTATTTGCAACCATCCATATGTGTTTGTATCTATTAATCAAATGCCTACATGAATTACTTAAAAGTGCCTTTAGCATATGTTTTTGTTAGTCTCGGGCATTTTTCATAGATACAGAGTCAAAATCAACATAACATCTTTTTCTACTCCTGGCTCATCGCTTTTGAATTTTACAGGCTAGAGAAGAGAGAGAGGCCCTTGCTGCAGAAGGAGGATGGACAGTTGTCGTTCATCATAAAGGTAGGAAGAAGACGACTGATTCTGAAAGTGGAATCGCTGTGGGTTCTGTTGCCCAGGCTACCGTTGAGGATAAAATGGCTAAAAAGAAGCAAAAAGAACTTGCTCTAGATTTCTACAGGTTCCAGAAAAGGGAAGCCCAAAGAAACGGTAAGTGACAGCATTCATTTTTGTTTTCGTGAATTTCAGTGATTCAAATTTCAAATTGTTCAATAGCATTTTGATTTCTCTTGGAACGTTACACACAGGTTCATGATCTGTTGATCTAAGATAGGTAAATTGACTTCAATGCTTTAGTGTAAGAAAGAAAATAGTTGTACTAACAGAACTAGCAGGACTTATTCTTAGCTAATGGTCCACCCTATATTTCTATTGGATCAGAATGTATGTGCTACATCAATTAACATTTCATTTCTGAAAAAAACTTCTGTCTTTTAAGCATTACTGATACAACAGTCTCAGCCGTACAGAAATTCCAAAGCCTAGAGTTCCATGAAAGTGGGTCCGCTACTTGAAGTCTGCCATATTCTTTGTTCTGCTGGTAGATGCACAAACTTGTAATAAAAGCATTCATGTCCACCCACAAATGTATGGAAGCAGACAAAAGTAGGGTATTCTTGCTTTACTATACATGCTAATTCATGCAGCTGAGATTAAGTACAAGCAAGCAAAAGTACATAGAGAGATGAAATACCGCTACTAGCCAAAACCAGAACTGGCAGTTAACTGGTAGCGAGTAAGATGCCCCTATTGTCATGATCCCTCTCCTGACCAATACATTGAACAAATTGTGTATCACTATTGGACTTAATATGGATCATTTACTTCCTACTTCAATCCTACACTGGCACATTAACAGTCCATAATGGGATGTTCCTTGGCCAGTTAATGGCCTGTTAGTGTCTAAATTGGCCCTCTTTTTTTTTTTTTTTTTTTTTTAAGTGGTTGGTACCACAGAATATATTAATGAAAAAGGAAGGATTTACTAGTGTGAAAAGAAAACTCTCAAAGGGACCCAGACCAAAGTACACCAAGATAGTGAAAACTTATGAACCCGTCCCAACGAGCCAAAAAGAGGATCGGGACGGGTTAAAATTACAGGGGCGGAGCTACCGGGGGGCCAAGGCCCCCTCCCCCCCCCCCCGCCCCCCCCCCAAAAAAAAAAAAAAAAAAAAAAAAAAAACAGCATTCGGGAATGCCATGTAGTTAACCAAGCTTTTCTCCCTTCACAATTTTTCCGTAAGACTCCATGTTAGCATCGGTTTCATTTAATCTTTCTTTTCTGTTTCTTACGTGATCCTGAATGGGGATTTTGGATTTTCAATTTTGCCTTTCCCTACCCAAAATTATGCAGGTAAAAGATCCACTTCTATATTTGTTTCTTCCTCCGACTATTTCTTCCCAGGATCTTATAGTCTTTTAGCAGATTTTAAACTTCCTTCACATAGCCAAACTCCACGTCCTGGCATCCAGGCACCAACGCAGCCCTCAGCCATGGCCTTTACAAGGCCCCTAAAGTATTGGGTATGTGTTCGGCTCTCCAGCATCACCACCGTCATCCATTACAAGGGAGTTGCATAATTATAAGTGTGAAGCAGTTTTTTATATTTATTTTTATATCTTTAATTTCGTCATCTCTGAAGTGTGTATTATTTTATTTTATTCAACTTTGTATTCAATTTATTCGATTGCATTTGTTGATTATGCGAATTATCTGATGTATATATGAAATATCGCATGGTTAATTTGATGTAGTTGTTGTTTATGCTGACAAAAAAATACACATAACTAAACAAGGCACCTTATTCTGATTTTAATTTTGGTTTCAAGACTACCGAAAATCAAAATCAATTTAAAAAATAAAAAAATTACAAAATTTTGCAGCACACCAAGGAGCACTAAAAATTTTCTTTAAAAATAAAATAAAATAAATTCTCCTTCAGAGTCTTCTTAATCTTTATCATAGTTTGTTGGAACTAGGGCTGTATGCGTAAACTTGATTATCTGAATATTTGACTCATTTATGATTTTAAAATAGATTTGGTTAAAAAAATCCTTCCGATAACCATCGGAATTAGAAATTTATGATAAGTTATGGAATAAGAAATTGATACTATTATTCCTATATTCTCGTTCTTATTTTTTTATAATTAGTAGAATTTTTTAAATAATAACTTTTATTTTAGAATTATTCTTCCTTTTATCCCTTTTTTGCATATGGTAATACATATAGGTATTTCTGCAGATTTCTTCTTTTTGATTAAGTACACTATTTTTGTTAATCTTTATGAAGTCTTTGTTTATATCGTTATTGTTAATGCTATTTTATTATGATAATATGTAATCATGAAAAATTTATGATTATTTTATAGTTGGTGGAAATCATCAAGATAGTATAGTGCAGTTCAAGTTGGCCCCACAAAGACTAAAATCTTGGGTACGCCCCTGGTAGCAAATGAACAAGAGAGGAAAATATGATCCATCGTCTCGTCCACGTCCCCACACATGCAACACAACCTGTTCACTCCATCTAGAAATGAAGCAAGTCTGTCGTATATAGGTAGCCGGCCTTGAGCCCCAATTTGTTTGCAGAATAGATTATCCGGAATTATTTATCCGGAATAGCGTATACTAGAATAAGAGGTGCTTAGCTTTGATAGTTTTGTGGGACCCACTAGCGGAATTAGAAGGATAAGCAATTCTTGGGTCTAGGGTCGAATTGCTTGTTCTCCTTATTCTAGTATAAGCAATTCTAACGCGGTATAAGCCATTCCCTCCATCAAACTAGAATTAGCCTTATTCTAAGAATAAGAAACCTTATTCTTCTCCTATTCTCCAATCAAAGTGCAAATGAAGATCTGGACCTTTACAGGGTTCCTTGTCTTCCAGACTTCACTGAAAAAGGGGAATGACAGCCCCCCCTCCCCCCCTCCTATTGATAATGTTATAAGCTGAACTAATCGAATAATTTTCTTTAGCATCCCATCTCCAAACCCAGCAGTCATCAGTCATAGAATCTGGTTCCCAGTCTTTTAGAAGGGTAAGAAGGTCCACCAGCTGTGAAAACTCATCATCCCTAAGGTTCCATCTGAATGTTGGAGACCATCCACCAGGATGCCAAATCTTATCCCCAAGGACATTGGGATGAGAGGCAATCCTGAATGACAATGGACAGCTCTCACCCAAAGTGCATCCATCACACCATCTATGTAGCCAAAAACAGCATCTGCACCCATCACTGAGGGACCACTGAGAGCCTGCAATAACAACATCAGAAGCTTGCAAAATACCCTTCCAGAGAGGGGAGATGCTATGTATATACTGTGGTACCAAATCTTATACTCTGGCCCATTATGGTCAATTAGGGTTTAGGAAACTTCTTTTTAATTTAAACACTATACTTTAAGAATGTTGAAAAAAACACTTAAAAAAAAGAATGTTGAAAAAATCCTATTATAAAATGATCTTCTGATTTGCTGTATGTAAGTCATATATTTGTTTGACCAAAGGCTTATAGGACTGAGGGGAGAAACCACAAAATTTTCACTTCTTACAGTGACAGTGATTCTGCCAACTCACCCAGGTTTCGACCACTATATGCATCATTTTAGAAATGCCTATGCAGGATAAGGTGGCAGTCCCTGTACTTTCCAGGTGGACTACCTAGATGTTGAGGTGCTGCTTCATTTTTAAGGCAGTCTTTTATTTTCTGCTTTATTCTTTATTTATAAATTTATATTCCTGTATATTTCACTGATATAGGATTTCATTTGCTGTATATTCTTAAATATGACTCCATATGGTTTATCAAAGGAAAAATGCAAACAATAAACAACCATTCTTATTTCTTGGAGTTATTCGCCACCGGATCTTACATTGTCTCTTTGATGTGGGTGGCTTGTGTACTTTTGACTTGTATTTTGTTTTACGTCATGGGTAGATGTAGACTATGTGGATGGCAGCATGCTTGGGCATTGTGCTGGAAGCCAATGCATATTTTTTTTGGTTTAGTTGTAGGCTGAGCTATAGTTTCGGTGATCCTCTTGTGGAAGGCTTCACCACTAAATGCCTTCACATGTCGCCTCTAATTTCTCAATGAATTGATGATATATCCAATATTTCCCTAAGAAATGGTAACTCATGGTGAGTTTTGGAGATATACAAATAAGAAAAATTGCAACTACACTTCAAAATTACCCTATTGTTGTAAATAATAATTTTTTAAATATAAAACCATACTCATAATTAGAGTTGCATTAGTAAAAATGAACTGGCAACAGTTGCTGAGATGGAAGCTGCTCAGGTGCCTGCCCCCTCTGGGTCTGCCTAAGTGCTTGGGTGGTTACGTTTGAAAACACCGAACAACTCTGTATGACTGGACCCGACATCCAATGGAGACCTAATCACATTAGTTCCTTTTAAAAGTCCTATTTTCAATATTTTAGTGCGGTTATACACCCTACCATGAAAATGCTGATGATAATCCTTAGTTGGTAGTGAATCAAAGTGGATGATCTGCTTGTTAAGTGCTCTGATACTACTAGATGTGAATAAGATGATTACAAGTATGCCCTAGACGTGATAGCCTTCTTAGAAAGGTGGAAAAGAATCATATTAATATAATCTTGGTTTCGCTATTGATTTAAATGCATTGCACATTGATATACGTTGCCGAGATGATATTCACCTGTATCATTAGCGGTATTATTAGACAAGTCACTCCAATGCACTAACAGAAGTGTGAGACTATCAATCAAGTCTGTAGATTTATATTCTGGTCTCTTATGATTCTTCTGGTGTTTTGCAGAGGTTATGATGCTTCGGAGCAAGTTTGAACAAGATAAAAAGCGGCTACAGCAGTTACGAGCTGCAAGGAAGTTCCGCCCCTACTAATCATCCATCCTCATTATCCTCAGGTTATCTCGACAACCTCAGCTTGCTACTTACTCAGACGGTCTCCATAGGTCTAGACCTTTGAAGGCACAACCTCAGTCGTCAGTGATCGCATCATATCAGCTAAGGCATCTGTGGTGTCATGAGTGGTATTTTATCATGCCGTCCGAATCAACTGATCTTTCAAAAGATCAATTTTGATCAATCTGGGAAAGTACGGTTGTTGCCTCGGTTTTTTTAAGTTTTGACATTTTGAAGGTCTGATTGGTGTGTAACATCAACATGGCAGAGAGGTCTACCATGTTCGTAATCTTGTCAATCCTCGGGAACTAGAAGCGGGTGAAAAAGCCTTACATAGTTCCAGCATCTCATATCGCCTACATTTTTATGGTACATAGCCAATTCGTACGGACTGCTACTGGTGGACTCTGGACTTCTTACCAGTTGGACCGAGTCGACCTATGTCAGCAAACCTAGCTCGTCGGAATTCTGTTCGTAGTGAATGCCTTTTTGCTGTGATTTATGCACTTCGGGTAACGGTTTTACTTTTGAAGCCATTAAAATATGTGGATCGTTAACTCGATTTTCCCTTTCTAACACCTCTTATTTCGTTACCGATCGTGAGTGCATCGAGTAGGGTGAAAATTTCGGTCCGCTGCACTCGCCAGTATCCCGCTATCCACATTTGATGGGTCTGGATAGGTGTATGAGCTTTCTGTTTTCATATCTTTTAGGACAAATGTCCTTCGTAAATGAGTAGGCTCAGAGGTTCTGCCATTTTGTGCATGCAATTTCTACTTTTCAATTACAGGTATTAGCGACAAACAGGAGGGTGCTATAGAAGGCCACGTGCAGAGGTTGAACGTGGTAGGAGTGCAAGGAGACGATGACATCTCAAATGAAGGAAAATTTGAACAATTTTTAAAATTTTTAAATGTAGAATGAATAAAAATAAATATAAATGATACTAAAAAAAGTTAGTTAAAATGTTAAAAATAAATGATCTTTTTATGATGCATTTGAACATCTGTTTTATGTTTTAGATTTCAAGAAGCTTCCAATAAGTTGTGGTTTATTGGTGAACGATACCTCGAGACAGAAGATTAGGGTTAATTTTCGTTGCAAATAAACTCACATTATTTAAAGATAATCTTGGGGGCTTTTTTCTTAAAGATTCAGAGTAATATTTGCTACATCACATTCGGTGAAGGACAGTTTGGATCATGAGTATGCATGACCTACTTTTAAAGTTTTTTTCATCATTTGATCAAAGATCGGACAGTAGCGTAAACTACACCATGCATACTCTTCTGTTAAAGTTTCACGAGAATAACTTAATACACTGGCAGCTGATATTACACGACTAACAGTGCTTTAATTTTTTTTAAGTACTTTTTTACAATTTTGTTAAGTAGATCTGTACCTTGATCTATATGTTCGTATAATCTGATCTCCGATCAGATTGCACATCATATTGTTCAATCACGTAGGACACATGAAAATTTCAAAAAATATATTTTTAAAAAATTTGAAACATCGGCAGCAGGTTATTCTCAAGTTTCATTTCCAGACCTGTTACCATGGCCGACTCAATACACGGTTACTTTGCTAAGTGCCTGTTTAGATGCAAAACATAAATGTGCTCAGATCTCTTTAGATGCAACACAAACGTGTTCATCTTAAAACTCTTTTTGTACAACCTTAATTTAGATTGTTAGAATAAGTTTATAATAAACTTACAATCTCTAATAAACACGTTTTTAGAAATCTGTTTGGAGTTTTACTTTTTGACTTGGTAGTAGTGTTATGTGGTACGCAAGGAAAAGGCGGGTAGGGGTTGGGCTCCGCAAGTGAAGCCCACGGAACAGTTCTGTCTCTCCCGATACAACCTAGCAAGTTGAGTCTATTGAATTAACTAGTATAAAATATTTTCTGCCTTTCAAGCAAGCATGGGAAATAAATAATAAGTTAATGCATGATAAATAGATGTGGAAGTAGTTCGACAAGCAGGAAACGAAATGATCGTACCCTTTTCCGCTGGAGAGAGAACAGTGAGACGCTGTTAGGCAGACCGATCCGGAATTCGGAATTCATGTTGTTTCAAGAAAACTCACAAATTCTGCACTGCACCCACTCGACTGACAAGGCGCTTACTAAAGACTCTCTTAGGCTTATCATAAATTCAATTATGCACCAAAACAGCAAAAGATGAGTTTACACAAAAGTGCATCTTGAGTTTATTGTAAGTGCGCTCATCATGATTCTTTTAGGTCCAGGAGTAGTCGCATAAATACGAGACGTGTCTGTCCCCGACAGGAGCGGAGAGTGCAGCAATATTTACCCCTACACACCATGCATTCATCGCACCACCCTGCAAGGGGTGCCAGGTGCATGCATTTGCAACGCCCTTGCGGCTATGGATGGCAGTACTGGTCGATACCGGTATGTACTGGTATCGGCCGGTACTGGTACTCGATATCTGTACAGGACATCGGCCGATACCGGCCGATACTGAGCCGGTACCGGCCGATACGGGTACCGGTACCGGTACTGTCATCACTGCTTGCGGCGTTGCAGCAAGCACTGCTCATGTATATAATTATAGCTGCATCTGCAGAGATGGGGAAGTTCGAGTGCAATACCCCAATATTTACCATGTTCTCTTCACTTCTGGTGCTCGCTGACAGCTGACAGTGACGGCACTGGAGGCAGTTCGCATGGTAGGAGAGGCAGCAACTGTGGAGACGGGACACCTCGCTTGCTCTCGATGATGACGCCTAAGAATGCTATCAAAGTAGAAATGCGGAGGAGTCGTCTTCACAATTTTCTACTTGAGTAGAAAATACCGGTGTTTGAGACTCTTCAAGTAGATAATCTAATTTAAGAATAAGAAATCCATTTTCACCTTGAAAGATTCAATTTCTGCAACCGCTAGTCCCCATCGGTATAATGCTTCTGTCAACTGGTCAAGCAGCTTCAGCTTCTTAATTTTCACTGGACAAAACAGATAGATCCTAAGAATGCAATTTCATGTTGCAGATATGATTTCAGATGCGCATATAGCGTCATAAGCTCATGAAATCAAATTCCGAGGTGGTTTTCTGTAGAGTTATTTAACGTCCATGTGAACGAGACTGAAGCCCCTCCAAGGTAAGAACCAAAGTAGTTATTTATAAATAATATTACTACACCGCATACAATGTAATAAAGATGACGTAAAATACAACACTTGACTATCAGTGATCTGTTTTTGATCACTTTAAAAAAAAAAGAAAATACAAAACTTGACTTCCTTTCCTCACTTCTCCTACTTTATTTTTTATCTTTTTGACTTTTTTGAGTAAAAACAATAAAAATCCTTCAACTTTCTAATTGCATTTATTGTTGTCATTTTCCACTCATATTGTATTGAAAAGAACATGAACCACTTCTTATTTTACCTTGATCACTTTCCAATTTGTCACTTTCAAACTAATTTATTTACTTCCAAGTGTAAAATTATCACTTTTAAATATATTTTTATCACTTCCACAAACAATTTTATCAATTTTTATATAGTTCAATTTTATCACTTCAAGCACATTTTTATTAATTCCTACATAATTTAATTTTATAACTTCCTAATACAATTTTATCACTACTTAAGTAAAAATATCACTTTCAAACGTTTTATCACATTAAGTGATAGTTTAATTTTTAAAAGTGATAGTGATAAAATACTTGAAAATAATAATTCTATGTAGGAAGTAATAAACGACGTGAAGAAATGATAAAATTACATATAAAATAAAAGTGATAAAAATGCGCTTAGAAGTGATAAAATTGAACTACGTAGGAAGTGATTAAATCGCAGTTTGAAAAGGATGCTTCGAAGTGATAATTTTTGCACTCGAAAGTGATAAAAATGACTTATAAGTGATAAACTGAAAAGTGACCAAATTAAAATATGAAAGTATGAAGAATTTTGTGTCCTTTTCAATGTGAGGTGAGTGAAAAACGACAACAATAAATACTGTCAGAAAGTTGTAGGTTCTCTTTTTCTTCACTCAAAAAAATTAAAAAGATGGAAAAGAAAGTAAAACAAGTAACAGAGAGGAGGTTGCATGCTGCAATCCACCTAACTGCACCGCATGTGGTGCAATTAGCATTACCCTGGCTTCAGACTCCAGACTGGTGCAGCAACATAGCAGAATGGGAACATTCATCACGGTGCTTTAGACAGGTCATCGGTGGTAAAAGTTTGCCCCATGAGTCAGTTATGGGTTTGGAGTCTTGTAGTAAAAATATACAGGTAAAAGAAATACGTACATCTGCTGCATCATCTTCTGGATCATATTTCACGCCCCCCCCCCCCCCCAAAGCTCGTCCTTATCAATGCTATGGATGACCTCATTAGCTGCATTTATTATCTGAAAACAAAATGCCAGCTTCCTTTAAGAGAAAATACTGCTGATAGATGGCTTATATCACGAGGTCCAGGGCAAAATGAAATGAATTTGTAGAAACACTCACGGCAGTATTCATTTATTTCCAGAAAAAAAGACACATAAAAGAGAGATGAAACCAAAAGGTCGCAATCCCATTCATCCAAGGACATTTGACCGTTTTTGGTCATAGAGGCCAAAGAAAATATCAAAGGTGCTGGCCCTAAAGGAAACATCGTTGTACATGGAGTACTCATCATATCTGCTCCCACTGATAATAAACTAAGATCAGGCTATAACTGTTTCGATAAATTGTTGAAAATCCAATTATGGTGGCTGCCTTTTCTTACACTAGATTGATAAGCATGTTCCACTCTAGTGCACTCTCCAGCTATGGGATGGCGGGGACCAGCCTTCTCTGGTGGGGTAGGGTTATTAATTCCAATCAGATTTGAAGTGAATGTGCTTGCATGTGGGGAGGCATGTGTGTTGTGTGAGTGAGAATTTAAACTAAGGCTCCATGAGGTGCTAATCTTATTTGTCTGTTTTCTCTCATGACTAAGTTCTTTTATTCTCTTTCCCTATGTGTCTCATTGAATGTCCCTTGGAAAGTTTATTGCACCTAAAGTGCTCATAAAAAAGGCCTGTGGCCTGCATAATAACTATCATGGTGTCATGGTGATGCCAGCATGAAGTTTACCAGTGCTGAAAGAAGGTCGATCTTGCCACGATGGTGGACGGTATATGCAGGATTGTAATGCCAGTGGTGGCAGAACAGGGGCCAGCATTGTCCCCTGTGCAGCAGGAGCAGAGATGACAGTCCTTCATGCAAGATGGCCCAGCCCACCTGTATTCTGATGAAAAAGCCTTGCATTGGTAATTATACATCATACATGGTAAACATGCATAAGATTTGAACTAAAACAGAAATTGATGATATAAACATCTATTATTAGTCTTATTTTCAGCTAAAGTACTAGCATTTCCCTACCACATGATCTTAAAAAAATGAAGCATACTTGCCAAATATAACTAGGAGATCACACAAAGGAAAGCCTCAACCCTACTTATCATCAACCACAAAAAGAAAGGTGTGATTCCATTTGTTTACCAACCAAGGCCCTACTTACACATTCACAGAATCACTCTTACGCAGACTAAAAAGTTCAACATATCTGTGGGCTCCATGAAAGCTTTTCAATGTAACACGGAAACAACAAAGATCTAAGGCTTAAACTAGCTATGAAGTCGACATCTGATGCTACTGCTCAATGCGAACAGAATGGCAAAACTTAGTTTGGCCCTAACAGACTGAAAGACTGGTGCAGACAACTCTAAACCAGAAACAGACTAAATGCAGACAATGAACTAGGTATGAAGCCAAGGAATTCAGTGATGTCAAAAAAAGAAGAAGAAGAAGAAGAAGAACCAAGCTATTTATGGAATCATCATGATAGCTAATCTAGGAAACCATAGTTATATTAGTGTCTCTTAAGAAATGCTTCTTCAAGAAACTAAAAGGGAAAGCAGCTTTCAAGCACCTGAGAGCCACAACGTAATCCAAGTGTTCAAATTCACCAGAGGTGTTTCATCTAGGCTTCTGCAAGAACATGGAATTCTGATTAGAGTAAGAAGGAAATAACTTCAAATATAAAATAATACAACAGAAATGTAAAAGCCACTTCTTGGTTGTTCCTAGTCTTGCTATCCTATGAACCATGCGCTTGGCAGATGACTTACTGTTGAGTGTTGCCAAGGAAGAAGGTTGACTTAGTTGTTAAACTAGACAATAACAGAGACATCAATAAAAATGGTTTATACATTAGTTGGACAGAAGCAGAACAGATGCTACAAGGAATATAGTAAGTGATTTTGCTTAGTTGGAGTTTGATTACTAGTGCTGTCATTTGCCAATGCCAAAGCTCTTTGGATGGCCTAATTTCATATCATGATGTATGTCCCCGGTTTGGCCTGTTATTCTATTTCTACTTGTGTAGAATATTTACTAGGAATACATTATTTATGTAGCCATCAATACATTGACCTTTTTTTAATCAAGTATTTGGTAAAAATTGATCATTGATCCAAATTGAGTACCTCTACAGGATAAACCTCAAGAGAAAACTGCTGAGTAACTGCAGCAAGTGATTTAGTTCAGTAGTTGCTCATAGAAAGTTATTGATTCTAGAGATATGGTAATATGAAGAAGACTTTTTTTTTTTTTTTTTGGCCGTTTAGAATGCAAAATGCAGTTAGAAAGGGATGCGGATCAGCAGATTAAACAGGGGACTCTTACAGCAAATGAGGGCCAAAAAATTGTTTGAAGCATGGACAGAACTGGGAGCGCCCCTCGTTTCAAAGAGGAATATGGGTTATTCACATTTAACTTGATAGTGGCACCATTCTCTCAATCATGTACTATCAAACGTGCTAAGGTTACTCAAATCTTTGATCTTTGGGGTTTTCAATCATGAACACCAGATAAATCAAGTACTGTGCATGCAGCTGAAAATGACAATCTATATTTCGCACAAGGAAGTTCACAGAATAAAGAAAACTGAGCACCCAATTAAAAGTGCAATGTAAAAAGAAGTTATGGCTATGAAAGAACAATGTTGCAATAACAAGTGACATTGCAGACAAAAACATATGCATGCATTTGTGTGTCCACATAGTAATTTGTATGTCTTGTCATCTCAAAGAATGCACTGCTAGAAAAAATAAATAACTGAATAAATGGGACTAAGGGTGGCAATGAGCCGAGCCGAGATTTGGCAAGCTTGAGCTCGGCTCACTAAAAAAACTTTCGAGCTAGAGCCTCAAATCAAGCCCAAAGCTAGGCTCAAGCTCGGGCTCGAACCAAAAAAGTTGAATTCGAGCTGAGCTAGAGCGCGGCTTGTTTGGGTTGGCCAATTTATTTTTTTGGGGACAAAACCTTTCAAGTTGACAAGGTTTAAAACCATCCCAAAACTATTTCACCGAGCCAAATTAGTTCAGGCATCCCAGACACTTTGAGTTGGTTAAGCTCAAAACGGCGAACATGATTGGACGGGGTGGCTTTCATTTATAGAGCAACCTGGAGGAGCAGAAAGGAAAACTGGCCGATGTAGGACTAAAAGGGACTAGAGTCCCGTGAACCTGCCAGCCACCGAGGCAGGCGTGCACGCTTGCGGACGGCTGGGCCATTCCTTTAGTCCTACATCCCCTACTGGAGAAAAAACTTGGGGCCCTATAAGCTGTGGAGCAACGAATGGTGTAATGTTCTCGCTCGGGGTAATTGACGTTACACTGACTTTCTCAAGCCTGAGGTGAGTTTCAAATGGATGGTCAATATACATTTTTGACCGAGCTGGCTTGCAAGCTCACCGAGTCGAAATTGGCCAAACTTGGGCTCGTCTCATTTGTTTCAACCAGCTGTCTCTCCAACTTGGGCTTGGCTTGTTTAGACAAATGAGTTGAGCCGAGTCAAGCTCAACGCGAGCCAAGCTCGAGCGGCTCGGCTCATTAAATGGGACTAAAAGAAAGTGAACTGAGACTGGGTATTTGATGTTCAAATATAAAGCATTTAGGTTAAGGAAAGGAAGAATTGGCTCCAATTCTAGTCATTCATATGAAAAATCATTTCTTTGTGAAAGCTAGCAATCCCCTGGCATAAGCTTCTGATTTTTCTTTTATACCTCAAGGAGAAATCCGGCATGCATCCTCTTGCAACAGTGCTCCAGTGAAAATAGCTGCATGAAGGTAGCCTATGGCTATGCTTTATGCTTTATGGGGGCTAATATTGGCCAACTTTTTCTGTAGCAATGCTTAAAGTTTAGGGCTGCAACAAAAAGGTAAAACCAGCTTAGTAACATGCATGAATACTCTAGGCTGTTAATTTTGACTAAGAGTTATCTTACCTGAAAGGCAGGCCTCAGACAACTGAAGAATAACTTTCTGGTGATTTATAATGCCTTTGTGCTGCATTCATTGTGTGTAACCCAAAGAAGTTCAGAGATGCAAACAAAAATAATTGAGTTCAGTTCTCATTTCCTTTATTCTCCACTATGTCAGAGCTTTCTACTGTTCATCAGCAACAATGCTACCCCTTTTCACATTTTCTCTTTTATAAAACCTCTCTAATAGTCTCTGAGCATATAGCTTCTTCCCTGGTCTTGCAAAGACATTGGTGATGTGACTAATAGTGCTTGCACAAGGAACAAACCCTTGCGCATTCATCTCTATTAATAGTCTTTTCACCTCACTGCCATTAGAGAGCTTTGACCAACCACTTATTAGTATGTCGTATGTTGATGAATTTGGAGAAACACTCCTTTTCTGCATTTCATTGAAAAGTTCTCTGGCTTGGTTCATCATTCCAACCTTGGCAAAGTCACCAATGAGTGCATTATAGGTGCCTACTTTAGGAATGAAGCCTTTTCTCACCATTTCACAATACAACCTAATTGATTCTTTTTTGCTGCTTTGCTTTGCATGGCCAGAAACCATAATATCATAGGTGATACCATTGGGCGATGAACCTCGTTTCTCCATTTCAATCAGTAGTTCACCAGCCTCTTGCATCAACCCAGCAGTTACAAGCCTCTGTAACATTATGTTGTAAGTTGCGACATCTGGGGTTAGTCCTTCACACAACATTTCAGAGTACACGGTAAGTGCCTTCTTTATATGTCCACTCTTGCAGTATCCAAGAATTAGGGCTTTATATGTAAAAGTGTCTGCAGTAATCCCCCTTCCCAGCATATCCTTCAACACAGTAGTGGCTTTCTCTGTCATCCCCACCAGGCACAAAGAATGGATAAGTGAGTTATAAACAGTTCTATCAACGACAAGCCCCATTTTGACTAATACCTCATGCATGTCAAAAATTGAATCTGCATTCTTAGCCTTGGAACACGCCTGCAGGACCTTTCTATGAGTAGAATAATCAGGGTGCAACCCTGCATTAGTCATCTCATTCAGAAAATCCATGGCCTTTTGCACCTTCCCCACCCCCAAGAGCCCACAAATTAAGGTGTTATAGGTAATGATATTTGGAATGATTCCACTTTTTGTCATCTCATTTTTAACATCAAGTGCTTTGTCCACCTTTCCTTCTCTGCAGAGTGCACAAATCCTTGTGTTATATGTAGCATGGTCTGGTGCTAGACCCATATCTAACATTTTGGTGTAGAAAGACTCTGCCTGTTCAGTTTTACCAAGCTTGCATAGACAGTTTATGAAAACATTGTATACAACAACATCTGGCACAAGACCTTTCTCCATCATTTGCTGGCCAACCCCAAAAGCATCTGATACATTTCCTGCTTTGAATAGACCATCCATTAGAGAAGTGTAGTTAACAAGGTCAGGAGACAAGCCTTTTTGGTTCATATCTTTAAATAACTTTTGAGCATCCTCCACCCTCCCCTTTTTTCTTAAACCATTAACTAACACATCAAGGACAAATTTATTTGCTCTTTGACCATCTTTCATCATTTTTTCATACATGTCAAGAGCTTCTGCTTCTCTATCATTTTTAAAGAAGCCATCTATGATCATGCTATAAGCAAACGCATTTCGGGAGACATTTTCTTCTTCCATCCTCCTCATCATATCATTAGCTTCAACAAGCATTCCCTTTCTGCAAAAACCATGGATGAGGGAAGAATAAGTAATGACATTGGCATCTATATGCTTTCTGTGCATTGCATGCACAGCCGATTCTGCAGCCCTCATGTTCCCCGCCTTACAGTACCCATCTATCAATGCAGAATAAATAACAGAATTAGGAACTTGGTGACTAGAGATCATCTGAAAGATATCTTCTGCTTCATTGACCTGTCCCATTTTGAGATGCCCATACATTAGTGTAGAATTCAGAATCAAATCGAAGGCAATGCCTCGGACAATCATTTCACTTTGAAGAGCAAGGGAGTTCTGGCATTTTCCAGCCTTAAAAAATGAATGCATCAGAGTAGAATATGCAACATGGTTAACGGCCACATTCATCTTCTCCATCTCCCTAAAGAGGGTGTAACCCTCTGCCAGCTTACCGTCCTTGCACAGCCCATTTATCAGAGAGCTGTAAGTAACGACATCAGGTAAAATTCCACACTTAACCATCTCCTCGTACAATGAAAAAGCACTTTGAAGGCCTTTCTGCCGACAATGTGCACCAATAAGGCTAGTAAATGTTACAACATTAGGCTCCACACTTAAGGCCCTCTCTTCCAACAGATTCTTGGCCATGTCGAGCTCCCCAATTCTACAAAAGCCATTAATCAATGTGTTGTAACTGACGACATCTGATGACAGGCCTTCATTCTTCATAGTCTCTATAAATCCGATAGCCCGGCTTATAGTCCCAAATTTACAGTACCCATCAAGTAAGGTATTGAATCCCACGATATCCCTGTGAACCCCCCCACCAACCAGCATCTCCATCAAAGATTCGGCATCATCCAACAAACCCTTTTGACAGAAACCCTTAACCAAGGTATTACAAGTAACCGAATCAACCCCTACGCCCCTCTTGACCATTTCTGACAACAACCCAACTGCAGTCTCCACCATGCCTTCCTCACAGAGCCCCCACATGACAGTATTATAACTGACTATATCAATGTCCACTGTTCTAAGCATCTCCAAGGCCTTCCTTACCATACCCACTTTGCAAAGCGCATGGATCAACACGTTGTGTGAGAACACATCCAATTTTTTACGGCAACGGATCAACTCCGAGTAGACGAGCCTTACCTGAGGGATCAGCCCCGAGGAGTTGAACAAGTGCAGAATCCGGTTCCACCGGCGGAGGCTGGGGTTCAGCCCCAGCTGCCGCATCCGGCGGAACGCATCTTCGGCTTGCCAGAATCGGCCGCAGGCGAGGTAGGCGTCGATGAGGGTGGCGAAGAAGCGGGCGTAGAGGCGGGCTTTGAAGGGTGGGACGGCCGCGGAGGCCTCGGGCGGGGGAGAGGGGGGAGGAGTGGGAGGAGGTGGGGCGCCTCCGCCAGAGGAGGATGAGAAGGGGATGGGGGAGGGCGGGGAGAGGGGGAGGAGCGTGGAAGGTCGAGCGGAGGAGGGGATGGCGAGGCGTCTAAGGACTGCCATGGCGTGGCCCTGGTGCCGCGCGCGAGGAGAAGGCGGCGAGCGGGGCGGCGGAGAGAGAGGATTCACGGCGATGGCGGAGACCGACGACAGTGGAGAGGAGCCGCGTCCGCGAGCTCTCCGGTGCAATGTTCACCCCACTCCGTGGTGGGCACAAGTTCTCCCATTTGATTCTGAGCCATTTAAGGTGAACTTGTTGCGTAATTTGTGTTAGAATGGTTATTTTTCACTTAATTTATTTAAAATCAACGTCATCGAATTTAGATTCAATAAAAAATTAATTATAAGAAGAGCCCACAAAATAAAAATCTTTATACTTTGCGAAAAATTGAAAAAAGAAGTATTAATAAGATAATTTTTGAAATATTTAATATAAAAGATTATCTACTTTGAAAAATTTAAAGATTCTCTCAACAAGAAAAATACAGTCAAATAAAAATGTGTGATTAAGTCATGAGAGTAAACTATTGAGGAAAGTTCTCTTGGAACATTTTCTCTTTAAGTGGGGACTATTTTAAAGTTCACACATTGAGATGAACGTGCGGGAAATGAGAGGGAAGATGGATCATTTAAAGTTGGTATAAGTGGGACCTTCAAAGAAACTTTGGATCAATTAATTAATGAGTAAAACTTGCTGCACCAGTATAGTCGGTCAGTACTAACCGTTGGTGTTTTCAATAAAAAAAAATTCTACATGCATGTACAATATGATCTCCAATTAGATGACTCAAAAGAATATATAAAATAAAATCGAGCCCTAGAGCCTACTATTCATTGGAGCTCGATTTTTATTTTTTATCTTTTTTTTAAATAATTACTGTTCAGTAGGGTTCAATTTTTATTTTTTTTTATCTTTTTTTGATAAAAACTTTAAGAAATAATTAATGTTCATTAGGACTCGATTTTTATTTTTATCTTTTTTGGATCAAAAATTTAAAAAATAAATTAAAAATTAAAAACACTGGCAACTAGTGCGGGAGTGGCTGGGGGTGTAGCAAGTTGTACTCTCAATTCATAGGCAAGTAACCAATTCGGACAGAAACTAGTTGAATGAAATCGGATGAAACTGATTTTGAGTTCTGCTAATTTTGATTTAGATTACCCTGTTTAAACTGGTCAAAACTAACACGACAGTCCATAAATGATCAAAAGTTCAGAACCAAGCTGGAATCGAACACGACAGAACCAAGCTGGAATCCTTTTACAAGTATTCACCTTCTTTTTCCAGACCAATCAAAGCTAGTTGTACATCGACAAAACTGGTTTACTTTTCGTTTAGTTAGACTATAGCTTTTCATATTTATTTATAATTTTAAAATATGAAATATTTTTAATATGTTTCATCTATCTAAAAATGTGTCCACTCTTAAATCTTGCAATTTTGTCTCAACCGTCCAAATTAACCCTTCTATTTTACTTAATGTGTTTCACTTGGCTATTGCAGTTGTTGCCTTGTTATGGTTCTTAATTCCCATGGTATCACTTACCATTACTGTTTCTACTGGAAAATGTAAATCAAAATTAGAATTCCTAAATTCCATTTTCAACAAGGAGTCATCGTCTGAATTAAAAACTATGGTCACAATCATTTAACATACTCTCTCTTTAATCCATTATTAGAATTACTATTTCTATACAGATCCTCTCATGCAACACAAGTTCCCTGGACTTCACTCCTATTGTCTATATCATCTCCCCTTTTTGGATAGTGGGGTAGAAATTAAGGCAACTAAAGAGAGGAGCTAGTCCATTGAAGAAAATTGGAACAAGGTCTTCATGCCCTTTTTCAAGGTAGGATGGGTAAGAAAACCAAATTAGAAAAAAAAAACTTTCAAGGCCTGATGTATTCTTCCTTCTGTTCACAAGACTTTCAGCACCAAATCTAATACTTGCACTAAAGAAAATTGTGTTTATTTTGGGAGGATGAGTTATAATGGTAGAAGCATACATTGAAAGTTAAGAAAGGGCACCGGTTTTTATGCTAAGGGAATTCTCCTCTTTCATATCTACAAAGCACCAAACTTTGCGTTCCTCTTTCCCTTTCGCATGTTTTCCTCTTCGTTCCACTCCTGTGAGTTATTTATTCTTCTCTCTGGTCTCTAATGTATGTAAGTTAAGTATATAATATATTTAAATACAGGGCATGTCAAGTTTAAATACATTATTAGATGAACTTTAAGAGCTCTGATGGTTAGATATGTGTCCGTGCAATCCGATGCTGCAAGAGTGCCCTGCAGCAAGTGATATGCGAGAGGAGTAGGCAATAGCCCAAACAAGGTCACAACCTTTTGGACTTGAGTGGATTTTGGAGGAGACCATAAGTTATTCTTTTCTATCACATATATTTATGAAGTCTTTATAGATATATCTACAAATTCTTTATAGTGGAGGTAGTATAAATGGGTGTAGAGAACTCTCTCGCACGGTTGTGACTATTCCACCTAATTTAGATGACAATTTTGAATTCAAGGGTTTCATCATTGAGAGTAATATTCTTCTTATAGATCCCGTTAGTTGCCGAGTGCACATAGGTACTATGCCCTACGAATTTGCGGGACAAATCCCCATCCTGCACAATAGTGAGAGGTGAGGTTTGAATTCAACACCTCCCTTATGCAAGGAAGAACTTATATTGGGCTGAGCCACAGATTATCTTAGGGTGACTTGTCCAGTATGATAAGAGTTGTGCCATCTTATAACACTTTCGTGCACTTGCGTGATCTGATATCTAAGATCGTGTGACCCGGGTTCTTCTTTTTTTTTTTATGAATTTCTTATCCGTCTAATCAAAGATCGAATAATATAGAAGTCAAGTTGAGGTGAGCCTCAATTTATTTATTTATTTTGGAAAAAAATACATATGCTCAGTTGCCATTTGATCAACGTAGATCAGATCATGCTACACAAGATATTACAATCTACGTAGATTTGTAATTCTAAGATATTACGTCAAACTTTTGTCTAACACTTAATCAGCACTCAATCCAAAATAGAAGGTGGTCGAAGTGCTAAAGGCTGTTAAACTCGTGCACAGCTTACCGCTTCATGTAAAACCAACAAAAACTAGTTGAAGCTCCAATAACGGAGGCTGTTAAATAATTCCGACAAACAAAAAGTTGAAACTCCTATGAAGTGCTAAGCAAACAAGGATCTACCCTTAAAAGAATTAAATGGGTTATTAGCTACGTTGGGGGAGTTTACTTGTTAAGAATACAACATAAAAACTATTAAGTTAACACCCCTAACAGAGTTACTTTATTTTATAAGGATAGTTTCATATTAATCATTCTTATATATTAAATTTCAAAATGTCATCTTTATTTACATATTATCTTACGTACCACTCTAATATATATAATGTTTCCAAATTACCATTGCGATGACATAGGTGATATGCATAAATGTTTCAGCTATGCCACTATAATAGCATATTTCACAGATATATTATCTTGTAGTAACACTTGCTGCACTGATCTAGTGCTGCTCTGAGCGTCAGTGCAGCGAGTGAAAAAATTAATTTTTTGATTTTTTTTTAGTTGGGTCCTGGAGTGTCCTACATGTATATACAGGTCGATCTCTGATCGAACAGCTTAAAAAAATCTGAAAAATAAAAAATTGACCCCGATGAATAGTAAAACATGCTTTTTAATGGGTCGAGCTCAATTAAATCGTCTGATCAGCGATCAGACTGTATGAACATGTAAGAAACCTTGGGACCCAAAAAATTAAAAAATATTTTTTTTTTCACTCACTACGCTAACCCTCGTTGCAGCACTAGGTTCAATGTAGCAAGTGCTAATCTATCTTCTAAGGGTATGTAAGATAATATAAAAGTAAAATGACATTTTTGATAGTCAACAAACAAGAGTTGTTAATATGAAATTATCCCTAACGTATAAGTATCTAAAAGTACATCCTCCTGTACAAAATTCTCGATCAGCTGTTTGTATATAGGTGTCCCATAACGAACCTCCTATCATTGTTTTCATAAATTTTGTTGCCCGGACCTACACTAGTGACACTACACAGCTTCGTTTGGCAATAACATTTGAAGCTGGACTGCAATGATAGACGGGGACAAGAGAGGACAAAAAAAGGAAAAACCAACATTTTAAATGTCCACTTTCCTCGTAGCCTAGGTGATTTTTTCATTTTTTAATGTAAAGAGAGAGAGGAAGGAAGAGAGAGAATAGAGAGAGAACAAATCAAGAGGAAGAACTTTTGAAAAATACATTGGCCTCAAAAATCTCCCAGAAACCAACATCTCAATTTCTACTTTTTCAATCTTTCATTCCAAACGTCACCTATTAATAGTCTCCTACCTCTTATCCTGTTCTAGTGAAGAGCCGAAGCATTGTACTTTCGTTCAATTTTCTACACCCCATTTTTATTTGTGATAGTATGGTTACTTGGGAAACATGATTAGACTAACGACAGTAGGAGGATGCCTAAATGGACGTCACTTCTGATTGAGCCATGAGCCCACTACTTCCGTCCCGTCTCCCTCTGCTCGGATTAATACTTACTGCGGCAGCCGGCAGCACGAGAGTATTCGATTTTTAAATATTTTAGAAGATTTTTTTTTAAAAGTGGATATATCATAATTCTATAAAATAAAATGATAACAGTAATATAAAAAATAAAAAAGGTAAAAGAACCCAAAAAGAGACCCCCAAGTCTTATGAGCAGAGGCGACTCTATATACCACTCCCATCAGTGACTGATAAAGCTCATTTCAGTGGGATCTTAGAACCCCACTAAAATTTTAAAATTGCATTAGAAGAGTATTAATTTAATAAAATAAAATTTAAATTTAAGTATAAAGTGACTCCACTGATTTTTTAGATGACCCATAAGATCTCAGTCTCACTCGGAGCTCAGTTCCACGGAATTTTTTACATAGTATTATAATTTTTGTTTATAATTTAATAAAAATTCGTTGAGTGTATTTGGAAGAAAAAATTCTTCACAATGAACTGTATCATTTTTATTGAAATATATCATTTTTAAAATGATTAAAATATTTTTTTATTTTAATATTTTTAATATAATAAAAATAAAATATCAATATATTTAATAATAATCCAAATGATCCTACTGAACAAAATTTTTGTGTCCATCCCCACTGACTCCCATACACCCCAAGAAGATGACAACAACTAATAAATGAGAAATACTTACTGCACATTCATGTCAGTGCAATAGTGCAGCACTACTATGTTGACCCTAGTAGCCCTGTCTGGTCATTTTGATTGGATAGCAGCACCTAATTTGGGTACACTTAAATTAGGTGTCCCTCTTTTCTTGTTTTTTTGCAAGAAATTTTTTTAAATATTTTTGGGCAATGACAATTTATATGGAGAGCTAGGGTGAGTCCAGTATTATTATTATTATTTTTTTTAATTTACACGTCCCTTAACTGCCGTCCGATTAAAGTGCGATCGAACGGGATTTGGATTGCCAACTCCACTTTCCTACTGCATAAAATACACCACTATATATGATTGGGACAAGTGGCATTAAAATCCATATAAGAGAAACATACTCTAGCAAACACCAAAAGTGAAAATGGGAAAACCACGAACGGGTAACTGCAGGGGACGGACCCAAGATTTTTTTCTTAGGAGGGGCCAGTACAATTATATATTTATTGTAAGATATTTTTAAAAGATAAAAATATAAAAAATATAAAAAATAAAAATTTAGAGTCTATTTACATGCAACTTATAATTAGGTTTACTAAAGTTCCTTTTCACGATAACCTTAGTTTAGATAAGTAAAAAAAAATACATAACCAGAAATAAGAATTACAAACTATAGAGAGCAATTGACCTATGAATAATGATACACACCTCATGTTAAAAAAAAAATAATTCAAGAACCGCAATAGACACGGGTGGAGTGGAGAAGACTTCACCAGGTGACGCATGTTGTAAGTCTTGAGAGAAAGGATCAACATCAAATAAAAGGAGACATGAAGAAGAATTCAATTGAGAGTTGAAGCTTGAGAACATAAAAAAGATAGTTAGAGTTTGGATTTACCATCAGATGGTTAGATTTGCCTAAAACTTGGCTATGAATCTTCTGGAACTTAAACCAAGCATAATAGGTGAAAAAAGGTTTCTTTGTAGGATCCTAATGTTAAAATTGAGAAAGAAAGGCAAAAAAATAAAGAACAACTCAAAAGGATAGTAACTCGCTTCAAAAAAGAAAATAAGGACAGTAACAAGGTTTGCACCTAACGTGGAAGGTTTACGGAAAAGGTTCTCTCTGTGTAAGTTTAAGAGATTATTGGGGGGGGGGGGGGGGAGGCACTGCCCCCTCGATCCGCCCTGAGTAACCGTTTCATGTTGGGAACCTGCTCTTCCATTCCCCTTCCACATGTGTCCCGTTTCTCTCCTACAATCCTCACCAGTGGCGGATCTAACATTCATTTAGTGGGATTTCAAGACCTCACTGTATTTTGTTAAATTTATTGGTCTAATTTAAAGCAGTCTAATTCGAGACTTCAATAATCTAGTTTAAGACTAAGACTCCAATGCCTCAACTATACTTATGACCTAATGTCCGAACGACTCTGCGGGACAAAATTTATGTATCCACCACTGACCCTCACGCAGTAGTTGCTCTTCAAGACTTTGCCGTTGGCACATCTCATTTGCAGCCCCATCTAATTCTACTAACACGCTATTTTAGTCGACATCATCTCCAATGCCATGAGCAAAAGTTGCTCGTCACTCACGTTGAATCAAGTCATCTGCATTCTATCCTCATGACATTCACATTGATGTTCATCGCCTGCAATAATATCCTCTGCAATAACTTAGTTTGCTTAGTCAGTTGTGTTCTCTACGACCTTTTAGTGGTAAAAACATATTGAGATGGAACTCTATGGTAAGGACTTGCATTTTGGCTACCAAAGAACTAGAAGAGTAGGTTCCCAATGCCGTGTAGCGAAATTTGCTCCTTGCTCAGGTTGAATCAAGTCGTCTGCATTCTATTCCCATGACATTCACATTGATGTTCATCGCCTACAATAATATCCTCTGCCATAACTCAGTTTGCTAACATCAGTTGTGTTCTCTACGACGTTCTAGTTTAAAAAAAAAACACATTGAGATGTGAGACTCTCTTGCAAGGACTTGCGGAGCGGCTGCTATAGAATCGGAAGAGTAGGTTTCTTAAAGTCTAACTTTGTTTGCAGAATAACTTAACAAGTGAAATAAGGAGTGAAATAAAAGGTAAAATTGGGAGAAGGGAGAATTAAGTATTTCAGGTAGAGTTCGGGGAGTTGAGGAAATTGGGAGAATTAGGCATCCCCACAATCAAATCAGAATAGGGCCTTTAAACCGGTTATTCCGGCCCTATTCCGCAACAAGTGAACCAAGTGAAACCATAACCTCTTTCTCCTTATTCCTCAAATGGGTTCACTTTGTTTGCAGAATAGCTTAAACTAGAATAAGATTTTAGGGATTTCTTAAACCAGAATAAGAAGCATTTTGATTTGATAAGGTGTTAGTATTCCACCAAGAATAAGAAGAATTACACTGGACTATTCCAAATGATTTGGTAGGAATAAGTGGAATAAAGAGTGAAATAAAAAATGAAATTAGAGGAATTGGGAGAATTAGGCATTCCATGTAGACTTTGGGGAATTGGGGAAATTAAACATTCTCTCAATCTAAACAGAATAGAACCTTTATACCGGTTATTCCGGCCCTATTTCGCAAACAAAGTGAGCCGGTGCCTACTAGAATTTATTTCTCTGACTTGGATTTTAATGATACATGTCCCATAAGAGTTGGTGGTGTAGGTTGTGGAGTAAGAAGGTGAAACAGATGATCTCATATGGCAGTTAAGAATACATTGCAATCCATATGGATTTGCAATGCCCTTTAATGCAAGGAGTCTTTGTCCAAATAAATTCAACAAGACACCTTCGGAACAATCTGCAAAGTAGAACCCTAAAAGATCCAAAGCCCAAAAGAACCCCAAAAGAACCAAACCCCGACAGCCCAACCCCAAAAGAAGCACCTAGAGATGGGTTAAACTCTGACCAATCGGCCTCTTAACCGCTCGATCACATCCCTTTTGTCTCCTTTGAGGTTAGGACCGCTAGATATTTGAGTCGTCTAAACTACTAAAAAGACAAGAAAATAAAAGAAGATGGCTTGGATTATGTCCCTAGTTTGCGGCCACATGGTTATAATGATGCTACAACCACGTAGTTACAAGTGAAAGAGTAATACTTGCTGCAATATCCCCATTGCGACAATAGAAAGCCTTGTACTAGGTAAAAAAATAAATATTTTTTTAAAAAAGTTTAAAGTCGGGCCCCACATACTCTTATGTGTCGTATAACACGATCTCCAATTGGACGACCTTAAAAATTTTAAAAAATAAAAAATTACTATTGCGCTTGGCATGTTAACAGTTTTTTTACTATTCACTAGAGTTTGATGTTTGATTTTTTAGAACTTTTGAAGTCGCTCAATGGAAGATCATGCTGTACGTAGATGTAGGACATGTGCGGTCCAACGTTACCCACTGCAAAGTCCTCCACTACAATAACAAGGAGTATTACATCAAGTATTACTCCAAGCGATATGAGATTATCTGGACCTCTTCTCCTGGACTTTGGTATATTCATAGACACATAAGAGAATGAGATTTACTTATACTTCTCCATTTTTTCATGAGCAAATGACCTGTTTATCTTTCCTCCTATCCACGGATACCAAAAAAAGAAAAGAAAAAAAACTACAAAGAGAAATCCAGGATGTCCATTTATTTTGGGGGGGGGGGGGGGGCGCTTTTTTCTTTATTTTGAGTAAAGGATGGAGTGGATCCTCATTCGATGCCACCTTTCCTACTTTTTAGGGAGGATATAGTAAAACTTTTCCAAGAATAAAACAACTACGTTTTTTTTTTTAAGGATAATCTTGCATGTCTTCATCCGCTCTCCACCTCCTGCCTTCCTCGCTGGTGGCACAAACAACCTCTTAGCACCGTTGCACCATCCTCTCTCTCCCATCAATTCCTTTGTCATGTTTTAAGAAAATTCATTGCTTCTGTCATGTGATGTCAATTGGGCGGATCAAACTGTGACTCAGTCCAACTTAACTCATATTAAATGGAATTAAGTTGGCCCAAAATATATAAATTTGAGTTGACATTAGTTAAATCTAGACTGGTTGGACTGAAAATGAGTTGACCTAATTTAGTTTATTGACTTTTACTGTAGTTCATATCAAAAGCAAAATACTTTTAACAAATCATTTATAAACAGGACCAGCCCAGTCCAGCCCAACCCAACCCACTCATTATTGAACTTGAACTGAATTTGAGTTGGACTAAAATTAAACTGAACTATTTTAAATTTGAATTATACTCAAATTATCACACAACCCAATCCAATTCGTCCAATTTACATCCTTACATGTCAGTCTCGCTTCCCCCCCACTTTTCCTCTAAAAAAGTTTGTGTGCTGCTAGCTCTGGCAGAGATATAAGAACATATGTAAGGTTCTTCAGATCAGCCATAGCCCTTTGTTGTCCATCAATAGACAGATCTTAGGCATACCCCTTGCACTTTCTTGATTGCGTTACATGCATGTCTTCCCTGAAACGAGGTGCAGAGGACGTCCCTCTCTCCATCACAGCAAGTGGAGAAGAAGCTTGAATGCCAACCAACCCCCCCCTTCGTAGTTGTGTGCATGATCAGGTTATTATTTGTCAAATACGTCTTCATATTTTTTAAAAATTATAACAATATTGCCAAACATATCAACCAGTGGTTTGTCATTTTTAAAATTGTAGGCAAAACGTAACACAAACTAAAGATTGAAAGTGAAAACAGTCTTGAAAATTTTTTTTGCTTTCAAACACCCTATTAAGTGATACTCACGTGGCTGAACTGGCCGCCGGCACCTTCTTGGCTTCTTTTCATTAACAATGATGAGCCGCTGGTGCCTTCTTCTGTTAACAATGATGAGGAAGCTGAAGGTATCAAAACTTGTCGTCCATCCAACGGCAGCCTTACCAGGTTTTTCTTTTTAACTTTTTTTTTTCTCCTTTTCGAGGTCTCTACCACAGTGGTAAGACTCACCTACACATTCCCTTCCTATCCCTAAAACTATCCAGGACCATTGAACAAAACTCAGCCAGTTACGGTAGCCTTACCAGTTACCATTGCTAATGGAGGGGTGGGGATATGGGTGTCAATTGGACGGATCAATTTATGACCTAATCCAACCCAACTCAAATTAAGTTGACCCAAATTATATACATTGAGTTGGACTAATTTGAATCGACATTAGTTAAATCTGAACTTAGTTAGACTAAAAATGGATTGACCAAATTTAACTTATTGACTTTTATAATAATTCATATAAAAAGTAAAATACGTGTAACAAATTATTTATAAACAGAACTAACTGAGTCCAACCTAACCCATTCATTATTGACTTTGGACTGAATTTGAGCTGAATTTTGATTAAACTTGGACTGAATTTGGACTGGACTAAAATTAGGTTCGACTATTTTGAATGTGAATTAGACCTAAATTATCACATAACCCAATTCAGCCCGCCCAATTTACATCTCTAGGTGAAGACATGGGGGCAGAGGTTCTCCTTGTGAAGGAAAGTTCACCACCTATTTCAATCCGGAATCATCACCACCTATTTCACCTGCTCTGTGAAGACGAGATTATCTGTGCGTAATCATCGGTGTCTGCTACATACTTTTATCTTCAGTAAATGACTGATGTAGGGTCCTTATCGATGCCTGCTACATATTTTATCTTAGTAAATAACTAATATATATACTCGTGATTCATTTTCTTTTTGAAAGTTAATATACTCATGACCCATAAGAATACGGATAACAGCAGCACAGATAATTCCATTTCCTCGCTTTCAAAGATGATCACTTGCAAGGTACAAGTCTACATTTCTTCGTAAAATCATGAGGTCCCTTTAGGTTGAAGTTGAGTGCATTAGTGTTGTTCACGTTCGTGTGTTTAGGTCTCCTAAACAGCTTTCGGATAAGTTTGTTACCTGTGCCATCGACTAAAAATAAACAATCCACACGGCTAGTGGGACTATTCCTCCCTCTCATAGATGTCCTTTTCTGTTCTCCTGTTCCTTGCATAGGAAGTCCAGTTCATCTCAGTCGTGCAGCTCTCCTACGAACGAACTTAAAAGGGGGAAGAGCAGGTCCTTCGGTGGGCCATAAAATACTATGACATGTCATACCGTAGAACTATTTGGAATGTTATAGATAACTGGATATTAAAACCTTGTTAACATATGTGATTTTTTTTTTAATTCGGTTTTAATTTAAACAACCATAACTAAAACTCCATTTACATCCGATGATTTAAAAATTAGAAATTTTACCTTGCTTGTTTTAAACTCATCAACTTTAAAATTAAAACTTTTTTGGCATGTTACATCAAATCAAAGGACTTCTGAGTGGAAGGACCCTTTGGCTGTTCTTATCCATTGGAAGATGCCAAATACAAAAGAATTGAAACAATCTGGACTAGAACAACTATGCTGGGGGGGAACCAGGTAGCCTATATCAGCAAATACTCACATGCGGCATACATTCTATGAGATGTTGGCCATCTATCTACGATTCTACATACATGCACAGGAAGTTACACAACCCATGTATTCACAGGTGAAGTGGAAAAACTTAATAAAAGCAATGGAAGAATGTTATTTTTTATCACCCTCTTTACCACATTCATCGAGAGCTGTATGATCTCTTAAATAAAGAATTGTAAATAAGTGTATTAATTATAAAAAAAAATGATGTTAGAAGTAACCGCAATAAGAACCATCTAATTTAAATGATCAAGCGCCTCCCTAAGCTGGTAAAACGTATGGCATAACAGCATCAATTTAACCGTGACAACAAGAAATTTCTACAGCAAATGCAACTAGCAAGTCTGAGGGCCTGTTTCATATAATATTTCGAATGCCGGAACAACAGGAGTGAATCAAGAGTTAAAAGAACTAGGGACGAACCACATAATATGAATCTCCAAAGTAACCAAAATATGGCAGATCACAGCATCAATAACCAATCCAAACAAATCAAAAGCCCCTTATCCCACAATGACATTCCAAGAGAGGGCGAACTAATCCTTTGTGGGACTGCAATCTGCACTGAGAAATCAGTGACACATAGAAAGACCAACATAGAATTAAGGGAGCCCAATGCAGACTACCCAACATCATCTGATCATCTCTTTTTCTTTTTTTTTCCCTCCCTTTAATTTGCTTTTATATACATCTAAATAAAGGGCAATCCCTATTGATATCTATGATCATATGACTAGAAATATACATGAGTATTAATAGCAATCACCCCCAAACTCCTGCCCAAAGGAATTAAGTCAGGCACCGAGTTAAGACCCATCGGCTGTACAAAGGAGACTTACCAGAAGAGGTCGTCCACCGCCGCAGCACGCGTGGAAGGAGCTGGCTCTTCCTCTCCCTCCAGCTCCACCTCCGGCTCCCCGGAGCCGAACTCCGGCGACTCGATGTCGGCGAGGTTCTTGAGGTCGACGACCGACAACTCGTCCAGGTAGCGCACTACCAGGTCCGCCGCGCCGAGCTCGTACACCGGGTGCTTGCTGGCGACGGCCACGCACTTCATCCTGGCATCGTGGGCAGCCTCCACGGTCGAATTCGAGTTCCCGAACACGATGCACCGCTCCGGTATAAAACTGAGGAGCTGCGCCGCGTACACGAACATCTCCGGGTCGGGCTTCCCTCGGTGCACATCCTCTGCCGCCACAATCGCCGAAAAGGAGCCCTCCACGCCGACGGCTTCGATAGCGGCCTCAAGGTACTTTTTTGGGCGCGTGGACGCCACCGCGATGGGGATCTTGTAGTTGGCCAGCGTGCTCATGAACTCCTGCGACCCGGGCCGCAGCCGGTAGAACCCCCCTTGCAGGCCCTGGTAGATCTCCTCCTTGCGCGCCGCCAGCCTGCGGAGCTGCGAGGGGTCGCGCGACCAGCAGAGGACCTCGGAGATGGCCTGCTCACTCTTCATGCCCTCGATTCTCCTAAGAACAAAGGCCAGCGGAGGGGAGTTCCCTTCTTCCTGGGCCAGCGCCAACCACGCCTCCCTCTGCAAATTCGCGTCGTCTTCGACGATCACGCCCTCCCACTCGAAGATCACACCCAGCCACCCGCAGCCCATGCGCTCCAGCCGGAGCAAAGGGTTGTGCAGCGCCGGGTTGTCGGCCTTGTTGGGGGGCGGCCACAGCCTGCTGGAGTCCAGGCCCACCCCGATGGTGCATCCCAGGTTGGGGGGCGCCTTGTTGCCCTCCCTGGACCAGTTCGCTTCCTTGGTCACCTCCTTCGCCAGGGACTTGACCGTGGAGCGCACGACCCTCGCGGGAGACCCACGGGGTCTGCAAACAAGCCTCTGGCCCTTGAACGCGGTGGCCGGCAGCCGGCAGAAATCGAGACGCCGCCCGTGGGAGGAGGACCCCGGCCCATCCCTGGAACACGACGCTCGGTACAGGGGGCGGTGGCCGAGGAGGGATGTGGCCGCCGCAATCGAATCCACCACCATGGTTACGAATCACAACGACAGCCGGGAAGGCCGGCCGGAGCCGCAAATTGGCGTATCCTATTCACAAAAACGAGAGGGGATACCCGGAGGCCGGGTTCCCAAAAGGAGGAAAGTCCCGATCTTTTTCCCTTGAGAAGAAGGGAAGGAGAAGATTGAGCTGCTAGAATCCCATGTCGAGGAGCACAACTACGATCCAAACACCAAGCAGAAGAATAGAATCCGCCACCAACAAAGACCAAAGAATCGGGATTCTTGCCAACGGAAACCCTAGAATCTATATTGCTAAAGACTAGAGACGTAGATATTCCTTTCTTCTCTGGTCCAGGAGTTGTGATAAAGGGGAGGAGGGAGTCGAGAGGGATGAGGAATCTGGGGGGAAGAATCCCTCTCCGTGGTCAGGAACAGGGCCGGCGTCCGAGCAGAAGGAAGAGAAGAGGGGGGCCAAGGAAGCGAAGAACAAAAATCCAGAGCGTTTTCCTCCGCTTGTTACTTCTTGGGCTCGCCCCAGCGACCTATTTCTGGTGGTGAGGCCTGCGCATCCCCTTCTCTTTCTTATTAGATGGCACGCCGACACGCGAATCTTGTCCTCTTTACAAAGTTCGCCTCCGACGGGGAGGCTTGTTTGGGAAATTTAGTTTTCCAGGGAACGTAAAGAATAGCTTTCTTCCTTCTCACGTCACCGGAGGCCGTAGCCTCCACATATACGGAGAGGATTGCCCTGTCTCGGGAGTTCACCGATCGGACGGAGGTAGAGAAGAAGCCGCGGGGGGGGGCCGCAAGGTACCATAGGCAGCCGTTCGTTGTGGAACTGGACGGCCAGGATTGGAGATGCACCTGGACCACCTTCTTGAGTCAAGCGGAAGGATGTTGGACACGTGGCAAGCCGAGACACGAGCCACTGAAGGGGCGGTGTCTCGGCCGTCCATGTTGACCGACGAGATGGACGGTAAGATGTGCCTTGGCATTCCTTGTTCGCCGGCGCGGGTCCGCCGGGTGCACTGTTACTTGTGCGTGTACGCACTGTTTTGGACGTTGGAACTGTATAATACGAAACAGTAGTCGCGGGCTCGTCGTCCCCTCCGTGGTGTGGTGGATGAATCCCGTCTGGAGAGAGAAAGAGAGGGGCTACTGGAGGAGAGAGAAGGCAAACGGACCACGTAACATGGAGTCTGAAGATACCTACGAATCCAACTGCAACCACAGGGAGCCGAGGACGTCGACCTTTGCCATTGACGTAATCCCCCAGATCAGCAACCCTCCCCTGCATTCTAGATGGAGAGGTTTGAACTGCCTCATCTTTTGGTCCTTAAACAAGACATATTAATTTGTTAATTTTGAGATTTAGTAGAACCGAACTAAATTTTGTTTGCAACGGAGCGTGCACTCTAAGAACAAAAGTGATCTAAAATTGGGCTCCAGTTCCCATCTTTTCACATCAAACTGAACTAATTATTTAGGATTAAGATTTCCTTTTCACACGCCGTCGACGCTTGCTAGTTTTGTCCAACAATCTTTAGAAGAAAGAAGATTTGGATTGATAAGACACAGCATCCGTCCTTTTGCCATAACATGCCGAACAAGCTGAAGTGTAGGTTGAGTGGTGCGGCAAATTTCCTTTGCTTACCGTCAAGTTTTGTCTGGAAAGGCTGCTAATAAATCGGCTGCCATGCAAATTTCTCGTGACGAAAGGGCAAATGCGATATTATCCAATCCGCGGCGAACCCAAGCGAGTACCAGAGAAATGTGAGAATTGGACGAGTCACCGAAATTTAACTTTAAAGCAAAACCACCACATCTGTCATAGCGGCAAGGTAAAAAAAACTTGGTTCGATTTCCTCCGGTGGATGAGGCGGCTCAGTTACCAGACTCCCTACTTGACCTATAAGCCTCTTTTGTTACACCATAATACACTGGCTGGCTTCCTCGATAGGCAAGAAAGTTCCATCCCATTGGGGATCCCCCAACAACGTAAGTGCCTGGAAGTCCTTGAAGCGGCTTCTCAAGGCCTTTCGCTTCTGATATCATTTCTTCTGGCACGTTTGAGGCCTTGCCAGGTTGGTTTGGTACACCTGTAAGGGCACCCCCGTCGCCTCCCATCTGTTTCTCCACTTTGACGCGAGTCTCCACGGCCTCCTTGCGATCTTCAACATAAGATTGTCCCTCGATGTTCTTGTTCCCAGAAGACACTGCCTCAATCTTCAGCTGTTTAGAGAGGTCTAATAACACCTTCATCTCTGTAATGGGAGGCATTTAAGTTAGAACTTGGGCTTTGGCCAAACTACTCAAAAAAGCCATTTACGTTGGAATACTTGAGTTTTGGCCAAACTACTCAAGAAATGCCATTTAAGTTAGAACACTTAGGTTTTGGCCAAACTACCCAAAAATAGCCATTTAAGTAGAACTTTGCTTTTGGCCAAGCTACCCAAAAAAAGCGATTAAAGTTAGAACTTAGGTTTTGGCCAAACTACCCAAAAAAGCCATAATCATAAAATGACTCCCGTCAATCCGCCCTGGCCATAGGGATTATGCTAGTAGGTCCATAACACAGTGGTTTGAAGAGCTACAGGCCGCTACGCATAGGATGCGAATGAACCAGATAGAACAGACAGGATTGCAATGATATTTGAACGTTATGCAAACATGACAACCACCATAACTGATATATAGAAAATAATAAAAAGGTGTTGGACTTTAATGGACAGAGTGAACCAAAATAATCCCAAGCACGACTTCTTTTGAACATGAATCTCCCCTCTACATATATGAAGTTTTGTTTGGATCTGCAGAAATCTTACAAACCTTTCTTCTGTTCAACTGTTTTTTTTTTCTTTTTTTTTTTGGGGGGGGGGGGGGGGGGGGGGGGGGAGTTGGATGGATGGATGTTTAAGCTTGACACATTCAGACGTTGATCTCCACCTACAAGTATAACCACACCTCATTCTCTACTCCCAACTGACGCAAAATTTCATCATGTGTGTCATGGAGTCGTGGGTCATTGGACTTCTGTTGATTTTTCACCCGCGTAGGTCCATAAACTGACATGTCAGCTACAAGTGTAAACTAAATACAGAGAATCCAGAATAAACCATCTGACTCTTTGCATGTAAGAAAGAACTAACGAGGACTTCCTACCTTAGCACACTAACAGAGGAATTTATAAAAAAAAAACATAAAAATGAAACATGTTGAGATAAAATTATTCATGCTCCACCAAAGAAAGATAAATGCTTGAATGGCATCAGAGTTGACAAATCTAAGACATGATAGTATGATCCTTATTTCAAGTAGACTTACAAGAACATGAAGAAGTGCCCAAGCGTGTACATAAAATGATAAAATAAGTATCAAAGGGTGCCACATGCCGGCAGTCTGAGCAGGCCGATCAAATGGAAATATATATATATATATAGGGGAGAATACAATGAAAGAAAACAAATAAGGAAACCAGGGCAAAGTAAATAAGGGGCTTAATAATGAAAATGCATAGCAAAAGCATAAAATGGATAAAGTAACTGAATTCTGCCATAGTCAGTCGATCGACCAGATGATAGCAAGGAAGAATAGGTCACCAGCAAAGGAGATGAAACAAAGAGTGCATGAGATGGGAGGTGAACTTTTTAAAGTCGAGAATAAGCCGGCAGTAAAATCAAATCAACTTAATAGAGTTCTCAACACCTACCTGCTTGATGTTTACAAAACATTAGGAAATTAAGTAACTGTTATGTTGCAATTATCAGAGGTTACTCGTACAAGCAGCCATTTGTAAGTTGGCCTCAGAGATACCATCGGTCGCTATTTCCAGACCCTCAATTTCTTTTCAACCATTGAGATTTTTATTAATTCAGGAGAGTGATAGAGTAATAACAATGGTGGGAGAAGTCCAAATGGGCTTGGAAGTTGGATGGTCTAGGAAGCAGACGTGACAGAAGAAATGAAATGGCATAAAGAACGCATGAAAATAGCAAACTAGTAAAACCACAATTCATGGAAACCCAATAGAATCCTCCAAGCACCAAGTTATTCCTGTTTGCTAACACTTGGTTGTTTGCCTTGAACTGCATCATGGGTTAACTCATCTGGCATGAAGTGAGCGAACACAAATGGAATTCGAGCTTAAGGGAAGGGGAAGCACAAAAAAGTAACCTTACTATTATGATCATAGGATGAAGCATCCAATATTCGTTTTAAAGGAGAAAAAGTATGAAATATCATATTTAGAAACATTGGCCTTCAAAGCATCCTATAACACGGAGATGCGAACGAGATGGAGAAAAGGATTATAATCTGTCAGAAGTTGGCAGCAGTTTGCATGTGTATGGTGATCCGGCTAACGCTCTTACCAGAAATGACCTTGTACTAAACCACCAAGCCATGAAAAAGAGAAAAACCCACGTCCACGTACCGTGTGATGTTGGTTGCTTAAAATGGGGAAAGGGAACCTGCCTTCCCCCTCTTCCAAAACATGATGTAGATTAACAGGCATTCTCTCTGGGCAGAATCATCAATGAGGGCTTTGTAATTCAGGTGGTTTGATTCAGGCAGCCAGGCATAACAATTAGGGATTTAAGAGATGAAAGAGTAGGATACACAAAGCTTAATAGGGGGTAAATATCCATGGATTTCTGGTGGAAAGCAGAATGGTCCACCAACCATCAAATGACAAAAAGATAGCCCAGAACTTACGACAGCAGCACACATGAAGATTTGCATAATACTCTACAAATCGACATGAATCTAAACATGTCATATTTGACCGTAAGATCCAATATCAAGACTCAGGGATCAGCTTAAAGTTGAAACTAAATAACCAATTGTCTACTCCCTTCATCCTGTGTAGATAAGCTGTCTCAAATGAACAGTTTTTGTTAAATTTCTGTAGGATACGGACAGAAAAATTCCCAAAGATTCGTGACACTACAAAATGTTATGGCTGCAAAAGGCAGACTTTGATGGCCTGGTCATGTGCATTGTCACCTATGTTTGGGGCCAGTTAGAACGTGTGATCAAATTCATGTGTAGGATGGCAAAAGAAGTCGAGAAGGCCTAAAACTATATGGTTTGACATATTAAGAAAAGATTTGACCTTCCTAAGTTTAACTACAACAATGGCATTATGTATATTAAAGTGGAGGAGCAAGATTCATTTAGCTAACCCCAAAAAAATGGGATAAGACTCCAGTGACAATGATGATAATATGACAACAGAAGACATCTTTAGCAATGTTAAATCAGGACCCTTACACTGCAGCTATCAATCTCTTCACATTTCTTCAATACGCAAGTCAAGCAAAAAAAAAATGGCATTGATTGTTCTGGAGCAAGTGGATGTTTTACTCCGGATAAAAGAAACTGCCTACAGGAGTACTACCTCAAGACCTTCCAGTAGAACAATGGAGTGATGGACAAATGCAAAAGAATGTCAAACCCTCCTTTTCCTTGGTTCCAACCATCGTTTAAAAAGGCACCACTTTGAGGCAGTGAGGCGCACGCCTTGAGGCAAGGTGCACCGAAAGAGCTTCAAGGCTTCCGCCTCAGCTGTCAGTTTGAGGCTTACGTTTTTTGTTTGTTGAGGCGTAACGCGGTGAGGCTGTGAGGCGGCTGGAAGGCGCACACCTCATGGGCACAAGGTTTTAATGGCTCAGATTGCATCATGGTGCATCATATACAAAACATTAAAATAGGGTTCTTTTGTTGGGCCCTACCACTCGCATCCCCCTTCCCCACGCCACGAAAACAAAACAACAAGGAGACGAAAGGCCTCCCCGCCTTGACAGAACGATGCTCCCAGTGCAACCACCGTTCCCATCAACAGCCCTCCTCCTCGTCGGCCGGTGATGCTGTCCATGACGCTGGTGCTTGCACCGACTCTGGTGAGTCACATGCACGACAACAACAGAGCATCGGGCATGCACGAATGACGTCCCCAGCGCTGTAAGCCTGCACCTGCTACGTCCTCCGTTTCCGTCGTCAACACCCCTCCTCGTCAACTCCAGCCAGTGATGTTGTCGACGACGCCGGCGCCGTCAACTCTGGTGAACATGCACAACAGCAACAAAGCAAGGACAGAACACCGTGAGCAGCTGAGTTTGATGCTTTTTTCCCTCTATGTTTCTACTTCCTCCGACGATGCTTCTTCCTCCTCTTCTTTCGTTGCAAATGGCGACAATCTTCAACAATGAGCATGAAGCATCTCATCAGATCCCCCACCCCCCCTTTGTTTCAATTTCTTCCAGAGAACCACGTCGGAGACTCCAAGTCCAAGCCAAGCAGTTTGGAGTCATTTTTTGTTCCACTGCCACTTGTTTCAATCTTCTTACTCTGTTTCAGTCTCTACTAGTCTATTTCAGTCCTCTTTTGTACCGATTGTCACATCAGTGATCAACATGCATGGCTAACATCCGCATACCAATTGCCACGAACAGTGCTCTGTTCTCAAGGATAGACCGACAGCAATCATACTATTTAGTCCTTAGTCCTTAACAGGTTTTGTCTTTTTTATTTTCTGTATATATATATATGTATATATATACATATATATATTGAGGCTTATGCCTCGTCAGGCTATGACCAAGCACCTCATGACCGCCTCAAGACTTTACAAACATTGGTTCCAACTTAAGATAAACTGTTTTGTTCATCAAGGAGAATCCTTACTCATGTCAGGATATGGAAGCCTCAAGAGAGAGAGACGTGTAAAGAAAGAAAGAAAAGATCCCACTTAGAATGGAAGGACAGATCAGCACAAATCATATTGGATCGGCCGATCCGATCGATTTGTGCCTGACCCTGATCCAGCCTCAGCAGATCCTAGGTGGGGTCAGCTCAGATCAGCTGGATCAGCCAATCCAAGGCAGAACCGACCCCTGGATCAGCCAGTCTGGCTGATCTCAACTAACTTTTGGGCTCCAACTCTAGCATGTGCAAGAGGCCCTCCAATAGCTAGCTGAGTTTGGGGTTGGGTTGGTGGCTATAAATGGCCCCCGTATGGCCATTTCCCACCTCTATGTCAGCCTCTCTCTCTCTCCCCCTCTCTCTCTAAATCTTCACTTCCTCTTATTTTGCTCTCACAAGCTCTCAATTGCTCTTAGGTATCCTTTTTTGTTCAAATTGACTTCATACATTCTAATGCCCATTTTTATATATTTTTATAAAATTTTCCATATGTTTTGGATTTTTTTCTTGCACCTTGTGAACATGAAGGAGGGTCGAGTTGGATATACTCAGGATTGGGATCAGATCAGATTGGCCGATCCAATCAATCAGTCCTGGACCAATCCATGTCTGATCCCCGATCCTTCCTTCTTGCCAATTATGAAGAGGATGGAAAGCTCTAGTCTATGTCCCACTCATGGACCATATGGAAAATGAGGTCACCATCATCAAGCTTCATAACATGAACCTGGGATTGGAGCATATGCAAAATGGTGTAATCAAAGATGGAAGTACCTTAAGGCAAAATGCCGGTACTAAAAAGGATAGATAAAACATTGGGAGAGAGGACTCGAATATTTAGCAGTGATAGGCAACATGGAAACTCCAACTATATCTTCGAAAATGAAGTGGCAGTTAGGATCCCCACTAAAATTTTATAATGGCAATCAATTTACTATATCCCCAATAAAAGCTAGAGACAGTGATATGGTTGGCATGGACATGTATTAAATGTTGAAGCAGAACCATATATCAACAACCCCAAATTTTACCACTATATGGAGCATAAGAAATTCTGGATGACACTGAGGCGATATTACCAAGTCATAATTCAAGAAAAAATCAGCTCAAGGAAAAGATCTCAAATTTGAAAAAGAATCTGAAAAGTCCGTGAAAAAATGGTGAAATAAATGTTAAAGTTGTTATACATGGAAACTAGTTTTATCATGTAAAATAATTGTTAAAAATACATAATAAAATTACATAGTATACTAGCACAGAGGCATACTCAAAATCAACTCAAGAATGATTTAGCCCCCTCCTTGGCCATCACCAACTTTTGCCACTACCTCACTATCATGCACCATAAGAGACAGCACCTAGATAAAGCCAACAACATCATCAGTCCTTGTAGGGATTTGTTACCATCGCCAAGGTCCTTTCTCTCTATTCTCTATTCCCCTAATTCCTCCAGAAACAAATGGCATGAGGACATCCTCATGGCGAGAGGTCAGAAGGCTACATACTAAAACACCCGCTTATCTCTAAGAAGGAAGGATCCAACTTAAACCACTCTCATGTCAGTATGAAGGAACAATGGCTCACAGCCATGGTCTGCCACATCTTCCAATATCTCCGAGATCCCTCAAGAATCTCTACCTCTCCAAAGGGCCCCGAGATGAGACTCTACAGAGATCAAGAATAAGAGGAAGACAATGGGAGAATAATGGAAAATAATAGGATTAAGAGGATGAGAAGAGGATAAGAGATACAAATGACAATAGAAGAGGGAATGAAGGTGATGATAGAGTAGGAGGAGCTTTCCAAGACACTAAGATCACATTGAGATTCAAGAAAGCAATCTTTGTATACCTGCGAATACATTTTGCATTGTGTTATTATTATTATATTAATGTAAAATCTCACCAGATGGATAAATGCATAAGTTTTAGGGATTTTTACATATGTACTCTTGGAAACTAGTGTATTTGTATCTATACCCCAATTCCTATATATTGTATGAAATACCCCTGAAAACCTCACAAACATTGCGGCTATGCCCCTCCATCAAAATACCGTCAACTCAACGGAGTATGCCAAAAAGATTACAGATAGTGTTACATATACCCCTAAGTTTACTAGAATTTGCATATATACCCTTGACTTTATCAAAATTTATTCAATTCGAGTAAACGGCATTTTGATTGATGGGCATAGCTTCAACATTTCTGAGGTTTTCAGGGGTGTTTCATACAATATATGGGAATTGGGGTATAGATACAAATATGCTAGTTTCCAGGGGCATATATGCAAAACTATCCTACAATTTAAAGGTTATCTTAAGAGATATAAGAGATCATGATTGATGTTTGTTGCTTATAATCTCTCTTAGATGATTAGATCTCTTCAAGATATCTTCTCTTTCCCTTTTGAGATGATGCCGAGATTCAATATGGTTCTTTTATTGTGTTTATTTATGTGCATGTATATTTGTATGTGTATGTGTATTTGTAGGTGCAGGTGTATATTGTTGTCCATGTATATTTCTAGGTGTATCATGTATGTGCAAAGTGTTACTTGTTATCACACATACATGTTCCCACAACCCCCCACACCCGTGAAGCAAAGATCTGCAGTGAAGTGGCAGGGTCGAGGGATGAGCATGCAGTGGTGTTTGATGTAGAAGTTGCTAGTGGATAATAACACTGAAAAGAGGACAGAATGGACAATGCACCTAGCAATGCCCTGCATGGCATAGCTGCCATAGCCACCACACACCACTGTTTTGCTGTTTGCCACAATATCTAACCACCTCAACCCTTGCTCCACATGATAATTTCTTTGATTTCTCTTTTCGGGATATCTAGGACAACCTTGGCTGATGCAAGGTAAACCTGGGGAAGGACATGACATCCACAAAGACACAATCTCCACTTTCTAAAGCATCCATTGTGGCCTACGAGCCATCAGACACAGCTCCACACAATAACTTGCATGCAATCCTTCCCCAAATTTTCATTGGTGTCATACAAATTGAATGTTGTCATTTGTCAAATCATTTTTTTTAAGTGGACGGCACCACTGAATTATATAAGTGAAAACGAGGTACATGTATGGGGTAAAAGAGCTCTCGATCTCACTCTACAAAACACCAACATGGTGAATCCAACCTATTCTCCAAAAGAACAAAAAAGGAAGAATTATGCACAAAATCTTTACAAGTAAGTCTCATCCACTATTCCACCCTACTATAAACAAAAGACAACACCATGTCAGAAGAGACTACTTCCCTTCTGAAGATTCTCTTGTTCCTTCCTGACCATAAAGCCCATAAAGTAGCATGTAGGACCGCCACCATAGCATCATGTCCCCCTTCAAAGGAAAATATCAAGCCCATCTGTTGATCAAATCCTCCACAGAAAGAGGTGGGGGGGCCTCACAATATTAAACAAATTGAACAAATTAGACCAAATCTCAGAGGCAAATGAATAATGGACAAAAAGATGATCTAGCCCCTCAATTCTCCTCTCCACAAAGACTGCACAAAGGTGGAAAATGAACCAATCTGTCGGTCGTCGGCATCTTTCTGATTCAGACCCTCCATGCCAGAATCTTCACCTTCAAAGGGGATTTTGGACTCCAAAACTGGCACGCCAAAGGGAACGGAAGGCCCCCATCTGCAATAGCAGCATAAGCAAACCTAACTGTATTAGCTGTCCAAGACCACTCCAGAGAATATGCTCGACTTGCATCCAAATTGAACCCTTGTAACATCTCCAATAGAGCCACACACTCCTAAATCTCCTCCTCCCTAAGGTCCCTCATGAATAGTTGGGTCCAAACAGGAGGCTCATTAGTCTTATCCACCATCTGCTCCACTACACCCGTCGGATCTGCAGCAATACCAAACAATCTAGGGAATACTTGAGAAAGTGGCTCCAACCCTGCCCAGTGATTTAAAAGTCGGCTGCCTCGCTGACTAGGCAGTCCGCCTAGGCAGTTCACACCCCATTCTCGCCTAGGCAGAAATCGACTCGTCTTCTTTTATGATATTTTAGTTGGACATCTTCACCTTTTGTTGAAAGACCTTTATGCTCCTGTAATAACACGTACATAGACCTAGAAATTGTTTTCTGTATAAATACATCTCATTCATGTGGCATACCCATAAATGCCACAATGAAAGGTTACAACTCTTTGTCCGTCCTACTATAGCAGCTAGCGAGGACCGTAGCTATGTAGAGACTTCCCTCCATAAAAATTGCAGTCAGTGATAGTCACGGGACTTCAAAGACGATTCTCGCATGTGTAGATATTGGCATAGCGGCTTGGCATTCAATACTATATTATTCTTCAAAATAGTTACTGACTTGCAACAAATTAAGATTTATAATTGAATTTGATATTTTACTATTTAATGATGCTTATATAAGTAAATATGAGATGTCTATAATTAATAGCATTATCAATTAATAGAAAGTATATATACAAAATTAAAAAAGAAGGTCTGAAAAAATAGCTAGCTCAAAATTAAGGGGCCCGTCTAGCCGCCTAGGCAGTCCCCCTAGGCAGTAACGGGGTTGGCAAACTCGTTCCGCCTAGGCATTTTTAAAACATTGGCCCTGCCCATCTATCTGTCCAAAATAAGCAAGATCTACCATCACCCAAAATGAAGCATGTGGCCGCTACAACCACATCTGCCGCTTCCATAATGCCCTTCCACACAAAAGAAACGTTATGCCGACTCCATAACCGAAAATCCCAAGCTTTACTTCTCGAGTAGTACTTCCCCAAAATAACCTCCCTCCATAATGCAATGTGGTTCTGACTAACCTTCCAAATCCATTTTGCCAAGAGAGCCAAATTGGAGCCTCTGAGGTTTTTGATGCCCGCCTCCCATTCATCTTACTCTTACAAACTCTGCCCCAGCATATATCATGAAAGCCCTTCTTGGGGTTGTCCGAGTCACCACCCCAAAAGAATATGCTTCTGATAATCGTTTGTCAAGTCATTAAAATGTGTAATGTAAGTTATAGTGAAAATAATGTGAGGATTGTACACAGACCACTAGTTTTATTTGAATATAAACAAAGGTAATACAACCACAGCAGAAGGTGAGACTCCTCTGACACCCTTAACCCCTAAACTGTGTACGCTATTAAGAATAAAGATGGGTGACTTTACAGATTTGATAAAGCTTTCTGCTACAACCCAGGGGCTGTCTCAAGAATGAATCTATTCCAATTTCATGAAAACAAAATGCTCTAATGCAGATATTTTTCCATGTAAAATTTACTCCGTTGCAGGTGCAGTCATTCATTTCTCTCCCTAGGCTCCAAGATCTGGCATTGAGGATGAGAAGCAAGACCTGGGCTCAGGTTATTTCTTACTCTAACTTTCAGATCATGGAAAAACTTCCATGTACCCTGATTTGTTTCAAGAGTAATCTGAACCATTGAAGTCTCTCTAAACACTTTTCATCTGTTCTGGCTGACATTACATGCAATCACGTGCTCCACATCCTCACTCCCCCCCCCCCAACAACATAAACTGCAGATCACATCATAGTTCCTACTCCCCTTTCTTCTGTACAGGTTTGCAATGGTTCTGATTCTGAGATAAGCCACATAAATGCTCTTACCTGGGGAACTTTTAACTTTCTAAACTTCTCCAAAATTTTACTAAGATGAGAGGTTTCCTTCAGTAGATTTGTACTACAATTTTACTGAAAAAACCATTACTTTTAGTCCAACTAAAAGCACCTTCTTATCCTGATAAATGCTCACTTCTGCGAGCAAGCAGATGAGATTTTTCAAAGTCCTCAGCTTTATCATCTTTGATGCTTCTTTCAGAAACGGGCACCACTGGATGTTATTTCCTTTGATAAAAATCTGTAACCCTACGCCATTTGTTAACTGCCAGAATTTATTTATTTATTTATTAAGGAAATTGTGATATGTACCACCAATTTTATTAAGATAAAGAGGCAGTAGTACAGAACGAAAATATGAAATGAAACAAATAAATATTAAAAGTAGAAGACTTCAGGTTAGAGATTCCTTTTTGCCCATTGATCAGCTGAAATTCCAAGAAGGAACCTGCTCCACTGATAGAGGAAAGTGTTTGCTTGGATTCATATCTTCTCAATATACACTTTGCTTCCTTGGAATAAACAGTCGTTCCTCTGTCTCCAAATGCTCCAACAAACTGTGTGTGGAAGAATAGTAGAAGCTTGTGTGAGTCCTATTATTCCCAGTCAGCCGACAGGTTCTCAAAGAATTCCACATTTCTTCGGTATAGACGAAATCTCCCTTCCAGAGACTAGGAAATCTCCCTTCCATGTTAATTTCTCCAAGCCACATATTCTTCCAGAAGAACGCTTTGGCTCCATTTGCAATTCTAGCTTTCACATCCCTTTCAATACATTTTGCTGAATGTAGAATACCACTCCATATAGGAGAAACAAAAGACAGATTAAGAAAAGACTTCTGTAAAATTTAAAACTTAGAAGAGACTCCTAAATTTTTGTAACGTGTAAAAGAATAAATATCTAAAAATAATAAGCAATAAAATTACTTTGAATTTTATTCATAAGAATGCATAAAATAAGCATAATCATACTAGTAACCATTCATATGATCATTCGTTATTATTTTGAGATAGTAAAATTCTTATAATTAGTAAATTTTAGGACAATCTATTTCTAAAATGATAGAGGGCATTTTGGGTTTTATGTTACAAGAAATAATACTTTTTCCCCACATAGATATAAACCTTACGAGGAGGAGTACCCCTTTTAGATATTTTGAACTTATAGGGTCCCTAGCAGATACTTTGAAAATTTTTGTCCTTTTCAGTACTCTCTCCCCCAACACACACACAAAAGGGGGAAAAAAAAAGGAAAAAGAAAAGAAACAACACTGCCTAAATAAACAGACAAGGCCTAATGTTCTACAGATTACAAAACTGAGAAAACAACAATGAATGCAATTAGTTGACTCCTGCTACAAGGAAAACTATATCTGATGAAATTCTTGTGGCTACCCTCTAATTGCATTACAATGCTTGATTTATAATACAATTGAACCAGCTACACTGTCTGTGGATTCGAGAATTAGCAGTGAACTAATAGCAGTAGATGCATGGGAACCATCTATATTCAGTGACTACTTTACATGGATAAAGTAGCCATCATGATGAATGAAAACATAATGAATTCATTTGCACACAAAAGAAAGGTATAAAATATATCTAAGAGCAAGATGTATAATATGTCTAAGAGCTTACGTCTATGAATTTCATCAGCTGCTTTGCAATTTCGAAAATCTGGAGCAAGGCGAACCTTCAAATAGGGAAACAGATGTTAACACCCAATGTCTTAAAGTACAAATACCTGAATAATATTTGATTTTGTAGACTGGAAATGTCAACTCCAGTAATAGTGATGTCTTCCAGCTATGGGATATACCTTTGCAAAAGAAGTGAACAAGTGAGGCAATAAAATATTGGCAGAAAGTGCATTCAGGATGATTATAGAAACTCCATTTATCATTAGTTTTTCACTAAGGATCGGGATGATTTTCTCAGACAGATAATACACTAGATGTTCATATAGAATGTTTAGTGTGATGTGGCAATACCACAAGCTGGTTGTCCATCCATTTGGATGAAACTGTTCCCCATTTTATCACAAAACCAAGTATGACAAAACAAGGGAAGAAGATGAGATGCAACCCTCTAGCAAATCAATCAATCTTTTATGTATCTGTTTCCAATAATTTTAAAAGATAAGGATACATGAAGATACACCCTTTTCTTAAAGGATAAGGATAAAGATGGGGCCAGTGGCTGACCTGACAGGTTTTTTATTTTTTATTTTTTTATTTTTTTTACATTCCTAGCCACAAGACATTTAAGCAAAAATGAGCACTTAAATATCCTAGGAGTGAGAACTGTACAGAAGGATTCATATGTAGGTTTTCAATATGTCAAAAAGAGACTTCTCAAAGTTTGCATGTGTGCAATGCTTGTCAAGGCATCTCCTATTATGATTGGAAGTGAAAAGCATTTCAGCTTATGTAGATGTGCCCCATGCAATCAAAAAACTGTTGGGTTCAATATTCCTCTACATTAGAGACAATGTTTTCTCATTTTTCCAAGACCGAATGTAAGGACATACATGTAAAAATATAGATTTTTTTTTTCTTCAGAGTTCATTAAAATCAGGGTATGAAGTTAATTGTTTGAAGTTTGAACCAGTCTGATCTTAGATTGATCCCAGGCTTACCTGGGCCAACCACCACATTTTATTTTTGTCAATTGTTACCCATGAAAAAAAAAATGTCTAAAAATATGAAAATGGTATTACATCTTAAGGAGACAATTCTTCAGAGTTCATTAAAATCAGGGTATGAAGTTAATTGTTTGAAGTTTGAACCAGTCTGATCTTAGATTGATCCCAGGCTTACCTGGCCCAACCACCACATTTTATTTTTGTCAATTGTTACCCATGAAAAAATAAAAAAATAAAAAAATAAGAAAATGTCTAAAAATATGAAAATGGTATTACATCTTAAGGAGACAAATGGCTAGCTGGAGATGGGGGTGGGATCAGCCAAACAGGGGTTACTTATAGCTCCCAATCCCCAACTAACCATTGGAGGCCTTTTAGCACAATAGCACATGCTAGAGTTGGTCTCCAATGGCCAGTTCAAACTAGCCATCAAAGTCCAATGGCTAGCTGGAGTCGTGCAGGTTCACTAATCCAAGTTCGATCCTCCCCCAAATAGGCCAATATGACCACATATCAATTGGGGCCGGATCGAGGTTGTATCAGTTCAATGAAAATCCAATCCAATCCGTGCCAATCCAGTCCAGCACACCATGATGAAAACAAGCAAGCAGCATAGCCACCTTAGGAAGGTGTAGCCTAAAGGGCAACCTTCAGGATTGGGCATAATTGGAGACCTAGGAGACTTAGTCCTGTTTGGATGCAACTTAAGAAGACATGAATAGGTTTATCATAAATGCATTTACCATAAAACTGTTTATCATAAACATGTTTTTTATAAACTCATGTTTGGTTGTTTTGCATAAACTTAAGTGAGTTTAAAGAGAGAGTCCAGTGTAAACCAACTCCTAGTAGGTTTATGGAAAGCACGTTTATTAGGCTGTTTTGAGTTTATGGTAAACATGCTTTTTTATCATCCAAAATATGGTTACAGTGTGCATTTATCATAAACCTAAATGCATTTATGACTTGCATCCAAAGATTGCAAACAGGGCCTTATTAATGCTAGAGGGGTCAGTGTTCACCCAGTGTGGACACTTGGAGAAGTGGGAAACGAAGGGCATGTTTTCTATGAGAAACTTCATGTGGTAGTAAGATTGCTCTATGTTAACCTATCGGTCACCGGAGCAAAAGTGGAAACAACTATTCTATGATAAACAGTAGGGTAAGGCTGCATATAATTGTCCCTCCTCAAACCCCACATAGGTGGGACTGTGGAAGCTTGGTGACAGTAGGCTGCCCCTTTGCAATGAAGGGATCTGGTATCGCATGATGGACAACAATTGACAACTTTATAATGGCATTAAAAATTTCAGTTTTTTATGTGGATAAAAACTCAGAGAAAGTAACACAGGGAAGGCATATAATATTGCGCAGAAAACATTATGTTCAAGACTCTTTCATAATAGCACCTCCCCATCTATGTTCAAGACTCTTTCATAATAGGCTCCCCAACCAATCTTTTTTAGTCAATGACATGCAAATCATGCACCAGTTTCAAGCTTGCCCTCTCTACATTCAAAGCTAATGTATTCACCAATTATCACAATTATTATATTGAAGACAAACTGAAACTTTTCTTCAATTTCTGACACCTGGGCTATTTTGTCTTTAATGTGCATGTGATCAACTTGTTTTTCTGTTTTTCTCATTTCAGTTCATTTCACCAGTTGCCCAAGGGAAGAGAAATGATTAAAATAATTAAAACCTTTGGAAAAGAGGTTCTTAACACGCCAACATCTTGCATTATGATGTCGGAAATCCCATTCTCTGTGCATCCACAGAGAGAGCCATCAGAGCACCATTTCTCTCCATTGCAACAAAAATAGGCGACCTTTAGCAGCAAGTCTATACCCTCATAACATCAAGTCATGCATTTTCTTAGTTCCTATTCTTTTAATTGATCGAAAACACTAAACTGTGTATACTTATATGCTGTTTCCTTAAAAGTGAATGAAATACAAATAAAGATGTGTGAGTATTATACGTGCTCACATGTAAAGAATAACTTGTAGGTACTTATTTGTGTCCATTTTTTGCAGGACTAACTGATGAAGATCTACAGATACACAATCAAGTAACTGTACGACAAAAACATGCAATGCGACATGCCCGAAAGGGATGTTTGCTTCCAGACAATACACTAACATGTGCTTTTTTTTCCCCTGATTTCGGGCTTCTTCGAAGATCACACCATTCCCTAAGAAGAAGGTTCAACAGGTTCAACTAGTTGTCTCAGCATTGTGCTCCCTACAATACAATTTATCTTCTCCCAATTAATCTAACCTAGCATTTGCTATGTTTGGGGTTTGGGTTTTAGGGTTTAGGGTTTAGGGATTTTGAGCAATATCCAACATTTTCTCACTATATTAGCCAAAAAAACGTGTCATAGAAGCCTATAAAAGCAATTCAGAGCACAATTAAACCAGACAACAGAAATTGGATGCCAGTAACCTTGTGAGCAATTTATTTTTGTAAAATCCCATGAAAAAAAATCCGCTTAAACTAAGTTGTTACTGCACCAAAGATCTACTAGGACCAGATGAACTGATTTCAATCCAGATCAGTACAGGAAGCAATTCTATAACTGCAAAGACAACAAATAAAAAAAAGGAAGGCTATCTGTCATTACAGTAGAATTTTCCGAGGAACTTCTAGTCCATGATCTTGCAATATGGCTAACGAGCAGATCTATAAACTCTAAATAAATAAAACTGACAAACTAAAAACCACAGCTTACACCACATTGCAATCACTATGAATTGAGTAAAATAACCTAGAAACCAGGAAAGACGACTTAAACCAAAACACAAACAAGCGAGTCATATGAAGAAAACTAAAAAGGGAGAGAAGAGCCATCTCCTCAAAAATTCAAAAGTACCCGGCTAAATACCTCGAGGAAAGCGGGGCGCAAGTCCCTGACGATGGCACGAATCTTGAAATACGTGGAGTTCTGGAGTTCCCACTGCTCCAGCTTCCTCTTCTTGACGCCGCCGCTCTGCTGATGCCCCGCCGCTGCCGGCTGCGGCGCAGCCGCTGATGGTGCGGGCGTTGCCGCTAGTGCCGTCGTCGTCGACGGTGCTCCGGGCTGCGCGATCGGCTCTCCTACCGTCGCCGGTGGCCGTTCTGGTGCCGCCGACGGCACCGTGGTCGCCGGCGCCGTTGACGGTGCCGGCATCGGCGTCGGCGTCGGTGACCCTGGTGCTGCTGGGGATGGACCGCTTTGCTCCGCTGATGGAGGTTTCGCAGGTTGGGAGTGGGGGGAGATGGTCGCCTCAGCTGCTGTTGCTGCAGCTGCCTCCATTGCGATTGCGACGACGGAGACGGGTGATGGGATCGGAGGCCCAGGAAATGCACAGACCCAGCCGGCCAGCCCTCCAATACGGGTAGGATTGGAGCTTTTATTTCTAGGTTTTCTTGAATATAATCCCCTATAATTTATCAACTTGAAATTAATTGTAAAAAATAAATAAAGATTTCTGTCACCAAACTTGCTATTTTATTTTTCTCTCATTTTTTTGCTGACAATCTACATTTTATTTTTGAAATTTTTATATTTCAGTGTCTATAATCTTTCAATATTTCTTTTAAGTTCTTGTACTATTCATACTGTCTTAAAAACTTTCACAATTTTTTAATCATGTTTAAAAAGATCCCTTTATAAGAGTTTTTATGGAAACCCTTCTAAAGACTGTTGAAGTTTATAAGAAATATTAAAAGATTGTATAAGAACTGAAGTAATTTTTTTATTTTGTAGAAACTTAGAAAGAGTTATTTTTGTCCTGCCCTATTATTGTTTTATTAATATACTAAAGTTTAATACAAACTAACCGTTTAACGTGTTAGCTATTAACATAGTAACGTGTTATACGTCAGGCTGGTGAGATCCTTGGTCTTTGGACTAGAGCATTTTGCTTGCATTGGATGGCTGTAGACGCGAGATCAAAACCCTTGCATTTGGTTTTTGACAGTTTCTGCCTGAAAATTGAAAATGGAAAAATATTAGAATAATCTCATATCGAAAATAAACAAAGAGATAATGCTTAATATAGATGAGAGCCTACTCCACTCAATGTTTTAAGTTTTAGAGTTGAATGACTTAATAACTTTAATATTATATCAGAATCTATAGTTACAAATCAGATCGTGCATCCTACCTTTGTGGTCTACATTACAAAGTTTAAAATCGACATGCATGTGAGAAGACGTGTTAGAATGATTCTACATAAAAAAAAAGATAAAAAAAACAATACTCAATATAAATGGTGCGTATTCCACTCAATGTCTTAAAATTTTGAGTTAGATAATCTAATAACTTTACTAGAAAAGAAAATTAAAATTAATACAATTTTAATACTCAATCCTTATAATACTTTAAACATAAAAACATAGTAAATAATATTTTAGAATATTTTATTACACATCAAATGATCTCTCAGATTCTGTTATCTCTCTGCGTTAGCCAATAGCCACTAAAGACTTCCAGTCTCCACTGATGCCTTGTTCGAACACATACAGGACAAGTAACAACACATAGAAGGTTAAGGATCGTTTGGTGCATGGATGTCGCAAATAATTATAAAATGATTTTTTTTGTGTTTAGAGTGTTATATATATATATATATATATAGTGTCGTAAATTATTGTATTTCAAAATTAATTGACCTTAAAATGTTCCTTTTAGTTGATTTCAATCTACAGTTCAAAATCATTGTAAACAAAAACCAATAATTTCAAAACCGATGATTTAAAATCAAGAATTTCATTTTTATTGATTTTAAATCGTGATCTTAAAATTGAAATCTTACGATATTTTATGACACATCAAATGCTCCTTTAATGGAAAAAAGGATAAAAGCTCAGCCTATTTTCAAAGAATAACACATGAAGAAGAGGTGCCCAGGTTAGCAAAATTAACAAATTAATGGTATTTTTGTCAACAATAAATTAATTGTATTAATGTGAAGAAATTGTACAAATCTGATGGACACTTAGCCGATTTGCTTAATGGAGTTGCTCGGGATTCCTTATTTTAGGTTGTTTATGTCAGGATAAGAGAAACTATACTTCGAAGTATCTTTTAACTTATGTCAAAATAAGATTGAATAAGTGATTATATTATTTTAACGGAATAGCTTGTTTCATTTATTCTAAAAATTTTAAAAGCAGAATATAAAATTGAGACCATCAAAGTCAGATAAAAACGGCCGATCTTATTTTGAACTTAAACCCTTATCAGATCAGGCCTAAAAGAATAGGTTAGGAGAAGGATTAACAAGTTTAGCGCGCACATGCTCCATTCAACTCGGTCCAAGTTATTAGTCCTAAGGAAATCTATCAACTCTCTACCTGGGCATAAAACCTCTGGAAAGAACTATTTGCAAAACTAAACTTTACAAAAGATGCAAAAATGGAAAATTGGTAAAGTCAAAGTTATACGACCAATGTTGGACCTAATGACTGTGATAGTCTAATAGATTCTTTGATGCCCTCATCAACTAGCATTAGTAAGTTTAGGTGGTCTTTGGGAACAAAGAACAAAAAGTTATATTTTGTTCAATTACTGCTATCAAGATTTGTGGGAGTTATAGATTTTAAATGATGAAAATTGACAGTAAAAATATTGTTCAGGTAACTTCACAGTATGAAAGCTTGGAAATTTAGTTTACCAGAAAGCACATGGTGTATTTTATGAAACAACAATGATAATATATAGAGTAGATGAGCGTTAGGCAACACTTTTTCTTCCAAAATCCATTCATGTTTTCCAAAAAGGTGCCCCTTTGCTGCTTTTTATAAAAAATTAAAGAGAGACACGATTCTCTCTAGAGTTATAAAGTCACTTTTTTAGGAAACTAAGATAATTTAATCTTTTTCAGAAATATCATTTACTTTGTCGATGGTTCTAATGTTGAAATCATAGTCTACTGTATGATGCTGCATAGTGCCGATTTGTACGAGTCAACTAGAGTTTGGGTGAGTGTGATCCTCTGACATGCAACGAGCTGGATTGAATCGGATTGTATTAACTCATACATGTATAATGGGTTGTTTTAAATTGAGTTTTTCTATTTGATAAGTAAAATTACATTTTTTTATATAAATTAATAGAATATATTTCTCTAAAATATGGCTAAAACTCATTAACCGTTACTCCTAACAAATTTATTGGCTTGACTCATGCACGTCAGACCAAGTCGGCCCTAATTGTGTCGAATCCAATTCGTATATGAGAAGACGTGATCCGATACGGATCCTCAAATCAACGAACCTTGGTTGAAATCGCTCCAAGGGGGCGTTCCTAAATGAGCCCTTAGAAATTTGTTGCGTTATCACTTAAAGTTCTTCAGTAGCCTTGCAACTAACTTACTGAATCCCTGCAGCCATTTCTATAGGCCGAAATAGTTCATCTGAATATGTTTGTTACATTATAATAGATACGTTTGCATTTATACGTTTGTATATGCAAGTTTATCTTTTCTTTTGTGATTCCTGGGCTCAGTTTAGATTTATGGCCCAGTAGCATAAGTATATTTGGAGTCTTTTCAATGGGCTGGCCCATCTGAAGCAAACTCAGTTTGAGCTTGACGTCTACATTTCGTAGTCCAAGACTAGCTCTGCTCAACTACTTGAGTTTCTTTGGTCAGGATATTAGCGAATATTCCTAAATATCTTTTAAAGGAAAGAGTCTATTTAAGTCTTTGCACGACTTGATTGTTTATCATCCAAAAATTGCTATAATAATACATCCTCTTGGTATTTGAACTTGTTTCGAGATGTTTGTTGATTAGTCCATCTGAATCTAATGATTTGATGGTGAGCTGTTGATACTGTCTGCTTTGATGACTTAATTTACTATTATTTATTTTTATCTTATTTTGGATATTTGTCCAAAACATATTAAAGAGAAAAAGGAAGACACAAAACGTAAATGTCCTATTTGATAATCTCCGATGGAAGTCAATAGAAAAGGGTCGCATCGTCGGAAATTAAAGTAGACGATAAATTTCTTCACATTAGATGTTTGTGAAGTTGATGTATATTTAATTAATATTTAGATCATCAACTTTTTGTGTTCTAATTATATTACTTACGAATTCAAAAAGAAAAAAAGCATTATACACTTACACCAGTCCCCTTAAAAAATGTTAAATTTGACTCTAATTTCTAGTGGTAGCTTAATTGAGGATTATCCCTAAGATATTGGTCTTTGTCCCTCTTACAAACCACAAAACTCAAGTGTTGAGTTTGAAAGGGCCCAAGATCATAAGCACTGGCCACAACTGAAATTATCTGATGTAAGACTATTATATTAGCCACTCTAACATTCCTCCTCACGGCCAAGATGGGCCGTAGAAATTAGATAATAGGAGGTGACCCAAATTATAAGATAAAGTTGGGTCAAACCTTGCTCTGATACCATCTTACAGACCACAAAATCCAGGTGTTGAGTTTGAAGGGGCCCAAGATCATAAGCACTGGCCACAACTGAAATTATCCGATGTAAGACTATTATATTAGCCACTCTAACAGTCCCAAACTCGACCCTAAAAATTCTTTGATAGGGTGGATTAGCTAACTAGAAATACCAAAAGGTTACCCTGGATTTTGCATCCCATGCATGGTCCCATATGAGTGTTAATTCAGATTACTTTACCTTAATATGAAAGACCAACTAATTGGGACTCGTAATGTGGGATGACCTTCCTTTGAGGAATCCCATTTGTATATATTGATGTGTTGATACAACTAGATATGATCAGGTTATATGTACATCTTATCCTGATCACACTGATAAGTTACAATTGATAAATGCAAGCTGTTGCACATCCGGTGGACGAACCCTTTCTTGTGAACATCTAGACGTGCAAAGGCCCCGTAGGTAGGAGTGCGATTCCTCTTAGTACGGGTTTGGACTGAATTCAATCAGCACAGAGAAGGAAGGAGACAGTCTTTCATAAAAATCCTTCCTTGGAAATGAGAAAAACACCATATAAAAAGTTCTTTTGAAACAGTCTAGTCCAAACTTGGACATAGAGGATCTCTATTCCATAGATAGTTCCAAAGCCGCCAGACAGATGGAGGAGGACCTTCTGTTTGGTACGAGCTGTCCGATAGCAGCAAGATTATTAGTGATGCTTTCTACGTTCTGAAGCTATTATGTAACTGAGAGGGTGCCTTTGGAGAGTACACAGTTTAGTGTAGGGTTGTCAACGGAGTGAATACGGAGCAGATATCACAGTATCTGACTCCACTCCGTTTACCATTATCCGAATATCCAACTCCGGATACTATTTACTGAATAATAAATTTTATATCTGAATTCGATTCCGCCGGATAATATCCGAATTCGGATAATAATTCGAATACTTGATTATTTCAACTTTGTCTTATAACTTAATGACTTGTAAATTCTATTCTTTGTATAATTCATGAATATCATAAATTAAAATTAATAAATATACAAGTTATAAACATCTAAATAAATTTTAAACAACTTAAATACTTTATTAAATATGCTTTAGATAATAACAAATGACTTAAACAATTTATCTATATAAGTAAAATTATTAAGAATAAAAAATCACAATAAACTTCAGTATTATTGCTCAACACATCTTAAGCATATTTTAAATATCAAATTACTATTTACTTAAACATATAAATATCATTAAAATTAAAACTTATCAAAATACATAATCGGTCGGATAATAATTGGAGCATATATTTCTTTTTATTTTCCGCTTTAAATATTAGTCAAATAATTAAACGAATATTCGGATATGTCCATCGGATGTCTAATCGAATAAATATCCGACTAAACAGACGCAGATACAAATTGAAGTCGAATATTATCTGAATTTGTTGACTGCCCTAGTTTATTGTGCAGCTTCAACGCTCGAGCTTGAGCATGGGATGGAAAGGATGCTTCCAGGGCATCCCAGACTAGTTTGGCATGCATGTTTGAGGTGGGAGAAGAGGAAAAGACTTCCAGTGGTGAGGGAAGAATTGATCCAGTTGAGCACTAGTCTAACAATATCATATTAAAGATGGGGTATTTGAATGTCCTAAGTATACCACTAAGAAAATTACTCCTGTATCAAATGGAACCTAAAGAATGCGTTGTAAGCCTGCCAAGGGATATTATCTTCGTGCATTTAACCTATAGAGGAGCGGAGCAGGTAATTCGGACTTTATGCATATTAGACAATTTTTAATTTACATAAAAATAATATTATAATGTTTTTTTGATTACCCACCTTGCCCCTTGGTGGCATAATTGGCACTATACCACTTGCTCCATATATATATATATATTAAGTTCTAGTTTCTAGCATAAACTGCACATGTGACATTTTCCAGTGCATCCACTTTGTATACTCTTGATCATACTCAAAAAATAAGAATCCGAAGCATATGATTTTTGGGTCATAAACAGTTTGTTAATAGTAGAGAAATTTGAATAACTTATATTAAAAAATTAAATAAATTAATTTGAAATAACTGACATTACTTTACCATCGGTAGCAATAATCCATACTCAAAATTATTTAATTCCGGAGGATATATGAGTCTTTCACGTATGTGGATATGCAAAGAGAATCATTTATTATACGTCGAAAACCCTCAAGCTTGGATTCGATCTCAGGTTTATTTCTCAATCTGTGTTTCCATAATTTTTTGCTCCCCTCGAATGGAATTTGGAAATGTCGTTCCAACTGGTCGTTTGGAGAGGCATGTCCACGGTGACCAAGTCTCCACAAAGGAAGCCACAAATTTGGAGCAGATCTAAGATTAATATTTAATCATATTTATTAAATTATTAGTTTAGAATGATTAGATGATGTGAAAGATTTACTGTAATGCGGCATTGCAACAATACTGATCAGATCACGCACTCGTATGATTTTTTTATTTTTTGATTACCTAAGCAAAGATCAGATAATATGAAACTTGAATTGAGTTGGTCTCCGGACATGGCATATTTTTTAAAAAAATATAAAAAAATTTACACACCGATCCACAGCCATCTGATCTAATAACTAGTTTAGAGTCTTAACTGAACCATTTGGCGGGACTGTGACAGTTCACAATTATGGAAATCATATATGTTTTTTGAATATCTAAATTATATACTTTGGTGGAGATGTGACGGTTCAGGAGTACGTAGTACCATTCGATCAAAGAATCACACAGTAGTAAAAAAAAGGGGGATTTATAGAAGTAATTCTCCCAAAATTTTAATTTTATATTTATCTATGTTATTTTTATTTTGTTATAAATAATCTTACTATAATGCAGTACTTGAAAAAATATTTTGACGGTTGACTTTTGTTAAAGATACAAAAGTCGACCATATTTCTATATAGGTAACTTAAATATTCTATGTAGCTACTAACCTCCACTTCGAAGCCTTGTGAATACAAATGTTTAGATCCATCGACGTGCATGATCACAATATTTTGGAAGAATTTAGAAATACTTGAGAGAATAAAATTGTTGAGAGTAAATATAAATTTACTTAAAGTTATAAAACGATCAACTTGAGTCTGGCAGACTAAAATTTTATAGAACAGCATCCTTTAAAAAAGGCAAGCTGATTAACCCAACTAACCTGTTGAGCTACCTATTTTAATTGTGAAGAAACTTTAAGTTGATCTGACTTGATCTTAATCTGAATAATATATATATCCTATATAAAATTGTATATTTTAGTAAATTTTTATCAGTGTCAAAAGGTCATATTGACATGTGTGTAGGTTGAGCATTTGTTCAATGGGGCCATTTTACTGAATTGGTTTGGGTCGGTCGAGTCAAAATTTGCAGTCAAGGACATGAAATTGACGTGTGATAGGCGAATATCTAGGAGGTTTCAAATTCGAACTTCAGGTCGTCCGTACCTTTCAAACCCCAGTCCCCCCGAAAATGCAGAGAATCCCAGTCAAATCTCGCGTTCCCACGGCATTCAACAGTACATACATGTCCATCTCCATCTCCTTTGAACATTAATTCCCATTTTCTTTGAACATTCCTGTTCACATTTCTTCGCAGATTTTGCCAAGTGCCAACGGGTTGATGTACTTTTTTCTCACGATCTAAAATGATTTTTTTGTTTCAAATTCAATCCGGAGAGAAATAAAATGAGAGATGGAGAGAAGAAAAAAAAACTTTTTGAACTTTTGAAAATCCATATAAACTTTACGAACTCTCAAAAGTCAACATTCAAAATTTTATTTTCTACCCATCATTCGAAGAAGAACAGGATGACAATATAAATCTTAATTGAACTTGATGGATTCAGTTGCATGAATTGTGTATTCATTGGAACAAACCATCTTACTAAAAATCTCAAACTGCTTATTCTTCGATAGAATAAGTATTAATGGTGTTTATTTTTATTTCTTTTATTTAATTCATATTTATTATTCTACGTAGAGTGATAATCTCCTAATCAAACAAAAATATATATCTCACAATAGCATAAGTTATATATAACAGATTGCTTATGCCGGAACATGAAATCTTGCAAAAAAACCAGACCTAACTAAATTTCGGATGATTTGACGGCTCCATGCTTACGGCCCACGGGTGCATTATCTAATCTCAAATCATTTTAAATTACGCTTATTTCTTTATGTCAACTAGTGTATTATCTTCAACTACATCCATATTCCTATCCATCTTCAAGCATATCTTTTTAAATTCGGTTTGAAATAACATGGTTTCCATGTTTGAATGGCTGAGGTTTCTCCAACGTACATTCTAACATAGTCACCAGCATTACTTTGACCCACACAGGTCAACGATCAGCCGCGTTGCGGAAAGAAGACTTGCCCTTTCCCTTTTCCCTCCCCAGCTCCCCTTATAAGTACAACACAAGCCCCTTCCCTTCCTGGAAAGCAGCTAGCCCGTCCCTTCCTGGATAGCGCGGTTCCCTCGCCAGCTTCGCTCAGCGTCCACGACGAAATGGATGCCACCGTGAGCACCCTCGGCATGGCCGCGGGGACCCTCCTCGTCGCCGTCCTCACGGCGGCGATCTACCTGCTCTGGGTGTCTCCGGCCTGCAGGCGGCGTCGGCTGGAGAGCGCCGGGCTGAGGGGACCGAGCCCCAGATTCCCTCTGGGCAACCTCGACGAGATGAGGAAGAAGAAGAGAGGAGCAACCCCTCCAGTCTCCTCCGACATCTCCCACGACATCCACTCCACCGTCTTCCCGTACTTCGCCCGGTGGAGAAAACACTACGGTACGTAGGTTCGTAGATGCCTCGCGTCCAGTCTTCGCCTGAGAAAATACTACGTACGGATCAGTTTTATATATCTAAAGGACGCTGGATGGTCTAGACACACGGATTCAGAGGATCTCGTTCCCCGGAACTGTTACCCCCATCTTTCAGTTTCAAAAGAAAAAAAAACAGAGAGATGATAACGTCCGTACGTCCGTACATGCAGGGAAAGTATTCGTTTACTGGCTGGGCACGGAGCCGTTCCTGTACATAGCGGAACCGGAGTTCTTGAGGCAAGCTACATCAAGCATCCGGAGCAAGAGCTGGGGCAAGCCGGATGTGTTCAAGCAAGACCGTAAGCCAATGTTTGGAGAAGGGTTGGTGATGTCCGAGGGGGATCACTGGGCTCACCACAGGCACATCATCGCACCCGCGTTTTCGGCCACCAACTTGCACGTGAGACATTTGCCACGAGCACACACGATTCAACGGCTTCTGATCTCATTCTTTCGATATGGATAGTTGCAATCACTAACGACTTATCTAGATTCTGAACCTTTTGTTTGATTCTGGGGCAGGCTATGCTGGACTCTATGATGGAAACTACCTCTACAATGATAGAAGAGTGGAGTAGGCTATTGGCCTCCGGGCGTCAAGAAATAGATGTGGAGGAGTACATCATCAGAAATGCTGCAGAGATAATAGGCAAGACCAGCTTCGGGATCACCCAGGAGAACGGGAAGAAAGTATTCCATAGGCTTAAGGATATGCAACTCATGTTGTTCAAGACCAACAGGCATGTCGGCGTCCCTTTCAGCAAGTTACTACACCTCAAGCAGACATGGGCCGCGAGGGCACTGGGGAAGGAGATAGACGAGCTCTTGTTGTCCATCATAGAAACTAGAAAGGCCGCCATGGATTCCGGGAAAGTGGAACCCTCCGCCCCCCAGAAGGACCTGCTGGGGCTACTACTCGCCGGGAACGGCCAGCTGATCAATAATGATAAGCACGAGAGGAAGAGGCTCACAACGAGAGAACTTGTCGACGAATGCAAGACCTTCTTCTTCGGCGGCCATGAAACCACGGCTCTGGCCCTCACATGGACCTTATTGCTCTTGGCGATCCACCCGGAGTGGCAAACCATCCTTCGCGAGGAGGTCGAGGAGGTATTCAGTGGCGGACCTATAGATTCCGAAGTACTTACCAAATTGACCAAGGTCAACTCTCTCTCTCTCTGTAGAAAAAAAAACAAAATATGCATATCCCTACGTATGATCGGTATTTAATTTCTGAACATGTAAATAATGTTGCATGCGTAACTATGATGGAAAAAAAAAAAAAATCCTTCGACACCTCGCCCAGTTCGGGAAGCTTTGGAAAACCCCACATTCTACTTGAATAACCTTTCTCATCTCCTTTGTATGATCGTTTTGCAGATGCAATGGGTGCTGAACGAGACCTTACGCCTGTACTCGCCGGCCCCCAACGCGCAGAGGCAAGCACGAGAAGACATCCGGGTGGGAGACGTCGTCATCCTGAAGGGGACCAACATGTGGGTCGACGTCGTCGGGATGCACCACGATCCAGCTCTGTGGGGCGACGACGTGAACGAGTTCAGGCCAGAGAGATTTAAGGACAGCCCCTATGGCGAGTGCAAGCACCGGATGGGCTTCTTGCCCTTCGGCTTTGGGGGCAGGATATGCGTGGGCAGGAACCTGACCATGTTCGAGTACAAGATCGTGTTGAGCCAGATCCTGAGGAGGTTTTCTCTGAGTATTTCCCCGGAGTATGTTCACCATCCAACCTGTATGCTCACCCTGAGGCCAACCCATGGTGTTCCCCTCATACTTCGACCGACATAAGTTTAGTTTTTTTTTTTTCTTTTTTTTTTCTTTCTGCCGACTTGTAGCAGTTGACCATTAAATATTTAACATCCCCAGTGTACTGCAAGCACATATATAGGAGACTTGATGATGACAGAATGTGCACGCACTTCGCGCGCGGATGGGTGATCTGCACTGGAGGAACTCACCTGTGCTGGCGTATGTGCTGGCGTATCAACGTTCGATCTCAAGCGTGGGTGGTATTAAGCGCCGCTTTGATGGGAGAATAGGAGAAGAATAAAAACTATTAAGAGAAGAATATATTTTATTTTATTTTGACAAGTAGAATGATTTATATCGTATAAAATAACGTATTTGAAAAATAAAAAAAGTAAGTCATTCCACCTTAGATTTAAGAATTATTAATTCTTCTTATTCCGTCGACAAATTTCATAAAACTATTAAACCGAACGTCCCTTATTTTAGTACATATTATTCAGTAACTAAAGTGGGGCTTAGAGTTTCCCTTGGATATATGTCGACTGGATTATATATTTGAGGTCGGATCATCTTGATAACTATTTAGAACAACCGATTTGGCACTAATGATCAAATCCAACGTAATCATATCCAGAACGCATTCTCAAGGGGAATTACGTTCAAAAACATGATATATAATATAGGAGAAAATCGTTTGCAAATGTCCTAGATTATGCTGAACAATACAGCTCATTTTTTAATAGTTTTTATTAAGCGGAGAATAAAGATAAAAATATGAATATAATGTTGGTACATATTTTACTTATTATTTTAAAGTTTTGAATAATTAGATGGTCATATAATTTAACATAATATCAGAGTATACTGTATCCTTTTTTTGGGTTTTATGTCATGATTATTAGCCGAGTCCATATGATATATGGACTAAGACCCACAGACAAGAGATAAAATATGAATACAGTGTATTACATACTTATGCCACTCATTATCTTAAGATTTTTGAGTTTGAGGAACCAGCTGCATAGGGCAATTGGTTCACCACCTCCCTTTCAAAAGGGAGGTCTCGGATTCGATTCTAGTTGGGACCTAAAAACCCTCCAGCCATCTTGATGTTGTTGAGATCTTTATCTCTTAGTCTGCGGGATTATTTCTTCATAAATCAGACGGACCTGAAATTGTCGCCTAATTAGGCGGCCCCATCGACCGAACCGGAATTATCTCCAACTTTGGAGAAAAATCTCGGATTCCCGATTAGAACTCCGGTTGCTTGTAGTTGTACATAATCGGCCTCTAGGTCCTTTCAAAAAAAAAAAAAGATTTTTGAGTTTGAGGACTCAAAAATTCAATAGAGTATGGATTATTGCGTTTGTATACTACTCTCTGATCAGTTTCTGTGTCTACACCAGCGTTCAAAACAAATATATCTTTGACCTCTAAAATGCTGCCATCATTCATTCCAAAGAAATTAAGGTGTTACAGAGGTACACTGAGAGAACAGGGAATCTCGGAGCAGGAGCAGCATTGAGTGGAAACTCGCCGAAAAAGTACAAGATACAGAGAGACCAGGCTAGACTTGGCCGTCATCAATTTTGGTCCATATAGTTTTAGTTAGGTGATAAAAGTTGTTCAACAATCACATTTTAGAAGACAAAATATTGTATTAAAAGACAGAATATACTGAAGATTTTCATTGAAAATCGTGTCAGATAGAACCACCCCATTGTTAAAATTTGACTTCATTACGACTCACTTTCACACATCAGAAAATTAGTAAAGATCGACATAACTTGTGTACGGTTAAATATTTTTATAAACATTCTCTGGCTGCCGGGTCTTATAGATCTCTCCAGTAGGTTCCGCACTTGTGTATAAGATCTTTGATAAGTAGATCTAACTCACGTAAAGTTGGCCTTAAATTTAAGTTGTGGACTTTTCAATCCCAACCTTTACCGAGACTTAGATGTTCAAGTCGCGTTCCTAGATGGAATTAGGTGGCCGACATCACAAAATCTTTTAATTGAAAACAGTACAAAGAAAATGACCCTACTACCATAGTTGACGTTAATTTGATATAAAAATTACAAAACTAAAGCCACATAAAAGAACCTGATCACAGACCAAAAAAGAAAAGTCCACAAGCAAGGATATACGCGACTCTATTTCGATGGACCTCCGCGTGCAGACGAATAAGTGGACCTCTGACATGACCAAAAAAGAAAAGTTGACCTGTGTAGTGGCGGACACGCGGTGGGTTGCTAGATTTGATTCAAACTGCCCTCACCATTTGGTAAGATCTTGTTGTTAGCACATATGAATCATGATCTCTAAAAGTTGGCAAAATATATATGTGGACTTGCGTGTTTGATTCAAATTGCCCGCTTCTACAATTGAAACGGTGCTATGTGAGTTTCGCCTGTCCATTCAGTTTGATCGGATCGCTGCTTTAACAAGTGTATTTTCTCTCTCTCTTTTCTTCTTTTTCTAAGCCGGAAACAGGACAATCTCTAGAGAATCGTCAGCATTGTCTCATCTTTGATCGAATGATTAAATTTTTAAAAGATAAAAATATATTTTACTTTTTTAACAGTTCAATCTTTTGATCTGATGGTATAAACGACTCCTTTAAGAGTGCCTTCTCTCCCTTTGAGTTTTAAAAAGTATAAAAAAATAAAGGGATTATTGCAAGTAGTTCTTTAAAAGATCTCATATTCATAGATAACTCCTTACATAATTTATATTTACATGTAACCTTCTTAACTATGGTGATATTTGTGTACAACCACTTTAACTATGTGCGTTTACTTTGAATTTCACCTAAATTAAAATTTTGTTATCTCATGTAAAATATGTAAAAGCCGTTAATTGAAAATACGAATAATATGCTTAGTTAAAATACAAAATAAATAAACAAGCACCCATAAACTTGTTTTATATATTTATCATCAATAAAAATTATTTTTATTTTTATACAAAGTAAAATATTTTAACTAAGATGAAATTCAAGACAAATCACATAGTTAAGTGGATTATACGTAAATATCACTATAGCTAAGGAGGTTATACACAAATATGAATTATACATGAGGTTATCTAAAATATGAGATCTTTAAGGAGTTATCTGCAAAAATTCTAAAAATAAATTTGTTGTAGCATCTGTCCAATTAAAGGTGAATGGACAACCGCGCAGCCCACATTGAAGAAAGTAAAACTCCATTTCTTTTGTCGTTATTCCAACTAACAATTGGTGGAGATAATTTCATATTAATCAATCTTGTATGTTAAATTTCAAATATGCCTTGTTTGTTTACATATTTCCTACACATCCCAACAACATAATATATCCATAACTATTCCATTTAAGTGGCATATGTGAAAAGTTTGTAAATATGGAACACATCATGACTACGACAATTTTCAAATATTATGCATATTAGATATTGGTACTTAGGATGATATGCAAATAAGTATGGCATTTTTTAAATTTGACATATAAGAGTAGGAAATATGAAATAATCCCTAATTGGTTAGGTATACACATGTTAATTGTGGACATAACTATACATGTAGGGTAGGGTTTCAAAAATAGGACATAAAGAAGCGTACGTGTTATTATAGACACTCACACATGTTGAAAGATAATTCAAATTCAAAAATCCTATAGAATTTGATTCGAAGTCTACCTTTGGAAATCTAATACGTAGCCACCACGTTTCAGTCGTGGTTATCCAAGTTTGTTTAGAGTTTAAGGGAGATCACATTAGCATTTGATCTTATCTAAAGGTTGTCTTCTAGTTATAGTTATCATGATAGTTTGTATTTATCTAGATCATTCTATATATATGTGGTCCATGTACGCATGAAAGACAACCAGAGTGTAAGGATTGAGATTTTCGGATCCGGTTATCGGGTCAGTTTTCGGGGTGGGATTCTATAGTTAAGGTCCTGATGGGGCTGAGACTCTTTTCTGTTTCGCGTCGAGCCTGTTTGACGCGGTTTAAACGGCTTCCAGCAATGTAGACGCATTTTAAGCTGTGCCACGTAGGCGCCACATGGGCTGGCCTTAGGTCGCGAGAGTACGGCCCCTGTCGTGTCGTCTGAACGGCCTCCTCGATGGACGACGCCATTCACAGTACGACCCTCGGTTGTCAGTGTACGACGCTGGTCTTATCGTCTGAAAGGCGTCTTTGCTAGGCGACGCGTTTCAGAGACTCTGTCAGTATGGCCTGTCATGTCAACTGTTAGGCGTTTGTGCCGCACGACGCGTTTTACCCCGCTTCTGTTTGACCCTGCGAACCCTCCTTCCTTTTTCTCATTTTCTCCTCCCTTCTCTCTTTCCTCTTTTCCCCGGCGGCTCCGGCGATCTCTCTTCCCCCTCCTTCTTGTCCTCCCACCATTTCATCTCTCCCTTCACTCCATCGACCTCCTAACTCTCACCACTACCACCACCACCTCCTCCGCGGCATTTTCTCTCCGGACGGCGGCCGACGTCCTAGTAGAGTAACGACGTCCTCGGCGGTACCGACGGCGGCGTGGGGGCGAGATGGGTTGGCGACTTGGAGTTTGGAGGAGTTCGAGCAACTGGTAGGGTGACGATCTCTGTGGTGTTTCATCTTAAAACCATATTTTCCCGCTTTGAAGCATGATGCGTGTATGGGGTTCCTAGGTAGAATCAACATTCTAAGGGGCTTTCTTGATGGATATGGTGGTTTCTATAAATGTGGATTTGTGAGTTTTCCTGTGATGGAATGGTTTTCCTCTTTGTTTTCCCCTTTTTGGGTGTTTTAGGACAAATTTGGGGCTTAAGGGGGACCCTCGGGTCGAGCTGCAAAAACCAGATTTCTGATGCCATTTAGGCAGAAATCGTCTCCGTATCGGTCTTTGTCAGAGTGGACTTCTGTTGTGAATGGCGTCCAGGGACAGCGACGCATTTTAATAGGCGGCTACCTATGGCGACGCCTTTTAGGCCATGTTCCGAGGCCGAGATTTCACATGAACCAGTTTATGAGGCTTGAATGGCGTCGGCCTTGAGCGACACGATTCAAGACAGAACCACATTAATTCATGTTATTAATAGGTATTTACACTGTTAGATAGTTCAGTTAATGCATGCTTTAAATATACTCGATGATGATGGATTCCTTGTGACCGGATCGCACCGCGTTGTGTTTCGTGCGACCGTGGACTTCTTACTGTGCTATGTTTTGTGCTACTGTGGACGTAGAGTGACAGTTGTAGCGCTTGGCACACTGTGTCGGTGTGAGAGGGACACATCACCGGTGGGAGCAGTGGCGGGGTGACGCCTAGTGAGAGAGGGTCACCTGGTGAACCCCGGGGTTAGCTAGTACCGGTGTATGAGTGGTACCTGTGAAGTGTCACTCGTGCTGAGGGAAGGAGTAACCACCTGAGCCAGTTGGGCCGGAGTAGCTACCGTGCTATCCGAGGGGTTACTGTTTGGTCTCAGCGGGTCGGTGTTTCCCACGTTTGGTTGTGTGGTCGGCGTGTTTTGCCGAGACGTTGGTTGTAGGCTCCCTGGTAGAATGATTTCTGAGATATACATGTTACATTTCGAATGTATATGGTTCATATCGAGAATTAGGAGTAGTAATTACTGCTTTACTTGCTTACTTCACCATTATCTGTGTTACTGCTCTTGTGGGAGCGTGAGTGGACAGTGCGGATCGAAGGATCCCTACTGAGTCTTTTCGTAGAGACTCACCCCTGCGGTTTTCAGGTGAGGGTTCTAGGCAAGCTTAGCGAGGAGAGTGCTGCTTAGAATTGTGCGCCAGCAGCTGTTGTTCCAGGATATGCCCCGACGTAGTTGTTATCTTATTTCTGACATGTACGCTTAATTATTTCTTTTTTGTTGGAGTATGTAATTATTTGTTGTGTCGAGTCGCATTGTAATAACTTTTAATTCTTGTACTTCCTTTTCAGTTCAATGCGATGTGAATGTTTAGCTTAGTTAATTATTTATTTCCCAGACTTATCTAGATCCTGGCTTGGCTCCAAATTAATGATTCGGTACCCATTTAGTAATCGGATCCCCGATTATAAGATGACGGGTCGTTACACAGAATATGATTATTGAATAATAGACACAAGAGTTATCTCCCATGTAAATTGTCTTCTCTGTTTCCCTCTCTCCATCATGTTCTCCTCTACGTGGTTGTGTGTGCGTGAGTGCTAGCAGAGAGAGACGCATGGCAGCCCATGCATAGAAGTTGTTGCTGCTGTCCGTACGTGGACGTGAGGCAACTTGCTACGTGGCTATTGATTTGCCGCATATTGTTATAGCTACTGTGATTTCCAACACCAGGTGAACGTCTTCAGGAGCGTGGACGTGGACGAGCCTAGTTGCTGCGGCAAGGCTTCGTCGGCATTCACAAGGTACAGTTTCTAACAAGTGGTATCATAGCCACTTTGATTGTCGGCCCATCCAACGTTGTTGTTGCAGCTCGGTCTCTTGCGAGAGGCCGAAAAGGTTGGTGACGTTCGTACTCCACCGTTGTTAGTGGTTGATCATGGCGACAAATAACATGATTCAATCACAACTACCGAAGTTCACATGGAAAAACTTCGAGTATTGGAGCACTTAGATACGGTGCTTGTTTGCATCCCAAGAGTTGTGGGATGTCGTGGAGTCGGGCTACACTGAGGTGGCAAATCAACAGGAGTTTGACGTTCTTCCGCAAGCGCACAAAGATGCACTAAGAGAAAGCCGCAAGAAAGACAAAAAGGCACTATTTTTCATTTATCAGGCGGTAGATGAAGTCGTCTTCGAGAGGATCTCAAGAACGACCACTGCAAAGGAGGCATGGATCTTGCTTGAGAAAAGTTACAAATGAGAAGAAAAAGTAAAAAATGTACGCTTACAAACACTTAAAGGAGAATTTGAAACTTTAAAGATGAAAGATAATTAGTCGATCTCTGACTACTTTGATCGGGTGATTTCCGTTTCCAATCAAATTCGTTTGAACGGAGAGGATATTCCAAACACAAGAGTTGTAGAAAAGATTTTGAAAACAGTGACGGTTAAGTTTAATCATGTTGTTTGTGCAATTGAGGAGTCAAAAAAAATTGATGATTTGACATTAGAAGGTCTTATGGGTTCTTTGCAACCTCATGAGCACAGGTTACAACAGAGATCAGTACAGTTAGTTGAGCAAGTTCTCAAAACTCAACTGATGGTGAATGACAAAGCTCAGCAAAGAAGTAGCAGTGGCAGATCAGGACGTGGCCGAGGCCGTGGACGTGGTAGAGGCCCTAGTCAGGAGGATTCAATATCAATGACAAAGAAGAGAAGCCGAACAATAATAGAGGCAGAGGCAGAGGAAGAGGCAGATCAACTATCAGAGGTATGACAAATCTCAGATCCAATGCTATAATTGTGATAAATATGGTCATTATCAGTATGACTGTAGAAAGAAGGCAGTAGAAGAAAAAAATAATGCAAACTTTGTTGAGAATAATGATGATGTTCCATTATTTTTAATTTGTGATTCGTCTGAGTCTAGTAACAAAAATTTATGGTACATAGACTCATGATGTAGTAATCACATGTGTGGAAAGAAAGATATATTTGTGGATCTGGATGAGTCATTTAGCACTATGGTTAGATTTGGAGATAATAGCAAAATTCCAATCAAAGGAAAGGAAAATATTTTAGGTCGTACACGTAATGATGATCATCTTATCCTATCAGATGTCTATTACGTACTCGGACTAGAATGTAATCTGTTGAGTGCTGGCCAATTACAAGAAATAGATTATATACTGATTTTAGAGAAAGGGAATTGTGAATTGAGGGATAACCATAAGAGATTAATTGCTAAAGTACCCATGACCAAAAATCGGATGTTTCCGATAAAGATTGAAAATGGTGCTTTACCATGTTTTAAACAATTGTTCATGATGAGTCTTGACTTTGGCACTTGAGATTTGGTCACTTGAATTTTGAAGGACTGAAAAATCTTGCTAGACAAAATATGGTAAAAGAGTTACCTAATATTCAAACCAGATTTGTGAAGGTTGCATTCGTGGAAAGCAACATAGAAGTCATTTTATTAAAGGAGAGTCTGTTAGAGCAAAGAAACCTCTGCAGTTAATTCACATTGATTTATGTGAGATGGGTACTCTCTCTTTTGGAAAGTGTAGATATTTCATGACTTTTATTGATGATTTCAGTAGAAAGATATGGATTTATTTTTTGAAAGAAAACTCTGATGCCTTTGATACATTTTGCTCGTTCAAGTCACTAGTTGAGAAAACAAAGTGGTTATTATGTGAAAGTTTTGAGATTTGATGGTGGAGGAGAATATTTCTCTTCACAATTTAATGAGTTTTACAGGAAGTAAGGAATTGAGCACCAAAGCACAACTGCTTACACTCCTCAGCAGAACGATGTAGCAGAGAGGAAGAACAAAACCATTGTGGAGATGGTGAGGACCATGTTGATTGAAAAAAGTCTTCCTAAAATATTTTGGGCTAAAGCAGCCGCTTGTGCAGTTTATGTGTTGAATAGATGTCCTACAAAAAATATATCTAAAAGGACACCTGAAGGAGCATGGAGCAAGAGGAAGCCATCGATTCGGCACCTTAGGGTGTTTGGATCTGTGGCTTATGCACATATGCCAAAAAAGAACAGAAAGAAGTTAGATGACAAAGGTGTCAAGTGTATTTTTGTGGGTTATTGTGGACATATGAAGGCATACAAGTTGTATAATCCTGCTACTCAAAAGGTCATATTAAGTAGAGATGTAGAGTTTGATGTGGTTGTAGTTTGGGACTGGACAAAAGAAGAGAAAGAGAAGTATGATGTCAACATTGAACTTGAAGAAGAGACGGTGGATGTGAGAGAAGAAGTTCTAAGCCCTCTTAGTTCTCCTTCTCCATCACCTTCCTCCTCCAGTTCATCTACATCTCACTCCTATCCTCAAGTCAGAAGGAATCCTCTATGGAGTGCAGCAAGGCCCTACAGATTTGATAATTTTATTATTGATGATGATGATATTGGTGAGCTAACACAATACGTCATGTTTTCATATTGTGATCCTCTTAGGTTTGAAGATGCAGTCAAATAAGAAAAATAGAGAAAAGCTATGAATGAAGAGATTGATACTATTGAAAGAAACAACACATGGGAGTTGACTAAACTTTCAAAAAGCCAAAAGGTCATTGGCGTCAAGTGGGTGTACAAGACAAAGTATAAGCAAGATGGTTCTGTAGATCGCTACAAAGGAAGACTTGTGGTGAAAGGCTACAAGCAAAAGTTAGGTATTGATTACCATGGAGTGTTTGCCCCTGTTGTCAGATTAGAGTCTGTAAGGCTCCTGATTGCATTAGCAGCTCAGAAGCAGTGGAAGATTCATCAGATGGATGTGAAGTCCGCTTTCTTAAACGGATTTATAGAAAAAGTGTATGTAGAACAGCCTCCCGACTTCATACACAAAGGTCAAGAAGATAGAGTCTACAGATTGAGAAAGGCTATCTATGGCTTAAAGCAAGCTCCACGGGCATGGTACACTCGTATTGACTCATGCTTTTTGAAGAATGGTTTTATTAAGTGCCCATATGAACATGCTCTTTACATTAAGCACAGTCGTCATGGTAGTGTGTTATTTGTCTCGTTATATGTTGATGATTTGATATTTACTGGAGATGATGATAATATGGTGGAAGAGTTTAAAAAAAGCATGGTTCATGAATGTGAGATGACTGACATGGGATTGATGTCTTATTATCTTGGTATTGAGGTATCTCAAAGTGAGGGAGGAGTTTTTATTTCTCAAAAGAAGTATGCAGGTGAAATTCTTGACAAGTTCAAGATGACTGACAGTAAGCCAGTTGCTGCTCCTGTAGAGACTGGTTTGAAGTTGTGCAAGAAAGGTGACGGGAAGTTAGTAGATCCCACGTTTTTCAAGCAACTGGTGGGGAGTCTTCGTTACTTGACTGCTACAAGGGCTGACATTATGTATGGTGTCGGATTGATCAACAAATACATGGAGAAGCCAACTCAAATCCACTTGCAGGCAGCGAAGAGGATTTTGCGCTACATCAAAAGAACCATTAGCTATGATATTTTATATGTTTCTGGTGATGATTCAAAATTGGTTGTATATACCGACAGTGATTGAGACGGTGACATAGATGAAAGAATAAGTACATCAGGTAATGTATTTTTTCTTGGCAGTAGTGTATTTACTTGATCTTCAAAGAAGTAAGATATTGTGGCGCTTTCAACAATAGAAGCCGAGTACATAGCTGCATCGGCTTGTGCAATTCAGGCAGTGTGGTTGAGAAGAATGCTTGGAGAACTGGATGCTACTCAAGATATTCCCACGAAGATTTACTGTGATAACAGTTCTGGTATATCCATTGGGAAGAATCATGTCTTCCATGGAAGAAGCAAGCATATCGAAGTACGTTTTTATTACATCAGGGAACTTATCAAGAGCAAAGAAATTGAGTTACATTATTGCAGAAGTGAAGATCAAGTTGCGGATATTTTTACAAAGCCACTGAAGTTAGAAACATTCATCAAATTGCGAAAACTACTTGGTATGGAAGAATTTAAATTAAGAGAAGATGTTGAAAGATAATTCAAATTCAAAAACCCCATAGAATTTGATTCACAGTCTACCTTTGAAAACCTAATACGTAGCCACCACGTTTCAGCCGTGGTTATCCAAGTTTGTTTAGAGTTTAAGAGAGATTACATTAGTATTTGATCTTAGCTAAAGGTTGTCTTCTAGTTATAGTTATCATGATAGTTTGTATTTATCTAGATCATTTTATATATATGTGGTCTATGTACGCATGAAAGACAACCAGAGTGTGATTATTGAATAATAGACACAAGAGTTATCTCCCATGTAAATTGTCTTCTCTGTTTCCCTCTCTCCATCATATTCTCCTCTACGTGGTTGTGTGTGCGTGAGTGCTAGCAGAGAGACTACAACACATGTGATTTTTACTGGCAATTTAATAACGGCTATCCGTAAGAAGGCCGCTATTGATCGAAGAGAATTGTTATTCAAATAATTTATAGTGACATTTGTAGAAATCACCATTAAATCAAATCATTAATGGCAATTATAAGGATATTGCCGTTATATTCTCTTTCTCTTCCGTTAGAAGGGGTAGATCTTTCTGGCTACATCAAAACGTGAACCGAAGCACAATATGCCAGATCAATTTGCAACATGTATAGTTGAGGGTCTGATGTGCCATGGTGCATGCATGATGGGTTGTCTCCCTCCCACGCGCAGCATCCTGCGGAAGCCTCTTTCGTTAGTGGGCACACATCCTCTCTCTCTCTCTCTCACACACAGTCCTAAAAGAGAAGGCAACTGCCGTGGACTCCATCCCTTGACTTGGACTCATCTTCCTGTCTCCATCGCTCTGTATCTCCCTCAAGCTTGTTAAAGGACGGTGGTCTCTATCTTTCTTTCTCTCACAAACCTACTAGAGGACGTGCGGTGGATGGAGGGTTTGGCATAGGTGTGGAAGGATAGACATTACAGGTGCAGACGACCCTCCCTCTCTCTCTCTCTCTATCCTTCTCTCTCTCTAATCTAATAAAGGATGGCTCGGTGTCTTCATCTCTCTCTCTAAACCTGGTAAAAGTTGGCGTGTTGAAAGCGGTGGGCTGCACATGTGTAGGCCTTCAACTTGGTAAAAGCTGTCCCTCTTATGCTTTTCTCGCACCTGGCAGAGAACCGCAGGTGAGGTCTCCAACTCCCCATTAATTACAATCAATTGTTTAGTTTAGAATATTTTAACCTACCTTCTTTAATTTATGATGAGCATAGATTAATGACAAATTACTATAGGCCGTTCTAATCAGCTGCGAGTGGAAAGCCAACCCATGGTTTGAATTCACATATGTTCATAAACCGTATCATTGTTGTCCACCCGCATGCATGAATATTAGTTTATTTGTAGGGATTGAAAAATGTACATAACGCATGCATGCCTGTGGGTATCATGAGCATGCTGGCCACAAACACCTGATTTATGATGTGCATAGATTAATGACAAATTATTTTAGGCCATTCTAATCAGCTGCAAGTGGAAAGCCAACCTATGGTTTGAATTCACAAATGTTCATAAACCGTACCATTGTTGTCCACCCGCATGCATGAATATTAGTTTATTTGTAAGGAGTGAAAAATGTACATAACGCATGCATGCATGTGGGTATCATGAGCATACTGGCCACAAACACCATAATCTAACGTACCTAACTAGGTGCAGCAGCAGACCCAAGGGAGCACATGGCCCTCCCAAATTTCGTGTTGCAGCACCGAATACAGTCTTTTTTGTTTTTTTATCTGCCCAATAAAGATTGGACACTATAGATAACTCCTTGGAATTTCTCCTACCCCTTGAATTTTTAGAAAAAGTAAAAAAAATATTTATTTTTTGCTGCAACTATTCAATCAAGACTACTCAGACGATAATGTGCATGCTACAGTACTCACGCTGTTGTTTCATTGTCATGCATACTATTATGTTGTTTATGGTCTTTGTTCTTATTATTTTATTATTATATAATGTGTTATTTGTATTACTTGATGATCTTTTGTTCTTATTTATTTAATGGTGCTTCTTAACTCATTTGTGTTATGTAATAAAATATGTTATTTGTATTATGTGATAAATTATTTCATTGTCATACTCTTATGTTGAATATGAGATGTAAATTGATTTAAATTCAAATGATATTATGATCTTTTATAACAGTTTTGCAATAAGTATTTGTTATATCATAATGGTAAGAACCAAAGATTTGCGGACTGTGATTATCCGGGTCCAATCCAATGTGGAGGCTTCATCAGAATCTCAGAATCAATCACAAAGTCAATCACAAAATATGCACCAAAACGTTAGTCTTAATGATTTGGAAGGCCAACCATCTAATACATCAGGTGACATAAATGTTTAATTGTAGCAATTTACATAATATTATCATTTATTCTTCTTATATTACATATTACTAGCATTTGTCATTTTTATTTTTCAGATTCTCCAGAAGAGCGAAGGGTGCAGGGGCCTACTTTACTTGTTGATGTTTACAACATGCCTGAGAATCAAAAAATCTCTGTGCAATTTAATAGCAGAGGACAAGGCATTGGGAAAGAAGCACGTGTGCTTGCTAGTTTTTTAGGCACAATGGCAAGAAACCCTCAATTCACACCTCTACATATTAGTGATTGGAGAAACTTCCCAAAGGATGACAAGAAGAGATTGTTGAATTTTGTGAAGGTATGTAAGTACAAGAATTTAGTTTATTTTAAATTGTTATTTTTAATATATATTTTTTTTCTTGTAGACGAAGTTTTTGATCCATGATCAAGGCCACAAGTGGGTGCTTAGATCATTAGGAAAGAAGTGGAAGGACTATAAGTGTGAATTAAAATCAGAGCATTTTGAAAGATATCGAAATATAGATGAGATTTTGAGAAATAGACCTGATCGTATACCAAGAGACCAATGGACTATTCTTGTCTCACATTGGAGTTCAGATAAAGTAAAGGTATAGTTTTGATTTAAAACTATTATATAATTTTTGTTATGTTTTTATTTATAATATTTTTTATGTTAGAAACGAAGTGAAGGCAATAGGAGAAATCGTGCAAAGCAAACAATACCTCACACTGCAGGTTCTAAGAGTTTCGCACGTTTGATGGCAGAGAAGGTTAATCATTTCATCCTCATTTACTTAGATACATTGTAATAAATATGACATGTTAATATTGATTTGTGATACTTATTGTTTTCTTTATAATATTATACTAGGCTATTGATGGAGTAGAGCCATCACAAGCACAAATCTATATTGACACTCACAAATCACGAAAAGATGGAAGACCAATCGATGAAGACTCAGCACAAAGAGTTGTAAGTTCATGTGATTAACTTAGCAAAGTTTATTGAGAGATATTAGTTTAACAATTTTTGTATTATTTTATTTTAATAGTTATAAATGACAACAAAATACTCTTCTTTATATATTTTTATTTTTTGTAGTAATACATGCAAAAATATAAATCTTTATTTTATATGAGTGCAGGAACTGATGAAGGAAATGTTGAATCAAGTTCCAAATTCAAATGATCAATCACAAAATAGTGTTGCTTGGGAAGGTGATGTATATTCTCAAGTAATGGGGCCAGAAAGAAGTGGACAAGTGCGTGGGTTTGGATTAGGTCCAACTCCTAGTGATTTATGGGATTCACTAACATCTCGTCAATTGGGAAAATCTTCTGAAGAGAATAGAACATCCAGTGAGAGGGTTTGTAAGGTCGAGGAAGAAATAAAACTAATGGAAGAGTGTCACAGTAATGAAATGAGGATGATGATAGAAAATCAAAAGAAGTTAGAGGCAGAAATTGCTCTAATGAAGTCTTATATAAATAGGAGGAATGATGAAGTTATGCCTTCTACATTGAATGAAACTCTAATGGAACGGTACTTGTCTTTTAATGCTCAATTTATATGAGATGTTACATTATTTAACAATTATTATAATTTTATAGCTATTGTTTATGTTTTTAGTGTTGTTAACTTTTTTAGGTCAAACGAATGATGGTATAATAAAGATTCACCAAGCTTCATTAGTTTGACAACTCATTGGAAGTGAGTTCCTTAATTATGCTAACCATGTAAACTTAGTTTTATCTTTCTCTTAGTTTTATTTCTTTCTATATAGTCTAAATTTGCTTGAAGATTTTTCTCTTAATATTAATACCAATGTGATTATAGTTGCTAAGTATGAAATGTTTTCTTCTTACTTTCAGGTTATTGTTCAAGATGACGTCTTTGTTAGAAGCATAAAAAATATTCACTCAATCTTCAAGAAGATTTCTTTTTGAGAAAGTCTTTTGTCTTATGTGGCATCATGTATTAGACAAGAACATTTACTTTTCAATGATTTTATTTTGGATATTATGTATTGGAAAGACAATTTTTCTAGTTATGTTGAACTACTGTCATAATTAAATGAGTTGTTTTGATATGAATGTCAAATAGATTGTTTTGATATTTTGGTATGGAGCGTAGTATATGAAAAGAACAGTTCTTCTATTTTAATGATATGTTTTTATTTTTAAAGGCAATTGTTTGTAATTTTATAGGTGCACATGTAACGGCAAGTATGATTGCCGCAAAAAATATAATGTTTAGATATTAAATACTTTTATATAAATTTTTAGCGGTGATTATAATTGCCACTATAAGTACAATATTGTTGATGCTCTTGTCTTGTTGTGGCATTTATAAATGCTACTAAAAATAATAAGAGAATAGTTCAAAATAGACTGTCGTGGCATTTTAAATTGCCGCTATAAATGGCCGTTAAAAAAATAATTTTTGGCGGCAATTGACGCAACCTTTACCAGCAAAGCCCATAATTGCCGCGATAACTTTTAACGACGGTGGATCTAACAGCAATTGATGAATCGCCGATAAAGGTAATAGCGGCGATTATAATCACCGTTAAAGGTAAAAAAAATGGCCATTAAAAGTATTTTCTGTTGTAGACGCATGGCAGCCCATGCATAGAAGTTGTTGTTGCTGCCCGTACGTGGACGTGAGGCAACTTGCTACGCATATTACTGTAGCTGCTATGATTTCTAGCACCAGGTGAACGTCTTCAAGAGCGTGGACATGGACGAGACTAGTTGCTGCGGCAAGACTTCGTAGGCTTTCACAAGGTACGGTTTCTAACAACACACACACACACATATATATATATATATATATATATATATTTCTAATTATGTATGTATTTAATAAAATAAACTAGATTAAAAGATACGTAAAATTAAAAAACAAACAAAATAGCTATCAAATTATTGAAGCTTGACATCTATGCACATAATTGGAGGAACTGATAAAGTACCGCTTAGCTTGGAATCTTTATAAACGAACATCGGCACATACCTCTAATTGAGTGTCACGTTATACCTAATGTTCAACATGACTATATCCTAGATGAATAGAAGTATGTCTATTAACTTATAACTACGCATATAATTCATGACAGAAAATGAGTTAAATAGTGTTAAAATGCATGCACAACATAGGTTAAGGAAGACTAGTGTGGTCCACAACGAAAAACGATATTGAGTCCTAGAAAATTTTAGCCACTCACTAAGAAATTACTAACTGGCCCCGAACTTACTGCCAAGATATTTGTTCAAACCAAACTGATCCTAATTCAACTAAAAACATGTTAACATGACTTGATTGAACGCGATTAGGATGACTTTTATTATATACGCTATTTATATAATAATATGTCTGAAATATCTTAAACTTTGTTAGGAACAGGTACAAGTCGAAATTCTCAATTGGGCGCCATCATTAGACTCCGTCGGTCTCTACCAATGCACTAATCGTCCAATTCAATTTTGGGCCTAACACCAGATCATTTTAGAAAGCCCGACGTCCGTGGCTCCGCGAGTGAGCGGCTGTCTGATCGGTTAAATCAGACGGCTGCAGCAATGGTAATTTTTTTTTTTTAAAAAAAAATTAGGTCATCGGACGGCTTAAAAAATCTGAAAAATAAAAAATCGAACCCAATTAGGACTCACGTTTTGATTTTTTAAATTTTTGTGAACTATTTGACGAGAGATTGACTTGTACGAACATGTTGGTCATGACGGAGTCGATCTTTAAAAATTTTAAAAAATAAAAAAATACGTCGCATCATGTGCGGCGTAGTAGCTTGCACCTCATGTGGTACAGCATGTAAAACTCTTTAAGAAATTGATCTTAAAAAGAGTGATTTGACCCCACCAAGATTTAGGCACCATTTTAAACTGCAGGTTTTTGAAGAAAGAATTACTTTTTTATTGACTTTAAAAAATATAATTATTTCATCTTCGCTTCTTAAAACCGAATCTTATTTGGGTCTTTTATGGCAGGAAAGATTTATAGAAGTGTATTTTACTCTGTTATCCTTCACTTTTCATTAAAGATAATTAAAGTACTTTTTCATATCATTTTAACTTTACTAACTACTCCTTTTTCCCTTGAAAACTATGCAAAAGCTATGAAAGTATAACTTTTGGACATAGTCTCTCATCTTACCTTCATCACTCTATATCTCTCTTCTCAAAATCCCATTGCACATAAGGGAATGCACCCTTGTGTCATTTGGAGCAGCCTGTGGTTTATTATATCTTCCAATTCCAATTATTGGACTGTCCTCATAATAAGCTGCTCCAAACAAGACCCTACATTCGAACCCCTTAACCCATGAGTAATGCATGAACACCCCAAGGCAGTCCACTAAGGACACAGATCCAACTCAGTGTGCCTTCCATGAGGCTACAAAATCCTCTCTCCCAAGAAAAGCAGATGTAAATGTCCTAAGGGTATGCATTCTTGAAGCTCTGGAGGCAGCTAAGAGTTTTCCTCTTCCTGAGTAAAAATTAACTTAAGCATCGTCCGTTGAGAGCTTTTCTCTTCCCCAGTAAAAGCTAACTTAAGCATCAAAAAATGAACTGTAAGAACCTTTTCGGGGTCTCCTATGTAGATTAAGCATTGTTTCTTTTATCTCTTATATGATGTGAGACTATTAATTTAATACCTTAGACACTCTTCTTTTTGCTTCTCAGATTTGGTTCAAAGATAATCCCGCCATTCGTAATCACAGCCATCCACATGGTGCTCCCATTCATAAACACAGCCATCTATTCCGTGCAATTAATTTCTTGAGCTTCACAATTACATCTTTGATGTTCAACTTGAACCAAGATCTACTCTAAAAGTAGGCTTAATCAACTCAACTAATTTTAGATTGCTTGATTGAATTCAACCCAATTCCACCGAGCCCAAAGAGAAAATCGCCACGACTAAAATCAGAAAGAACCCACATCTAGATCTCATGTCTCTGTACATAGGGTTGGATCCTTTCGAGTTGAAAGAAGCATTATAAGTCCATAATCGCACGATGGAATGGTGGATGTAACCGCATTGTCTTGAGGTACCGTAGCAAGTAGATTTCATAGTTGAAAAACTTTCACGCTTGAAAAAAGGAATTTAGATCCTCACAGTACACTGGCCGATCGAACTCAGTCAATTTAATGAAGAAGATGAGTAAATTTTTGAAAAAGCTATTTTCCACCGAGCTGGAAAACTCGACAGGTCCCACCTTCTGCCTTACTGCACTAATTGAGTTCGGTCGGCCAATGCACTGTGAAGATCCAAATTCTGAAAAAAAATATTTGATAACCTTGTAAGGCCTCAAAAGACAAGTGGTGAAATGATGACCCGTTTTCTTAATTCGTTTGATGTCTAGAGTGAAGGAGAAAATAAAACCTCTCTCATCCCCTCTACTTTTAGAACACACCGCTCCCTAGGCTTCATCCAACCACCATGATTTTTATGTATATTCGAAGAGTTTGAATCTTCTAAGTGCACTTACTTATAAGGGTAAGTGAATGTAAAAAGGGAAATTTACAAAAAAAAAAAAAAAAAACTCTTCACATGAAATCAAAAAAGTTTTGAGTGAAAGACTTTTTTACAAATGACCTTTTGATAAGTAAGAGCACTTAAGAGATATTTAGGGTGTATTTGACAAAACTTCTATTTGAAAGTTACTTTTGACTTTCACTTCTTACGTAGAATGAATTGAAGAAGAAATGTTATAACTAATTTTAATTTGTTACAAAAGTCAACTCTTTCATAACAATTTTACTTTTTCTCTAATATTGAAAACTTCACTTTGTAATTTTTGGGTGGAAGCTAACACACAAAGAAAATACCCCATAAATAACTTTCAAAATATAATGACTTTTATAAAAAATAACTAAATAGAAATACAAAAGTACTTTCAAATAGAAGTTGTGCCCATATTATATTGTGAAAGGCGGCTTGTACTTTCTTAAGTTATTCTCTTAACTTGTGATTTATCTCTTAGCGCCAACGGCATTTAATACAGCGGACTCTAAGGTATGATGATCTTAGAAGATTCAATTGACAATGCATGCGGTAGACTTCGTGCGTTTTGGGGGAGGCTCTGTTTTCTGAAAACTTGGCTTCTATGGCCATCTCTGATCTCCTATGTGCATGTAGCAAGGGTAGCTACTTTTTTTTTCTTGATCAGTAACAGTGATATCCATTACTTAAGAGAAGGAGCATACAGTGAGAGTACAAAGAGAAGACAACACAGAGGCTACAATAGAAAGAAGGAATCCGCTACAGTAGAAAGGAAACTAATTAATGAGCAGGCACAATGAGACACAAAAGAACTCCCTTTTGTTCAGATACATAGGTTTCTATTCTAGAGTACGTATCTTCTTTAATGTGTTACTATTACAAGAAATAAGAGTACGGGGGATGGAGTGACGGCTTGAGAAGCCATCCCAATAAATATCAATTGAGACGGTTGGTGGTAAGACATCTCTTATAATACCTTAAAAGATATGGTTCTTAATAGCTGTCACTAATAGCATCTTAGTTGAGACGGCTCACTCTACATTTGTCTCTTATAAATAGTAAAAGTGACGCGTATCGGACTGTGTCTCTAATATTTACTTATTTGAGACGTCTATACATTCAGCTGTCACTAATAATATATGTAATTAGAGATGCCTTATAATTGTCATCCCTAATACTGTCTTAAGGGACGGACATAAATATGTGCCCCTGATATTTACTTATTAGGGGCGGCGCCGTCCTCAGTTGTCCCTAATGAATAAGTCACAAGAGACACGTGATAATTGTCGTATCTGATAGTACTTTTATAAATGATAAAAGAGACCCTTATACAACAACGTTTCTAATGTTAAATCTTTTGTGACGCCTTCATCGTCAGCCGTCCCTAATAGTTTCCTTAGTAGAGACAAGTTTGATCAAATTGTCGCTAATACCTTATTTTGAGACACATATTCGGCCTTCTCTTTTAATCAAATAACTTATTTAACTAGTAAATTAATAAAGTTGATATAATTAATATACATTATTTGAATTAGTATCTAATTATATATAGTTATGACGTATATTTTTATATTTTAAATATATCTTTATTAATCTAATGTTCATAATACTACATGGTCGCATGTGCATGCACACTTATTTTAATCTTTATCTAGCACCCCCCTCTCTCTCTGCATGAGTGTCTATCTCTGGATATTCATGAGTATTTTTCTCACTCTTTCTCCATAGCTCTTTAACTCTTAATCCATCGCCCTTCATGTGTATCTAATTAATTAAGTATGGTATAAGTTACTATATGATAAAATTAGATTTGAATATAATTAGACGTAAGTTATAAATATAGTTAGGTGTACGGGCAGACGTCCCAACATGAATCGCATATGTACGGATAGTCACAAGCGTGTGATTCAAAGTTTTTTGAGGTCAACCATCCTATCAAAGATCAGATGGTGAATGAGGTGGATCCCATCTATCTTAGATATATTCCGATGTATGTTTGATCACTCACTCACTCTCTCTCTCTCTCTCTCTCACTCTCTCTCTCTCTCTCTCTCTATATATATATATATATATATATATATATATATATATATATATATATATATATATATATATTTATATATATAATTGACTGCTCTTTAAGTACCCAATAAGACTTTTTTAAGTATTTGTGTAAATATTTTATTCATAAATAAATATTAATAACAAGATATTTAATATCCTTTCTATTATTGTTCAACACATCTTAAGCATACTTCAAATATCAAATTATCATTTACTTACACATATAAACATCATTAAAATTAAAAAAACTAATCAAAATACATAATTGGTGGGATAATAATTGGAACGGATATCTAGTTTCCGTTTCTGCTTCGAATATTAATCAAATAATTAAACGGATATTCGGATATGTCCGTCGGATGTTCTAATCAGATAAATATCTGACTAATCGGATGCGGACACGAATCGGAGTCAGATATTATCCGGATCCGTTGACAGCCCTACCAAACTTGAACACGGTAAAACTTGGTTGGACTTTGCTCATTTACACACCTAATGGAAACTCACTAAGATACCTTTAAATTTTTTTAACAAGATGTTGAAAAATTAAGAAAAAATATATTTTTTATCATATGATCTTGATCATGTCTTGTGTGCAAAAAATATGATGCATCTTATATGAATAAAATGTCTAGTACCAAAAGAAATGAGAGTTATATATTAAAAATAATTAAAAGATAGGTGTCAAATAATTTAGTTATTGTTAAAAATTTTAAAAAAGTAAATGTAATTTTAATACAGTCTTATATTTTACATGTGGAAATAAATATAATACATAACTATGAAAACGCCTAACAAATATAAATAAAAAACCGAAACTTCCCCCCAAACCCCAACTAATCCCGCCGGGCGTTCCATGCACCTTCCTCGTTTACACTCAATTCCTAGGGTTCCAAGAAGCCACGGCCGCTCTTCCGTGTTGCTGCATGTAGCCGTTGCGCTCGGTTCTGCTTGACGCCGCTGCCTCGACGTCCTCAGCCTCCTCCGCCGTTGCCCTCATTGTCCTCAACCTCCTCTATCGTCGCCTCCTCCTACCGCGTGCAGACTAGACCACGCACGGAAGCTTCACCTCCTAACAACTCGTTGCCGGCTGTGCACGGTGGGCATTTGTTTCCCCATCGCAGGTTCCCCTCCCTCCCTCCCTCCCTCTCTATCTCTCTCTCTCTGTGCACGCCTGGTTTCCTACAAAATCTCCGTTTCCTATAGGGCAGGTCTCTCTCTCTCTCTCTCTCTCTCTCTCTCTCTCTCTCTCTCTCACACACACACACACACACATGCGCGCGCGCACACACACGCACGCACTAGCCACCGCACACCAACTCTCCAATCCCCAGCCCATCATCATGCTTACCAGCATCTTCAATGGAATCACCAGCAGTGCTGCCAAGTTCAGGAACGGATAGGTGGCAGTGGGAGATGGGGATTTGCATGGCCTTGATTTAAACATGATGGTGAAAGACTGGGAGTGAATGGGTGGCTTGTAGACAATGGGCTTGGGGTTGGGTTGGGGAAGAAGCACAGGGAGTGAAGAGTGGGCATCTCTCTCTCTCTCTCTCTAGACCGGACCCATGCTCTCTTCATCTCTCTCTCTCTCTCTCTCTCTCTATAGATCGGACCCATGCTCTCTTGAATGTCAAGTTCCTAGTACGGGTCATCTCTCTCTCTCTACATTTTTTAACTCTAAATTTCTTATTTTGAGAAGTGAGTACATTTCAATATAAGTGCAGTTTTAGCAATGACTATTTGAATTGTTTTTTGTAAACATAGACATTTCTTGTTTATGTTGGCTTTCTACATAGAGACCTTGACCTTTGGCACATTTCAATATCTTTTATACGTAATTAGTGGACTGCAAACTGAATTCATCTCCTAATGCAACTTTAAACTGTTTTTAGTGTGACATCTAGTAATCATGTTTCTGTTGCAAAACAGAGTCAGTTACGGCTAGAGGCATTCTATACATTTAATGAGAAATTTGCTAAGATACGTAGCAAAAGGATTAAAAGAGCAATGAAAGGCATTACAGGGAATTGTTCTGGTGGGTTTGCTGGTGAAAGTGAAGGAGGCAACATAGAGATTAGGAAAAAAGGAACGCAGACCTCTGAAGCAGAAGAAAACATATATGAAGAACATTCACATGGAAAATGTGATCATAGAAAAGACTCAAGACAGCCCGAGAAGCAGAACTCTCATCTCAGATGAAAGGCATGAAAAATCATCTGTTCAAGGTGGAAGCATGGTGAAAGAAATGAGCAAGTCTAATGTAAATGGAAGGAGAGGGATGGGAAGAAGAGGGGGATGTGAGTGCTTAAAATGAGTGTGTGATTATCACGAAGAATCTATGTTGTTTAAGTGTAAAATAAAGTCTATTAAAAAGAAACTAAGTGAAGTGATCGCCAGAAATTTTTGACTTAAAAGTTCCAAAATAAAGAGTTTGATCGCCTACCTGTTTGAATGTGGGAGATGTTGAGCTCTTGGTTCCCCTCCTTCAGCCGGCTGAAGAAAGAGAACCATTTCTTGTCTTTGTTCTTTCTTTGATTGCTGTTGAGTTTGAGGATCGTCAGGAGTTCTTGTTGCTTTACTTAATTTCCTCCCCTTTGATTCTTTACAAGAAAATAGAACGAAAAATGAAGGAACAATGATGAGAACTTAAGCAAAAGTAGTATCCATTCTAAACAGAGTTTTAAACATGCAACTAAACAGAAAACTCACTTGTTCGGATGGTCTTTGAAGCCCCTTTATCAAATTGGTTTTGAAAATGATGCTAGTGTTGTGTGTGTTGCATGGAGTGATGTGATGAAGAATACAAGATTAATGAAAATATGAATATGAAAAGTGTAGAAATGAATTGAAAAACTTATGCCGGTTGATGAAGAATGGAAAGCCTTGGTCTTGAATGGATGAAGATTGGACGCCGACTTCTGGAAACAGCAGCACTTCGGCGTTTGGACGTCGTTGCTTTGATCTTCAATTCAATATCGCCTCAATTACTAACTCTAACTCTGATTTCAACTCTGTTACCCATTCAAGATGTAAGGTATTTATAGACTTCTTCTGCGTCCGCGAATTTACATGGAGAAATCTTAAGATTTATCCGTATTAACCAACAGATAAATACATATTAATTCGTCTTTATCTGTAATTATCTAAAACACGTCGACCATTCGCGACGCCTTTCAGATTGATTAAGATAAAGATAAACATCCGTGAAAAACTTATCTATATCTGTATTAGATAAAACGCGTCGTCCATCAAAGACGCCTTTTACACTAATTAAGATAAGGATAAATATCCGGAAGAGAAGTAGAAATAACTTAGGAAACCTAAAACGTGTCATGGCTTACAGACGTCATTTAACTAATTAATCGACTGATTAAAATTCAAATTTAAACGTTACAATAAGAATAAACTCTAAATGACGTCCACACATGTCGACGTCGTTTAGACTTCTTCATATTTTAACTGAAATTTGAGTTAAAATCAATTTAATTGATTAACTTAAACATGTCTATTAAACCCGACACTGAAAAAGATCAATAAAAATTAATCAATGATTAAATATTAGACCATTCTAAGGCATTATTATATGATATGAAATTTACTCGAAATGATGTCAAATTTAGCGTGTCTACAGGGGAGGGAGAGGAGAAGGTAGAGGGAGAAAAAGAAAGACAGGAAGATATTTGGTCTCAAATATTTTTTTTATTAACCTATTGCTCTGACCCTCAAACTACCTATGTCTATCTATCTGTCTGTATCTAAAGTTTATTTCTAATCTTTATAAATTCATGTACATATCATTCTATTCATCATTTATTAATATTTTTTTTCTTCTAAGCACATGAAAAAAAAATTATTATCTTTTAAAATTGTTAACTTGTCGTAATGATGTTCTTCTAATAATGTATATTGTGATAGTATTGTGATGGAGATGATGTCTATGGTTGCAATATCGTAATGGTATAGAAATTTTGTTACGTTATATAATTATGATTATGTTAGCAGGTGAAAATGGCAACATTGGAGAAGAGTTGGATGGATATTTATAATAGAGATGATCCAAAGTATATGAAAGGAGTTGAAGAGTTCTTAGACTTTACTTGATTAAATGCAGCAAAGCTTTGATTTTGAAGAAAACTCATGCACACAACTTGAGATTTTAAAGCGAATGGAGACTTTACATCGCAAATACATAAATAAATTAAAAGAAAAGGTAATATTTCTTTTCATTTCTAATATGAGTGCCCCTCTCTTCTTAACTCTTGATTTTAGATGTGATATTTATTTCTATTTTTAATATTTATTTTTATATTCCAATATGAATGCTCTTCTTTTCTTATTTGTAAATTATATGTATAGTATTTCAAAGAAAAATCATTTGAGGAGGCATTACAGAGCGTTCCAGATGGTGTAGAGGCTTCTCAATGGCGACGAATGTGTGAGATATGGAGCACTGAGCACGGCCAGGTATTGTTAGTCTTTTGTTTATTAGTTGAGTAATTATTTTATCTAATATACTTATATATGGTGAAATATCTAAAATCTTGACTTAATAAATTTAAGAAATTAGAGATAGAAACAAAGTCAATCGTACACACCTAGCAATGACATATAGAGTAGGACGAAAGAGCATACATCAACTGAAATTCAACTTTGTAAGCTTTATGCTTTTATTTTTCATAACTGTAATGATGCATTCATTTAATAATTATATTTTTTTATTATCATATAGCAAAGTACTGAAGGTCGTGAGGCTTCACGTCCAGAGGTATATAAGATGTCATTTTGTACGGTGCAATCTGATAGGAGTGAAGTGTGGACCAGCGATACATGTAAAGAAAGGATGGTAAAATTTTGTTAATTCTCTGTTTTATTTTTAGATTTATTTGTTATAATTATTAATTGACGTATGTTTATTTTTGTTATATAGAAGAGGATGACACAATTGATGGAACCTTCAGAAGTCAATGAAAGTGTTGCACTTATACCAAAACAAGCTTTTATTGAAGTGATGGGACAAGATAGACCTGGTCGTATCTGTTGTGCGGGGTTTGGTGAGACGTTGAAAACATGGTATGGATCTTCTGATGGCGGCAATAATAACAACTACCAACAACTTCAATCCGAACATGTTCAGTTGACCTCTGAAGTTGAAAAGTTGAAGTCCGTTATTGATCAACAAACTTAACACATAGAGCTACAAACTCAGACTCAAGTAAGAATGGAGCAGAGACTACACCAACTTGAGGAGCTTTTGACTGCAAGACTACCACTACAACAAGCTACTACAGGCGAGGATGGCGTGGGAGAAGATGAGAACTACGAGGAGGAGGAAGATAATGGAGATGCAGAGAAATGGGATGATGAATGATATTTGTTTTATTTTAATGTTAGCATGTAAACACTCTCTATGAACTATTTGCTTTGTTCTCAGTATGTAAACTTGGTATATGAATTATTTGTTTTAGTTTTTAGCACATGTACTTGATTACGTTCATTTTAGGACTTATCTTCTTTCTGTTTAATGGATGGATTGTTTTATGATTTATGAATTGTTCAGTTGTTCGAGATAAAAGTATTGTTAAATCTGTAAATTAATATATTATTATTACACAGGTAAAAAATATTAAAAAATATAAATTTTAATATTTTTTTAATACTCGATAGTTATTAGAGACGGCTCTAGGTGTCACTAAAGATAACTTTGAAACGGCTTTAAACATCTCTTATAATCTTTAGAGACGACAACAAATCGACCCCATTACTTGTTAGATATTGTTTTTAAAATTTAGGGACGGCTACCAGATGAATGTTAAGTTGTCTCTAAAAAGTTTTTTAGAGACAGTGGAACCACATACCCTAATAATTGTTTTAGGGACAGTGACCTCCGTTACAAATAAATATAATAAACGATAGATAAAAATTGTCACTAATATTCTTTTTATTGAGATAGCAAAAAGCAGTCTCTATTAACATCATTTGGAACGGCTACAAATCGACCCTATCCCTTGTTTGGGACGACTATATAAAATTAGTAGAGATGGATATGAAGCCGTCTCTAAAACAATCTTTAAGGGACAATGAAACTGTTGGCTCTAATACTTGTTTTGGGGATGATGGTAGTCGTCACGAATATTTTTAATAAGAGATGGATACAACACCGTCTCTAATAAGGTTTTCTATTGAGACGCCTAACAATTGTCTCTTACATGATGTTTTAGAGATGACTATGAACGCCATCTCTTATACTTTTACCGACGGGATTATTAGAGACGACTTGTGGGACGGTTAAAAAATGTCTAAAGCGACTTTAAGCCGAGGCCAGTTCTTATTTTTCTTGTAGTGTACGCATGCATGGCTGCTCCACTCGCCATGAAAATTTGGTACAGTGCAGAACATGGATTTTTCAGCTGCAACATCATATACTTTGTGCGCGTATGGCGCAGCGTGCTTGGAAAAAAAACTGATCTAACTTCTGCTGAAGTCATCCCAGGGGCTCTCGAAAGTCTGCCGTCCCATGTAAAAGATGCATTTTCCTTCTATGATTTGAAGGAAAAAGGTTGACTGGTGGACAAAACAAAGAAGACAATTATACGTGGATGTTAAACCTATGCATGTATCTCAGTAGAGATTCAAAAAAGGGTAATCAAATCACCCTAGTTTGATGTACACCATGCCAACCATTCTTGTCTCCTAGTAAGATCAGCTCATCCTGCCCCTTAAAAAGGTTCAGCTGCTAAGGTGGACCGCGGGAGCAAGTCGGCGGCACCGGCCAGCCTCCCTAGCGTCGTCGACGAGTTAGAGACGAAGCGATGGAAAGCCGCTGTGACGGCAGCTGCATGGCCCAGCTTGCCTTCAACCCACCGTCCCCAGCTGGCGTTAGATAGTAACTTCGGCAGATTTGTATGACACTGGTTTCGTCAAATATTTGGGCGCTCGGAATGATCAATGATCCAACTTCTTCTTGGACCGCGATCAGTTCCCCATAACATGATGACGGTTGGTGTGGCAGAGTTGGACGTCCTGTTGCTCAAGAGCTCACCATCCCTCTCGCTCTACCCAGAAGCACAAAACCTTAACCACTAGTTTCGTCAAATGGTTGGTGCTGCATCATCGAACTTGTTCTTGAACTCCCACAAGTGCATTTCACGTGTGGTTCAAGTTGTCCTAGAAACGGGCTTTTCACTTGGGGATTGATTCAGTGAAGTGGACCTCACAATAAGGTCGAGTTCTACACATGTTTCATTTTATTTTATTTTTATTTTTTACGGAAAAAGAAAAGTGAAAAATACTTATGACCCTAAAACTAAACTTCACCGCATAGTTGAATTCATTGAATAACTTTTCTTTCCTCGTACCATGCATGGTGCGCACATGTGGTGCGCTGCAGCACAATCGTTACAATTTTATTGGCCAGTGCAAATCAGGTTTAACTGCGAACACCGGCCACGTCGGGGAATTAGTGTTCTTTCTCAACTGCCACTGTACATCTCTGAAGAAGAACATGTCCTTTGAAGGATCGAGCAGCGTATTGCATTTTTTCTTTCTTCCTGACAATGCGCTGCAGGCTGCAGAGTTGTTGAAAAGCTTCGTCTTTAGTGATGTCTGCTTTATAATTAGTCGGCTGGCAACATGAGGACGACTACTGGGGGCTGCCGATAATAAGTGGTTGAGGAAGGTAGGAGTGATTCCTTGGTTTCTTTAAGTCTTGGGAGCAATGCATGCATGTTTAGCAAATATTTCAGGTGAAAGTAAGTTTGATCGGGGTCGGGGTTTCTTCGGTCGTCCGACTGAGAAGACTTCCGCAATCTCCCACCGGGGGTGGGATGTGCATTCAACGCAGATCCACCTCAGATGCGCTCCAAGCATACGGTAGAAACTGGACCCGATCCGTTTGATCACGCATGATGCTGAAAACTTGCAGATTCGGACACGCTGATGAGTAAGCGTTTCTGCCACTAATATTCTTAGCTGCATGGAGGTAGCCTTTATATAGGAAGCTAAATCGAAGAAAGATCAAGAACGTGCTTTTACTGAGCTCTTGAGAAATACTAATGAACGGTGGTCCTTGTTATCAATTATTCGCGTGATTCGAAAACTTAAGAAACACAAAATTCTGAAACAACAGATTTCGTACTATGTATGCAAAATCACATTGTTACCAATTTGAGTTTTAAGCTTGACCACTGCAAAGAGTATCCATGCACAAAGGACCGAGGATACGAGTTCGGTTGGTCTGCCATGCCTGCCGACCGAGCGGGTCGGTTGTGAGAGGGGGAGGGAAGTTTTTTCATAGAAAAATTAACTATTATCTGGAATGAGGAGAACTCCACATCAAGGAGTTTTCTTTAAAACTTCATTTCTCCTCACACAACTGATTCAACTGGAACAGTACGCGTCGCTATAGACGATCCGAACTCCTGAAGACACACATATTAACTTAAGAATACTGATGTTTGCATATTATACAACTTCTAGCGATTCTATCAGTTATCTGTATCTATACAAATCAACAATGAGGAGGGATATGAAGTTATATTAATTTGTTTGCTTCAAAGAAATTTATGTATTTTTTTCTATAATATGTGAAATACAAATGTCTTTCCTAAAACAGAAGAACAATTAGCGGTAAGCAGTAGAAGAAATACACGTTTAACAAGAATGCTATCCTTAATTTTTTAAAGTACGTGCTTCGATCCTTGAGGCGATCCTTGTTTCACCAGCATCAATTGTAAGTAGGACTGCAAATGGACATCAGTATTTTGTTTATCGGCCGATTTTCATTTCTGTTCGTGGATACAGATCTGTTAAAAACCACTCATAAGTTATAAAAAATAGAAATGTTGATAATTATAAGAGTCGGAAACAAAAACAGTTGTGTCCGCCTTTGATAACCCATTTCCGTTTCCGAATTATCATGTATTGTATATTTATTATTTACAAAGTAAAAATTAAATCCATTAATAGGTTCCTCTGATATGTAACAATAAGAATATCTCTTAACAGCTTGACAAAAGCAAGGCTAAAGTAACTTCTTAAAATTTAAGTAACAGTTGGTCCACCGTATGCAGCGTAGTAAGGTGCAGTCCCTTTTTCTATTTTTATTTTAAAAATTTTTATAGGTCAAATCCATCATGTCTGATATGTCGGTATAACTTGATTTAAAATAGAATGACCAAAAAAATCTAAAAAATAAAAAATTGATCTTCAATGAATAATGAAGAAATGTCCTTAATGCGCCAAGCCCCACAAAAGGGGGTTGATTTTTTTATTTTGTAGATTTTTTGGGATGTCTGATCGGATATTGAATTATATGGATTCGAGCATGATGGCCCAGACATTTAAAAAAATTTAAAAAATAAAAAAATGAGGCTGCATCCATGCGGTGTAGCAGTTTACTCTTAAATTTAATGTGATTTTATAGTGTATGATTTGGATAGATTCATATGTAGATTTAGACTAATAGATAAAGTAGATTTCAAAATTCATGGATTAAAAGCATTTACATAAATTAAAATCTTATACATTTGAAAATTTCAATTACTAGAAGAAAGTTTATCATGAGTGAATTGTAATAATGATTTAAATAACTTATTATTATAGTAATGATGATACTGGAAACTTTTGGTTACTTCAGTTTTTGTTTCCGATTTTTAATTTAAAATTCAATATAAATGCGAATTTGAAAATACTCATTTCTACATTTTCGTCTTCAATAAACCTAATAAAAAATAAAAGCAGAAAATATCATTTGTGTTTTTATCTCCGACCTGCTTTCCACCCTAATTGTAAGTTTCAAAACCACAATTGTAAGTCCTGGTAGCATCGTAAAGCAATTGAGTTATCTAACTTAAAACTTTAATATAAAAATGATGTAAATGAATACCACATAATGTTTATTTCTCTTTTTATCACTATCAATATCGTCCTACATTTACTGAGCAATAAAAGACATGAGACGGGTCAAAGACAGACGCGTAGAAACCTATTCCCCGATCCTGAGGTTATCTATACCAACCGTGCCGTGCAGATCTCGCCAAAATTATTTGCCCTGTGTCAAATACTGCACTTGGGTCTTTTTAGTTACACTTAAAGTATAATATGGTGAAAAGATTTTTTGTTAAAATTAATCTACGAGAAAAATGAAAATATAATTAATTATTTGGCACTTTTAAAAATATTTTTCTTGAAAATATTTTTATTCGTTTGTTTGCCGGTAATTTTTTCCTGAAAATAATTTTATATATTTATTTGCTTATAAAAGAATTTTCGCATTACAAAATTTTTCACATAGATATGGCATAGTCAAAGGCTTTTTTATATTTTTCTAAACTGAGAGACTATCCAACTCTACATTTGATTGAATAATTCAAATAAAAAAGACATTATCTTCACATGATCAAAATTCGAATTGCAACATTAAATGATATTTTTTTTTGAAGTTTTTAGCTTGAGGCGTGTTTAATCTGATTCTACATAAAATATATTCGACCGAAAAATATTTTCTAAGAAATTAATGTACATGGAAGATAAAAATATAATCTATTATTTGGTACTTTTGAAAATATTTTTTTTTAAATCCTTTCATTTATTTATTTCTTTATAAAATATTTTCTTAAAAATGCAATCAATATTTTTCTAAAGATCTTTTCACTTATTTATTTTCCTGTAAAAAAATTTGAACTGTCTAATCAAACACTTATGAGATTATTAACATCGATAACATAGTCAATTGACTTTTTTTACTTTATGAGTTTAGGAAATAGCCAACTCAGCATTTGATCATACATTTCAAATAGAAATAAAAATAATAATAATAATAATTTTTAAAAATAGTTATTAGTATCTCAAGAGATTGCAACAACAACAACAACAATAATAATAATAATAATGAGAGACAAAAAATAGAAGATAAAAATATTAATAGGGAGAGAGAAAATGTGAAAGAAAAAGAAGAAGATGATGATAATAATAATAATAATACTTAGACAAAAAGAGGAGAGAGAGAGAGAGAGAATTAATGAGAGAGGGAGAGAGAGAGAATTAATAGGAGATATGGATATTAATAGTGAAAGGAGAGAGAGAGAGAGAGAATTAATAGGAGACATGGACATTAATCAGGAAGGAGGAGAGAGAGAGAATTTAGGAGGGAAATATAAAATTTTGATGTTGACACGTGGCATCAAAAAATCATGTTTTACATATATATATAAATTGCCCCATGCCCCATTCAAAGGAAAGGATTTATTAATAAATATTACTTGTTGTACTGCGTCTATGCGTTGCTGGCCGATCACTTAGATGGAACGGCAGCAAATAATGTAATTTATTTTTATTTTTTTTAATTGTCCAGCTGGAGGAGATTTTAAGTCGGCATCTGATTAAACAGTTAAAAATATATATTAAAAAAAAAAAAAAACATCACGCACTCGTGCGATTCAAGCCATTGAATCACGGTAAAACTCGTTATTAATTAGTTGATGTTGGTTCGTGGACTTTTCAATATAGATACAACTAATTCGTTGAAGTTAATCCTGGCGCTTTCAGCTTTTCAAGTTCGCTTGGAAATCTAAGGTGGAAAAATTGATTTGGGTAATCAACAAGCTGGTCTATCATTTAAAAATTAACATCGAGTTGTGAGAGAATCTAGATAATGAGGGACCATAGATGGCTTCTACACATCCTCGATGTAGATACTAAGGTACCATAAAAGATCGGCAAGGACGTTAACTAATTATGTTTAAAAAGTATCTCACCAATAGATAGACCGGAGTCGATCACATGCATAAAGTAAGTAAATAATAGTATAAGAGAAAGAGAAGATATATACATGTAGAGGGCACATCTGATTCTTTTGCGGGGACCACTAGATCTTTTTTTCATGAATTGAGATCTTCTCGATCGGTACATGATCATGATCAGATCGGACTCAGTTGGTTGTGAGAGTGGGGGAGAGAGTTATTCAAAAAAATACCTCATCGGAAATGACAAAAACATTACACGAGGGGTTTCTTGAAAATTCCTCTCTCACAACTGACCAAATCCAGTCTAATTGTATATTGAGAAGATCTCAATTCTTTCTCTAAGATAAGATTGGTAAATTAGACTTTTCTCTCTCTAGTAACGAAGAGGTCTCTCTACTACCTGCAGAAGTAGAGTTTGCATACTTTTGGAGCAAGGTTCACCGACTCGACGAGTCGGACCGACTCGGATCTTCTATGATTTGATACGAATCGAGTTGACTTATGCCGTCTCATACGAGTCGCATAATCAAATCGTATCGACTCAGATTCGTCTTGATACGATATGAATCATCCGAATCCGCACGAGTCGATCCGGTAGGCAAACCATACTTTAGAGGCAATCCCCTTGTATTGGTAGGATGACTAGGTTTGATTATTAAGGGTCCTTGCTTTCTATATATTCCACGGGGCCACAAGCCCACAACGATCGTTGTGGAGGATAGAATGATCGCCTACCATTAAAAGCCTAGGAAGCCCACCCCACTAAGGCATGAAAAATGACAAATTCGGGGTGATGATGGACCCACTGACTAGGCCTCCATCTCTCGGCTAACATGGCGAACTCCAAGGGCCATAACTTGTCCCTAATCCTATCCATCAGTGGTTTGCCGGAAGTAAGATCTGAAGGGCATCGCGAAGGACCTGTACGCAGTAATGTCGGCCTTATCTTCTTGTGCGAGATTCTAGGTTCAACCTCATGCGTGATCGTGAATGCCCCTCTCTATATTTTATCCGGCGTTTCTAATGTGATTCGAATATGACTTCTTCCCTCCCTCTTGTAAGCATTCCCCACCTCCAGTCAAAAAATAAGTCACACCTCATTTGGACATTAATGAAGAAAAGGCACCAAATCATATTCCATATACGCATATGGGCCTAGGCTCATCGAAATACTATATCGTTTCACAGGGGGAGCTTTGCCTCTCCTTCTCAATCCCTTCCTGAATATGAGATGTAAATTTAAATAAAAAACTTTTTACTAATGACCCCCTAAAAGATCTCGTTTACGTAAAAAAAACGTGTATATTATACATATATGCAGAAAACCCCCTACATAATTATTATATAGGTAAAGAACTCCCCTATGATCAAGGAAAAAATCCCTTGTAAAGTGTATATGCAAAAAAATCTTCTATTCCCTATATATCATCAGGTCTACCGGCACTTACACCACTTATAAATTAGGACTTAGTTTAAAATAAAAATAAAATTTAGGAGGATATGAATAGCATAGGAGGGTTTTATACATACATACAATATTCTTCAGCAAGTTATTTGCAAACAAAGCTCAAATAAAAAATAATTTAAGCAAGAAACTATCATCCAAATTCTTGGGTTCGCATATCCACACGTAATCTGTAAACTATATATTTCATAAATTTCTAAATTTATACTCTCCAAGACAACTTTGATAAACATTGTGAGAATCTAATAACACTTCCAAAGAGATGACAGTAGTCAGATCTTTCATGTCCATTTGTGTACACAAGGTCCCGGCTGTTTGAGCCTGACAACCTGTGCATCCACACTTTTCACGTTGCCTTATCTCCAAGATGCACCACACGATAAAACTTAGCTTCCCATGGTCACATCGGTTGCAATATTTGATTTAGATTGTGAACACACTCCTCTTTTTGTCTCTGTACTTCACCAGACTACGTTCTCTTGAATCTTTATTTTTTAAATGAAATCAAGTACAATATATTTCCATAATTTACTCCCATTCAAATGCAGTTGTTGTCCGACCTACTTACCATTTTTTTGGTGGTGTTATGATTCGCAGTTTACTCAATTTATGGACAAATAATTTTTTAATTGCTATTAACGTTTTTATCATGTTCTGTTGGAGCGGCTATATAATAGTCTTACATTGCATAATTTTAGTTGTGACCAGTATGATCTTAGGTCCTTTCAAACTCAACATCAGAGTTTTATGGTTTGTAAGATGTTCCTAACTCCGTGTAAAAGCCAATTTAATAGGCGCTTAAGTCAGCTGTAATTTCAGATCGTTTTACGTGGATCATGTTTTTACTGTTATGATAGTGGTATAGCATTCACGTACGCTGTATCTTGTTTCCTAATAGCTCTTCCCATGTTCCTAATGCTACACATGATTCCTAGGAATCCTGCCGTCCTATTAATTAATCGTGCCGTCCAACTTAGAGTATCTTATTTCCCATTTTCCTTGCAACACAACCACATTTGCCAAGTTCCCCATCTTTTCGTTTGAAACAACGAGTTCCATGTTTGATATGGCTGACATCTGTCGTATTTTGTTTCGTAAGGCTTTGACCAAAAGTCACCGTAGGACCACCAAGTGCAAAGATCGCAACCTCCTTCCTCTCATCATAAATACCGGCCCTCTCAAGGCCCAGCCCTTCCCGCCAACAGCAAGCTGTCTGATCAGAGAGATCTGTAAGATTGCTACCTGCGATCCTTGCCCAGCTTCATCTGTAAGCCCACAACGACATGGATGCCTCTCCGAGCATCATCGGCATGGCCACAGGGACCCTCCTTCTCGCACTGGCCATGGCCTTGATCAATGCGTTCTGGGTATCTCCAACCTACAAGCGCCGTCGGCTGGAGAGCAGCGGGCTGAGAGGGCCAACCCCCAGTTTCCCTCTGGGGAACAGCGAGGAAATGAAGAGGAAGAAGATAGAAACTTCTGCGTCAGGCACCTCAGTGATCTCCCACGACATCCACTCCACTGTCTTCCCTTACTTCGCTCGATGGAGAGAATCCTATGGTACGTAGGAAGGAAATATGCATCTGCTTTTCATCAGATTGAGATCATCTGGACTTTATTCCTTTCATTTTTATGTGGACCCTTAAATTTTATTAAAAATATATTTATTAATAGAGTAAAGTTTTTTCTATTAATGAGTTATTATTTTCTTTCAAAAAAAAAAATTAAGAGCTTACAAAAAAGATCCAAGAAATGGGTCACATGATCTCAATCCCTTTACACGCAACTGCAGTCGTCTTGACTTAATTATTTGATTATGATATCGATCAGAGAAGCCGCCATCTGTCCCTCACCTTTTTATCACCTTTTAAGTGGAATCAGTTACAAATACAACTTAGAGCACTTAAATATAACTCTGAGTTATGATTGTATTTATTTGCTTTAAGTTATATCTAGGTGTCATTCTAAGTTATATCCAAGTACTTTAAGTGACATTTAAATTCAATTTAGAACACAAATACAACTATAATTTTGAATTGTATTTAAATATTCTTGGTTGTATTCTAACTGGATGCACCAGTTGACAAAGAGGGCATGATAGGTGATGAAAAAAGTGAGGGACAAGTGACAATGTGGGATTTGCTGTTATTGGAGTCCAATCCTCTCTTGCACTGAGAAGATCTGGACTCCACCCTTTGCCGCCTTGTCACAACAGTTGTGACACTTGGATTGGGATGATGTACTGTATTTTTTCTATATCAGTCATACTATAGTTTATCTAATTGACCCAAGTGTTGTGTTGGGAGGAAATGAGGATGTGAGAGAAGAATTTCTATTTTTTCAAGATTCTTAACTAATGAGGCTGTAGAGTATTATTAGTACATAGAAAGTATGCAGAGTAGATGATCCTTCATCTAGAGATGACAGATTGAGATTTGTTCTATTGTTTCTCCTTCATTTGTATTTCACTTACTCTCATTAACAAAAAGAAAAAAGAGGGAAACTATTTTTTTTCAGTCATAGTTCTCACTTCTCTTCACGCGAGCCATTGAATTTAAGAGAAGTAATATAGATAAGTGGAGTAAGAGATTTAAATCTTTGGATGGCATGAACTTGCACGTCTGTGGTGTATATTCTAACGACATTGATGATGAGATATGTGCGTTCAGGGAAGGTGTTCATTTACTGGTTGGGGACGGAGCCCTTCCTATACGTAGCCGAACCCGAGTTTCTTAGGCAAGCAACTTCTGGCCTCCTAAGCAAGTCCTGGGGCAAGCCTGGCGTGTTCAAGCGCGACCGTAAGCCGATGTTCGGAGACGGATTGCTGATGTCTGAGGGCGAGCACTGGACTCGACACAGACATATAATCTCACCGGCATTTTCTACGACTAACTTGAAGGTGAGGCATCCGTCACGAAGAAACGTCTGGACGAACAAAGGCTCCGAGGCCATTACATCTAGCTAAGTAGATCTGACACTCTTGTTTGATTTGTTGCAGGCTATGTTGAACTCGATGGTGGAATCCACCTCCACAATGATTGAAGAGTGGACCACCCTCTTGGCCTTTGGGCACCATGAAATAGATGTGGAGGAACACATCATCAGAACTGCGGCAGAAATCATAGGCAAAACCAGCTTTGGGATTAGTCGGGAGAAGGGGAAGGAAGTATTTCATAAGTTCAGGGAAATGCAGGTAATGTTGTTTGAGACCACCAGGCCTGTCGGGGTACCCTTCAGCAAGTTACTCCACCTTAAGCAGACGCTGGCGGCGAGGGCGCTGGGGAAGGAGATAGATGAGCTTCTGTTGTCCGTCATCGAATCCAGAAAAGCCGAGATGGAGACGAGGGGGGTGCAAGCGTCTGGCCCCTAGCAAGACCTGCTCGGGCTCCTGCTCGCAGGGGACGGTGAACACGAGCAGAAGAAGCTGACATCGAGAGAACTTGTCGACGAGAGCAAGACCTTCTTCTTCAGTGGCCATGAAACCACGGCTCTGGCCCTCGCATGGACCTTGTTGCTCTTGGCGGTTAATCCTGAGTGGCAAGTCTTCCTCCGAGAGGAGGTTGAGGAGGTCTTCTGTGGCGGACCTCTGGACGCCGAATTGCTGACCAAATTGGCTAAGGTCAGCGTTTCTTGCTAAATACACTATACTCTCTCTCTTTCTCTCTCTCGGTGGAAACAACGAACCTTCCATTCCACCCATGACGGACATGTGCATGGCAGCATGGGTGTTTCCGAACCTGTACGGACGTGCAGTTGCATGGGAGTACGAAGTGACGAATGCTATATTATGCTGATTTTTTCATAATTTAATAATTGCAAGTGCCAAAGAAAAGAAGTCGAGAACTCCATTTTCCATTTGAGTAATCTTCTTCTAGGATCTCTTTGCAGATGCAATGGGTGCAGAACGAGGCTTTACGGTTGTACTCGCCGGCCCCCAACGTGCAGAGGCAAGCACGAGAGGACGTCCGAGTGGGAGACGTCGTTATCCCCAAGGGAACCAACTTATGGATCGACGCCGTGAGCATGCATCACGATCCAGCTCTGTGGGGCGAGTCTGTGAACGAGTTCAAGCCAGAGAGGTTCAAGGAGAACCCCTATGGGGGTTGCAAGCACAGGATGGGGTTCCTACCCTTTGGGTTCGGAGGGAGGAAGTGCGTGGGGAGGAACCTCACCATGTTTGAGTACAAGATTGTCTTGAGCCAGATCTTGAGGAGGTTCTCTTGGAGTGTTTCCCCAGGATACGTTCACGCTCCGACCCATATGCTCTCCCTGCGGCCAGCCCACGGCGTGCCCCTCATATTTCGACCCCTGTAACGTAGCTTAATTTGCTCGCTCGCTAGCTCTCGCGCCCTCAGACGTCGACTGTTTCCACATCCGTTTGTATCCCAAGCAAATACGATAATTGATGATATTTGCTACGAACTGATCAACTATGTTAGAAGATAATTCATTAATGCTGGTCATTCGAGTTAGGTTCGAAGTCCAAAGTCCATCGCCGTGGTTATCTTAGTTAAGTATGTGTCTTAGAATTTGAGGTTGGTTGAGTCTTATCTTAAACTCAAAAGTTCGTATTTATCTATAATTCGTACGAGTCTTCATATAGTGTCCAAGGCATGTTCATCGATCTTTATCTATAATTCGTACATGGGTCTTTATATAGCAAAAAGATTATTGAATGAGATATTTTAAGTGTTTCCCCACGCTCCACGCCTATCCTCTCTAATATTCCTCCTTCTACCTGTGTATGGGGACCTTGTACGTGAAAGTGTACGTTTAATTCCTATGCTGCTGCTGCTGCTGCTGCGTTGTTGGTGTGTTTTCTCCAGCTTGATATCGAAAAAAGGTGTGTGCGAGAACTACGTGGCTGCTGCGCATGCTGTGGTAGGTCTTCATGGTTGTGGTGCGTGGACGTGGACGAGCCTGATTGCTGCAGCGAGGCTTCGTCGTTCCGACAAACAACAGGGCTGTGGTTCATTAAGATTTTTTTAAAATTAGAAAAAAGATGATGCAGAATATTCATGTTTGACGTCGCTTCATATTGGAGACGGGTCTAAGCAAACACGTCGTTCTCCTTTAATACACTTCTGCCTGAGTGGCGGGGTCATCTATTTTATAAAAGAATCAGATCCTCTAAGTACAGGGGTGGAGAGGATTCGGTAAGTGCAAGAATAGGAGTTTTTCAAAATGATCCTTCATATGAATCTTTATTTAAAGTTTTTCATAAGAAGTATGGATTGGAATCATACCGAATTATATACACATGGCACGGCATTCTCAGTGGCTGTCTTTATTTGTTCAAAGTCGGCATATAAGAAGGGAGAGAGCCAGCAATAATCAATCCCGAAGTTTACTGTAGAATAATATAACAGCCACGGATTATGTGACGAGTTTTTTGCATAGACACCCCATTACACTTGGATATATATACCATTAGGTAAATATATACCATTAGAATATATATACCATTAATTTACACTTGGACAACGAATGATTTGAATTTGTTGGTAGAAGTTGATTATTATTATTATTATTATGTGTTACAAAGAAATTGTAGCACTAGTGACAGATTAATAATGACCGCTGAGTTTGCCCACCGTCGGTATAAGAATTCTAGCGACAGCTATCCAAAAGCCATAGCCACTACCTTTATTAGCTACAGATCAAAGTGACGGATAAAAAACTTGTCACGGCTATATGTAACTGCGACAGCTACACAAATAACCCGTCGATATTACTAATTAGTTAACAAGGACACCTGGGAACGTCGTCACTATTAGCGACGGTTTTACCCGCTACAACTAATGATAAATCGTCGCCAAAATCTAGTGGCCCATAGTTATGAGTCTATTGCTTAGTATTATTCACGACGGCTGCTCAACGTCGCTATTAGATAGGTTTTAGTAATGTTAATCTACTATCTTTGAAACGATGGAAGGAGCCCTTGCTAATAATTTGCCACCATCGTCGTTATAAAATATACTGAAATTTTCTATGATCCTTGGCGGACCGTAGAAGGTCAATAAAAAGAGGAGAAGAGAGGCCAAACTGTCAAAACCTATTTCACTCATGTCTCCATGAATTTAAAATTTTGGCTCCCTTCCTCTTCTCTTTATTGGTCCTCTACTGTCCGCGAGGACTGTAGGACCGTGAAGGATCTGCACTCTTATAAAATCTAGAAGTCGTGGCCAACATTCGGCGAACCTTCAATTTGGGTCCATTATTAGCGACGACTAAAAAACGTCCTCTTAGGTAGCTGTGACAGAGGCCACCCGTCGCTGTTATATAGTAGCAACGTGGAAAGCCATCACCACATGTTTATTCTGATCTTAGTTTACGTGCCAATGCAGTGACAAATTAAATTGTTGCAAATAATTTAGCGACGGTTCTGGGACTATTAATGACGGCTCACAATCCATTTAATAGCTACAGTTTAACCCGTCGCTAATATTTAATGCCAACAAGTTTTTTTATTAACAGCGACAAGTTTAACCATCGCTATTGCGTTCTGGCGTCGATATTCAAAAAAATCTTTTAAGTTTCAAAATAATTTAAAAGTTATCATGATTATGACTTATATCTTAATGAACTATTTAATTATATAATATAGTAATAATGATCATAGAAAAAAGGTAAATAGATATTTTTAGGTAATATTATGTATGTTTAAATTATAAGTACGTTCTTCTTCCCAAACAAGTTTCTGTGCATTTCTCTCGTGTCTTGTTTCGATCTATATATTGTGAGTTTTTATTATATTAATTTGGTTCATGTCATTTACACCCACGTGAAGATTTATCTTACTTAATTAAACATGCTGCACCACAATTTTTTATTTTTCATCTTTTTTGGGTAATCCGATCAACGATCAAATTGAACAACCGTGTAGGGCACCTTGGGGCCTGTCAATATTTTTTTTATGTTTTTAATTAAGTGCGCCACCAGTTGATGTAGAATCGCGCGCCTAGCTGTGCAACAACTTTAGCTAGAAATGCTTATATAATAGATTTTTTATCATAATCATTGTCATTAATATGTTATATATATTACTGTTATATTCAAATTACAAATATATGTTACTTTATATATATTACATAGTACATATTTAGTATGCATTTATTTTTACATATATTTGTGTCACTAAGTATATATGATATATATTTGAGTTTAAAAATATGTTCAGTATTAATATTAAAATTTTAACTATTAATGTTAAATAATAATATTAAATATTTTACTATTACTCTTTACTAATAGTATTATAATCAACTTAATATTAATATTATATTCCTAATATTTAGGTTAAGAATAACTTGGAAATGACGAAGGCTATGATACATCGTATGATTTAGTCGCGATGGCGAAAGCTGTCACGCTTAAGTATTAGCAGCGGCCATCAGCTGTCGTTATTAATCACAAACCCCTCGAACCTTGGAGGTGGGGGTTGCGGAGGCCGGTGGAGAGCGGGGATGTGCTAAGGGTGGCTGGCGGGGGAGGGGGGTGCCAAGGGCGGCGCGGCAATCGCCACCTACTGCTGGATCTAACCAAGTCCAGTGCCATCAAGCTCGACAGTGCCAGCACCTTCGACCTCAAGGCCTTCCTCTTCAACAGCATCACCATTGTCGACTCTCACCGGGGCTTAGGCCTTCAGATCCGCAATTAGGGTATTCACAGATCGATTCGGTTCGATTTACGGGGAAAGATTTTCGAACCAAATTAAATCGATTCACTCTTTAAAACTGAATCAAATCAAACAAAAAAACATTAATTTATTTCGGTTTAAATCCGTTTTGAACATAAAATCTATGAACCCTGATGATGCATGAAAGTAAGTGTGTGCAGACTCTTTTGAGCCGCTGAATGAATCAGACCAGTTAGAAATGCTCGGACAAATTAGTGATTTTTTGTTCAGTTTTCACATACGGCGCCATGTGATGATATATGAAAATTTGCATACCTTCCTTAAAATATTGTCCACAGAGCAGAGATGAGATTTTGTCTTTTTTCTTAAAAAAAGACCCTCGTTAGAAAAACATGTTGATACCTCAGAAAAGACATGCAAATTTTTATGCATCATCAAACCTAAACTTTGATTGGGCCAGGTCCAGCTCCGTGACACCCAGCTAAGATGCATATTTAATACTTCATATGGTCCGTAACTGGCACAACCCATAGCGCACATCCATGGGCCCTCACACGCCTAGTACCTAGTCAATTTAAAACTTTGTCTGGGAATAGCGTTTAGGAAACCTCCGATGAACAACTAAACCCAACAGCGCATGCGTAGGCAGCGTGCAGCAGCTGGATGTAGTCAACCTCTTTATTCTTCTACCGGAATCTTAACGTTTTCACTGCTCCTTATTAACTTCTTGCCATTGTTTTAATGTCTCAAATGGTTCGCCCGGTGATGACGGTATGAAACAAGCTGTTTTAACGGATGGGCATGAAGTTTGAATGCTCAACATTCTGTATTTCGATTTTGTCGAGTCAATTTGGATTTAAAGGTTGAAGGACTCAAATCAAGCCAAACCGAAGTAACAGTTAAACCAAACCAAAATTACGGTCTAATTCGATTTGATTTCTCAAGTTGAACCGAATAATGAACACCCCATATCGGTAATAGAAGTATGTGTTCTTGCCTAAATCAAATTTGACTAATGTTAACATAGATTATTATCTCAGATTTTTTAAGTTAAAAATATATATTCTTTTATATCAATATGTCAATTTAATGTGGACTCCACAGAATTAAAACTAGTCAAATTATTTGTAATTTGTCTGAGTTATCTGATCTTAAAATTGAGACTTTAAAAACATGAACTTGTTGGCTAGTTATTAGTTTGTGTATTGTCAATATAACATACCTTTTAAAGTTTGATTTTAGCTTATTCTTAAAACAGCAATATGGCATCTTTTACCTTATAAACTGGTCTTCTTCTTTGTGAAAACCGATGTAGGACTATCAGTTCACACACCTAACAGCTTTAACCACAACAGATTTTTGAGTCGAAAGTCAATGTTTCCACACCAAATTTGCATCACCTCAAAGATTTTTAGGTTTCACTTGCGGAGAGAGAGGACGAAAGGGGGAGGTTCACGAGGAGAGAGAAGGAAGTAAAGATTTGGAAGCAGGAGAGAAGGATTGAGATCACCTGCTCCATCTTTTTACTCCCCAGAATACATAGTTAAATTTGATTGAGACATGGGGCACTAAAAGTCCATATCAAAGAAACAGATTCTTCAATGGACCACAAGCAAAAACGAAATAGATGGAAGTAGGTAACCTTCCGCATTGGGTACGTACTCCTCCGGTTCTCTTTTACGTTCACTCCCTCTCCCACCTCTTACTGGACATTTACATCAAATGGGGAATCTCATCTATAAGAATTTATGTTGATCATGGAGGCCTCATTCAGATGGACGCAAGTTGAGCCATCCATCAACAGGCTATGCCCCCATTCTCGCATGCGGCATCGGTAAATTTGTTATTGGTTATTTTATTGTTATTGTTACCCTGCATGTAGATTGCCATCACTATTTGCAAAAGCCTCACCTCTACATTATTAATATTTTTATCAACATTTATCAATATCGTTCGCTGTTTGTATATTTATCGCTATCATTATATAATTGTGTCTAGATTCACCAAAGACTATCAATGGGTTAGACATGGGCTATCAACGGATCAGGACGGTGATGATAGTAGGTTATCTATTTCCATATCTGCAAAACAAATTGTGTATCTATTAATTATACAATAAATTATATATTTAAAATAAAAAATAGAAATGACTACTCATTAAGAGAGGCAAATCACTCAAATTAAACTTTTGTCTTCAATAACGTGGCATAAAAATAAGTTAAACTAAATCACACTAAAATAAATTTCTTACACTTAAAATAAATAAAAATGATAAAATTTATCAATATTAAAGATATAATATTATATATTCATGGATAGTAATGGATATCGGTTTCGGAAAAAACGCTATCCATCTTGGTTTTAGTTAAAAAAGTGGGTTTAAAATTTATATCGTATTCGTTAATTAATCAAAGATAAAATATTATCCTTAAATCATCCATGAAACTAATTAAAAATAATCGAATTGTCATCCATTAAAAATATTATTCATAAATTGTCCATTAAACTAATAATAATTGAATTATCAATTTCCATTAACACATTTCCTATTTTTGCTTTTGGGGCATAACCAGAAGAAGAACAGAGATCCTCTAAGTGCAAGGTTGACTGAACTAAATCAGTGTAGAGAGGGTAAGATTTCAAAAAACTCCCTCATGTCAATTTTTTCCATTCCCCATGAGAGGTAAATTTGAAAATTTTCCTTTCCTCTTTTTGCACTTATTGAATTCCAATCAAACTTGTACTGACAGGACTTGAACTCCCAGAAGAATGAGTACCGGAGGAGCAGAAACTTTCAAATTCTCACTATGTACATTAGTGTATGTTGTGGAAGAGTATGATTTCAATCAATATATTGTTAGATCAGAATTCAGCGGTACAAAGAGAAGGGGATGGGGCATTTTCAAAATTCTATTCGCTCACCCTCCTTTCCCATCCAAAACATCTCTTCCCCCTTCTCTTGGCACTGTTGGATTCTAGTCCAACAGTACACTGATTGGAATCGGACGCTTTGTAGAGTGAGAAAGTAGACGAGATGATCTCAATCCCGGAGGGATTAGAGAATGGCCTCATGTCATTGACGTGGCATCACGTAGACTCTACCTCATCTGCACTCAGACGATCTCCTTTCAGTATAGAAGACTTTGCCGCAGGCACTACAAATGTAGTGTAGATTGTAGTGCACTGTTCAGATCAATGTCAATCTCATCTAATCTTTACGATTTTAAAATTAAAAAATTGGTGTCCATCCTTACACAGCCGATTGCTCGGGCGATGCACAATTTAATCTGCTCTCCTATTGTTAGAATAGTTCTACATCGGAAAAAGGACAAAATAAAAAAGTGTTTAGTAGATGGTGCTTATTCCAGTCATAGCCTTAAGATTTTGAGTTGGATGACCCAATAATTTCAACATGGTATCAGAGCCAGGTTACGAACTGGGCCACGCACCCATATTTGTGGTCCACGTGACAGAGCCTAAGATCGACCTGCACGTAAGGGACGTGTTAGAATAGTCTTACATCAGAAAAAGGACAAAATTAAAAAGTGTTTAGTAGATGGTGCTACTCCACTCATAGCCTTAAAGTTTTGAGTTGGATGGCCCAATAACTTTAACATGGTATCAGAGCCAGGTTACGAACCGGGCCGTGCACTTATATTTGTGGTCCACGTGACAGAGTTTAAAATCGACCTATGCGTAAAGAGGTGTGTTAGAATAGTCTTATATCGAAAAAATAACAAAATCAAAAAGTATTTGGTAGATGGTGCCCACTCCACTCATAACCTTAAGATTTTGAGATGGATGACCCAATAACTTTAACACCTACTATAAATATTCTCCCAAGGCCCTGCAATTCTTGCCATCATTGGTTTAGGAGACCTGTAGGACAGAAAACTTGTAATCGCTAGTACTCCGGCTTCAACCCACACGTCCCTCTTGGCATTATGGATGCGACCATGAGCACCCTCAGCATGGCCATGGGAATCCTCTTCCTCGTCCTCCCACTGATGCGGTCTATGCGTTATATTTCTAGGCTGCAAGCCTGCAAGCGACGGCAGCTGGAAAGCGTTGGGCTGAGGGGGCCAATCCCCAGTTCGACAATTTCCCTCTCGGGAACATCGAGGAAATGACAAAGAAGAACAATAGGAAACCCTTAAGGCTCATCGGAGATCTCCCGCAACATCCTCTCCACTGTGTTCCCTTCGCTAAGTGGAGAAAATTCTATTGTATGTTCTTTTAAGAGAGAAGATCTTCTCAGTACATATTTGAATCGGAGTCTAGCAGTACGGAGAGGAGGAGGGAGGTCAAATATTATAAAAAATTATCTCATGTGATCTTAAAATTTGACAAATATTTGGATCCTCCCCCTCTCAATACTGTTGGACCCTAGTCCAAACGTGTATTAAGAAGATCTCTTCTCTTCTTTTAATGTATCATAACTATTAAATGCATAGACCCTCTGCCTTAGAGTTGAGTTTTCCTTGCATGGTATACCTACCGAGGGAAGTCAGTCGGTAGAGAGGGGAGACCCTTAAACGTTTGCGTAACGAGAAGAGATCTTTTCAGTGCATTTGGATCTTTGCTTTTGGGGCATAACCAGAAGAAGAACATAGATCTTCTAAGTGCAAGGTTGACTGAACTAAGTCAGTGTAGAGAGGTAAGATTTCAAAAAACTCCCTCAGGTCAATTTTTTCCATTCCCCATGAGAGGTAAATTTGAAAATTTTCCTTTCCTCTTTTTGCACTTATTAAGTTCCAATCAAACTTGTACTGACAGGACTTGAACTCCCAGAAGTAGGGCTGTCAATAGAAACCCGATTATCCGACTTTTCGATCTGTTACCGAAAAAAAATATCTATTTTCGATAAGAAATATCCATCCGATAGTTATCGGAATCGGATATTTCCGATAAGCTAACGGAATCGGAAACGGAAATGCCTGTTTTCGTATCCGTTATCCGATTTCCGATTTCGATATTTATTCAATTTATTATTATGAATAATATTAACTTTATGATCTGTTTTAATCGGACGGCTGGGGAGAAAATTGAAAGTTTGAAACCCTAACCGGCTAACCCTTTCCTACCCGCTATGCAGCCCCCAAGGCCAACGCATTCCCAGCTGGGCATCTTCCCCATCTGCTCTCTCCCCTCTCCACCGCAGCATCCTGTTGCTGCAGAACCCGAAGAGCTTGCCGCGGGTGGAAAAGATGATGAGAGCCACCTCGGCGTCGCAGAGCAAGGACAGCTCGTAGGCCTTCTTCATCAGCCCGTTCCGCCGCTTGGCGAACGTCACCTGCCGGCATCTCCCCCATCTGCTCTCTCCCCTCTCCACCGCACCATCCTGTTGCTGCAGAACTCGAAGAGCTTGCCGCGGGTGGAAAAGATGATGAGAGCCACCTCGGCGTCGCAGAGCATGGACAGCTCGTAGGCCTTCTTCATCAGCCCGTTCCGCCGCTTGGCGAACGTCACCTGCCGGTTTGTCTCGTTGTCGATCCGCTTCAGCTCCACCCTCCCCCTCCGCATCTCTCTCTCTCTCTCTCTCTATTTGTGAGATCTCTTGTTGTCCTTGTGTTGTTACCCAGTGCAGCTTTAAGAACACGGCTCTAGCTCTACCAGGTGATGTGATCCAGATTTTTTTTTCTCCATTGGTCAACTAAGATATTTTCATGGCCTTAGGAACTGCATGCTTGTTTCCCATTTACTATATGCTGATGACATATTAGTTTTCCCTCAATGGATCAATTCATTGTTCCGCAGATTTCTGTGATTTATCTCAGATTACGAGAAATGCTCTAACCAGCAGGTGAATGTTGGTAAAAGCTACTTTATGGTCTCCAAAATGGTTCCCATCAGATTTATCCGATAATTGACAGTTTTCGGTAATTATCCGAAATAATATCCGAAATAAATCGGAAACGGAAAATGGATTTTCCGATTTTATCGGAATCGGAAACGGAAAATGCACCTTCCGATTTTATCGGAATCGGAAACGGAAACAGGTAATTATTATCGGAATCGGAAAACGGAAACAACTGTTTCCGTATCCGTATCCTACCCGTTTACAGGCCTACCCAGAAGAATGAGTACCGGAGGAGCAGAAACTTTCAAATTCTCACTATGTACATTAGTGTATGTTGTGGAAGAGTATGATTTCAATCAATATATTGTTAGATCAGAATTCAGCGGTACAAAGAGAAGGGGAGGGGGCATTTTCAAAATTCTATTCGCTCACCCTCCTTTCCCATCCAAAACATCTCTTCCCCCTTCTCTTAGCACTGTTGGATTCTAGTCCAACAGTACACTGATTGGAATCGGACGCTTTGTAGAGTGAGAAAGTAGACGAGATGATCTCAATCCCGGAGGGATTAGAGAATGGCCTCATGTCATTGACGTGGCATCACGTAGACTCTACCTCATATGCACTCAGACGATCTCCTTTTAGTATAGAAGACTTTGCCGCAGGCACTACAAATGTAATGTAGATTGTAGTGCACTGTTCAGATCAATGTCAATCTCATCTAATCTTTACGATTTAAAAATTAAAAAATTGGTGTCCATCCTTACACAGCCGAGGGTTGCTCGGGCGATGCACAATTTAATCTGCTCTCCTATTGTTAGAATAGTTCTACATCGGAAAAAGGACAAAATAAAAAAGTGTTTAGTAGATGGTGCCTACTCCAGTCATAGCCTTAAGGTTTTGAGTTGGATGACCCAATAACTTCAACATGGTATCAGAGCCAGGTTACGAACTGGGCCACGCACCCATATTTGTGGTCCACGTGACAGAGCCTAAAATCGACCTGCACGTAAGGGGACGTGTTAGAATAGTCCTACATCAGAAAAAGGACAAAATTAAAAAGTGTTTAGTAGATGGTGCTACTCCACTCATAGCCTTAAAGTTTTGAGTTGGATGGCCCAATAACTTCAACATGGTATCAGAGCCAGGTTACGAACCGGGCCGTGCACTTATATTTGTGGTCCACGTAACAGAGTTTAAAATCGACCTATGCGTAAAGAGGTGTGTTAGAATAGTCTTATATCGAAAAAATGACAAAATCAAAAAGTGTTTAGTAGATGGTGCCCACTCCACTCATAACCTTAAGATTTTGAGATGGATGGCCCAATTACTTTAACACCTACTATAAATATTCTCCCAAGGCCCTGCAATTCTTGCCATCATTGGTTTAGGAGACCTGTAGGACAGAAAACTTGTAATCGCTAGTACTCCGGCTTCAACCCACACGTCCCTCTTGGCATTATGGATGCGACCACGAGCACCCTCAGCATGGCCATGGGAATCCTCTTCCTCGTCCTCCCACTGATGCGGTCTATGCGTTCCTAATATTTCTAGGTTGCAAGCGACGCCAGCTGGAAAGCGTTGGGCTGAGGGGGCCAATCCCCAGTTCGACAGTTTCCCTCTCGGGAACATCGAGGAAATGACAAAGAAGAACAATAGGAAACCCTTAAGGCTCATCGGAGATCTCCCGCAACATCCTCTCCACTGTGTTCCCTTCGCTAAGTGGAGAAAATTCTATTGTATGTTCTTTTAAGAGAGAAGATCTTCTCGGTACATATTTGGATCGGAGTCCAGCAATACGGAGAGGAGGAGGGGGGTCAAATATTGTAAAAAATTATCCCATGTGATCTTAAAATTTGACAAATATTTGGATCCTCCCTCTCTCAATACTGTTGGACCCTAGTCCAAACGTGTATTGAGAGGATCTCTTCTCTTCTTTTAATGTATCATAACTATTAAATGCATAGACCCTCTGCCTTAGAGTTGAGTTTCCCTTGCATGGTATACCTACCGAGGGAAGTCAGTCGGTAGAGAGGGGAGACCCTTAAACGTTTGCGTAACGAGAAGAGATCTTTTCAGTGCAACGTTGGACAAGAGTCCACCAATATAGAAAAGGGGAGGGGCAGATATTTATAAAGTTTTTGGGTCAGGTGAGCGATTTTTTGCAATTTTCAACCCCCTCTCACTAGTGTTAGACTTTTGTCCAACATTGTACCAAGAAGATCTTTCTTGAGAAGAGATCTTCTCAGTACAGCATTGTCGAGAAAAGATCTTCTTAGTACAATGTTGGAAAGAAGTCCAGCACACCAGTTATTAGTGTATATTTCTAGTGTATAAAAGTTGTTTTTTTTTAAAAAAAATTATATTTAAATCGGGACTGAGTTAAAAGAGAAAATTCCGAACAAGAAATTTGTATGCAAATGTTCTTCCCACCACTCATTGAGTTTTCTCAATAGGTGTACACATGGCATGGAGCTAACGTGATGACATATGCAAGAGGTGTTGTTCTAGCTCGTATGTATATATATATTATTTTTATTTTTATTTTTATTTTTTTTGAAAGGGCCCAGAAGCCGATTATGTACAGGTATTTATAAGCGACCGGGATTCTAATCGGGAACCCGAGATAATTCTCTAAAGTTGGAGATAATTCCGGCTCGGTCGATAGATCCGCCTAATTAGGCATGGAGCTAGATGACATATGCAGGAGGTGTTGTTCGTATGTGTGTGTGTATATATATATATATATATATATTATTTTATTTTATTTTATTTTATTTTATTTTTTGAAGGAGCCCAGAGGCCGATTATGTACAGGTATATACAAGTGACCGGGGTTTTAATAGGGAATCCGAGATAATCCTCTAAAGTTGGAGATAATTCCGGCTCAGTCGATAGATCCGCCTAATTAGGCGACAGTTCCAGGTCCGTCTGATTTCTGAGGAAATAATCTCACAGATCAGGAGATAAATATCCCAACAACACCTAAAGGGCTGCATGGCTGAGAGTTTTTAGGCCCAACCAGAATCGAACCTGAGACCTCCTTTTTGCAAGGGAGGTGGGTGAACCAACTGCCCTAGGCAGCTGGTTCACTCGCATGTGTATATATACGTACTAAAGAGACGATGATTGCATACGCAGGAAAGGTATTTGTTTACTAGCTAGGGACGGAGCCGTTCTTATACGTAGCGGAACCAAAGTTCCTGAGGCAAGCAACGTCGGGCGTCCTAGCCAAGAGCTGGGGCAAGCCTAACATGTTCAAGCACGACCGCAAGCCCTTGTGATGACTGGACTCAGCACAGACACATCATCACACCCGCATTTTCTGCGACCAACTTGAGGGTGAGGCATCTGTCACATATACACACACAACATTAAAAAGGAGATCTTCTTAATACATATATTTGGATCGGAGTCCAACAGTATTAAAAGAAAAAAAGTCAAAATATTTGTCAAGTTTGATAGATCCTTCTGTTAGAATAGTCCTGTATTGGAAAAAGGATAAAATCAAAGAGTATTTAATAGATGGTGCCTACTCCACTCATTGTCTTAAGGTTTTGAGTTGGATGGCCCAATAACTTCAACATGGTATCAGAGCGGGCCTTTCCTGATGGGTTGTTCTATTCCACCCGATCCGTTCATAGCGTCAATTATGTTGTAACCATTCGGATTCGACGCCAAGAGGGGTGTTGAAGTTTAGTCCTATATCGGATTCTCTGTGGGCGCCTTCCCTCTATATATGTTGAGGATTCCCTCAACTCAATGCCTAGATTTTGAGTTCGAGTTCAGACCTCTTTAACATGGTATCAGAGCCCATGGTTACGAACCGGGCCACGCACCCCGTATTTGTGGTCCACGTGACAGAGTCTAAAATTGGCATGCACGTGAGGGGGCGTGTTAGAATAGTCCTGTATTGAAAAAATGACAAAATCAAAGAGTATTTAATAGATGGTGCCTACTCCACTCATTGTCTTAAGATTTTAAGTTAGATAGTCCAATAACTTCAACACCTTCTTCACAACACTACGGTGGATCCTCCAAGGTTTTGCATGGGACGAGTTCACTAGCCATGTATGGACCGTCGGCCGTGTGCATCACTGTTATAAATCTCCATGATCCGACTATAAAATCTTACCTAGATGTTAAACATGAATACGTATTGTTTCCAACCAAAAATAAGATAAGAAGATCAGAATCTAGTTAGTCAGCTAGATGTTGAAGTCATAACATGATTACATGTTTGTGTACTACGTAATGGGATTAAGGGCGATTTGGTGGTGGAAGCAAGATCATCTAAGGTGGTAGATGCACTTAATTCGGTGATCAATAATACTCACCCAAAACGACACCAACGAATATTTGTTTTTTTTTTTAATTCTTTCATGTGGATTCTTCCTTTGGGGGGGTAAGACAAGCGGATAACTTTACCCCTAAACATAACAGTGCTCATAATCTGTAATTAGTGGGAGGGTACCGTGTACATGAGGAATTCAGGGTTCATTAATTTGATATATTGATTAACTAATTCGATCGGAGAGGCTTGGGAACGAAACGTTAGATTTAATTGGGTTACCAGTCAATTTCTTCACATTGTGCAGATGCAATGGGTGCTGCACGAGGCCTTGCGGCTCTACCCGCCGTCCCCCAACGTGCAGAGGCAAGCACGAGAAGACGTCCGGGTGGTAGACGTCGTCGGGATGCACCACGATCCGGCTCTGTTGGTCGACGTGCGTTTTTTACAGGCTAGACGTATAAAACACCAATGATATGGGTACACGTATTAAACGCTAGTTTCATACGGGTTTTTATGCAAAGGTAACCCCAAAGCCCTAACCTACTCATCCCGTTCGTTCCTAGGGAAGTCCACAGCGCCCACCCTTCAAGCCCCCCCCTCAAACACACGCCGCGGTTGTTCCTCTCACAGGCACCGCCGACCACATCGCCGCCTCCAGCCGCCGGCGACCCCGTCATCGTCGTTGGTTCTATCCAGGTTACGGCCAACTGTCCCCGTCGCAGAGCTGCTCATCTTCCCGCCGCTGCTCCTCGGCGGGACGCCAGCCAGCCGCCAGCCCCAACTCCACCACCGCTCCTCTCTGGCGGCCTGCGACCCCAACGCCGCCGCCGCTGCTCCTCTCCAAGCTGCGTCCGGCCAGCTTCGTCACCGCGCTGCTCGTCTCCCAGCCGCCCCCTTTTCGCCGCTGCTCTTCTGCGCGCCGTCGGCCGGCTGCCAGCCCCATCGCCACTGTTCGTCTCTGGCGGCCTGTGAACCCCCAACAACGCTGCTGTTCCTCGTCAGGCCACCGGCCATCCTCATTTCCACCCGCTGCAGGTATACATTACATAGTAGACCTCCGTTTCACATTGCGACCAGCAATCCGCCAGTGAGCACCGAGCATCCACACCCTCAAACATAAGTTCCTGTCCACATCCCCATGCCCATGGCCCCTCCACCCACTAGCTCTCTATTTTTTTAAGATCAGATTTTGAAGCAAAAGATTGGATTTAAGGGTGATCCTGCGAGCTCTATTGTATTGTCTAATAAATTGATTTTTTTGGTGCTAAATGATGGACCTTATACATTAAGTATCATCTTTTTTTGTGTTTTTTTAACCAAGATGGTGCTTTTGATAGTAATAATGGGATCTATGCATTGGGTATAATCTTTTCCATCTCTAACAGGATGGTGCTTTTGTTACTAAAAGGTGGGCAGAGGGCTCTGCATTGGGTATTTTTTTTTCTAGTGTAACTTTCACTGCTAGTGACTTGGTGAAGTAAATCTTATTTCCATGGAAGTTATTTAATCTTGTTGAAGACACTAAACCACCTTATATTGATCTCTTTAGTCAGTGACTCAATATAAACTTTTTCATTTTGAACTATGTGACAGTGAAGTTTAATTTTTAATTTGAATTATGTGATGGTGAAGTTACGTGTTTAACTTTGAATTGCATAAATTGATGTTATAGGTGAAATGTTGATGTTATATATTATCCGTATTTTTAAGTCCGTACTTTTTAAGAGTTGACGTATAATACACCGTATGTATGCCGTACCAAACTTTTGAAATGCCCGATTTTTTGATCGAATTTTTGACCGTACCTTTAGACACGAGTGACAAATTATATCGAACGATTGTTTGCCGTCTTATTCCCATACCGTATTTAACTAACTATGGTCTTGGCAAGGTTTCCTTACGGTGGTACATCTAGACGCAGATCTAGTGGTTAAACATGACATGGTTTGTACTTTATGTCCTTTTGATTACAACAACTTATTTGTTAGTGTGCAATCTATGTAGTCAGAGGCGACCGAGGCGATCGGGGGGTCGCCTCAGCCTCAAACGCCTAGGCGATGGCCTAGGCGTTTGAGGCGACATTTTTTTTAAAAAAATATTTATAATTTACTTATTATACAAAATAGCCAAACAATCATACATAATGATATTTATTCACTCAAATTATCAAATATAACCATATAATTTTAAATCAAAGTAAATGAAATAAATTTTAATTACTCAAATATGTAATCAACAAATTCATAGACATTTTACTACTAATTAAATTCACCATAATGAAATTTATCAATGAAATGCTAAGCAAACACAATATAAATGTACAAATGTAAGATAAGTCGATTACAACATTCAAATGTTCCTTAAGAAAATAAGTAGCCAACATTTCCACATAAGGCTAACAAGCCTATGAATACATTCCTTTCACAACTCTCAAGCCTCACTCAAGAGAGAGTGAGCGAGACAGAGAGAGATAGTAGGGGTCGGGGAGGGGAGAGACAGATTGAGAGAGACAGACAGAGAGACAGAGATCAGGAGAGATAGAGTGGGGGTCGGGGGAGGGGAGAGACAGAGTGGTGAGGACACCCGCGCCTGGACCCGGTTTGACCCGACTCGCGTTTACCGTCGGAGGAGGAGGACTACAGCATACCCAGCATCTTTGTGGCTCGACGATGGCTCCCCTGAGTGCTGACATCTGTTTGTTTTATTGAGGAGTAGTTGGGATTGATGTAAGGCCCATTATGAGGCCCAGTTATCACTTTTCTATTTTTTTTTGTATTTTCTGCACGAATTTCATTGTGTTTGTCTAGAATTAGGGCTAATTACGTCATTTGCTTCATTAGGTGGTTATTAGGGTTTTTATTCTATTTAAGGCACTGTAGCCTCTTTTGGAGGGACATTGATGATTGAATAGAGAAAGAAATTCTTGCAGCCGCCAAAGAGTTTCATGAGGGCGATTACGTAATGATCATGGTTCGACTTGATCAGTTTCTCTTAGGAACCGTCAAGAAACTGCAAGCTCGAGGAGCCGGCCCCTTCAAAGTGTTGAAACGAATTGGGCCGAACATGTACGTGGTAGATCTACCATCTGATTATGGCATCAACAACACGTTCAATGTCTCAGATTTGGTGTTCTATCGGGACCCAACAGTGATACCTGGTGCACGTTCGAGCCTTCTACTTCCCTTGCGAGCGACCTTCCCCCTGAGTGTCCACTTCTAGCCTCATTCCCAACACAGCGAGAGCATATTGATCATATACTGGATGAGCAAGTTGTCACCTCTAGGGAAGGGGTCTATCAGCGCTATCTGGTCCATTAGAGAGGACGGCCGCCTACTGAGGACATGTGGATTACGCTTGAGAAGCTACAACAGATCGATCCGGCCCTTCTAGAGCGCTATTAGAGTTGGCGAGACCCATACTCGACAGGGTCGAGTTCCTCTCAGCCGGGGAGGATTGGTGAGGACACCCGCGCGCAGATCCTTTTCGTCCCGACCCGCGTCTAACGACGGAGTAGGACGTCAGCAACGATTCCAGCATATTTGTGGTTCGATGATGGCTCATTTGTTGATTGACTTGTATTTATATTGTTGAGGAGTATTTAAGACTTGTGTACGGCCCGTTATGAGGCCCAGTTATTTATTTGTCATTTTTTCTATAATTTTCTGTACGAATTTTGGATTTTATTGTACGGGTGGGTCAATTTAGTCATTTGCTTTTTTTTAGGGCTTCATTAGAGTTTGAGATACTCTATTTAAAGTTTGTAACCCCTGGAAGTAGATTATTAATGAATGAAGAAGAAAAGGATAAGCCGTCAGAATGTGTGCGAGTGCGTTTAGGGTGTGAAGCTCTCCCCAGTTGTTTTCTTCTCTCTCTCTAATCATCAACGCCAGTGTCTCCCTTTCTTTTTTCCCCTATCGCCACGAGCTCCGACCGGAACTAACCCGCTCCTCACGACCCCAGTTGAGCCGCACGGCGTGTGCGCAGTGTTCAAGCCGCCGCTTCTCGTCGTCCGTACCTCCCTGGTCGAGTGTACCTTGGGCACCGACGCCACGCGGCGCCTCCCTTCACAATTTCCCGCCCGTTCGTCGAGGTCAGCGTCGCCTTCCCTACGCGTCCACGTGCGCTGGTTCCCGCCCGAACGCCTCAAAGCGTTCACCTTGCTCCCCTGTGCGCGCCTTCGCCCCAGTCGCTCGAGCCCCGCCGGGTGGATCCGAGCACCACGTGGCGGGCCACGCTCCCTTCCCACCCCGCCGCCCCGTGTGTTAACAGCTCAAATGCCGCCCGACGCTAACCTATTCCTAGCCGGGCACACCATGCCCATGCACCCCCGTTTTTTAGTTGCTCCTGCTCCCGTTTGGCGTACAAGGGCGGGTCCGGCAGACCCGTGAGAACTCTGTAGGTCCCAGCAGCTGTGTGGTGGTCGTCAAGGTCCTACTTGGCGGATCACGGGTCCCTCCTACCGCAGCATAACCTCACTCGACAGTGGGACGGTTAGTGTTGTTTGGATTCCTTCCTGTTTACTTTGCCGTTCATTATATGGTTAAATGTGCTCTCGTGCATGCGAGTTAAGATCCTAGCTACTTGTTACTCATTGTTGCTGCATTGTGAGTTTGAGAGGTTCGTTCCGTGGCCCCATTTGCGTACATTAAATGCGTTACTGTCGCCTAACCTTCGGTTGTTCCCACTACCGACGGTCCTATTTGTTTTATCTTTGCGAGACGACGATTCCGAGCTTACTTGCAATTGAGTTAAATAATTGTTTTCATGGACACGTGGGATATTTGCTGTTCATTTGCAATTCTCACACTGATCTCAGATAGTTCCATTAGGTCAGGTTCTTTGTCGGTAGTCGTTCCACATCAATTTGGTATTAGAGCACCTGTCGATAATCGCCTCGGATAGGGATGTCGGCTATTTTTGGAAGACCTTATGGCATTTGATGGGAACCAAGCTCAAGTTCTCCACCGCTTATCATCCTCAAACCGATGGACAAATCGAGATAGTCAATCGGAGTCTGGGAGACTTATTGCGTTGCCTTATGAGAGAGCGTGCGCATAGTTGGAATCAGGTGTTATGGCAGGCAGAGTTTGCATACAATACCTCAGTCAATAGGCCTACAAGCATATGTCTGTTGGAGATTGTTACTGGCTATAGGCCTAGAGAACCCATAAACCTCATTCCATTGCCCATCCAGTCTCGCGCTTCTGAGTCTGCACAAGCCTTAGCTGATCACATTAGGAGTCTGCATGAGGATGTCTATCGTCACATCGAGATCAACAACCAGCGCTACAAGCGAATGACGGATGCACATCGGCGATCTCAAGAGTTTCATGAAGGTGATTATGTGATGATCAGGGTTTGACCTGACCGGTTTCCCTCAGGAACCGTCAAGAAGCTGCAAACTCGAGGAGCCGACCCCTTCAAAGTGCTTAAACGAATTGGGCCGAATACATACGTGGTAGATCTATCCTCGGATTATGGCATCACGTTCAATGTCTCAGATTTGGTGGCCTATCGGGACCCGATAGTGATACCTAGTGACCTGTTCGAGCCTTCTACTTCCTTTGCGAGTGACCTTACCCCTGAGTGTCCACTTCCAGCTTCCCTCCCAGCACAGCGAGAGCAGATTGATCATATACTGGACGAGCAAGTTGTCACCTCTAGGGAAGGGATCTATCAGTTCTATCTGGTTCATTGGAGAGGACGGCCGCCTATTGAGGACACGTGGATTACGCGCGAGGAGCTACAGCAGATCGACCTGGACCTTCTGGAGCGCTATTAGAGTGGGCGAGACCCATACTCGACAGGGTCGAGTTCCCCCCAGTTGGGGAGGATTGGTGAGGACACTTGCGCGCAGGTACGTTTCGACCTGACTCGCGTCTATCGACGTAGGAGGACGTCAACAGTGATTCCAACATCTTTGTGGCTCGATGATGGCTCATTTGTGGATTGACTTGTATTTATATTGTTGAGGAGAATTTATGACTAATGTACTGCCCATTATGAGGCCCATATCCATTTGTCATTTTTTTCTGTAATTTTCTGCATGAATTTTGACTTTTATTATACATGAGGGTCAGTTTAGTCATTTGCTTTCTTTTTAAGGCTTCATTAAGGTTTAGGATACTCTATTTAAAGCTTGTAACCCCTGAAAGTAGATTATTGATGAATGAAGAAGAAAAGGATTAGCCGCTAGAATGTGTGCGAGTGAGTTTAGGGCGTGAAGCCCCCCCCCCTATCTTCTTCTCCCTCCCATTGCATACGCTCAATCCCTCTCCAGCAGCCCTCGTCGCTCTTTCTAATCATCAACGCTAGTGCCTCCCTTTTTTTTCCCCTGTCGCGACGAGCTCCAGCCAGAACGAACCCGCCCCTTACGGCCCCAGCGGAGCCACGCGGCACGTGCGTAGTGTTCCCGCCGCCGCTTCTTGTCGCCCAGGCCTCCCCGGTCGGGTGTACCCTGGGCACCGATACCACGCGGCCCCCCCTCGTGATTTTCCGCCCAGCCGTCCATTCGCTGAGGTCAGCGCCGCCTTCCCTATACGTCCACTTGCGTTGGTTCCCGCCCAAACGCCTCAAAGTGCTCACCTCGCTCCCCTGTGCATGCCTTCGCCCTCATCGCTCGAGCCCTGGCAGGTGGACCCGAGCACCACGTGGCGGGCCCCGCTCCCTTCCCATCCAGCTGCCCCAGGTGTTAACGGCCTAAACGCCACCCGGCACTAACCTGTTCGACCCAGCCCCAGCCGGGAACACCACGCCCACACTCCCTCGTTTCTTAGTTGCTCCTGCTCCCGTTTGGCGTACAAGGACGAGTCCGGTAGACCCATGAGAACTCTGTAGCTCCCAACGGCTGTGCAATGGTCGTCAAGGTCCTACTTGGCGGATCACAGGTCCCTCCTAACGCAGCGTAACCCTACTCGACAGTGAGACGGTTAGTGTTGTTTGAATTACTTCCTGTTCACTTTGCCGTTCATTATATGGTCAAATGCACTCCTGTGCATACAAGTTAAGATCCTAGCTACTTGTTACTTATTGCTGTCAGATTGTGAGTTTGGGAGGCCCATTCCGTGGCCCTATTTGCGTACATTAAATGCGTTACTGTCGCCCTAGCCCTTCGGTAGTTCGCACTACCGACAATCCTATTTGATTTATCTTTGCGAGAGGATGATTCCAAACTTACTTGCGCTTGAGTTACATAATTGTTTTCATGGACACGTGGGATATTTGATGGTTATTTGATGTTCATTTGTGATTCTCATGCTGATCTTGGATAGTTCCATTAGGTCAGGTTCTTTGTCGATAGTCATCCTGCATTAGTTTGGTATCAGAGATTTGTCTCTAATCATCAAACTGATGCGGGACGTTCCACAACGTCAGTTTAGGCACGTAGTTCTCCGGTCGGGAACGTGGGCGAGAACGTTCTCCGGTCGGGCGTACCAAACTAGCATCCGCCTGGAACTATCAGTTCGTCTGATACCAAATTGGTGCGAGACAACTACCAACAAAGAATCCGACCTAATGAAACTATCCGAGATCAGCGTGAGAACCGCAATGAACAACAAATAAGCACCAACTATCCAACGTGTCCATGAGAACAACTACGTAACTCAAGTGCAAATAAGCTCGGGAATCGTCCTCTCACAAATATAAAACAAATAGGACCGTCAATAGTGGGAACTACCGAAGAGCTAGGGCGATAGCAACGCGTTCAATGTACGCAAACAGGGTCACGGAATGGGCCTCTCAAACTCACAGTCTGGTAGCAATGAGTAATAAGTGACTTAGATCCTAACTCACATGCACATGAGTACATTTAACCATATAATGAACGGCAAGTGAACATGAAGGAATCCAAACAACACTAATTGTCCCACTGTCGAGTGGGGTTACGCTGTTGTAGGAGGGACCCATGATCCGCCAAGTAGGACATTGACACCACTGCACAGCCGCTGGGAGCTACAGAGTTCTCATGGGTCTGTTGGACCCGCCCTTGTACACCAAACGGGAGCAGGAGCGACTAAGAAACGGGGGCGTAGTGTGCTTGGTTGGGGCCAGGTCGAACAAGTTAGCGCCAGGGGGTGTTCGGGCCGTTAACATGCGGGGCAACTGGGTGGGATGGGAGCAGGGCCCGCCACATGGTGCTCGGGTCCACCCGCCGAGGCTCGAGTGGCAAAGGCGCGCATAAGGGAGCGGGGAGAGCGCTTTGAGGCGTTTGGGCGGGAACCAACGCACGTGGACGCGTAGGGAAGGCGGTGCTGACCTCGACGAACGGGCGGTTGGGCTGGAAATCGCGAGGGGGGGTGTCGCGTGGCGTCGGTGCCAAGAGTACGCTCGACCGAGGAAGCATGGGTAACAAGAAGCGGCGGCGCGAACGTGGCTCCGTTGGGGCCGTGAGGGGTGGGTTCGTTCTGGCCGGAGCTCGTGGCGACAGGGAAAAAAAAGGAGGCACTGGCGTTGATGATTAGAGAGAGAGACAAGGGCGGCTGGAGAGGGACCGAGTGTGTGCAATGGGAGGGAGAAGAAGAAAACTACAGGGGGGGTTCACGCCCTAAATGCACTCGCACGCATTTTGGCAGCTAATCTTTCTCTTCTTCATTCATCAATAATCTACTTTCAGGGTTACAAGCTTTAAATAAAGTATCCCAAACCCTAATGAAGCCATAAAAAAGTAAATGACTAAACTGACCCTCCCGTACAATAAAAGCCAAAATTCGTGCAGAAAATTACAATAACGGGCTGTACACAAGTCCTAAATGCTCATCAACAATATAAATATAAGTCAATTAACAAATGAGCCATCATCTAGCTACAAAGATCCTGGAATCGCTGCTGACGTCCTCCTCCGTCGGTAGACGCGGGTCGGGTCGAAAAGGATCCGCACGCAGGTGTCCTCACCACTGATCCTCACAGGATCTGTCTAGATCAGCCGGACCTGAATCAATCGGTTCGAACTAGCATGTGCCACATGCTCATTTTATTGGTGTATATATCTAACAGTACCCTACTAAAACTGGTGAAATTTTTTAGTTGCTACTGGCATTTACTGATGTTTCTTTTCTAAAAGTTGCAAAGAAAGGTAAAGATAGATGTGAATCATAGAATCCACTATTCCATGTGGTCGGTCACTAAATTTGGCCATTTCTATAAATCATATGGGACACTGAAGCATGTCTTTGTGTTAGCATTATGCATTATGACACTATCTAACTGTTGACATGGTAAGTTAACATAATTTTTAAGTTAACATGAACTTTTATTTTTTTCTTACAATTAGTAGTTTTATTGTCTATATATTGAAACAGATTCCTACGCATTGCACAAACCAACAATGTAAGCCTACAATAAATGTAAGTCCACAAGTCTTTTAGCACTAATCTCTTTTTTTTTAGTTATACTTGCTGCACCCCATGTGGTGCAGTGCAGCCTGCACCGCACGTGAGTAGCCCTTTAATCTATTAGATCGCACGGCTGCAGCAGCAGTTCAATTTTTTTATTTTTTTATTTTTTGAAATTTTTAAGGTCGGCCCTGCTGTGCCCGACACACCCATATAATCCGATCTCTGATCGGACAACCCAAACAAATCTAAAAAATCAAACATTGTCACTGTTCATTGGCTTGTTTTTTTTTTTAAGACTTTAAGATAATCCATCGAAGATCGGATTATATGAACTTGTTGGGCATGATGGGGCCCACCATAAAAAAAAATACAATAAAAAATAAAAAAATTAGGGCTGCACTGATTGCAGTGCAAGTATAACTCTTTTTTTCTTTCATAGTGTCTCCAAACATTGTAAGCAACTTTTTATATTTTTTAGAATTTCTTTCACATGTTTTGTAAATTTTTCCTGTGCCATTTGAACAAAAAGGTGGATCGGCCCGGGATTGGTCCAGGTCAGACTGGATCAGTCAATCCGATCAGTCTAGGCTGGGTACCTGATTCCTGATCCTTCCTTACTTGCTGCTCATAGCCCTAACCTAACACAGTTCTGCCATATCCACCTTTCTCTTATTTGCTGCATCACAGATTTCAGAGGTTATATCAATCTCGTGTTCTACTGCTTATTTGCTGTGTCTACATGGACCTTGAATTGCTTGTTTATTGTATCTGCACGAAATTTGCTTTTATACCCTGTTATTTTCCATGTCGACTAGTCTCTGGTTAGTAGAATTGCATATGCTAGTGTTACTTCCTATTGGTTTTTATGCTGTCACTTGCGTTCTTGGATTTGTCCAAGAATACCATGCTTGTCAGTTGTCCCTCTGTAAACTACTTACTATTGTTTTGTTGTAGGTGGTGTTTTTGATTTATCACCGGCCTTCTTTCTTTTATGGCCAAGAAGCTAGGGAAGAAGAATAATTTGGCATCCAGTCCAGGGTTTCAGGGTGCAACACTTCGGGAAGAAAATGTAGGGAGAAAACATGTTAACCCACATTCATTGCTGAAACTTCAACATTTGCAGAGGTTGGCAACATGGGCTGGTGGGGAAGCTTCAATGCCTCCTCTGGCTGCTCATTTTGGTCGTATGTTAGCTGCCAACGCAGAGCATGAGGGGATTCCTTTGGATCGTTCAATTGTTTCTTGCCAAAGGTCAGTTTAATGTCATTTTGTGAGGGCAGTTATACACCATGTAGGGTTGTTGGTGTCACATGTAAGCCACTGATTTTTTTTTTAATACGCTCTAAAGAACAAGAAATGGACTTTTTCAGAATGATAATTTTTACACCATAAAACATTGCAGCACATGTTACTGGCAAATATTTGGACACTCTGGCTAAACAATTATCTTATTCCTTCTTTTTGTGCAAAGATGTTAATACTCTTTATCTGGAGTTTCTATTTTTGCTGCCTATAACTATGGCATGAATGTTGAAATTTTGATTTGGGAGCAGTTTGCTTTTCTAGTGTTTGGATAAAGGGGTCAGATGTGGTAATCTCAGTCTTGCAATCGCTGTACAGTTTGGTAGGTTCATTTTTGTACAGAACATAGTGTGTGTGTGTGTGTTGGGGGTTTATTGAAACAACTTATTCTTTGGAAAAGGAAAATATTTTTCTTCCCGGACTAAAATTATTCCAAGAAAACATAAATTTTCTCTAGTTAGGGATTATTAAGAAAAGTTAAATCTCATGAGGGTTAATGTTAAATCTCAACCATTCCTTGGAGAGGAAGGGAGTGATCAATGGACAGTGGAAGAGAAGCTTGGTTTTTTTCCTGGAAAAAAATAGTTTTTCGAGGTCCGGAGGTAGGAAAAAAAAATTGTAGTTTTTTTCAACCAGGGCATAGAAAGTTTTCCGTAAGCATTTATTTTCTAAAGCCCCTAACTCTAAGAAAGCTAGTTCTCCTGGAAAGTAGACTTTTCCCTCCTATTTTCCCAAACCCCTAACCCACCCAAAGCTTTGGAAGTTTCATGTGCAAAAGGATTTAGTGGACTTAGGTCATGTGTCATAGCCACTAAATGGCTCTAAACAGCTAAAGTTTGCCTAGTGAACAAAGTGCTGCTTCAAAGACATTCATCTTCGTGGTTGCTTAGTAAGAATTTTGTGGAATGATCTTAAAATTATTTCTTGTTCCATCATTGATAAGTGGCTTCTGGTGTATTATCAAACAGAACCTTGGCATTGGAAGTCAATTGTTTTGTGTAGCCATGGTTTGGTTTAGTTGAGTATTATTTCTTGCCAAAACTGACTATAGACTGTGTTTATGGAAGGGGACTAGGAATCTACAGAGGTCTTCCTGTTGAACATATATTACTTGTTTAAGGGGATAACACTCCAACCTTTACATATGGAAATAATGTATTGTTTGTATTTGGAAGTGAAACAAGAGCAAAAACCTATTGGAGGGAGAGGCGGTTCAATTTCTATCAGAAACTGTATTAGTTTGTTGGGGAGAGAGAGAGAGAGCAAAAGGTATTAAAGGGAGTGAAAAGGATGAAAGGATGCCAGTTAGCATGGGATTTGCATATGGGTTCTCTAACATGAGTGTTCTCCCCTTTGCCATTGATTACTTCCACCTCTTAACCATGACCACGAGTCTGCCAGCCAACCGTAATTCCCATCTGTGATTTGCGCCTTGATTAGTCCCCTTTGTGCATGCTTTGATGAAGATGTCTTTTGTGCAAAGAAACTTATCCGACTTAGTCTTATCAATTATCTTCAGTAAATTGCTGCCAGTTTTGTCCATCAAATGTTTTCCTTCAATGCGTTCAGCTGTTTGACTTTCATTTCTCAGGTGTGAAAGTATCCTCCAGCCTGGCTACAACTGTACCATACGGGTCGAAAAGAATGCAAGCGGTGCAAAGCATCACAGAATGTCTCGTGTTTCACAGAACAAGGTGGTCTATAGATGCCATTTCTGTTCACATAGGAACCTCAGAGAGGGTACACCAAAAGGCCACATGAAATGTCTATTTGCTTCAAGACCTAGACCCACCTCTAGTTCAAATCTTCCAGATTCCATGACTACAGCGACTGGCAAATCCGATGAAGATGTGATCATTGCAAATGACCTCAATAATTACAATGAGGATCTGACTCAAAGCCCCTCTTTTCATGTAAAAGGTAGTCAGCAGAGAGAAGTGACGAGCGATAATCCTACTGAGGATAGTCCAAAGACACCATCAGCCAAAGTGACAGGGAAAATGGAGATCAATGGATCCAGATCTAGCAAAGCAGCAAAATCCGGACCCACTTATTTGACAATAGGGTCAGGGAAAGATGGTGGCATTTCAAGCAAACGAAAGAGGAAAGGTTGGTCTGGTTTGAGGGAGATCACTCTGAGTAGTGAGCGTGAGAAAGAACAGCGAATGAGTAACTTGGCGATCCCCTTTCTTATGTAAGCTGGTCGGCTTTTTCCAGAAAAGACTTGTGATGGCTCATCTAAGATGGAATCCCTACCGTTGAAAATATCTTGTGTGCTTATTTATTCGATCTTTTTAACCAGCTATCCTTAATCATGATACTTGTGCTTTCTGATTCCTGAAGCTTATTTCAGAATTAATAGGGTGGAAAATGAAGGTCGAATAGAAGGTAGTACAATCCCTGTGCAACGAATGTTTGATTGTAGAAAAGAGAAAATTAGGTTTTGTACCAATTTTTTGATACTGTAAAGCTGATTATGTATATGGAGGAGGAAGCCTCGCTTTTCACAAATCTATTTCTGATGGACCGAAAGGGGGTTTGAAGGGTTTGATCCCCGATCTCCGCACGGAAATTGGAGGCAGGGATGTATGAGATCAGTTCCTGAAGTTGAAAGATGTGGTACAAGGTCATGACGAGAATATATCCAGAAGGCTGTACGATTTGGAATTCGAGGTAAGTAGGTTGTACGGTAGGAGGGGTTTGTCCCACAAGTTTGCAGAGGCCTATGTCTGAGTATTTTTCACATTGCCCATGGACAGAATATTCCTCTTAAGAGTGAGACTTTGATCGTCTGGAGACGGCAGAACAATTGTGCTCAGTGCGGAAAATTTTCTTCCTTAGAAGAAAACATTAGTTTAAAATATCGATTTGTATGCTTTCTTTGTTACGGAGTCTTTGTAAACACGTATAACCAAAATAATGTAGATGGGCTGTATCCAAAATGGTTGGGTAAGACATTGGATTAGCTGACAAATGACAGCATAGCGTATCAATCCTCCTAACTTCTTACCTCTTCTCTTCCTCCCTTGCCATCTTTTTGCCTGTCGTGTCCATCTGATCTATGATCGGATAATTCAAAAAATAAAAAAATAAAAAATCGAGTCCCACTTTATTGGGCTGGCCCATTAAGAAACTTTTATATTAATCATTGAGATTCAATCTTGATTTTTTTAAATATTTTTTAATAATCGGATCGAAGATTAGATTGTACAGACATATTGTATATTGTAGGTTCAACTTTAACAATTTCTAAAAAAAATTGAGCTGCATCTCATAGTCTTACTCTTTCGCCCACCCTCTCCTTGATCACGTGGAACAGAGAGGAGATGGGCACGATGATGTCAAGACAATTAGATGTTAAGAAATGCTATTATATTATTATTCCTTGTCATCCTTTTTATTACATTTATTTGGCAATCTTATTTTCTTAGATAACTCTCATCGGATATATTAATTATAAAAATATATATTAAAAATAACTTCAATGAGAACTATCTAATCAAATGAATAAACAAATTTTGATGTGTGTCAAATTAATGGAGACAAAAAGTGATTTGCGTGGTGTATGCATATCAATTCACCACCATCTCAATTGACCACACTCTATGTCACATCCTCCATTTGATCCATTATAACAAGTGCACAAACTTTTATTATTTTCCCGAAAAAGGTTATCAAACTGAGAAACCACAACTTAATATTTGTATTATCTGATTTTTGATTGAATGGCCAAAGTAAAATAAAAAAGATGGCACTACATAATTAGCATGGTAATAAATAATTGTTGTAATCATAATAAGAAAATATTTCACATTCCTCATCCAATTGACAAATCAAACATACACTAGGCATACGCCGCAAATATTTCAGTAGTACCAAGAGATACATCAATGTCCTTTGCTCATAATTAGATCATCTATCTCTTTCTCTCAGCTTGTAGCAGTCAGAAATTGGTTAGATAATTATGATTGTCCGATCGAAGTCCTCGGCTACTCGATAGAATTTGTAGTTGAGTAAAAACACTTAGGGCAGAACCTGCAAGAGGGAGGAAAGACGTCAAAGGGGCTCCCCAATCTGTTGGAGAGCAAAACCCTCCGATGTCTAAGTTAGGTACTAGCAGATGAGATCTTACTAGGAGTTTTTTGGGCTCAGTGTTGCGTGCCTCTGACTGAAGAAGGTCTGGGACTTTATAGTCTCTCGTCCTGGGACAGTTGCCTCCAGAGAGGTCGTGATCCCACGATCCACTCCTCTTAATTGAAGAGATCGTGGCGCAATAGGCAAAGATGGATTTGCTTGTGATTGGGGGGAGCAGATCGTGCAGACCTGCCTAAGCTAGGCAGTTATGTCGTTAATGTGCACGGCCCGCCTGATGGCGGGGAGGCATTATGGGTCGACTTTTGAGATCTCAAGAAGTGGAGAGGAAATGGACTTCCCTCTGTACCCTCGGTCTTTGCCTAGCTGAGATGTCGATGTTTGACGGTCGAGAGGAGTGGCTAACTTATAGATCTCGGGAGGCTTGACCAAGACCCTAGAGGGTCTCGGGAGCTACCAGTGGGTGCATAGCCCGATGGTCTAGGGACCTGGGCTTGTTGAATTCAGGTTCCCGACTTCGGGTGACGATTGGGACACCGACATGAAGACTCACAAGGCGGTTCGTGGGTCCAATCCAATGCGGCCCCAACTAGGATTGATTATTTGGTCGTTAGTCCCAAAAAGATCACGGTGACCTAGAAATGGTCTCCTTGGACCACTACGAACCTCGTCGTTACGCGCTGTGTGTGTGTGTGTGTGTGTGTGTTTCCCAAGCTTGCCCTATGCATGGGTGCATGCCCTAGCACCACCACCCCAAGCTTGCCCCACGCATGGGTGTAGGCCCTGGCACCGGTGCCCCCCCCCCCCCCCCCCCCCCAAGCTTGCCCCACGCATGGGTGCAGGCCCTGGCACCGCCCCCTGTATGGGCGTGGGTGCTAGGCTCACACCGCACCCCATGCTTGCCCCATGCATGGGTGCAGGCCCTCGCACCGCCCCCTACATGGGTGTGGGGCTAGGCTCACACCGCGCATAGGCGCGGGACCTAGCGCCAACCCGCGCACAGGCACGGGTGTGGGTGCTAGCCCTACCTCACGCATGGGTATGGATGCCAAGCTCGCCCCGCATGATCACGGGGCCTGGCACCGCCCCGCGCACAGGTGTGGGCGCAAGGCCGTCCCCTGGCCCGAACATAGGCCTTAGCACCCCCCCACCCCCCTCGAGCAGTGGAGCATGTGCCAGGGATGTCCCGGCCATGGGGCGAGCCTGACATCCATTGTGAGCAGTGCTGCTGCCACCGATGCATGCCATGACTAGCTGTCGTTTTGCTCATCGTTGTTGTAGGTGTCGTCCTTGTCCGCGTCGGAGTCGTTGTGAATGTTGTCGCCTTCACCACGACTTTCACTCTCATATTGGACGTGGTTCCAATTCAAAATCGTGTTGCACTTGCCACCGAGGTACGCATGGTACTCCAACGCCATGAGTCGATGACGAATGGGAGGCAAGCATGGGTGCACCTAGATGTCACTCGACGACTCTTCATCGTAGTTCATCAGCCCCTCAAGTTCCACCTCCGATTTGTCGTTACTGAGGATGTTGTTCGTCTCAACAAGGCTACCGCCATGGGTGGATCTTCTTGATGGGGGACCACCCAACCATGGTATCACCTAAAAAGAAGCCATGTGGATGGGCTGCTTCTACTACTTCACTCTCCAAGACCAAAGCAAGCATAGTGATGGCTTCCTAGAGAGTAGCACGGGTGGGAGCACAAAGGAGGAGAAGGAGGAGGAGGAAGAACCAAGGGAAGAGAAACTTGCAGCCTTATCTTTTGCATACGCTTCTCTCTCTCTCTCTCTCTCTCTCTCTCTCATTCAAATAAGAGGTAGGAATGAGTAGGAGGCGGATGGGATGAGTGGTATGGTTCCAACCACAAGACTTTCTTTCTCCCTAGTCGAGTGCGTGAGAGAAAGAGAGGAAAGTGAGAAGTGAGGAAAGAGCTACGACTTGCATGGCCTCTTCCTCTCCCACACGGTAACTCTCGCATGGAGTTAGTTACCCTTCCATCCTTAACTGCAGGTTTTCATCTCTTTGTGGCCATCATAAATGGGCCCCAGCCCATTATGTGAGAAAGCATAGAACTAATAGCCTAATACTTGAATTAGTTGCCAAAAATACATCAACTTTTTAATTACCAAAGGTTCGTAGACTCCAGTTATTAAAGGGAGATAAATTTAAATATCTCAGATTTTCGAAAGCACGTCCGAGACTCCGAGGTGTCATATGGATTTGAGGAATTCTCATGAAGGGGGAGGGATATAAGTACCTCAGGTTTTTTAATATAGGTCCATGATGTTAATTTTCTGCGTAGTTTCAATCATGTAGGATGAAAATTAAATTTTTTTACGGCTTATTTTGTAATTTTATCCCATGAATGATTATGCTTTTATCGGACTGTCTTATTAATTTCTTAATGACCTAACGGTGGATCCATAATTAACGGGTTTTTTCATTTAATTATCACGTCGATATCGTGTTTTTATTGGGTTTTCATTAGAGGGACCTTTTTGGAATTTTAACGGACTATTTATGTTTAGTAGACTATCAATTAAGTTAATTTTGTGTGCCACATTTCTATAATTTAGAAGATACTTTTATTTATATTAGAGAGTTATAATGTCGGATATTTGAACACGGACAACAATCGGACAAATGTGTCAAACCTCTCTCTTCACAATTTCAAAATAAGCCCTATACATTTTTCAAAATATTACTTGTCTATATGTTAACATTCGATAATTTACTTATATTTTGTCTTTAAATGAATTTTAGTAATTATATTAATATATATTAGATATGACTATATCGTCGTGTATATATTCATATTTTCCCTCTGTTTTAGTATCTTAAAAAAAAGACATCACTGTATGTGACACACATGTTTGTGTCAACCGTTAATACTCATATCCATTCTTACCTATCTTAAGCCACACCGTACATCTATGCGGTACAGCAAATATTACTTTTTTCTTAAATTATAATCCTTACACTCACGGCTACTGATCCAAATCTAGTGGCAGATGCAACTTATGATCAGTGGGTCTTGTGACCTAGTGGCGGATTCAGAAATTTTGTTCAGTGGATTCAGTCGGACAGTAGGGCAGTTGGATCATCCGATTGAGTCAAAATCAGTAGGCTAATGAAGTCACTTTAATAGACCAAGACCAATAGATCTACACTTTAATCGACCAAGAATAATAGGCCTTCGTATATTTTACAAAATCCAGTGGAGTCACCGGACCCCACTGGTCATATGTTGCATCGCAGTGACCCACTGAAATTTATAAAATTTATAAAAGCTCATTTGAAAAAATACTGTTCTGGGTCCAAATGAGTCCACAAAATTATTAATTGGAGTTCAATAGAATAACTATTAACTTAATGTCCTCCACTAATCCACTGTTCGGAAATTTCACGGTTAACAACGTCACGAAGGAAAGCGGAAAGGGCAGTGAGGAGGAACCAACATCCGGACGGAAGGAGGGTCTCCAGTCCGCGCAGTGGTGTCTGCGCACTAGCAGGCAGGTGAGAGCCGCTGAAGCGCCGGGATCTCACGACTTCTCGAGCTGCGTGGTCCAGAGAGAGCGATGGATCCAAGGACGGACAAACTGATCAGGAGGACCACCATGGTGGCCACCTGCACCGCCGCCTACTTCCTCCTCACTGCCGACTACGGCCCCGAGGACAACGTTCTCCTTCCGGTGGGTTCCTCTTCCGAGCGGCTTCGACGAGCTACTCGGCTCTTCTTCCGCTTTCTTGTTTCATTGGTCAGGGTGCCTGGTGCTTAGGCGCCATAGGTTTTTCTTCTTGTGTTCTGACACCTTTTTTTTCCGTTGGACGAATTGCTATTTTCTCTTTTTTATTCTTGAGGAGGAATTATATGATCTCGTGGCTTGTTTTCCTCACCCTTTTACTTCAATTCCATTTTGGAATATATATTAGGCGGGACAAGGGTTCTCGAGGCTAAAAAACTGTTTGGCAATCACACAATATATATTGGGATGGGAATATGTGGTGAGGAAGGAGAATTGATTTATCGAAAATAAGAAAAGGGGCCTGTTGTTTCACGCCAACAGCAACAAACAGTTCAATATAGCCTAACCATATTTTCAAACTAAAATTTTAAATCTGGTGGAAGGACTCTTCTATGTCCCACCCACATTATGAGTCATAACATAAACACTTCCATTCAAAGGTGGAATATCTTGTTCGTGGTTGGACATCGCTTATGGCTGTTAATCCATTTGCCCGTCGGGATTCGAGAGGCATGCGATGCCACAGTGTTATGCAGTGGAAGACATGCTACACTTTCCATAGGATTTGGCATGATGCAAGGGGAGCCCGTATATGTTCCAGTACTGGGAACTGACATGTGATGTCAACTATATAATAACTAACCCCCATTTGTCAACAGAAAGTGGGTGTGGGTAGCAGTGCATTCGATCATCTATGTTAGAATACAGTTTGGCAATTGGAATATTCGGGGGCTCGAATATTCTGTCAGGGGGCAGAATAAGTTGGTGACTTCTATTCGAGGTCTCCCCCCTAGATAAAAGAAAAGAGGTGGAATATCCCGCCTTCCTGTTAAAAAGTATTTATTCTCACCTTTTTTGCCAAACAGAAAATTGACAAATGAAAAAATAACCCATCCATGCAAGGATGTTCTTCCTCACATTTATTTTGTTGCCAAATGGAGGCTAAAGCATTCAGATGAAGTGGTGTATTGGACCTGGCATTCTGTTACGGTGATTAGAAGGAGAAGTGGGGAGAGGGAAGTAGATTGGACAATTTGATCAATGAAATGGGTTTAGTGATTCAGCAGTAATTTTATACAAGTAAGCTGAACTGAGATTAATCTTTCAGAACCTTTGAACAACCTTCAAAATTTCAGTAGAAGTAATAAGTAAAAAGGTCACCAACCTTGTAAAGGGGTCATGCCTTGGAAGTGTAAAGTACAGGGGGAAAAGCATGTGCACAAATTCAGGACATAAAACTACAACTTATTAGGTTCTAGCCTTAAAACCACCCAGGGGGAAAAATACTGATGTACTACATTCGATAGTGTATGGAGCACCTCAGCCCAAACAGAGTCAGTTCACTCATGTTAAGACACCTAATTTGAGATGAGTTTTATTCTTTGATTTAGCACAACCTTAGAATACGCTTATTTTATCATGCATTTATGAATAGACCATTATCTTGGAAGCTGTTAGACATGAGAGTTTCTGTCATCCTTAGTTCTTCTATGTTGGTTGCCATTGGATTCCATATGGGACAGCACTTTTCCTCTAATAGGTATCATTGAATATTTCCCGTTTACAAGTTGCGATATGGCATTTAATTGGGACCTCCATTATAGCGTACAAGGCCACAGAGATAGCAACAAAGAACTTTTTGTCTTGAACCTTTTCCCAAACTGAATATGCTCCATCTAGAATGAATGTACCATTGAGTATTATTAAACATGTAAAATGGTTCCATTCATTGCTTCATTTTTTCTTTTCAAAGTCATAAAGTTAGATGATAGGACATTGCATAATGTTGCAATCATTAGTCCTCCTAAGTCTGAAGGTGAGTACCTGAAGATCTTATAGTTATGATTTCACTTCTATTAGGATGGCTTTATCTGGTTGAGGCTTGATAATTTTCAATTTTGGATTATAGCTGATAATGTAAATGAGCCGATCATCTATAAAATATAGGATACTTTTGTTGCCGTCTAAAGTAGGTTGAGTCTGTTTCTTTTCACTTCTCTGAATATTCTGTCTCGAATTTCCATAAAAAATTCTCTGTTTAAAAGAAACATGGATTCTTCGGCCCTTTAAAATTCCACAATGTCCTAATACTCTCTTATAAGCAAACTTTTAAACATTTCTCCCCTTTTGTACATGCGGAGTTGTCTGCAGAATTGCTGAGAAATATGATTCATGGAATGCAACTGAGTTGCGTAAAATACATAATTTGGAACATTATTTTTAGATTATGAAAATTACACCCATAATGAGGGATATCTAAGCACTTGATAATTTCAATGACTATACTCTGTTTCATGTGAGCATGCGATGAAAATAGATTAGCTCAAATCCTAGGTAGACTGAAACCTGTGTTGAAGAAGTGATGATTGTTGTTTGCTTGATATATGTATAGATGTGAAAGTTAAGGACCGGGTAATTGTGTTGGATGTGAATGAATAGATCTAGAGGAGCAGGTTTTTTTGGTTTATTATCTATGGATTTCTCTTGACATCATATAATATGAGAAAGAAGGGAGTATATCCTTAGTTACCTACTTCTTATCATTAACAGGAAAACTGTTACTTTTGGAAAGAATCACTAAGAGGAAACTTATTAGATGGCAAGAGATTTTATTAACTATATCCTCTCTTCTTCTTCTTCTTCTTCTTCTTCTTCTTCTTCTTCTTTTCTTTTTTTTGGGGGGGTGGGGGGGGGGGAGGTGACCAATTAGGCCACGAATTCATTGAAAATAGAGGCAAGCAGTACAATAGAGAGCGATTATAAAGCTCTCATCTTACACAAAACCCCTTACATTCATGGAAAGACCCCCACTCTAAAGATACTCCCCCAAGATATCTTATCAAGGTGATAAGATACCATTACAGAAAAGATAACAAAATTGCAAAATGAGCGATTCATCTGAAGCCACTGCTGCAAACTAGACATAAGATGAGAGGATCTCAGATCCACTTCTATCCTTGCAGCTCTTCCCCATTCAGAGACCCATTTAATAACTCTTCTCATAATAATATAGATGCTATTATATTCATCTCCGAACCTTCTGGAATTCCTTTCAGTCCAAACTCCCCACAGGAATGCTGGAAGAATAATTGAGCACATCTTCCTCTCAGATAAGATAGGACTTGGATTACACCACCCTTCCAACATTTCACTGAATGGGTTTCCTGCCAAGTGATATTTAAGGACCTGCAACAGGACAACCATCAAACAATGATAATTCTGCAATGGCAGAACAGATGATCAGCGTCCTCATCAAATCTTCCACAGAATGTACGGGTAGGCTTCTGCACAGGAAAGAACACTTTGAGTCTGTCCACAGTTGGTAGCCTCCCCAAAGCCATCTTCCAAAGAAATAGGTTGATCTTACAAGGTAATAGATTAGGCCATACAGTAGACTCCCAGGGCACTCTGGTACCACTATCATTAATCACTATTAACATTGCACTTACAAAAAGTAACCTTTAGAATTCCAAACCCATAGCCTTTTATCATCACAGTTAATCTGCAGCCCAATCTTCTATATAATGTTCAAGACTGCCACCAATTGTTGAAATTCCTAAACTGTAAGGTCTCTTCTAAATGTCAAGTTCCATGGATTAGATTGCCCATGTGAGTACATCTGAGCCACAAATTTCCCTTTATCTTCTGAAAGTTGATACAATTGTAGGAACTCCACTGCCAAAGGCTGGCAAGAAACCCACCTATCTTCCCAAAATTTGACTAAACATCCATTACCCACTTGATAAGAAATTGGTAGACTGATCAGGTCAACCATCTTATATATATTCCTCCGAATAGGGGACATATTGGATGAAGAAGTAGGATGCAAATCCCATCTAGATGCACCATGATAATATTTTCCCCTAACTATTTTGATCCACATAGCATCTTCCTCCTCTCCCATTCTCCAAATCCACTTGGATAGTAAAGCCTGATTAAGAGCACCTACTTTCATCAGGCCAACACCTTCTTTGATCCTTTCTCCTACAAACCCTATCCCATGCTACTAAGTGCAAAGCTCTTGTATCCCTCTTTCCACCTTCCCAAAAAAATAGGCTTCTCATAGATTCAAATATTCTTTCCACCTTTTTTGGAATCTTGAATATTGAAAGATAATAAGTTGCCAACGATGAAAGGACTGATTTGGATAACACCCATCTACCTCTAGCTGATAAGAATCTAGCTTTCCATCCCTCCAACCTCTGCTCAAACCTTCTAATAAGCTCATCCCAATGCCTAACTTTACATTGAACATCAGAAAGTGGAAGTCCTAGATAAGTTATTGGAAAAGAGGATACCTTGCATGTGAATGTCCCAGCTATTTCCTGAACTCTCTCCTGTCCCAGATTAATTCCTACCACCTCCGACTTCCGAAAATTGATGGCCAATCCTGTTATGACTTCTGTCAAAATCAATAACATCTTCATATTGCTAAGCATTGCATTATTCCCAGAAGAGAACAACAACTTATCATCTGCAAACTGCAGGTGTGACAACAAAAAACCATCTCTTCCAACAGAAAATCCGTCCACCAACCCCTGTGATGCAGCTTTATCCCATAATGTACTCGTAACATGTCCGACTAGAATAAAAATCAGTGGTGACATAGTATCTCCTTGCCTCATCCCCCTCGAGCTTTTAAAATATCCACAGGGATCACTATTCAGCAAAATAGAAAATGTAGCTGTTAAAATGCAACTCATGACCCAACCAATCCATTTTTTAGTGAACCCCATACTTCTAAAAGTATTTTGAATACACAACCAGCTTACTCGATCATAAGCTTTCTCAAAATACAATTTTACTAACACTCCCTCCTTTCTATTACTTTCTTGAGAGACTATGGCTTCATGGGCTAACAAAAAATTGTCCAAAATGTATCTCCCCCTTAGGAATGCAGCTTGATTTGTACTAATAACCTCATTCAACACATTCTTCAGCTGCTTAGCTAAAACCTTGGTAATTATCTTGTAGCAGCCATTCAAAAGGCTCATAGGCCTAAAATTAGACACAATATCAGCCCCTTCCCACTTTGGAATTAGTACAATAAATGTAGAATTGAATCTTTTGATGCTCAACGGCCTTTCTTGGAATTCTCTCATCACCTTCATAAGATCCATTTTTATAGTATCCCAGATATACTGATAAAATTCCATTGAAAATCCGTCCGGTCCAGGTGATTTGTTAGCTGCCATACTAAAAATTGTTGTTTTGACTTCCTCTTATGTGAAGGGATCACAAAGCTCTTTTGCCTGACTATCTTTAATTTTCAGTAATACCCCATCTTGAAGATGAGATCTCCACCATTCATCTTCTTTAAACAATCTCTCATAAAAAGAAACAAAAGCTTTCTTGATCTCTTCCTCTAAGTCCACAACATGGTTATCAACTTCCACTTGATCAATCATCATTGATCTCCTCTTGGCACTTGCAGTTGCATGGAAAAATCTTGTATTCTTGTCCCCCTCTTTCAGCCAAAGCTCTTTCACCCTTTGCTTCCATTTAATCTCTTCCCTTAGCAGCCAATTATTGTACTCCTTTTTTTGTTCTGCCAGCTCTTATTCTCCTCTTCAGACAAACCATACATTTCAGCTCTTGCTTCAAATCTATCAATTTTCTGAATAACTTGTTGCCTAGTAGAAGAAACTTCCCCAAAGGTCATTGCACTCCAACTCTTGATGCCTAGCCTCACCCTTTTCAGCTTTTTGGAGAAGGAATCAGCCGCCTGATTAGAGGATTCCACCTCCTTCCACCATCGAATAATCAGCTCCTTGAACTCCAAATGTGTATGCCATGCCAACTCGTACCTGAACATTCTATACTTCCTTTTTCTCTTCCTTGGTCCTTAGTAACAATGACATATGATTTGAAACCGTCTTGTTCAGTCCCTTAACATGTGAAACGTGAAACTTATTGATCCAACTGGATGAAACCAGCACCCTATCTAGCCTCGACTGGGTACCATTCAGTTAAGGTTAGACCAAGTAAATTTCCTATTAAGAATTTCTAGGTCCAACAGTCCACAACTAGATATCCATAAACCAAAGCTTTCCATATATGTATTCCATTTCTGACAACCGGTTCTCTCCCATGGGTATCTAACACAATTAAAATCTCCAACTACGCACCACTCTCCTTGAAATAAAAGAGCTAACCTATCCAGCTCCTGCCAGAATTTTGCCCTTGTTTGCTGAATGTGAGGACCATATACTGAGGTGATAACCCAAGACTATGTACCAGCTACTGCAAAGAAACTGACCGAGATACTGAAAATATCTATTGCCATTCCAGAAGATAAGTTGCCCACCACTAGCTCCTTGTGGCTTGTGCAGGAAAGCAAGCCCATTCAATTAACATTGAACCACCAACTTGTTTGCTAACCTGTGCATCCACATATTCCATTTTTGTCTCTTGCAAATAAATACAGTCCAACTTAAGATTCATAACCAAATCACTCACCGCCCTTCTCTTCATATCCCCATTAAGTCCTTTAATATTCTAAGAGCACAAATTCATTATGATGATTTCATACCCCCTGCTTCTTAAGTCTTAGAGAATCAACAATCTCATTTTGGTTGATGAAATTGACTTCCCGCTTACCTATCTTCATACCCCCACCAACCCCTTTTCTCTTTAAGGAACACTACAGAGCCTCTGTTCTTCTAAGTCTTTTAATAAACTAATCACTGAGTCTTCTTTACCTTGAAAGGAGACGCCGATCTTCCTTCCAAACTCCATAATATCCTCTAACCAGCGTTCGTACCCCACAAAAGAGCTGGTAGGGGATACCAAGGAGGAGGAAGAGTAAGGAACAATTGTTGTAGAAACACACTCATCGACACCCCCCTGAAGACGTTCAGCTCCGCTTCCAGGCACCTGGATAGCCAGTGCCCCAAAGCACAATCCAAGCCCTCCTGAACTCCTTCTGCTAGATGAGGCGGCCTTTCCAAGATCACAACCTTCCACATTGAAGACTCCCTCATTTCCGATGCTTCAACCGTGGATGCTCTGTGTCTGGTAACCACCGGGATCCTATCGCCTCTTCGTTGTTTCTCATCAAGTACAATCCGTAAGGAACCAGAGTCAGCGACTCCTCCTCGATATCCCATGCCGACACCCTCATGCATACATGGAGCTTCTTGAGCACCATTGTGAACCTTCAACAGTTCGTAGTCGACTGCAGGAGGAGGAAAATGAACAATGCTACCTCGCTCTCGAGCCGGCTGAACATGGACGGGCCAGCTCACATAACCTGCCTAACTAAAGCCCGTTTGAGGAACAAACCGACTTGCTGACTTCAGTTGAACCGGCCGGCCTGCATGTAAGTCATGATCTGAATCTCCCAAAGCTAGGAACTGGTCTTCTGGGTCTGGATTTAGACCACCAACCCAGCATTGTGCATCTTCCCGCCCGTTATAGACGACGGTTGGTCTTCCTCAGTCCCAACTTCCGAAACCTCGAGACTCGAAGAAATCCATGCCACCGCCCTTGCCTTCGCCTCGTACAAAGCAACATCCCAGCAAGTCTCTGGCATCAGACACCTTTAGGCTCATAGCAACCAAGAAACCTCGATTCTACAGGGCCTATATAGGAAATTGAACATGCATCAATGAAGACGATCGAGACCCTGCAGCCTCCTTCCGCTGAGTCAGTTCTACTGCTTCCTCCTGCTAAGTGATTGGGAAAGGCGACTCATTCAACTCGGGAGGAACATCATGAGAAGCCCTAGTCAGAGCAAAAACAGGGCCCGATCGCTTCACCTGGTATTTTCTATATTGCGCGACCACCTCTGTCCAGGACCAATCCTGAGCAGCACTCTTATCGGACTTGGACGCCGACGGCACCTCCTTCACCAGCTTCACCCAAAAGTCTCTCCCGGCTAAATGAATCATGACTCTGTCAGGAATATCTTCCAAAGAGCTCACCTCCACCTAAATACGAGCATATAACAACAGACACATCCAGAGAATGGGCATGCACTTCCCTTAGCAAACAAAACTGGAGATTATTGCCTGGAATATTTCACAATTCCACACATGAAGCGGAATGCCAAACAACTATTACCACAGCTTAATGCCTGGGGGAACTGGGGAAGATGAGACCATGGCAGACCAAGGCGAACACTTAAAGAACAAATTGCATCGCCGTCTACTAAGAAGCCTGATACACAGAGACAGCCAATCCGGGAGAGGACTCTTGACCAGGAAAGACTCCTGATCCAGCTCTCGAATCCACCAGTTTTTCATTCCAGCTAGAAATGAAGAAGAGCCTCCAGAAGTGCCTTGTGTGCCTCCGATGGACTGAGCTTAGAGGGTTGCTCAGCTGTGACAGAGACAACCATGCAGTCTTCCATCCACGTACGAGCTTCTGCAACGGCTGGCGACCAGGGAACCACAATCCTACCATGCGCTAGCTTAGGCGCCATTGGAGAAGAGGCCGAGGATTTGAGTTGACGACGAAGACAGGAAGAGCTCCTATGGTCAAACTCTCGACAAATGCAACGAACACGCACCCTGCAGTCCCTTGCCCAATGCCCTTTCCCCAGACCCATGAAAACGACTAAAGTTCACATGCTTCTTTCCTCTCCTCTGCACAAGCTTCCACTCCCCCTCCTCAACAGGTCCCTCGCTCTCTCCCTTCTCACACCCTCTAACTCTCACACCCCGCTCACTCCCCCTTGCACTCGCGCTCGCCATTATATCTTTCTAAATTTGTTTATATATTTCATAGTTTTCACTAGAAAATGGTGAATTTTGTTTTATTTTTAGGGTTTTTTTATATATATACCCCTGAAAACCAGTGTATTTGTATCTATATATCCCCAACTCCCATATATTGTATGAAATACTCCTGAATTTTCAGAAATGGGAATTTGACCTGCAGTCGAAAAGGGTCGGTGGCTTTAATTCCTGATCCACCTCCCACGATTCATAATTCCCGGTCCTACGTGAAATCTCTTAACTTCCGGTCCAAAACATAACGTCCTTTTAACCCCCATTAACGTGAAGAGCGTAAAGTGCCGAAATTGTCCTCCAAAGTCTACAAGTTAAATTTCCAATCCATTTTAAAGTTAACCTCCAGCACATTAGCTTTAACATCCGGTCCAAATTCGTAAGAGATTTAACTTCTGGTCCATTATAAAATTGTAAAAACCTTTGTACTTTGGTTTGATTTGTTTGATGCAAATTTTCATAAAATCGAAGCCAAATAAACTATACTTGCAAACTAGACCGAACTACATAAAAAAGTTTTTAATACAAAACAATTCAAACTAAAGTAGGTTGGTTTGTAGTTCAGTTTGATTGTCTAATGTCCTTATAATATATGTGGACTTTTTCTTACAGATAAAATGAATAAACTAACTACTACTTTTTAAATTTAAATTTAAATTATGAGTACTAAAAATCTATCAAGATATTGAAACAAGAGAATAACTTGCTGCACCGCACATGGCTGAGCTAGAACTGGCCGCCCCGTCTCGCTCCGCCACGTGCATAGCCGCACATGGCCCTGCGTCCCGCATTAACTGCACCCTAAGGTCAGCAAAAAAATTCAAAAAAAATTGAAATTTTTTAATGCTCTCGAGAGCATCTGACTGCTTGGATGCTCTCTAGAGCTTCTTGGTGCTCTCGAGAGCTTCTTGATGATCTTGGCTCTTGAAAGCATAACAAAATTTGAATTTTTTTTGGCTGACATCAGGGCGCACTTAATGCGGGTCATGTGCAGTTGTGCATGTGGTGGAGTGGGACAGGGCGGCCCGTTCCAGCTCAGCCATGTGCGGTGCAGCAAGTTATTCTCCTGAAACAGTGATAAGCCTTCCTAATATTGGAATCAATCATTTTTTGTTTTATAAAATGTATATAAATGTGTGAATCTTAAAAGGTTCTAAGTAATTAGATGTGTTGGGTTTTTTTTATTTCTAAACCCTTGAAACTAAACAAGCCAAAATAACGTTTTTCTACTTTTAAATCAGATTGGTTGATTCGATCAGATTCTTCGATTTCAACTAATATTAAAAAATGCTAAACATAAACTATTACCTTGCATGAATTATTTTTATTGCACCAAGTAAATTGGTAGTATGAGGTAATGCTGTAACTTATTGTTATAAGATCAAATTGATCGATGAAACAAAGGTCTACACTTTTTTTTATTAGTCTAATAATATTGAAGCTTGATACATTTTTTGTAAGCCTTTCTAAACGGCCTTAAACTGCAGAAGGTAACAGATTCGATATAAAATTTATAAGTTTCTAACCTTTGGACTTACAATTCAGTTTTTCGGTCAATGGACCGAAAATTAAATTTGATCCACTTTTTGAACTGCAGATTAAAAAAACCCTTTCATAAATGTTGCGGCTATATCCCTCCGTCAAAATGTCGTTAACTCCAACTAAATATGCTAGAAAGATCCTGTAAATTCTGATAAGGCCAGGGGCATATGTGCAAAATTCTATTGAATATAGGGGTATCTGTGTAATAATATCTGTATTTTGGCATTTTCTGTTGCAGTTAATGGCATTGTGATGGAGGAGCATAAATGCAGATGTTTCTAAGGTTTTCAGGGGTATTTCATACAATATATGGGAGTTGAGGGTATAGATACAAATATGCTAGTTTGCAGGGGTGTACATGCAAAAATCCCTATTTTTTAAAGAAAAGGAGGTTTGGTCGCACTTGCTTTCTCTAAAAGTCCAACTTCTCGGTAAATTACTAGGGTATATCTTTCTCAAGATTCATGTCATCGAGACGTCTCAGTTGGATATCAATTTCTAAGAGAAAGAAAGAGGGTTCAGCATTGAGGGGTTCTGATTAAACTTCAAAATTTCTGGAACGTAGCCACAGAGAGTAGTTCAGCGAAAAGAAATTTGAGGGGTCGGCAAAGGTTTCCTTCTTTTTCCCTTGACAGCCTACATGTATTTGTTGGCAGACAAGATGTCAAGGGCAGTTAAAATGGTACTCCAGTTTTGATAGTTTGGAGGAAGATTGGTCATTACACTAATATGCTTAGGGGTGTGTCTCTTGTGGTTTGAGTTATAAGCTCAGTACATATTTCAACATTGTGGATATTCTCTCCTTCTCTAGTTTGTTGAATGTTGAAGCAGTTGAAAACTTGATTTAAGCTTTGAAAGGACATACTAGCTTAGATGTCAAAAGAATTTCTGATGCGGGACGATGGAGAGAAGAGGTCCAAGAGGATGGCAATATTTGGGTGTCACACCTGGCCCTGCTGCAGGGCAGAACAACCCCGTCTCAGGGTTTTCTCGACCTCGTCTCAGGGTCTTCAGTTCTCCATCTCAGAGAAGCAGAGGAAATTAAAAAAAAAAAATCACAAAAAAAAAAATCATCATTAATTGAAAAGATAGGGTTTACATCACTATTTGTAGAGATTAACCCCACCTTAACTATCACTGGACTGAAATTCCCTTAGACTAAAAAAAAATGCAAAATCGCACGAAAATACATCAAAAATAGAAAAAGATGTTAAACGGGCCTCAGATAGGCTGAACAAGGACTCAATGAACTCATCATCTAACACCCTAAGACTTTGATATCATATAAACTATCTTCCAGCCAAAGAAAACCATGTGTAGTCTTCTGACAGTGATAAACATGCTCCATCGCATGTAATGCATTGGTGATGTTGGTGTATGGGTCCTGGATCCCCATCAATTTCCCTATATTGATAGGGTTTTCTTTGGAGCAAATGTGATTTTATTGATGACTTAGAGGTGAACTTTTGCTGATGGGCGGGGCAATGCAGACAAGATCAGAGCTTAAGGTTGATGGTCCTAGCCTTTTAATTTGAGTCCAAGTTTTATTTTTTAAGCTTGGTGGAGACACCATTCAATACTCAAGGTTATAACCCAACTTACACCCCATCCACCCCCATGAAAAGAATGCATTCCTAGGTTGTTATTGCTGTTGTGTCCACCACCTCAGGCTTGAATGGCGATATCATTCTTTATCTTGTGTGTGCCTTCATTCCTATTGAGGTCACAGTCATAGTGTGGATCTGACTTTCCATGAAATGATATGCATCTTGGAGGTAGAAATGTGCACCCTCGAGTGTCATTGCCAGCTGGGAAAGAAAATGGTCCATGCACAAAACCCAATCTTTGGCCCATATTTGGGGTTGATTCTGCGATCCAGGCTGCTAAGTGAGAAGCAGGCAGCTGGCCAATAACTTCATTCCCGCCAACATTGTTTTCTTCACAAGCATAGAAGATGGAGAAAGGAGGAGCAGAACGTGAAGAAGCACATCATACTCTCTGTGGAGTTTGGGGATAAGAGAGAGAACAATAAGATTTACTTCATAAATTCATAGGGGATGAGAATTAATTTGGTCATTGAGTATCCACAGTTTAATTATATGAGACATTCGTATGAAGCAACTGATTCTTATACTTTAAGTTGTATTTTGAGGCTTGGGACCTGAGGCTTCTAGCCTGGCCTCTGCCTGCCTTTTTAGATGAAGAATGGAGTAATTTGGATGGGATGGAGAGAAATAAAGGGGAATTTTCGAAGTTTAAATGGAGAAGGGTGCTAATCTTTTGATAATGGGTGACCATTTTATGTCTAAGTTAGATTGAAATTTCATTTATTGATGGCTTTGCACTTGGGTCTGTGCCGTACTAATTCTGATAAAAAAGGCTTTCAGGGGTCATCCATTGTTAAAATCTAAGCCAGATACAATGCGAGTTAGCCATGCCAAAGGCATGTTTAACTTGCCAGACTGACCAATCGCATAGCTGGGGACTAATTTGGGATGAGATGGAGAGGGATAAAAGAGGAACTCTTAGGGCTTGAAAAAAGAAAGATGCATTTTGAAGATTAGAGTAGGCTCATGTACTACGTTACATTTGATTTGGGTGGTTTTGACGATGTCATGTCTTATAGACCTATTTGCTCTGATGGCGGAGTTGTGGTTCAGTTTGTTGATGATGCTACTGGGGATGTGTTTCAAAAAACTGTGCCCAATGTTATTGCACATTCCTACTAAAGTGCTCATGAAGGGGTACTTATTGCATGTTGTCATGGAAGACAGTCGACATCGAAGAATTAGATAATTGTTCATGTTGATGCAGTTCTGTGATGCAATTGTTGGCTTCTGAAGTGAGTTATGTTGACTGCATCTTGTCAGTTGTCTATATGTTGCCGTCTCATGCATCGCCCCCAGTTGGTTTTCACTCAATTTGGGGCTATGGTTTGTAATATTCCAACACTGTTGCATCATTTTTTGTCATACATCTTGTATTACCTTTTTTCCCATTTGTTAACCTCTAGGATGGGGAGCTACGTATGACCTATATGTAGGTGTTTCGTTGACTATTTGTGATGTTTTGTCGATGGGTAAGTACTTTCTTGAATCTTGACTTTATACTTGAGCCTTCACCCATTTCTCTCTCTTTTAAGATTCTAATATAATGGTAGGGTTTGATCATGAATTGCATACGGACTTCACTGTGCTTGACTAAGTACTTTCTTGAATCTTGAATTGCATTTTTCTCAAGTTTGTGTGAACCGGTTTTTCATTTTTCACCGATTGCAACGACTTGGTCTAATTTCCAAGAAGATTTATAGATTTTATTCCTTACTGCATTACCAGTTTTGTATGGCTTGGAGGTTTTCCATACGCCATGTTTCACTTTGTATCCTTTTTTCCACTTGCATCTTTTATTTGCAGATCAGAAGGACAATAAAGTCGGTGGAAACTTCTGTGAAGAACTTTGTTTTTGGCTCAGATAAAGAGGCTCAAGAGATTGAAAAGGGAAAACCCAAGGTATAAAATCGCAAAATGTCAGTTTTGGCGGACAAGTGTTTTTTAAATGTCAACTCATGTAAACAGACATGCATCCGGTGGGCTGCAGAATTTAACTTTCTCGTTTAACTGCCCATGTAAACCTTAGTAAAAATGTTTTGTATCTGTAGATTGCCCTTGGTTCCAATTTTCTTGTCGGAGTTGTCATTGCTTTACGTTGCTGTTCTTCGTTCTGTAAAGTGGCATAAAACGTTGTAAAATATTATTTTTCTAGTGTTTTTCCTGACATTTGATGTACTGTAAATATTTTGGTTCTAAAATTCGGTCGACCATTTGTTTTCTCCCATTTTGGTTCAGTCCAAAACTGTCCTAAATCAAAACTCAAGAATTTTAAAACTGCTACATTTAGAATTAAAAGAGTATGATATTTTTTTCAGCGTGCAAAACGTCTATATCTGTTTTGTCCCCTTAAGATTCTTCTTGAGTAATACTTGCTGCACTGAGGGTGCCAATTGCATTGACCATAAAAGAAGTTATTTTTTGAATTTTTTTAGGTGGGTTCTGAAGTGTCTTACATGTTCGTACAAATTGATCTCCGATCAGATAATCTAAAAAAAATCTGAAAAATAAAAAATTGAGTCTCAATAAACAATAAAAAATATCCTTGGCCGAACATGTAGGACACTTTAGATCCATCTTAAAAAAAATTAAAAATAATTTTTTTATTTATCCACTGCATTGAAGATCAATACAAGTGGCACCCTCAGTATTACTCTTCTTATAATATCTTGAACAACAGATGAGCAGACGTAGTTAGAGTGGGCAAGCTAAACAAGTCTTGGACTTTCTTCCAGTAACTGTGATCTTCGCATGATATTGTTCTAGGAGTTGTTTGTTTTTAAAATAGTGTAATTTGAAACAATTATTTTATTTTACAATGTTTTCAGTTGTTTGGAACGATGTAAATCAATGTAAAGTAAAATCTTTTCTGATCCTTGTCTGTCCACTCGACAATTTAATTCATTTGTTTTGATTTACAGCAAAAATCTATTGTAAACCTTAATAAGAAGATTGAAGCATCTCTCTTATTTTATTTTACAAACAACAAACAAATATTTTCTAATTTTAAAACATGAAAATTTCACTTGCTTAAGACCGGTGATTTTGAAATCAGTAATTTACAAAGTTCTACATGAAAACAAACAACCCCGTGTTTAGTTTTGCTGGCTCTGTCACAATCTGAAACAAACGCACCTGAATTTCTTATTCTCGTTTGTTTCATACTAAACGACATATTTTTTACTCCGTTTTCATTGTTTTTGACAAGATCGCATCGGATTAGATTGACTGAAATACCTTGTGTGCGCTGCAGTTTGGTGAAGGTCGACTGACGTTCGGATTGGGTTGAGCCTTAACTTCTAGTTCATAAGTGAGAAAGTCGGGCCTTAAGCTCTGGTTGACTTAGGTTGGAGTCTACTGGAATTTTAACTTTTAAGTTTATATCTTAAAAATTACCATTCCATGTAATTTAACATTGTTAATTATGTTTGATGATAAACTTGTAATATTTTAATAGATATAAATAAAATTATATACATCACTAAAGTTTTGAATATATGGAAGCCCGCTAAACCTTGGTCCAGAGACATTCAGATTGGATCGACCTAGAGCTTAGGCATTTTGAAAACTGCTGAATCTGACCTGACCTTTCTAAACACGTGGGGCGTGTTTGGCAAAACTTTCATTTGAAAGTCACTTTTGACTTTCACTACTCATATAAAATGAGTTAAGAAAGAGATGTTATAACTAATTTTAGTTTGTTGCAAAAGTCAACTCTTTCATAACAATTTCACTTTTTTTCGAATCTTGAAAGTTTTACCCTTGTAACTTTTGGTTGGAAACCAAAACACAAATAAAATACTACATAAATGACTTTCAAGATCCAATGATTTTTACTAAATATAATTAAATGAAAGTACAAAAGTACTTTTAAATAAAAGTTGTGCCAAACACGTCCTTGGTCGTGTGATGCTTGGGCAAAAGCCTCGGAAGGAAGGGCTTAGCCCATGCATCCACGTCAACCGCGTAGAGATGCGAGGGACGGTGTCTGTCTCCTCAGGGCAACATTTTCCTTGTGGTTTACCCAGCCGGGCCAGGCCCATTACTATTTCGTGGTCAAACTATAAACCGGCAGGGTCCGTACAACCAGCCCAATGAGACTTCCTATTTCCTAACATGAGAAATGCTCGCTGTGCAAACATGACCAACAGTAAAAGTAGCCTTAACGGGCATTGCAGTAAGTATATTTTAAAAAAAAAATTTAGGTCAATCCACATGTCCACATGTCTATATGGGCGGATCTTCTATCTGACAACCCAAAAAGTTCTTAAAAATAAAACATTACTCCTTGACCAACATGGCTAAGTCCGGTCCACCATCTGAAGGACAACAACCTTCCAAAAGGAGCTATATTTCTGGCGAAAGAAAGTTCGGCCTACGTTCCGGAGGAGCCCACTAAAGGACCAGAATTCCCTTCGTCAAAGACCATAGGTCTTTGTAGTGGCCCATCAACTCTAGTCGGTTTGTTTCATAGATACGGTACTCCAAATTTCTTATGTCCAGATCTCTTATACTTAAAACGACGAGAATTCTCTTTAGAGTACTTTTTCTTATTTTAGAAATAAACAATTTTCATCTTTTAAGTGAGTTGAGTTATTCCTCTTATTCTGAAAATCACGCGTCTGCGTCAAGAATAATGCATCCACCCTCTCAAACTTGGATTCACGAAATAAGCATCATAAGTCATCCTATTCGACTCCTTATTCCGTAAACAAACCGAAGCACCTTCTCTATAAGACAAACTCCGTCCGAAGAAGCCTTTTAGCACACTGAGACTTAGGATTAACCTGATTTATCCAACGAGATAAAGCATAGCGAGATAAACATACATTCTCTTTAGTATTTCTTAATAAATATACATTCTTTTTTATAACCAAAATAATCGGATCAAGTAAATATGTTTTAGTAGAAATATGCATTAATAAGTATACCAGGTAAGTACATTAGTAAATGCTCCATAAATAAGTTTTGGAAAGTGAGACAACTTTGTTGAGATGAAGACAAAAAGTAAAAGTAGCCCAGGTTGACTTTATATGTCAGAGATCTCACGGTCTCCTTTATTGTGATTCCCTACTTGTACTTTCTTGAACATCTATTAGTTGTTCTATCCAACTCATTAATGATGTAAGATTCGTTTGGTGTCTTAAAATATTATAAATCTTAATTTTGAAATCATTGGTTTTAAAATCAACAAAAATAAAATCCATGATTTTAGAATCATTATTTTTTTTAATGATAATTTTGAACTATTAACCAAAATCAGCCAAAAAGAGGATTTTAAAGGTCAATTGATTTTGAAAAAGAACAATTTAAAAAAAAAGTATCATAGAACGATTTATATATTCCAAACACAAGCAAAATGTCATTTTACAGTTATTTACAATATTTTACAGTACACCAAACAACAACACCTTAGAAGAAAATTAACGTTGAAGACCATGGAATCTCATTCTACGTCAGGGGGAACTTGGGAATACAAAATCTATGGATAACCCAAGTTAACCTCTCCGCTATTTTAGATTAGCTAATTAACCTCAATGATATTTTAATTAGCGCAATACACTCAATTAAATTATTTTTTAGTTAAATTTAAAATTTAAAAAAATGCCAGGGTTAATCCTCAATCAAAGTGGTGTTTGAGGAAACCCAACACTATTAAACTTAAATGAAAACTATAAAACTCCAAGGGGGAACAATATGGTGTAGATCTCACGTTATGATGTTTACTCTCTTTCTGTAAGATACGATCCAGAAGCTCGACTAATTGCCAATTTTTATAATATAAGAGCTCCTTACCATCCTCTGGAGATATTTGGAAACTTTATCCGGAATATTCACACACAGAAGTCCCAAGTAAAGAGATGGCAAACGCCTTAGAACTAAACAAAACTAACATAATAATTTAAACAAAATTTTCAAATTTATTAGATTTCATGTAGTAATAATTTCAATAAAATTTTCAAATTTATCAGATTTCATGTAGAAGTTTTCACAAACTTTAAAAGAAACCAGACGCCAACTCTTTCTCGTATGGTAGAAATTGTCAAATAAAGATTAAAGAATGCTATGCAGCCGGGCAAACACAATTTGTCAATAAAGGTGTGTGGACTGTGGGTTGGCTCTAGTCATCGAGTCGCGTCCTCTGTTCAACTCCACGAGGACCACGACCACGAAGGATGACTTAATGGAGTAATACTTGCTACAATGACGGTGCATGCTACACACACTGTCATTGCAATTGGTTTAAATAAAAAAGAAAATTTTTCTTATTTTTTTAGGTCGCTCCTGATGTGCCGTAATTGTTTGTACTTTTTTTCCTGATCGGACTACTTAAAAAATTGTTCATTGGACTCGATTTTCGAATTTTTTTTTTTTTTTTTTGTCGTCCGATCAGATATTGCACTGTTCAAACAGTTAGGACACATAGGGCCACTTTGATTGGAGAATAGGAGAAGAATAAGGGAGAATAAGGGGAGAATAAGCTTAATTTTGCTTTGACAAGCAGAATGACTTATACCGGTGCATAATAGCGTATTCGGAGAATAAGGAGAATAAGCCATCCCACCTTAGACCCAAGAATCACTTATTCTTCTTATTCCATTAGCGGGCTCCACAAAACTATCAAACCGAAACATCTCTTATTCTGGTATACGCCATTCCGTCAGTGGGCCCCACGTTCTGCAAACAAAGTGAGGCATAAAGAACAACAAGATTTTTTTTTTTTAACCCACTGCAATGACAGTGCATGTAGCACGCACCGTCATTACAGCAAGTATTACCCGACCTAATGAATGTTGGGTTGAAAACCCCACCCACTCACGTAAAATTTACCAGGAGGAGATGTAATAAATTAGATTCACTGAAAATTAAAGTAAATAGATCATCTTATAACCTTATTCATCATGATATGGATTTAAGATGGCTGTATGATAACTGATTCATATATAGGCTAACACCTGGTCAAATAATCAGTATAACACATTAGGTTTATAAAGACTATCTATTAACGAACTTATGGCGTGACAATCAGGTAATCAATTATCATTTGCATTTTTAATTGACGGCAAATTTTTTGTAAACAGTAAAAAAAATATCATTTCAATTAAAAGTATCTTTAGATTTCGATGATTCCATATCAGTTATTTCATGAAGAACATGTTGGGTTATGTATCCGATATAGTGGTCTACTTGTGTTTGTGGGTACGCTTAACACACCATTAGGTCTAGTAAGTGGAATATGTTTATTGAGCTTAACCATTAGATGCATCAAGAGAGATAGAGAGAGAAAATCAGAAGGAGACTGTGCTCGACTTACATGTCCCTCCGCATCTGATGTTTGTGTGGTTCGTGAGAGATTGAGGATCGTCTTCCTCCTCTGTCTACACTAAAGGGAGATAACCTCAGTTGCATGTATTCCTAAACATCTCAACATGCGTAACAGAGACAGGTTGGTCTTTAGAGTTTAGATCTACATTATTCCTGCTTCATACAGTCATGAACAAGAGGAATCCCATGTTTCCTTTATTCTCTATATTTTATTTTTTGTTTTCTGTGGTCGGACGGTGATGATCATGCGAAGGAACCAGCATGGCATGGCAGTAAGATCCAGTGCGGCAACAGCCGCCACTGGGGCCACCAGGAGCGGCCCGGATGTCGCGCAGGCACTACGTTGGTGCCGCTCGGGACCGCCCTGGCGCTAGACACCTGCACAGAGCGCCGCCCAGCGTAGGCAGGCGCCTTGTACGGTGCGCCCAACGCAGGTTGGGCACCCTGCAGGCTGTGTCGAACATTGACAGTCGTCCAACGTAGGGGTGCCGCCCTGCGCAGGCGTGTGCCCAACGCTGGCAACAGGGCCAGCCTGCCCTTGGAGACCCAATTTTTTTTGAAAAAAGGGGGAGAGGGGGATTTTTGGGGAGGCCGGCCGTCACCCCTCTGCTGGAAAACGCCGCCGGCTTTGTCTCCGGCCGGCAGGGGAGTGGCGGCGGCGGCGGTTGTTCCCCTCCCACTATTTCCCTGCATGACGGCTAGGTTTGGGAAGAAAGGTGGGGGGATGAAGATGATGGGGTGGTTTGACTTTTATGCCCCTCCTTCAATTTAAATTTCAAATTTTAAATTTCATTTGCTTTAAGTTAAGATCCAATAAGGCTCGTGCATCCGATTTTGGGGTCTCCCTTTAGTTTTTGAATTTTAATTTGGAATTGGATTAGGATCCGTAACGGATCATTATTAACGGGTTATGGATTCTACTATTGGATATTAAATCCATTTTGGATCTTATTAAGGACCCGAATATGGATCCATTTATGAAAACCGAATTTGAATCTAAATTAAATCCTAATACACAATATCTATATCTGTTTATATCCGTTAATGCTTAAATGTATCTTTTAAGTTTATAATCGTTTAAATTAAGTTATTTATTTGTATCCTTATCCTTTAAGGGTCACTAATGGGTAACATGTAGGATCCATTAAGTTCTGGATCCTAGACCCATTTATTTTGGGTCTATTTTGAGCCCATTAGTGGTCTTTAAAGGATATAGGGTCCATTGTATAAACAGTTTAGATACATAAGTAATTTCAATAGATATGTTTGCAATTCAGTGTTCATTTCTGCAAACAGAAAATGATATTTATGTAATAGCATGTTGGAACCTTGTGTTTTGCCTTTTTTAATTTAGTTTTGAGCATGATTAAAGTTTGTTTAAAAACTAATAATTGTTGCAGTAATTTTAAGATATATTTTAAAATTATTTTGACCTCCTTGCAGTTTTTGTTTATGCATGAATATTTCCATTTCATATTACAATAATTATTGTGCTTATGTCCTTGTACTCATATTTAGTGTTGGTTTGATGCTATTATAAAGTTTTGTGGTAAATTTTGGATTTCTAAGTGATTAGTTAGACCACCAAAGTAGCACTAACCATGAGAAATGATAAAATTTAACCTTATTAAGTTTTAAATAGTGTCATTTTATGAGCATTATGGCTTATTTGTTATCAATTTAATTGAGGAGAAGATATTTTAGAGTTCAAAATGTGTAAGTTGACCACAAAAGTGATCTAATGCATAGAGAATAATAAAATATTCTCATTAAAAAATTAAAATGATATTAAATTTTTGTGTTCTTGACTTGATTGTAGATTTCAACTCTCAAAAGAGTATTCTATTTTCATGTCATAAGCAGAATATAATAAATTTTATGTGTATGGCGACTCTTAAGAGTTTTGTACCTAAATGTATCATTTTTTGACATCAAAGTGTATGTAAGTTTTAGTTTATCACTTAAGTTATTTTCTTACTTGGGGAATTGGTCCATTAACATATTAGAATTCTCACCCAAATGAGAAATTATAATGATACAACCGGACAACTTGTTAAAGTAGTTCATTTTAGTTATTTGAATTACTTTGCATTTATCTTACTATCTCATAACTTGCTGTAACTGTTCTATTATCTTATGTGTGAGTATTTGATTATTTATTTCAACTTCTTCTCTTTTGTTTGCACCATTTACTAACAATTTGCCTTATTTGAATGGCACTAATTTCACTTAATGGAAACAAAGGATTTTATTTTCCTTGGGGTGCATAGACTTAGACTTGACTTTGCGTAAGGATAAGCCTACTCCACTTACTCCGCAAAGCACAACAGAACAGAAGATTCAGCTCGAGAAGTGAGAAAAGTCCAACCGTCTCTGTTTTCTATTCCTTCAAGGACAAGTTGGACAAAACATCAAGAGATCTATCCTAGAGCAGACTACAGCCAGCGCATTTCTTAAGGAAATCGATGAATAATTCATAAGTTCTGATAAAGCTAAAGCCAGCACCTTGATGGCCAAGCTTTCGTCGATGAAATACACTGGCAGTAGTAGCATACGAGAGCACATAATGATGATAAGGGATATTTCAGTACAACTGAATGCCATGGAAGTTACCATTCATATACTTTCCTAGCCTATTTCATTCTCAACTATCTGTCTAATAAATACGAGGCATTCAAAATCCTCCTACAACACACATCAGGTTAAGTAGTCTGTCAATAGATTGATGACCATGTGTGTTCAAGAGGAAGAGAGATTGAGAGAAGAGAGGAATCATACAGTTTTGTTTATCTCTCATAAAGCTAAAGGAGGACCAGAAAAGAAGAAAGATGTCCAGAAGAAAGGTAAGAAGAACAAGTCTAAATGTAAAAATGATAAATTCTTCTCTGCAAACTATCTGGACACGTTAAGAAAGATTGTCTAAAAAAAAATGCATAGTTTGAAAAGAAATGTAACCTCTCAACCTATATCTGCTATAAGTCTCATTTAATACATGTTCCTAAAGAAACAGTGGATTGACTTAAGTTTTACTGTATATGTTGTCACTTCTTTAGGGATTCGTTTTTTATAAGCCTCCAAAAGAAGTGAGCAAAACATCCTTTCAGGAAATAGGACGCGCTCACAAATCAAGGCCGTAGAAACTTATAGGCTTATTTTGAGATTAAGACTTGTTCTAAATTTAGAAGACACTTTTTATGTACCATCTTTTAGTAAAAATTTAGTTTTAGTATCAAAACTTGATTCAAAAGATTTTCGAGTTAGTTTTGAAAACTCTTCAGTTAAATTAATTAAGGATTCTATTATTATTGATATTGGTTCTTTATCTGATGGTTTATATAAATTGTGTCTTAGCAATGTGAATGAACAATCTCATAGTACCTTTGCATATTAAAGAGGTTAGTGGGAAAATGAGCACTTCATACTCTAGATTTCACTGACCTTAAAACATGCATTGATTGCATTAAGGGAAATCAAACGCATATGCCTAATAAGGATGCTACTAGAAGTTCAAAAATTCTAGAGATTATTTACACTGATATTTGTGGTATGCTTTCACCATGTCTGACTAATGAGAGGTACTTTGTCACATTTACAGATGACTAGTCTAGATTCATGTATCTCTATCTACTTCTTGAAAAAACAAATATCTTCAATAGCTTTAAGGACTTTAAGAAGGAAGTAGAGAAACAATCAGGAAAAGCAATCAAGATAGTCAGATCCGATATAGATAGTGAGTACTATAGTAGGTATACAAAAATGGAACAAAGACCTGGACCATTAGCAAAATTTCTTAAGGAGGAGGATATTGTACCTCAGTACACTACTCCTAACAGTCCTTATCAGAATGGGGTTACAGAAAGACGGAATAGAACGCTTAAGAAAATAGTCAAAATAATGTTAAGTCATTATACCCTTCTTTTATCCTTGTGGGATGAGGCCGTTAAGACAACTGCATACATTATGAACAAGGTTCCTACGAAGGTTGCACCTAAGACTCCCTATGAGTTCTGGTGCAGTGGAAAACCTTCAGTGAGCTATATGCGCGTGGGGGTGTCCAATTGAGGCTAGACCATACGATCCAAATGAAAAGGCCTTTGATCTCAGAACAACCAGTAGATTTTTCATTGGTTATCCAGAGATATCAAAATGATATAGATTTTATTGTCCATCACATATTCCCATCATTATAGAGACAGATAAAGCAAGGTTTCTTAAAGATGGCGAAGTCAGTAGGCATGGACCTTCTTGAGAGATTTCTTTTGAGGAATTACAATATCAGGCTAAAATACCTATGACAACTGATAAAATTGTTCCCATGTTCATTCCTTAGAATGACATTTTAGGAGAACAACTAGTTGCAGTTGTTCCACCCCAAGTGGCTTTAGAGTTAGTGGATGTCGTAGCAGTTGACCAACCACCTCCTTAAATGGATTAGGGGCTAACACTGCTCCAATCCGAGAGAGTCAGGAGACTAGTCATATCTGATGAGTAAGTGATGTACCTACCTCAGGAGGAGAGTGTAGATAGGGGTGACATTGGTTATCTAGTGACATTTTCACAAGTTATGAAGAGTGGAAAATCCACCTATTAATTTAAAGTCATAAAAGAAAAGTTTGACTAAATGGCTAAGAATCAAGTCTGAAAACTTCTTGTCTTGCCAAAAAGGTCCAAACTTGTTGGATGCAAATGGATATTCAAAATTAAAGTGGATTCTAAGAGCAGAGTTGAACAAAGCCAGATTGATGGCTAAAGGCTTCACTCAAAGAGATGGCATTGACTATTTGAGACCTTCTCTCCAGTTTCTAAGAGGTTCTTATTCAAGATAGTCATGGCCTTGGTGGCTCATTTTGACATAGAGTTACTCCAAATAGATGTGAAAATAGTTTTTCTCAATGGAGATCTAAATAAAGAAATGTACATAGAACAACCTCAAAGATTTCCTGTTAAAGGGAAGGAACACTTAGTATGCAAATTAAGGAAATACATCTACGGACTTAAGCAAGCCTCTCGCCAATGGTTCATTAAGTTTAATGAAATCATACTGTCTTTTAGGTTTAAGGAAAACATCATTGATGAATGTTTGTACCTAAATATCAACAAGAGTAAATTCATAATCTTACTTTTATATGCGGATGACATCTTGCTTGCCAGTAGAGATATTGGTTTGTTGTACGAAAGGAAGGCTTTTTTTTCTAAGAACTTTGAGATGAAAGACATGGGTGATGCTTGTTATGTTTTGGGTATTGAGATTACTAGAGATAGACCATCAGACACTCTTGATTTTTCTTAGAAAGCTTACATTTCAAAGGTCTTGGAAAGGTTCAACGTGCAGTCATGCGCACCCGATAAAATACTTACTATAAAAGGAGATAAATTCAGTAGATTGCAATGCCCCAATAATAACTTAGAAAGGAAGCAGACGAAGCCCATTCCTTATGCTTCAACCGTTGGGAGCCTGATATACTTTCATACTTGTACACGTCCATACATTACTTTTGCCGTAGGTATGCTCAGTAGGTACCAGAGCAACCCAGACATAAATCACTAGAAGACTACCAAGAAAGTCATGCGGTATCTCAAAGGCACGTTGGATTACATACTCATGTATAAAAGGCCAGATCAACTGAAGGTCAGTGCATATTCTGATGTTGATTTTAGCGGTTGCCTTGACTCGAAGAAGTTTACTATAAGCTACATCTTCTTGTTAGCAAATGAGCTATTACTTGATGCAGTTAGAAGCAGAGTATTACAGTGACTTCCACTATGGCAGTTGAGTTTATTACTTGTTTTGAGGCTAGTGGCCAGGCCGTTCAGTTGTGAAATTTGCTCACAGGTTTATCATTTGTGGATTTCATCTCTAGACCTATCATGATTTATTATGACAATTACACTTCTCTAAGAATAATAAGGCGTCCAACGTCCGTAAAACTTTGGATATAAAATATTTTGCTTTTAAAGATAGAGTGGAGAATCATGAGGTGTCTATATAACATATTGGGACATATCTTATGGTAGCTGACCGACTCACTAAGGGACTACTTGCTAGTACTTTTTGTAGTCATGTGACTCGGATGGACAATTCTCTTAATATGTTATGATATTTTCAGTTTTGATACTTACAGTTATTTGTGATCATCTTTATATCATGATTCTTCTATTATTTTTCTGCCTATTCCATTTGTTGTATATACATGTTGATTATTGATTATAGTTGGCAGAATGCATGCTTAAGTGGTGACTAACAGATAAACATCAGGTTTGAGTTTATCTACAGTTTTATATTCAATGTTCAATTATAGTAAGTTGGTGGCATGGTGATACATAGAAGGTGGTGTATAATTGAATATATTTGTCGTCATGACCCCTGACATTTGATTTACTATTTTTGAACTTTTCAGATTCCATTAACTGGAATTGTATGTGATTTTGCTTTTATCGTGCACGCGCATACTGTGTTTCTCTCTTCAAGTGTAGGTCCATGACATCAAATCTTCAAGAGTCTTTTAAAAATTATATATGTCTATATTATATGCATGTTTTCAAAAGAAAGTTTGATGTACTTGTTTTCAAAAATTATATATGTCTATATTATATTCTGTTTAAGGTTAAATTGAGACTGGTCCTGTCCTCTCTATATAAACAACAATAACTCTCCATACGTTACATGCATCAAGAAAGATAGAGAGAGAAAATCAGAGGGAGACCATGTTCGGGTTACATGTCTCTCCGCATCCGGTGTTTGTGTGGTTCGTGCGAGATTGGGGATCGTCTTCCTCGTCGTCTTCCTCCTCTGTTTGTACTAAAGATAGATGACTTTTGCTGCCGGTATTCTTGAACATCCCAACAGAACATCATTTGTTTTTTTTTTCATTCTTAAATTTTTTATTTTAAATTAAAATTTAAAACATTTTTTAAAAAATTAAGAATTTTTAACAAATACTTTCGAAACTGACGACTGTTACCGCTCGCATTAGTTACATGCTAGCACATCTCACTCAACAAATATGTAGCATATAATGTCAGACTCTTTCTCTCTCTAACACACACATGCACCAACTCTCACAACTCTTAGACTCTTTCTCTTTCTTCAATTATTTACCCATGTATAAGTCTTGAACTCTGTCACTTTCTCTTTCAGGCACCAACTCTCTCTCTCTCTCTCCAACTACTCACTCGTGCACAACTCTATCTTCAACTGCCTACTTGCACACAGCTCCTGAAAATTCTATCCGTCTCGCACACACATGCACCGACTGTCTCAATCCCCCTCCCCCCATAATACCACATGTCAAAGACAAAAAGGATCAGGATTTAAAGTATTATGTGTATATATATATTGCAGGGATGTTGACGTTATTTCTAAGAAGTTTACTAAGTTTAATAATTAAGATAAACTCATTAACTTTTTAGAATCGTTATTAATTAGTTACTCTCCTTTAATGTGTCCAAAAGTAAAAGCTAAAAATATCACATGGTAGGACCTCTCGCGTTGGCACTGGAGGAGTTACTGAAACAGGCGAACCATCGGACCCGGTGTCAGCTCGGGCCCGCAGAAGGGGCCTCGCGAAGGCAAACCGCCTTCCCGTCATGGCAATTGGCAAGCTTCGAACCCCTGCCTGACGCGCACCAGCACCGCCAAAGTTTGATGTGACCTTTATGCCCCCTTAAAGGCCACGTCCGGCTCGGCCGCCCCCAGCCCATTTCGGTCATTTTCCACTGACTCCCGGTCTGCTCACGCGGCTCGCAACAGCCAGCGCACTGCGGCCGTACGCTTTAAAGCCGAAGTTTGCCTTTTGGCGCGCAAGTGCGCTTGCGCGCTTCCGTTTCTTGCTCCCTCTCACTGCACGCCCGCGGGGCCTCGCCAGTGCCCGCGATGGGAAAAAGGCGCTTCGCGCAGGTCTCCTCCAGTGACGACGAGGGAGAAGAGGCGAAGCCGGAGGCGGTGGAGAGCTTGGAAGAGGGAGAATTCCGGCCGCCGGAGCTCGAGGAGGTGGAGGAGAGCGAGGGAGCAGAGCAGGAGCAGAGCGATGGAGAGGAGGACGAACAGGGTTCGCAGCGGGGGGACGCGAAGCCGGTCGGGGAGGTGATCAAGGTGGCGGGGAAGGGGAGGGACAGGAAGGAGTATTACGCCGCCTTCGAGTTCGACGGGAACAGATACGAGCTCGTAAGATTGTCGAGAGGCTTGTTGTTTTTACTTGTTTACGTTTCCTCGTCTGTGATATTTCCTGTCTAGGTAACTAGGGTTTTGGGGGGTTTGGTTTCGTTCTAACTTATTCTTGGGGTTTGTTCTTTGCGCAGGAGGATTCGGTGCTCTTGACACCCACAGAAATCGAGTTCGAGAAGCCGGGCATTGCAATTATTAAGGTCATTAATTTTCCCTTTTTTCGACTTAATTACATGTCTGCGCATTCTTGCTTGTTTCTTCCCTCCTTTTCTTTCTACCCGGTGATGCACGTTGTTTTGTGGAGTTCGTCTTTCCCATCCTTGTATTCTACGCAAGTTGTTTTGCGGAACGTCATAGTGATTTTATTTGAAAAATTGAAAATCCGAAGAGGGGAAGAACTTGGGCAATGCATCACTCGATTACAATCTTGCTGATGGCACCTGAAATAAAAGGGTGCTAATACTCCTTTTCAATGTTCTTGCCATTTTCTTGTTTTATTTGTTGATTATAGCCTTTCCATGCAGATGTGATAGAGGTTACGTTGGTTGGTTGTAGTTGTTTAGTCTTCTCAACGGGATTGTCCTTCACAGGAATGTGCTTCCATTAGCACGTTCAAAGCTGTAACTTGCAATAATTAAGTTGAGAATCTCAAACTCCGGTTGGAGGCAGTCTTTCTCGCAGGTGGATAATAAGGTAATGTTTTTTTTTTCATTTTGTATTTATTTTGATGAGGTAAGGGAGCTCCCTCCCTTGGCCAGGACGCTATGGGCTACCCAGGGAACCATGCCCAATAGATGCGCCTTGTGTGCATGACCTTTTTTAGTACTCTGGGTGCGTGCCAAACCATTGTAGGGCAGAATCTTCTGATGTTTGGGTGCGGCGCAGATGCAAGCCTGTGGACACTCTTTATACGTGTGTGCAAGCAGACGCAAAGTGACCTATTTTGTAATTTGCTGATGTTCTGAATGTTGAAACAAAGATTTCACTGGAAAAGGAATTGAATGATTTAATTTAGAAAATTTACTAATTGACTGTGCGTCAATGTTACTTTAGTGGTTTAGGAGAAAATATATGAAAGTTAGTTTTAGAAAAATTTATGAGTTTTTTGTGGCTTTACTCTTGCTAATTTGGATGGTGACATTAGGATGTTGAAGCAATTACACTTTATTTATGAAAGAAAGCTGGCATTTTCTGAACTACATCCAATTATGAATAATAGTGATGATGCTCTTGGCAAATATGCATATATTTGTGTCCTGTTACCCATTCGATTTCTATATGTGCCATGATTTGATTTAATTCACTACTATCAGTTATCCATGTAGCATTTGACCCCTTCCACTCCATCGTATATGTAATATCTCATAATCATTCTACTTTAAAGTTTGGAAGCCATCATAGATTACTTGCCCTAAATGCTAGATCTCAGTAATTGGGTGTGATGGCCTTTGATTTTGTTACATGATTATGTGTGGTAATACTCGTCATGTTGTTGTGTCAATTTTTATTTAATTTTTTTTTTGAATCGGATGGCTGAATTAGCTATTGCTGATTTCAATTCTGATCCTTTTCCCACTACAGATCTCCTAAATCATCGGAGCTGAGAATTTCTTAACACCCCCCCCCCCCCCCCCCACACACACACACACAAAAAAAAAAAAAAAAAAAAGGATTTCTGATGGCTATACAGTTCAAGATCTGCTGGTTCTGTAGAACATCGTTTTATTGGGTTCACCATCTGAAATATGTTTCCTTCTGAACTAAATGCACGTTCATATCAAGCAGCCGACAACTTTTCATAAAAAATGATCTAATTACAATAAAATAGTCAAGATGCTCACAGTCGCAGCAACAGGAGGTCTGGAGCTTGCAGCTGGGTGCTTGAAACTTGACTCAAATCTGGGCTAGGAACCCTGAACAAAACTCTTATGTTGCGCAACATGTCTATCTATAGTGTCAAGATGGGTTTTGTCAGCCTTATTCTTAGCCTAGTGGGAACTGCAATCTTGTTCTCACACAGCACTGTGGACGGTCGTTTTTTATGTGATCGATTTGTTTCAGATTTTATTTGATTGAAGGATTCATGATTGCCTGCCATCGGAACATTTGGTCATTATATGTTGACTCGCCTATGGAAAAGGTTATCTAGATTCCTTTGAATTTGGACTTTTTACACCGGTCCATAGACTGATGTTAATTACATTATGTTGCAACAAGAAAATACTTTGATTTCTTTTAGAAGTGTTCCACGCCTTGCTGTTGTTATGCGGCGCAATTCTCTCACTCGCTTTTGTTTTATTCCTCGCACACTATATTAAATGAACTGTCATTGGCCATGATGTCATATTGCAGAGACATCATTCAGAAAGTATAGTACGACACACTTTATCGGTCCCGTCAATCCCCTGCATTATAAGAGGGTACTATTCACAAGTACTATTCAAAGTACTATTCCCATGTACTATTCATGTGCCCAATGTGGGCCTTGGTCCTATTCGGATATGTCTCGAAAGATTCGATTATGTTTGAATATGATTTAATTCATTTGTTTAATTAATAAAAGGATGTGTGGAATGCTTATCGAGGTGCGTTTTTTGTATGCCATTCAGTTCCACTGAGCCTTCATTAGGGATTGTGCCTCGTCGGCATACTTCATTTGTCCATTTGAAAGAGATCACATGTTGTGTACTATTCACCTCCTGACGACAATTGTCTCGGGTGGGTCCCATAGATGGGCAACATCGTGAGACAACATTGCATTTAAATGAATCAATAAATTGACTTTGATCGGCGCAACCATGCATAGCGTGTTTCTTGGTGCACTGTTCACTCCTAGCAATAACTGTCCGGGATAAGTCTCACAAATGAACAGTATTAGGCATTAACACGAAGTCACGTATGATGCAACTCATTTTGACTTGTGCCTTCAGTGCATGTGATAGAGTGTACTATTCATGTCCTAGCGATGACCGTCCTAGGTGGATTTCACAGACGGATATGGGCATAAGACGATATGACGATGTAATACTATTCACAACGACTTCACACTATTTATGGCGGCAGCAACACTATTCATGGCGGCGACTGTGCTCTATTCATGGAAGCGGCGGCGTACTATTTATAGTGGCGGTGCACTATTCATGGCGGTGGCGGTGCACTATTCATAGCGGCGGCGATACATTATTTATGGCGACGATGCACTATGTCATGGTAGCAGCGACACTGTTCATGACGGCTGCGACGCAATTTATGGTAGCGGCATATTGTTCATGTGGCGAGACGAATTAGAAGGCTAGGGACCCTCAGACCATGTAGAGACTGGCCGGCGACATAACTTGTATTCGCGCAATATCTTGACGACATCTTTCATAAACTCGTGACTTGCCGATTGTTGCTTGTTTGTAACATCGGGGCGAGAGGACTTTGTCTTGATTCAACGGCTCACCATCGTCATGTTGAGACAACTATGGGCTGACGAGGTTTCAATGTGACTCGATAGCTTGCCATTGCCGCATCGAGGTGACGATGGGTCGACAAGGCTTCGATTTAATTCGATTGTTCGACAGCTCACCACCACCACATTGACGTGCCGATTGGCCAACGAATCTTCAAGATAACTTGATAGCTTCCCATTGCCATGTTGAGACGACGATTGGCTAACGAGGCTTCCGTCTTCACTTGACAGCTCACGGAGCGCCGCATCGGGGCGATGATGGGCCGACGAGGAGGGCTTCGACTAAAACTTAGATAGGAAAGTTATCAGCGTTTGGCAACATAACCAACGATCATGTGACCAAGGTTTGGCGATATGGTTGAAGGCCACGCCGCAGAGGCTTGGCGACATGGTTAATGGTCATGCCGCTGAGGCTTGGTGAGATGGTTAATGACCATGCGGATGAGGCTAGATGGCATGGTTTTTTACCTTAGAAAAGGAGTAGAAGGTCAGAGCTCTCTTTTTTTAACCAACTTCTAACCATTCCACCAATTAACCCATCCATCCATTTACAAAGGGGTATTTATAATGGTTTACAACGAATGGGGAGCTGCCAAGTGGCAACTTGTGATTGGCCCATGGAGGTGGGCCTCGCCTAGGTGGCGATCTCCCATTGAACGAGGCCTTGCTCCTTCTTAATTGGTCCACTTGGCGCTTGTAGGGCGATGACGTGGCGAGGATGACTAGACGAAGAAGATCTACATGGCATACCTTCACTGGTCCATGCAAGCACATTTGGACCCATTCATGTTTTATTTTTACCAAAATATTTTATTTTTTTACATGCCAAAGCCCGGGAGGATGCCGCCATGAAAGGGCGCCATGCTTGGGGGTTGCAGCCCCCTATGGGGTGTTGCCGACCATAGAGGCGGTAGCATTGTGGGCAGCAAACCCAAAAGGTTTGGGTCTACTGCCTACAGGGGGCGGCAACACTAAAGGGGTCTGCCACCCACTATGGCGGCAACCCCTTTGGGCTGCTGCCTGGGCAGTATAAAAAAGGGGTTTGGAGGGGGGGTAATTTAGGCTTTTTTCCTACCCCTATGTTTGATTTTTTTTGGGTGGATTTTGTTTTGTTTTTTGTTTTTGTTTTTGTTTTTGTTTTTTTTTAATTTTTAGGGGATTTGGATACTATTCCCGTGATAGTGGACTGTTCACGACACTGTCATACCTCTTTTATTTTATTTTATTATGACAATTTTCTCTCCAACAAGTACCTATCCATAACCTCATCTATGTCAGGATTAACTTCTCTGATGCATTGTCACCCTCACCCTGTCAGCACAGGGTATGAAATATGAATGTTAGTACTTAGTACTAATGCCATTGTGTTGGTTTAGCGGGTCTACGGTAGTATCTAAGATGTTCTAATCTAATGCATTATTACCTTGTTAGCACAGGGTATGAATGTTGGCCCTGGTACTGGTTTGTTGGTATGGTGGATCTACACAGCTATTTGGGACGTTTTAATGAAACACTATTTGTATAGTTTTGTGCAAAAGAGGTACTTGTCATATGCATGGATAGAAAAATTATGTGGTTGACATTTTGGTGGCTGCACACATAGGTTAATGAAAATATTTTCTTGATACACTTATTGCATTATATTTTTATTTACAATCATGAATTATCCCCATAAAATGTTTATAACTGAAAACAATTATATAACATTGAGGAAAAATCTTGTTCTACTTCATGAGGAATTCATACGTATTTTTCCTAATCTTGAAACATGCAGATGTGCTCAGAAGTTGGTTTCTTCGATGGAATTTCTACTAAGATGGTATATTGCTCCACTTTATGTTGTTTGAGTTTCATGTATAGTGGGAAGTCCTTTTACTTGTGATTTCCTAGAAAAGCTACTATGCTTCTTCGTTGGTATCTTTGGGAATGGAATGAATGGCCTTATGTCAAGTTGAAGCCCTCAACAGAAACTCTCAATGTTAGACTTCATAGATTTGTGTAAAAATAGAGCATGCTTGCAGTGGCGAGGAAAATGTGAATGTTCCATGACATTTAGCAATGTGATGTCTGTGGTTATTGATAGGGGATAGAGAAGGTGGCATATGAGGGAGGCTCGGAGGCCAAGAGAGGAAAGGGAAGATAGGGGAAGAAGAAGCGGACGAACAGGGGAAGAAGAGGGGAGGAAGGAGACGAGGTCGAGCTTCCCACCCTATTCTGCTCACAGGCCCATCACGGGCTCCGCACACAGAAGCACTATAGCGGCTAGCAAAAGTTCCTTTCCTTTCTCCAATAATTAGGTTTCCCATAAGGGAATACATAGGATATATATAGAGCCCAAAAAGGAAGAGCTAACAGTTACAATGTTACCCAGATGTCCCTAAAATAGAAAATAGTATAGAAAAACAAAGAAAAAAGTAGGAAAGAGACTAAATGGCCCTCAACCGGGCCTTATTCATGTCCAAAATGTTCTAAAATGCTCAAATGAAAATACGAGGTGCCTTAAAAGCCAAAGAAGGTGGCTCCAAGCCCGATAGACGCCTACTCTATGTTGCCCATGAGTCTGCTTTTGCATTCATCCCCCTTGGTTCGAAAAAACTCATCCTCGAGTTTTGAAGTGCCGAAGAAGCCATACGAGGAGCAAGGGGGCAACATACCAGCGGCGCGCGATCGACTCCTTATAAATCATCAGGGTGAGGAGCTAAAGGTGGCACTGATAATAGGCCTCAAAGTCACACAACAGCAAGTCAAACTCAGCTGAAGCAACCTCTACAAGACAGAGGAATGGCACTAGACATCCAGAATATCAAACAAGTAGTCAGAAAGTATGTCAAATCTGGCTTCAACTATGAGTGCCTGATCCCACACAATAATATCTGATGACTCACTGATGACTAACGGTACTGCATCGGTCTTAAACACATCGTTCGCCATTAAATGAAGTCCAGATTTAATAAATAGAGCAGCATCCCAAACGTCCTCAGTCGTATGATCAACACTAGCACCCTGAGTATGAACTGACATATCTGATTAATCATCATTTATAGCTGGCGAGTAACTTTGATTGTGCTTCCATTGTTTTAGGAGAATAAAGTGAAGAATCCAAAGACGTGAATTTACGTCCATCAAAATGGGAGTGCAAGGAAGAGCATTGACGCCTATCATAATCCACTTCGGCATGACACTTCGATAGCCAATCTTGACCCAAGCAAATAGAAGAACTATATGGATCTATAGTGCACCAAGCTCTATCCACATAAGTAGTGGAGTGTCCTGTGGTGACACCCTTAACATGCTGATAGAACTCCATAAAAGCTCTATCACCCTCTACAAAAAGCTTGTATGTCCTCAATAGTGAATCAACAATAGACTAGGGAATCACATTATCACTTGCTCGCTCATCTAAAATCAATATCGTTTATTCTCAATTCGGCAAGAATACATCAAAACGCAAATAGATGGAATACATGTTGCAAGAGATTACTTTGGGACCCTAGTTTTGGCAGAATCAATTGGTAGCACGCAGAATAAGGTACTGTAAGGGTAGCACACCGAAACTGAGTCAGCCTCGCTGAAACGAAACTAGTGGTGCAATCAGCACAAGAAACGACACAAATGGGTGACCTTGATATGCGTGCAACAGTGGCACGCAAAACGAGATACTACTAATGCCGACACATTGAAATTGGGTTGGCCTAACTAAGACAAGACCAACAACGTTGACAATACATGAATCGGAGTTCGATTAACTCCCCGACGCTGGCGATGCGCTAAGGACTTCTTGTGTACCCTTCGTGCAATGTTCCTTGGTCCACTGCTTATGGATCTGGGTGCACAGATCTGAGGCTAGGTGGCTTGGACCACTGCCGAACCAAAGCTGAACATAGGTGCTGGACTTGGCTCGAACAAATGTAGGACCCTAGTGCGGACCAGGGTTCGAGTTGGGCTGCGAGATGACTCGGACCCTTAGGGCTTGTAGATGGACCTGCTGGACCTAAATCTGGTTTGGACCAGACCACTTGTGCTGGGTTTTGGTCCCAGTCAAATCGAATTGATCGGGTTGGGATTTAAAGGCCACGACTTCTTCGTTCTTCTCCTCTAACTCTAATGTAGTAGAAGGAAGAGGGAGAGGCAGATGGTTGCTGTTGGAGCAGGGGAAGGTGCTGATGGCTGCGGCGGCGGGCCGCTAGTTCTTTTCCAACGCCTCTTCTTCTATGTTCTGTTGTAGAAGAGAGGAGATGAGGGTAAAGGTAGCAGCGTACCATGGAGACGGCGAGGGTGCCAACAACGTAGACAGAGGCCGACGATGGCGGCGGCGGCGCTGGCCACAGGGGCGGCTGACGACAATGGTAGTATCCTGCGGGACTCCTAGCGGGCAGCGGGGCTCCGGTGGGGATCAGTAGGCAGGGTGGCACTGCCAGTGCCAGTGAAGGTTGGCGACAACGATAACGTCCCTTGTGGAACTTGGCGAGGACGATGGCGGCGACTTAGGGTGGAGGCGAGGACAACGGAGATGCCAGCAAGAGCCAGCTACGGCGGCATCGTCGCCAGTAGTTGGTGGCAGCGGCGGAGGCTGCTGAGGGTAACTGCAGCTCCGACTGGGGCCCTTGGTGACAGCAGTGACGACAACAGTGACTGCAACGACAACGATAGCAGGGGCAGCGACGATGGCGACGCCGGTGGGGGTCCGAACCTTCCCTTCGCTCCTATTCTTCTACTCTCCTTCTTGTATTTCTTCTTATGCTGGGTCACTAGAGCAAGATTGGGGGGGAAGAAAAGGAAGAAGGTGGTGGCGGGGCTGTGCAACAGGGCGAGCAGCGGCGCAGCGGGGATCGGGATTTAGGCTCTAATATTAGGTTGATGGTGGACAGAGAAGGTGACACAAGAGGAGGCTCGGAGGCCAAGAGAGTAAGGGGAAGATAGGGAAAGAAAAAGTGGACGAACAGGGAAGGAAGAGGGGAGGAAGAAGACGAGGTAGGGCTTCCCACCCTGCTTTGCTCATAGGCCCATCACAAGCTCCACACACACAAGTATGGTAGCGGCCAGCAAAAGTTCTTTTCTTTTCTCCAGTCATTAGGTTTCCTGAAAGGGAATACATAGGATATATATAGGTCCCAACAAGGAAGCCCTAATAGTCAAAATTATCATGTTACCCCTATGTTCCTAAAATAAGAAAAAAGTACAGAAAATTAAAGAAAAAGTAGGAAAGATACTAAATGGGCCTCAACTAGGCTTTATTCATGCCCAAAATGTTCTAAAATGCTCAAATAAAAATACGAAGTGTCTCAAAAGTCAAAGAAGGTGGCTCCAAGCCCGATAGACGCCTGCTCTGCACTGCCTATGTCCGCTTCTACATCATTTATGATTGATGCACTCCTCCAAAGTGGTAGGCGTTGGCGTCAAAGGATGACTTTTTACTATGAAGCCAGCCAAGCCGGAATGAAACCAGCCAAAGAGAATTGAACCAGTCAAGTTGGTCTGGCTGGTTCTATTATTAAACCTTCTGATTTTACATAATAATAGTACAATATGTTGAACCAACTATAAACAGGCCTGAACTACCCTAAACAATCCGTGAGCAGGGTCCTCCCCCTGCCCCCCCCCCCCCCCCCCCCCCCCCCACAAAAAAAAGAAAAAAAGAAAAAAAGAAGAAAAAAAAGTACATAGGCCTGAACTTCCATGAACCGGGCGGAAAACATCAAACCATCTTAAAACCGTCTCAGACCTGACATGTACTTGCAAATTGAAATCCCAACTTACCCCTCAGGATCCAAATGAGTAAAATATTTTCCGACATATAGAATTTAATCTAAACAACAAAAATAATCTTAAAATTCTAACATTCACCTAAATGACTGAAAATGCCCAAAAATCTTTAAAAATCCATTAAATGACGAACGTAACCGAAATCCTTAAAGGTGAACTAAAATGACTGAAAATGCCCTAAAACCCTTAAAATTCACCTAAAATGGCAAAAAAACACCAGAAGCCCCAACACATCCAAGACATATAACTTACCAACCCTCCAAACCCCACAGTCACCCAAAATCTCTATGATGCCCATCAAACCCTCAAGCCGTCTAATTTTTACCAATATACCTCCGGAACCTTGAAAACGTCTAGGATGACCCAACATCCTCTCCATGGCCTAAAAGGCACTTGAATTCATATAAACACCTTCTAAACTCTTAAGCTTCTAAAATTACCTAAGTGCATGTTGATACATAACAAAATTCTCAAAATATTCTTTTAACTTGAAGCACCCAAAATCAATCCAGAACCCGTACAATAGATCACAGTAAAACTTTTGGACTCTATTTAAATTGATGTATAATGAGGAGATCTTCCCCTTACGTCGTTTGATTTCTTTAGGGCATCATCAACTGGTGGTAATGGCCCATCAGGATTATGTTATTTGCACTGACTGAGGCTGGTGGGCCCATCCAATTTAATACCCTATGATGTGAAATATAATCACCTAAAAATTTCCAAAATACATCGTAATATCTTTTACAAATTCCAGCACTTATATAGAAAATCTGCATAAAAATGTCTTACCATTGAAATCGTTGTTGATGTGTGAAGTTTTGTCAAATTCTAGCCTCTAAGATTCATCAAGTTTACAAGTAAGCTAAAAGTTGTAATTTGCATGGACTCCATCTGAGTTCAGTTAATCATATAAGTGAAAAGAATTCACGTGCTGGATGCAATGACAACTATAATGAGAAGAGATGCTTTAATAACAGTATTCCTATATTCTGCCAAGGATTGTGCTTGATAAATGCTGGATATTCATTGATAGGTAGCAAAAGCGGAATGGTTACCTGGATAGAGATCTGAACTTTATCGTTCCATAGTAAACAACAAATGTTGCAATTTTAGTTGGTTTGTACTGGACCATGGTGCTGCTGCTTTGGTTCTGTTTAGATGGCATACAACCGATATTCAACCTTATAGCCTCTGGAAGTTTCTTATATATTCCTTGACACTGTCTTGACCAAAAATCATTATCCTGGTTCAACAGGTTGGCCTATGACATGCAGTAGATCATCTGGGGGTCGGGGACGCTTGCATTAAATGCAGCCATAGACTCAGTTCATTTTAGTCAGTCCTTTATTATTATTATTATTATTTTTTGTTCACTTTTCCTGTAAGATGTACTAGTGTAAAATTCAGATCGGAGGGATTCATGATATTTGATATTTTGTGTGGATCTTTGACAGATTTTTGTATCTGGAATGCGCAAGGAGTTTCTTTCCTGGGATAAATTTGCTGTTAATGAGACAAAATAATCTACTTGTGTTGTATTCTAATTCCTTGGATGTGTGCTAGGGTTGGCATATGTTATTCTTCACCAACAAGGTGCTCATCTAATACAGACTACAGTTGACTTTTTTGTTTTGGGTGCTCTGGCATATTTACATTGACATTTCTGTTGCATCTTTTGAATATTGTGCATAGTCTATGTTGCCCAGTTCTGTTGATTAACTTGTGATTTAGGTGTTTCCATTCACAGGAGATAACACAGGATTCAAGAGGGAATGTGATGGTTATAGGACAGCAGCTTTATAGGCCTGAACAAGCAGAAAGAAAAGGTGGTGGCAATTTTCAGGCACATGATACGAGAGAGCTGTTCTATAGCTTCCAACTTGATGAGGCGCCTGCTGAATCTGTAATGCACAAGTGTGTGCTGCATTTTATACCTCCACACAAGCAAATACCATCTCGCACAGAATGTCCAGGCTTCATTGTGCAAAGGGTTTATGACACTTCTGGAAAAAAGCTTTGGAAAATATCAGACAAAGATTCTGAAGATAGTAAGCAACAAGAGATCAATCTACTGATTGAGAAGACTCGGCAGCATTTAGGGGATCTTCCAAATCGAGATGATGCTTTAAGAAATAAATGGAATCTCGAAAAGAAAAGCATTCTCCCAGTGGATGTCTCTAGGGATGATAACACTAACCAAAAGTCCAGCTTGGCATTGGAAGCAAAGAGTGCTTCAGACTTCCATTCAATTCTGGAGGAATTTCAAGTGTCAACTGGGAATGATCACCGTGACAAGTGGTTGGAGAAAGTTTTAAAAGGAATTCAGTCCATTTGCCATTTAAAGGATGGTGCTGCAGTGGTGGATAAGGGAAAGACTAATGCTGTCATAGGACTGGTCAACAAGCCTGAAAAGATGACTTCAAATGTAAGAAAAGAAAATACTAAATTTGCATTTTTCTGTTCTCGATGACTTGTTGTCTAACTATTTCATTTGCAAATAGAATCATAGTTTCTTTTTGCATGTTGATTCTTTTGGGAAGAAGAATCTCTGATGCCTCCACGGTCCTAGCCATTGTTTAGGGAAGAATGCACTAAGGTGAAAAACATGCTTCTTTAAAACATGATTATGAAGCTCTTTGCAAAAAGAGTATCATCAGGCCAACATCTGCAAAGAGTCAATCATCGGGCCAAACAGTGCTTCTTCTTTGTATAAGAGAATGGATAGGATGTGAAAAACATGCTTCTTTGTATAAGAGAACACTTATTTGCAAACATGCCTTTCAATGAAGTTTATGGTTATTTGCAGGTTGGTGAACCCATTGTTTGGCCTGATGATGCTGTTCCGGCGGTAGCTGCTCTCGAGAAGGCTGCACATGAAGCTCTTTGGTCTGACTTTCAGAAGTATAATCAGAAGATGCGTCAATTGGATTTCAATCTCAAGGTTACAGTTTTTGTTTCTTTTATCCTGTTTTGGTTGGTATCTTGGTTTTTGGTTTCCGATTTCAATGAGAACTCCCATCCAGCAAAATGGCTAGTGTACATCCATTGGCTTTACCGAGGACAAAAGGAAGTATGTTTGTGTGGGAGGAAGTGGAGTGCCTACTTATTTTGTTTTTTATGTGTTTATTTTATCTTTTATTTTCTTATCATGTGACATAACTCCTGACCTCTACAGAGAGGGCGAGGGCACCAGCACACGGACTCTGGGAACTTGGAGTTCAGTTTGGGTTAGACTTATGGGTCCAAGAACTTTACCTCTTCGTACTGACTGTTAATTACAGCGATCTAGTGATCAAATAGCCTCGATTGGCATTAGGGAGACACACGGGAAGAGCTTCAAACATCAAAGAAGACAAAGTTATAAATGGTCCCATGGAGTAAGACTAAGCCAGAATAATGGTCCTGCTAGTAAAGCAGATCCTGTGATAGCCTCTTATCAAAAACAGAGACAGAAACACACCAAGAATCTGGGGTTAAAGAGTACCTAGGGTGTTGTACAAGTTGTTATCAGCCAAACATATACTTTGTTTAAATTAGTTTGATTTGCATGTAAGCTAATGTTTGTGCTTTCTTTGGCATCAAACCAAAATCTGGTTTCATTATACACAGGTTTCCAACTTTCGTTTCACTCTTGCTATTTTTAAAGAGTCGGGCATTCAAAATCATTTGGTGCTGTTATTTTTGTAATATCCTGAATTAACTGCATGATGAACCTTGTATCCTGCTTTTTTTGCAGATATCTAATTTTTTCCTTTATTTAGTGCTTCCAGAACAATGCCCTGCTAACAAAACGCTTACTGAAGAAAGAGTTGGAACCTTCAGTGATTCTTAACATGTCTTCAGGTGAATTGAAGGTTTGCCTCCTCCTCTGAATTGAGCTATTGGGAGACTCCCGTGTTGTTGCACATTTTGATTGTATAACATGATCAATTTGTTGTAAATGCTATACGATGCCTCGTTCCCAAAAATAATGCAATAAAACATGTGGCATGTTTCAGCACTATTTCTACTTTAGTGGGTAACAAGGAACGATTCTTAAAGAGGTGAATTATTTTTTTATCATCAAACACTATTGCAAACCCTCTCTTGCTCCCTTTCCGGTCTTGGAAATTGACATTACCCTTCTAAAAGTGGAATTTTTTGTTTGCAAGTTGAAGCAGCGGTATCTTCATATTATCCACTATGTACCGTACACATGTAATTGGTCTTTTGATAGTTTCTAATTACACGCTACATTGAGCATATTTTATAGGTCACGTGGACATTGAAATGCACTACCTTGTTAGTAATACGGACGTGACCGGCAGGAGTTTGGTGCTAGGGCGAAACATGCTTCTTTTCACCTAAGAGTGTGGAAGACGACAAATTTCTTTCTCGAAGTTTGTCAATACCCCAAATGCAGTAAATCCGCGCAGCTGATATGGCAAATTTCATTTTTCTTGTAATTTGTCAAAGGAAAAGAAACATATTGTTGTTTCACCACTCACTCAGCTTTGAGTATTGTATCTTATAAGGCCTAATGGTTATGCATCTTGCAGTTTCACCATTCACTTGGCTCTGAGTATTGTATCTTATAAGGTCTAATGGTTATGCATCTTGCAAAATTTCAGGATGGATTTACTGCCAATGAAAAGAGAGCCCAAGAGCCTTAGCAGAACCAACCCATGCAGGCTAGAAATTAGTTGACGACGATTATTTCTATGCATATCTTTTTCAAGTTATGCCGTCTACATGCAGAGGCTAGAAATTAGTTGACAAGTATTTTTTCTATGCATCACTTTTCCAAGGAAAGTAGGTGTTGTAGGCATTGTTCATACCGGAGAATGTGGTGATCGATATCAGGTCTTTGAACGATTCTTATTCCTTTTACATGACATTTTACCCCCTTTGTATGATGTAAGAAGCATTGCCTTTCATAAAATGTACCTATGTATACTGCGTCAATCATTTATGGTATCTATATTTATAATGTGTCTGAGGTTGGCAACGAATATCCTATAGCAGAACCCAGGCGCACTCATGCGAATACGTTGCCAGTGATGGTTTGGTCTTGTCCCTGGGTTTTAATTGGATCTTTCTGTCATAGTTTGCCCAGATGGTTAGTTTCATTTAGGGCTGACAATGAGTCGAGTCACTCGCGAGCTGTTCAGTTCGGCTCGGTTCCGGTTTGGTTTGGTTCGACTTGAATCTTCAAATGAGCCAAGTTCAAGCTTAGTTTGAAACTTGAACTGCTTAGTGAGTCAAGCTCAAGTTTACTATGGCTCGGCTCGTGGACTCGTGAGTCGGCTTGATATATCTAGTATTTTTTTTTAATTCCTCAAATTAGGTCAAGTGGAAGTGGGTATCCTATCTCATATAAGTGTGGTTGCGTGACTGTTTAGATTTGTGTGGTTCGAACTCGAACAGTGTCGAGCTTGAGCTTGGCAAAAACGGGATGAGCCGAGTCGAGCCTAGATTTGAAGCTCGAATTTGAGTCAACTTTCTTTGACCCGAGTCAAGTCTGAGCCATCTAAAGTTCGGTTCAGCTCATTGTCAGTCTTAGTATTGCCTCTACAAAGAATCTAGGGTTTTTTTAACTTCCCTTCTCAAAAGCGGGTTACAATTAATTTTCAGTCTATTAACTAGAAAATAAATTCTCAGTCGGAAGACAGTTAACATTCAAACTTGAGGCGCTTTCTGCTACGCCCTCCCATGAAAATATTTGAAAATTCCAAAATACCCCGACAAACTAGGGGTGTAAAATGGGTTGGTTAAACCTATTTTCGAACCGACCAGATTTATTTTAGTCGGGTGTGGTGTTTCTCATATACTCGCATTAGGAAATCTAGATCTTATTGATGTCTATATACACTACGGCTGTCAACGAATTGGAGACGAAAACATGAATGATAGTTTTCGCTTCCGTTTCATATAAGATTTATCGGAGATGGAAACAAAGACGGAAATGAGTGTTTTCATTTTGCATTTATTTCTGTTTTTAAATCGAAAACAAAAAACGGAAGTAAAAGAAATTTTTTGCTATCATTATTGTTACATTAAGAAGTTATTTAAAATTATTGTTAGCATTTACTTTTTAATTAAATTTATAAAATTTGAATATATAAAAATTAATACTATAAATTTTAAATTTTAAAATCTATTTTATCTATCGATCTAAATTTACATATAAATATACTTAAACATATGTCATAAAATCATATGAAATAAAATTTTAATATATATATATATATATATATATAGTGTGTGTAGATAAATGTATAAAGTACATCTATGATTATTCGAAAACGAAAAAGCGTTAACGGATACAAAAATGAGTGTTTTCGTTTCCGATTTTTATAATTATTGAAGATTTATTTTTATTTTTTATAATTTAATGGATAATCTTAAATGAAAATAAAATATCTACTAATAAAATGAAAATAAAACGGATAATCAGAATTAGGGTATCTATTGACAGTCCTAAGATTCACACGTACAAAGGCGGCTGGTATGTTGATCCTAGCTGTACGTGCAGCAGCCACCCACCATCTTACGAAAGGGAAGCAGAAGCCCGAAGCTTGGGAGTTAGGATCATGTCGAGATTCCCCAGCTACTCGATGGCCGTGCAGATCCCCCCCTCCGATGACGGTGATGGCCACCTCTAGGTGCTCGCCAAGCCCTCGTCGCTAGCTATTCCGATGGCCATGCGGATCCCCTCTCCGATGACGATGACGGCCGCCTCCAGGTGCTCGTCGAGCCCTCGCCGAGCCCTCGTTGAGCACCCTTCATCTTTCTCTTAAACAAGTCTGTGATCTTGCTATTCCGCATCTGCCGTCGCCGCCAGATCTGTTCTCCTGCCACCGCCGCCGGATCTGGGAGTTCCCCAGATCTACCACATGGGATGTGACGAGATTGGGCTTGAAGGTGTTCTACAACTTTGGGCCCCATCGACAGATTGCAACACCGTCAATGATACACTCACGGCCACTGCAAGTGTCGCGCTTCGTCTGGTGCTGATATGCTTCCTCTTGGAGGGAACTCGCGCTCTCTATAGTAGATTAATCAAAGGCAACTAGGATTTTGCCAACTACAAAGCGAACGCCAGTGCAAGCCTCCGGCTTCGTCTCGTGCCGATTTGCTTCCTCCTAGAGGGTGCCCGCACTCTCCCCAGCAGAGGGATCAAGGGCGACGGGAGCCTTCCCCCTGACCGCTCTAACACGTTATCTAGGGGAAATTATCGGATCCATCCGGATTTGTAAATGTTCATCCACAACCGGGTCTTTAAGCTGAAAAACAAATCCAGGTCTCAGCAGATCCGGATTCGGATGTCACCGGACCCACCCGATTTGCAGCGCTAATACGAACCCATCTCCCCATATTTACAGAAAGAATGTTAATGTTGGTCGATTTCCCATGGAGATAACTCTACTGGACCAGACATTAATGGTAACGTCCAAAATGGACCGTCCCTCAATTTTCTTAAGATTTTACAGTGAAAGAATTGAAAACTTTGTAAATAATATAAATACGTTAAGAGTAATATTTGTTGCATTGCATGTAGTATAGTTAAAAAAATTTGAAATTTTTTTAAAGTTGGGTCCACAGTACACATGCTCGTTATACAATTCAATCTTCAATTAGACAACTCAAAAAAATTAAAAAATGAACTCACCTTTTGTTGGGCTTCGTGTATAGTCTATCCACTAAGCGAATGGTCATTATCTGCTTAGTATTCTTTCCAATTTTTAGGAGGTTTAAACCTTTTATTTAGTGGTGAAAATTAAAATCTCAAGAGATGAGAACAATTTTATGGGATAATTGGAGTAATTTTATTTTTAAATTAATGATATCTTTATTTTTTTGGTGATTTTCAAATGATATCTTTCACAATGTATTATCTCCTTATTGTACCATAATAGTTTAAATATAAAATCCATAACTTACTGGATTTCAACGTGAAAGTTTCACAAGTTTCTGGAAAATCATCCACCGAGGTTGAAGAAATGTTAATGCGCCAAAAGCACCAAGAAATTTGAATTCATTTGAAATTGGGCGTATTTTGGGGTTTCATTCTCTTCCCTTACTTTTCTGAAACCGTCCCACGGTAGGGAAATTACTGGATTTTTTTCACATATATCTCTAAAATATTATATTTGTATTTACACTCTCAACTCCCACATTTTGTTATCAACACCTCTGAAAATTCGAAAATATTGTTGTTATATCCTTCTATGAAAATAATGTGAACTCTAACCGAATATGTGAAAAAGATTCCATAAATCCGGATAGGAGTATATATACAAATTATTAGTGATATTTAGGGGTATATATGTAAAATCCTTCAGTTTGATTTAATAATATTTTGACAGAGGGATATAATGACAATATTTTTAAGATTTCAGAGGTATGGATGCAATATGTAGAACTTGGGGATATATAATGCAGATATGATATGTTTCATAGGTATACATGTATATTACCAAACTCCCAAAATTATTTGTATGTTCTTCTCAACTCTGGCCACAAATCGAACTTACCGTGCACAATCAAACGGCGGAGCTAAAAGGCAGCTAACCCGAACCCACGTAGCCCCTCCAGATCCGCCTGTAAAAGCAAACAGCCGCTGACGTCATGGCAATAGAGAACCCAGCCATCCCCGTTCGGTCACGTCTTCGACCGCCGAAATATTGTCTTGACCTTTATACCCCTGCAACTGAGCCGGAGCGTTCGGACTCGTGCAGACCATTCCGGTCATTTCGAATACCCATGGGTCGCGCAGTTTTCAAGACCCGTCCTCCGCAGTCACGCGCTTTAAAGGCGAGGGGGGGCTTTTGGCGCGCAGGTGCGTGGATTTCGCTAGCGTTTGTTTTCTCTCACACTCCACGCCTTCTAGGACTTACCGGCGCCGGGGATGGCGAAGAGGCGGTTCGCGCAGGTCTCCCACAGCGACGACGAGGGGGAAGCGACGGAGCCGGAGGAGATGGTGAGCGCGCAAGAGGGGGACTCCTCGGCGTCGTCGGGGGTAGTGGAGGCCGAGGAGAGCCGGGGAGGGAAGCAATGCGCGCACCGCTGGCCGTGGGACGAGAATCGGGCGCCGCAGGAGGACGCGCAGCCGTTGGGGTTACCGAAGATGGTCACGGGCAAGGGGAGGAACAGGAGGAAGTACTACTGTGCCTTCCAGTACGACGGGAACGTGTACGAGCTCGTAAGATCGACGAGAAGTATTTTTTTAAATTTTTTTCTCCTATTTTTTCTCTTTTTATCCGTCTAGGATTTCGGTGATTTCTTCGGTGTAGGTGTTGCTGTTCTAACTTGTTCTTGTGTATGTTGTTTGCGCAGGAGGATTCGGTGCTCTTCACACCCGAAACTTGCGAAGAGAAACCATACATTGCAATTATCAAGGTCATTTTCGCTCCCTCCGTCTTACATGTCTAGACATTTATTCTTTTTGTTTTTTGTTTTCCTCTTTCTACGTTTTCTTTCTACCCGAGGATGCATGCTGTTTTGTGGTTTCTTCCATTTTTTTTTTAAAGTCGTGATGTCGGTTGTTTTGCGGAACGTCGTGGTGATTCGACTTGGAAAAAAATGGAAAATCTGAAAAGAGTAAGCATTCGGGCTCCGTTACTGAAGGATGTGTACTGCCGTTGCATGTTTGACGCGGCAATGCATCACTCGGTTCCAATGTCCCCGATGGCCCACTAATTGTACTGGTCATATTTTCCAGTCTTCTCACCGTTTTCTTGTTTTATTTGTTGATTTTAACGTTTTCATGCAGGCTCGGTAGAGATCACGTTGGTACTAGTTGCTTAGTCTTCTCAATGGGATTTTCCTTCACTGGATTGTTCTTCCCTTAGCGTGTTTACTTGAAATAGTTATGTTGAGAATGTCGAAGCATACTTGGAGGCGATCTCTCATGTGGCAGATAATAGGCTAATGTTATGATGTTTATTTTGTGTTTATTTTTATGAGCCTGGGAAACACCAAACCTTGCCAGGATGTACGAGCCTTCCATTGGGTGGGTTGTGTGTGCGTGATATTTTTTTTTTTGTGAACATCAGATGCCAAATGGTTGCATGGCATGCAAACAAGTGCAAGTAAGTGCGAATAAGTGGATGCGGACACAAGTCCTGTGGAACTCTTTATGTGGAATGCAAATAAGTGCCAATCAGGAGGCATCATCCTTCCCTTTTTATGATAAAGCTAATGTTCTGAATGTCCGAGCAACAGTTTTGTTGAAAAGGCAAAAAAAGGTTGTTCAGCAAACAGGAATGGATGATTTAATTTAGGGAATTTAGCAAATAACCTCCTAAAGAATGTTGTATATGCAAAAAAAACTCCCCTGCATTATACGTATGTGCAGAAAATGCCCTAAATGTTCTTCATATTCTATAATAAGTTATAATTTGCTAGTGATGTAAGTAACAGTTAGACTCTTTGCTAGGGGGTTCTCTATGTATATGATGGTTATATTGGGTGTTTTTTGCATACACAAATTTTATGGGTTTTCCTGTGTATATGAGGTTCCTTTAACCCTTTAATTTAAACTAATTGACTGGCTGCTTGTGCTTTGATGTTTATTTGCCTGATTAAGGGATAATATATGAAAGTTAAATTTTATAAAAAAACTTGTATAGATATGTTGTGGTTTTACTATTTTCTTATTTGGGACTATGACACGAACATGCTGGAGTAATTACTTTTAATTTATGAAAAAAACTGCCATTGTCATAGTAGTGTGCCATTTTGGTGTAATAGTGAGGTTTTGGCAAATACACACACATTTGACTCTTTGAGACTTCATTTTTTGAAAGAATTGATTTTAAAAAGATGTTTTTTGGGGTTTTCGCAAACATATTCTTTTTACTTTAAAGTGTAGACTTTGAGGACTTGAAATAGTCCTCAGGGAGTCTAAGGCTTTGGATCAAGTGTGGATATGTGCATTTGACTTATCCCCATTGACTTCAGTCAGTGTTCATAATGCCAATCACTGATTAGCAATCCTTGTTTAATCGTCCATTAGAGTCCAATTAAAACAATAAAAATGAAAGAAGAATTAGTCAGGACATCATATTTATGATAATAAACCATTTGCTTTTATGCGACGCATGAAAGTTATTATTTTAAGGATTTCTTTGCTTAGGAATCCTGTAGGGGACCTTAAGGGATACTTAAAGGATTTTAGGTCCACGCAAAGACACAAGGACATGAGAACCAATGGTCTTCAAGTGGTGCTAAGAAGATGTATGTGGACAAAATCTTCATTAGGATCCCTTAGAGGATATCAAGTAACTTAAAAAGTATCCTTTAAGCACCTCTTAGAGGCCATTGAGATCTCGGACAACATTTTTCCTCTTTTTAGATTCATTTAAGAGGAAACACACATAAGGAATAACCTCAATTAATGGGCATAAACGCCTCCACATACTTGAGGATAATCCTTAATGGTCCTCCAACCAATATGGAGGAACTGTCATTAAATCGGCTCTTCAACCAATATGAACGAACTGTAGACTTAAATGAAACTATTAAATAGACCATCAATAACATAATATCTTTCCATTAATGGCTCATATTACATGATTTCGGTCAAAATGACCCATGAGTTATTTGGCCGCTCTACCAATAAGGGCAAATCAATAACATCATGGTCATTTCACCATTAAGAATGTAAAATGAGGGCCGTTTCACCAATAGAAACGAACCCTTAATTCTTTTAACAAGATTACAAAAAAAAAAGAGACAAATCCTTTATGTATCCTCTTTGTTCTATGCACAAACAAATCCCGGGGCTTCGGAGTCTTGGATGGGGCCTTCACATGAGCTTTTCTCCACTGGCAGAACATCCACGTCTTCAGAAAAATCCTCTCCTGCTGCAGCAGCACCCCCTAGGGGGGTATTTATAGGAGAAAGAGGGAGATAGGGATGAGAAAGAGAGGGAGGGGGTCCGGTTGGGGTGCCCACTGGTTGCACCCACCCACCAGTGGGGATGCCATGGTAGCTCTTCCCCTTCTTCTTCTTATCTTCTATCCCCCCCTCCTTTCTTTTCTTTTTTTTCTAAAAAAATATTTCAACAAATGCCCCTTATGGGACATGTGTCGGAAGCAAGGGCGGAGGCATGTGTCCCATGCATGCACTTCATAGTCTCTGTTTGGCTTTGTCACATGCTATTATCTTGCATTTAACCGAGGGCTTATGGAACCTGCCTTGAGTATGTTGCAACCCGCCCAAACCTCCTTGAGATTTTGAAAGTAAACCATTCTTTGTAGTGTTAATCCTCCGAGGTTTTATTGCTTCTGAGTAGTAGTAGCTTGTAGTTAGGAGATAAATCCTTTATCATCTTCTAGCGTTTACTCACTTCTTCAAAATATTTGGGTATGACTATCCTTTTTATTTTATTTTAGGGTATACAGTGGCAGTGACCCTAATTGGTCGAAGCTTTGACTGCAACAAGTCGATCTTTGAGTATGGATACCCTCTTCTGGTATTTTAGGGTACATGGTGAAAGTGACCCTAACTAGCATGAGCTTTGACTAAATAAGTCAAACTTTGGGTATGAATAACCCACTCTTTGCATTTTAGGGCACATTGCAGAAGTGACCCTAATTGGCCGGAGTTTTGACTATAATAAGCCAATCTTTGGGTATAAATAACCCTCTTCTGGCATTTCAGATACATGGTGCAAAGTGATCCCAACTGGCCGGAGCTTTGACTACAATAAGTCGATCTTTGGGTATGAATAACTCTCTCTTGGCATTTTAGGGTACATTACGAGAGTGACCCTAATTGGCTGAAGCTTTAACCTCAATAAGTCGAACTTTAAGTATGAACAACCCTCTTCTGGCATTTTAAGGCTCATTGCGAAGGTGACCCTAGCTGGTCGAAGTTTTGACCATGATAAGCCGATCCTTGGGTATGGATAACCCTCTTTTGACATTTTAGGGTACGTTGCGAAAGTGACCTTAACTGGCCGAAGCTTTGACTGTAATGAGTCAGACTTTGTAACTTCGTCATGATCTATAGGCTTTCATCTTGCTTCTTTGTCCTTCAAACTTTTGATAGTAAACTGCTCTCAATTTTTTCTTTCCTTTTGCACGTAGCCTGCTTCTTTCCTCCTTTGCGTCATGGCTGAGGCAGGATGTCTATCTTTGTTGCTTTTGGACGGCGTCCTAAAACTTTTGGTGAATTTGGTACAATTTTAACTTGTTTGATCCTCTACCATCTCGGATTGTTCGAGTGTCGTACCACCTTCGGCTCCTCAGATGCGTTCAAGAGCTTTCGGGACAACCTGACTCATAAGCACGATGTCAGGTCTCTTTATGAGACTTGACATTTGGCAGGTTCTTGTTGCAATTATATCGTCTTCTTTCCGAAATTGACTTTGATTCGGCTATCCTAAGGGCTTATCTCGGATAGTGCACTTTTTGTGACTTGGTTGCCCCGAGAGCCTGTCTCGGGCAATACGTTTATCCATTGGTGGAACCTTGATTTCAAATCATTCCAATGTGTGTAATTACTCATATCTCTCTCTCTCTCTCTCTCTCTCTTTATTATAAAAAAACTAACTCTAGCGCCCTTTTCGGTTTTCACCAGAACCCCCCTTACTTTTGCCTGCACGCCTTTTCAGGTTTTCATGTAGCGGGGTTATCTATTTTTGCCTAAGACGTCTTTTTGGGTTTTCACCTTAGTCGGATTTTGGGACTTTTTTACCCTTAATTGTCTCTTTTCTTTTGGGACGAAACAGTTAAGTCCGTTGGAGCACCTCAATTTTAAGTTTTTTTTTTTTTCTCTTTAGTAAGGAACTATGGGTTCCCTGTGGGCCAGACTTGGATAGAGTTTTCAGTTTTGGTCTATAGGGAATTATGGCTTCCTTGTTGGTCACAGTGGTAGGAGTTAGGATTGCTGTGGGATTAGGAATTCTGAATTTGTGACGCTTTGCGACACAATGGCTCTTCGGGCCGAGAAATTTTTTTTGGTGGATCTCGTGGGACGAAGGATTTGGCGACTTTCCTGAAAAGTGAAATTTCCGGATAGCGTGCTGGACTTTTTTTTTTCTTTCAAGGGAATAAAGGCTCCAAATAGCCATGGATTTTGGATCTTCAAGGAGATAAAGGCTCCAAGTGGCCATGGATTTTGGGTATTTAAGGAGGTAAAGGATCCAAGTAGCCATGAATTTTGGGTTTATCGATGGAGATTCTCTCGGTGGAACGCGGTGTTTTGGATTTCTAAGGCTTTGAGATGTTATGCCTTTTCGGGCCGAAAACTTTGAGATGGTTTTGGGTTTTTGGGATACTATGGCTCCTCGGGCTATAAATTTTGAGAAATTTTGGATTTTGGGATACAATGGCTCTTTGGGTCGGAAATTTTGGAAGATTTTGGGTTTTGGGATACAACGCCTCCCCTAGGCCAGAAACTTCGAATTGGGTTTTGGGGTACAATGGCTCCTCGGACCGAAAACTTTGGAAGATTTTAGGTTTTATGATACAACGACTCCCTGGACTATAAACTTTGAAAAATTTTGGAGGACTTTGGTTTTGCTCGGGGGAGGGACAAGTGACTTTGGGATAGAGGAATTTTTTGAACCTATCCAAGGTGAAGATCGGATTTTTTCATTTTTTTACCGAGTTTTGGGAGGACGTCGTCATCGTCGTCTCGGTCGTAACCCTTTATTGAATGTCAACCCGCCAATTATGGAGTGATCTAAGGGCACCAAAGGTAGGCGAGGAGAATTCTCCCCCCATTGGGGTGCTTTTGCGAGTCGTTTTCCCAATGAGTTTTTTTTTTGTTTGCTAACTATAGCGCCCTCACAAGTTTTCATACAACAAGATTTCTCTTTTTTGCTTGAACCGCCCACGCGAGTTTTCACCTCAGCTAGGTTTAAGATCTTTTTGTCTTTAATTGACTCTCTTTTTGATGAGAAAACTAATTAAGTCTGTCAGGGCACCTCGTTTTTAAGTCTTTTTTTTTTCTTTAAAAAAAAAAAACTAACCATAGCGCCCTCACGAGTTTTCGTCAAGGCTAGCCTTTTTTTACTTTTGCTTGTGTGCCCTTGCGGGTTCTCAATAGCAAGGTTTCACATTTTTGCCTGCGGCGCCTTCGCGAGTTTTCACCTCAGCCAGGTTCAAGACCTTTTTGTCTTTAACTAGCTCTTTTTTTTTAATGAGAAAACCAATTAAATATGTCAGGGCATCTCAAATTTAAGTCCTTTTTTTTTAATGACTTCTTTGGCTGTAGATTTTCCGGAAGTTCGTGTTCCATAGCATAATACAACTTCATGTGGCGCCCGTTCAACGGAGAAAATGTCACATTCCCTTTTTCATCAACTAATTTGTAGGCGCCTCCTTCGAATACTTTGCTGACTAATAAGAGTCCTATCCAATTAGACTTGAATTTGTTTTTGGGACGGGACGCCATCACATCCTTTTGTTTGACCATGATTAGGTCACCTTTCTTGAACACTTTTTCTCTTACTGGCTTGTCAAAAATCTTAGACATTTGGGCCTGATAGAGTTGTAGGCGTTGATAAGTTGCCAATCTTTCGCCTTCGAGGTCTGCCAGTTCTTCATAGTGTCTTTGTGCTTCATTTAGATCACTTTTTTGCTATTCATAATGTAGAACAACCCGGTAGGTTTATTTCATTTTCAGTTTAGTAGACTAATGCAGTAGGTTTATTGAGAGAATTATGCAATTTGATTTTTGGAGAGATGGGTTATTATTGTCTATGTGGTTTATTATTATTTGTGGTTTGGGTACTGGCTATACAATTTTGTTATTTTAACTTTTGGGATGGTAATGGCATTTATTTTGATTTGCTTTATGATTATTTTATCTGTCATATCCTTTCATTATGTTGGGTTTTTTCTTGCCGGTACACACTCGAAGTCCGATGCGAGCCCACGTGCAGAATAATTGGGAGACCATGTGACAAAAAAACATTGCAAATAAGTTAAAATGTATATGCATCATTTCGAAAGAGTGTTGGAGGAATGAGGAATCAGAAATTTTCCCTTCTTTCTCTTGGTAAAGAAACCCCATATAGTTTGATTTTAACTAACTTTGGGATATTGTTGCAGATTTAACGTCTGCAAGTTTTGATCTTGTCGAATTATTATGACCATACGTTAGCGTCTGTTTCAATGGAACTTGAAACCTGTACATTGTGTCAACCATATTGTCTTCTCTTTGTTACATTATTTTCCTTCGATAATGCTAGTTGGCATGTTTACTTTAAACTTAACTGTTTCTTTCAAGAAATGTCATTTACTGGTATCTGCATAAAAGATGTATCACTAGTGAAATAATTGTTAATGCTTGACGTCTTCTCAAATTTTAGGTTATAAAATTTATCAACAAGTAAGCTAAACATTGTAGTGTTTGTGGTGGATTTTTTTTTGACTAAAGTCTGATTATGATCAACAATAGTTAATCTTGGCAACTGAGCAACCATTATTCTTGATGTGGATAGTTGTATATGTACATGACAAGAATGAATCCAGGTGGATGTTTTTGGTAATGATATTGGTAATGTAGATATGTTTTGATAACAATATTCTTTTACCCCTCTCGACTTGAAGAAATCATGAAATTCCGAGCAGGCAGGCATCCGTAATGAGCATCAAAATATACAGATCTGAAATTTACCAGTCCTGTGGTGAACAACAAATACTTGTAATTATTTTAGTGGGTAAATCAGCAGTCCATGTGAAAATAATTAGCTTAGATCATGTTGATCCGAATTCCTTGGATAAGCTTGCTAGGAGTATGTGTTACTCGCCATTAATAAAAACACTTGTTTAATGCATTTCAGCTTCCTCTTAGCTCATGTTGATCCTAATTCCTTGGATAGGCTTGCTAGGGGGGTATGTGTTACTCGCCATTAATAAGAACACTCGTCTAATGCATTTGAGCTTCCCCTTTCGGTGTCTCTATCACATGTATACATTTGAACCATTCTATTGCATCTTCATAATATTGCTCATAGGTTTAAGTTACCCTTTTCTTTTGGTTATCTCATGAGGTATGGTTTCCTGTTCACAGGAGATAACACAGGATTCAGAAGGCAAGATGATGGTTACAGGGCAGTGGTTTTATAGGCCTGAGGAAGCAGTAAGAAAAGGTGGTGGCCATTTTCAGGCGCATGATTCAAGGGAGGTTTTCTATAGCTTCCATCTTGATGAGATCCCCGCTGAATCTGTCATGCACAAGTGTGTGGTGCATTTCATACCTCCACACCAGCAGTTGCCGGCTCGTACAGTACATCCTGGGTTTGTTGTGCAAAAAGTTTATGACTTTGTTGAAAAAAAGCTTTGGAAAATATCAGACAAAGATTATGAGGATGGTAAGCAACATGAAATAGATGCACTAATTGAAACGACTCAACGACGTCTAGGGGAACTTCCACAGCAGGATGATGCTTTAAGCAATAAAAGTGGTGCTAGAAAGAAAAATGTTTCAACAATGTCAACTGGTGATTCCCATCGTGATAAGTGGTTGGAGAAACTTCTTCAAGCGGTCGAATTTGCTTCCCATTTAAAGGATGATGCTTCGGTGGTGGTTGGCAGAGAGACTAGTCACTCTGTCTGTAATGCAAAAAATGCAACAGGAGTGGACAAGCAGTCTGAAAATATGGCTTCTAATGTAAGGGAAAATTTGCTCAACTCTGTCCCCCCACCCCCCACCAAGAAAAATAAACCCCTCTCTTCTAACACTCTGTCCTCTCTCTCAGCCTTACTCTTTTTCAAAGAATTAGATGCATGAGGGTAAAAAAGTTACTTGGATCTCTAGTTTATATTAGCTAGGTTAATCGGTGTTGTGGTATTTCACCATAGGAGAAGCAATGATAAGGACATTTTAGGATTTCGGAAGATTATAGGTGTTATCTAAGAAACATAAAGATCACCATGACATCTGGAACTGTGGTAAATTATGGGGACTGAAATGTAAAAATTCCCTTTTGTTTTGGCTCGACCTGAAAAAATGGCAGTGCAGTGCATGCATTGGGTGTTTCTGTGATAGTGGGTGCTCCACCCTCGTCCTTATATTTTCACGAGACCTGAAAAAATGGCAGTGCATGCATTGGGTGTTTCTGTGATCGTGGGCGCTCCACCCTCGTCTTTATATTTTCACCTGAGACCTGAAAAAATGGCAGTGCATGTATTTGGTGTTTCTGTGATAGTGGGTGCTCCACCCTCATATTTTCACCTGGAAGCCTTTTCAAGTTCATCAATTCAGTTTCTACTTTTGGGATCTATGTGCCTTGGTTGATATTTTTGCTAATTTATGCAAATAGCTTATGAAATAGTACAAATTCCTACTCTCAGAAACTTTTCCTCATGTTGTTGAGATACCTCGTTTATGAATTTCTCAGTTGAAGTATCCTGATTGTTTTGTAGGCCAGTGAAGCAATAACCTCTCTGGAGAAGGTTGCACATGAAACTTTTTGCTTTGATTTTCATAGGTACAATCAGAAGATGCGTCAGTTGGTTTTCAATCTCAAGGTTAGAGTTTTTTTTTTTTGGTTGTTCTGTAAACTGGTTGTTGCTTTCTGATTCAATTCATGAAATTATTTGCTGACATGGCATGTGTACATTCTGTGTCTGCTAGACATGAAGTTTCTGGAAAGACTTTTACATCTCCCTTTTGTTTTATCCTCCAATAAATTTCCTTCCTCAAAAGGAAGTGTACATGTGTTTGGACCTGCACCTACGAATCTCTCCTAGGATATGTTTTTTTTTTTTTTTTTCGGTTTGAGGTTTTATTTAGAGAAATATAGGTCGGTTTTAATTATTTTATTTCTTAGACTATGAGAACTTGGGATTAGCCCTGAGGGAGTCTGGGACTTCGGATCGGGTGAAGATCCGAGTATATGATCTCTCTCTACTGACCTTGATCAGTTTTAGTTACATCGAGCAACCGCTCGGCAACTCTTGATTAACCGTCCGAATGATGCTTTTAAACAATCTATTCTACCACACAATGTGCATACGCATGAAGGCAGCTTTTATATTAAATCCTTGGCCTCTCCAAAGTCTTTTAGGATATGTGGATTTGCTCCGGGATTTTAGGATGGATTCCTAGACATTTGTGTCGATGCCAAGCTATTAGGGTTGGCTCTAAGTGTTTTAGGATTGATTTTCAATACTTTAGGATTGATTCTAGGCATTTTGGACCTATAAAGGTATTTTCGTAATTATATCAAGCTAGGGGTATAGGGGCATTATGGTCATTTTAGTGGTGAGGTATATTTTAATGGTTTAAGAAGGTTGCAACCCTTTAGGAAGCATTTTTAAGGTTATTTTAAGTGCATTTGAGTCATAGGGGTATTTCCTTAATTTTACACCAAATTGGGTTTCCAGGCATTCGCCACATTTTTAATATTTTCTATGATTTTTATGGAATTTGTAATAACTTTTAGCATATCAGGGGTATTTTGACAATTTTACCAGTTTTTAGGGTTTTGTGGGTATTTAGGGTATATTGGACAGTTTTTGAAATTTTCTGTATTTTTTTAAGATTTTTACCATGAAAAGGGTATTTTTGTCATTTTCTTAAGTTGTAGGGGGTATTTAAGTCATTGTGGGGGCTTTTTCATTTTTTTGTATTTTATTCCTGGTTTTTACTGGTTTTTATTAATTAATTGTCCAAGGGTGGTGTGCACTTTGGTCATTTTACACTTAAGTGTGCTATTTAATATGTAAATGATCTATTAAGTCTTAAATATCGATCAAGACTTAGTTATGTGTAGGGTTGAGGCCAAGGGTACTTAGTTATTATTTTTGGATATGTATTTTATTAATTAAGTATCAGTTTAATCATATTAGCATAAATGTTATTTTAGATGTAAGTTTAATCACATGAACATGTAACCAAGGTTAAGAAACCCGGGATCGGGTCCCGGATCGGCCGGTCCAAAATCGATCGGATCGGCCGATTCCGATCCGAGTCAGCCCGATCTTGGCCGATCTTGGCTGAGTCAGGCTCGGCTGGTTCGGGTAGCAGAAAAAATAGAAAAAATATGAAAAAATGTGAAAAAAATATAAAACACAAGTCTAATGTATAATTGTGTTGAAATACATTGATTTGAAGTACATAAGATGTTGTTCGACAAAAAAATCTTGAATAAACTTACATTTATTCCAAATGTACATTATACTGAATGAACATATGACTTACATATTCAGTCCATGACATATAACTATGGTAGTATTGTTCATATTGCATCACATACCGGCTATAGTCATCCGTATTGGTATAAATGACTGACAATTGTGGATATTCTAGACAACTCCTTGAATAGTCGGATGTATCAGAATGTTGAGGAGGGTAAACTACATATCCAGTAGGTTGACTATACCCTTCGTATGGAGAATATGATGATGCATCTGATAGTTGCTCCTAATAGTTGCTCCTAGTACTCCCTTGTGCAGAAACTGTGGAGCCACTTCCTTGTCCTCCATATCTTCCAGTTTGCCGAAATAAGTCCTCATCTGCAAAGGACCGCCGGCTTGCTTCCATTGCACGTCGCAATTCAGCTTTAAATGTAAAAGAAAAAAAAAATCTATTATAACTATTTGGCTGAAAACGTTAAGTGAAGAACATGAAAATAAGTTAAATAAGAAACTTACTTGTATCCCAATCATCAACATTTATAGGTTGATTACTTCTACCAAGTCGGACTCCAGCATCAAACCTTCGCGCTGGTTCAGACAATTCCTCTCAAATTTCCTGTCTTCTTCTGGCAGTTCTTGTTTTGCTTGATTCATTCTCCTTCATATAAGTTCGAAATTGGATCCTAACCTCTGAAGGAACTCGAGCACATGCTGCAACTTCACCTTTTATTCTAGCAAGATGTTGTTTGAATCGGTAGACCTCGTCAGAGACGACCCGGTTGCAATATTTGCATTGTACCTTTCTTTGGCCCATGTCCACCGTTGTGCAATGACCCCAAGTAGGATCAACGCTAGGAGGATTCCCGGATGACCGCTCAACATCACCTTGAGATGCTATTCCTTCACAACACAAGAAGATGAGAGATCGCGGCGCTTGTAGTAGACTAGTAGTGACCTCGTGGGAGAGATGGAGAGAGAATTCTATGATCGAGAGAGTGTGAGAGAGAGCAAGAATGTTAGGAGGCTCAAAGAAAATTTGTAGAGCCTTGGGAGGGCCTTGGGGGGGTTTAAATAGACCCCGAAAGCCCAAACTAGCTGTTGCTGGCCGTTTGGGAACGGCCAGCAACGGCTAGTTTGACACTCAACGGCTAGTCAAACTAGCCGTTGGGGGCCAGGTCGGGCCGATCCGAGCCGACCCGGCCCGATCCAGTCTCGGATCGCCCGATCCGGCTCGGATCATCCGATCCGAGTCCTGGACTCGGCCAGGTTACTCGGGATCGGCACGGACGGCCCAAAACCGGTCCGACTCGGCCGATCCGAGCCGAGTTTTTGAACCTTGCATGTAACATACATACACACAAACATATTAATATTTCATTCAAAATTTTGACAGAAGTGTCATCTTATAAGAGACGATTTTTACAATAAAATTTCAGCAAAGCTTCCCCTCGAAAACCTTAAAAAGAAACACCCAAAATGAAGCCTCCTCCAACGCGCACTTGAACTTGTACAAGGTACTAAGTTCGGTCTTCGCTTGGATAGTATCTTCCCTTAGGATTTTTGGGCCTCAGATGGCATGCCCTTTGGCTCTTTGGAGTTCTCTTCTTTTTTTTAAAGGTTGCCACATCCTGGCATAGCTTCAGCAGGATCCCGAACCGGTTGTGGACCAGAACCTTCGGGATATGTCGAGTTTTAGGAATTATGGGGTCTCCGCCGTCCAAGCGGATGCGCATGTTTCCCAGTAGTATTGTTTTTCCCGCCCTAGATGGGCTTGATGGTGAATTTCTGTGCCTCGTCCTCCTGTTGGACGAGGAGGCTAGAGACACACTGATTGTGTTGGCGGTAAAGACCTGTCGCGGTTGGCCGTCGGTTTGCCTTTCCTAGCGCTAGAAGTGCACCTCTTCTTCTTTTCTCCGGAGAGGGCTCCGGTGTTGGAATAACTCTAGGAAAATAGGGAGATTCTATGATTGCGGGGAAATCCCCAAAGCTAGTTGGGGTAGTCAGGTACCCACATTTTGCATGGGTTGCCACCGCGAGGGGACTATAGACCATCCTTGCTGCCATTAGTGTCTTTCTTATAGAAACTTGATCACCTGCATAAGGCATGATGAAGTTAGGAGTATGGATATGGTGAGGGCTTCACCATACGGAGAGATGAAGGAAACGAGCGATCCCATCGGGCACCTACGAATCGCTTAGGTATATATATATCCAGTTTGGGGTTTTATTTGGAGAAATATAGGCCGATTTTAATTATTTTATTTGTTGGACTATGAGAGTTTGGAATTAGCCCTTAGAGACTCCAAGACTTCGGATCAGGCGAAGATCCGAGTATATGACCTCTCTCCACTGACCTTGGTCAGTGTTAATTACATCGAACAACCGCTCGACAACCCTTGATTAACTGTCCGAATGATGCCCTTCAAACAATTTATACTACCACACAATGTGCATACCGATGAAGGCAGCTTTTAGATTAAATCCTTGGCCTCTCCCAAGTCCTTTAAGGTATTTGGATTTGCTCCGGGATTTTAGGATGGATTCCTAGACATTTGGGTTGATTCCGAACTATAAGGGTTGACCTTAAGTGTTTTAAGATTGATTTCCTATACTTTAGGATTGATTCTAGGCATTTTGGACCTATAAGAGTATTTTCGTAATTATATCAAGCTAGGGGTATAGGGGCATTATGGTCATTTTTGTGGTGATGTATATTTTAATGATTTAAGAAGGTTTCAACCCCTTAGGAGGCATTTTTAAGGTTATTTTAAGTGCATTTTTAAGGTTTTTTTCTCAATAAATGAGGAAGACCTCATTTAATTCCCCACTTTCTTCTCTCTTGTGAACACATGTGAAAAGGGTTTCCAATGATTGGGCCCCTTGTAAAATTGAGTTACTGGAGGCTTCACTAACATGGGGGCAGAACCAATGCTTTAAAACCTTCCATTAATGAGGTTTTAACCTCATTAATCCCCCTCTCTTCCCTCCTTTTTTTTTAAATTTTAAATGGGCAGAGCCCCCACAGGTTCCTCCTTTGGAGGGAACTGGTGGGGGGGGGGGTCCCATGACCATTGGGGACCCCCACCGGTCCCCTCTTCCCCCTCTCCTCCTATATTTAAAGAAAGGGAGAGAGAGAGAGAGAGGGGGGGGACCACTTGGCACATTTTCTCCTTTTTCCCTTTTTTTCTTGCTGCAGATTTCTTCTTTTGAGCTGTCCTCTCAGCATTTGGAGGGCATTGGACTGCATATTGGGCTCATTTGGACTAACATTTGGGCCCACTTTGGACTGCCCATTGGGCTCTATTTATTGGGCTGCTTTTAGCCTTACATTAGCAGCATATTGGGCTGCATTTGGGTCTTGTTTCGGAGGCATATTAGGCCCTATTTCGCAGTCCTGTAGGCCCATTTTCAGAGGTATATCGGGCTATCTAGCGGGTCCGTTTTTGGGACAGCAGATTGGAGGTTTTTGGGGCTGTTTTGGACAGCATATCAGAGGCATTCCGGGGCTGTTTTGGACAGCATATTGGAGACATTTTGGGCTATTTTGGCTAAGGTATAACCCTTGCCTCTATCCTTTCTTATGTATGCATGCACATGACCTGTATTTGCATACATGTAGATATGTATTTTCATATCGCATGACTACATGTACGTACATGTTAGACATTCTTGTCATGCATGAAAATATTTTTGGCCAACAACATGCTAGGCACTGGTGTGTATCACCGAACCTGGTAGATGACCCATTTGGCATACAATTTCACTTTGCACCCCAAGGTTGGGAGTTTGATCCTACCAAGGAGCAACTGTTAGATGCATCTAGGTTGGTTTTGCTTTACAAATGCCATGGACTTTGTGCTTGCCCTGTTTGGCATGTACTGAGTTTATTAGTAACTTGCTCTTGCAGTGGAGTCGATTGGCATGGTCTATAAAAGAATGACATAGGATCACAATGGAAAAAGGCTGTAACCTGCAAGCACCATTTTTAGGTTGTTCCTCGAAGAACAAATTATTTATTATTTATGGATTGTATAGTGAAACAAAGTATATCAGGTCAGGTGTATAACTAGAGGAATAGAAGTACATATGGGCGTATTCTCTCCGGTCTGTCAGCTGGCCATTCTGGATCAATAATGTTGAAAGCGTGTGACTTGAGAATTCTTTAATTTCTTTGCCTAATGATACTTTCAAATCAAGACTTCTGCTTCCCTTCTTTTATGTTTATATGATTGTTAACAATGACATTCCATTTGAGCAACTTTCATCATTGAAGAACTAATCTTTACACATTAGTGCCAATGTTGGACGTATGGCTTTGGCATGTTAGTGCTCAGAACCACCAACTGAAAACTCGAGATAATGGGTGAAGAGGTTTAGAATTCTATAGGCAGTGTTGCTTGTGAAAACTCTGCATGGCTCTAAATGGATTTTGCTAACAAGCTCCCTTATGATGAACCTAGGGTTTAGGATAGGTGCTTCTCCTGAGACCACAAGGCCAAGTGGGGGAATCCAACAACTGATTCTAATACCACGTTATTGAACTGTGATAGGCATGGATGGAGTGGAGCATGAATACACAGTCTGGGACTAGACAGCTTTCACCATCCTGGGAAATAGGTGAAACAATGAATCTAACATGTCAATACTCAACAAGTGTCGACAACATGTGATTCTAGAGTTTAAAATAGCTCACCAGTTATCAAGATCTCACCTTAAAGTTGTATGATCCTAAACCACGTAGATGGTGTTGGTATTTGAAAGTTGGAAAGGGGGAAGAGTTGTAGTGGTCAGTTTCTAAGACATTTTTTCTGGAGGGGGTGGTTGCTTGGTTTCTCCACTTTTAGGGTTTAAGCATCGTAATGGTAGGTTGTGCCATGTTATTACCAGAGGTTGCTTGTTTGAACACTATTAGATGATAAGAATAAATGTATAACAATGCTTTCAATGAAATGGGTGCTCTGTTAAGATAATACATCACAATAGGCTCATGCATGGGTGTGTTATACTAGGGCTAACATGTCAAAGTAGGCTATCTTTATATATATATATATATATATATATATATATATAGAGAGAGAGAGAGAGAGAGAGAGAGAGAGAGAGAGAGAGAGAGAGAGAGAGAGATGTTGTGGTGCAACCAAGGCCATCTGTGCAACCTGGTTGCACAGTATATTTTGGTTCCATTCTCATGTTAAAAAAAATAAAAATCACCATAACATTTTAAATATTCAGTTACCCCATAAGATAATTTTCATTCCTTAGAGCTTAAATTTTACTGTTGGATCATATCCGAACTGATTGTAGCCGTCCAATCTTGTGCGAATTAGTTGGTGATGAATACTATAACTCCAGGGGATGGACCCTAAGGGCAATTGATCAATTTTATAGTTTTTGACTATTTTTTCATGATTTTTAGAAATCAAAATTTGCAGGTACCTAAAGGACGGCTAAGATTGAGTTTTACGATCGAACCACAATCGGATGCTGAAAATAAAGTTCCAGGGGTTGGAAACAACTCTAAAGGAGGTTATTGAATATTTAAAAACTTATGATGGATTTTATTTTATTTTTTAATATGGGGAAGAGGTCTAAAACTATGCGTGCATCCCAGTTGCACGTTGCTACAGTTCATTACACCACAATATTCCTCTCTCTCTCTCTATATATATGTTTTCATAATGTTTATTCATAACATCACTGCATCACCATACCGGCAAGAATGCCCCTATTGTCAGAATCTGTGAGCATTCTGTTAAAATATCTTATGTAAAAGTTCAAAATACTTCCATTCTCTCTTAAGCTCTCTTTCTACCTCTTTCTATCTTTCTCTCTCTTTGGCACAATGCATCAGTCAAAACTGCTCCTTTTTATAGGGGTATTCTTGTCTAAATATTATATCTGATGATCAAAGAAGAAATGTTTGCCGCCTATAGGATGGTAGTTAAGAACAAATATTTTTGACACTTCTAATTTTTGGAGGTTTGTAAATATGATAAAAAGTTTCACAAATGAACTCTTGAAGATGGTATATTTGTACAGATCCCTTATTTATATAATAAGTCATGCCGGAAGTATGTGATCCACAGATTAGATGATTTTATACCAAAATGCGTTACTCAAATCACTTTCTGCTCCACTCTTATGGCAATCCTTACCCACCACTCCATTGAGCACATTTAAGGTGGTGTTTGATAACTCTAAAAAGAGGGATTATCTTAATAAGTCAGTCAATATCCAAGTTAAGGGTGTGATAAAATATCTTGCTTTGCCTTAATTACCATTAATTGGCAATTACCAGCTTGGTGATTAAGCCAAAAATTTGCACTTATCACTGAGAAAGCAATGGAAGCATGGAGAGGTTCATGCAATTTGGACCCTTCCCCCGTCCTCTCCAACCTATGTTCTGCTTCTCTCCAACACACGTCTTGCTTCCCCAACTCAAGTATATTTTTAGGTTGTACCTTATAATTTTATTTAATGTATATTTTATTATGAATTTTAATATTTTTCATATATTTTTGTATAATAATTTTATTTTTAATTATATATTAAATTATTCAATAAGTTGATATGTTTATTTTTGCCAACTATTATCAACAAGAAGGTAAAATAATAGGGATGTAAACGGAGAGCAAATAAGGACCGAATATATGCATATCCATATTTGTTTTCATATTTTATATGCAAATACAAATCCAAATATGAATAACCATTAGATTGTAAAATTAATATTCATATTTGTAATAAACGAATATGGATATAAATCAGATATAGTAAAAAGTTCGTAAAAAAGGAGAAAATGACTTTAAAAGATATAAATAATGTGTGATCAATTTTTTTTTTTTAAAATCATGTTAACCATATGGTTTTTCTTATTTTATAAGAATTACATAAATACAAATAATTTACATTTGAATACAGATCTTTAAGAGTTATATATACTGGTATTTTAGAATAACCATACTTGTATCCTTGTTTAAAACTGATGTAAAATATATATTCATATATGATAAAACTGGATACGAATACGGATACGAAACGAATGTATTTGTCTCTGTTTGCATCCTTATAAAATAATCATCTACTCATATGTCATCTTTGTGGTTATGGAACAATCTATTGCATTCAACAATCAGAACTTCTCTGTTACCTATTCAGGTTTAACATCTGAATCTCAGATTTCATATGTCTTCAGTTTTATCAAACATAACCTAAGTCTTGCTGCCCTCCACCTCCAGGCCAGGTGTGGCCAAACACAAAGTGGGAGGGACTGTGAGCAGGGCCTTTCCCTTTTAGGATTATTCATTAGGACCTCTGCCCTGCTAGCATGTACCCCACTCATGGACACCGCAGGTCACTCCCATAACCCAAGGATTAGCACCATTTTATTAATGGGTTCTTAGCATCCTATTCATTGACTTGTCCCACACATGATGCCAAATTGCACCACCATGAGCTCCTACTAAAAGGAACCATTCCTGTAGAACACAAGATCCACTGACTAGTTTGCATGTTTTGGAGTGATAAGGTTTGTGGGGGAAACCATCGGTACTGTAGGAGAAAAGAGGGAAAGATGGTCTAAATGGGTTCGAAAGGTTAAAGTTTGCAATTGTGTTGGAACATTCGACAACCACAGTTATCATATAGATATCTAGAAGAGCATGCTTTTTAAACATTTCCTTTCAAACCAGCTTTACAAATTTGAATGTGCAGTTTAGTCAATGTGTATTCTAGTATATATGACACATGATGTTAGTGTAGATGTTAGCACACCCTCTAATTAACAAAATCACCCTTGTATTTGTCAAACAGTCTTTAAGCACCTCAGCAGCTCAGCTGGGCACGAAACTTGCATTCAGGGCCTCTAATTTGTAAGATGGGTTAACCAGCGTCCAGGATCCAGTACTTTAAACCTTATGAGGAAGGTTCCCAAATTTGAGGGAACCTTCCTCAAATTTGGGATGCAAGTATTTGTCGAACAGTCTTTAAGCACCTCAGCTGGGCACTAAACTTGCATTCAGGGCTTCTGATTTGTAAGGTGGGTTAACCAGCGTCCAGGATCCAGTACTTTAAACGTTACGAGGAAGGTTCCCAAATTTGAGGGAATTCGAGTGTGGTCATGAAGCTATTGACCATGCAAGTGTATCTAAGAAATCTGTCACAACATCTCAGAACTCGCAACATGGTGTTATGCTAAATGCTTGCCTTAAGATCTCTTTTATCAAGGCTCATCCCTATATTCACACATACCTTTGAATGCATGCAGTGCCAAAGGCATGGAATGCATTGGACATGTTGAATCTTAGATGTTTGACATGAAATAGGAGGAACCTATCATAGTGAAAAGTGAACATTTGCTCTTGTGACTTGTGTCATGGTTTGCACCTCTTAGCTCTTCAACCAATAATCAGGACTTTCTCATCTACCTGCTCTCTATGCTCCACATGCCACAAGTCAAGAAGGTCGAGTGGTGGAGTGAGGAGCTTTGTGGCTTTGCACCCAGGACACCTCTTCGAGGCCCTAAGGCAGCTGTGTTCTCCTCAGGTTTCCTTGATCCAGGGGATAAGAAGGCAGCAGAGGGTCCTCCTATTTTGCCATCTCTGCTTACTTCTCTGGTTAGCCATTAGCATTAAGGATGGTTCCTAGCAATAAGGAAGAGCTCCTTCCTGGCCTCACCTCACTTTTCTGGTTACTGATAGCAGAGGGTCCCCAGCAACAAGGAATAGTTTGTTCCTCTGGTCTCTCTTTATCTCTCTCTGGGGAACATGCAAGCCCCATCTTCCATGATTTATAATGAGATGGGGCAGTGCAATGCAACAGCTCCATGTTCCGGCCTCTCATTATGAGGCATAGATGCCCATACGCATGTGACCACACTGACACCTAGACACCGAGCCTCACTCTATGCCACCTCTTTTCACACAGTCACATGGAAGAGGGGTATAAACCTAAAAGAAAACATGATGTAATTTGGGATAAGGAACAAGTGTCCTGCAAATAAGATATGCCGCTCTTCATGCAACGACTTGCATGCACTGTCCTTCGCTTTTGCATGGGTCCAGCTTCAACGGTTGCGTTGGTGTTCAAGGCAACCACTTCCTTCATGGGACTTACTTCCATACGGACGGGTCTCCCTTGATGCATAGCTTACTTTACAGGCCAACCGGTATTCAAGACCACTGCCGTCTTGTAGGAGATGTGCACTGACAGGTTGAACCAACTCGAATCTTCGTTGAAGTATACAAGGCATGCACCAAACCCTGTGCATACCAGGGGGAGACGATCACCTACGGGCTCCTTGCCTTTAGCTAGCCGATATGACAGCCTATGGCAAGGCCACTGATGTGACAGCAACTCCCATGAATCCCCTCGCACCTGGCAAGGCCAATGGCTGAGCGCAGGCTAGCTCGTAGATGACCATAGCGAGGGAGCTTAGGTGAAGACGCGATGCGCACATAGCCAGTAGGTCCCGAGCGAAGGTCGGCCGATTGAAGCATGGGCGCCTAGGCGAAGTCTATGAGCTCAGAGTTGATAGGCCGCATGTGGAAGTCTTAGCTACGTAAAGGCACTGAGGGCGAAGTGAATGGGCACAATGCCGGCCGGCCCTGGGTGATGGCTGTACCTCCGTATGTGCAACCTGTTCGGTTGCACGGGTTTGGAGTGAACCTCACCTAGAAAGATTAGCATGAGGCCTGTGGGCTGAGCGTTTGGGTGCTGTGGAACTCTAATATTGTGCGCAAAATTTTAAGGCTAGTCTCGGTGTGTGCTTCCACCACCAGGGGGCCACACGTCTTCGCCTTTTATAGCACTAAAGCATGGAAGCTCAGCACATTGCAGCAAACATCTGAAGCTAAAAACACTGAGGTGTTACACAAGTTTTCAGCATATATATATATGTATACATATATATATATATATGTATATATATATATATATATATATATGCTTCACTTGAATTAGTTTGATTTGTATGCTATGCATTCTTTTGCATTCTAATTGCCAAAATCTGGCTCACAATTTTCCGATTTTCATTTCTCTTCCGATCTTGAGACATCAGGCATTCAGAAATGTTAACCGCTGTTATGTTTGTATGCAAAATAAAGTGTGCGGACCTTGCATCCTGCATGCTTGCATATAGCTAATGCCCCTTTTCCTGTTTTTTTGTGTTGAACTCTTCCAGAACAATGCCTTGTTAGCAAAACGCTTACTGAAGAAAGAGCTGGGACCTTCGGTGATTCTTAACATGGCTCCAAGTGAGTTGAAGGTCTGCCTTATTTTTCTCCATTGACCTATTGGATGCTTGATATCATCATCCCTTGCCTGGACATGACGGGAGAGACAATTGTGTGGTTGCATATATTTTGATTGTAAATTAGTTGCTGCAATTTTTCTCCTTTTAAGGAGCATGTTTTATCTGTTGAGTATAGCATGCAAGGCCTTTTTTTGAAGCCAATGTATGCACATGATGCATGTGAGCAATGAAGATGTTATTACTACTTTGGCAACAAGGAAACGATCCTTAGATTGAGGTCCTTACTTTTTTCAGTGTAAATAATGTGCTAATGATCATCCAGAGAGAGAGAGAGAGATTGTTACAAGTATCATCACCTGCTGGTTTTTGGGACCTCTATTGTGTCCTTTTCTTTTCCTAGAAATTGGCATTGCAGTTACAAGTTTTAGTTTAGCAGCAGTATTTTCGTACTGTTTACTAAGTGGTCTTTCTGCACTCATGTAAGTTGACCTTCTAATTGTTTCTTACATGCTTAAATGCCCTGCAAACATATTTTGTAGAACATATGGACATTGAAATGCACTATCTTGTTATGAAAATGGATGCGACTGCGTGGAGCATTTTGATAGGGATGGTGCATGCCTTGTTTCTAATGAATGACCTGGGGGGGGGAAGAGATCTTGTTGTTTCTATCATCTTTGTAGAACTGGGGACTTCCTTCTTTCAGATTACCTTATTGTGAACTTTGATATCTTGGTGGTCAATTATGGCCTTCAGTCACCTTCAAAAGTGGGAGAGATCAAATGACAAAAGTTTAAACAGTGAGGAGAGGTTATGCATCCATGATTCGGATGGAGAAACTTTCTAAAACATAAACAAATTCTCAGTTAAAAAAAGGGAAAATGCACCCACCATTAAAACAACCCTTGATAGGGAGTAAAATGACTGCCCCGTGAAAGTAAAAAGCTTTGATGAGCCCAAGTGTGACACACAATTCCTTTTGTGTCTAAGATGTCAACTATCTATCCGGAAGCAAAGATTACTCATTAAGCATGAAAGTGAGATCTCCATAAAGTGCTTCAATTGCACACATGTTTTCCTTGGTTATTGTACCTGTCCTAGATGGTGGCACTCTCCGTTCATATCAACCCTCTTTCCTGAATGTAATACTGAGAACAGATGCCCTGATTCCTCTCTCTTCTGCCTTGTTTTATGGCCTAAAAAGTGTATTCCTGAACATGAGTCTTCCTGATTCGCGAATGCCACAATCATATGTAATAAACGAATGCATTTTATGTTCTATTTTCTAGACCCAGAATTATAGTAAGATTCATGAGTTTTCTTTACCAAGGGCTTTCCATCATTATCTGGACTATTGTTATGGGTGACTCATGAAATCTACGGTAGCAATGCCAGCATCTGAAGTGGCTCTTGGCTGTCATAATCATGTACTGTTACAGACTTACAGGTGGGGGGATTTTTGGGGTTGGTAACAGTAGAACTATAGTAAGAACATTCATACATGGAACATATGAAATTAAAGACAATAAATTGAATCACATCCACCTTTAAGCAACAATGCTGTCTGTACTATGGGGAGAAAGTCTGACAGCCATCATGCCAAGCATCTCTAGAAGACTTATCGATGATGTGCCAAACCTGTCACTCAGCAAAAATAGTAGTAGCAGTGAATTTGAACCTATATAAGAGTTATCTTCCTTACACCTTGAAAAAAAGAGCATGTGCCAGTGGACAATAATAGCAAAGAAAAGTGCTAATGGTGAGGACTAGGAGGTAACCAAACAAAAAAAGGGACTAAAGACATGTTGATTAAATGCTACCTGACTTCTTATTTTCCTTCACCTTCGTTTATGGTTTGCACACTTCCCAGTTACAAGTATTCAGTTTACTCTTGAGTTTCAACTATGGCTTTGATTTCATCCCTTCACATTCCTTTTCATATTTCCTCCACAATTTCACAATATTATGTCTATGCAGTTTTATGGTTTAACAGTTACACCATTGTACAAACCCACTCTACAGTGACAAATCCTCGGTAGGAAAGCAAGGCCCCTCAACCGTAGGACAAATACTAAATCCATTCAACCACAGGGCAAACGGTAGAGTCCCAAGGCTCTTCCTGTTGCTGGATCTGGAGAGAGTCCATTGTATGTAGATAGTAAACATAGTTGTCAAGGCGGTAAGGCGACCAAGGCGTGCTCGGGGTTCTGAACCGCCTAAGCGCTTAGGCGCCCGCCTAGGCGTCGCCTAGGCGTTAACTTCATAATATAATATTTTAATTTAGGATATATATATACATATATATAATATATATATATGTACACACATATTACATACATACATTTAGATACATATATATATATATATATATATATATACACATTTAGATTTACACATATTACATACATACATTTAGATACATATATATATATATATATATACATTTAGATTTACACACATATATATACATACATACATATATATCTATGTATAAATGTATGTATGTAATATGTGTATATGTCTAACTATATAATATATACATACATATATATACACAAATATATTTAAATGTATGTATGTAATATGTATATGTATATAGATGTATATATATATATACATATTTGTATATATATATATGCATATAATATTTTAATTTAAGATATATATATATATATATAATATACATACATATATATACACAAATATATCTAAATGTATGTATGTAATATGTATATGTATATATATATATACATTTAGATTTACACACATATATATACATACATACATATATATCTATGTATAAATGTATGTATGTAATATGTGTAAATGTCTAATTACATAATATATACATATATATACACAAATATATCTAAATGTATGTATGGAATATGAATATATATATATATATATATATATATATATACACATTTTACATACATGATACATATATTTATATGTATACATATACATATATATGCATGTTTGTATATATAAATCTAAATATATGTATGTAATATGTCTATATATATGTATTAGTATAATACATATATATAGACATATTACATACATATATGTATATATATATATAATATACATACATATATATACACAAATATATCTAAATGTATGTATGTAATATGTATATATATATATACATTTAGATTTACACACATATATATACATACATACATATATATCTATGTATAAATGTATGTATGTAATATGTGTAAATGTCTAATTACATAATATATACATATATATACACAAATATATCTAAATGTATGTATGGAATATGAATATGTATATATATATATATATATATATATATATATAGATAGATAGATAGATATATATACACATTTTACATACATGATACATATATTTATATGTATACATATACATATATATGCATGTTTGTATATATAAATCTAAATATATGTATTTAATATGTCTATATATATGTATTAGTATGTATTTATATAATTATATGTGTATATATATACATATATGTATATAAAAAAAAAAGGGGCAAGAACCCCAGATTTCAAAAATCTGGGCGCCTAGGCAGGCGCCTTGGCGCCTTGGGCGCCTTGGCGGGCGCCTTGGGCGCCTTTCCAACATGTTGGAAAGGCGCCCAGCACCTTGGTGCTTGTGAAAGCGCCTTGGCGCCTAGGCGACGCCTAGGCGGCGCCTAGGCGACGCCTAGGCGGCGCCTAGGCGAGCGCCTTGACAACACTGATAGTAAATAAAGAAAAATCGTAGTTAAGATAGAATAGATAACATGCACCAAGTGACACTGGTTTAAAGTATTAATCTAGTTGCCCTCTGGCTAAACTCAGCCGAGGCTCTGCCCAACTGATCTAATGAGTACTGATTGTCCTGAAATGTGAAACACGTACTTGGACTTTCTGAGCTGTACAGTGGTGAGGACACCTGCGCGCGGATTCAGTTCGACCCGACCTGTGTCTATAGACAGAGGAGGCGTCAGTGGCGATTCCAGCGTCTTTGTGGCTCGATGATGGCTTATTTCAGGATTGATTAGTATTATCATTTTGGAGGGACAATTGAGACTCATGTACGGCCTGTTATGAGGCCCAATTATCATTTTCTATTTTCTTGTAATTTTCTGCACGATTTTTTGTATTTATCTAGGTTCAGGTTAATTTTGTCATTAGTGGCTAGGGTTTCTACTCTATTTATAGGCTTGTTTCCCCTCGTAGAAAGGGTATTGATGATTAATGGAAAAAGAAGCTTTTGCAGCCGGCATGCGCGCGCTCTTGTCTAGGACGTGAAGCCCCCTCATGTTCCTTTGTCGTCTTCTTCCTCTTTCTTTCTCTCCCCCTGCATTTCTCTCTCTTCTCTGCGCCGCCATCATTCCCTCCCCCTCTTCTTTTCTTCCCACGCCTATTGTATTCCCCTTCCTACCCGCCTCTCTCTCTCTCTCTGTGGTGTTGGTCTGTCAACGAGGGTCCCACCGTCTTCAAAACCCCCCACGCGGCAGCCCCATGAAAACCCACCTACCGAGCATCGTCGCTCGAGCCCTGGGCGAGGCGGCCGAGCGCGCCATGCGCCCTCCGCTGCCGTTCGAGGCACATTGCGCCTTCCCCCTAGCGTCTGCAGCCCGCTACCACGTCCCCCGCACCGCCTCTTTCTCGCTCGTTGTCGCAGCGCCCGAGGTGCCCTTCCCCCCACCTCGCCGAATCCGCCGGCTGTGACCACGCGGTGTGCCCTCAGGATTTGCAGGGTTTTCCCTTGTCACCCGTGCCCCTCCATTATCACCTTTTCCCGCTCGACGCTCAGCAACCGAGGCGCCTCGGCCCGCGAAGCGCTCATACTCCATGCCAGCGTCGCCTAGCTTCGGCGCACCACACCCGCACAACCTGTCAGCCACGGCTAGCAGCCGTCCGGCGCATGAACAGCCAAACTTGCGTCTTGTGTGCCGCCCTACGTGTGCCCTGGTGCGCCCCAACTCTTTGAGCAGCCTTGCAGCGCCGTTCGAACAATATTGGAGCATCGGCAGATCCCTTCTCTCAGGGCGTGACCCCACTTGACAGTGGGACGGTTAGTAATGATTGAACGTCTCCCTATGCAATTTGTCGTTCAATGTATGATTAGATGTGCTCCTGTGCTTATGAGATAGGTTCCTAGCTATTCGAATATTTATTGCTGCTAGATTGTGAGATTGAGGACCCGCCCGTGGTCTGATTTGAGCACATTTGAACGTGTTACTATCGTCCTAGCACTTCAGTAGTTCTCACTACCGACGGTCCTATTCGTTCTATCATTGCGAGAGGATGATTTTCGAATTTGTTGGCTATTCGTTGCGTATTCTCTTTTATGGACTTAGTGTCCAATCGTTGTGCCTTTGTTATTCGTTACAGTATTCATGCTGATCTCGGATTGTGATACCCGTTAGGAGCCTTTGTCGGTAGCCGTCCTGCATCAGTTTGGTATCAGGGCCTTAGGTTTGTCTAGGGCTTATTTGTTGCATGTTTATTTATTATTTTAGTGTTAGCGTGTCTCCATCCATTTAGTTCCCCACATATCTTTTGTTGCTCCGCGTCAGCATGCTAGTAATCTAGGTGTTAGTTGGCACACGTCTCCACTCTGCCTGCATTGTATGCCCACACGTAGCAGCACGGATTTTCACATGTCTGCACCAACGTCAAGTTCGCACGCGGGGTCCCTGAATGTCCCCGATATGGTCGAGTTGATTAGCCAGCTCATGCACCGTATGGATGGTTGGGACTAGCGCATTGGGAATTTGGGAGAGTTGATTCGTTCTGTGCAGAACATGTTTGACGTTTTCGAGCGTACGGTTCAGGATCTAGTCGGCCTTATGAGTGCGCCGAGTAGGCCTGTAAACGGGTAGGATACGGATACGGAAACATGTGTTTCTGTTTTCCGATTCCGATAACAATTACTTGTTTCCGTTTCCGATTTCGATAAAATCGGAAGGTGCATTTTCTGTTTCCGATTCTGATAAAATTGGAAAACCCATTTTCCATTTCCGATTTGTTTCCAATTCCGATATCGGAATCGGATATTATTTTCGATAATTACCGAAAACTGTCAATTGTCGGATAAATATGATGGGAGCCATTTTGGAGACCATAAAGTAGCTTTTACCAACATTCACCTGCTGGTTAGAGCATTTCTCATAATTTGAGATAAATTACAGAAATCTGCGGAACAATGAATTGATTCATTGAGGGAAAACTAATATGTCATCAGCATATAGTAAATGGGAAACAAGCATGCAGTTCCTAAGGCCATGAAAATATCTTAGTTGACCAATGGAGAAAAAAAAACCTGGATCACATCACCTGGTAGAGCTAGAGCCCTGTTCTTAAAGCTGCACTGGGTAACAACACAAGGACAACAAGATATCTCACAAATATAGAGAGAGAGAGAGAGAGAGAGAGAGAGATGCGGAGGGGGAGGGAGATGCAGAGGGGGAGGGTGGAGCTGAAGCGGATCGACAACAAGACAAACCGGCAGGTGACGTTCGCAAAGCAGTGGAACGGGCTGATGAAGAAAGCCTACGAGCTGTCCATGCTCTGCGACGCCGAGGTGGCTCTCATCATGTTTTCCACCCGCGGCAAGCTTTTCGAGTTCTGCAGCAACAAGATGGTGCGGTGGAGAGGGGAGAGAGCAGATGGGTGAGATGCCGGTAGGTGACATTCGCCAAGCGGCGGAACGGGCTGATGAAGAAGGCCTTCGAGCTTGTCCGTGCTCTGCGATGCCGAGGTGGCTCTCATCATCTTTTCCACCCGCGGCAAGCTCTTCGGGTTCTGCAGCAACATGATGATGCGGTGGAGAGGGAAGAGAGCAGATGGGGAAGATGCCCAGCTGGGAATGCGTTGGCCTTGGGGGCTGCGTAGTGGGTAGGAAAGGGTTAGCCGGTTAGGGTTTCAAACTTTCAATTTTCTCCCCAGCCGTCCGATTAAAACAGATCCTAAAGTTAATATTATTCATAATAATAAATTGAATAAATATCGGAATTGGAAATCGGATAACGGATACGGAAACATGCATTTCCGTTTCCGATTCCGTTAGCTTATCGGAAATATCCGATTCCGATTCCGATAACTATCGGACGGATATTTTTTATCGGAAACAGATATTTTTTTTCGGTAACGGATCGAAAAGTCGGATAATCGAGTTTCCGCCGAGGGTTCTTGCTCAGGGTCCGGGTCTGGTGTGGGCTGTCGAGAGACAGAACACGAACCCGACCCCACATCCTCCCCGACATCCTGTCCCGGCCAACCCTGTTCCACATGTAGAGGTTCCTTCGAGAGCTGACTCGGCTGATGAGCGGCGACTTGCCGATGACGGGGTGGATTATGATCTACGTGATGAGTTGGTTGATCAGATTGTGGCGCGTCGGCTTATGAGGCAGAATATGCCGTGCGACCGAGATGATGGTGCCGATCAGAGACGTGCGAGGCGTCAGGGGGATAGGCTTGATCGTTATGATCATTGGGACCTTCGTGACCGCGATGACCGATTAGAGCGGCGCGGTCAGGACATTCGATTTGATCGACACGATCGAGAGGATCGGCACGACCATCGCGATCGAGTTTGGAGAGGCGCCTAGACGCCATCGATGTCTGAGGGATCGGGATGATCCGGACGATCGAGATGATTTTGAGGAGCGGAGGCTCCATCACGTCCAGAGGGACCTGGATGATCGTCGGGCCGCTCGTGCGGATGCTCCCACCTTTGACGGGTCCTTAGTTTCGAAGGTTTATCTTGACTGGGAGGCTAGTATGAATAGCTACTTCGATTGGATGGGTATGACTGACGCCCGGTGAGTTCGATTCGCCATGATGAAGTTGACAGGTCAGGCTCAGTCTTATTGGTCGAATGTTTAGGACTTGTTTGAGCAGTGTCTGCAAGAACCCATTGAGTCGTGGGAAGACATGAAGGTTAAGCTGCGTGAGAAGTATCTTCTCCCGACTTATCGCTACCGCCTCATTGATAGGTGGCAGGGCATCGCTTAGGGTACTCGCACTGTTTCTAAGTACATTGTCGAGTTCGATAAGTACCTGATGAGATGTGGGGTTTGAGAGGAGAGTGCGTTGACTCTTCCTGTTTTCGGAAGGGTGTACGCCGTGTGTATCAGTAGGAATTGTTCCGTCAGCATGTAATGACCATTGAGCACGCCTATTAGGTCGTGAGAGAGATGGAGCAGTTTGAGCCAGAGGTGGAGTCACCCTCGTGTGCTAGGTCGACCTATTAGCGACCTCTTGATCAGCACTCCGCACCGGGAGTTCCACAGAGGGGTCCAACCTTCAGACCTATTGATCCCAATCATCAGGACCTACCCTCTCGCCCTCGTTTTCCCCAGAGGAACCCTCTGCCCGTCTTACCGGCATCCCCAGTCCGTCCACCCATGGGAGCCCTTCCACCTAGACGGGAGGATAAGGGGAAAGCCCCAACTGTGGGTGAGTCCTCCCAAGAGAGCGGAGCCTGTGGGCGATGCTTTAGATGTCAGGGATTTGGACATTACATGTCTCAATGCTCGTCCAGATCCTTAGTTATTGGAGATGTAGATCTAGAGAAGTTCTAGTCCGAGTTACAGATGGTGAGTTATGTGGCTGGTGATGATATGGCCAATGACTTTCACTCTGAGGGAGAGATAGTGGGTTGCATCCATACTCAATTTATGTGGGATGGTGATAGTGAGGATCTTCGTGATAGGGGTCGGATTAGTGTGGTCAGATGCATCTTGATCCAGCCAAAAGTGTGTGACGACAGGCGCCGCACCACCATCTTTCACACCTACTATCGTGTTGATGGCAAGGTGTGAAAGGTGATTATTGACAGTGGAAGTTGTATTAATGCAGTCTCCACTAATGTCGTCGCATGCTTTGGGCTAATTGCCGTTGACCACCCTCGTCCCTATCGTGTATCTTAGGTGGATTCTACTTCCATTCCGATTTAAACGAGGTGTCTCATTTCCATTTGCTTCCCACCTTATGAGGATAAGATTTGGTGTGACATCCTACCTATGAAGGTCGAGAGCCTCATACTTGGCAGGTGACTGTATGATATGGATGCGATCCTCCATGACTGGTATGACGATCTTTCAGTATGACGATCTGCTCATCAGTTTACAGCCCACCCGACCTAGGTCACCCTCTTAGCAGGGGACTTCTTAGGGGAGTTCTTTGGCTTCTCCGAGTACCCCTTCCACTTCTGGTGCCACTACCACCTCTAGCACCACCCCTGTTTGTCCATCTACCACTCAGTATGGCTTTAGCGAGTACGTGTTCCAGTTCTTGTCCGACCCGATCGGGCATCACCAGTACTCGCGAGCCTTCCCTCCTTGGCACGCCTTTCACTGTGGTTTTGTAGCTTATTATTGCCAGCGAGCTTGAGCATGATTTGGTTGAGAGTGAGCCTGTGTATCTTTTAACGGTTAGAGAGGTTACCGACGAGACCCCGAGTAAGCACCCCACCAAGGTCACCTCTCTTCTTTAGGAGTTTTAGGATATCTTTCTTGAGAATCTTCCGGAAGATTTACCACCTATGCGTGATATCCAGCATGCCATCGATTTGATTCTGGGATGCACTTTGCCCAACCTGCCGCACTATTGCATGAATCCCACTGAGCATTCTAAGCTTCAGAGGTAGGTTGAGGAACTTCTGATGGGGGGCTCCTTTCGTGAGAGCATGAGCCCTTGCGTCGTTCCCGCACTCCTAACTCTAAAGAAAGATGGCACTTGGAGGATGTGTGTGGATAGCCGCGTAATCAACCGCATCACTGTGAGATATTGTTTTCCCATTCCCCGTCTTGATGATATGCTTGATATAATGGCGGGAGCCACTGTGTTTTCAAAGATCGATTTAAAGAGTGGTTATCACTAGGTTCGGATAAGACCTGAGGATGAATGGAAGACGGCTTTCAAGACAAAGGATGGTCTCTATGAGTGGTTGGTCATGTCCTTTGGCCTGTTCAACGCTCCTAATACCTTTATGCGGCTGATGACTCAAGTACTACGACATTTCATTGATACATTTTTGGTCGTGTACTTTGACCATGTCCTCATCTACGGCTGTTGTAGGGAGGATCCTCTGGAGCACTTTTGGCAGATATGCCTCATCCTTCGTCGCGAGAGTCTGTACGGGAACCTTAAGAAGTGTGTTTTCATGACCGATCGGATGATCTTCTTAGGGTTTATCGTTTCATCTGAGGGCATCTCTGTTGATCCCGAGAAAGTTAGAGCGGTGATAGAATGGCCTGAGTTGCAGTCTATCTATGATGTGCGGAGTTTTTACAGTTTGGCGACGTTCTGTCGTCGATTTATTCGCGGATTCAACTTTATTACGGCTCCGATCACTGATTGCATTCGGAAGGGAGCCTTTCATTGGACGAAGGCCGCTGCTTCGGCCTTTCGTAACATCAAGGAGCGTATGACCCAAACACATGTCCTTCGTCTGTCTGATTTTTCGAAGGTGTTTTAGGTCTTATGAGATGCTTCTGGTGTCGGCATAGGTGGTGTTCTGAGTTAGGAGGGCCATCCCATTGCATACTTTAACGAGAAATTGAACGATGTTAAGCTGAAGTATTCCACCTATGATAAGGAGTTTTATGCTGTAGTGCAGACGTTGATATATTGGAGACATTATCTGCTACCGTAGGAGTTCGTACTATACTTCGATCATGAGGCACTTCGGTTTGTCCACGCCCATAAGAAGCTAAAATTGAGACACAGTTGATGGGCTGAGTTTCTTCAGGACTATACATTCGTCCTGAAGCACAAGGCAGGTGTGAAGAACCGCGTGGCTGACGCACTAAGCAGTCGATCATCCCTTCTATCAGTTTTCAGTGCGGAGGTCACGTGATTTGAGAGGCTCTCGGACGAGTATCCTAGCTGTCCCAATTTTGGTCCTATCCACTCGGCCCTTCAGTCCGGGCCTTCTAGAGAGTACAGTGAGTTCATCCTTCAGGAGGGCTACCTTTTTCGTAGGTCCAGATTGTGCATTCCCCGGACTTCGGTCCGTGATTTCTTGACATGGGAGATTCATGTTGGGGGTCTAGTCGGTCACTTTGGCCGGAATAAGACCATTGAGCTTGTAGAGTATAGATTCTTCTGGCCGAGCTTGAAGTGCGACGTTGCTCGTATAGTTGCTCAGTGCTGCATATGCGTAACGGCGAAGCAGAAGAAACCAAACATTGGTTTGTACACCGTTTTTCCCGTGCCGGATTGTCCGTGGCAGGACGTTAGTATGGATTTTATCTTAGGCCTGCTTCGAACAGTTCAAAAGCACGACTCTGTCATGGTCGTTGTTGACAGGTTTTCTAAAATGACACATTTTATTCCTTATTCGAAGACGACGGATGCATCTCGAGTAGACCATTTATTCTATGAGAGTGTGGTTCGTCTGCATGGGCTACCCAAGACCATCGTCTCGGATAGGGATGTCCGTTTTGTCAGTTATTTTTAGAAAACTTTATGACATTTTATGGGCACCAAGCTCAAGTTCTCCACCGCTTATCATCCTCAGACCGATGGACAGACCGAGGTCGTCAATCGGAGCCTGGGAGACTTGTTGTGTTGCCTTGTGGGAGAGCGTGTGCGTAGTTGGGATCAGGTGCTATGGCAGGTAGAGTTTGCATCTAATAATTCAATCAATAGGTCTACATGAATGTGTCCGTTCGAGATTGCTACTGGTTATAGGCTTAGAGGACCCATAGACCTCGTTCCATTGCCCATCTAGTCCCGCACGTCTGAGTTTGCACAGTCCTTAGCTGATCATATTAGGATTCTGCATGAAGATATCCGTCGTCACATCGAGATCAACAATGAGCGCTACAAGCGAATGACGGATGCACATCGGCGATCTCAGGAGTTCTATGAGGGCGATTGCGTGATGATCAGGGTTCGACTTGAACGGTTTCCCTTAGGAACCCTCAAGAAGCTGCAAGCTCGAGGAGCCGGCCCCTTCAAAGTGCTAAAACGGATTGGACCGAACACGTACGTGGTAGATCTACCTCGGATTATGGCATCAGCAACACTTTCAATGTCTCAGATTTGGTGGCCTACTGGGACCCGACAGTGATACCTAGTGACCTGTCCAAGCCTTCTACTTCCCTTGCAAGCGACCCTACCCCTGAGTGTCCACTTCTAGCCTCCCTACCAATATGGCGAGAGCAGATTGATCATATACTGGACGAGCATGTTGTTACTTCTAGGGAAGGGGCCTATCAGCGCTATCTGGTCTATCGGAGAGGACAACCGCTTACTGAGGACACGTGGATTACGTGCGAGGAGCTACAGCAGATCGTTCCACACCTTCTGGAGCGATATCAGAGTGGATGAGACCCATACTCGACAGGGTTGAGTTCCTCCCAGTCGGGGAGGATTGTTGAGGACATTCGCGCGCAGATCCAGTTCGACCCGACCCGTGTTTATAGACGGAGGAGGACGTCTGCAGTGATTCCAGCGTCTTTGTGGCTCGACGATGGCTTATTTGAGGATTGATTAGTATTATCATTTTGGAGGGACAGTTGAGACTCATGTACGGCCCGTTATGAGGCCGAATTATCATTTTCAATTTTCTTGTAATTTTCTGCACGAATTTTTGTATTTATCTAGGTTCAGGGTTAGTTTTGTCATTAGTGGTTAGGGTTTCTACTTTATTTATAAGCTTGTATCCCCTCGTAGGAAGGGTATTGATGACTAATGGAAAAGAAGTTTTTGCAGCCGGCATGCGCGTGGTCTCATCTAGGGCGTACAGCCTCCTATTCCCTTGTCGTCTTCTTCCTCTTTCTTTCTCTCCCCCTGCGTTTTTCTCTCTTCTATGCGTCGCCATCATTCCCTCCCCCTCTCCTTTTCTTCCGACGCCTGTTGTTTTCCCCTTCCTACCCACCTCTCTCTCTCTCTGGCGTTGGTCTGTCAACGAGGGCCCCGCTGCCTTCAAAGCCCCCACCCCCACCCCCACCCCCACGCGGCAGCCCCACGAAAACCCGCCCATCGGGTATCGACGCTCGAGCCCTGGGCGATGCGGCCCAGTGCGCTATGTGCCCTTCGCCACCGTCCGGGGCACGTGTCGCCTTCCCCCCAACGTCTGCAGCCTGCTACCTCGTCCCCCACACCGCCCCTTTCCCGCTCATTGCCGCCGCCGCACCCCCCCCCCCCCGGTGTGTGGCCTACCTCGCCCGAATCCGTCGGCTGTGACCACGCGGCGTGCCCTCAGGATTCGTAGGGCTTTCCCTTGTCGCTTGTGCCCCCCCATTCTCGCCTTTTCCCGCTCGACCGCTCAGCAACCGAGGCACCTCGGCCCGCGAAGCGCCCGTACTCCACGCTAGTGTCGCCCAGCTTTGGCACAACACACCCGCATAACCTGCCAGCCATGACCAGCAGCTGCTGGTGCATGAACAGCCAAACCTGCAGCTCGTGTGCCCTGGTGCGCCCCAACTCTTTGAGCAGCCTTGCAGCGCCGTTCGAACAATATCAGAGCGTCGGCAGATCCCTTCTCTCAGGGTGTGACCCCACTTGATAGTGGGATGATTAGTAATGATTGAACCTCTCCCTATGCAATTTCTTGTTCAACATTTGATTAGATGTGCTCCCGTGCTTATGAGAGGTTCTTAGCTACTCGAATATTTATTAATGTTGGATTGTGAGATTGAGGACCCGCCTGTGGTCCGATTTGAGCGCATTTGAACATGTTACTATTACCCTAGCACTTCGGTAGTTCTCACTACCGACGGTCCTATTCATTCTATCATTGCGAGAGGACATTTTTCGAGTTTGTTGGCTATTCGTTGCGTATTCTCTTTCATGGACTTGGGGTCCGATCGTTATGCCTTTGTTATTCGTTACGGTATTCATGCTGATCTCGGATTGTGATACCCGTTAGGAGCCTTTGTCGGTAGCCGTCCCGCATCGCACAATATCCAATGTGTCATGTAGGATATTCTGCATGTGCTTGTTTGTACCCAAGGAGGGAATTTTGATGACCTCACTAAGCCATACTGCATGATGATCATATCCTTTGCACAGAAACAAGTAGAAGCAGACATACAATTGTATAAACTTGAAGCCTCAAATGCTCTTTGAGGGAATTCGTGAACACTGCAAGAAACAGATAAAATAGTGCAGAGGAGTGGTTAGAGCTTTTGCTTGAACGCCCTTTTGAGTGGCCTTCAGGGCTTCATATAGACCTCCAAACCCCTAATAGACTTCCATATGCTTAGTCAACTACCTATTGCACAGTGCATCGGCTCTATCTAGGCTGATTTGACTGTCAGCATACTTGGCATGCACAGATGAAAACTGATCCGGATTGGCCGATTCATATCAATTTCCGATTCCTTTGAGATGGGTGTTAGCCACATCAATGATCTCTCACTTGGAGAGCAGTGAGACTCCCCTCCCATTATAATTTTAAAACCCTCTTTGTAAGGTATGAGCATCAGAGTGTGCTATAATTCCATGGTCCAGTTCAGTTAAGTCACATTGAAAATTATGCTTCAAAGAGATGAGCACTATCAATTCAAACAATATTATAGTCCAATATTTAGATAATGTACAAATGGTAACAACTTCGAAGATCCAAAATTTCATTAGATCTTAATAACTGTCAGCTAGATTGATGTGTTTAAAGCAAGGAAATTAAGTATAACTAATGGTAATTAAGTTCTTCTTGAGCCCCATGAACCATTGATCATCTCCTTGTTCAGAATTAGGACTTCCTAAAAGAATATGAAAAAAGGGCGAGTAGACATTGGAATCCCACACAACTTAATTTGCATGATTTACATATTATGCTTATAATGAGAGTTCCACAAGTCATATTCATACAAATATACAATCATAGGCCAAAAAAGATATAACAAAATGGAATCTTAACTTGTAATCATATTGTTTCCTTTCACATGATAGTCTTTTGCACTAATTTTATAAATACAAAATTATTTACTTCCTTGAATTGGATACTTGCAAAAGTAATCCTTTTAAAATTTTAATTGCAGATATGTCTAACTTATTTTCATATTATTACAAAGAACCTCACTGCATCACAAGGTAGTAATTAATATCTATTCATGATCTGGTTTTTTTTGGGGGGGGATCTAAATTAATAAGAACCCAGAAATGGCTTTTAATTGGGCAACCGAGTACAACTAAAGGTTCGTAATACACTCCTTTAATTTACAACAAAATCCTTAAAATAAAGGAAGGAAATAAATATGTTTCTTTTGACCTACTTGACTGTATGTTAGGGTCTGCTGGCATCAGCTCTTTCTTTTAATTTGTTTGTTCGAATGTACAGGGGCATTCATACTTTACCCTGCCAATTTTTTCTCACTGGTAATGTGTTAGGGTGCAATTTCACTTATCATTTAAAGTACACCATCATCTTGAATCAAATTATTTTGCAGCCATAATATCCTATAGTTGGGCGGCTTGCACTAGCCATAATATCCTATGGTTGTGCAGCTTGTACTTTTGTTTATTAGCTATCTTATTGAGCTATACATTTATCATGTTATGGATAAGATGTAGATTTTGATTTCACCATTGATTCAGTTCTAAATTTCTCTCTTGAAGTATTTTCTATGGTCTAATTCTATGTATCTTGGAAATCTTCAGGATGGATTTACTGCTGTGGAAAAGGGGACCAGAGAGTGTGATCAGGAGCCTGAGCAGACACGACACATGCAAGTTAGAAACTAGTTGATCTCTACTATTTCTGTAAATCTTTTTGGTTATGCAGTCTCTATCAATCTGATTCATGCTAAGTCCAATACTTGGCTTCCATTAACAGATGACAGATGCTCGGTGCTCTAGGTGCATGGAAGGGAAAGTAGGTGTTGTAGACATCATCCATGCAGGAGGTGGTGATCGATATCAGGTTTTTAAATAATTCATATTCCTTTTAAGTGATACTTTCCCACTTCATGTGAAATAATAATCTTTTGCTTCCCCAAAAACTCGCTATCAGTTTTTTGCCAACCGTTTATCATTATCTGTTTCTAATGCTACTATGTTTGATAGACATTTTGCTGCCGACACTTAGTACATTTAAGATCTCCAGATGTTGTATGCAGTCTTCAAAAAACTGCACTTAACTGTCTTCAACAATCCAGTGGAAGACCAATACTTGAAGTAGAGGCGCAAGCCACTGTGAATCTGGAGGAGCAGTGATGCAGGATACGAAGCAAATGGCCCTCTCCCATTCCCTTTTGCTTTTATTAGGCCAATTTATGGCCCATTATGTCTTTATTATTTCTAGGAGTCATAGAAACATGAATAAGGGGAGTCATAGAGTCTGATAGGAATTGCTAAGCACATGAGTTACAAAGAAATCTCTATATATGTATGTCTTTTTTCAGAGAAGGATAATGAAGAATTTTGGGAGGAAAAAAAAATTATCTGTTTGTGTGAGTCGGTTCTCTGCGACGGAGAACAATCCCCCCCCCCCCCCCCCCCCCAAATCTCGGTGAGACGCTGAGAAACCTGTCCCTGGTGCGACGCCGGGAAACTCTCCCTGACGGTGCGAGGCCGGCAAGATCCCTCTCCCATTCCCCCCCTCTCTCCTTGTCCCGCATCAAGCAGCCTAAGAATTTTCAGACTCATTGGTGGACAAGATATCAGGGGGCAATAAATTGTTGAAACGAATGTAGGAAGCTGGAATATAAGAGGTCTTAATGGGGACTTCAAACAAAGGACAGTTAGAGATTATATTTGGGTGATAAAAATGGATTGCTTTTGTTTGCAAGAAACCAAGATGGAGGTTGTTGACCAGCAGCTTATCAAAGCATTGGGAGGCTCTATATTGACAGACTGGGCAGCATTACCAGCAGCTGGAATGGGTGGTGGACATATCATTATGTGGAATGGAGGCAAATTTAAAGGTACAATATGTGATGAGGGTCTGTACATCATTTCCATCAGATTTTCCTCTGTTTGCACCTCAGAGGAGTGGATCATTACATCAGTCTATGGTCCCAATACACAACAGGCTAGGGAGATCTTTATTCAAGAGCTTTATAGGCTTTCATATGTTTAATGGGTGCTAGCGTGTTATCGTAGATTTCAATTGTGTGATCATTCCATGGGAAAGATCAAGTTTCTATAAATGGGACAAGGATATGGAGAACTTTGGAAGGTGGATATCTGATAGTGGGATGATGGATTGGAAATACCGAATATGAGGTATAATGGTCCAATATGCAACAAGTCTCTACCCAATGTAGGATAGACAAAGCCTCAACTCAACTCAACTCAACTCAATTCAACCAAGTCTTAATCTCAAATTAATGGGGGTTGGCTATATGGATTCTCTGTCTCCACTCTAAACGATTTTGGGTTACCTCTTATGAAAGGTTTAAAGTCTCCAAATCATATTATATTACCCTCTTCCAAATTAATCTAGGTCTCATTTCTTTCCTTCTTCTATCCTAATATACTCCACTTTTCTAACTAGAGCCTCCCTAGGTCTACGCGTAACAGGCCCAAACCATCTCAATTTCCCTTCTCTCAATTTGTCTTCAATTGATACCATTCCTACTTTTTCTCTAATATACTTATTATGAATTTTATCTAGTCTAGTATGTCTGCACATTTACCTTAACATTATCATCTCGGCAACACTCATCTTAGAGACATGTTACCCTTTTATCGCCTAACACTCGTTACTGTATGATATTGTAGGTCTTATCGTCGTACGGTAGAAATTTTCTTTCAGCTTCGTTGGGATCTTACGGTCACACATGTCTCCCGTAGTAAGTCTCTACTTCACCCATCATGCTTTAATCCTATGGTTAACATCCTTCTCGTACCCTCCATCTTCTTAGAGGATCGGACCAAGATATTTGAAATGGGTGTTTTAGGGTATTGTCATCTTATCCAAGTTAACTATCTCCTTTTCGCCCATCCGACCTTCACTAGACTTATAATGTATGTATTCTGTCTTAGTTCTATTTAACTTGAAACTCTTAGACTCTAAGATACTCTTCCAAAGTTCTAGTTTTCTATTAACTCTCTCTTGCGTCTTATCTATCAACACAATATCATCTGCAAATATCATACACCACAGAATGTCATCTTAAATATCCTTTGTTAAATCATTCATAACTAATGCGAAAAGGTAAGGATTTACTGTTGATCCTTGATGCACTCAAACTGAAATAGAAAAAATCTCTTGTTTTCCTTCCAGCCGTACAGATACTAGTAATTGCTCATTCGTACGTATCTTTTAATACTTGTTTATATCTAGTAGATATCTTCTTGCGTTCCAACCCACCATGAGACGTCTTTGGAATTCTATCATATGTTTTCTCCAAATCGATGAACACCATATGTAGATCTTTCTTCATATCTCTATATTTCTCCATCAAGCTCCTAATGAGGAAGGTAACTTTCATGGTTGATCGACCCGGCATAAAGTCTAATTGATTGGCCGAGATAGTTGTGTCACAATGTAAACGATGTTCTACAACTCTCCCACAACTTCATAGTATGACTCATGACCTTAATTCTTCTATAGTTTGAGTAGCTTTGGATGTCTTCTTTGTTTTTAAAAATAGGTACAAGAATGTTCTTCCTCCATTCATCTGACATTTTTTTAGAGATTAGGATCTTGTTAAATAGTCGGGTTAACCATTTTACTCCTACATCTTCTAAATATTTTCACACTTTAATAGGAATTCTATCAGGGCCACAAGCTTTACTTACTTTCATCATCTTCAATGCTTTTTTGACTTTCGAAAATCTAATCTTCCTATTATAGTTCACATTACGCTCTGTTGTACATTCTATATCTACTATGTTTCTACTATGATTATCATTAAAAAGATCGTCAAAGTAGCTTCTCCACCTTTCTCTGATGTCTTCATCTTTCACCAAAATCTTTTCATCACTATCCTTGATGCACTTAACTTAGTTAAGATCCCGACATCTTTTCTTTGTCATCCTTGCCAATCTATAAATATCCTTTTCCCTTTCTTTGGTTCCAAGTTTCTCATATGTCTTTTCAAAGTCCTAAGTTCTTACTCGACTAACGATCTTTTTTGTTTCCTTTTTTATTATCTTGTATTTTTTATAAGTCTCACTATTATCACACTTTGGTAATCTTTTATACCATTCTCTTTTACTCTTCACTGTCTTTTGTACATCTTGATTCTATCACCACTCCTCTTTCACAGGTGGGCTATGTCTTTTAGACTCTCCGAGCACTTTTTCAACTACTTTCCTACTCTTTGAGGTTATATCTATCGACATAGTACTGGCCTTCAAATTCGACTTCTAATCACCTATATTGAGAAGTTCATTCTTAAACATCACTTGGTTCATCCCTTTTAATTTCTACCACTTTGTTCTAGCAGTTGTCTTCCTTCTAAACATACTCGACCACCTCTTGATCTTAATGTCTAAGACTACTAACTTATGTTAACTTGTTAAAGCCTGTCCAGAGATAACTATGCAATCTTTGCCTAAAACGCAATTTGTCTTCCCTGTGAGAAAGAAGTCAATTTGATTTTTGTTAACTATGCAATCTTTGCCTAAAACGCAATTTGTCTTCCCTGTGAGAAAGAAGTCAATTTGATTTTTGTTTTGTCCACTTTTAAAGGTCACTAAATAAGATTATCTTTTTATAAAGTAGGTATTTACTAGTATAAGGTCGTAAGCCATAGCAAAGTCGATGATGTTTTTCCCCTCCTCATTTTTGGTCCCAAAGTCAAAATCTCCATGAACCTTCTCATAATCCTGACGTTCACTCCCTACATGCCCATTGAGTTCTCCACTAATAAAGATATTGTCTTCATTTGGTATGCTCTGTATGAGGTCATCCATATCTTCCAAAAATCTTTGTTTTCTCTTACTATCTAATCCAACTTGTGGAGCATAAACGCTAACTACATTGATCGCATCTCCCTCTATAATTAATTACACTAGGATAATCCTATCTCCTACTCTCCTCACCGCTATCACTGCATCTTTCAAAGTCTTATCAATAACAATACCTACCCTATTCTTATTTCTCTCCTTTCCAAGTACCAACTCTAATCCTCCTTTCAACCCGCACTTTCCTAGAATTGTTTTTGTAGTAACATCTATTATTCTCTAAGTTTATTCTGTGTCCTATTCTCTATTCGGTTCTATGGATTAGCTTCTTTACCCACATCCGTCCATGATGTGGGAACCTTTGTTCATTTAACACCACATCTGGGCGTCGATGTGATGCGTCGCTTGTAGGAAATGCCCTCCACATTTGCCTATTTTTCACTACACCCCAACATTAATTTTGATTGAATCTATATCATGGGATGTGACAAAATTTTTACGTTGGCTGTCACCTACCGCAACCCTCCTCCTTTATTTGGGCTTCGAACCAACTAAGCACGAAAGGCTTGTACTTGGCGGAGTTATAGACAAAGCCTCAGTCTCTACTATATGGAGTGAGCTCTTCCCTTTATCCAAAGTAAAGGGACTTAACAGGATTGTTTCAGATCATATACCTCTATTATTGACTGTTTCAGAAGTGAGGAAGAGACGTACTCTTTTCAGATATGAATTGACTTGGAAAACTCATGAAGACTGTAAGGATATGGTTACTAATTTATGGCTTGAATAGTTCTTAGTAGACTATGCAGCGGAAATATTTTTAGGCAAGCTGAAGAAAACCAAAATAGGTATAAAAAATAGAGTTCAAAGTTTTTGGGAAGCAGCAGCCCATGGACAGCAACTGCTTCAAAAACTTGATGATCTTGAAGTGAGCAGAAAATCAGCGATTAACAGATGATGACAGTCAAGAGCTGTGCAGATTGAAAAAGGAGTATAACAACTGGCTGATGAGAGAGGAAATTAAGTGGACGCAAAGGGCTAAGGAGCATTGGTTAAAAGAGGGGGATAAAAACACCAAGTTTTTTCATGCTGTGGCAATTGCAAAAAGGAGATTTTTGAGAATTGAGCATGTTAAGGCTGATGACCAAATATTGATTCTGAGGAGGGCATTAAAAAGGTTTTCGTCTCTTTTTATCAAAACCTATTTACAGAGCAAGAGTGGTGGAGACCTTACTTGGAAAAATGAATTTTTCCTAGAATTGAGGAATGTCAAGCTGAAGAGTTATGTAAGCCTTTCTCAGAAAATGAAGTAAAAGAAGCTATTTGAAATGGATGCCAACAAGTCACCCGGGCTTGATGGCTTCTTTATAGGGTTTTACCAGTTTTTCTGGGAAACCATTAGAGAAGATCTTATGCAAGTTATGGGAAGAGTTTCAGCAAAGACCACTTTCAATTAAATATTTCAATTCAACTTTTATTGTGCTTATTCCCTAAAGAGAAGGAGCAAAGTTAGTATCTGAGTACATGCCAATTAGTGTATTGAATGGGTGTTATAAAATCATCATAAAGGTAATGGTTAATAGATTGAGAGGTGTTGCTTGTAGCCATCAAACTGGCTTCTTGAAAGGGAGGTACATCTTGGATAACTTCCTTTCAGCTCATGAAGCCATTCACCATCATAAGGTCATAGGAAGGAAGGGGTTGTTGTTAAGCTGAACTTCGAAAAAGCCTATGACAAAGTGAGTTGGTAGTGTATTCAAACGACACTTGGTGCCATGGGTTTTAAGGCCAAATGGATTGGATGGGTGATGAGTTGTATTTCAACATCAAGATTCTCCATTTTACTAAATGGGGAGCTTTGTGGTTATTTCAGCAGCACAAGAGGTTTGAGCCAAGGAGATCCAATTTCACCATTGCTTTTCATTATGGTGGGACAAGTCTTCAGTTCCCTTTGGGACAAAGCTGCATCACAAGGGATCGTGGATGGTTTTAAAGTGGGAAGGAGTGGTTTCTTACTATCACATCTACAATTTGCTGATGACACTCTTTTATTTTCCAGTGGAGATGAGGAGATGATAAGTAATATGAAGTAGATTTTGCCCTTATCAGAGGCTGTCACTGGAATGACAATCAACTTCCGAAAATCTGAAGTGGCAGGGATCAATTTGAATCAAGATAAGTTGGAAAGTATTGCTCACATCTTCTCATGTTTGATCTCACAGTTTCCTATCAGATATTTGGGCCTTCCACTAACCAATGTGCCATGCAAAGAGTGAGAGATTGGGATGATCTTATTAGAAAGTTTGAAAACAGATTGGAAGGATGGAAAGCTGGACTTCTTTCAGCAGGAGACACATGGATTTTGTCAAGAACAGTCCTTTCTTCATTGCCCAACTATCATCTCTCTATCCTCAAACTTCCTGGAACTGTGGAAAGGTTGATCGAATAAAAAAGTTCATTTTTTTGGGAACGAGGAAAGGAGATAGGAGGGGTCTGCATCTAGTAGCATGGGATGAAGTTTGTAAGAGAAAAGGACCAAGGTGGTGTAGGCTTGCTCAAAATTGGTCAGTTCAATAATGCACTATTAGCTAAATGGAGGTTGGGAGACAAGGAGGATGCTTTATGGGCAAGGATCATTAAGGAAAGGTACTACCCTAATGCTTCTAAGTGGGACCTTCTTCCTTCCTCAAACTCTAACTTCTCACCTATTTGGAGAAATATTGTGAAAATGACTGATCTGGTCAGGCCTGCTATCAGATTTATTCTAGGCAATGGTAGATCGATCAGATTCTGGGAGGATAAGTGGTGTTCGGAAGAACCATTATCCATTCAATTCCAACAGCTGTTCCATATTGCATAGGACAAAGGAAAGTCAGTTGCTCAGGTGTTCTCTGAGGAACATTTAACCTGGAATATTAGACTAAGAAGACAGCCAACTGATCTGGAAATAAATCAACTAATGGGAGTATTAGATTTCACTCATGGTTTTCATCCTAACAGTGATAGATGACAGAAGGGTTTGGGTTTGGAGCAGCAAGAAAATTTCTCAGTCAAGGCTCTTTCCACAGTAAATAAGTGATGGGGGAACAAGCGTCACTTGGGATTGCTTAGTGTGGTCAAAACTATTACCAAGCAAGATCAAGTTATTCTTATGCAAATTAGCTTTGAGGAGACTTCGAACTCTGGACAGAATGAGTAGGATTCTTCAAATTAAGAAGATTACCTGCATGTTCTGTGGGATACTGGAGGAAAATTCAGATCATTTGTTCTGGCACTGTGGAACCATTAATGTTCTGTGGAAATCCATCTTCAGAATCTATCACATTCCATGGAAGGAATTTTCAAATGCCTTAGATCTCTTACACTGGTGGAGAGCCATCATTCCAAGACAGTCAGAGAATCAGTTGTGGTCACTACTCTTAACAGAAACATTATGGTCTTTTTGGAATGAAAGGAACTCAAGAATTTTTTCCCAGAATCATAACAAGATATTAGACGTTGGGGCAAGATCCTTCAAATGGGTTATTCAATGGGAGAAGGCAGCAGGGCTTCATCCAGAGCTACAGAACTCTTATGTTATAACCAGTAGCCTCTTATGGAGTAATCAGTTCTTGTAATATGTCTTGTGGTCCACTCATTTTATTCTCTGATAAAATGAGTTCTCTTGGGGTCTTTTTGGGTGGGTTTGGGTTACCTTCCTTGTTGAAGGCCTTTATTGTTAGGCTTCATATTCTGAGTCTATATGTATTTGCTTTTTGTACCACTTTTAATTACACTTTCGAATGAACCCATCACCTAACGGTCACTTTCCAAAAAAAAAGGATGGTTTATTAAGTCTAAAGCAAGCTAAACCTGAGAAATAGACAATAAAAAGAAAAGAGAAGGATCAAATGATGCCCGTATCAATGAAAAGGAGGATGAATGTTGCCAATATCCTTCCCTCCTAGAACCTTGGTTCCCTCTTCATTACTTTTCAGCATCACCTTTTCGCACTACCATGCCACGAGTAGGGTGTCAATTGGGCTGGACAGTCCATGGCCCAGCCCAGCCCAGCCCAGCCCATATTACATTAAATTGGGCTGACCCAAATTACTTAAACTAGATTTGTTAAATTTGGGTTGCAATTAGTCAAATTTGGGTTGAGTTGGGCTGAAATTGGGCAGGGCCAAGTTAACCTATTGATTTTTGGATTAATTCATACAAAAAGTAGAACACTTCTAACAAACTATTTACAAATAGGGCTAGCCCAATCCAATCCAACCCAGCTCACCCAAATTCATTATTTGAATTTGAGCTGGCTGAATTTGGGTTGAATTTGAGCTGAATTTGAGCTGGGCTGAAATTGGGTTGGGCTATGTTGAATTTATGTTGAGCCCAACTTACCACATAACCCAGCCTAACCCGCCTAACCCACTTAAATGCATTCTTCATCAAGCAGTCCTATCAGGAAAATGTCTAGGACATGAGTGTCCATATTTAGTGGACCGTTCAACCGGGAAGTGAAAGTCACTTAAGATCTGGATTGTGCTAATGAATTTTACTAGTGGTTCAAAGTATGTCTAGAGGTTCAAGTTGCACGTTTTGTTGATTTAAAATGTCTACAGAACTTGCATATTACATTTTACAAGGTTAAAACTTACGTCAAATATTCAGATACTATCCAGACTCGGATGTTATCTGGCAGGGTTGAATTTGGGCAGGGAGTTTTTTTAATGTCTGGTTATATCAGAAATCGGGTAGCTTTCTTGCCAACGGCTACATTACCGGTATGTTTCTGTGCTGCATAAAAGCTGATTTGATTACTGACATGTTTTGGCCACGCTAAGATATGGAATGCATAATTCTCTTAAGCTTTGATGCTTATTGTTAATTTAGTATTACTTTCCTACTCACTTTGTACTTAGTAGAGGAACATATGCACTCTTTACTCATGGTGGTATTTCCTCTGAATAATCCACAGTTGGAGTGCATTGCTTGCGGTCACATGTGGTACGCTTCCAGGGATGCCATCTCCTCGTTGACGTAGGACGCATCAAGTGTTGCTGGAAATGTTGGCGCCGCGCCATGGGCTAGTGCCAAATTTGAAGTTGTTGAGAAAAAGTTGATCGGTTCCCGGGAACCTGGTAAAGCAGAGCTACTGATGTTCTGCGGAAGTCGACTGCACAGCTTAGATGCCAGTGCTCGAATCTCAGAAGTCATGCAGTAGAGCCTGATGCTGTTCAGAGGTCAACTGTGTCCTTTTTGCTATGTTGGGTAAAACATGCATGTACAGGCTTTCCTTACCCAACCGGTTTTTGGCCGCTATCGTGATTGTTTCTGTACATTCCACTATCATTGTTCTTTCATCCAGTTTCTGTTAGTTCTGAACCCGCCTGATGGACCCTTGTTAGACAAGAGTGTAGACAACCTTTTGAAAGGTGTTGATCTCCGTGAGGGCACTGGCTCTTTAATTTCTGTACCATTGCCATTGATCTCTTGGTACTGGTGCTTTATGCCATGTAGCAGTGTCACCGTTCTTGGATCAGCTCACATGTTCCAGCGCGTGTAAACCAACCGGTGTACATGATGATGCGGAGCGGGGCATGACTGAAGTAATCCTGACAATTCTGACTTGGGCCCAATTTTAGTCTTCTTAGATGGCATCGCAGTAGTGTCAGTGAGCTGGGCCTGGAAAGGGCCCATCTCCTTTGAAGCATGGGGTGTTGGCAAGCGGTAGTGCTAGTAATACGAAGTTGGCAACTTGGCACCACTGGCGATGTGTGACATCTAGTTCGGAGTTCAAGGGTTTTCGAAGGACCAACTGAATGCAGCTTCCACGGTGTAGTCCATTGACGACGTTTTGAGGTCAAATGACGTATCTAAATGTCTGGTTTCGCTTCCAATCACGTGATAGTAAGAGAACTCCGTATCTTCAGACAAAAGACCCTTTTATTATCTACTCCACCTACATTATTGTGATGGTCATATTGCGATCCTAATATGATTTCTGAATGCGATCCTAGTTGAAAAGAACCATACTCCTTTTGGTGTCCTAACATGTTTAACAAATTAGTTATAACAGTCTGAAGAATGCGATGCTCTTTTGGGGCAGCAACATAAATAGTCACAATAGCCAAATAGCAGATATGAAGATTACCGTTGTGGCCAAGGAATTTTACCTCAGGATGTGTGCGCTTAAGAGTGCAAGTGATTTGCATTGCATGCGAATTGTCCAATAGAATGTTTAAATAGAGTAAAAGTGGTACATGCAAAATGCAAATACTATATACAGGAAAAGAGGCCTCGTTACAAGCCTTTTCATTGCTTTCAACATAAAAAATATTAGATAGTAGTAGTTATAAAGCTTTATGTTATAAGAGAAAAAACTTCCCGAACATGTCCATTTTTTCTCTAATTTAATAAGCTCCAATTTGAAACTTTTAGTTTGGAAGCCAAAAATACTATATAAATGATCAAAATACTATATGCATGGCTTCCAACTCTAAAAGTACTTCCAAGTGAAAGCTGTGTCAAATAGCCAATAGCTAGAAAGGAGAAACCATCCGTTCATTGAAGAAATGCACTGGCCAGTTAAAAGCACTTCAATGATTTTATCAGCAACTGTTGGATGCGCATGGCAGCTCATAAGCGATCCTTGAGGCTAATGTGGTCCAAACATGATTAATTTGAACTTATTCAACCAAATGTTTTGAGCGGGCCAATGAAAGCATTACAATTTAATAATCAAGTAACATATTTAGCAATAGAACAACATTTAAAATTAGAAAAGGGGGAGGCTTGAAGGAAAGCGCACATGCATCCATTGCCTCTCATAAGATGCTACATGGTTCCACCCAATTTCATCAACCAATTCGATCTTAAGATCGTAAAGCTCTTCACGTGCTGCTTCATTTTCAAGCATGCCATTTAATAACTACATAAACAAAGAAAAAAGAAGAAAAAGAGGTTATTCCCATAAGCAAATATGTCACTCGAATTGTGGAATTTCTGGACACCCTAGAAATTGTCTTTTTATTTCTGCTACAAATGAATTCTTTGTTTTTAACTCACCAACAAATACTGTATTTCATACGTTGACATAATCAGACGCTTCAAGAATATTTCTAAGCAGTTTGAAAGCTACAAACAGTTGCAGCATGAACTTTGCAGAAGTTCAAGCTCTACAGCATTGTCCACTCGACCAGTATTTTGCCTGGACGGACTCCTTACACTAAAGAAATGCTGAATTGATGACCAAGAAAAAACATCCTCCTGTGTATCTGAATATTAGACCATAAGATGAGTGAAACCAAGTGATCTAGACAGATGAGAAATATAGCCTAGCTTTTTGGAGCATCTTACCGAGGGTTACAACTCACAGACCCTCTGAAAAAGTATGAACTAGTCAGAGTTGACTTCAAAGCCTTGGATATGTTCTATGGCCAATATCAAAGAATGTCCAACAAAATTTAACTTAATTGAATGGTCCAGACAACAGTTTGATCAATCAACTGCTGACATATTGCATATGGAAATGAGAAATATATGAATCGTTGGGAGGATGCAATCAGAAAAACGTGAGCAGGACCAAAATACTTGACTGTTAGAGAAGAAAACTTCACCTTCACATTTTTTTTCTCTTAGTTATTGCTATAGGCGTACATGAACTTTTTTGTGGAAAGTAACAAAAATCATGAATTCATTGATAAAAGAGCTAAACAGTACAAAATGAAGAAAATAACAAGACAGAAGAAAAGAACAAGACATCTTACTGAGGGTTACAATTTGCGGACCCTTTGAAAAGGTATGAACTAGTCAGAGTTGACTGACTTGAGCTATCAAAAAAAGAAGAAGAAGAAGAAGAAGAAGAGCCTTGGATATGTTCTATGACCAGCATCAAAGAACATTCAACCAGTCCAGACAACAGTTTGATCAATCAACTGCTGATATATTTAAATGAGAAATATAGGAATAGTTGGGAGGATGTGATCAGAAAAATGTGAGAAGGATCAAAACACTTGAAACTGTTAGAGAACAAAACTTCGCCCCTTCACATTTTTTCTTCTCTTAGTTATTGCTATAGGTGTACATTAACTTTTTTTTGGAAAGTGACAAAAGTCATAAATTCATTGATAAAAGAGCTAAACAGTACAAAATGAAGAAAAGAACAAGACAGAGAGAAGAACCCTCAAAGACCCAAAGAAACCACATCTCCAGGATAACTGAGCATAAAATAAAATCAATGTACAAGACAGCAGGAAAATAAGCTTCAGCGCAACCTTACCTTCAATGCCGTTCCAAGCCTTCCACTACGTCTCTCATGTATAACAGAAAGCATACCATACTTGGATGACTTTACATCCACCCATTTCTTTATTTCTTTAAAGTTCTCTTCAAAAAGAACCCTGTCACCTACTTCTGGTATTTGCTTTTCGGTCTCTTTATCACCAGTGGCGGTCATCCCCATTGGCTTAGCAACCTTGAAAAATGAGATTGATCATCGCGTGAAAGAATTTAGACCAATGAAGGCAATATTTAAGGAACCAGTGACATTAGAGAAACCAGGAGTAATGTTTCAGACAACGGTGGGCAGAAGACAGAAATCAGTTAGAAAGCTATGAAGAAAAATGATTTATAATCTCTACACCTTTAAATGGTCATTGGAGATTGAACTCGCTGCTAATATTTTTTGGTAGTCCGCACATGAACGAGATGTCTTTTATTAGTTATGAGTTCCTGCCTTTTTTTTGTCCTTGGGTGCCAAATGTGTATTGTTACTGGCGCAGAATGAGATGCAAGGATAACCTCGCTCCTAGTGACCCCTCAAGGTCATGGGCTTAAAACTGAAAACAATCTCTTCTCAAAATTGTGTAACTATTTAACTCCTATATTTTGATGATAACAAATAATAAAAATATTAGCAATAAGTATTATTTATATTTTCTTTAAACAGCTTAATCTAATCGGTTGTATGTTGACAGTTTCATTATTACATATTCAATTATGGACTTAGTCATTCCTGGAGCTCTATGATCTTTCCATTACAGACTGAACTAATAGATCGATTAAGTCTATTGTTAATCAATTAACGTTTTGTTTACAAGTACGTCCAAGTTAATCGATCATATTTTTAATTTGATTACATGTCTTTAATCGATTATTGATGAAGTCTTAATCATTCATCAGCTTTAATTATACTTCAATCAATTAAGTGTTTAATTGCAACTCCGATTAACCAGTTCACTTCGATTATCGATGTAGTTCTAATCGATTAAGTGATTGAGTTTCGACTTCGATTAATGTTAGAACTCTAATCGATTACTGAGTCTTCACTTTGATTATTGATATTTATCTAATCAATTAGTTCTAACAACTGCGCAATCGATTACTGTGTTTACACTTCGATTCTCATTATTGATCAATCGATTAACCTTATCAAGCGATATTGCAATTATTGCTTTAAGCTCAAATCGATTACTGTTATATGATTAATCGATTATTCCCAGCGTTTAAAACATAGATTACTGTCTTGTGATTAATCGATTACTGTGTTCAGTTTGATCGATTCTGAGACTTAAACTGAACTTCAATTATCTTTATGATCTCAAATCGATTAACTTTTATAATTAACTTTGATTAATAAAATTTTTAGCAAGTGCCTTTGACTTGGATTAACTAAGCTTCTAAATGATTATTGTCTTATTTCTTGAACGATTACTGTTCAAATCTAAAGACTTTCATATGTACTTTCACTTTGAATCTCGTGATCTGTCTGACCAAATCCGTGATAGAACCTTTGTTGACTATTGTGCATACTGTCTTTCTGTTTTGTATTGTCAACATAAGAGGATGTCTATATCTCTAACATTTTTCCTCGCCGTTTAGCTTTCTAGAACCTTTTATTATTATATATTAGATTTTTTGCTACACTGACGGATTAGGCAAAAAAAGTCTAGTTGTCTTTTCGGTATAACTTTCCATTTCAAGTTCTTGACATGAAGTTTACTAACCAGTCTAAAGTACATGACTGCTCTAGACTATAAGTATGTGGTCAAGGTGAAGTTTCTGGACGATGAAAAAACTCTTGTTTATCTGAAGAAATTGAAACGTTAGACTCAGCGGGAAGTCTATGTCTAACGGATCCTATCTTTCTGGCTAATGGACAAATTTTAAAGACACTGTATATACCCACATTTTGAGCTTTAAAGCAATAGAGGAGAGATAAAAACTAAAAAGAGAACAAAGAAAGAGACAGTAAAGTATAGATAAACAAGCAAGTAGAGAGAGAGCTCCACTAGAAAAGAAGGCGACTTCCATTGCTACATCAAAAAGGCCTTCTTCATATTCAAGAGATAGTCTGAGAAAGAGGGCTTCAAGTTCACTGCGTACCACTAGCTTTCGGACCTTCAGCAAGATCAAGTACTGTATTTTCATTACAACAATCCTTAGTCTTGATCTATGAGCCTATCAAGAGGCATTTTTATACACTTTATATACTGTACTTGTTGTGCTCCTCTTCTTGGTTTTGGAAGAGAAGACCTGCTCGGCATGCAGGGTGATTTTTTCCTCTTTATTTGGAAGAGAAGATATGCCTGACGTGAAGGGTGGTTTGTTCCCTTTTGGTCGAAAGGAAAGACCTGCTAGAGTGTAGGGTGTTGTTAAATCTGTACGGGATTTGTACTTTGTGTAGTGGAAATCCCAAGAGGTTGCTTGAGGACTGGATGTAGGTCTGGATAGATCGAACCAATATAAATATCTGTGTTCATTATGTGCTTGCTTCTTGTCTCTTTTTCCTTCTGTCCAATTAACTTTTTAATTCCACATTTTATTCAAGCTAATTTTAATTATTTTATTTTGAAATCCATTCACCCCTCCCTTTGGGCTATACATAGCTAGGCAACAAAGATAGCATTGCGTGAATTCTGAATCCAAGAGCAATGGGAATGATATTTGAGGGCAGTGCAGTAACAGAGATATGATGGAATAGACTGCATTTTAATCACCCCAGTAGCCAAGGTCATGGTTTTCGTTAAATAGCAAGCCAATTACAGGTAGAATGGATAGTCAAAGATTTTTGAACATGTCACCTGAATAATTTGGCAACACATAAAAAGACCAAATTGATAACTTTCTTCTTTTATAATTTTCTAGTTGATGGAAGAATGAGTAGATACTAATGATAAGACTTCTTAGAACACTAACTTGAACAAATTGATAAAGTAATAGATAATCTAGTTCAATTATTCAAGAGTAAGACATCCATTTTCACCTTGAAATATTCAATTTCTGCAAGTGCTAGTCCCTTCTGGTACAATGCTTCTACAAACAGGTAACGTGCCAGCCCCATCTTCTTCTTGATTTTCTGTGGACAATAGATAAATCTTGAGAATGCAACTTCATATTTTGAATACAATTCTAGACGCACACATCATGCACAGGGTTTGAGAAATTAAATTTGGAGGATATCCATAAGAGAATTATTTAATGCAGCCCTTCCAAGGTCAGATGCCAATAAGCTATTTATATTCCCTTGGCTCCACATATATGGACTGCTGCAAAGTGCAAACAACACCCTAGAATGGGAAATTTCATCGGTGTAGCAGCCATGCTTGAGAAATATACAAGGAAAAAGAGCTTGTACCTCTGCTTCATCATCTTCTGGGTCATATTTCACAGAAAAATACTTAGCTAGCTCATCCTTGTCAATGCTTTCAATCACCTCATTAGCTGCATCTATGATCTGAAAGCAAAAATGCCTACTCCAATTAAGAGAAGATCCTGGAGACAGATGGTTTAAATATTCATACTGAGGCGTGGCAAATGATAATGTACAGTTTAAAACTAATAGAAGGAACAAACTTATAAGAGAATTAAGAAAAACCATGGCAGTTTTCATTTCTTTCCAGTAAAACAGACAGATGAAAGAGCAAAGAAACCATGCAGTTCCCCGCTGATCCAAGGATATTTTGCAGTTTAGATCATAGAGGCCCAAAAACAAACATAAAACATGCTGGCTCTAAAGGAAACATTGTATATGGAATACATCAATTATTGATTCATCATGTCTGCTCCCAGTGACAACAAACTAGAGGAATCAGGGAATATGGTTAAACAGGTGAAAAATTAAGACAAGGCTATACCTGTTTCAATATAAATTATGGAAAATGTAAGTATATTTCCCTTGTCATAGAGGCTGTTTTTCCTCATACCGGATTGGCAAATATGTTCCCTTATATCACACTGCACGGTTTTGGAAGTGGAGAGAAGTTTCCATGAAAAAAGGGGTTTCAGTGTGGGAAACAGCCTCCTCCAATGGGATAAGGCCATGGTTTGTTATTTCAGCAGTCCAATCCAGATCGATGCATTTGAATTGGGATCAACCAAATGCCAATCCAATCTCAAGGGAAAATTCTGAACTAACCTTTAGTTACATCTGCTGGATTAGTTTTTCATAAACAACCTGGATAGTTGAATCTGCTGGATTAGTCTGAAGTCGGATCCACAGTTGATTCTCAGTCAATTCCAAACTAATATGGACTAGATTAGGCCCCGAATCTGATCCAATTCTGTAACCGTTAGATGATTTGATCAGATTTGCGATGCATATGTGCATGTGGGTGGGATAACGCTGGTGTGCTGCACATAGTAGTCAATCCCATCCCGTTCCGGCCTGTCCCAGTGAGAAAATGAGATGGAACAATTTCTGGTCTGTCCCAGTATGTGTCACGGTCTGTCCCGGCCCATCCCGGCCTGCCCCGGTCTATCCCGGCCCGTCCAGGCCTCTCCAAGCCAGAATTTGTATTTTTTACGTGAGATTTTTCTAAGTACTTAAGCTTCTTATAAACTTATTTTGGGAGGTTCATTTGATGAATATACTCATTTATAAACCTATAGATCTATCCTCGATACTTCTATTGCATTAATTTTGTGATTATACAGTTATATGTTTATTTTCAGATTATTTATTGTATATGTATGTTCTATATTTGTTGGCATATGTATGGAAAAAATTCCGGGACGGGACACTAGAATTGTCCGGGACATTGGAACGTCCCATCCCAATAGAAAAATGGGACAGGGACTGGGACAGGATTGACAACTATGGTGCTGCATGCATGCAAGTGATTGTTTAAAGCTCCATGAGGTGTTCATCTTCTGTCTTGTTTTCCTCCAACACATGACTAGATGTTTTTCTAGTGCCTTTGGCAAGTCTTTGTCACACTAGAAGTGCTCATGAAAAGGTCTATGGTGTGCATGATAGACATATGGTGATACCAGCATGAAGTGTTAGTGACCATTGGAGGGCTGGTCTCACCATGATGATCGGCAATACATGCAGGCAGTAGTGCCATATGTGGCAGAAGAGGAGTCAACATTGTCCCGTGGAAAACATGAGCAGAGGCTCTATTCTCCTCTGTGCATGGTTGCCTTGGCAAACCTATATTCCAATGAAATGATCCTTTTATTGTTGGTCACATATATCACATTTATAGTCATGCACAAGATATGAACTAAAGCAGGTCAAAATTGATGATGTATATTCCTACCACAAATCTTATGACAATAAAATATATTTTGGCTACAAATTGTGGTATACAGGAAATGAGAGAAATAAGAATGGGGCAGGTATTATTATTCATAAGACTTTGAAGGATGCAGTGATAGCAGTGAGGAGAATAGGAGATAGGATTATCCTAGTGCAAATAATTATAGAAGGAGATGCGATTAATGTAGTTAGTACCTATGCTCCACAAGTTGAATTAGATAGTGAGAGAAAACAGAAGTTTTGGGAGGATATGGATGACCTTATGTAGAGCATACCAAATGAAGAGAATATCTTTATTAGTGGGGACCTCAATGGGCATGTAGGACGCGAGCGTCAGGGTTATGAGAAGGTTCATTGAGGTTTTGGTTTTGAAACTAGAAATGAGGAGGGGAAAAATATCCTCGATTTTGCTATGGCCTACGACCTTATACTAGCAAATATTCACTTTATAAAAAGGAAATCTCATTTAGTAACCTTTAAAAGTGGATGAAACAGAAGTCAAATTGACTTCCTTCTCACAAGAAAAACAAATCGCATTTTATGCAAGGATTGCAAAGTTATCTCAGAAAAAGCCTTAACAAGTCAACACAGATTAGTAGTCTTAAATATTATGATCAAGAAGTGGTCGAGTATGTTTAGAAGGAAGACTGCTGTTAGAACAAAGTGGTGGGAATAAAAATGGATGAAACAAGTGATGTTTAAGAATGAACTTCTCAATATGGGTGATTGGAAGTTGGATTTAAAGGCCAATACTATGTGGATAGATATGACCTCAAAGATTAGGAAAGTAGTTGAAAAAATGCTCGGAGAGTTTATAGAATATGGCCCACCTGCGAAAGAGAGATGATGATAGAATCAGGAGGTACAAAAGGCAGTGAAAAGTAAAAGAGAATGGTATAAAAAATTGCCAAAGTGTGATAATAATGAAACTTATGAACAATACAAGATAGCAAAAAATGAAACAAAAAAGGCTGTTAGTCGGGTAAGAGCTCATGCCTTTGAAAAGATGTATGAGAAACTTGGAACCAAGGAAGGGGAAAAAGATATTTATAGATTGGCAAGGATAAGAGAGAAAAGGTGTCGGAATCTTAACCAAGTTAGGTGCATCAAAGATAGTAAAGGAAATGTTTTGGTGAAAGATGAGGACATCAAAAAAAAGTGGAGAAACTACTTTGACAATATTTTTAATAATAATCATAGTGGAAACATAGTGAGCATAGAATGTACAACATAGCGTAATGTGAACTATACTAGGATGATTAGATTTTCGAAAGTCAAGGAAGTATTGAAGAGGATGAAAGTAAGTAAAGCTTGTGGCCCTAATAAAATTCCTATTGAAGTATGGAAATATTTAGAAGATATAGGAATGGAATGGTTGACCCGATTGTTTAACAAGATCTTAATCTCTAAGAAAATGCCGGATAAATAGAGGAAGAACATTCTTGTACCTATTTTTAAAAACAAAGGAGACATCTAGAACTGCTCAAATTATAGAAGAATTAAGCTCATGAGTAATACTATGAAGTTATGTGAAAGAGTTGTGGAACATCGTTTACGTTGTGACACAACTATCTCGGCTAATCAATTCAACTTTATGCCGGGTCGATCAACTATGGAAGCTATCTTTTTCATTAGGAGCTTGATAGAGAAATATAGAGATATGAAGAAAGATCTATATATGGTGTTCATCGGTTTGGAGAAGGCCTATGATAGAGTTCCAAGAGATGTTTTGTGATGAGTGTTGGAGCGCAAGAGGGTATCTACTAGGTACATACAAGTATTAAAAGCTATGTATGGAGGAGCAACTACTAGTGTTCGTATGGTCGGAGGAAAAACAAAAGATTTTCCTATTTTCGTTGGAGTGCATTAAGGATCAACAGTAAGTCTTTACCTTTTCGCATTAGTTATGGATGATTTAACAAATGATATACAAGAAGACATTCTGTGGTGTACATAGTTGGCAATATCGGTCGATACCGATACGTATCAGTATCGGCCTGGTCCGATATTATACCTGTAAACGGTATCGGCCGATACCAGCCGATACTGGGCCAGTACCGACCGATACGTAGCGGTATCGGTACCTTCCGATACCGGTACCGATACCAGTACTGCATCCATGGTGGTGTATAATGTTTGCAGATGATATTGTGTTGATAGATGAGATGCAAGAGGAAGTTAATAAAAAACTAGAACTTTGGAGGAACACCTTAGAGTCTGAGAGTTTCAGATTAAGTAGAACTAAGACAAAATACATACATTGTAAGCTTAGTGAAGGTCGGATAGGCAAAAAAAAAGGAGTTAACTTGGATGGGATGGTAATACCCCAAAGCACCCATTTCAAATATCTTGGTTCGATCCTCCAAGAAGACGGAGGATACGATGAGGATGTTAGCCATAGGATTAAAGTAAGATTGGTTAAGTAGAGACTTGCTACGGGAGTCTTGTGTTACCGCAAGATCTCAAAGAAACTGAAAGGAAAATGCTACAGTACGGCGATAAGACCTGCAACGTTATATAGTAGCGAGTGTTGGGCAATGAAGAGGCAACATGTCACTAAGATGAGTGTTGCCGAGATGAGAATGTTAAGGTGGATGTGCGGGCATACTAGGTTAGATAAAATTCGTAATGAGTACATTAGAGAAAAGGTAGGAGTGGTACCAATTAAGGGCAAATTGAGAGAAAGGAGATTGAGATGATTTGGGTATATTAGGCATAGACCTAGGGAGGCTCCAGTTAGAAAACTGGAGCATATTAGAATAGATGAGGTGGAAGAAAGGAAGGGGTAGACCTAGATTAACTTTGAAGAGGGTAGTACAACATGATTTGGAAGTTTTGAACCTTTCAGAAGAAGTAGCCCACAATCGTTTAGAGTGGAGACAGAGAATCCATATAGCCAACCCCAATTATTTGAGATTAAGGCTTCGTTGAGTTGAGTTGAGTCGAGTTGAGCGTCACATCAAGAAGAGGGATCCATGACTTAGACTGGCTATAACGTCGGCATCTGATGCTATTGTTCAATTGAAACCTGAAGGCACAAACTTCACCTTAACACATTGGAGACTAGTCCAGACAACTGTAAAGTCAGAAGCAGCCACAGAGTGCAATGAGTGAGCCAGAACTGAACCCTAGGAAATCAGTGATGTGAATAAAGTTGAAAATATCTATGGAACCATCCTGACGCCTCGTATGGACCTAACAATAATTCTAAAATTTCTCTAAAGAAACTGCTTGTCCAAGAAATTAAAGGGAGAAAAGGATTTCCTGTTTCATGCAACAGTAACAGATCAACGCAGGTGTTCATATTGCCCAGAAAAAGGTTCCTATAGGAACATGGAATAGCTGATCAGATAAAAAAGGAGATAACTTCAAATATAATATAAAACAACAGAAATGACAAAGTCACCTCTTGGTAATGCTTAATCCTGTCAGCACCCTCAGTTCTAGAGACCAAAACAGCTAAAATTGTAGCAAGCAACTGTGTATGCTTTGGATTTTCCAACTGCAAGTATAGATGACAATGAATGAACATAACTTATAATTGAACTGCAGTAAAGATAATTCAAAAATTCACTTAGCTACCATACAATATGAGATGCCGAAAAACAGTAACACCCATATCTGAATTCCGAGTTAAAGATTTAACAAGAACACACAACACTAATTCCAATTTTAATGGCAAAAGGAACCCTGTGCACTAAATACAGGCACTTGCTGTTTCATTGGTATTACAGTCTTGCACTAGGTTATCTTATTCACATAGAAGTAAAAATATTCTACCTTCAAGGAAGATGACAACTCCCTCCATGCTGACTTGTCTTCTTCAGTATCTTGTTTCAAGCCTGATAGAAACTTAATTTTTGCATCCCGAACCTGGTGAACAACAACTCTCAACGGTGACTAGAGATCAATTTTAAACAAACAAGAAAGAACATAATGTTTTTCAAGATACTTGGAAAAAAAAATTCAGGATAGAGGTGGGCAGGTCATATTGAAGTTTTCTACTATTTTATAAGCTGGAGCTTGAAAATTGACCTACTGTTTGCTAAGAAATAAAGGTTATCATCTGTGTCAATATTAGAATCAATTAGATTTGAACTCAGTGATGTTATTATTCTTTAGTTATCTCAGTCATCTTTTCTTTGTTAAAGCATATCCTGACCACTTGAAGCATATTTCTAAAAGTCTGAAGCTGTACTTCCCAGAGAAAAGATGAATGAAGAAGGGAAGAATAAGAAAGGGAGGAAAGAATAGAAAGTAGAGAAATGCAAGAGGAGAGATGAAAAGGTAGATGGGCCCGGTTTTTGTTTTTCCCTTTTTCTCATCCTTCTTGCTCTTTTTCCTTTCCTTATTTTCTCTGAATTTTACCTTTTTCTTTTCTCTTTCTGATTGTCAATGCTTGATTCAAGATTGACCTTTTCTCCCTTGAATTCACTGATTTCCCAATTTGTATCCAATACAATTTATCTATGATGCTTCCAACAAAAACCCATTGTACGTACATAACTGATTTGATATCCTATATGATATGCTGGTTGTGATGGCACCAATATGAATGACACATTATGACATTTTGCATTTGAAACATTTGATAACGAATGAAAACATTCATAGTTTTTCAAGAAGCTCACCCAACAATTAGTCATGTATAATCATAAAGATAGGCAAGTTGTATGACAAACCAAACACAATGGCACAACGATACAAGAACAAGTGGAACAAAGATTTCAGGTAGATGATGATTACCTTTTCTTCTAGTTGCTCTGAAATACTCTTAGTGCAGTTAGAGGTGTCCTTTCCATTGCATTTACCGACCTACCAGGAGAACAAATGTCCAAGCTTAACATGTTTGGATGTTCTAAGGCAAGATTTTGTTGGCTTGACACATTAGGTGCATCCAGAAGGCACAACATGGAAATGAGGAAAATGAAATGGTGTTTTAAATTTTCAACCTTGACAACATATCATATCATATTCGATTCAAATTAGTCACCATGTCAAAATATTTGGTGAACACCCCCAACAAAAAAAGGTAATAACCTTTTCAAGTTTAGGAAGAATTATAAAATAGATAACATGCAATTACAAGGGTCTAACAATAAATACAGACATTAGGATCGTTAATCCCAAAATATGACGGACTGTAGGTGTTCTTGAGTTGATATCTTAAAAATTCCAAAGAAAAATACAAGATTCAAGTAGAAGAAAGAGGGTGCATACGAAAAGCTAACCTTGATTGGTGGGACTACATAAAAAATTTCATAAGATGTTGGTGCTTGCTGTTGACTTCGGCCATCCTTATTGCCATCAAGGGATATCTTACCATAGGAAATTCTTCCATACAACATTGTTCCTGGTGGGCAATTCTGCAAGAGACCGCGCATCATAAACCATTCTCCAAGAAAGTTTGAATATTCACTTAAGCATTCAGAAGGGAAGTACCTTTGGGAGTTTGTCTTTACTTGGTGGACCCACATAAAATGCTTCTGGATTTCTGAGCAGATCCACATGATGCAGCATAAGACAATGCAGCATAAGACAATTTTCTTAGGCTATCAACAATAACTATGGAATATGACATACCCAGGAACCAAAACAGATGATTTGAAAGAGCCATTTCCTATTATGGGACCATCTGGTTGGGAGAAAAAGCTCAATTGAATGAAGTCCTGGATTGCAGCAGTTAAAAAGATTAAAAATGATTACCATTTCCCTCCAAAAATGGAGCCAGCTTTCTCATTTTAAGGAAAGAAGAGTATTATGCAGGAGAGGATGTACACCAAACAAAATAAAACCTGGAAAATGATCTACACATTTAATCAAGAGAAATGCTATGGTGCCACACTTTTTGCAACCCTCATCTCAGCTGTCCTATTGGGAGCACTTTTAACTTGGGTTCAGCAAATGGGGCGGCAGAAAGGGTGGCACCTTAACATTTATTTTTATTCAGCAAGAAACAACCTGATGATAAATGGCAATAGATACAAAAACACTATGACAGTGGAACAAGAGAATAACTAGAAGTCTAGAACAATAAATGACAGTGAAACAAGAGAATAGAGCAGTCAATGGAAATATCTAATCATCAGAGGTCCTCTGGAAGCCAGAACATTCAACCAAGCAAACTAGATAACATTTTCAACCACAGCTAGGACAGATGACTGATGAACAAACAAGGGAACAACCAAATTTCCACTACTTGGTAACTTTTACAAATGTCATGGAACACAAACATTATAATCAGAGTTTACCCATTTCAATAACCTCAATCACAAATCATAATCTGATCTTGATTTTCTTGCCGAAGGGCTGTTTGTTCTTAACAACTGCCTTCAATCCTGCTCCCTTATATTCGGATTCGTATTCATTGCACCTTTGTTGACTATCAAAACAGCATGCCGTTAGAACATGGAGGTAGTTATGCATATTCCTCCACATCACTCAAACAGAGGGGACACAACTGCACCATCTAATTTCTAATGACGAGAAAGCCCATGAATTTAGGTCATATTCTGCTTCATTAGAGAGAAAAGGAAGGAAGACCCCAGTTTTATTGGTCCGCATTAGTTGAATGCCTCACATTTCAAAGGTCACCAGTAAAATCAACAAGCAACTATATCCTGAGTCCCTGACTTGTTGCAATAATCCATCACCATAACAAATGTAGAATGTCCAACAACAAGCCACTGCCCAGGAGCCGGACATCCAGCTCTCTTACCAAGGCTATCTGCTTGCCAGTAAGCTTTTGACAACCACAAAAGGATTTGTCTCTTTGACTTAATTTTCCAGAGAAATGAAAAGGGTGCTCTCTCAGACTTCAATGGATGATGGATACAGGCTGAAAAGTACTCTCCAAAATCAATCAAAACTTAGAGGGCTAAATGTAAATTAAATGATAAGATATGGTAGCGTGTAGATAGGAAAGATATACAATTGCTTAAGAGTCAGACAGGATTTTCATCATCTCAAGTTCTTCAGTCTTCACCACCTTCAGCCTTCGTCTCTTCTTACTACCTATAGATATTATAAGGTGGAGCCAAAAGTCTTTGATAAGAAAGAGCACCTATTTGGAGAAGAGGATAGAAGAGAGGAGAGCATGTGATAGAGGAAGGTTCTTCCTGCTACTATAGGAAAGCCCTTCTACTACTAAAGGTCTTCATTTCCCAACTTTTTGTCTTCACTCATTGGGCATGATCTGGGGGAGTTATTGTAAGAAGCCACAAATAAACTAGGGTGAGTTCATAAACTGTATGAAGTCCAATGTTCAACAATAAATGAATGAAACTTAAATTCAGGGACCTATTTAAAATACTCTTGAGGGGCTTCAACGGCCTGATTTGGCCCTGGTTAATGGGTGGTAAATGGGCCATGGACCCTAATCCAATCCAAAAACCGGGCTGTTAAAAGGCCCTAAATTGGCTATAAATGGCCTGTTATTGGGCCTTTCATGGGCCAGCTAAGTGGGCCCATAATGGGCCTCCTAATTTTCCCTTTTATCAAGGCTCCATCCTTGCTCCAAAGAAAGAAGAGAAGAAGAGCAGGGAGAAGGGGGTGGGAGGTGGCTCAATCCAGTGGTGACTTGGGTGTGGCTCTCCTTTCTAGGTAGGATGATACACCCCCACCCTTCCTTTAAGTTTTTAATTCTTAGTTAGTTATCAATCAGTTTTAATCAAATTTTAATTAATTTTACAGTTGGGCTTAAAGTCTCGTAAATGGGAAACTCCAGCAATTTGATTTCCAATTTTGGCATTATATGAATGCAAGCTTATTGATTTGGAAAAATGTTCATTAATTATATTTAGTAATTAAGGTTAATGACTTGGTAATGGGCAGTATTGTTTAAATTATATGATTATGATGTTTTCATCCACTTCCTTTGCTTGAGCATTTGAATAGTACTAGACTAGAATAGCTAATTTGATTAGAAAGGAGTCCTATTTATGCATATATGTTTTAAAAGAAGATGGATGGTATTTCTATAGCTACTGATTACCACTATCTTAACTATGAATTATAAATATATTTAGCATACAACAGTTGATTATGATAGGCAAGATACCTTGATTTCCATCAAAATACTTCTAATTTAGTAATATTGATGGCAATTTGGCATTCAAGTCACATTTCATAACTGTACTTTACCTTTTTTTCCAACTTTCTTTCGATGAACAAAACGAGCTCTTTCATTTTCTCCAACAAATGAAAATCATCATGCCTGCATGTTGATCAACAAATAAGAGAACTGGGAGACACTCCTGATAACACAAATGGCTGATTGCATCATATAATCAACTGCATACTTACCGTTAAATGTTCCAAGTATGCCTATCAGTGTGGAAATCCAAATATTCAATAAGGGGATCTATCATTGCTGCCCCACATCCCACCATTCCTTCATATAAGGATTATTATGCTCTCATAGACTGTATTGTTTGCTCCATTTCTTATGTGTCAGATATGAACACAAACAAGTTCAGCATTTAAATGATAGGAAACCATTAGTGAGGAGGAAGAAGGGGAACCTAACAACCCTAGGGCACGTTTGGAAAAACTCTTAGTTGAAAGCTACTTTTGGCTTCCACTTTTCACATAAGGTTGAGAGAGAGTGATTATAGCTAATTTTGCATTCCTTTCCTAACAACTCCACTTTCTCCCCAATCTAGGAAGCTTCACTTCAGCTTTTGGTTGGAAGCCAAAAGACAACCAAAACACTAAAGAGATCATCAAATAAAAACACTATAGAAGAAACAGGGTGAAGGAAGCTGTAGTCTGAAACATCATCATCCCTGTACACAGCATGGAATGCAGAATTGGTCGATCCCAATCCCGATCGGGCCGGAATTGGCCGATCCTGGCCAATTCTGGCCAATTTCAGTCGATTCCAACCAACCCGATCCCGATTCGGATCGAGATCAGTGTGTCCTGATCCGGCCTCCCGATCCGTGCCGGAATTCCATGGTACGCAGTGGTCAAAAGATGAAATTTGGGCTAGATGGATGATATTATATTCCCATATCCATACAGCTTATCGGGAGACTCTTCAAGAGTAACTGTAGAGATTTTCTCATTCCAGTAACTGAAGGAGTTAGGCACCAATGATTAAAAGAAATCTTCGGGAGGAGATAGAGCACTAGTCTCTCTTGTGAAAATCATACAAAACCAATCTCTGGACGAGGGAAGAATGGAGGTGAAGGCAGGACAATGATGGTAAATTTATTGTGAGATCTATATATAAGGTAGTCGCAGATAGAGGAGCATGCTATCACATGTATAGGGAGGAACAATCGCCAAGCACTCTGTTCAAAGTTAATTTTTGATATGGACGCTCTTGCACATTATGCTCCCAACCTGCAGTTGGATGGTTTAGTTTCTGAGTGACGGTAGATTGGTTGGCTATGTGGGTGACTCATGAGAAGAGACTTGGAGCATATCTTCATGAGATGCCATTTTGATAGTCGATTTGGAGGAAGTTTTACAGATGGCAGACAATCTTAGTCAAACCAAAAAAAAAGAAAAATCTAGAAGCCCTCCATATCTGGAAGAGGTGGTGGACCTGACAATAGTGATCATTGAGCGTAATGGCCTATATTATCAATTAGTCAATGAAGTAGGGCAAAGTGAGCCAAAAGACCACCTTGCCTCATGTTCACCTAACTCACCAAGGCACTTACAATGCTTGTATCTTTTTTAACTATGTGGTATTATTTTTGTACTGTTTTTTCTGATTCTTTATTATTACAAAGTGGCTAATGTGTCTTTTACAGGGTTTGCCGTATCGTACGGGATCAGGTCGACTCGTATGAGTCGATTCATATCTGGGCTGAACCGAGTAGCTGGCACGCTTGACTCATACGAGTCGGTGCAATCCGGTTTGATACACCCTGATCCGTCGCAATACGCACTGAAAAGCATAGGTTTTGGTCAGCTGCATTCCCATTTGCACAGAAGACAGCAGCTGGAGCCTTCGAAGCCTTCCCCCTTCCTCCTTCCCTCTTTCTTCACCCTTTTTCTTGAGGGTTTTGATAGATGCAAGGTCTTGAAGGTGATTTTCTTGAATGAGAAGGGTTTAAAGCCTTGAAAGCAGTGTTAGATAAATGAGAGATTTGTCCAATAAAAAAACAAAAATTGGCCTGAACCAGCCTGAATCGGCCTGATCCGTGCGAGGCGGACTGAGTCGGATCACATCGGACTCGTATCTGGCCAAACCCGATCCGATCCGGATCCACAAGTCAGCGAACCTTGGTCTTTTAACAATGTCAAGTGCCCTTCTCTCTTACATGCTGCGACTGTTTTCTTATTTTTGATGATATCAAACACCATCCACTGCTTATATGAATGACTTGTACATTCTTTTTTAATGCCACCACCATTGGAATTAAACAAAATGAAACGGACTTATACAAATTTGTCTTTACATATTGGACATGATCAACATTTCTCAAAGAAGCCTTACATATCATTATCTGGGATGTTTTCTTTCTTTTCCTCCTATTGCAATTTTCTTCCTTCATGGTAATCTATGGGAGAAAATGCATTGCCTTAAACACTTGGGCATTCCCCAAAACATTTGAGGTAAGGCGAATCCCTGATCACCTTGCTCACCTCTCACCTTTAACTACATAGTTGGTGGCTGATCCCCTATGCTATCCATGAGTGTGCAGTGGAGTAGGCCAAGGCATGCATGGAGAATGTGCGCATAATTTTGTAATATGGAGAGGTAGGTTAAGAGCATCATCATGATAAGGAGGTTTTTTTTTTCTCGCTTTTAGGTATAACAGCATTTCTTGGTTTTTTATAGGGTTTTTGAGAGGTTAGGGATCATATGCTTGCGTATCCCATTTCTTCACTTTAACAAATGTGTTGTACTCTCAGCTTTTGTTTGGCTTAAAAGAAACTTACCTTCTGGTTTTGTGTGTGTATATATGTGCAGAAGGATAAAGGTTTTTCTTAGGAATAGACATTGTGCATTGGAAAAAGCACAAGACATCTGAAATAGATAAGATGACTAATAGATGGGAAAAACAGCCATACCTTATGTACAGTCGTAAACTGTAATCTCCCTTGGGGATTTCTGCATACCTTGGATTCACAGCTCCAGTTGCATAAACACGCTACATGAAATAAAGAAATATATCAACTCCTACCTGAAGGAACATAATATGGATTCACAACTGTCTAAAATAACTTGAAAAAAAACCATGGGCTGACAAAATTGGCATGTCAATCCAAAAAATGAGCTAATGTGCAAGAAAACAAAACAGATACCAAGATAATGTATATTTATTGATGTACACAAATTCTCTGAGAAATGCATAATACCACAGATGGTTCTGCTATGTAACAATGCAACAGGTTAAATGGTGGTTATTCAAAAAGTAAAATTCTTTAACATAAGGACCAATGCATCTATAGAAACTCAATCATCATCACTGTCATTGAAAAGCCTTACCCAATCAATCTGGGATCAGTGTAGGACCTGGAAGATCTACCCATAACAAATAAATTGTCCCAAAATAACAAGAAGATAAAAGCTAGAGAGAAGAGAGGACCTTATTAGAATCTGAAATCATATAAAATTGGGACTCAAATTTTGAATCAAATGTACGATTATTAAGCAGTGGAACATTAGGCTTTATTTCTGCACCTTCATCCAGTTTAAACTTGTAGCTGTAAACAACACAAAGTACACATATACTACTAATGAGATCAATGAAAATAAACACACGCATATGAAAGAAGGCATGAGTAAGCTCACGTTAATGTAAGAGATATAATTTGTTTGCCAGATGGTAACTTGTCACGATTGGTGGGAAGTGTGCTAATGATGGACTCCACAGGTCGACAAGGAATTCTTATCTACAAAGTAAGAGACAAAAGGAGCTGTTAATGCTCTTCTCAGCACCACAGTTTCATTGTGTAATGACTCATTTACCTGTTGTAAAGTGGCGGTGGGGACAAGTTTCTCAGACGATAACAGAGACTTGGCAACTATTCTGAAAGGTGCCTCACTTCCATCAAATACTACAATGTCTCTATTGATGTTGATGCCGTGAAACACAATCTGGGTTTAATTCAAAACATAGTAGCAACTAAGACTATGGCATCCCAAAGAGAACATTTATATTCTTTTTACACTTTTTAAAACAAATGATATTAGTACTAGAGAAAGATGTACATATTGAAATCCATTGCAATTTAATGGAATAAAACTAAAGTGTGATAAAGCTATACTGTCAAAAAGATAACCAATTAAATAAAGAATTGAAAACATTTCTTGCCCACTAAAGATGAGAATTAGATTAAGGATTGCAGCAACAGAGTATCTTATATGAATCTTAGTTGAAAGAAAATTAATATTTGTGTCCTCACAAAAAAGCAAGAATATTGACATAGGGTGTACAGGACCACAGGTAGCCTGTTAATACCACAAGGAACATCACATTATAATATATTGATGTGATGAGAAATGAACACACAATATTTCAAAATATAGACATAGGGTGTACTGGTAGCCTGTTAATACCACAAGAAACATCACTTCATAATATATTGATGTGGTAAGAAACAAGCACGTGATATATCAAAAAACAGCCAACAAAGAATGGATTAGGTATCCTTTTGCCATTCCTTCTAGTGAAGAATATAGCCACTACCATTGAAAGTTTCCCCACTTTACTTTTCTCCCCCTTCACGCTGAGTATATATGGCAGCTAGGATTTCATGGGGTCTTTGCTTACACTATTATGTGCCTGTATCAATAGCAATTTTGGTATTGCATCTCATAGCAGTCAATAGTAGGTGTTTGGTTATGTTCTATCAATTTTGATGTTTGTATCATAGACGAATTTACTGTTATAACAAATTTAATACAGGTCTGAACCTGCATTAGAAAACAGAAATTACAATTCAGATCTTGAATCTCAAGACAATTACTGTTCTCCCAGCTCCCTCCCCCACTCCTAACTCTCTCCTTCCCCTTTGTCTGATGCCCTGCACTAATTCCTATATCAATTACAATATTGAGATTCTAGACGCGAGAAGTACAAGCATCAAAATTGTATCACCACTAACCTAAACAAACTGAGGCATTGGGTTTTAAGACCTTACAATTTTGTAAATGGTTATACTTTGAGTCTCCAGTCTTCACATATAGCATCCAAGAATATTAACACGTTCCCTTTCACAAAACTAATCTGCTTCAAATATCTTGAATCACCTAACCTCATAAAGAAATATAATGTTCATTATCATTTTACGAATTGTTCAAAATGATTGACATGAATCCCTTCTACTCGATATGATTATGGCTCCCCCTAGAGTTTCAATATTCAAATTCAATGAAGCAGTCAGGAAGACCAAAGTCCAAGGCCAGCATAACACATCAACCACAGCCACTCACAAGAAGTCATTGGTTCTCATTCTAAGCTCTTCTGCCAAGTTCCCACCATACCTTGGCCCATGCTCATGCCAGTAACTGCAACCCTAACTCTATGCACTTCTTGACCATCAAAGTCAGATCCTGTGGCAGTCACCAGATCCCCCTCAAAACCCACCGAACTGGATCAGAATCGGTAGATGTTGATTCAATTCATCTGGTTTTGAGATCAGAATGGTCATTTTTATTGAAAAATATTTATATACCATTTTAGGTTTTAGGTTTCACATCAAATTGCCTTTTGTCTAACAAGCCATTTTATAATTCTAGCCCTCTTATCTTTTTTTCTCTTTAACTTTCCCATCCCCGTTCAACCTCAAGGCAAGGGTGAGATACCGTATAGAGAGAAGGATAGAGAGGATGCAAGAAACATGAATTGAAGATAACAGAAAAGAAATGGGCAAAATGTGGAGGAGAAGTTAAGCAATGCAAACAAAGTAGAAACAAGGAGAAGGCTAAAAAGAGAACACAAAGAGGATACTTGAAGTTAAACAAAAAGGCTAAAAGTACCCATCGAGGAACCACATAAATGAGAAATTCGTTCTTGCATACATTAAGTTGCTCCTTTAGCAGTGGTTTGATTGCAGAATAACCCAATAAGGGGAACATTATGGCTTATTCCACCTTATTCTTTCTGTTTTGCTTTGATTGCGCCGGATTTCTTAATGTAGGTGGCACTGGCTTATTCTGAAATAAAAGGGAACAAGCAATTAGTGTAAAATGTTCAAACTGCTTATTCTACTTGGAATTAGCATTAATGACATCTCCTTATCACATTTTCATTTTTTATTTAATTTTAAAAATTACCTAATTAGAATGGCTTATTCTGGGTAGAGTTAGAGTTACCAAAGCAAAATGAGCCTTGTTCCGATATAAGCAATTTGGACTTGCTTATACCGAAACAAGCAATCCGGTTATCAAACCGGCCCTTAGGCTCGTGTAAATAGACATGCATACATAAAGTTCAATACTTGCGCTACATTTTTTAAAGCAATGGAATTTTAAAAGAGAATAAATTGACTGACTTAACCATTGGAATTCTTTTTATCTACTTAGTGAACTGCGGTATAATTAATCTTCCAAAAGATCTAACTTGCTAGTCATGTCAAATATTTTAAAAAATCACAATAGGGATAGAAGAAAATGCATCCCATTAGCAGGTGTGCTGGCAATAGCATGAGAGGATCTACTTTGCTTCATGTTATGTACAGGATTCTGCGGTTAAGAGATGAGATATATTTTTCAAGGGGCAAAATTTGCATATGAAACCTTCTGCTAGCATGGTGAACAGTGCTTAATAGTCCAGTGCATGTGATTCCTTTTTATTCTTTTGCGTTTTCTTTTCCTACAACCTTGGCTTTGAGTGCTACTTGTTTCATAAGCTGACGTATCACTAATTAACTATTTGGTCCCATTGTCCCACTTTCTTTATAAAGTTGTTTTTTTTAAGTGAATGGTACCACAAAATGTGTTGAAGTAAAAGGGAATTTACAAGTATAAGAGGTGAAAGCTCACAAAAATCTCCTGTACAAAGACGCATCAAGGTGTAATCAACTTTGCCCTCCCAACAAGTACAAAAAGGAAGAGTGTGAGGGATTCATTGTGGCACCACACATTTAAATACACTATTAATGTGGGACTACTACCTACGGTCATGATGGTTTGGGAATCTGTATAGATTAGAGAAGTGAGACAAACCACAAAACAGAAATTAATAGGAAGCATGCACGAGGATACCACTTAGCAAAAGGAGAAATTCTAACTTCTATTCCATACTAGTAGTTAATATATAGTTTGCAAGAAAACGTACATATAGAGATACTAGATAAGCACACTATAATGACTACCTATACTCTTATACAAGTCAGCTCCTCTACAAAACACTCCTAGCTGCTGTTTCCCCATCCAGATCCTCGCGACTATGCCACCTATAAGAAACCAAAACAAAGCAAAGAAAGGGTGGCAGCGAGTCATCAACTCATATGGCTCTTTCTTGTCCTCTGCCATTCTCCATGAAATTAAACAAGAATATTTATTCTAGTGCATGAATTAAACTAAGGTATAGTTAAGCAAGCTACTAAAAACTGAGCGCTAAGCCATGAGACAAGTAAAACACCACTATAATTACTAAATACTAATAAATTACTATACCAAATATTACTAAAAAAACTTAACTCTTCTTTTGATATACATCAAATAGAAAGGCACAAGATTAGGTAGGCCGAGTCATTATATAGTTATCTGGTAGTGGTTATTTAATCGTTTCTTTTGATTAAAAAATACTCGATCTAATTGACTTAGAAGTGACAGGGTCACCAACACACTAGTCCGGTCATCATGCCTCGGTAGAGCACAACACAGCTAGACCCTCACCTATCCCATTAGGTGCTTGCTTGTCCACCTTAACAGCAGTTGACCATTAGAAAGGTGAGGTAAGTCAAATGGACTAATTGGCTCCGACGGTTTATACTACTGCGAGGTCCAAGAAACTGTCTAGGTGTGCACATAAACAAGACTCTCTCACTGTCCAAGTCAGGAATGTCCAGTTTGGACCTTCACCTCCCAGTCTTAAAGGTTGTCCGAGGTCTTGACATACCTCCATGGTCTTAGTTTTTTTGAAGGTGACCAAATAGATCACTGATTCATTGATAATTAAGTACAAAAATTACATCAAGGAGCAAAGCTGTTCAGAAAACACACAGGAAACCCCTTACAAAGTAAGAAAAAGAAAACCCCTCTCCAAGGAGAAAAAAACTCCCCCAATATATCTTATCAAGAGGATAAGATATAAAAATACAGAAACACCTTTGGTAGCCTTCCAGTGAAGCGAAGGTGAGCTCTTCTATCAAAATTACAAGATCAGCCGAACATCCTCAAAGACTGCCTCAATACAGACAAAGTAGGAGAGGATTTCGGGTCCCCCACTACCCTAGCATCTTTTCCCCACTCCGAAACCCATTTAATAACCCTGCACATGATATTATAAAAGCTGTCAAACTCATCTCTAAATCTTTTATAATTCATTTTAATCCAAACTCCTCACAGAAATGCAGGGAGAATTAGAGACCACAGCTCCCTCTCGGTTGGAGAAGGGCATAGCTTAGCCCATCCATCCAACATTTGAAGCACAGAGGAAGGTTCCTCTCAGCTGATATTTAGGCTTCTGCAGCATGACAACCACCAGGCTTGAACAATACCACAGTGGCAAAACATGTGATCCACATCCTTAATAAATCTGCCACAGAAATAACAGCTGAGTTTCTGCAAAGGCAGGAACCGACTCAGTCTGTCCATGGTTGGTACCCTACCCAAAGCAATCTTCCACAGGAAGAGGTTGATCTTACAAGGTAAATTCTTGGACCAGACTACATTTCCCTAGGGCACTCTAACTCCACTGTCATTAATCACTCTTAACAGAGCATTAACAGAGAAAATACCTTTAGGATTCCAAACCCATAATCTTGTGTCATCACAGTTTCTCTGCAATCCAAAATTGTGAATGATGTTGAGCACAGCTACCAACTGTTGAATTTCCTGAGTTGTTAGATTTCTTCTAAAGTTCAAATTCCATGGATTGGACTGCCCATATGAATGCATCTCAGCCACAAATCTATTTTTCTCCTCAGAAATTAGATACAAATATGTAAATTCCACTGCCAAAGACTGGTTCCACACCCACTTATCTTCCCAGAATTTAACCGAGCATCCGTTACCCACTCGAAAAGAAATTGGGGGGGCAATCAAGTCAACCATCTTATTAATATTCTACCAAATTGGGGGCATATTAGATAAGGATGTTGGGTACAAATTCCATCTAGATGTACCATGGTAGTATTTCCCCTTGATGATTTTAGACCACAAACCATCTTCCTCCTCTTACATTCTCCAAATCCACTTGGCCAATAGAGCTTGGTTAAAAGTACCAATCTTTACCAAGCCTGCCCCACCTTGATCCTTTCTCCTGCAAACCTTATCCTATGCTATAAGGTGCAAAGCTCTTGAATCTCTCTTCCTTCCTTCCCAGAAGAATAGACTTCTCTTAGATTCAAGAATTCTCTTCACCTTTTTCGGAATTCTGAAAATTGATAGATAATAAGTTGCCAAAGACGAGAGGACTGATTTAGATAACACCCATCTTCCTCCAGCTGATAAAAACCTGGCCTTCCACCCTTCCAATCTCTGCTCAAATCTTTTAGTGAGATCATCACAATCCCTGACTTTACATTGAACATCAGAGAGGGGGAGACCTGGATAAGAAATTGGGAAGGATGACACCTTACATGTAAATGAGTCAGCAATTTCCTGAATTCTCTCCGAGCTCAAATTAATGCCTACCACCTCAAATTTCCGAAAGTTAATGGACAGCCCTGTGATAGCTTCGGTAAGAATCAATAACCTCTTCGTGTTTGTGATCATAGCCTCGTTTCCAGAGGAGAATAGCAGTGTGTCATCAGCAAACTGAAGGTGTGAGAGTAAGAAACCATCTCTCCCCACTAAAAATCCATCAACCAATCCTTGTGTTGCTGCCCTATCCCATAGGGTAATTAAAATGTCCAACTAAGATAAAAATCAATGGAGACATCGGATCTCCTTACCTCCAACCCCTCGAGCTTTTAAAATAACCACATGGTTCTCCATTACGCAAAATTGAGAATTTAGCAGTGGATATGCAGCTCATGATCCAACCAATCCATTTATGGCTAAAGCCCATGGCACCAAAGATTTTTTGAATGCACAACCAGCTTACCCGATCATAACCTTTCTCAAAGTCCAATTTCACTAGCAAACCCTCCTTTCTACTACTTTTCTGAGAAACAATGGCTTCGTAAGCTAACAAGAAGTTATCCAAAATGTACCTGCCCCTAAGGAATGCTACCTGATTTGAGCTAATCAGCTCCTTCAGCATATTCTTAAGCCGATTAGCTAGCACCTTAGTAATAATTCTATAGCAGCCATTCAAAAGGTTGATGGGCCTAAAATCAGCCACAATATCAACCCCTTCCCGCTTTGGGATTAGAACAATAAAAGTGGAGTTAAATCTTTTGATGCTCAGGGGCCTTTCATGGAACTCTTTCATCACCTTCATCAAGTCTTCTTCGATAGTATCCCAGAAACACTGATAAAAATCCACAGAAAATCCATCCGGTCACAGTGATTTGTTGGCTTCCATACTAAACACTGCAACTTTGACTTCCTCCTCTGAGAATGGGGCACACAACTCATTAGCCTGATTTTCTTTAATCTTAGGTAACACCCCCTCCTGAATGTGAGGTCTCCACCACTCATCTTCCTTAAACAAATTCTCAAAATAGGAAAGTAAGGTTTTCTTAGTCTAACTCCACCACAATGTTATCAACTTTCACTTGATCAATTCTCATGGACCTCTTCTTTGCACTTGCAGTTGCATGGAAAAATCTTGTATTTTTGTCCCCCTCTCTCAGCCACAACTCTTTCGACCTCTGTTTCTACTTTATCTCTATCTCTTCTCTTAGTAGCTACATATTGTATTCCTTTTTAAGTTCAGCCAGCTCCTTGTTTTCATCTTCAGATAACCCAGCCACATCAACTCTTGCTTCCAGCCCATATGTTTTCTGAATAAGTTGCTGCCTGGTAGAAGATCCTACCCCAAAAGTCACTGCACACCATGTTTTAATGGCTGACTTCACCCTATTCAGCTTGTTAGAAAAAGAAGCAGCCACCTGATGGGACTCCTCCTCCTCCTGCCACCACTGAGTTACCAGCCCCTTGAAATCCTCATGTGTATGCCAAGCTAACTCATACCTGAAGATTTTAGGCTTCCTTTTCACTTCCCTAGTCCTCATAAATAAAGGAATGTGGTCTAAAACCATCCTGTTCAGACCTAAAACATGAGAACCAGGAAACTTTTCAACCCAATTGGCTGAAACCAACACCCTATCCAACCTTGATTAAGTGCTATGCAGTTGTAGGTTAGACCAAGTGAATTTTCTATTTGAGATTTCAAGATCCCCCATTCCATAATTAGATATCCAAGCTCCAAATCTATCTATATCTGAATTACGTCCATGAAGAACATCCCAATCTTATAAGGAAAAAAAAAATTAAACTAGTGTAAGGAAGACACTCCACCTTAAAATTGACAACAACGTGAAACTCCACGGTCACAAAATTGTCGGTCACTATACAGTTATTTATGGTATTTCACAATTATTTACGTTCTTCCACAATTATAAAACTATACGATCATTTACAATTTTCTCCTGTCCCTTTTATACCTATATGCTTACCCAAGAGAATACTTAGCCATATCCATGCTTATATCATCATGTTTTTAGATGTCGGGCATCACTAAATCATGATTTTATTTCATACATGACTCAATTTATAAACTAGACAATTATCTAGAAAGTATAAACAAGATTTATTGATGCTTCACATGAGTTCGTATTAATCACAAGTGTCTATCCGTAGACTACAAAGTTATGCTTCTAGAAGGAGGCTGTCACGTGCAAGCGTGTTACTAAAATACACTAATTCATAGTGTGTTTAGAGGTTTAGATATGTAATTAATAGTCTAAAAATAGCACTCTATGCATCTTTAGAACATGTCCTTAAAACAAAGATAATCTATTCAAGATTTACATATTGAACTTTATGCTACAACGTGATTACTTGTCACAACTTTTAAGACGTCATTATCTACTAAAACCAATCCATTTTCTACAATTTTCTTCCTAGTTGTCTTTCTACTTCGAATATAAATCTGATAGCATCTACCCTATGTGGAGATGCAAATCCCACTTTAAGAGTGGTTAAAGAAACTAAAGAGAAGCATCACAAGGCACATAGAGAGGAAAGGATAAGTTACAACCTCTAAAGGAAGACCGCTGCAGTCCCCAAGATGTCCCAGAGTCACTGCAAAAGAGCCTCAACTCCGGCTGGTTCCCCGCGATGGCTAGGGCAAAATGACACTCTTCTACTCTAGGAATCACTCTCACTTAACAGATCTTCCCTTAAGTCTTCGTCTCTCACATGCTCACATTCTTCTTCTTTTTCTTCTTCTTCTTCTCTCTATCTTTTTCTAGCTTTGGGTTGGGAGAAGCTAAGGAGCTGCCCCCTTATTTATAGGAGAAGGAGGAAGATAAGAATAAGAGAAAGTGGCGGAATGAACTAGCGGAGGTGAGGTGGCATAGCAAGGAGTCCACTTCTAGAAAGTGGCGAGGTATCCAGTTTCTAGAAATTGATGGTGTCCCCTATGAGATGGCTAACTTTAGAACCTAATGAGGTGTCTTAAGAAGGAATTAGAAAGGATTGTGAGGTGACAGCTTCTAGAAGATTACGTGTGTAACCCTTCAAATTTTCTAGTTGTAGCAAATAGACCTTAAGTTTTCAAAATTGTTTTAATGATATACCCCTACATAATTCAATTAAATTTATTTTAAGGATTTTAATATCAAGTTTTGAAGAGTTTTAAGTTCCATTATTAGAGAGATTTTAGAGTATTAAACATAGGGTTTCACATTCACATTGCACAGAAGCATCCCCCGCTCCCACAAAATGTCATGAATAAAGGAACTTTGATTTGGATTTCCCCTTGAAGATCTTGGCAGTACATTCTCCACAAATTGACCAAAGCCTAGCATGAAGGATCAACCACCAGATCTTGGCATCCTCTTTAGAAATCCACTTCTGCTCCCACACTTGAAGCATGCCAGCAACCAATGTAGGTGATGTATGTACACATCAAATTTTGTCGAGGATAATCTTCCACACATTCACAGAGAAAGGACAAAGCAGAATATCACATGTGGGAAGTCTTCCTTGGGTGATTCTCCAAATGGGAATTTGAACCTTCAAAGGACTTCTAGTCATGGAATTTAGAATCGGCAAATCCAAATCGAAATCGGCTGATCCAGATTGGGATCGGCAGTAGCTGATCTGATTCTGGAGTTAAAAAGAAAATCGATGGGAATTGGTCGGAATCAGCCTGGATCTCTCGGATCAGGCCGGAATGGTCTGAATCGCCCAATCCGGAGTGGACTGGATCGAGATCGGAACTGGTCAATCTATTCTGATTTTCTTTCACTTTTAACTATTTTTTAGTTTTTTAATTCTTCCTTTGGGTCAGCTAGGATCAGCCGATCCGGATTGGATTAAGATCGGATAGGCAGCCGATCCGGATTGGATTAAGATCGGATAGGCCGACCTAGGAGACAATCTGATTCAGAATTCCATGCTTCTAGTCTTCCAAACAAGATAAAAAAGGGATACCGCATGTAAGAACCTGCAACTTAGCCAAGTTTTAGGAGTTATATGTGTATATACATAATAATAAAGACAATTCCAAAAACTGCGAGTTGTAATATGTAAATTTGTATTTCTTAGTAGGCTTAAAAATAATTGGAGAAGGGGGTTATTGGGCCTACCTTTGTGGGCCAGCCCAACCAAAAAGGGTGGTTCCCTAATGGGCTCTTAAGAGAGGCCCACTAGGGGAAGCAGCTGCCCTGCAGACAGCTGGCAGCAGGCTGCCACCTCCAACCTCTCTATAAAAGAGGGTGGGTGGTCAGCCCCTCCCCACTTTGGGCCAGCCTGAGCTGCAGGGGAAGGGGTGAGAGAGAGAGAGAGAGAGAGAGAGAGAGAGGGAGAAATAAAAAGGGGACAGAGAGAGAGAGGGGGAAATAAAAAGGGGACTGCAGAACAATCAGAAATTGAGTGAGAAAAAGAGAGAAGGGAAGGAGGAAGAGAGCAAGGTGGTGGAGGTTCTTATAGCAAGTTTTAGCAAGGCATCTGAGGAGGAAGAAGGGAACCTGCACTTTGGAGCTGCAACCTGCTGGTGACGGGGATAAAGTAGAGCAAACAGCAGCTAAGTAGAGTGCTCTCTACATCTCTCTGTTCTTTTCTAAACCTTCTTCTCCTCCTTTCTCCCTTTCCTTTTTAGGAAATGGTTATTTTATAAACCTATGTGTAGGGGGGAAGGTTTGCACAGTTTTTATATCTATGTTACTGCGAGGGAAAGTGTAATTGTGAATTAGGGAAGGGAAAATCTAATTGAAAATTATTGATTTCTTGTGATAAGTTATTTTAAATATAAAAGAAAAGTACACTGCACCTTGTAACTCTATAAACCTACATGAAATATGAGAGCATGCATCCATTTAAACCACTCTAATATATATACACATGTTAATCTCTGTTTGGACATGTTTTCTCGTTATTAAGAAATCCGGACATGTTGCATTCCCATTTGGCATGGATCTTTTCGCTTGTACACCTGTATGTGTGTGAATTTTTGTTACATGATTTTAATGATCGTACTATATCAATAGCTCTAATTGGAATCAACCTTTTTACTATGGGTCCTTGAGCAAAACAAGGATCGGAATGTGGCCCTTTTACCAGGGCGTGTGGTCAGTCCCTGGACTGTCCTTTTACTGGCGTACTAGTGTCCTAGTCCCGAGCTTTGTTGACCGTAGGACAGGAAACGGAACCTCCTCTTGTGTGCACACATGACTGGGTCTAAGACAACACAAATTGCAAATCGTGTAACCCAATTAGTCTAACAAACCAGGCTTAGTTCAGATTGAATACCACACGAACCAAGCTTACAGACTGTTAATGTACTGTTGACATGTGTTAACTGTTAAATCATTGTGTGAAAACTACATGGATTTTTACATTCATGTCTTGCTTAAATTCCTCTATTTAATTACGGTTTAAGGTCTCAGGGTAATGAAGCTCTCAAGATAATGAAGCTCTTCCATTTAAGGCCTGCAAATCACTAACCCTAACATGTGTTTATTTGTAAATTTTCCCGATTAGCCTTAATGCCATCAAGATAGTAATTTAGACTCCGGGATGTTACGCCACAAGCCTCCATCATGGATATGAGTATAAGCTGACTTAACAGAGTATCTCTTATTGGCCTTCCATCTCCACTCCCAAGAGTATACTCTATCCTGATCAATGGACAACCACTGAATAGAGTGTAAAGCTCCATCAGCTGTAAGAGATCCTCACCATGAAGGTTCCTCCTAAAGGTAGGTAACCACCCGCCCGAATCCCACGCCCCTGCTACTGTTGCTGAGGGTGAGCGCGGCCAGCAGGCTACCACAAAGAGCAAGAGGAACCTCTCCCTCAATGGTACGCTGCCACACCATCTGTCCTCCAAAAAAAAAAAAAACAATTTCTGCCCACTCCCGAGAACCTGTTGAGACCCAGCCATTACCATATCAGTAACTCACAATATCCCCTTCCACAGATTAGAGATATTGTAGGATGCCTATAATATTTCTGCTTGATCAACTCTAACCAAAGGCCTCCCTCCTCTGATTGAAGCTTCCAAAGCCACTTGCCAACTCTCTTTAGAAAGTTGTCCAGGGATAACTTCTTTCTCTCTTTTTTTGGGAAAGTGGATGTTACCACTGTGTATTACAAAATGAAAACAAAAGTTACGAGTATAGAAGAAAAAGCTCTCAACCTCACTCTACAAAACAGCAAGTGATTCAGGACTATATACATGAACATAAAATTGAACTAGCATGTTAATGAAGTTACCAAAGAAACAAAAGATATCACCAAAAAAAAAAAATGAATAGTAGTAAATTTCGAGATAGAAGAAGTGTATAGAGAGCGCCACATATGTAGATAACAAACATAAATAGTTACCTCAAAGTCAACAACAGTAGCTTCATGGCTCCCTATGCCACTAGACCAAAATTGGGCCACAGTCAGTTCCATAGTCAGACCACCTTTCACAGGGAAAGTGAAACATTGTGAAGGAGATGAAAATGTCACAGTGCTTCTCCACTTAATGGGCCACTCCAGAGGGCAGATCTACAAGGCAAGATGTGAAAGAAAAAAACAAAGTAAATCAAAATGCAAGTGGCTTCATATACCTTTTTTTTCTCTTACTAATGGTTAGATTTTCTTTCATAACTTAAGAGAGCTAAAACAGGTACCTTGGGGTGCAAGAGCTGTGAGTTTCCACTGAGATATCTAAGGCTTACCTATTTATGCAGGTCAAAATGCAGACATGATTGCAACATTGTCCTCAGCAAGCTTGAAAAAGGCATTGGCAGCTGGAGAGCAACACTATTGAGGCAAGGCAGGTGGATTCTTTCAAAAGCAATGCTTACTAGCATGCCTTTATATTTCAATTAGTCTTTCTTCGGAAGGTGAATATTTCAAGTCAGCCCTTAGGATTCCTAAGACACTAGGAAGATGATGGAGCCCTTGTGCAGGTATTTTCTCTGGACTGGGGTTAAACTCAGTAATAAAGGCAAGCAGCTAGTTAGTAAGGGGAGTTCGTAAAAGCAAAGAACATGGGAAGTGGGATTACTTAGTTTGAAGCATTGTTTTAAAAAGGCAGTGCCTCAAGGCACTAACAGTCTAACACGCCTCAAGGGAAGGCCCTAAAAAAAGGCATTGAGGCACATACCTCAGGCCATTTACTTATGCCTTTTATTAACTGTGGCATGCACCTCAAGCCATTTACCTGAGGCTTATGCCTTGAAGCAGTGAGACAGTGTGTCTCGAGGTGAACCAAAGGCTTATGCCTCATTTTGTTGACCTTAATATGTGATTCAATGATGTCAGCTTCGTTAGAAAAACGAAACAAAAGAATCTGAATTAAATCAAATTCTTCAACTTCCAGTGGCAAAGGAAAGTGCAGTAAGTATTGCGCCACTGCTTCAATGACAACTAGCAGTCCATGGAATCGACCCCATAGTTTCTTCGCTAGTCTCAAGATTCTTTCCCTAAACCAGTGAATCTTATGCCTCAAGACTTACGCCTAGCAAGGGTTTTGTAAAATGTCTCACCACAACCTTAAGACTTTCTAAACCATGGTCCGAAGGGTAACAACAAAGCCTTTTGATTGAAATTGCTGCATAATGTAGGTATGGACTAAGATTTGCTTTGATGAAGATGGTTATTAAATATTTCAGGAACATAAACCCACGAGATCCCCAGATTTGTAATCTGGTACAAATCTGAAGTTGGGAAAGAGATATTGAACAGGCCAGAAATCATAAGATGCTCATCCTTTTTTTGGCGGGTAACGGCTAAAGGTTAAGGCATTGGGAGGACTCCTAGTTTGGGCAAGGGAATAACTTCCTTTGCTTACTTCTAGCTTGTTTTGTGATAACCCTTTTATGATTTTAGCGAAGGCCCAATGATTGGTACGATACTTCATTAGGCAAGGTTACCCTGGACAAAGAAGAAGGGAAAATTCTCCGTCAAGTCAGCTGTGGCGTTCCTTTCAGTTGGTCTCAGAGCTAAATGGTGAAAAATAAAATAGACTAAACACTTGCATGCTAAATTTTGTATATTTTTTCTAGAAGCCTGTCCTGCAGAAGCTTCAAGCCTTTGATATACTATCAACTTTAAGAGCAGAGGACCTTTTACAATGATATGAATGAGACATGATTGTAACATCTTTTTTCTTTTCTTTTCTAGGGAGGGAGGGTTCTGTAGGGACGGTGTCTTAGAAGACCTAAAACAATTGTCAGCTTCATATCGTGTCTTAAAATCTTCCTTTGGAAAATGGCATTGGGGAGACTACCCACTTTTTCTTTTTTTGGAAGGTGACAAAGTCACATTTCATCGAAAAGTAGAAAGTACAATAAGTCACATTTCATGTTCTGCCACTGAGGGATCCAGGCCAAGTATTTCTTTGTAGTTCCAAGCAAAACAATCCCTATACTCCAAGAGTACTTTTGTATATGCCCGTCTTTCTTCCTCGCTCAACAATGCGCTGAGGAAGATTGGACGTGGATCTTCTAGTCCACCCAAGTTGATTTCTTTCAGTTCATCGACTATGGCTTGCCCGCTGTCTTCCGTTTCTCGTGGAGTTGGCTGAACATCCACGAAGTCTTCTTCTTCGTCGGTATCGGCAACATATACTTCGTACAATATTGACTCTTCTTCTACAAAACTAGGCCCCGCCGGAGAGGCTAGCTGCAGAGGTTCTTCTTTTGGGCTGTCAACCCTTGCTTCTGGAGTTTGCTCTTTCACTTCAGATGATAACAGGCTCACCATATTAACAGCATAATGGACAGAGGGACCACGACGTCGTCCATAGCCCAACCCCCTCCAATCTTGCTTGAAGAAGGGAGGTTGCCTCCTTACTTCAGCTGGATACCACAGCTCTTAGAAGAACTTGCTTCTAACTGTACTTTGCATATCTGGGATTTTATGATGTTGGCACATCTTCTTGATGTATCGGGGCATATCTTCCAATTATGAGATTTCTTCTTCAACTTCCTGTTGAAAGCCCAAAATCATCCTTTGGGGGATTTTCAGGCACCAATTCTCTCTTATAGAAGACAATTTGCCGATTGTCTTTGTGTGGGACAATGAAGGTCTTAAGCTCCTCCACTGTATGAATTTCTCTTTGGCAGGCTAGCTTCATTAAATTGGGTGTCATGCAGACACTTGCCTCCACCCCTTTGCTGATGAAGTTTGCTTCTAGATTGATGACGGACTTCCCGTACTTAGCGAGGGTCTTTGGCTTCCGTCTGAACATTTCAACTTTGGCTAGTTGCCAGGTTCATATTCTTGTCAAAATATAACTGCACATCAGCATGATGGCAATCATAGGCTTTGAACGGCTCCCGATCAGCAAAGATCCGATGTTCTTTGCTGTCTTTGGTGTACTTGATGTACTGATGTAGGATGGAGGGAACAACCCAATTCTTATGAAGCCAAGGCCTCCCTAGGAGTGCCTTGAAAGATGTGTTGGAGTCGACAATGAGGAATGACACTTGGGTCACCCAACCGTCCAGAGTCAATTCAACATCGACCCATCCTAAAGCCTCCTCCGAATTATGGTTGAAACCTGAGATAGTAAACCATTGTACCTTCTTCATATAAGGCATGAGATACAACGCCTGGAAGGCCATAAGTGACATGATATTAACGACAGATCCCGAATCTATCAAGATTCAATCTATCTCTCGCCCGTTGATCTAGCCTTTCATATATAATGGCCTATTATGACAAGAAGAGGTTAGCAATATGTCTTCATCAGTGAAGGTCATTGTGGCTTCGTATACCGTGTATAATTCAGCTTGAACTTCGGCCATGTGGACTTCATAGGCTTTTGAGTCTTGCAAGACAGTGATGAGGGCTTCTCTTAGCTCTTTGCTTAGTGAGATGGCTTCCCATATGTTGAGGCCTGTAGGCATTCTCTTCATTGTTTGCAGAACCTTTAGATCTGCTCTAGCACGAGCCTTTTCAACAGATGGCAATATCTCGGTTGTGCTCTTCAGAGTCTCAGCCGCTACAGGCACCTAGCTAACAAGGCCCTGTTAAGAACATGTAACTTAACTACTCCACATCCCCTTGCTCTTTACTTTTACATACCATCTCCCGAGCAATCAAATGAATACCTTTCCTCACTCTCTTACCTCATGCCTAGAAGAAAGACTTTCTTATTGATTCAACCATTCTCACAACTTTCCTTGGTATTTAAAGATGGGCATTGAGGATAGAACTTATTTAGAAAATATCCATCGGCCTCCTGCTGATAGTAGGTTTGCCTTCCAACCCTCTAGTCTTTGGTCAAATTTCTTAGCTAACTGATCCCAATACCTTACTCTAACAGTCCCATTGGTCAGGGTAGGCCCAGGTACTTCATGGGAAAATCTGACCTCTTGCATTCCAGAATTGTTGCAGCATTCATCACTCTATCCATTGTCAAATTAACCCCCACTATCTCTGCAACTTATCAAAGTTGACTTTCAGACCAGTAATGCCTTCAACTAAAATCAACAAACTTTCATATTAACAACCTTATCTTCACTTCCTGATGTGAATAGTGAAGTACCATCTGCAAGTTGAAGATGAGAAATCTGGAGACCATTTCTTCCCTCTTTGAAGCCATCGCCCAATCCGTGAATTGCTACTCTGTCCCCATAAAGAACTGAAACCTCCTTCTATGCCAGTTTTCCTTCTGCTTTAAGCGATAGATCAAGAATATGGACTACATTAGAAGATACTTTGCATTTCCAGTTATGGACTACATTAGAAGACACTTTGTATTTCCAATGGTTCATAAGCATTAAATCAAAGTGGTTTAGAAGCTCAAGCCGGCCGAGAGTAAACTGCAAAAATATAAATACTTTAAGCACTCATGATGAACAATCCGTTGATGTTAGAAAAAACATGATGAATAAAGATATCCTTGGTGTGAAAACATCACCTCTTAAGTGGTTGTTTGGCAATGTTCTTGGTGCAATAATTTGTTCGTTTCAGAACCTTGTTGACACACATGACACCCTTTTGCAAGCAGTTTCAATTTCCAGACCAAGCCATTGAGAAACAAAACACAGTTTTGGTTTCCATGTTGACATTTTACAGCCATTCAAACAAACCCCCGCTTTTAGAACCCGATGCAATTAACATCAGGAGATTCTACAGAAAAACAAGCATCTAAATAGATTGACAAAAGGGACCAAGAAGACTGGAGATGAACTGACTCATTCTGCAAGGACTTAAGGTTGATGACCAGAGACATAAGGCTACATTCTAAGCATCAAACTTCTTTGTAAACCCCTTAAACCGGTATTATGCTTGCCTTCTTTTTCTCTTTGAAGGTGACCAAAAGTCACAATTCATTGAAAAAGGATTACGAGTACATCAGGAAAAAAAGAAGGAAATACTCTCAAAATGAGGTGAAAACACAGGCAGCTCTGCCAGAAAGATCGGAAAACAGAAAGAGTAAAGAAAAGGCAAAATACAAGCCTGGTCTGCAGAGAAGGTAGACAACAAAAAACAAGAACAGACACGAGAATTAGATTCCTCCAAGAAACAGCCTTCAAAAGACTGGAAGAATCCTCATTCAATTCCGGATCCGCTGCCTTACACCAACACACCAACCAATGAATAGCTCTTATAATAATATCAAAGGAACAACTGAAATCATTTCTGAACATTCTCATATTCCTCGAGTGCCAGATTGACCAAAGCATTGCTAGGAGAAGAACAGACAACGCATCAACAACTGACATCATGCTTGCCCTTGTTCCATCATACTCTCCTTTACTACATTTTCTATTAGACAACTCTTTTGGTACACGCTGAATAACATTTATCAGGACTATATCAAATGCCTGTTCTGACTGTTCTAGGTCAATAAGTACCATATACAATTTGGGGGGAAAAGTAAGAACCAAATATTTAATAGGATAACCGCAGAATAGATGATCACTTTGTTTCATTTCTTCATGATCAGGTTGAACTACTGTTTTGGGTAAAAGGCAACTCCAGGATCTAGCATTTTATGTGACCTATCATTGCAGCAAGATTTGTTGTATCGTACTAAATCATCCCGAATCGTACGAGTCGACTCGGATCTGGACCAACCCGATCCACTGGCACGGTTGGATCGGACGATCCGGTCTGGACCGCCTACAGATTACAGTGACTCGGTGCGTATCAGGTCCGGCTCGTGCCGGATCGCACGATACGGGATCAAGTTGCTGCGATCCGGTGCGAGCCAGACCGATATGTGTCGAGTCACTGCGATCCGGCCCAATACGGGCGGATCCGATGCGGGCCGGCCCTAAAACCCCCTTCACTGTTTGCTGCATTTCTATTCAGAGAGAAACGCAGCAGACGAAGGACCTGCAGCCTTCCAAGCCCTTCCCCCTCTTCTTGTTTCATTTCTCTTGGTGATTTTGGGAGATCCAAGAGGTTTTCGAGGTTTGAGGTGATTTTATTGGAAAGAGAAAGGGGTTTTCCAGCTCTTTGGAATGTTTTCATTTAGTTTGAACAAGGCAAGCATCCGAACCCATAGAAATTTTTATTTTCATCTTCTTTTCTTGTTGTTTGATGTTGTTTAGGATATTAAAACACGAAGAATAGGTAGATCTACTGTCTCTTTGTGATTTTGACAATAAAAAATTGAGATTTGTTCAAATTTGAGGTTGATTTATATATTTTGATTAAAGATTAAAAAATACAGGAAAAATAAAAAAATAAAAAAAAATCTATTTATGTGATGATGGATATAGATCTATGACTTTCACATGTTTGGGGAAATTTTCATTCAAAATCCTAGGATATGAAGAATAATTTATTAATATGATTATTAAAATATAAAATAATTTATAAATTGTCTACTCTACAAGTAAAACATGATTAGATTTAGATCTATATTTTAACTTTTAAGTTTTTAATATAAAAATTTTAGTTTTAAATGTTATTTTTAAATAATTGAATTCGTTAATAGTATAATATATTATTACTTAATAATCTTTAAATGTGACACTTATATTTAAATTTTGAACATGCCTTAATTTATATTTATGTTCTTCATGCACATTGAATATCAATCTGATTCAATTAATTTATGTGATTTATATATTTTTTTAATTTACTTTTAATAATTTATTTTAAAATTTTTAAAATTAATAAAAAATAATAAAAATTCTTTTCATATAAATAAAATTTTAATACCACTTCAAGTCATGCTTTTATAAATATGTTCCATTAATATTTGTCATTTATTTAATTTGTTAAGTATATTTTAATAATTTATTTAATTTTTAAAAAAATACAATAAAAATTCTTTTAATGTAAGGATAATTTTAACACCATTTCAAGTCATACTATTCTTAGTTATTGTTTAATATATATTTTTTATTCTTATTTTTATTTTATTTGTTGTCATTAGATGGCCGCTCCACCCCCTCATCGAGAGTCCTGAGACATCAGATGGCAGCATGGGACCATGGTTGATGGCAGTAGGTACAAGTTCAAGTGCAACTACTGTCAGTTTATAGGACATGGCAGTGGTGTTTCTCGATTGAAGAAGCACCTTACAGAAGGAAAAATTGTGGATATAATGAACTCATTGGGTGTAAAAATATTTCCAGAGAGATCAGGACCCAGATGACTCAACGCTTGAAAAGTCTGAAGGAAGTGCGCACTGTGTGGATGAGGATCAGACACCAACCTTAGGATTGGTATATGCCAAATTAGAGACTGTAAAGAGGAAAATACCTACAATCTCAAGAAAATATGCAGAGGAATTTTTGAAGATTATAGGAAGGAAGTGGGACTTCCAAATAGGCAGAGAATTCTATCTAGCAGGTGAAAAATTTACATTTCATGACCTTTGATGATAATTTTTACTTTTTAAGTGATATTTGATGGGTGACACTTTTATTACAGCGTATTATCTCCATCTGGTATTTCAGTACGCCTATATGTTGGCATACAATGATGACTTGATTGCAACCATGAGAATGGTGGTCAACCCACTTGTGGGTGATCCGAATGCAACAATAGAGGCAATTAATGAAGTAGGGTGGTCAATCTATTCTTCTATCATTTCTTTGAGTCTGCTATGCAATGTTCCTAATAATATTGTTAATTATGCAGATAAAAATCTTTCGGGAGGCAATAGGGACCTTTGTATAGCCATCAGCTATAACAGGCCGTGAGAGATCTGATGCTGGTATAAAAGATTTTGTTTAGAAAAAAGTTCTACATATTGGTCTTTCTATTTTTCATATCTTGATAGAGATTTCTATTATTTGTTCTTTAGCTAACTGGTGGTTGAATTATGAAAAGTCCGCACCAAGGTTGAGAGAGATAACCATCAAAGTCTTGTCGCAGACGTCTTCCTCCAATGGACGTGAACGGAATTGGTCTACGTTTGCACTCATACATACAAAGATCAGAAATTGTTTGTCACACACCCGGTTAGACAAGCTTGTCTATGTCCATTATAATAGAGACTGAGGATTAAACATTTGCAGCATGATAATAAGAAGGGAGAGGGTGATTATGATCCCCTTGATTTTAGTTACCTTCGAGATGATGATGATCCTATAGTTGCTTGGGTTGTCAGAACAACAGATAGTAGGGAACCAGAACTTGATGAGACATTAGATCCTGATGAGGGCCCTCGTCCGAACACCTTCTTGGCAGTAGAAATATCAGCAGCAGTAGGCCACGGCGGAGAACAAGATGATGAATATATTGTTGGAAAAGGTCATAATCAAGAGCATGCACAAAGTCATGATCATGAAGTTGACTTAGAGGCAGATGATGATGATGATCAGTTGGTCACAAGGGTCAGTAGCGCAGTAGCTCGGGATGATGATGCAGAGTGGAAGCGGCTAATGCAGGGTCCTACACCTCAGCGTCCTCCAGTTGCACCTGCACCTCAATATCTTCCAGTTGCACTTGCACCTCGGCATCCATCCAGATCTCAGCCTGCACAGAGTGGAGCTGCACAGCGACAACTTTCTAGTCAGAGTTTACGATATTCTAGTATATGCCTTTTAGCACGCCTCCCAACTGGTATACTTCAGAAGCAAGTAGGTGGCAAAGAAGTAACTTCAAAGGGGAAGAAGGGATAGAGTAACATGAAGTCCCAAATGTCAAAGGTGTTAGGAGGATCTAAAAAGAGCAAGAAGAAGAAGGATGTATTCCCAGATGATTGACTTGACATTGCAGACTTAGATACACTAGATCCTAATGATCAATATGAGACACCATCTCCTTCTGATACTTGAGTCTCAGAGAGTGGATCTGATTCATCAACAGGAGATGATACATATGATGGTGACGCGAAAGGTGGTGATGGTGGTGGTGAGGGTGTTGTTGTTGGTGGTGGTCCTAGTAGCAGTCATACCAGTGGGGGTGGTCTTGGTGGTAGCCATATCAGTGGGGGTAAGGGAGGTAAGGTCTTTTTTACTGGGAAGTAGGACTTCACGCACGCTACTCAGGATATCAACCATAGAGCTCGTGAGCCGGATGATTGTGTGGAAGTACTACCTCGTGCTTTGATAAAGGTTCTATATCGTCGGAGGGGACAACAGGTAGATATACCAGATCAGATGCGCACTGACTCATCCTGAGATGATCAGTGTTATTATGATCTTGAGCTTGGCACCATCATGTATAAGTACGGGTTGCACAACATGATGAGAGAGTTTGATGGGATGAGCACACAAGATGAGAGAAGCTCAAGTATGAGACAGTATAGTTATGATGCATCCAACTCATCAGCGGCCACAGACATGATATGAGAGTACATCGTCTTATAATGGTGATCATTCGGTCTCAGGGTACCAGCAACCAACATTGGTTTCGTATGGGTATTCGACTTCAAATGCATATCCATATGGTGGTTACAGTTATGGTGAAGGCGTACCTTATGTTCCTACAATACTACAGCCAATAATGTATAGACCGAGTGATGTAGCATATCAGCAGTACTCATCAGATTAATATGAGAGATATAGCTCATATATGACTTGGAGCCAATACCAGGACTATGTGTTGTCCAACTATCAGGTTCAGTTACTAGGAGATACTTCGACGGAGACTTATAACTATGGCATGCCCATACAATATCCATATTGGGGACATTATTAGTATTTCATTCTTTACTTTTATTGTGATCTTAAACTCTTAAGTCTTAATATCTTTGTCTTATATTAATATGGTTCAATAGTTCAAATGAAGATCATGTTGTTAAATTATTATTTTGCAAATGCCACGTAAGCAACGTCATCCGGCAAGGGACCACGGGTACACAGTCCCAGGAGATCGACAGATTCATTGTCTTTACTGTGGACACCTTGTTAGGAGGATTTATCGTTTCTCGAAGCATCTTGCGGAGGTACACAGAGATAACATCCCATGTCCTTCAGTCCCTCGTGATGTCTGTGTACAATTTCAGTAGTTTATGAGGTATGAGGAGGCATCATCTACCACAGGACCTAGATAGTCGATAGCCAGGGCACTTACATCATCGACTCGTCCATCGTCATCTATGTCCACTGGAGGATCTAGGACGGAGATTGTGGATGTTGTTAGAGCATTCTTTTTAGAGTTTCATATTTTCATCTATTGTTGTCTATACACCATCATTTGTTCAGATGGTTAGATATATTCAGAGACAGCTACATGTCCCACCTCCTACTCAAATTGAGTTAGACTTTGGTGGAGAGGATGAGTGATTTTTTGCTTCTTCTGATGACTTTGATGATGATGATTGAATTATTTTATAACTCATGTACTGCATATGTCATATATGATATTATCTCTGAGAAAGTTATGAGTTTTCAGTGTTGATGTTTGAAAATTTATATTTGATCCTTCTATGAGATTTGGGATGCCACTTTCTTTTGCAAATTAATTTTTCTTGTATTAAATTCTTCTTAATTAGTATACTAAGGTATCATGTTTACATAATTAAATGCATGAAACTGATGTTTTCTTATTAAATGTGACTCGTAATTATTTACCGTAATAAAAACATCAAGTAGACTTTATAAAACTGCATATTTATGTCAATAAATTGAATATTTCTTCTTTTTTTTTAAAATCTTGAATTGGTCTAAACCGTCCGACTCGTACGAGTCGACCCAAGTTGGGCTGATCCGGATCGGATCCGACTCTTATCTGGCCAGACCGGATCTACGATACGGCGAACCTTGCTTTGCAGTAGCTTACACCATTTTGATGTGCTTTGCAAGCAGTTCCATTTTCAAATAAGGCTCCTCTTTAGGGGAGTACTTTTGTATATGTAGGGGCTTTTGGTGGAGAGAGCAACTATTTAAGGATGAGAGGTGAGCAAGACAACCAAGAGTTCCATTCAGCCTCAAGTGCCTAGCTGAACACCTAGGCGTTTGTAGTGATACCAAAATAATAATAATAAAAAGAATGGCATGAAGAAAGAGCAGCAAGAAAAGATCCAAGTCAATGATATGTAAAGTTCTAGGAATGATAAATCATGTCCAATAAATGATGTTGCAACATAAAAAAACAAGAATAGCACCAAGCCATGCATAACATGTATTAAAGAAATGAAGCAAAATCTATTAGCTCGGAGACTTCTCTCAATAGACTTCCAACTGTGATAGATTGGCTCGCTTTGTGCATAGACATGCCCACATTGTGCAGCTTATGTGGGTTGGAGGAGGAGACCAGGGATCACCTATTTCTGTCATGCTCCTTTGCTCGTGCATTCGGCAGCAATTGGCTCAGAGACTACGGGTTCCTTCCACTGCTCACAAGGTTTTTGGGGACTCCTCCTTGAATGAGACAGATCTTGGTCTCGTAAAATAGACTATATAGTTTGCTAGCTGATTCTTCATCAACTATATGGGCCATTTGGATGGAACGTAACGGGAGAATTTCCAAGAGGGAGGCTAACTCTCTGGAGCATGTTTCTTCTTTTGTCAGTAGGAAGGTTAGGGAGTCGGCTTCCTTTTCGTCTCGGGTGGACAATTGTAATTCCACACTTTTTGATCTTTTGTTGGGAGAATGATGGGCTATTGCACCTCCTTGGTGCCTTTGTATAGGAAGATTTTGTGTATTCATCTTCCCCTTTTGTAATTGCTCTCTTTTGCTTATAATACATGTGGTACTGTCCACACACAAAAATTACTTGATCGACCAAATGTAAAATCAAAGTGCATGCCCTTTCTCCAGTTTCCACCATTCTCTCCTCAAGATCGTACTAGGATGCTTTACTTGGTCAATTCTGGCCCAGACCAACAAGAATATGGCTTGAAAGCAAGCTTTGCTCTTCTTGCTGTTGAACTTGCCTCCAAAAAACACTGCAGTTCATCCCCACTTCCATTCACATAGAAAAAGCTGTAAACTGGAAAACATTCATCAATTCCCACTCCCATCTCCAATCCCTTTATGACTCCTATTCCCACTCCATGCATCTAAGGACAATAACGTAACAAGTATTACTTGCTGCACCAGCAGCCGGTGTTACACCGGCTGCCAGTGTTTTTAATATATATATTTTTTAAATTTACTTTTTTGGAGGCCCCTCACCCAACCTACATGGTCGTACAATCCAATTTGGGTCGTCCAATCTGGCTGATTCTTGTTAAACAACTTGCCATAATTGATAAAAGCAGCCAGATCTTGATAGAATTCACCATGATCTGGATACAGACCCAGTTCTGAGAACATTGGCAAATAATGGGTATATAGGAGTTCATGACGTATAATATTGAAGGGAAAATAGCCATGGGAAGGAACACAATAGGGGCAATCATTTATTTTTATGAAGAATAACATTCATAAGGGCAGAAAGGCAAACACAATATCTAGATATGCCTTTATTTCAAAGGTGGGGCTTCTAAAAATCAGGTATATACATAATAGGAAAAAGTGTCTGGAACCAAATGAAGTCCACTCTTCAGCCTCTAATCAAGCATGACGTTGCCGGCTTTAGGAAGAAGATGCTCACCATGTGATGGCGAGATGCTCCATGCATTTTGACCAAGAACTAAGACATCATAGCTGTTGTAGTAGATGTAAGCTACCATCTTAGCTCCTTGTACAAAGTATGGGAAGTCTCTTATCAGACCAGGTGGGGAAGGAATGCACTTGGCTGCTCATGAGTCCACTGGAGATTATAGCAAAACAGAAATGGGAATATAATTCAAGGCAATAATTTATACCACAAGACTTCGTCTGCTTAAGGATTTCTCCTCCATTTGATTGTTGGCAAAGGATCCTGCCAATGATCATTTCTCTGTAATGTACACTTACAGGTTTATGGGCTACAATGAGATACAAATAACTATGATGTCTCGCTGTTTCGTGGGGGGGTATTATTGGGGACCTGACCTAGCTATCTCTCCTATCGGATTTAGAGGATCATGTCGTTTTTTCGGTTTTATTTGGAGAAATATAGGTCAATTTTATTTATTTTATTTATTTTATTTATTGGACTATGAGAGCTTGAGATTAGCCTTTAGGGAGTCCGGGACTTCGGATCAGGCGAAGATCCGAGTATATGACCTCTCTCCACTGACCTCGGTTAGTATTAATTACATCGAGCAACCACTCGACAACCCTTGACTAATCGTCCGTATGATGCCCTTGAAACCATCTACACTACACTACCACTCAACATGCATGCACGTGAAAGATAGCTTTTAAATCCTTGGTCTCACCCAAGTCTTTTTAGAATATTCGGATTTGTTTCAAGGCTTTTAAGTATTTAGGATTCACCCTTTTTTTTAAAAAATGCTTTGGGATTGATTTCGGGGTATCTAAAACCCTTAAGGTTATTGTGTTGCATTAGGGTTATTGAAGTCTTTTTAGGTCTTCAATATCTCATTTAGGATTTGAAAACCCTTTGGGTATATTTTGAAATTGTTTTGAACATACTTATGCTACAGGGGTATTTTAGCAATTTTAAATTTTTTTGAATCGGGTTTATTAGAATTAGGGTCCACATTGGGATTTTCATCACATTAGGAGTATCTTAGTGATTTTTTACCCTTCTTATTAGGTCTCGGAGGGTATTTTAGATATAGGAGTTATCTTTTTATTTTTTAGGATTTTTGCAGATTTTTATCATGTAGGAGGGGCATGTTGGTAATTAGGTTAAGTTCTGCGGTCATTTTGGTCATTTCAGAATTTGTATTTTTCAGATTTATTTTCTTTCTTTTTTTTCTGAATTTTAACTAATTTTTATATTTATTATGTCAATTTCTTAAGTGGGTAAATATCTTTTATGTCTAAATATTTTATTTATTAACTTTCTGTTTTTTACTGGTTTTTATTAATTATTACTGTATTTTCTAATTTTATTTACAGATTTTTATTAATTATTGCACTTTTCAGTGACTAATTAAGATTAATTAATTAATTTTCAGAGAAAACTAGTTAGTTTATGTCATATATTCATGTTTAGAATTTAATTATCCCTCCCATATTTAGGAATGAGACCAAGATTAGATTATGAGGATCCATGTTTTTTAATCAGATTTTAAAGTAATTAGAAAATTAATTATGTGTATTAAAAAAATAATACATGATATTAATTATTTAATTTTATGACACACACACATGCATACAATTCGACATAAAAGAGTCATTTTATTATTTCAGCAGAGTTTCGCCTTATGAAGAAGACTTTTACAACAAACAAATCGGCAGGGCTTCCCCTTAGGAAGAACTTTAAGAGGAGAATCTCCCGGGACGAGAAACTCCCCCAAAACGCAACAAACCCGGGCAAAGACACCGGGTTTGGTCTTCAACGCAGTAGAATCTCCCCTTAGAGTTTTCCCACTTTAGAGTATATGGAGTGGGGTGTGTGTGTTTGCAATTGAGGGCTTTGGGCACTATTTATAGGGCAAAATTTGGGCCCGGTGGGGGGTGCCACCGGGGAAGCCCGCGATGGGGGGTACCAACCGGTTCATTCCTCTCTCTCCTCTACTTTTCTTTTTTTTTAATTTTAGAGAGTGAGAGAGTGGGGGGGGGGGGGGGTCCGATAGGTACCCCCACCAGTTCCAACCGGTGGAGGAGCCATCGGCCTTGGACCCCCCACCGGTTGAGAACCGGTGGGGGCTCCCCTCTCTTTCCTTTTCTTGTTTGATTAATTTAATGGGGTTTAGCCCATTAATTACCCCACTTTTGGCCAAGTGTGAATGGGGTTTGCTCCCTTAAATGAGGGTTTATTAGAGGCTCCACTAACTTGGGGAGTACTTAAGGACCATTAAATGGCCTTGTCCCCCTAATTAATCTCCCCCTCCCCCCTTTTATTTTATTTTGAAAATTTGAAAGAGAGAGGGAGAGGAAGACCCCCCACCGGTTCATCCCCTCTCTCTCCTCCCTCCCTCTTCTTTATTTAAATAAAGGGAGAGAGAGAGAGAGAAGGGACCACTTGGCCTCCTTTTTACTTTGGGAAACCTGGAGATTTTTTCTTTGGCTTTTGGAGAATTTTTTCCTCTTTGGGTTGCAGATTTGTGAGCCCTGTGGGACTGATTTTTAGGTCCATTTGGACCTCTCATTGGGCCTTCATATTGGGTCCCTTATTGGGTCTCTTATTTGGGCCTACACATCTTGCTATTAGGCCTCCATTGGGGCAGTTTTGAGCCTATTTTGGGACTGTTTTAAGCCCATTTCGAGACTGTTTTGAGCCCCCATTTCACAGCATTGGGAGTATTTTTGTTGCTGCATTTTGGGGCTCCCTATTGAGCCCATTCATTGAAGCCATCAAGCCGCTCAAGGGGCAGCATTTAGGAGCTTCCGGGGCTATTTTTGGACAGCTTATAGGAGCAATTCCGGGGCTGTTTTAGGCTTCTTGCAGGAGCCCCGATCAAGGCATCTTGACCTAGGTATATCTTTTGCTTTATTGCCTTCCTAATGCGTGCATATAGGCCTATGTATTTGCATGCATGTAGGAAAGGTCTTCATTTAACATGGACCTCCATATCATTGGTGCATGCTTGTTTATTTCTTCATTATTTTTACATAACACAGGCTCATGTTAATATGCACATATGCCATGCCATGCATCTTTTCCATAACATAAACTTATATCATTGTAAGTATATGCCATGTGTGTGTGTATATATATATATATATATATATATATATATATATATATATATATATATATATATATATATATATATAATTTTATTTTATTTTATTTTATTTTATATTTTTTTTGTCGCACAATCATGTGCATATGCATGCTTTGAACAACGTCATTGCGCATGAAAATTTTTCGGGTCAACACTCGCCTATCGGTCGCTATGTTCCTAAACGGCATTGCCTCGCTTGCCTAGGCAATGAAGTGGGTTGGGGCAAGCCAAACCACCTCACCTGGCCTCGCCTCACCTCATGTTCGCCTCATTCACATAGGCACTTGCCTATGATGTCTATGCGATATGCTTGTTTCTTTTTTAATTATGTGATACTATTTTTTCTTATTCTTAATTATGCCAAAGTTGCTAATGCCTTTTGTAACAATGTCCAGTAACCTTTTCTTTTACATGCCTTCACATTTTTTTCTTACTTTTCATGATTCTCAAGACTATTCACTACTTATATGAGTAGTCGATGATACGAGGAAATTACATGTTGGACATGATCAGTGCTTCCTAGTAGTCTTACATATGATTATCTTAGATGTTTTCTTTATTTTCTTTCTATTGTCATTTTCTTCCTTCGTAGTGATTTATGAGAGAACACATCGCCTTAAATGCCTAGGCGATTAGGTGAACATGTGGTCACCTCAGTCACCTATTTCCTTATGTTATATCTGGGCATTTGAGGACGAGGTGAACCTGTGGTCACCTCGGTCACCTCTTGCCTCTAACTACATAGGTTGGTAGCAGTGCTAGCTGCACCCATTATCTTACCAAATAATAATAACAACAACAACAACAACAACAAGAAGAAGCAAATGATGCAGCCCTGCGAGCTCACTACCCGCGTGCACAGGAGAGAGCGACAGGAGATAGCGAAAAGAGGATTAGGAGGGCGTTTCTTATGGGACAGAAGGGATAGGTTTTACGGCGAGGAGAGGTGATGGGAGGACATCCGCGGCCATTACCCGAGAGATGGGGGCTCTTCTCAAGCTAGAGGAGAACAGAACAGAATAACAGAAGATAGTATACGATGTCTCCGATGCCTGGAGAGAGGTCACAGGGAATTCCAATGCCGAAATGCATTGGTTTACAGGAGCTGAAGGGGACTTGGTTATAGAAGCTTTCAATGCTATGATTCCCTTGTTGAGAAGGAGAAGCGTCCAGTGCCGTCCTGGTTTGAAACTCAAGGTATGCAGAACACTCTGTTTTCAGATGTTATAGAAACTCCGTGGTGTCCTACCTTCAAACGGAATGAAGAGTTCCTTTCTTCATCCTTGGTGGCAATGGTTAAGAAGGGCAGTCTATCTTTAGAGATGTTGGAAGGATATTTACATAGCTTACAGTCAATCAAAAAAACATGGAAGATAAGGAATATACAGGATGGGATTTTTCTAGTTAATTATTTGCATCCAGGTTTCATGGAGCTACTAAACTCTGAAGTGACGACGGTGGAAGGAGTGGAGTTTGTATGGCGTAGGTGGAAGTCAACTATTAATACGGTTCAGTTTGAGGGAAGCCGTAATGTTTGGTGTAAGGTGTATGGGATCCTATTACACATATGGGATGTAGAGGTTTTTAAAACCATTGCCAACAAACTCGGATCTTTGAAGAGGGTGTACAGGGAGACCGTTCAATGGGAAAGCTTACAGCATGCTAAAATTCTTATAACAGTGGATCAGAAATTGGCCTTCCCACAACTCATGAAACTACAGTGGAAAGAACATATCTTTGTCATAAAAATTGTGGAGGATATTTTTCCAACAAGCAATCCAAGTAAGGAAGAATGGACGTACAGGGAGGTGGTTCAGGCGTATAAGGAGTATAAAGAGAATAAGAATGTAGAGTATCATGGAAATATCAAGAGCAGGAACGAAGAGGATGGGAATGGCAAGAGGTTGAAGACGACGATTTGTCTATTGAACCGGACCGGTTTGGAGAGTAAGTCAACTAATGAGCCGAACCAGACCGGTACTGTGCTCAATCCGGATGGATCTGTTACTCTTGATAAGCTGAACCGGATGGGGACTATACTCGAACTGGTCCAATCAGTCTCGTGCGTCAGTATGAATTTAAATGTTCCAGCGTGGAGCGGTGCGGTTCAACTTATGGCAAGTCAGGTTATCAAAGGCGTGCGGTGGGGTTTACGGAAGAACGGGGAAGGGCTGTTAGGGTTTTCCGGCGGCGCCGGGAGATGACTGCGAAGAAGACGGAGCTGAAGGTTGTGCCGCAACAGCAATTTCTAAGATTGGAAGGCCCCCCTTCTTCATTAGAAGTGATGGGTGAAATGCAACAACTTTGGCGGGGACGCGAGAAAGAAGTTTCTTTCGATTTGATCAAGAGCAGCGACAGAAGCGGTGCAGTTACAGATGTAGATGCCGTAGATGGGGGTACAACGAAATGGGGAATTTCCTCGATTCCGAGTATGCTTAATTTGTGTATGTAGGATCCCCCTAAAATTCCGTTTCCTCTTTCCTCTTCAAAAGTTGCCAATAATACTGCGGTGCAAAATGAGGACAGTAAAAATAGGGAGGAAGATTTTCATTTAGAAGAAGGAAAGGGGTGCAGGCCGCTTACTCTGTTAGGGTATATGACAGATAAAGATCTAGTGGCCAAGGTAGAGGTCTTGGGATTGAATCTTAAGGAGAAAACAGGCCAATATAGGAAACTGTGGGAAAAGAGTGCAGCCAGCAAGGGCGTGGTAAATTCCAAACCTTGAGGGCATAGGGAATTAAGTAGTCTGCTTAAGGGTGTGGAAGAAGAGGGTGACTTTTTAGTAACAGTTTCACAGACACAGAGAAGGGCAATCCGCGGTCTAATATGAAAATTCTGAGCTAGAATGTAAGGGATCTGAATGGCAGGATCAAGCAAACAGCGGTGAGGGACTCTGTTAAGAGGTGGAAGATTGATATAATCTATATGATGGAGACTAAAATTGAAGCTTTTGACTTAAATCAAGTCAAGATGATTACAGGGTTCAGGTCTCCGGATTTCGTGTTTTGCAGATCTGAAGGTCAATCAGGAGGCATTCTTATAGCTTGGGAGTCAAACATTTGGTCAGGCACTCTAGCATACGTCGGAGAACATACAGTGACAGTAATCCTACATTCTTTGCCAAATGGTACGAAATGGTTGTTATCAGGAGTGTATGGTCCAAATAGCTACCTGGGACGAAGAATAGTGTATGCAGAACTACAAAAGTGTAAAGAGAGATTTGATCTTCCTTGGTGTGTAGCTGGGGATTTCAACGAGGTTAGAGTTCCAACTGAAAAGAGTTCTGGAGGAAGAATTACTAGGGGCATGATAGATTTCGGTAATTGGAATAATTCTTCGGAATTGATTGAGTTACCTCTGAATGGCAGAAGATTTACCTGGAGCAATTCAAGGATTAACCTGTCAATGTCAAGAATAGATAGGGTGTTTGTTGATATTAGATGGGAGATCTCATTCCCTTTCGTTGTGTTGTGTGCAAAGCCAGCTTTTGTGTCTGATCATCGCATGCTCATGGTGGAAAGTAATCAGAATATTCCAAAGATTCGGCCGTTTAAATTGGAGAAGATAAGAGCCATTGAAGATAAGAGCCTTTATGTAGTTACTACTACAAAAGAGAATTGTCACAAAGATGTACAGAAGCATGGATGGCAGTTTCGGCTGGTACCGGTACGTACCGGCCGCCGATACCGGTACGTACCGGCCGGTACGTACCGGTACCGGTACCCTCATTTCAGGCTGGTACCGTAAAAAAAAAAAAAGAAGAGAAAAATGACTGTACCGGACCGGTACCGGTCCAGTTTCGGGCGTACCGGCCGGTACGCCCGTGAAATTCTCACAGAAACAGATCTATGAGAGGGGATTCCGGTTTTTTGCAGTGGGAGGGGAAGGGAAGGAGGGAAGGAGGGGAAAGAACCGCCGCCGCCGCCGCCGGAGACGTTTTCACCCTTTTCCGGAGACGTTTTCACCGTTTTGGGTGGAAGAAAAAAAGAAGGTATGATTTATATTTTAATATAGTAATTATTTTTTAGTTTGTTACATATTTCTTAGATTATTTACGTTTATTTTCTAGATAAAATAGACAACCCCCGATTTTGACCCTAATTAGTGGTTAAAAATTAGGGCTTTTGTCTAATTACTTAAATTAAACATCAATTGAAGCCTAATTAAACTTCATTGCATGTTTTAAACTAGGAGTGTGCTGTCAATTACGTTGATCGACGGTTAATTAGGAGAAATCCCCAATTTTGACCATAATTAGCGGTTAAAAATTAGAACTTTTGTCTAATTACTTAAATTAAACATCAATTGGAGCCTAATTAAGCTTCATTGCATGTTTTAAAATAGAAGTGTGCTGTCAATTGTGTTGATCGACGGTTAATTAGGGGAAATCCCTAATTTTGGCCCTAATTAGCAGTTAAAAATTAGGGCTTTTGTCTAATTACTTAAATTAAACATCAATTGGAACCTAATTAAGCTTCATTGCATGTTTTAAAATAGGAGTGTGCTGTCAATTGTGTTGATCGACGGTTAATTAGGGGAAATCCCCAATTTTGGCCCTAATTAGCGGTTAAAAATTGGGACTTTTGTTTAATTACTTAAATTAAATATCAATTGGAGCCTAATTAAGCTTCATTACATGTTTTAAAATAGGAGTGTGCTGTCAATTGTGTTGATCTTAGCGGTTAAAAATTAGGGCTTTTGTCTAATTATTTAAATTAAACATCAATTGGAGCTTAATTAAGCTTCATTCCATGTTTTAAAATAGGAGTGTGCTGTCAATTGTGTTGATCGACGGTTAATTAGGGGAAATCCCCAATTTTGGAGCCCCAATTTTATATGTTTTAAACTAGGAGCATAATGCCAAATGTTCTTGTATTTGTTTCTACTTTTTTTTTATGTGTTGTAGGAACATGGCTGAACAGCAAGAACAAGACCCAGGGTGGGCCCATATCACCTTAGTTAATACTGCAAAGAGGAGAGTGAAATGCAAATATTGTGGCAAAGAGATGGGTGGTGGAATCACTCGAGGGAAAGAACATTTAGCAGGGAAGACATGACAGGTGACAAGGTGTACTGTCTGTCCCCGACAAGTTGCCAACGAGATGCGTGAATTGTTGCGTAGCCGAAAAGCACAAAAAGAACAAAAGAATGAAGATGAGGTTGAACTCCAAGGCGAAATTTCAGGTAGACATAATACAAAAAGCAAAGGGATGTATACTGCGGCCAGTGGCATTTCTATACGTGAGAGGCAAAGGGCTGAACAAATTGTAGATTCTAGTGATGATGATGATCCTGAGATGGCTGCAGCTAGAAGAGAGAGTTTGTGGCATCAACAAGAAGACGAAGCCCGAAGGAGAGGTGATGGACCATCAATAAGAGGCACAAGTGAACCTACAGGACAAGTGGGTCCTATGGACAGTTATCTTTTTAGAAGACAGAGTTCTACTCAGCCAAAAATCAAGCAAGCAATGAGAGGAGTAAAAAAGTCAGCTGAAGCGGCAGGACATACATTTAAAAGCATCTTCAAATGGTTTTTGCATGCAGGTGTTCCCTCACATGCTGCTCAGTCTCCTTATTTTCAGCCTATGATTGATGCGATAGCAGATCATGGTCGTGGGTTCAAAGCCCCCACACGTCGAGACATATATGGACGGGGGCTTGATGGAGAATACGAGGAACTTCAACACTGGGTTGAAAGTTTTAAGGCAGTATGGAAGGAGAGAAGATGCACAATTATGTGCGATGGCTGGATTGGTACCACGAAGAAGTCCATGATTAATTTTCTTGTTTATTGCACAGAAGGGACAATTTTTATGAAATCTGTTGATGCATCAAACTATTCAAAGAATGCAAAATATTTATTTACTTTGATGGATCAGATGGTGCAAGAAATTGGAGAGGAAAATGTTGTCCAGGTGGTCATCGATAATGAACCAAGTTATAAAGCTGCAGGGAAGAAGTTAATGGACAAGCGCAAACACCTTTATTGGGTCTCATGTGCAGCGCATAGTCTGGACTTGATGCTTGAAGACATTGATAAGGATCCGACTATCAGCAAGACAGTAAAGAGAGCCTAAAGAATTACCCAATTTATTTATGGTCATCCCAGGATCTTGAATATGTTCAGAGAAAAAGCATCTGGAGGTCGAGATCTCATCCGTGCGGGGCCTACACGATTTGCATCTAATTTTATTTCTTTAGAATCTTTGCACAAATTTAAGAATGAGATCAAGGGTTTTATGTTTAATAAGGAGTTCTTGGAGTATATGCGGACCACCTCCAATGAATCTAAATCTGAACATTTGGAAGTGAGAAAAATCATAGAGAATAAAAAATTTTGGAGTAATATGGAGACTTATCTGAAGTTGGTGGAACCTCTCGTACATGTGTTAAAATTGGTGGATGGAGATGAGAAGAATTACATGGGATATTTGTACGAAGCAATTGGCATTGCTAAGGTGCACATCAAGAACGCATTTCCCAACACTTATATGAAGTGGCGGGACCTTATTGATGTCAGATGGGAAAGCACATTACACCACGACTTGCATGCAGCTGGTAAGTGAAGTCTTATACTGTTACATGGGAGATTATTTATTAAATTGACATTAGTAATTTTTCACCTAAATGCAGGTTATTTTTTAAATCCTCGAATAATGTACAGTCGTCAAGTACATATTGATGGAGAGGTGATTCAAGGCACACTAAATGTGATTGCACGTTTGTCGAGGACAATAGAAGATAGGATTGAGGCAGAGAGACAGGTATACTTAGTGAAAATCTTACTTTAAGATTTATCCAATTACTTGTAATTTGAAGAGCCTATGAATTCTATTAATTGTTAATTCCATCTTTGTAGATGGAGGCTTATAGGCTAGGGCTGGAGACATATAATGAAGACTCTGTGCAAATTGCCGTAGAGAAAGTGAGCCCAGGTATACTTAGTCATTGCATTGTTGTCATATGTGCATAAGAAACGAGAACATACATTGATTAATTTTTTGGTTTCTTTTAATGATGGCACAGCTGAGTGGTGGATAATGGTGTACAACAGAGATAGGTGTTATAATCCATTGGCTTCCGTTGCAGTGAGGGTTTTGAGTCAGACGACGTCGGCAAGCCAATGTGAAAGAAACCGGAGCACGTTCAACCTTATACACTCAAAAATTCGTAACCGGTTAAAGGCTGAACGATTGGACAAATTGGTGTACTGCCATTACAATATGAGATCGAGGATAAAAAACATCCAGTTGAGACAACAATTGAGGGAGAAACGAGCTGCAGGGCACGCAGAAGATGTTGTTGGCCAAATCGATGTGGAAGAGTTATTTGATGATGATAATCCCTTGCAGACTTAGGTTGAGACACGAGCAACTGTCGATGAGCCAGTTTTTGATCATGATGATACAGAATGGACAGAAGGCATACTAGATGGAGCTGTTGCTAGAGATCCAAAATTAAAAACCTCGAAAAGGCAAAAAGAAAATTCACCTCCTCCTTTACATGAGCATCAGAGTCAGACTGAGCATGTGCCTTTATTTGCACCTGATACTGAGCTTGAGCCTGCTAGACACTCAGAATCAGATAGTAGGCCAGTCACTCTTAGAATGGTTGGACCACCATCATTCTTGAAAAGGAGTACATCTACATTGGAGAGGACTAATGTGACTGCCAGAGACGATCCTGCCATTAATGAGATGAAGCAAATTTATGTGAGGCATACACCACGAGGAAAAGGATTATTGAATCGATTGAACTTGCAAAAGGTTCTAGAAAGAAAAGAAAGCCAGTAAAAATAGGCATCACAAAAGAAAAAATCAAGTAATGTCAAAAGAAAGTTAATTGTTGATTATGATCAAGATGATGATGATGATGATGATGGGACAGAGTCTCCTAGTGATGATGTTGGTGCAGCTGCAGGTGCTACTACCGGGGGCGGAGTGTATGCACCTTCTTTCTCCTTACATATTGACATAGGAAGAGGACAACATGAAAGTCAAGGAGATTATGATTCACAAAGTCAGTATGGACAGCAGTCAGGTTATGGAGGTGGCCAACAAGAAGCAGGCATGTATAGCTAGGGAGATCAAGTAGAGTATGAAGGCTTTCAATTCCATCCACCGATTCCACCCAGTAGCAGTTATGGGTCAGGGTCTTCTTCTTATCCTCATGCTACTTCTTTGCACTATGATTATGGAATTTCATCAAGTCAACAAGCATATACTCCAAGAGGGATTCAAAGAGGGATGCACGACTTGGCTGCATCATTGTTTAGTTATGGTGAATATAGGGAACATATGCAACCTTATTATGGATACCAGCAACAGCAACCAGATGATGAATCAGAAGGATTTACGGGTTATTATCCATATTAAGGGACTCACTTATGTTTTTCATAGATAAGGATCGTTTGATTTCGTTAATATTTTGCATTGTTGTAAATATTTAGTACATTAACATAATATTTTTCATGTTTAATCTGTATGAAAATAGTCATTTTGTATGCGTTATGTGCACTTCTTTGTCTTAACCCACTTTTATCACACCCAACACATAGCTAATTAATTGTTTATATTTTTTCTGATTTTTTTCTGATTTTTTCTGATTTTTTTTTCTGATTTTTTTGGCCCCCTTAACAGTTCATGTACAGAAGACACTGGGACATTAACAGTTCAAATATTTGCTCCATGTGTAACATATATGATGAGGATGTGGAACACTTATTCATTCATTGTGCAATAAGCAAAGAAGTGTGCAATAAGCAAAGAAGTCTGGTGCATTATTTCTGCAAGTCTGAACCTGCAATTGAATTTTCAGCAAATTCAGGAATTATATTCTTTCTTCAGGAATCCTCAAACAGGAATGACTAAGAGTCAGCGGAAAATTATCTCAATTCTGATCCACGCTTGCAGGCGATCTCTGTGGTATCAGTGGAGTAGGCACATTTTGGGTATATCTTGTGGTAACTGGAATAGAGTCACTAGTCATATGTAACTGTTTTTCTTTTTTCCTGTTTTTTTATAGTTTTTTATTGGTTAGAGGAACCTCTCCTCTAGACCTTTGGATGTACTCCCTCTATTTATTTCAATAAAATTGGTAATACACCATACTTTATTCAAAAAAAAAAAAAAAGCAAATGATAACAGAAGTACCTGAACAGTGTCAATGAAAAATCTCCGTGCAGTATCCAATCCCGAAATTCGCATGGTTGCCTCAACCCAAGTTGCTCCATGTGGTACATCAATGAATCTCCTCTCAATATGACCTAGATATAACATAAGGAAAAATTGTTTGTAACAAAGGGAAGGCAAAGTTTTGGATCATACCCATGTCCTTCTAGCTAACATATAGCAGTATGTTTCGAAGAGTTCATGGTTGAGACTGGGTTTGGTTAGTCTACGTGTACATGAAACCTAAGATCGTCAGCATAAAGATTTCATGTACACATCAATAATTAAAGGAAAACCTTAATGCATTTTCATCATACCTGCCACACCTCTGTAAATGAACCTCTCAAAACATGCAAGGTCAATAGCATAGAAGCCCATGATAACAGTACACTAGACCTGCCCCCATTGCAGCTGGCAGAGAGAGAGATAGAGATTTATTTTTTTGGAGATGAGAGGGAGATGAGTTCCAACATGCAGCATGCACGCACATGCAGCACACATCCACAACCACCTGCACACACACATGCAGCCACGCGCAGAACAACCTGCACACACGCATGCACCCACATGCCAACCACTGCCCCCATGCGCCCACACACACCTAAGTTATGAAAGGTGATCGTCTCACTCGACTAGGCAATGAAGCAGGATGAGGCGAGCCAAAGTGCCTCACCTTGCCTCACACACCTAGAACATGGCTATGTTGTCTATGCCGAATGTTTGCATCTTTTTTAGTTACATAGTACCACTTTTGTCTTGATTTTTCTTATTCTTAATTATTCCAATGTGGCTAATGCCTCTTTTGAAATGTCCAGTGCCTTTTCTTGCTTACATACTGCCACATATTTTGTATTTTTGATGATTCATAGGTCCATCGACCACTTATATGAGCATGGTTTGTACAGTCAGGCAATTCTGATCCAAATCGGCTGATTTGGATAAGAATCAATGGGTCCTGGTCCGATCTCATGAGGGGAAAAAGCCATTTCCCAAAAGAAAATTTAAAAGAAAAAAATCCTGAATCGACTGGAATTGTCCAGAATCAGATGGAATTGGGCCAAATCAGCCCAGTATGTGTACATGGGATGAGATTGTGTGTGTATTGGGCTGATCTGGCCCGGATCACCCACTACAGGCCCGATCTCATCCCATAAGCAGCTGGGGTTTTAAACCTCCAGCATCTGATCAAAGGGATCTGAGATCCCAGCATCCCCACCCCCAACACTCCAGGAACCCCCCTTCTTGCACTGAAGACCCTTCCCAGGCACCGATGAGCATCAGATCCAGCAGGGAAGCCCATCTGTCCAGCGGTTCTTGGCTTGAAGGCTACTAGAAGAAGAAGAAGAAGAAGATGAATGACGACGACGATAAAGAAGAAGACGAAGAAGAAGATGATGAAGAAGACAAAGAAGAAGGTGGAGAAGAAGAATAAGAAGAAAAAAAAGAAGACGAAGACGAAGATGAAGAAGAAGAATAAGAAGAAGAAAACAAAGACGAAGAAGAAGATGACGACGAAGAAGAAGAAGAAGATGAAGACAAAGAAGACGAAGAAGAAGAAGATGACAACGACGACGAAGAAGACAAAGAAGCCAAAGACGATGAAGAAGAAGATGACGATGATGAAGAAGAAGAAGAAGACAACGAATACGATGAAGGAGGAGGAAGAAAAAGGAGGAGGAGGAGAAGAAGAAGACGACGAAGACAAAGAAGAAGAAGAAGAAGAAGAAGAAGACGACAACAACAATGAAGAAGATGATGATGACGATGACGACGACGACGAAGAAGAAGATGAAGATGAAGATGAAGAAGAAGACAAAGAAGAAGAAGATGAACGACAAAGAAGACAACGAAGGGGAGGGTTTGGGTTTGGGTTTGGCCAACTATAGCTCGGCTGGTACTGGAGGGGAGGGCTTGGGTAGGAAGACTAGGCCTTGAATCTGGGGGGTGGGGTTGTTTGTGATTTAGTGAACAGTGCCTTGTGCCTTGCCATTAAGGCAGGGACCTCAAAAAAAAAAAAAAAAGGACAACTGTAAGACCCTAGAACTTTACTATAAGAATCCCCAAGAAACAGATGAAAAGCTATGAAAAAATAATATATGTTAAAATCCCTTAAGAAAAACTATTTTGTAACTATTTTGTAAAAGGGTGATAATTAAGAGAATCATTATATTCTTGCCAATGCATAAAAGGGAAAAAGTTTACTTCGGATTAGTGAAATCATGGTGTAATTAAGTTATTCATAAATGGTACTGAATATACATAATTTTCACAAAGGGCATGCTGGCAAAGACTTAAAAAGTATAAATGTAATTATCAAAATTTTAAGAATAAAAGTGTGATCGACATTTTTTTAGAGGGTCTAAAGTTAAATATTCTAAGATACTAAAAGTACTTTTAAATAACCAAAAAGGATAATTATGGATTACTTGGTGAAGAAGTTATTATATAAGGGTATGTAAGCAATTATATTTAAAATGAAGGTGTCATGTAAGGAAAGATAAGGTTACTTAGCCTTTAAGCAAAACCATGCCACCCGTCCTATTCCAGAAGGTTCTTTCCTCCACCTCATCCCCTCTCATTCTTATTCCTTCCCTCCTCCCACTATATATAGGAGGGATAGCCCTTTATTTATGGCATTCCACCAAGGAGAAAGAGAAAGAGGGAGCAAGGGAGGAAGAGAGAGAGAGAGAGCTAGAGCTAGCTAGGGATCTGCGGTGCAGCTTGCTCCTGCTGATTTTGACAGTGTCTGGGAGTCTCTTTCTTACCCTAGAAGCTGCAGAGAATCTTAGAGAAGACTTAGGAAAAAACACCTCAGATTAGCAACTGTCCTAAGGTGCATCTTCTAGAACCTAAACCACTTGCTTTGGAGTTATTTTCGAACTCTCGAGGGGAGGTAGGAGACCCGAACACTAATCTTCTCTACGTGCTCCGCTCTGTGTTGTGTCTTGGTTTAGTTTCATCATGTTTATGTGAGAGTTTCAGTCCCAATTCAGGAAAATATTGTCAGATTTTGTGTTAAGAAAGATATTTTAACAGCAACTTCTGAGTGGACTTAATAGTCCCTAAATAAGGGAAGCTACCGTTGAATTTTGCTTATCGAGATTTGTTGTCATAGGGTGTTTATGGAGGAATTTGATTTAATGATCCTTCATATATTTTATTGTCTAGATCAGGCAGTCACTTTATAATTTTTTGGTCCTTTTTCAAAGTAATAGTTTCTTTTGAAAGTAGTGATCGAACTTTAGAAATCTTTACTTTGTTGGGTTAAGTGGTTCTTATTTCACGTGTCTCTGATGTTTAATCAATGAGTACTGCAGTGTCTTATGTATATGACTATAGAATTCTAGTGTAATCGTAAATAGTTTCTTTGTTTCATCGCATGACTATCCAGTCGTATAATTGTACAACTGTATAAGTGCATAATTGAACAACTGTACAACTGTTACAATTGTACAACTGTAAGACCGTATGGCCGTACGACTATAAAACTGTATGAGACCATATGACTGTAAAATTGTATGACCGTAAGACTGCTATTTGTTATTTAAGGTAGAGCAACACCTCACACTAGTTGTTGTTTTCCCCTTCTAAAACTGAGACTCTCGACAAGGTGAAGGTCGGGGAGTTAACCTAACTATAAGACCGGGAGGTACCTCAGGATCTTGGACAACTTTTATAACTGGGTGATACGGGTCCAATCTCGGTTTACCTGATTGGGACAACGAGAGAGTCTCGTTTGTGTGCATACGTAGTCAGTTTCTAGACTTCACAGTTTCGCGAGCTGTCGAGGCCAACTAGTCCCACCAACTTACCTCACCTAATGTGGCACTAGCACCCTGTAGGGTTGATAGGCAGAGTACGACTATATTAGTGTTGTTGGTGACCCTGTTGCTTTTGGCCACCGAGAGAGATGAACCTGTGGGACGGCAATACGTAATGCCACAAGGTGAATCTGTGGGACGGTGATACGTAACGCCACAGATTGGTCTCCTCTAGAATTTTACATATTTGTAATCAATTGTGCACACTTATATTTGGTTATGTTATTGCTTTATAATATCAAATACAGATGGTAATTTCATTGCATGACTGTGGATTTTGATTTATACTTCTTATACCGTATTGGGAGATTACTTGTCATAAATGCAAAACATAAATTATGATTGCCTTCATGCATATGTAATTTTCAATTTATTTAGAACATGAATCAAGCATGTTGCTTCTTCATTAGAGTAGATTGTGAGTTTAAACTCGTAGAGAATGGCAACAGTTAGGAAGGATCCTATATCAGCCTTATGACTTATTGCCACCCTTTTCTTGTTTTGTTTTTGTTTCTGGTGGGTGGCAGGGTCACGAGGTGTTAGGTGCGGCGACAATAGTTAGAAGAATTGGCTTGCGAGACGTTTTGTCAGTTCATATATGTTCTTTTGTTTTGATGAAATTACTGGTCTCTCTTTTTGAGACATGTTGTAGCTCAACTATGTACATGACACACAAGTTAAAAGGTATCCTGGGCATTTAATTTAATTGTCACTTGTTGCATAGTTGATTCCTTCACTCTTGCTTATATCAATCCCCAAACCGACATGACCGTAGGTGAAGGTTTTTTTAGTGTGGGCCGGGATGGGTGACCTTTTTGGAAAGTCTACCAACTAGCATAGCTGTTGGGCCAGTTAACTAATTAGGTCGTTACAAATAGTATCAGAGCCTGACACTAGTCGGAAGTGTGAGAGCTATGTGTCACATAGGACAAATTGCTACATCATGGGAGCCACCTCTTGAACCCGTATGGGACAAAGTGATACATGATAGGAGCCACCACTTGAACCTGTGAGGGCCACCTCTACAATCGTACATGCCTAGTGATTTGATATAATTATGATATTAATGACGAGAACGTCGCCTAGCTAAGGGACGTAGATTGTAACACCCCGTATAAGAATATGCTAAACAGACTAAATCAGTAGACTACCAACAATACCAGTTAATCATTTTTCAAAGCTCAAGTTAGAAAAAACTCTGAAATTAAACATGTTTGGTTGGGAGAAATCCAGGATGAGTGACCTTCCTGGGAAGTCTACTAATTAGCACAGTTATTGTTGGGCCAATTAGCTGAATGTGTTGTTACAAACTCAGATGATGAAGTCTCTCCAATTATGCAAGGTGGATAGAGGAGTGCACTTTAGTTCTGGCTCCTAGTTGGCAGCAATTCTCTAATTTTTTATTAGGTTCAAACAATGATTGATGATGTTGAAGGGTGAATTGAAGACATTTTTAAAGGCATCTAACATTACGTTCTCTCTAAGTAGCTCATAGTATAGCACCTAAGAGCATGAACCAAATATCCATATGATCTTCAGAATGTATGAGATCCTTCCAAGAAGAAATCAGCTGCTAAGCACAAGAGGCTAAGACTAAGGAATAGAATAGTCCACACCTTAGAGATAATACCACACAGTATAAATAAATGATCATAAGTTTATTTGAAGCATCCACAGAAAAAATAAGTGTCTTTAAGATCATGTTCGACCAGAGTAGCAAGTCTGTCCTGAACAGGTTTCCACATGAATAGTTTGATTTTTAATGGTCATTCTTTCTTCCAATTTGAGTTGGCCCATGGAACTTGGGTACCTCCATAGGCAAGAATATTGATGATAGATTTTACTGAGAAAACACCTTCTAGGCCCCACCTCCAAACCCTCTTGTCTTCCCGATGAAAATTCAGATGAGTGCAATGTAGAGTACATCATAAGGTAAGATATTCCAAAAATTCTTCATCAGTAAAATTCCTTCTAAATTGTAGATTCAAAAATTGAGTAGGACCTTCAACAAAATAGAATGAAGATAGAGACAGATATTTGGAAAGCAATAGCTAGGGAGTGTCAAGAGGCCATGTATCAGTCCAAAATTTCAAGTATTTATTGTTCCCTTCTGTTGGGTCACAAACTCGTCTGATCTTGATCGCACGGCCAGAATCTTCCCGCACCATCGAAGCCTCTGCTCCACCTCCTGCAAGACAGACACTAGGTCAGAGGAAACCCCGTTTCCGATCCCAGGGAGCCCCCTCCGATGCCTAAGTCAGGGTCAAATGTCTCTCAAGGTTACAGGGAGTTTAGGGATTATTCTCAGCATACCTCTCAAGGTTACCGGAGGGTCCATGTAGATGCGTGAAAATTTGCGTGCCTTCCTAAGGTATTGTCCCCAGAGAGGAGGTGGGATTTTGTCCTTTTCCTTGGAAAAGGGCCCCCGTTGGGAAGAGAGATTGCGCTCTGCTTTTAAGCGCACACCTATTTTAAAAAACATCCGATATAGGACTAAAGTAATTTGCCATTTTTATGCCTCTACTGTAAGGACTGACGTTTCGGATCCGGTTATCGGGTCAGTTTCAGTATCGGACCATTTGGTTTGGGCCCTTGTGGGGCAGGGGCGTGGGTTCTTTTTCGTGTCGAGCTTGCAAGACGCAGTTCAAACGGCGTCTGCTTAGGAGGATGCTTTTTAGAATGTGCCACGTGGGCGGACGTTGAGACGTGAGAATACGGTCCTGGTCTTATCATCTGAATAGCGTCTTGCATGGACGACGTCATTCAGAGTACATCCCTGATCTGTCAATATACGACCCCGTCTTGTCATCTGATTGACGTTGGTCTTGGACGATACGTTTTAAATAGTTTCAATTAACGCTTCGAAGCCCTCCGTCCTTTCCCTCATTCTCTCCACTCCTCTCTCTCCTCCTCTTTCTCTCCGAACCTCCGACGCCCCTTCCCCTTCTCCTTCCCTTCCTCTCCCCATTCCTCCTCTTCCTCCACTCCATCAACCTCCTAACTCTTACCACTATCACCACCATCTCCTCCGTAGCACTTTACTCTCCGGACGGCGGCCGACATCCCGGTGGAGTAACGGCGTCCAAGATAGTACCGGCGGCGGTTCGTGGCATGGCGGTTCGGTGGCTAAGAGCTAGGAGGAGTTCAAGTAACTGGTAGGGTGACGATCCTCGCGGTATTTTGTTTAAAAACATGATTTTTCCGCTTTAAAGCATGCAATGTGTGTGAATGCTCTTGGGGTAGAAAACATGCTTTAAGGGGTTCATAATGAAATAATTAAGTTTCTCCCCTACTTTCTCCATTTTTTGATGTTTTCGCGCTATTTGGGGGAGAAATCCCACTTTGTGATTTGGGGTGTAAGGATTGAGGTTTCGGATCCGATTATCGGGTCAGTTTCGGAGTCGGATCCCATGGTTTGGGTCCTTGTGGGGTTGGGGCATGTGCGACGCGGTTCAAACAGCGTCCAGTAAGGAGGACACGTTTTAGAATGTGCCACGTGGGCGGGCGTTGGGGCGCGAGAGTACGGTCCCGGTCTTATCGTCTGAACGGCGTCTTGCATGGTCGACGCCATTCAAAGATCTGACAGTGTACGACGCCCATCTTGTCGTCTAAAAGGTGACTACCTTGGTCGACGCATTTTAGCAAGTTTTTATTTGACCCCGCGAGTCTTCCCTCATTTCTCTCATTCTCTCCTTTCCTTTCTCTCTCCTCCCCTTCCCCTCCGATCTGTCCGACCTCCTTTCCCCCTTCTCCTTCCTTTCCTCTCCCCATTCTTCCTCTCCCTCCATTCCATCAACCCCCTAACCTCCACCACTACCACCACCATCTCCTCCGCGGCGTATCTCTCTCCGGACGATGGCCGACGTCCCGGTGGAGTGACGACGTCCACGGCGGTACCGGTGGCGGCTTGCGGCATGGCGGTTCGGTGGCCAGGAACTAGGAGAAGTTCAAGTAACCGGTAGGGTGACGATCCCCATTGTGTTTTGATTAAAACCATGTTTTTTCCGCTTTGGAGTATGTTTAGGGGATTTTTGGGGTGAAATTGTTAACTTTGTAAATGAGGAATGATGGGCTTTTAATAGATATTTGGATTCTCCTCCTCCTTCCCTATTTCGTTGTGTTTTTAGTGCGTTTCGGGGGAGAAATCCCAATTTGTAACTCGGGGGAGGCCGGAAGAGAACCTGTCTGTGTACGTTAAATGGCGTCTGGGGACAGCGACGCCATTTCAAATGGCGGCTTCCACCCGAGATGCGATTTAACCCAGATAAGGGGTTATGTCTCTGTCTCAAATAACATCCAGGAATAGCGACGCCATTTAAACGGCGGCTTCCGAGGGAGACGCGATTTAGGCCATATCCCGATGCCAGTTTTATGTAAACCAGTTTAAAGGTCTTGAGTGACGTCGACCTAGGACGATGCGATTCAAGACAGAACTCCATTAATTCATGTTATTAACATGTGTTTTACAATGTTAGATAGTTTACTTAAAATTGTACTTCGAGGACGAGGATTCTACGTAATCGGATTGCACTGTGTTGTGTTATTGCAACCGTGGACCTAGAGTGATAGTTGTTAGTACTTAGGTACCCTGTGTCGGTGTGGGAGTGACACAGCATCAGTGTGGGAGTGGTGGGGTGACGCCTAGAGAGAGGGTCATCTGATGTACCCCGGGATATAGCTAGTACTGGTGTAGGAGTGGTACATTTGGAGTGTCACTCGTACTGGAGGAAGCAGAACCACCTAGAGCCAGTTAGGTCGGAGTAGCCAGCGCGCTATCCGAGGGGTTACTGTTTGGTCTCATCATTGTTTTCCGCGTTCGGCCACGTGGTTTGTGTGTTTAGCCGAGACGCTGGTTGTGGACTCCGTAGTGGAGTGATTTCAGAGTTGTACATGTTACATTTACGAATGCATGCGTTTTATATCGGATTTGGGAATATTTAGGATATGTGTTTACAGCTTTAATTATTGAAATTGCCTATATTTGTGTTGTTGCACTTGTGGGTGCGTGAGTGGGTGGTGGAGATCAAAGGATCCCTACTTGAGTCCATTTCGATGAGACTCACCCCTGCGGTTTTCAGGTGAGGGTTCCAGGTAGGCGTAGCGTTGAGGGTTTCCCGCCAGCAGCCACTGTTCCAGGGTATGCCTCGATGTAGTTGTTATTTTTCCCTTCAGGCCTGTACGCTTAATTATTTCTTTTCAGTTGGAATATGTAATCATTTGTTGAGTCAAGTCGAATTGTAATATTTTTTAATTCCTACACTTTCCTTACAATTGGATGTGATATGAATGTTTAGCTTAGTTTATCATTTATTTCTCAGACTCACCGAGATCCTAGTTTGGTCACAAATTTTAATGATTCGGTACCCATTTAGTAATTGGATTACCGATTATAGGGTGGTGGGTCATTACACGGGGGGAGGGGACTTGTTTGAGAGTGCTAAATTGCGTCTTGCGACAGTAACGCCATTTTAAATGGCGGCTGCCACCAGAGACGCGATTTAGCCAAACTTGTTCTGAGACCAGATTCTGTCTCTGTTTTTTAATAGCGTTTGGGGACAACGATCTGTTTTTTAATAGCGTCTGGGGACAACGACGCTTTTTTATTTAGCGTCTGCTAGGAGTGACGCGATTTAGGCTATCTCCCGATGCCAGTTTTCCTGTGAACCAGTTTAGGGGTCTTGAATGACGTCGGCCACGGGCGATGCGATTCAAGACAGAACCCCATTAATTCATGTAATTAATATATGTTTATATTGTTAGATAGTTTGGTTAAATGCATGTTTAAAAATGTACTTCGAGGACGAGGATTTCTACGTGATCGGATCGCACTGTGTTGTGTTTTGTGCGATCATGGACCTAGAGTGACAATTGTTAGCACTAAGGCATCCTGTGTCAGTGTTGGAGTGACACGGCACCGGTGTGAGAGTGGTAGGGTGACGCCTAGAGAGAGGGTCACCTGGTGTACCCCGGGATATAACTAGTACCGGTGTGGGAGTGGTACACTCGAAGTGTCACTCATGCTGGGGGAAGCAGAACCACCTAGAGCTAGACAGGCCGTAGTAGCCAGTGTGCTATCCGAGGGGTTGTTGTTTGGTTCCAGCGGGTCGATGTTTTCCGCGTTCGGCTGCGTGGTTTGTGTGTTTAGCCGAGACACTGGTTGTGGACTTCGTGGTGGAGTGGTTTTAGAGTTGTGTATGATGCATTTACAAATGCATGTGTTTTATATCGGAATTTGGGAATCTTTGGGAGTTGTAATTATTGTTTTACTTATTTAATTGCCTATATTTGAGTTGTTGCACTTGTGGGTGCGTGAGTGTGTGGTGGGGATCGCATGATCCCTACTGAGTCCATTTCGATGAAACTCACCTCTGCAGTTTTCAGGTGAGGGTTCCAGGTAGGCATAGCGTAGAGGGTTTTGTCTCGGGTTGTGCGCTAGCAGCCACTGTTCCGAGGTATGCTCCGATATAGTTGTTATTTTCTTTTCAGGCATGTACGTTTAATTATTTCTTTTATGTTGGAATATGTAATTATTTGTTGAGTTGAGTTGAATTGTAATAATTTTTAATTCATGCACTTCCTTTACAATTCGATGTGATGTGGAATGTTTAGCTTAGTTTATCATTTACTTCCCAGACTTATTGAGATTCTGGTTTGGCTCCAAATTTTAATGATTTGGTATCCATTTAATAATCGGATCCCCGATTATCGGGTAACGAGTCGTTACATCTACACAGCCCCCTGTGAAAGTAGATGTGTGCGGACCCCTTTGAGCCGCTGGAAGATCAGGCCGGCTAGGGGTGCTCAGACGAGTGGCTTTTTGTTCAGTTCCCACAGACGGCGTCAATGTGGATGCGTGGAAATTTGCGTGCCTTCCCGAGGTATTGTCCCCAGAGTAGAGGTGGGATTTTGTCATTTTTCTTGGAAAAGGACCCGAAGAGAGATTGCGCTCTGCTTATAAGCACACGTCTATTTTTACAACATCCGATATAGGACTAAAGCAATTTGTCACTTTTATGCCTCTACACCTTCCCCTCTTCTCCAACTACAAGAAGAGCACACCAAAAGAAGAAAAGAAAGGGGAAGTCCAAGAGGAAGAGTAGAAGAAAAGAAAGAAGAAAAATCTACAAAAACATGTAAAATCTTTAAAATATGCTTTTTCTACTTAGACCTATATATCATTAGAGTTATATCTAGTTTCTTTTTAATTTTTTCTGATTTTCCTTATTTTTTCTAATTTCTTTGAGGCCACAGATATGCACAATAGCATCATAAACCTTTTGGAAAGAGATTATGACCTCAAAGAAAGTAGGAACAAAAGGGCCAAGAAAAGATTCCAAGATGTCAGTTGACAAAAGACAAACTATGGTTGTTTTAAGAATTTCCCAATGTTTTATGGTTTGCATTATTCAGCTGTTTTCATGACTTTTCCTTCTTCTTCAGCATGAAATGTCATCATGAATGCTTATGTAAATAACAATTAGGGAAAAATACCTATATACCCCTAAAAATCTCTAGGAATAACCACTATACCCCTGCCTTTAAAGAAACTACCCTAATGCCCTTAAAATCATAAAAACGCAACTTTTGTACCCCTCAAGTTACTTGCTGTCCACTAAAAGAGAAATTTTAGAGAATATTCTGTGGATGCCAGTTCTGTGGAGTGTAAAAGTTACAACTTTACCCTCTACGTAAAAAATAAAAAACCCTCTCTCTCTCTCTCTCCCGGTGCCTGCAAACGCATCTCTCTCTCTCTCTCTCTCTCTCTCTCTATATATATATATATATATATATATATATATATATGTGTGTGTGTGTGTGTGTTTGTTTACTCCACACTACTTTGCCACATGGAGGGCGTTGATGGTGCCCTTCACTGCCTACTCTAGGAGGCCCCCCTACAGATCACCGGGGGACGATCACACCATGACGATCAGCACGGGACGATCGCTCAACGAAGCCGCTGCAGTCACGCAGACGCAACGTCCGCTCGCTGCTCTCTCTCTCTCTCTCTCTCTCTCTCTCTATATATATATATGGCATACGACCATCAGAAAATTAGATATCTTCTTAGGGGTGTTTCTGTCCTTTCAGACGTGAGTTGAGATTTAACCTGAGTGTGGTTGAGTTAAACAATGGATAGTTAACGGTAGGGGTATGCAAATAATATATTGAAGATGATAAGGGTATTATGCTTATTTCTTTAGCCTTGCTTTGTTTGCGGAATAGGCCCGGAATAGGCCTCTTTATTCTCCTAAACAGTTAAGCTACTTTGTTGCAGGGTATTGCTTAACCTAGGTACTGCACTATTATACCCGAGTTTAAGCGGAATAGGTCCGGAATAAGCCCGGAATAAGCCCCACGCTCCCATCGAGTCACAGGCGCTTCCAAACTGTCTGTACACTCGTCAACCTTCCTTCTGCGTTCTCCTCCCCACGCTCCCACCCACTCACGGGCGCTTCCAAGGTCTCCGCCATCGTCGCCCAACTCCCAATCTTCTTGTTGGTTCTCCTCCCCTCCGTCCGATCGTTGCCTGCTGCAGCGGAAGCACATCACGTTCGCCCGTCCCTGAGCTTTCTTCTCACCCGGTCAGAGAAAGCACGGCTACGGCATCGAGGCTCCACTCTGTGAGCTCTTCCCAACGGCGGTAGCTCCAAATTTTGCAGTGTGTGGGCGCATCAACATCGCATCATCTTCCCCTGTCGTCTCGCCTTGTTAAAGAGAGGTTTCCCCTCCCCTTCCAAGCCTACAATGATGCAACGTATACGAGCTCTTCCAACATCAGGCGCTGGTGCTTCCCGATGTGGATCCTTCTCCAACCACCGTCTTCCTGCCGATCATCCTTCCCCTGCGGTGACCGTGTCTTCGTCATCCTCCAACACAGAGCCCAGCCGTGCCCAGAACCTACGGTTAGAGCATTTTACCCCATTTTCCCCAACTTTCGCCGGCTACAGGAAGAGCATTTTACCCATTTGGAATGTAATTGTTCTCCTGAATTAGATGATGCATTCCTAACATTGGTGACAACCCATTCCTAACATTTCTTCCTTACCCCGCCTCAAACAAATGAAGCATATTAGTTGCAGCTGTGTGCGTCATGTGTAGAGCTTGTCATCCGAAGCTGTTTATTGCATGCATCTTAGCCAAGATAAGCCTATCCAAATTTTTAGCACTTTACATACACAATAGATTTTATTTTATGATCAGCCTGTCTTTTGCACCAAATCTCCCAAAACCGGCACAGCCAACTTTCTTTCATGACCACCCTACAACACTCGGCAAAGCATATATCATATAATTTTCCATCATCCTCCCTTTTTCTTGGCTCTTAGTTTACCTGTGACTTGTTTATGCTGTGGTATGTTTTTTTCTTTTTACTGTTTTTGGTTATTTATCATGTACACAATCTCCTTCTATTGATTCAATTTTTCGGATTTATGTGATAGTTGTCAGGGCTGCTTAAATAGTCAGGCATGTTCATCTTATTATCCTCTTTGTATAGTTAGTTTACAGCTGATCATGACCAGAAAAAGAAAAGGTTCTACACTTGATTCTGGTAGGGTCACATAGAAATTTATTTTTTTAATGGGGAGATGTTAAATATTTTTTCGAATGAGTAATACTTGCTCTTGGTAGCTTGTTTGTGCAATCTAAAATTTTGTATTTTTATAACTTTTTTTAAACTCAGACCCATTAACGGCCGATATGTCTATACTATCCGATCTCTAATCAGAAAACATCCAAAAAACTGAAAAAATAAAAAATCGAATCCCTTTTAATTGGACTCACTCCTCAGCAAGTATTACTCTTCTCTAGAATTTGGGGAAGAATATATTGGGGTTTCCAGAAGTCCAATGTCATCGGATTGATGGGACAATCAAAATTTGGACCCATAATTAGAAGTTTGTTGTTTTGTGGGTCTGTCATGCAGGGTATTCCGTCTTTGGACTGAAAACTCAATGTGAGGTGCACATTTGAAGCCAAGTCTAATAATAATTTAAATTTATTTAGAATTTTTAATATTGTTCAAAGATCAAGTTGTATAGACATATAGGACATGCTCTGGTATGTTTTTTTTCTTTTTCTGTTTTTGGTTATTTATCATATAGACAATTTGCTTCTGATCCATATCATTTTTTTCTGATTTCTGTGATATCAGCCCTGGTTAATGTGGTGTTGCATGTTTGGCCCTTAGTTTACCTGTCAAATTATGGTCTGGCCTGTTTTTTACCATTTTCCCTCTTCCCATGGTCTGGTATGTATCTCTTCTTGCCTTTACATCCATGCTTGTTGAGAAGTTGTAATCATTTGTAAACCATATAGCTGAAGGTGTATACCTTGTCATAGATTTACCTGTTTGACATTTTATTATGTGCATCAAAACATATCTCACCCATGTGCATACAAATATTTGACTTGTGCCAGTGTTTTGTGGGCTGATTAGCCTGTCTTTTGCACCAAATCTCCCAAAACCCACTGTCTGTCATGATCACCCTACAACACTCCGCAAACCCACTGTATACCTTGTCATCCGAAGCTGTGTATTTCAGATTTTGGGGAGCTATTGACTGTTGTGACAAAATTTTTTATGTGTGGGAAAACCGTGTGTGCCTGCCTAGGTTTGAATTGGACACAGCCACAATCTCTGATTTCTCTCCTTTCTACTTGGGATGACCTATACAATTCCAGAACAGAGAAATAAATTTGGACCATGCTTCTAGGAGCTTTTCTTTGAAAATTTGGAAGGAGAGGAAGTCTCATTCTCATCTCTTTTCCTCATCATTAGACACTCCATTAGTCTGATCAACAATTGGAGAATTGGTTTTCATAATGCCCCATCTGTGGAGTCTGAAATTATGTCTTCCATACTTTCATGGAGATCCTTTATCATGTAATGGGATTTTCATAAGGGTTTTGGTATTTTTCTTTCTGTTTTACTGCTGACCTCCCTGGTAACCAGATTTTCATGTTTGTACCCTGGATGTGATTTTCTCCTTAATATTATCCATGGCTTTGCCACCTTCCAAAAAAATGGATATGTAGAATTTGAAGCCAAGTCTAATAATAATTTAAACTTATTTATAATTTTTAATATTGTTCAATCAAAGATTAAGTTGTATAGACATATAGGACATGCTCTGGTATGTTTTTTTTCTTTTTCTGTTTTTGGTTATTTATCATATAGACAATTTGCTTCTGATCCATATCATTTTTTTCTGATTTCTGTGATATCAGCCCTGGTTAATGTGATGTTGCATGCTTGGCCCTTAGTTTACCTGTCAAATTATGGTCTGGCCTGTTTTTTACCTTTTTCCCTCTTCCCATGGTCTGGTATGTATCTCTTCTTGCCTTTACATTCATGGTTGTTGAGAAGTTGTAATCATTTGTAAACCATATAGCTGAAGGTGTATACCTTGTCATAGATTTACCTGTTTGACATTTTATTATGTGCATCAAAACATATCTCACCCATGTGCATACAAATATTTGACTTGTGCCAGTGTTTTGTGGGCTGATTAGCCTGTCTTTTGCACCAAATCTCCAAAACCCACTGTCTGTCATGATCACCCTACAACACTCCGCAAACCCACTGTATACCTTGTCATCCGAAGCTGTGTATTTCAGATTTTGGGGAGCTTTTGACTGCTGTGACAAAAATTTTTATGTGTGGGAAAACCCTGTGTGCCTGCCTAGGTTTGAATTGGACACAGCCACAATCTCTGATTTCTCTCCTTTCTACTTGGGATGACCTATACAATTCCAGAACAGAGAAATAAATTTGGACCATGCTTCTAGGAGCTTTTCTTTGAAAATTTGGAAGGAGAGGAAGTCTCATTCTCATCTCCTTTCCTCATCATTAGACACTCCATTAGTCTGATCAACAATTGGAGAATTGGTTTTCATAATGCCCCATCTGTGGAGTCTGAAATTATGTCTTCCATACTTTCATGGAGATCCTTTATCATGTAATGGGATTTTCATAAGGGTTTTGGTATTTTTCTTTCTGTTTTACTGCTGACCTCCCTGGTAACCAGATTTTTATGTTTGTACCCTGGATGTGATTTTCTCCTTAATATTATCCATGGCTTTGCCACCTTCCAAAAAAATGGATATGTAGAATTTGAAGCCAAGTCTAATAATAATTTAAACTTATTTATAATTTTTAATATTGTTCAATCAAAGATCAAGTTGTATAGACATATAGGACATGCTCTGGTATGTTTTTTTTCTTTTTCTGTTTTTGGTTATTTATCATATAGACAATTTGCTTCTGATCCATATCATTTTTTTCTGATTTCTGTGATATCAGCCCTGGTTAATGTGATGTTGCATGCCTGGCCCTTAGTTTACCTGTCAAATTATGGTCTGGCCTGTTTTTTACCTTTTCCCCTCTACCCATGGTCTGGTATGTATCTCTTCTTGCCTTTACATCCATGCTTGTTGAGAAGTTGTAATAATTTGTAAACCATATAGCTGAAGGCTCATCCGAAGTTGTTTGTTTGACATTTTATTATGTGCATCAAAACATATCTCACCCATGTGCATACAAATATTTGACTTGTGCCAGTGTTTTGTGGGCTGATTAGCCTGTCTTTTGCACCAAATCTCCCAAAACCCACTGTCTGTCATGATCACCCTACAACACTCCGCAAACCCACTGTATACCTTGTCATCCGAAGCTGTGTATTTCAGATTTTGGGGAGCTTTTGACTGCTGTGACAAAATTTTTTATGTGTGGGAAAACCCTGTGTGCCTGCCTAGGTTTGAATTGGACACAGCCACAATCTCTGATTTCTCTCCTTTCTACTTGGGATGACCTATACAATTCCAAAACAGAGAAATAAATTTGGACCATGCTTCTAGGAGCTTTTCTTTGAAAATTTGGAAGGAGAGGAAGTCTCATTCTCATCTCCTTTCCTCATCATTAGACACTCCATTAGTCTGATCAACAATTGGAGAATTGGTTTTCATAATGCCCCATATGTGGTGTCTGAAATTATGTCTTCCATACTTTCATGGAGATCCATATCATGTAATGGGATTTTCATAAGGGTTTTGGTATTTTTCTTTCTGTTTTACTGCTGACCTCCCTGGTAACCAGATTTTCATGTTTGTACCCTGGATGTGATTTTCTCCTTAATATTATCCATGGCTTTGCCACCTTCCAAAAAAATGGATATGTAGAATTTGAAGCCAAGTCTAATAATAATTTAAACTTATTTATAATTTTTAATATTGTTCAATCAAAGATCAAGTTGTATAGACATATAGGACATGCTCTGGTATGTTTTTTTTCTTTTTCTGTTTTTGGTTATTTATCATATAGACAATTTGCTTCTGATCCATGTCATTTTTTTCTGATTTCTGTGATATCAGCCCTGGTTAATGTGATGTTGCATGCTTGGCCCTTAGTTTACCTGTCAAATTATGGTCTGGCCTGTTTTTTACCTTTTTCCCTCTTCCCATGGTCTGGTATGTATCTCTTCGTGCCTTTACATCCATGCTTGTTGAGAAGTTGTAATCATTTGTAAACCATATAGCTGAAGGTGTATACCTTGTCATCCGAAGTTGTCTGTTTGACATTTTATTATGTGCAACAAAACATATCTCACCCATTTGCATACAAATATTTGACTTGTGCCAGTGTTTTGTGGGCTGATTAGCCTGTCTTTTGCACCAAATCTCCCAAAACCTACTCTGTCATGATCACCCTACAACACTCCGCAAATTCACTGTATACCTTGTCATCCGAAGCTGTGTATTTCAGATTTTGGGGAGCTTTTGGCTGCTGTGACAAAAAATTTTCTGTCTGGGAAAACCGTGTGTGCCTGCCTAGGTTTGAATTGGACACAACCACAATCTCCGATTTCTCTCCTTTCTACTTGGGATGACCTATACAATTCCAGAACAGAGAAAGAAATTTGGAATTGTAACATACATATTGCTTGTCAATCTACCTTGACCCTATGTTCTGTAACTTACATACTTATTAAGTCATCCCTTTGTCTTCTGTAGCTATTTGGATACATCGTATCATTCCATATACATTACTTTTGATTCTTTTGTTAGTAGAGATATCGGGTTTTACGTATGTTGATATATATATTTTTTCCACCCTGCATTTATCTCCTCCTTCCATGTTCCCACATTTTTATATCCTTCGTATTATATTCTTATCTAAGTCTTACACTAATGCCGCCTTTGCCTCATGCATGATTATGCTGAGAATGGTCATTTAGGGGGGCGAGATAGCGGGCAAGGACGATGTCTAACAGTGGTGTGTTCTCTTGCCCCTCATTTTCGACTTCTTCTCGCACACTGAACTTATTACTTGTATTACTTTCGTTTTAAATACATCATTGTCCTTCCTTTAAAATGAGATACTTTGATTACAACAATTTTTTGCTTTTTTTGGATTGTTGTTTGTCCTAATATTAAAGGTAGCGGAACAAAACGTCTGTCCTCCGGAGAGGAGAAGACGACTCGGGGCACTCGAGCTGCCAACTTCAATGAGGCCCAAGATCGGGTCCTCATAGGTCTCCTTACGGAGCAGTTTGATAAACATAACTGCATCGAAGGAACCTTCAAGCCAGGGGTTTGGCGTGAGATCGTTGGAGCGTTTAATCGCGCGACGCACCTGGACTACAAAGATTCCACCTTGAAAAATCGATATAAAACGCTTAAGAAAAATTACAACTTTTTGCGTGTACTTCTTGAGCAAAGGACTGGGTGGGGCTGGGATGATATAAACAAGATGCCCTTCCCTGGACATCAGGACTCTTGGGACGACGTCCTAGCGGTAAGCATCTCCCATGATCAACTTCACTTTTCTACACACAACTTTATATTATCCATACGTTCACACACCATATTTTTCTTCATTTTCAGTCACGTCAACAATATAGCTCCCTCAGAGGCAAGCCCTTCCCATTTAAGGCCGAGATGGAATATCTAGCCAGCAACAGCACAGCGTTTGGTCCAGATGCTGAGGGAACCCGCCGTACATGCGGTGTGCCTGATTACATTCCCGATCAACCTAACACTGAGTACAATATGCGTACTCAGTCGCAGCGCACACCCGTCAATGACTTTCTTGCCGCACTTCAGGGAGAGCAAGATGACGACGACTTTGTCATAGGTGCCTCCGCCGGCCAAATGGCTTCTCCTCCTACACCCCAAAGTAGAACCATGGCCTCGAACAGTGAGGTCAACTCTCCGCGGAAGAAACGTGTCTCCTCGAACATGAAGGGAAAGGCAATTCAGGATCCCACTATGATCAGGGATTTTATTGATGTTGTTCGAAAGCGGACTGACCTTGTCATAGATTTACGTGCGGAAAGGGCTTCTATGGTATCTGTCCCTACACCCTCGATCCAGACACCCACCACAGCCCAGGAGCCAGATCGTATTCCTTCTATGAAGGAGTGCATAGACGCATTGCGAGAGGTTCCTGGCCTACATCCATACTTGTTCGTGAGTTCCTTGGCTCTCTTCAAGGATGCGGGGAATCGCGCAATATTTATGAACCTCAATAATGAGGAGAAGATCCGATGGATGTTACACCACGTGGGGTAGTTGACATGTAATTTTTTGGATGTTCACTTGGATGATGTATTCGGCTAATATCTATTTTCAGTTGTGTAATACGTACGTTCTTCTTAAGACTTGTTGTCAGTGATTTATTATGTTTACTTGGATTATGTGTTAACTTGTAACTCCTATTCGGATTTCTTATATTCTTATTTGTAGTTGTTGCGTGCTCATTATGTTTTAGTTCTATGGGTACTCATCCAAGTAAATGCAGGTATTTGATAAATTTGTAGGTATGGGACGGTACAAATGTTATGTCGTTTGGGTTGGGCGTGAGCCAGGACTTTATTTCAGTTGGCCTGAATGTTTTGCCCAAGTTAATGGGTACCCAGGGGCTCGTTATAAGGGCTTCCATTCAATTGAGGAGGCCGAGTCTGTGTTCTCTAGTATTGTCCAACAACGTCCAGAGAGGCGAACAGAAGTTCCTCGGTATTACGATGTGCCCAGCACATCTGAGCAACTACTTGCAAGGGCACCTGCTTCGTTTACTCGCGATGCTCAATTTCACTGGCAACCGTTTGTTGTAATCACACTGTTGTGTGTCATTGTAGTCATCCTTCTCATCATTTTAGTTACCATTCTACTTAAGTCTATCTGAACTTTCTAATTTGTATTGTACTTTCTTATGTATGTATTTTGGTCTGAGTAAAGTTTATGTAACATTCTGTCCCACTTATTACAATGTCTTCTATGTAGAATTTATTGATGCTGTATTGGAGTTCCTGGAAGAGGACGAACAACTGTTGAATGTGATTGAGGAGACAATTATTGAGGACATTGAACATGAATACGTTCCACGGGTACGCCGACCTATGCATAACTTTGCTCTATCCGGCCACACATGGATCCATGAGATATTAGACGGCCATGACGAGAGGTCTTACCACATGTTTCGAGTGCATCCTTCTATGTTTTTACGACTCCGTGATCTACTTGTGAGTCGTGGCCTTTTGAGGGACTCGCGGCATGTGACAGCGACAGAGCAACTTGGCATGTTCCTATATGCTGCCGGCCACGGCGTTGCAACGGGAGCCATGTGCGAGCGGTTCCAACACTCTTCTGATACTATTAGTCGGTATGTCAACTTGGTCACAAAGCAGATAGCTGAGTTAAAGTACGACTTTATTCAGCTGCCTACACACGCTCAGGTTCGTGAGTGTCATCCGCACATCCGGGGAAAGCAAACGTTCTACCCGTACTTCAAGGTGACTACCCTTGATGTGCATTTTTTACGTTAGTCGTGATGTACATGTACACATTGACTGAAAAATGTTCTTCCACACATTTTCTTTTTACAACCATGTAGGATGCGATTGGAGCCATCGACGGGACGCATGTGTTGGCAAATGTGCCACGGACACTGCACGGACGATTCCGAAATCGCAAAGGTTTCATCAGCCAAAATGTCATGGGGGTCGTGTCGTTCGACCTCACCTTCCAATACGTTGCAGTTGGTTGGGAAGGATCGGCTGCCGACATGCGGGTGCTTAGATGGGCTTTGGAAGAAGGCGCATTCATTGTCCCTCGTGGAAAGTATTATCTGGTTGATTCTGGGTATGCAAACTCAAGTGGTTTCTTGGCTTCATATCGTGCCCAAAGATATCACTTGGCATCATTTCGCGGGGAACATAATGGGACATAAGCGAATAAAGAAGAGAAGTACAACCACCGTCATGCTCAGTTAAGGAATGTTGTTGAGAGAGCATTCGGCGTCTTGAAGAATCGATTTCAGACGCTAAAGGAGGGAAACATGTACCCCTGGGCGACACAGAGGAAGATGGTCATTGCATGCGTTGTTATTCATAACTTTATTCGTCGATCTCAGGGACATGACTATTACCTCAACTGCGAGAACAATGAAGAAGCAGTTGGTGAGGATGGTGGTGATGACGATGTTCCCATTGACATCCCTCTTAGCCGGGCTGAGGTTACACTAGGAGGGCAGATTAGGGACTCGATTGCTAACGCACTATGGACATGAGTTGTCTTCGTCATGCCTCCTCTTTGGTGCTTTGTTCCGCATGTTTCTTCGCATTTTACTTTATTGTCTGTTTGCGTATGTGATGTTTGATTTTTCATATGCTTTATGTACGGATATTAGTTATTGCGTATGTTGAACATTTCATTTTTAGCACTTTACCTTATTCAACTGCAGTATTTTATTTTTGTGAAGAATTATTCCAAATTAATTTATCTACTTTTTCGTTGACTTAAACATTGTACTGAGTACCTTTTTTAATTTTTTATGCAGAAGGAATTAATATAAATGAGTCTATTGGATGGATGGTTCCACTGGTTGGAGCAACCCCACTAGACAATGATTTTATCGAACCATCCTCCTGTTTTCGAGCCTGCGAACGGTTCATGGAATTTTGCAACCCTATCCATTGCCACACTGAGATGATCGGATGGCATCAGTGCAACCATATCTCAATGGGTTATTTGGATAGCAGGAGGGCAAAATTACATGCTCCTCATTCGCTTATTATGGGCAATGATGAAATAATAGAAATGAGTCTAGTGGTCGGATGGTTCCACTGGTTGGAGCAACCCCACTGGATAATGATTTTAGTGAACGTTAAGTTCCTATTTCTGAGCCTGCAAAGGACGCATGTCCATTGAGGATAGTTGGATACCAGGAGGGCAAAATTGTACGTTCCTAATTCGATCATTATGGGCGATGATGAAAAAATATAATTGAGTCTATTGATAGGATGGCTCCATTGTTTGGAGCAACCCCAGTGGACAATGATAAGTTCCTATTTCTGAGCCTGCAAAGGACGCATGTCCATTGAGGATAGTTGGATACCAGGAGGGCAAAATTGTACGTTCCTAATTCGGTCATTATGGGCGATGATGAAAAAATATAATTGAGTCTATTGGTAGGATGGCTCCATTGTTTGGAGCAACCCCAGTGGACAATGATAAGTTCCTAATTCTGAGCCTGCAAAGGACGCATGTCTATTGAGGATAGTTGAATACTAGGAGGACAGAATTGCACGTTCCTAATTCGGTCATTATGGGCGATGGTGAAAAATTTTAATTGAGTCTATTGATAGGATGGCTCCACTACTTGGAGCAACCACAGTAGACAATGATATTCTGTCTATTACGTACATGTTTCTGAGCCTTGAAATGAATAATATTTCACAGTGTACTGATGGATGGTGAGGTTATGGCAATGGTAGGTATTGTAATTTTAATGTTCTCATTTTTTACTTTAATTTCATATTTGTTGCATAGAATCTACTAAATTTTCTTAACAGGGGTACAATGAATGCGTACGTACTTCCATGAGCCATTTTGCGTGTGGATTTAGTTACAAAGGAAGCTCATGAATGATGCATTGTATTTTTTTTCAGTTATAACGGATATTGTAAAATTGAAATTTTATTTATTGAATTTCATGATTTTTGCAACTGACTGTTATGGCGACTGTTTTTGTGTATGTAATTTTTAGCGTAATTGAATGTACAATCACAGAGTGTTATACAGATTGAGAAAAACATAATTTTAATCACCATATATTATAAATTAACATATTTTATTATAAATTTATTTTTAACAAGATATTCTGTTAAATCGTCAAATTTGAGTTTGAAAAAATAAAATAATTTTGCTTTAAAATTAATTTATACATTACTATTGTAACGTGTGTTACTAACATGAAATTAAAATAAAAATAGTTGACAAACTCAATAATATTATACATATTAATAAGCAAGATTTGAAAAATATAGAAATTTAAAATAACATATGCAAGGACAACATGGGTATTTTGAATTCTTTATTCCACTCTTTATTCTCTTCTTTATTCTACTTATTCCTACCAAATCACTTGGAATAGCGCAGTGCAATTCTACTTATTCTGGGTGGAATACCAACTACTTACAAACTAAAATACCTCTTATTCTGGGTTAAGAAATCCCTTCCTCCTTATTCTGGTTTAAGCTATTCTGCAAACAAACTGAGACTTAAAGGCAGGGGTTTAGCAGCAATTTGTGAAGATTTTAGGGGTATATGGTATTTTTCCCTTACAATTATAAAAAAATGATGGTTATGAATTAGGGTTACAACTGGGGCTAAAGGGAGGCGTAGATGAGTCCTAGTAAGACTAATGTTTACATTGGCTGGTATCCTACTGTTTCAAATATTTTTAGGTCTTTGTTTCCAACATTAGTAGAGACAACAAACTTGCTGATCAATTTGAACATTACTTATCAGGTAGGCATAAACCTTGCTTATTCTAGTTTTAATATTATATGATGGACTTGCTTATTTCTTTAATTTCACTTATGAGCATCTTAACTTTTTGTTTCAAGTGCTCTATTTCTCTTTTTCTGAAGCATCACAAAGTCTAGTTTTCAGTGAAGCACTCAATAGAAGTCCTCCAGTTTTGTGTCAAACTCATTGCATCACAAGAGAATGTCAAGACAAGCTGCCATGACTACAAGTATACTGCCGGTTGGTAATATGGTCCCAAAGTAGCCAGATTCAATTGACAAGTTCAATCAATTTCTGTTGAATGATAAAGACATCTTTAGGTGGTGTTATAAGCAGTTTGAAAAGAAAGAAATTGCCAAATTTTTACAATTAGGTGCTCTATGACATTTGGCAGATGCTTGGCACTAAGACCAACCACTACTTAATTTTTGTGGGTTATGATGGTTTAGGAGGATCCCAAATTCTTACACTACTATTCTAATCATCTAATCACTACATTAGGGAGTGTTTGCTGAGAACTATATAGTGAGTGATTTTGCCGAGTACTGCATAGTGAGTGATCGTTAACAGCTACTCTTTTATTAACATCATCTATAAAATCCATTTGAAAGGGAAGAACAAACAACATCCCTAAATTCAAAGCTTCATGCTTAAGCTAATGACACTTAACCTATACTAGCTTTTCCACATCTCTCCGGAGAGAATGTCGCGGCGCTCTCCTACTTCCAGAGCCATGCCATGGTGCTCCCCTGTTTCTGGAGCCAATCGGACTCCTCTGGGCAGGTTCCAGGCAGGCCTCCTCAGGTCTCAGATCTATTGGGAGTGTGGTTGCTGGGGCCATGGATGGAGGTTTTGCCCCCGTTAAGCGACCTCGTTCCTTTGCAGAGGTGGTGTCTGGTGGTGGACCATGTCGGGCATCGTTTGGACCTGGTACGGATAGAGGCAGGATGCCTTGTAGAGACTGTATTGAAGTCTATCTGCCCGAGTCAATAGTGCTTAAGGAGAGGAGGGAGGTGGTGCAAAGAAGTCTGAGTATTCAGGTTGTTGATGGCCAGAGCTCCCATGAGGCCATTAGGGTTCTCTTGTTGGAGAGATGGCCTGGGAATCAGTGGGATCTCTTTCCAATAGCAAGATTTGCTTGGTTGTTGGTTTGTCCCACAGGGAAGCTTGCTCAGGAGTTGCTGGTGGCTGGTGTCTGGGTAGGCAAGGGGTTAGTCTGCAAGGTCTCTCTATAGGAGGACTTGGCCGGCACCTATCCCTCTCCTAGGTTCTTGCAGGTCACCCTTAAGCTTATGGGAGTTCCCCTGCTCTTCATGGAGGATTCCCTGATTAGGGAGTTGATGGGTTCTTTTGCAGACCTCGGATCCCAGTTCTCTTGGTCTCTAGAGAGGGGAGAGCTACTGACGGTGTCTTTCCAGGCGAAGGTGAGCTCGTGGTGCAGCATCCCGGAGATCATCCAGATGACTTTCAGGGGATCTTGTGTGGTTATCCGGGTGGTGGCCACTGAGGTTTGAGCGGATGGTCGACGGCAGTGCGGCCTGGCTAAGGCAACCAGGTGCTGCACGTCGAGACGAGGAAGACGACTGGGCTGCACGTGCCAGCCGGGCCCCATTCAAGTTTTTTGGATCGTCCTCTTCCCTCCATGTCGGGGTTTCAGTTGGGGTTCTCGGGTCTGCCTGTGAACTTACCTGATAGCTGCGATTCGAGTTTACCCACCATTTTACGCGGCGCCGGCCTTCTTCCTCGCCCGAATGTGTCTGATGCGAGGACCCCAACCGTGCCGGTGGTGCAGGGACCTCAGTTAGTGTATGGAAGGCCATTAGGGAATGGCGAGGTAACATGTCTACCTGTCCTGCCACTCTCTATGGACGGTATGGGGAGGCCTGCCTCGTTGGCTGCTCTATTGTCGTCCGGGGCGAAGGATCTGTCTGTGCCTTCACATCAAGAGCCATGTTTCTTGTCCCCCCACCCTGCGAGGCTGGTGGGCAGGGTAGAGGAGACGACCCAGCCACTTATGGAGCCATGACTGATCAGAACGGGGGTAGGGGGTTAAGGGGGGGGGGGGGGGGGGGGATCTTCTGTGAGTGCATCTCCACCGCTTCTAATCAGGTGTCCTTCCCCCTCTAGGAGAGTAGACCACTCCACTAAGCCCCATCAAGTGGAGGGTCTGCAGGGTACCAGTGATGCTCAACATCAAGAGGAGGTGTTGCCCTCTCTGTCCCTTGCCCTGGCTGAGGATACTTCCTGTCAAGAGCTATCTCTGATCTGGGTACAGTGAAAGACCTTGGAAGGCCATCTGTTTATGGAGGAGGTTCTTCCTGTAGTGCATGGTGATGTTCTTGGCACTGTAGGCTAGGCGGAGATGGACACGGTGGTGGAAAACGATCCTAATGAGGTAGATGCTTCTGATCAAGGTGATCAAGAGAAGGCTAAGTGAAGGAGATTCTACACAAGGTGGAGAAGATGGTGGAGGCACAAGCCAAGCATGTGGCTGAGTCCATAGGGGTTTCTTTTGAAGCTGTGGATAAAGATATCCACTTAGTTTTCAGCAGGATCCAGAGGAGGTGGTAGTTGGGGGTGGCTCCGGGTGTGAAGGGTGGGAAGTCTACCAGAAAGGAGGAGAAGGGTGTAGGTAGTGAGGATAGGAGGGAAGGGGAGGTTGAGGCAGGTATTGTTTGACTCATGAAGATCATTACTTGGAATATTTGGGGTGTTGGTGGGAGGGAGAAGAAAGTAGTGTTGAGCGATATGGTTAGGAGGATCAAGGTCGACATTTTATGTATCCTTGAGACGAAGGCTGAACAAGAGGGGGTGGAGGTGTGGAGGGGTATTGGGGGAGAAAGACTATCTAAAGCTATAGTCTCTCCTGCTATAGGTAGATCTGGAGGCATCTTGGTGATGTGGAACAAGGATGTGGTGAAAGAAGTGGAGGGACAAGGGGGGAGATTGGTGATCTTGATCACCTTCCAATGTGTGGAGGATGATTTTATGTAAGATTTTACTGGTGTTTATGGCCCTTAAGGTAGGGAGGAGAAGATATTACTTTGGGAAGAACTCAACTCTTGGCATGCTCAGTCCCTCAGATTGTGGTGTGTGGCTGGTGATTTTGATGTGGTTGTTTCCCAGGACGACAGATCAGAAGGGGTTCCTCTTGCGGGACCCATGGAGGATTTCACCTACTTCATACACCAGGAAGAGTTGATTGATGTGGTAACTGATAATGGCTTTTTCAATTGGTTTAATCTCAGAGCTAATCCAATTTGTTCTAAGACTAGACAGATTTTTAGTGACTATTGATTGGGAGGAGCACTTTCCTAATATGAGGGCTTCCTGTTTGCATCGGCCAGCGTCTGACCACAAGCCCATCTTGCTTGATTCTAAACATCATTTCTATTGCAAGCCCTTGTTCAGGTTGGAAAAGGTTTGGCTTCAAGAGGACTTTATGGAGATTGTGGTGCAGCATTGGAAGACAGATGTTGGACAGAAAACAGCTTGAGTAACACCAGATACTTGGCTTGTGCCCTTAGTAAATGGGGGGCAAAGAGGAAAGCTGCTGCCACGAGAGACAAAGACTCTACTCTTGATCAATTGCACTCTCTGGATGCTCCTGAGGAGGCTGGTCTATTTGATGAGGATGATAAGGTGATGAGGGACAAGCTGAAAGTGGACTTTCAGACCAACCTGGATAAGAAGGAGATCTATTGGAAGCAACACGCGAAGGACAGGTGGATCAAGGAGGGTAATAGAAACACTGCTTACTTTCATAGACTTGCCTATGGGAGAAGAAGAATGAACCTTATTAGCAGTCTTAGTGCTGAGGACCACGTTTTGACCCAAAGAGGTGAGTTGATCAGTCATATATCTCCTACTCTCATTTGTTTTCAGAGGAGGATTTGGTTAGGCCTTCATTCTCAGTGGATCTCTTGCCACAGATTACAGATGAAGAGCAAGCTTCTCTGATTGCTCCTTTTTTTGTGAGAAGAGTTAAGATCTGCAGTGTTCTCTTTGGCAAGTGATAGGGCTCCTGGCCCTGAGGGGGTTTTCCTTTGTTGTTTTTTCAACATTGTTGGGGTGTTACTCACCCGTTACTATTGCAAGCTATGTTGGAATTTCAGGAGGGGAATGCTCATCTGAGGGGGATAAACAAGACATTCATTCTCCTTATCCCTAAGAAAGAAGGAGCTGATACCTTGTCTGACTTTAGGCCTATCAATCTTTTGAATGCAATCTACAAGATTATCTCTAAGATGCTATCTTGCTAGTTGGAGAAGGTCATTGGTAGATTGGTGAGTTTGTCTTAAAGTGCCTTCATCAGAGGGAGATAGATTCAGGAGGGGTTTCTAGTGGCCCAAGAGTGCTTATATGGTATGAAACAACAAAGAAAGAGCGGGATAGTTCTCAAGCTCAACTTTGAAAAAGCTTATGACAGGGTGCATTGGTCTTGTCTCTTTCATATTCTTGGCAGTATGGGATTTGGTGAGTGATGGGTCTCTTGGATCCCGGCTTGTGTCTCCTCTGCCTCTTTTGTTGTGCTCTGCAATGGGGTGCCCACCCTACTCTTTCGGAGTGGTCGCGGCCTTAGACAGGGAGACCATCTCTCTCCCCTTTGTCTGTTCTGGTGGCTCAAGTTCTCAGCTGTTTGTGGGATTGTGCTGGTGCAGTGGGTCTTGTTTCAAGTTTCCAGGCTGGGCCTTATTGTAGACCTGTCACTCACCTTCAGTATGCTGATGGTACTATTATCTTTTTCTCCGGCGGGGAGGAACAGATTTTCACTTCTAGACTTATTATGGAGTTCTTGGATGAGATAACAGGTTTGAGGGTGAATTTCCGAAAGAGTGCCATATATGGTATTAATGTGGCAGAAGATTCTTTGAGGAGAGCAACTACTATTTTGGGTTGTTAGATTGGGTCCTTCCCTGAACTCTATTCATTGCAGTGATTGGCAGCCAATTATTAGCAAATTCCAATCACCCCTGGCAAGTTGGAAAGGCCGGTTGCTGTTATATGGTGGTAGACTTACCCTCTGTCAGTCAGTTTTGGATAACATCCCTATTTACTTCCTTTCTGTTTTCAAAATCCCGAAGACTCTGGCAATGCAGCTTGAAGGTATTCATAGTAGATTTTTTTGGAGAGGTAGTAGTGACTCTGCTAGTAGAGGTTTTCATGAGGTTAGTTGGGGACAAGTGTGTAGATGCAAGCTTAATGGTGGTCTGGGCATTAAAAATATCAAGCTCTTCAATTTGGCACTTCTGGTCAAATGGCTTTGGAAACTTGGTTCTGATGCTTCAAGTCTATGGGTTGAGATAATAAGAGGCAAATATTATTCTAGAGAGAGAGTGTGGGACTTCATCCCTCAGATGGACTTTAATGTTTCCAATGTTTGGAAAGGTATCCTCGAGGCAGCGGATGTCATTTTTGCTGCTTCACAGATTAGGCTTGGTGATGGCAGGACATGTTCTTTCTGGACGGATAAGTGGTGTGGCCCTGCTCCACTTAGTCTCACTTTTTCCCAGGCTTTTTGGTATTGCTACACATCCTGATGCTGTGGTGGAGAGGGTGTTCCAGGGTGGATGGCACTGAGGGACTTGGGCTCCAACCTTCAGAAGAAACCTGTGGGAGGAAGAGATCATTCATTGATTTTTCTATTCTGCTGCACACTCTCCAGGATTTTGTGGTGGATGTCACCTGCCCAGATTCATTGGTATGGTCATGGGAAGCTGGTGGATCATTCTCAGTAAGATCAGCCTATAGCCAGATAGCGGATGGAGGTGTTCAGCACCCTTTTATTCGTCATTTTTGGGACCCTAACTCACCATTGAAGGTCAAGATTCTGTCCTGGAGGATTATGAATGGGAAGCTTCCTACTGTAGATCATCTGAGATGGTTTGGGTGTGATGTACCCGCTTCATGCAATTTATGTGGCGAGGCAGACGAGGATATTGATCATCACTTTGTTGCTAGCTCCTATTCGATGGATATTTGGTCAGCTTTTCTTGCTAAGTTATGCCCTGGGAAGCCTATTCAGATTACAGTGAAGGACTTGGTTAAGAATTGGGCACATCCATTCGTCTCAAAGGAGATCAGATTATGTGGTGGTTGGTTCTGCATGCCACACTATGGGCAATTTGGCATGAGAGGAAAAATCGGATCTTCAGGAAGGAAGCATCTTCTGAAGGAAGATTAGTTTCTGCCGTTGCTTCTTGTGTGAGGGAGTGGATGAGGGTGTGGTGTCATGATTTTGTTGCCACTTCTACCTTTTTTGTTCTTTTGAAGGATTTGATGTGACTCACCATCTTGGTGTTTTGTAGAGTGAGGAGTGTTTTGCTGATATTCTTGTATATCCTTTTCTCCAGTTTTATACATACAGTGGTTTTTTCCACTTTCAAAAAAAAAACATATACTAGCTTTTGCAGGAAAGTTTTGCCTTCCTGGAAAAGGCAATCAGAAAGAAATGGTACACAATGTTATTCTGGAAAAGGGTTGTTGACAGATATATGCTTATGGTCAAGTTTCCTTCTTTATTGATGAATACAGATGTCACCCCTTTGAAAAGAAGGCAATCCCGCTGCCAGCATTCCTAAATCCAATTTTTCTTCTCCAACGTTCTTTATTTTGCAGATCTTGACTCTACGCTCTCCACAATGCAGAATAGTTAGCCTCATCAAAAAGGAAAAAAATGAAATTAATAAATCATCCAGTCACAGGAGAGCTCTATCGCATATCAGGCAGTAAGATGAATTTACATCTAGTTAGATTAGATCAAGCAATCATTCAAGTTGAAAGTATATGTTCATTGTTTTCACTTTCTGTGAATTGGAATCAGAAGACTATATTCATTTATTCATTCAACCAAACATGTGTGAATTCTTTCTTTACTCAAAATAGTATTAGCTTGTGCACGAGTTTGTCTTCATGGAGGATTCCAGTTGAGAGAGTGCTCAGAAAGCATGGATGGCAGTATCAGCCGATACCAATACATCTCGGCCAATACGTATCAGTATCGGTGGGTACCATTCCCGATACCGGGGGGGGGGTACCCCAATACCAATCTTTACAGTTTACGAAAAGTACAAATATTTGTTATTGGCCGAATACCGATATTGATATGTATCGGTATCGGTACCCCCCAGTATTGCCATCCTTGTCAGAAATACTGCTAGTTAGCCTTAGATGCCACTCTTAAATCCTTGCAAAGGTGAAACAATATCACCAAACAAGCATGAAGAGAGCTAAAACGTTTCCATAATCATTGGCACCCCACATATAAAAACTTGAACCAAACTGTGGTTGCTTGAAAGGACAGTGAGCACCAAACTGAAGAACAGCAAGACCATAAGTGATTAAAGTTCTAGCAGATGACAGCACAAAGCTCACCTAGTACAGTTGATAGAGCAAGGAAAGTAGAGCTAACCTCGTGATGGACCAATGTATAATAAGATAATTACCTGGCAAGAAAGTCATCTGTGGAAACGAAATCAAAGGGGGATACCCTTCCAAAATAATAGGCTTTGTTATAGTAATTGACACTCTAAAAAGTGGACCACGCCAGGGAGCTTTACAGTCGGTGCCATATACTTCGTGATAGTGCAAACCCTCACCAAGCTTTGAAGGATCAACAATTATGCTGAGTGAAAGTAACGATGATGATAAGAAGAAGGTGATCATGCAATGGAAACCAATATAGTTAATCATTCTTCATTAACCACCACCCATGTGTTGCTAACCATTTCTTGCCTTCACTGTAGATAAAAACATAATGTAAAGATGCATCCAAGAAACAAAGTCAACACTCATGTTCTATGCCCCATTTTTTTTTCATTTTTTGAAAGTGTGTGGTACCATAGAATATATTAATCAAATGGAAGGAATGTACAAGTATACAAGATGAAGAGCTCACAAAAAATCCCTAAACAAAAACAGCATCAAGGTGCCAACCCCACTACCTCACTAGTGCTGACAAAAGGGGGGACCTCAAGGTAGGTACAAAACATAACAAAGCGCCCCAATTCTTGACCCTATCACAAATAAAAGAAAAAAGACTATCCAAAGTTTTAAACTCCTTGAAGATTCTTGCATTTCATTCTCCCCAAATAGTCCACAACATAGCATAGAGAATCAGCTACCAAATCTTACAGTACTCTCCATAGCTCCAATGTCTCACCCACCCAGATAGAAGGGCAACAACTGAAGAGGGCAATGAATGGGCACAATTGAAGCAAACCAGAACCTGCTTCCAAACTTCCACAGAGAAGGACATGTCAAAAGAAGATGGTCCAGAGTCTCCAAGGCCTTCCCACACAAAGGACAAGTTCCATCCAGCCTAGGTATCAACCAGTCTATCACGTGTTGGAAGCCTTCCATTAGAAACTTTCCAAATAAAAACGTGTACTTTCAGCGGATTCCTAGTCTTCCATACATGAAAAAAGAATGGTGTTGACGAGTAGTGGGGCTTGCCCACTACAACTACCCATGTAGGGCACCATGCTTGTGCTTTTGCCCACGTTCATGCCCATGTTGTGCATGATGAAAGTGGCAGCCTTGCGGTCTTTCCCATCTGCATGCATTGTGGGGTGTTTCTTAACCACTCCCTCCTCTTTTTGAATGAGGAAATGGGGGGGGGTACATAAGGGGAAGAGGGAGAAACGAGGAGAGATAGAAGAAGATTATTCTTTCTCTTTTCTCTCTAGATGGACCCTCTCTTTCTCTCTAAGGGTTGCTCTCCAAGAGGCATTCACCAGGAGCTTAGGATTTGCAGCGTGGAACATCGGAAGAAGCCGGGTTGTGGTTCTCTTCATCATCCTCTCGGAGCTGTCGTCACCCGTCCTCAAACGTCGCCGTTAAGGTAATCGCTTAACTCTCGCCGTGATCCCATCTCCATGCACGCTTCCGTTATTATGTTGTTCATTTAATGCATGAAGATTTATCCATCATTGGTATCAGAGCCAGGTTGTTTAAACCATGGCGGCGTGGTCCTCAATCAAGTTTAACCATTCCGGTGCTGCAGCCTCGTCGAGCCGGATGGCTCCCTTAGTGATGCTTAGCAAAGATGAACCGGATCTCGTGCCCGAAGAATTAACAGACTACGACAAGGAATCGTCCAGTCAAGTCCCAGTCCCATCTTCTCCTCCTCGAAGGCTCACGGCGCCGGAATACGTTGATTACCTCAGAAGGCTTTGCGGCGCGCATTCGGGACGCGACCAACCATCCGAGATGGAACGTGACAGCGGCCACGACGAGCTTGACGTATATGCAGACAAGGACGAAGACGGCGCCTGCAACAGCGACCATGCGAATGGGGGACGGGTCAACGAGACGAACCCCACGGTCTCAAAAAATGAGATGCCAAAAGCGATGCATGTGCAAAGGGGGCCAGGGGGTGCGCCCCTGGAGCGAGGGGGCTCGCCCCTAGCGAGGGTGGGACTGGCGCCCGCACCCCTGCACGGGGGGGTGCCAGCCCGCACGCCCCCGCCAGAGGCGCCCCAGTGTTGGGGGGCGCCAGCGGGCGTGCCCCTGGCAGGGGTGGGTCTGGCACCCGCACCCCTGTGCAGGGCGGCGCCAGCCCACACGCCCCTTCCACGGGCACCCCTGGAGCATACACCCAAGCGCGAGGAGTCGCCGATACTTGCTCCCCAGGCTGTTGGCGTGTCCCCATTACGTGGGGTGACTCGTGCACACCGACGTCGGTATTGGGAGGCCCACAGACGTCACCGCAGCAAGCCATTTGGTGACACATGGACTCGAGATGGTCGTTTCTATCTGCGGGCAAGGATAGGCAGAGTTTACAGAGGTCCAAGAACACCTTTTATAAGCTGCCATGGACCACACTATGTACCATATTGGGCTGGACCCAGAACAGGCCGAATGGTTGTTCGAATAGACCCGTTTCAAATTCTCCACATGATAATGAATGGAGAAATTGAAATAGAAATTAGGGAGTTTTAGATTGGAGTTTTAGATTAATTAATTCCTATTTTAAATGGCGCATTAGTCTAAACAGTTAGCATTTAATTTGAATTGTTAGTTTATTAGTTCAGTTAAATGTAATTTGATTTGCATGGACAATTTGATTAATGGTCAATTTATCTTCATTAGTGTTATTTATTTATGGGTGATGATTGCCATAAAATGATTGTCATGTTGCGCAGAATGAAATAATTATAATAATTAGTCACGCAAATAATTTAATTTAGTCTTTTAGTTTGACTTTAAAATTAATGCGTGAAAATAATTTAATTGTTTGCGCATGTGAAGAAAAATTTGCCAATGAAATAATCAAATTGAGTAAATGATTATTTTAATAAATGCATATTTATAAGGTCGTTAAATTATTGCGCATATCAGATTAGCAGTAATTGATTTTAGCGTCCTTAAATTTATAACATGCATGATTTTATATTAGCCAATTAAACGATTAAGTACATGCATATTTATTAAATCATTTAAAGATTGCGCATGATAATGTGGCGCTAATTCATTCGTTATTTAAATGATAGTTTGCAAATATGCGCGTCATGACTTAATCTATTTACATACCACTTAACTGTCATTCCATTTAAAATGATCATGTTAAAATTAATGATTAAATATTTACATGATCATGCTTATGAATATATGATGTTCATGAGAGTTGGAATTTGATTAAATAGTTTTTGATGAAGTATCATGGAACTAATAAGATTGCTGTTGATTTATTTTGAGAATATCAATATTTCCGTGATATTAACATAGGCATGTGATGATGAATAATTGGCTATTGAGAGAGAGATAATGTATCCTCTCCTTATATAGTTCGTTCAAAATCATTCTATTAAAATTAAGTTATCTTAAATTAATCGGGAGATGATTATAGTATCCTAGATCTATATTTCGATTCCGATTGTTAAGTTAACTTAATATTTATTAATCTAGATTTTTAGAAACGAATTATGATGTGTAAACCATGTCAACTCAACTCTCTAATTTTATTTTTGAAGTGATTTGAAATGGCCATGAAAAATTTTATTGTTGATTTGACCAACGGTGACAAGTTGACGGGGATGAATTATAATATATGGCCCCATAAGATTCAATACATGCTAAACGAGTAGGAATTACTAGAACATCTTACCACCGTCATGTCACCGCCTGAGGAAGGCAATACAGCACAGCATCGTCGGGACCTAGAGGCGTACCGACAATAGTTTAACAAAGATCGTAGTGCGCGCTTTACTATGTTAAGCAGCATGTAAGACGATCTTATTGGGGAATTTGAAAAATTCTAGACTGCCAAAGACATGTGGGATCAGCTGAAGTTTCAATTTGTGGAACTTCAACTACGCGATTTGCGTGCCCTTGTACTTAAGTTTGAGACCTATCACAAGGACCAGCGCCAGACTATGATCGAACACCTTAGGGTGATGTCAGGCATGATAAGAGACTTAAAGGTAGCAGGTCATGATCTCACAGACGAACAACAGGTCCTTGTAGTGATCCGCTCTCTACCGGACTATTGGGTCCATATGAAGCAGATTCTCACTCACAATGAGAATATCAAGAACTTTTTGATGTTTCTCGACATGTGGAGTTAGAGGCTGAGCGCGAAGAAGCCGTGCGCGCCACTGCCTTAGTCGCCAAGGGAGGCAGACACCAAGGCAGGGAGGGCCCAAAGAAGTTCTTCAAATGCAAAGATCGTGATGCTGCATCCAGCTTTAAGTCCAAGGCAGAACGGACACCAAAGCGCCACCATAGAGGCAAGCGTGGTGGAAAAAGGGACAAGTCAAAGGTGAAGTGCTACAATTGTGAAAAGATTGGACATTTCGCTCGCGAGTGCACTGAGCCGAAAAAGATATCCCTAAACGCAAGTTCTCTCTCTGTGTATATTTGTTCTCATGTCTTAGTCGCTCAAACTTATCCTGAGTGAATTGTGGATTCAAGAGCGACCAAGCACGTGACTAGAGATCGAGATGAGTACCAAGATTATCGCCGAATTCCAAGAGAGACGCAAAGAGTGTACATGGGTAACGAGACCCGTAAAGAAGTTTTTGGAGTTAGTGTGTACCAACTCAAACTTAGTATTGGTCGTGTGTTGACACTGCATGATGTTCTTTATGCGCTAGGAGTTCAGCAAAATCTTTTATCAGCTTCATCTTTATTATCCCTAGGATTTGCTTTTGTTATGATAGGAACTGGCATTGACGTTTATTTAAATAATGTGTTATATGGACATGCTTTATTAAGTGGTGGTTTGTTTAAATTAGATGTTGATATCAATTATTCTACTTCTTTTATGTCGTATGTGGCTGATGATAAAGACCTTAGTTCTGAAATATGGCATGCTCGCCTAGGTCACATAGGACATAATAGAATGACCAGGTTAGCTCGAGAAGGCCTTTTAGGTTCACTCGCTAAGGTTATTCTACATGTATGTGAATCATGCTTGGCTGAAAAAGTATATCGAAAACCTTTTGGAAAGGCCAAAAGGGCTACTGATGTATTGCAACTTATTCATTCTGATATTTGTGGACCTTTGAGTATGAAGACTCGATATGGAGCATCATATTTCCTTACCTTTATAGATGATTATTCGCGATATGGTTATGTTTATCTAATCGCTCACCACTATGAACCATTGGATTGTTTCAAACGCTTCCTAGCTGAGGTTGAAAATCAAACCGGTAAGAGTGTAAAAGCTCTTCGCACAGACCAATGACGCGAATATTTGTCTGATCAGTTCAGGATTCTATGTGAGGAGAAGGGAATTAAGAGACAACTCACTATTCCATACACTCCGCAACAAAATGGTTTGCGGAGAGAAGGAATAGAACGTTGTTAGACATGGTTAGATCTAAGATGGCGCATGCCAACCTCCCAAAATCATTCTGGGGCAATGCTTTGTTGACTGCCGCCTATATACTTAACCGTATGCCTTCACAATCAGTTCCTTCTACCCCTTATGAGTTGTGGCGAGGCGTGAAACCGAATTTTGGAAACATACGCCCATGGGGTACAACTGGATATGTCCATGACACTTCCCACAAGTGTAGGAAACTGGGCCCTAAAGCTAAAAAGCGTATCTTCATAAGATATCCTGATAGCTTACAAGGGTATGTCATCTATGGACAATATCAAGATGGAGGAATGACATAGAAAGAGGGTTGAGACGTTGTATTCTTAGAGAAAGAATATCCTAAACTTTGCGATGCCGGGAAAAGTTTTAATCTCCATGAAGTGGATGAGACGAGTGCTCTCTTACCATCTTCCAGCGAAGGGAGAGAATTAGTTTCTAACCATATGATCGTTGGAGATAGTAGAGATGATCAAGCTAGTGGGAGTGTACCCATTAATTTACCAAGTAGGAGTACTCCATTAGAATCGGTAGATGCTGACACCCAGGTACGTCAAAGTAATCGCAGGCACACTCCTTGTCGACGTTTTGAGATTGAAGAGGAGATTTTAATGTGTCCGCCTGCGGATGATGAAGAACCTAAAAATGTCTAAGAGGCATATTCATCATTATCAAAGAAAGAATGGGAAGCTGCCATGCAAGACGAAATAGATTCAATGGAAAAGAATTAGGTCTGTGAGTTAGTTGATCTTCCGCCTGGGCGTAAGGCTATTAGAAACAAATGGATTTTCAAAATTAAACGTAAGGCAGATGGATCAATTGATAAATACAAAGCATGACTAGTGGCAAAAGGAACAAAAGCGCAAAATCTGCCGCCTAAGACGTTCCATCTATGGTCTTATATAATCGTCTAAACAGTGGTATTTAAAATTTCATAGAGAAATCACCTTATTCGGTTTTAAGACAATTAAGGAAGATCATTGTGTGTACGTTAAACATAAGAAAGATAATATTCTAATTTTATCATTGTATGTTGACAACATCTTGTTAGCTGGGAATAACATGGAGTCTATCAATACCACTAGGTAGTGGCTATCTTCCATCTTTGAGACTAAAGATATGGGTGAAGCAAACTATGTTCTCGGAGTGAAAATAGTCAGAGATCGCTCTAGAAGGTTTCTGAGTCTGTCTCAGGAAACCTACATTAATAAGATTCTAGAGCGATACCGAATGAATCACTCCAAGCCCATTGATACTCCAGTTGATAAAAGTTGTGTTTTAAGTGTAAGTCAATGTCCACATACTGAAGAAGAGAAGAACCAAATGAATAAAGTGCCATATGCAGTAGCTATAGGGAGTCTGATGTATGCTATGTTGTGTACTCGACCCGACATTAGCTATGCCGTAGGTCTAGCTAGCCGTTATCAAAGTAACCCTGGTCCTGCTCACTGAGAAGCAGCCAAGAGGATATTCTGATATTTATGTGGAACAACAAACCTTACCTTATGTTACGAAGGAGATGATCTAAGGTTGAAAGGTTATAGCGATGCTGATTGGGCCAGTGACAAAAACGAAAGAAAATCTACGTCAAGATATGTGTTCATACTTGGTGGTGCGGCCATTTCTTGGTGCAGTAAGAAACAAACGTGCATCGCACTATCCACTATGGAATTGGAATACATAGCATGTTCGGTAGCTTGTCAAGAAGCGGTTTGGTTAAGAAATTTCCTGCGGCGATTGGCTGTCATTCCTCATCCAGAGGAGAGTATACTTCTCTATGTTGATAGTACATCAGCTTTGGCTTACGCCAAAGATCCTAAGTACCATAGAAGAACCAAACACATTGACACTAGATATCACTTCATTTGAGATATGTTGACAAAAGAAGTAGTGGTCCTTCAACATATTTCTACCGATCGTATGGTAGCGGACCTGCTAACTAAACAGATCACTAGAGAGGCCTTCATGACCCATAGTAGAGCCATGGGTTTATGTAAGCTGTAATGTAAGAACAGTTAGTGTTGACTTCAATATGTTTATGCATTCTCTTACTGAGTATATTTTGATGGAATGCTTGTTTACACATCAATGAATGTCACCAGACTTGAATTCACCCTCTCACACAGGTAATTCGCCTTGACGTTGAGATAGCGAGCAAGATGAGACATTGTGTATCTATAGCGCTAGGAGAGCGAAGAAGATACTTAAAATATATTTTTTATGTCGCCTCAAATAAGAACCGAGATGAGATCTTCAGAGATCGAATACAAGAATAAATGAGCTCATCCTATATAGTCTGTAGAAGCCGGATGTAAGTCTTGAGACAAGGCGCTGAGTAGAAACGACTGGATCATGAGGCTCAGGTTAATCACAGTAGGAGTGGTTAGATTAAGATCTGTATGGTGTTTAATGATAAATTTATAAAGTGATGCGCCCACATTTGTGGAAGAACATCATAACATGTCTTTCATACCGCATGTGTGATTCTCGACCGATAAATGAGAATGATGAATGGATCTCTGCTTCATCATTGTGTGAGCTCTTGGATCACATTGTTGATCCTACTTGTATCCTATGTGACCTGAGAACTATGTCATGAACAGGAAGCTCGGCGTCGCTACTTTAGTATGATCCTTAAGACTAAGGTTGATACAGTCTAGCGGGACATGACTAGGAAAGCGGCCGAGATTAATCGAATTGACATGAGAGCGTAGGGAAGACATCTATATATTGCATCATACTATGTGGATCATACCCCGAAGAACTCAGTCAGTTGTGTACAGACAAAGTTATGATCACATGACATTTGGATTTAAACACTGTCGGCTATTTATCTGAGAGATCCGGAGTGTTAAATCAAGTGAATATAAGATGGTCTGGGTTACCACGAGACTTTTAAAGAGTATTGTGTTCCGTTAGTTTTGGTGATAATTTAATGGATCACTACTCGCCCACTGTGATCCCATCTCCACGCATGCTTCCGTTATTATGTTATTCATTTAATGCATGGAGATTTATCCATCAAACGGAAAGCAGGTACCACCGTCATGAATAATTCTAGATGCTGATTTGACAGTGAATCTTCTGCTGGAGTCCCATCTCCATCCCAGGGATCCTCAGTGGACTGATCAGGTACATAGGATAGGAGAAGTTGGAGAAGCTGAGAAAGCTGGGAAAATTCATCGTAATATAGGCCCCTCCTAAAGGAAGGATATTCTTGGCATTCTCCCTCGTGTTGTCTGTTATGGTAGCAACAGGGAAACAAAAACGCCAAGTTCTTTCATACAGATGCCAGCATTAAACAAAGATCCATCAAGATTGACAGCATCAAGGTTGGTGATACAGTTATTTCTGAAGATACTGAAATAAAGGATGCAATTATTAATTTTTTATAAGCATCTTCTCACTGAACACAATTACCACCAACCCACCTTTGTTGAGAATCACTTCCACACACTGTCGGAGGAGGATGCTTATGCCCTCACAGCTCCCTTTGATGAACAAGAGGTCAAAGCTGCTATTTTCAGAATGAAAGCAGAAAATCTCTGGGTCCAGATGGATTTTCTATAGGTTTCTTTCAATGTCTTTGGGAAATCATGAAAAAGGACCCCGTGATCGCTATCGAGTATTTTGAATCTAACCCTCAAGTGATCAAATATCTCAATGCAACCCATGTGGTCCTGATTCCCAAAAAGGACCATGCTCAAGCCATTGGAGATTCCAGACCTATCAGCCTCATGAACTGCATACAAAATAATCACTAAAATTCTTGCTGCTAGGTTGGAAAAGATCATTCATAATCTGATTAATCACAACCAGTCAGCTTTCATCACTGGCAGGAATATCCTAGATAATTTTATGGCTGCTTATTAATCTATTCATGATCTCAAGCACCACAAGAAGGATTTTTTGGCCCTTAAGCTCGACTTTGAGAAGGCATTTAACAGGGTCAATCGGGCATGCCTTCTCAAAGTTATGAGGCTTATGGGTTCCCAATAACACATGGATCAATTGGGTCAAGTCTTGCATATCTACAGCCAGGTTCTCTATCATGGTCAATGGAAAGCCTTGCGGCTTCTTCTGCAGCTCTAGAGGACTTGGGCAAGGTGACCCCTCTTTCCCCCTTACTCTTTCTCCTTGTGGGGCAAGTTTTCAGTACTTTATGGAATGAAGCTTTGCATCTTGAGATTATCGAAGGACTTCACATAGGTAGAAGCAATCTTCTCATGTCACACCTTCAATTTGCTGATGACACACTGATCTTCTCACCCATTGATACCAACAACATCAGACGCATCAAAATCCTCCTCAAGATCATTGAAGACACTTCAAGTTTGAAGATAAATTTCAATAAAACTGAGTTGGCAGGACATTGCAGCAATGCTCAATGGAGTTCCTTTCCTCTCAAATATCTTGGGCTTCCCCTCTTGGATGGACCTCTCAAGCTTTCAGATTGGAGCACTATGATTAGAAAGTTCGACAATAAGCTTGCAGGCTGGAAATCCAAGCTTCTTTCAGATGGTGGTAGATGGATCCTCTCGAGATCAGTTCTCTCATCTCTGGCTACCTATTTTCTGTCTAAAGCTATTGAACAGAAAATTGAGGCAACCAGACAGAATTTTTTCACCTGGAAGGGTGCTTGCTCCAATCACAAAATTTACAACCCAATTAGCTGGAGTAAGGTAGCAGAGCTAATCCTGAACATGGATGGCAGTACTGGTACCGGTACCGGTATCAGTGGGTACCAGTACCGGTACGTACCGGCCAATACCGGCCCAGTATCGGCCGGTACCCTCTACAAGAGTGGTACTGGTGCCGGCCGATACCCTCTAAAGGAGTGGTACTGGTGCCGGACGATACTGGTACGTACCGGCCGGTACTGCCATCCATGATCCTGAAGGACCGTTGGGCCTAATACCAGTAGCTTCTATGAATGTTGCTCTTCTTCCAAAATGGCTATGGATTCTTGGAAATGATAGACCTTTCCTTTGGAAATATTGTTAGGTCAAAATATTTTCGGTCCTCTCTATCTTGGGATCTCTCTCCTTGCCAAAGCTGCATATCTCCTATCTGGATAGCCATCTTTGATTGCCTGGATATTGTCAATGCAGCAACCTCTATTGTCAATGCAGCATATCTCCAATCTGGGGAATTGTCAATGCAGCAACCTCTCTTGATTGCCTGGATATTGTCAAATTCTGGATGGATACTTGGGTGCTTAATTCATCCCTAGCCTACAACTTCTCCAGGTTTTTCTCACGCTCTGCAGCAAAAGAAGCCACTGTCTATGAAATTTTAATGATGAAACTGAATATCTTAACCTGTGTCACATTCTCCAATCGGTTCACTGATCAGCACCGGAGGAAGACAAAAGGGTCTGGATATGGGTTCCTTGGAGACTCTTCACTGTGAAATCCACCACTAGCATGCTTGATTATGTAGGGACTGTTTCTATGGTAATGCCCTCTATGAAGGGACTGTTTATCTTGTTGTTCCTGGGCCCTTGGCTCTATGACTACCTTCTCTGTAACCTCTCTCTTTTGTACTCTTTACCATTTTAATTATTAACTGTGGCATTTGCCACCTTCCAAAAAATATTTATACTGAGGGTACTTCCCTTCGAGCTTTGTCCTTCTTGTATCATTGGTCACATCACCTTTTGGGTATCCCAGCAGGATCCTGGGCTAAGGTGTTTAATTAATTTGCCTGATTTTATTTTTCTTTTTCTTGGGTAGGAACCTCCTCTATCCTACTGATTGTACCTCCTCTATTTATTTTCAATAAAATTGGTGGTACAGTCCACATTATTCTCAAAAACATGCAAGGCCCTGAAATTCATGGGGCAACATTGGTTACTTGAGAGCAACACTAAAGATGACAAGAAACTTAAACTAGAATGAAAATAAATATTTTCACCACGAATGATATGAAAAATGTCAAAGACAACTCTTCGACCTCCGTAGCCTCCCGACACACCTCTCCAGAAAAATAAACAACAAAGACATACACTAAAGAATTTCTGCTATTTAACATTATGTGCTCTCTCAAACTAGCCGAATCATATGGAATTCCGGGTCGGGTTGGGTCCTGGGATCGGGACCCGCCAATCTTTATCTGATCCGGATCGGATCAGCCGATCGATCTTGATCAAGCCAGGCCGATCCGGATCGGCCCTATTAACAAATTAATAAAAATTAATAAAAAATCACAAAAATTAGGAGAAAAATCTGAAAAAAAAAATAGAAATATATACACATACTATTCAATAAATGTACAATGAAAATGAACTCAAATCATGCACACGCATCAAAAATAAACATTAAAGACAAATAACTCGCTAATAACTATTATTGTGCACTAATTAAAGAAGACATATTATGAAATTTTTAACATGAAATTAATGAAAAATATCTTACAAAGATCACATTTGTGATCCTTCATCATCCAGCTCATAAGTTTGAGCTCGCGGCCCATAATCTACCGACCTATATGTTGGATACCAGTAGTCAAACAAGAAACTAGCGAGGTCTTCAAATCCCTTTTGAATACCTCGAGATGTATTTGTTTGTTGGCTTGAGCTTTCTCCTAATTGTTATACTTGAGGGACATAAATACCATACTGAATAGGTGGAGGACTAGAGTGCCCCTCAATAGTATTGTTGATGTCTGAATACGGCAATGTAGGGGGGTGAAAAATAGGCAGATAAGAAGATCTATATTCATAATTGGGATAATCATATCATGCATGTCTCTGTTGGCCCTCATATCCCCCTTCTTGTGGGATAATCATATTCATAACTGGGATAATCAATAAAAGGTGCACTTTGAAAAAAAGCATAAATTCAGGGGGATGATTTGTGTCTATTTCACTTTAACTTGAAAACCTTGAGGTGCAGCCACTGTAGCCACCACATAACCATTAAATTTGAAGATACTATGCAGTGACAGTGCTGTCAGTATGCCCCCTATGAATGCTTCCTATACCAACAAACTAAAATGAAAACACCCACCAAAAGTCTTGAAAGCAAACAGGATTCCATGTGTTTACCCTAATGGGGGCACAATATAACCATAATTATGTAGTTTGCATTTCAAGTGTTTAGACAATTGTATTCTTTTTAGGTCCTTGCCTCAATGGCAAGCTACTGTTTACTAAATCACAGACAACCCCACGCACCCAGGTTCAAGACCTGGGCTACCCACCCAAACCCTCCCCCTCCGGTTCCAACTGAGCTACGCTCAGCTAGTATGTTTAGACAATTGTATTGCCGCCATGGAAGCAATCAATTAAATCCATTAGGCAATACATCATATCAATTATACCAGCAACTCAAAATTGAGTTAGACATAAAAAAAACTAAAGCAGGAAATAAAACAGGGAAAAGAAAGAAAACCCACTTGAAGCTACACCCATTGTGAGTGAGTAGCAGAAACTCAGGAGCTTGAATAATTGAACTTTCGGTTGAATGCAACTGTATACACTCCTCAAAAGGAACTAATTGCTCCATATTGTTTGCATCCTCATGAAACTTCGGCTCAACTTGCACGGTCCACTGTAGTTAAAAATGATGTAAAATTTTATGTAAAGGTTAATGAATGGTTTTTTTGCTGACTGCAATAATTAGAATCCTACCCAAACCACTTGTAAAATAAAAATAGAGTAATTAATGCCGATTATCTACAAAATGCAGGCATAACATTCATTACAAGTAAATGCATACAATTACGAAGTGAATACATGTAAAGACATGACAGATGTTGTTAAGTGAGGATAAAATGCACTGCTATTTTCTGCAAGGGATCGATGCTGATCATATGCAAAATGCACGCATAACATCCATCGAAATTAAATGCCCAAGATTATGAACTGAATGTGTGTTAAGATATGACAGATGTTGTAAGTAAAGATAAAATGCATAGCTGTCTTCCACAAGGGCAATGGACAGCTAATATTCCAATGAATATTGAGGAGTTCTTACTCTTTTCCTGATTTAAGGAGAAGAAAGGAAGACGAATGCATAAAGAAAAGGATATAAGCAGAGGGAAGCATGAGATAAGAGGATGACTCGGTGGATGCAACTGTGGTGTTGGGGGGTGCTGGGGGCTGTGGTTGGGGGAAAAGAACAGCATAGACTATGTACCTCCTAATGCACTCCAACCAACACTAGTAAACAATACATTTTACTCAAAATTAAGCAGGACGAACCAATTGAAAGGATTGCTAGGAAAATGTTTAATTCATAGCAGAGGTAGATGTGAAATATATTCTGTGAAACAGGAGGAAATAAAGAAGTTCTGTGCGAAACAAAATATAGGGAGAAAGTGGACCAGCTCCACAGGGATGCTAATGCAATTAGAGGATATTTTGCACCCAAACAGGCCAACCGTGACCCTTATCGGGTGGTGGGGAGGAAAATTTGAACAAGTGGAAAATTTCATGCCCATTAATCAAGGTTAAATGCCTAGGTGGCCCAAGATGACACATGCTGACACATGGGTATATTGCCTAGCTGGAGTACCCATAAATGATCCTATTTGCCGACAATTTGGAATCTGACTACAAATATACCATAAAATGAAAAATACAAGAACCAAAACACTGACCTTATAACAGAAATTGTTGACTAAAGAAGAGTAAGGATAAAGACTTCCTGTTGATTGTCAAATTTAGAACATAAAGTCAGAGAAAAATGGAAATAGCTTTCTTTGCAAATAAATCCCTAAGGAATTTTGTAAAAATATGTAAGAACTCCCTCAAAGTTCATTTCCTCTTTGCATTTGTCACCAGGGTCAATATTGCCTTCCAAAATGAGGAATATTCTAGGATCTTTTTTGCATCATTGTGGGATGGACCTTACGGTAGTGTGTGAAGGAAGGGGAGGGAGAAATGGATTGATGAAGGATATAGAATTTAGATTTGGCAGATAAAGATTAAGATTATGTAGTCAAAGGTGAGGCAACCAAGAGTTCGCCTTAGACTAAAATCTATGCGAGTGCTCAGGCATTTAAAGAGCAAGTTTTCCCCTGCAAATCACCATGGACGAAGAAAATGGTTGTAAGAGGCAAAAAGAAAAACATCCAAGATAATGATATATAAGACTCCGTGTAACGGTCCCTCTTACAGACCTCTGGTAGGTGCATAAGTATAAAACAAAATAGTAAATGTAGATGTCAAAGAATAATGAACAATCCATGTCCACTGTACAACAGTGAAAAAATAATAATAATAACTCACGTATCCCACAATTTAACTCGCCATACTTGTTAAGACTTTGTAAGTTATGTTCTAAACTGCTTCCTTCTTTAAAAACCTTTTCTGAAAAATATCATTTATGACTTTTATGAGAACCCAAGAATTCAATTCTCAGTATAGATCATTTACATCCCTACTAATATCTCGGACACACAACCATGTTCACTCATGACTCACACGCACGTTCATACTTATTGTAATATGACATATATACAATTCATGCACAACCAGCTACCTTAAGACATATAGGATATTCATGTATGATTCCTAAGCATGTATGAAATGTATGCATCGTAAATCAACGTAAATCTGAAAAAACATGAACACAAAGCGAAATACATTAACAGGATGATAACAGTTAAATATTTCCTACATTCTTTTCTTTCAGTGATAATTTATTCTAACATATAAAGTATAAAAGTACTTATTGCAAATCATCAGCATAGGGTCTAAGGATTGAGTCGTTCATTTATTAATCTTTCACATGATCGGTCGTTTTCTTATAATCAATAACCCGATCAATCGTAAAGTCATAATCTTTCACAAGTTTTGAATTTATAAGACGACTCATCTTTGTTGACCTAAAGTGATAGGAATAATCATATACCGGTGAGAATGGTGAGTAGGCCGTTCCTCTGAGCACCTACCACCCTTATAGCCTACCCAGCCCAATAAGTCTCCGAAAACCTATCAAGGAGGCTGGAAAGGCTACGTTGCATTCTCCAGCTGCTCCCTCACTCCTACTGCATCCTAGTTCCAACCTATGAGTGCATTCAAGAAGGATCTCCGCCTCCTACCTAAAACCACAGTCCGCACTAGGACCGGAAAGAACCACGGTCCAAAGACCGGTAACCACAGTCTGAAGATCGGAAAGGACCACAGTCTGAATGCCTATAAAATTGGTCCGAAGATCGGTAATCGTAGTGACCCGAACATTTCCTTATCCCCAGTAGACTGGGCTTGGCACGCCAGCAAATGATGTCATTTCTTAACTAGTAAAAGAAGACAAAACATCGTAAAATCATCAGTTATTAGTGTCATAAGGAATCATCGTCTTTATCTTATTAGCACCATCATAGAGGCTTCAATGCCATGTCCAATTTCTTTTTGTAACATTTCCTTATTCCCCTTCCATGGGGTCATTATTGGCATGAAATCATTTCTTAGTCTTTACTCCTTATTTTAGTATCATCATAGCCATGAAGATTTTATACTATATACATATATGTGTACATTATACAATATAACTTTAAACATATTTGCAAACTTTTCTTCTTTCATAGCTCATAAGAGCATAGATGGACTTGGTACATCTATTGGTATTCATCAATTCTTTAATAGAAAATTTTCATATGATAAGTCATAATTGAACATATAAACACCTCTTTTGTGGTGACAAGACACCCATCTTGGAGTCATTCCTTAATTAAGGTCAAATAGAATTCGTCATGTATCATAATTCACAATTTAATTATCAAACATTCATGCCTCTAGATTACCATAATATTGAAAACAAAACAACACAAGAAACATGCTATCCCTTGTAGACACCGATTTTGGAACACCCTTTTGGTCATGAACCCCATACATCATTAGCCCATCATCACCAAACCCATCATTTTATCCATCTCATTTAGCCTATCAGATTTTCTCACATAATTCAACCCACTAAATAATCAAGCCCATTAACCAATCTCCGCTTCCTCTCGTCCGTGGAAGGCCAACCAGGCCGCCTTCCACCTTTCCGTGGAAGGCCAACTAGGCCGCCTTCCACCTTTTCGTGGAAGGCCACCCCTCGCCTTCCACCACCCTTCGAAGGCCACCCATTGCCTTCCACCTCCTTCGAAGGCCACCCCTTGCCTTCCACCACCCTTCGAAGGCCACCCCTCGCCTTCCACCACCCTTCGAAGGCCAGCCACCTTGCCTTCCACCTTTTGGCCACCTTTTTCACTTTTTACCACCTTTTCGGGGAAGGCCACCCATCGCCTTCCACCACCCTTCGAAGGCCAGCCAGTCCGCCTTCTACCTCCTTCGAAGGCCATCCCTTGCCTTCTACCTCCTTCGAAGGCCACCCCTTGCCTTCCCCCCCCTTCGAAGGCCAACCGGGCCGCCTTCCACCACTTCGTGGAAGGCCAGCTACCTGGCCTTCCACGGGAGTGGAAGGCATGTTGCCTGGCCGTCCACTCCCTAACCACCCCCTTGACCTCGTCTTCCCCACGATCTCCTCTACTCGCCTCCCTCACCTCCACTACTCTGATCACTCCCCACTCCGGTGACTGCCGCGCGCACCACCTCCTACCCTTGACCATTTCCTATTGGCTGAAAGTTGATTTACGAGGATTTAAACCCCTATTTTCTCATATCTTTCCTTCATCTATTTAAACCCCCCAGGTTCCCTCGAGCAAGGGGGTTGGAAAGGGGATTAAGAAGGAGTTTCTTTCTTGGAGCGGGTCGGCTTTGAGGAGTCGAGCGGACAAAGAGTCAGATGGCTGTTTCAGAAGGAACGTCACTCCAAATGGACTTGTCTTCCTAACCTTCTCTTTACTTTTCACCTTTTTCACTTCATTGCACTTCCAATCTCCATCTAGTCCGTAACATTTCCCTCTCTCTTTCCACTTTCAACACATCACTTCACTTTTCACACACGAGCACCCTGTCTGCATGCATGCATTTTAGGATGACTTAGCACCCTTTACCCCCAGAGGTTTCAAACAAAAAATCGGGAGGTGGATGGTCATAACATATGGTCACCTTCCCTCCCAAACACCCATCCGGTGCGTCTCCCTCTAGTTTTAATTAATTTTTATGTTTGCATGAACGGATCCTGCATGTCACAGTTCTAATCGGGTTATTTCTTTTCTTTGCTTGTCTTCTTTTTTCAGGGGCTCTTACCACATTCTGCGCGCGGACTACCGAGCTCTCCTCCTCTGACCGGCTGGAGGAAGAGAAGGGGAAACCACCATCTCCCGCTCCCTCAGAACGCGATCACATCCTCACCATCCTGCGGAGCACAGGGACCGTAAGGTAATGCTCCTGGCGATCACACCCTAAATTTCTAACCCTCCTAAAATCGCCACAGTGCTAAGACGAACGGAAGGACCCTCATTCCGAAAGCCCGTAGCCGCGGCGGGGGACGTTTCGGGCGCCTACAGCCCTCTGGCGATCACGATGGGACACTCTCTTACTCGCCGCGCAAGTAAGACCAAGGAATTCCGGATCGGATCGGGTCCCCGAATCGGGACCCGCCGATCCCGATCCGACTCGGATCGGATCGGCCGAGTCGACCGATCCAGATGAAGTCTGGCCAGTCCGACTCGACCAAATTAAAAAATAAAAAAAAATTAAAAAAAGTCAGAAAAAATCAGGAAAAATATTAAAAAAATCAGAAAAAATTACATACATATTATTCAATTTATGTACAATAAGAATGAATGCAATTCATGTACATCCATAAAAAACCCTAAACCCTAAACCCTAAACCCTAAACCCTAACCCTAACCCTAACCCTAAAACCCTAAACCCTAAACCCTAAACCCTAAACCCTTAACCCTTAAACCCTTAAACCCTTAAACGCTAAACCCTAAAACCCTAAACCCTAAACCCTAAAACCCTAAAACCTAAACCCTAAAACCCTAAAACCCTAAACCCTAAACCCCTAAACCCTTAAACCTTAAGGGGGGGATCGGGACCGGCCCGAACCGGACCAGATCGGGTCCAGACCGGCCGATCTGGCCGGTCCGGCCCCGATTTGGTCCGGTTCGGGCCGATTTCGGCCGTTTTTTTTTTTTTTTTTCAAATCGGTGGGGGGGAACAGTGAAATCCCCCCCGAATCGGATCGGAACCCGCCGATTCCGATCCGAATCGGCCGATTCCGCAATCCATGGGTAAGACAGCTCCTCCCGTGGACAGCCAAGCACTTGGCCGCCCAAAGTCCTGAACGGCCAAGCGCTTGGCCGCCCTGACCGGACGGCCAAGTACCTGGCCGTCCAGCGCAGACCGGACGGCCAAGTACCTTGCCGTCCAGTGGACCGGACGGCCAAGTGCCTGGCCGTCCAGCCCAGCCCGGACGGCCAAGCACCTGGCCGTCCAGAGCCCAGGACGGCCAAGTGCATGGCCATCCAGGCTGGACGGCCGACTGCCTGGCCGTCCAGGCTCTAGGACGGCCAAGTGGCCTGCCGTCCAGGCTCCGGCCTTTCTGGCTGCCTGATTTTTTTTTAGTGTCCTTTTTTTATATATTTCTGATTAAATTGTTGCGCATTCTAGTTTGCTTTTTTTTTTGTTTACTGTTCTCTTGTCTTTTCTTTTCTTTTCTGTCTGCTGGACTGTGGGTTAATTTCAGGGTATTCTCCGCGGGGGTTTTAAGGAAGAGCCGGCATCACACTTCTAGTTACCTCTCCCACAGAGTTTGACTCTCCATCTGAGGATTCTCACTCGGGTGTGACTAGTCTTATTCTGTTGGGAACCTCCGTCAGTCTCCGCGAGCCAGGAATTCCCACTTGGTCGCCGAGCAGGTTGTACCTAAACTACCTAATAGGATCTCGGGTGTTGTGTGAGGAATTAATTGAGTCTTTCTGTTCACAATTATCCACCTATAGGTGTCACTGAGAGAACTATTTCAAAATTTAAGACACCTAATTAAACCTTGGTGGAACAGGTTTTGAAAGAAAAATTCCAGGGTCGTTAAGGGTTTGAACTTGATTTGTTAGCTCATAATACACAGTTAACTCTCCAAGTGAAATATAAAATCTCTTAGGATTTGTATTTCATAATGAACCAAATGTATGTTAACACTGCGTATGATGACATGTATGAGTTTCGTAACAATGTCACACACAACCCTCTGTTCGAGATTGAAGAGGATCCACAACAAACATTTGTGAGCATGATCCAAACACCAAGAGAGGAACTTAAGGGAAGATACTTGGATGAATCTTCCTCTTCAGAAAGTGACCCTATAATGTCCAACGGAACCCTCCGAAACCCGAGTGAGGACCCGGAACTTATTGCCGTGTTATCACGGTACACCCCTGATCAACTCATCCGGTTGGCCTCTTGTGGCAAAACTCAAAATGCCACTCCTCGGAGAACTCACTTCCAAGGATCTTCCAACAGAGCTCAGACCCGCACTAACCAGCCAACTCCTACTCCAGTTGCTCCACCCGTCATGCCAATTCCAGTCTCTCAAACTACACCTCCTCCCGAGCAGAAAGAATTCATCTACAAAAGTGAGGTTGAAACTTGTGTGCGTAAGTTCATGGCCGAGAAACTTACCCTGAAACAACCGCATTCTCTCTCGAGCTATTGTAAGCTCCCTCCGGCCTACTTTCCACCAGGATTCAAAGCCCCCGAGTACATGAAATATGATGGCACCTCTGACCCTCATGATCACCTGTCAAGTTTCCTCATGGATTCCCATCAATGGCTCTACGACAGAGTCCTCCTTGTCCATCTGTTCCAGAAATCCTTAGAAGGTGAGGCCTTAAGATGGTTTTCTTCCTTGCCCGCCACAGACCTAATCAATTTTAATATGGTCTCCGAAAAATTCATCACTCAGTTTAGTTATATGACAACCATACCTCCCACCTTGTTTGATCTTGTGATGGAGAAGATGAAGCCTGAAGAGGAGTTCACGTACTTTGCCAATAGGTGGAGGGCAATAGCCTCTAGGGCGGAAGTGGCAATCCCCGAATCTCAAGCTATCACCATGCTGGTCAATAACGCTACCCCGCAGCTTCGATCTATTCTCATGCTGAGTGAATTTCACACATTCGCACAACTTTATAATCGAGCTCGGGTAGTTCAATCTCAGATCTGGAGTTCTACTTTTCCATCCTTCTTTGAAAATCAGGACATAAATAAGAGGACTACACAAATTCCACCAATAGAGGAACAGGTGAGTGCCTTGGGGCAACCCTTTGTATCACCCAGTCCTATGTCCAGATCAGACAACCGATCCAATCAGAAACCATATTCAACAGTTCCCCTTTCCTCTAGCGCCAAAATCAATTGGGGGCACGTGAAAGAGGCTATTGAACCCTTGAAAGTCAAGGGGCCTCCACCCTCTCATCAAGTAGCTCAAGATCCGTCTAGCTCTCTAGAAAGGGTGAGCACCCTTGTCAAAAATTTGGAACCAAATGTCGATCGCAGAAGACAGTACTGGGAGTATGAAGAGGTTGGGATATGGCGTGAGTGCCCCACTAGGATGACCAAACCTAGAGAGCCATTGCAAAGGGTCTCCACTATTATCCAAGACAAACCTTTGGTCTTGATACGACCTAGGGAACAACCAACAGCTATCAACCCAGTCACTCGGGTCCAAGTTCCCTCAATTTCAATCAGAGAACCTCCTCTATCCATCTTGTGTCCAACACCAAAGCCAGGTCCAGTAACCAAATTATGCCTAATGAATTCACCACCAGTTCAACCACTAAAGTTAGATCAGGTAGTGGATCACAGTCCGATTGGTGTTACACTGAGAAATCGCATCATTCCCCCAACAAGTCAACCCTTGGACTCTCAAGAGGATTCAGATCTGTCTAAAAGGATTATTCAATCCAAGCATGACATCCTACAGCATCTAGGGAAAACTTCCGCCAAGATGCCAGTCCTAGAGTTGATTAGGAGATCTCCTACACACAGGGAGACATTGTTCAAGTTCCTCCAGCGAATTACACTCAATGAAGATCTTCCTATCAGGGGGCTCACAAATGCCATTCTCTCAGTCACCCAGACACCTACCATATCCTTCACAAATAAGGGTCTAGCTCCCCCTGAATGCCAATCCTTTCCCTCATGCTTAACTGCAACACTCAAGGGTCACTCATTGGACTCCATCATGTTGGATGCCGGGGCATCAATCAATGTTTGTCCACTCAAGACCTCCAAGAAAGTAGGGATTGATCCCGAAAAGATTGGGTCTACTTCCATGATGGTCTCGACCTGTAATAATTCTCAAAGACCAGCTAATGGGAAACTGGAAATTGGCCCAGTGGCCAAGATCTTGGAATTTTACATCCTTAATGTCAAGCCCATATGCAATATCATTCTGGGAAGGCCTTGGATGGACCAGACCCTAGGGGTGCCCTCCACTAATCATCAGTGCTATAAATTCCCATACAATGGGAAGATTGTCAAAATGGAGAGTACCCCCTATCTTGAGTCTTTGGACTCAGTCTCGACTGAACAAATTCCATCCATGATCACTTCTGAAAAAGAGGCAGAGCCCATCCTTTCATCGGTTGACTCTCAGCTTAAGTCCCAGCCTAGTATAGGTTGGCAGCTTATGGACAAAATAGGGTATAGTTCGGGATCTGGGATAGGCAAGGAAGAGCAAGGAATTCAAGAACCTAACTTTGGAAATCCAACCATTGGAGGATTCAAATTGGGATATATACTAATCAAACCAACTGAAGGATCAAGAAAATGGAGTCTCTTGGATCACTTTGTGAAGGAAAGTCAAGAGGTACTCAAGATACACTATCTTGAGGTTCAGAGGGAAGATGCAGAAGATTTCGCAACATAGCTGTTGTTCTATGAATCAACCACTCGACGAGAAAGAGCCTCCTTAGTGAGGGATGAACATGTACCCATTGCTCTCATTCCCTTCCTATGTCACACACCTTCCCTTCTCAGGCTTTTATCACCGGTCGTAGCACACTCCCGGGGCAATTTTGCCATCATTGGGTCTCTGTCTCAAGGCCCCACCTTTGCAACATGTCTGACTCACTCTCTGAGTCTTGTGCGTAATCGCTTAGGGATTGGATAGCTTCCTCTTTATCTACAAGTTGTAGAGGTAAGTAAGTTCTTTCATTTCTAGTTAGCAAATAAGTGTAAATATTTGAAAATTGTTGAAAAGCTTTCCTTTGGATAGGAGTCTATTTGAAGAAGTTTTACCCTTAAAAATGCAAAAAAAAATCAAAAATCTCAAAAAATCGAACATCCAAAAAGCATCAAAAATATTTGTGAATATGTACATCAAATGAAAATGACAGAAAAATAAGAAAAGACACAAAATCCAATTGTCTAGTGATTGCCATGTAACCCCCTGTCTAGGTCTAGTTGCATCATAGATTTGGTAACATTAAGATTTGACTAAGACCTTGGTCCACCAAAACCTTGGATGTGTCTACTTTACTTTCATACGGATCCCTATGATCATCTTGAGATGCACACACCTACACGTTTTTCAAAGAAAACCTTCTTAAAATGAGTTTCAAATCTTTAATATACTGTCAAAATGTAACCTTTGCTCTTCGTCTCTCGACCGATCAGGACAGTTGACGCCCTTAAACGGTCGAGCTCAGCAAATTGCGGTTCCTCAACAACCCGATAGATGCAACCCCTCAAAAAAGGGCCCAAAAATGAAATGTAAAGGACCAGAACACGTGAAGAGGGCGGTGTCCCCGCAGGCGGAATATCAAATAACCCAGAAAAAATGTCAAAAGCATCAAAAAGAAATACCAAAAAAAGAAAAGGGGTTCAAGCAATCATGAAAAAAAGCCTGGTAGTGACCGTGCCTGGCCATGAAATCTAATAAAGGCCTGAAAAGTCAAAATAGGGGCATCTAGGAGGTCAAAAGGAGTCCGTTTTGTCACAACTCGTCCTTTTAACGGTTTCGTCAATCCTCCTGTGTGGTTTATCTCCAAAATTTCTTCACTTTTTCCCCCTCAAGGTTAGCACGAGATAGCTATCTAAAGACCGACTATCATTTTAAAATGGTTCGTTTTTCAAAAATCGTCACATGCTCACATGATCACAGGAGTCTAAAATGGGTGAAGAGTAATGTCAGTGTTTCTGGTGAACTAATTTCTTAACCATAATCTCAATGTGTACTCTTACAACTTCGGGCTTAGGTCAATGCATGCGCGTCACCAACCGGTGCGACGGCGTCTGATTCCGGGTCAGCGTCGCGCGGTTGACCGTTAGGGTTTCAAGGTGTTCCATCATATACCTTCTAGATTGTGAGGAAAGAGAGACCCGGGTCGGGCAAATCATTTACCTCGAAAACTTTTTGGGCAAACTTAGTGGTCGGAAGCAGCTGGGAGCCTAAGCATGGTATGACGGTATTGTCATCAGTATGAGTCTTAACCGGTCAAGGTTAGTTTGAGGAGTCTAGAGGCCCAAATCAATCTAGATGTGAGCTTAGGATACCTGGGAAGTTGAGTGTGCATTTCCCTTTCATCATTCAACCAGCCTAAGTTTGGGCAGTCACCAGGCAGGCGGAATCAAAAACATGTTTTCACCACACACCCCACTTGTTAATATCCACTAGCATTCGCATGTTTACTTGTCACATTAGTTTCAATATTCTTCCTTTTGTCTGGTTAGTAACACGGCCCCTTGACCCTATGCGAAGGCTAGGGAAAAGGTAGTTGTTTTATTTTGGCAAGGGGCCGAAAACAGATACTACTAACTGCTTCCCCTTCATTTTTGTGCAAACAGGAAAATGATTCTATGTCCAAAAGGTGGACACTTTTGTTGTCGAGTCGAAGCCAAAAGCAGCCGGATTGGCATTCTACTTTGAGAATGGCCATATCTTCCGTGCTGGCTTCGACTCGACAGGGACCTTTGTCCCTCGCTTCCTTGCAGCTTGTCATTAAGATATTGTGGATCATTGATTATTTACATTTACTGATGTGCGTTCTTACAGCTGCAGGGAATCTGAAGCAAGTAGGATTGAAGACACAGGAGGCTAATAACTTCGGGCGTATAGACTCTGAGTTCCTCTTCAAACAAAACAATGAGGAGTCTATATTCTCCAAGTTATTCGATTGGCCAATAAATCCCTCCTGTTTGCATTAGGAATTTGTTTGTTAATTTTAAACCAGCATACATTTGCATAAGCATCCACCCTTGCCCTAGGGGCAAGGACCATAATTTATCACTCTGCTTAACCCATCGCTGATCTGTGAGTCTAGCGATCGTTCGTCTATTAGCCCTTTGAATTGCAAGACCACTTCCCTTTTTTTTCAATACGTGCTTAAGATTCTCTCACTTGGCGATCCCATGATGCGCCAAGCCACCGCGCGCCCGCTGTGTAGAGAGTTCTTCAAGTCACACTTCTACACCTTTCGTGCTTGAGATCCCCTTGGGCCAGATCGTTGCATCCTGGTGCGCCAAGGCCTCGCGGTTCTAGCACCCGAGGGTCCAACGGACTGTAATTCTCAAGTACTGAACTTTGTCCCTTTTCTTAAACCACTCTTGCAACTCGAATAGCTAGCTTTCATGCATTTGTCGCATTCGCATATCATCCTTGGATATAGCTCATTCTTTTCGGGTTGTCCAAAATCAGTTTCGATTTCCGGAACACCTATTTATCATTCCGTTCCACTCCACTGCAAAACAGGTGTCCCGGAGGGGCATTTGTAGACACCGATTTTGGACCACCCTTTTGGTCATGAACCCCATACATCATTAGCCCATCATCACCAAACCCATCATTTTATCCATCTCATTTAGCCCATCAGATTTTCTCACATAATTCAACCCACTAAATAATCAAGCCCATTAACCAATCTCCGCTTCCTCTCGCCCGTGGAAGGCCAACCAGGCCGCCTTCCACCCTTTCGTGGAAGGCCACCCATCGCCTTCCACCACCCTTCGAAGGCCACCCCTTGCCTTCCACCTCCTTCGAAGACCACCCCTTGCCTTCCACATCCTTCGAAGGCTACCCCTCGCCTTCCACCACCCTTCGAAGGCCAGCCACCTTGCCTTCCACCTTTTGGCCACTTTTTTCACTTTTTACCACCTTTTCGGGGAAGGCCACCCCTCGCCTTCCACCACCCTTCGAAGGCCAGCTAGTCCGCCTTCTGCCTCCTTCGAAGGCCACCCCTTGCCTTCCACCCCCTTCGAAGGCCAACCGGGCCGCCTTCCACCACTTCGTGGAAGGCCAGCTACCTGGCCTTCCACGGGAGTGGAAGGCATGTTGCCTGGCCGTCCACTCCCTAACCACCCCCTTGACCTCATCTTCCCCACGATCTCCTCTACTCGCCGCCCTCACCTCCACTACTCCGATCACTCCCCACTCCGGCGACTGCCGCGCGCACCACCTCCGACCCTTGACCACTTCCTATTGGCTGAAAGTTGATTTACGGAGATTTAGACCCCTATTTTCTCCTATCTTTCCTTCATCTATTTAAACCCCCTAGGTTCCCTCGAATAAGGGGGTTGGAAAGGGGATTAAGAAGGAGTTTCTTTCTCGGAGCGGGTCGGCTTTGAGGAGTCGAGCGGGCAAAGAGTCAGAGGGCTGTTTCAGGAGGAACGTCACTCCAAATGGACTTGTCTTCCTAACCTTCTCTTTACTTTTCACCTTTTTCACTTCATTGCACTTCCAATCTCCATTTAGTCCGTAACATTTCCCTCTCTCACTCTTCTTTCCACTTTCAACACATCACTTCACTTTTCACACACGAGCACCCTGTCTGCATGCATGCATTTTAGGATGACTTAGCACCCTTTACCCCCAGAGGTTTCAAACAAAAAATCGGGAGGTGGGTGATCATAACATATGGTCAGCTTCCCTCCCAAACACCCATCCGGTGCGTCTCCCTCTAATTTTAGTTAATTTTTATGTTTGCATGAACTGATCCTGCATGTCACAGTTCTAATCGGGTTATTTCTTTTCTTTCCTTGTCTTCTTTTTTCAGGGGCTCTTACCACATTCTGCGCGCGGACTACCGAGCTCTCCTCCTCTGGCCGGCCGGAGGAAGAAAAGGGGAAACCACCATCTCCCGCTCCCTCAGAACGCGATCACATCCTCACCATCCTGCGGAGCACAGGGACCGTAAGGTAATGCTCCTGGCGATCACACCCTAAATTTCTAACCCTCCTAAAATCGCCACAGTGCTAAGACGAACGGAAGGACCCTCATTCCGAAAGCCCGTAGCCGCAGCGGGGGACGTTCCGGGCGCCTACATCCCTGACATGCATGAACATATTACTTTAAACTTTATTAAAAAAATTCATAATTTTCTTTAATTTTAGAAATCCTTCGGTAGACTATTCCCATATAACATCCAATTTTTCCTTTACTCTAATTTCTTATTCAAAAATAAAGAGAGCACAGTACGTAGTATCATCCTACCTCTTTAGGAGAGAAACCTGATCGCCAAAGTCTCGCCAGACTGCCACCATCGCACCCCCGACTGCTACCAAGCCGCCATCGAATCCCCGTCGGCCACCTCCACTAGCCCCCATTCTCTTCTTCTTTTACTCTCTCTCTCTCTCTCTCTTTATCTCTTTATCTCTTTATATATATATATATATATATATATATATATATATATATCTTGTTGCCCTAACTGCCCCCCTTGCCCTCCTTTTATAGAAGGAGGGCAGTGAAGGGTTCTAGAGAGAGGGAGAATGTGGTGGTGGCGGTGACATGTGGCAAAAGGGAAAAGAAGAGAAGGTGGTGTAAAATGATGGAAGGGGGTGAGGTGGAAAGAGAGGAAAAACATGTGGTGGGAGGAGGACAAGTAACAAGAAAGGAGGAAGGAGGTAGTGGAAGGTTGTGGAAGGGAGCGTGGTGGCACGATGAGGTGGCAGGAGGTAACTTAAGGGCTAAGTAATCGTTATCTTGTCTATTATATTTAAATAATTGTATATATATATATATATCCCTACTTCACCAAATAATCAATAAAGGTCTATTTTGGACTATTTAAGGGTACTTCTAGGAACTTTAAAAAATTCACTTAGGACGTTATAAAAATAGTACATGATACTATAAATCCTAAACTTTTAACAATTATATTTATACTTTTTAGGAATTTATAAATATGTCCTTAAATTTTTTTTGTGGGGTCTTACATCCTCCCTCCTAATAAAAATTCCATCCTCGAAATTTTACGTCATCGTATCCAAATTACAATCTTAAAGCACACAAAGGATATTAGTTCGTCGCCTCATCTTCCCAATTCCATATGACTCGTTTGATGACACAATGCTGCCATTTCACTTTCACACAAGGGATCATATTGTTTTCTTTGAGTTTATCTTCCACGACCCACTACGCTTCCGTATGCTACTTTGCGACGTATGTTCTTATCTTTGAGATATATCTTATTAATTGTCTGGTCAAAAAAATCTTCTTTAAAAAATAAATTACTTTAGATTTCATGCAACAATGATATTGTAAATCAATTTACGAATACAACAGTACAAACCCGTCTCGTAAATCCACTAGTAGGAAGGACTCAAAATGTTGCCTTAGTTTATAGGTCCTGGCCAACAACCACTTACAAAGAACAACAAATCTTATCATTGTCAAAAACTTTGGCACGTCACCCTTGTGATTACTATAGAGGAATTGACTATATGGTGTGGCCAACACCGTGTACCAAAACTCTAATAGTATCATTTGGGTATCGTGCAAAATATGCAATTGGAACACATACGCATGAATGACTTGCCTCACAACATTATGGTCCTTGTATATTTCCACATGATTTAGTTTATTTAACTCCTCCTTACAAACTAACTTCACCCTATAGTTCATATTTTATAAGTTCTTCCTTTTTTTCCAGCTTTCCAACTAATTACTTATCTAGTAGCCCTCTTACTTCCTAAAATATTGTTATCTATGTCAACCTTCATCTGCCACTTTCTTTTTTCTTTTTTTTCCCCTCAAACTCTTACTAGATAACAACCTCCTACACGACTGTTATTAAACAAGGATCCCCAACTTAGGTTACAGTAGTAATTAACATAAGTCCATTAAACCCAATGCTCAGCATAACTATGGCCGCCTGGTTTCTATGTATGCACCTAGTTCTTTAAAAAAAATTCCTTTCCTGGCCCATCTTGAATCTTTAAGCCTCACCTTCTGATGTATTATTTATGATATTTAGTGCCTAATTCCTTCTCCTCTTTGCTTTCCTCTCACTTCTTACTCTCTAACCTCTACGTTTCCCAAGAAAACTTGCCCGCTCATTCATAGAGGTCACTTTATTTGTAACAAATCATTTATTAGAATTAAGAACAATCATTATTCATTTCCCATCTAATAAGAAATTCGGTAAGATTACTTTGCCTTTGAACATATTTGATTTGTTAAAAAATCTATCCTTAAATGAAATCACCATAATTCCTATTCACTCTGCTTTCCAATAAGGACAAGAACCACTACTCTTGGTCTTAAACAGGTTTATCCCTTATTCAGAATTTCTTCAGGCTCTAGTCCAATGCAACTCTTATCCTATATGTCCAGCCTGCTATGTCTAATTCCCATCTCATTGTCTATTAACACTTCTAAACATTACTCAATTATAGACTCTATTTTTTTTATTCTTTTTCTCATAGGGTACTTTCACTTATCTATTTCCGTGGTAGGCTATTGTTGTCAATTTTCCCTTTATTAGGACAGCCAATAAGGTCTTCTCACCTTGGTCAAATAAAGATCCCTTTTCTCCTCAACAGCCTGCCCTATTCAAACCCCAACTTATTACCATTATCTCTTTTCTTTGTCTTTCATAAGCTATTTCTTTTACCCAAGGAATATACACCTACTATTGTAAATCTTACTTTTTGAGATTACACACTATAATATCATCAACATTCCCCATATTGAGTTATTGTATTTGATTACATATGCAATGGTCAATTGGGATATGTAGTTGTCGTACTCAAGATATGAATTAATCATCCTATCATTTTGTTTTATCCATATACATTTACTACCAAACCCACTCTGAAACCATCTGTAACGGTCCCTCTTATAGACCTCTCATAGGTGTACAGGTATAAAACAAAATTACAAGAAGGGTAGATGTAAAAGAATAATGAACAATCCATGTCCATTGTACAACAGTGAAAATACGAAAAATAACTCACATATCCCATAATTTAAGTGGCCATACAGGTTAAGACTTCATAACTCATGTTCTACGTTACTTCTGTTGGGCTCGGTCGTAACCCCCGGGAAATCGTCAGAGCGGAAGAACAAAAATAAAATGATTTTCCAAACCAATTCGGGATCCGATTGATGCAACAAAAACGATTTAAATAAATCATACGAAATTTTCACCTTGCATAGAACACGTTGTTCTACAGTGATCGATGCCAAACTCTTCAAAACTTTGAGCCGCACAGACGTCCGGCCTCTAGAGCTTAATCCACATTGACCCTCACAGCAACATAGATCAACTTCTCCAAACCCGCACAACCTACTTTCCTCGAGAGCTCTGTTGGCAAGAGTCCAACCCTTCCAACTCTTTTACCTGATGACCAACCTTTTGGAATGGGTAAAGCATTAGCCAGGTTACGGGTTGGAGAACATAGGTTATTTATAGAATGGTAAGGCGGCAGCTTGAACCGCCATTTCAGCCAATCCTGTCTTTAACCGCCTCAGCTAAAAAGGTAACCACGGTCAAAGTAAACCCAAGGTATATTATATATTAATATATTATTATTAATTTATAAAATAAACATAATAATATATATTATATATATGCCCTTGATATTATTACATATATACTTTTAAGCCATTTATAAATTCTTTTTCTAAAAGAATTTAATGCTTTAGTATATTTTTCCATACAATAATATTCCATTCTGCAAGAGTTACTTGTGCATGATCCTCTAGGCCCATTATCACTCTGGTTTAAAGATCCATTAACTTATAATCTAATTAGAAGTAAATTAAACCGGTTATTCCCAATAACCATTTAATTTGTTCCGGACCTTTTTAATCACATTGGATCAAGCAAATCTGTGTGATCCCAGAAGATGTCGGGTTCATCTTCACCCTGTCTGGCACCTGTAAGTCTTCAGTTACCATCATGGAATGCAAAATCGGCCGACCCCGATCCGGATCGGCCGATTCGGATCGGGATCGGCAGGTCCCGATTCGGCCGATCCAGGCCGATTCCGGCCGATTCGATCCCGATTCGGATCGAGATCGGCGGGTCCCGATTCAGGGACCCGATCCGATCCGGAATTCCTTGGTTACCATATCGTTATAATCTCTCACTTATTCTATGAGTTCGATCTGATCGTGTGGTGTAGTTTCGTCAAACCACTAGTGATCGTGTCGTCTGACCATGACCTCCATAATAATTTCACGTTCGTTCCAAACGAACTGATACCACCCTGGCCAGGGATTTAGTGGAGCGTCTATGTCATGACTCATTAACTGTCTATGATATACCTGACAGTGAGCGATCCCCTCTTGACCATTAATAGTCTTCACATGTATCCCGATGTGGTTAATAATTCGGTGTTTCATGACTTAAGATTTTATACTACATACATATATGTGTACATTATATAATATAGCTTTAAACATATTTGCAATCTTTTCTTTTTTCATAGTTCATAAGAGCTTAGATGGACTCAATCCATCTATCTGTATTCATTAATTCTTTAATAGATAATTTTCATAGGATAAGTCATAATTGAACATATAAACACCTCTTCTGTGGCAACAAACACTCATCTTGGAGTTATTCCTTAATTAAAGTCAAATAGAATTTGTCATGTATCATAGTTCACAATTTAATAATCAAACAGGCATGCCTTTAGATTATCATAAAATTGAAAACAAAACAACACAAGAAACATGCTTTCCTTGACATGCATGAATATATTACAACTTTATAAAATCTTATATAATTTTCCTTAATTTTAGAAATCCTTCGACAGAGTTTTTCCTTATAACATGCAATTTTTTCTTAACATGCAATTTTTTCTTTACTCTAATTTCTAAAAAAATATAAAAATAAAGAGATACAGTAGGTAGTATCACCTTACCTCTTTAGGAGAGAAACTCAATCGCCGGAGTCTCACCGGATTGTCGCCAAACTGCCCCCGGCCGCTACCAAGCTGCCATAGGATCTCCGTCGGCCGCCTCTACTAGCTCCCCTTCTCTTCTTCATCATCTACTCTCTCTCTCTCTCTCTCTCTCTCTCTCTCTCTCTCTCTTGCTGCCCTAACCTGCCCCCCTACCTCCTTTTATAGAAGGAGGAGGGTGGTGGGAGGTTCTAAAGAGAGGGAGAGTGTGGTGGTGGTGATGACATGTGACAAAAGGGGAAAGAAGAGAAGGTGGTGGAAGACAGTGGAAGGGGGTAAGGTGGGAAGGGAGGGAAAACATGTAGTGGGGAGGAAGACAAGTGGTAAGAAGGGAGGAGGGAGGTAGTGGAAAGGGGCGAGGGGGAACGATGAGGTGGCAAGAGGTAGCTTAAGGACTAAGTAATTACTATCCTATTCATTATTTTTAAATAATTATATATATATATTCCTACTTCTTCACTAAGTAATCGATAAAGGTCCATTTTGGGCTATTTAAGGGTACTTTTAGAAACTTTAAAACTTTCACTTAAGACCTTATTAAAATAGTCCATGGCATTATAATCTTAAACTTTTAATAATTGTGTTATACTTTTTAAGAATTTGACAAACACATATTGTGTCTAACATGTAAAGCAAAATTATATAAAGCGATCATATAAGTAGTAGATGGTCTTAAGAATTATACAAAATAAGAAAATTATGGCAATACGTAAGAAAGAAAGGGTATTCAACATTGTTAAAAGAGGCACTGTAAGGACTGAGATTTCGGATTCAGTTATCAAGTCGATTTTAGTGTCGGACTCCTTGGTTTGGGTCCTTGTGAGTTTGGTGCATGGGTTCTGATTCGCTTTGAGCTAGCAAGACGCTTTTTTGAATGGCGTCAGCCTAAGGCGACGCGATTTACGAACCATGCAGGTGTGCCGCATAGTCGAGCGTCGGGACGCGTGTGTACGGTCCTAGCCTTGTCTTCTAAATGGCATCGAGCATAGTCGACGCGATTCAGAGATCTACCAATGTACGACCCATATCTTGTCATCTGAACCGCGTCGTCTTGGGACAACGCAATTTAGCTCGGTCGGGGTTGACGCCTCGAGCCACCCCTCCTTTCTCCCTCCTTTCCCTTATTCTCTCTTTCACTCTCTCTCTCTTCGCTCTCTCTGTCCCTTTGTCTCCCTCTCTTCCTCTTCCTCTTCCTCCACTCTACTCTTCTCTACCACCTCTCACCACTTCCACCACCATCTCCACTGCAACTCTTCACTCTCCGGACGGCGGCCAGCGTTCCGATGGAGTAACGACGTCCACGGTAGTACCAGCGGCGGCATGCGGTGTGGCAGTTAGGTGACGAGTAGTTAAAAAGAGTTCAAGTAACCGGTAGAGTGATGATCCGCGCGCGTGTTTTGATTGTTTTAACCCATGATTTTTCGTTTTGGAGCATGCTATGGATGTATGGGAGATTTTAGGTAAAAAATAAGTATGTTTTAGGGGATTTTTTTATTGGAATCGGCATGTTTTATTCTCTTTTTGTTTATTTTCATCCTATTTAGGGAAGGGGATCACGTATGTGGCTCGGTGGAGACCGAAAGGGAGTTTTGTTTTCGGGCTTTAAATTACGTCGACCTAGGATGACGCGATTTGTGAACCACGTCGACTATGGGCGACGCAATTTAGACCGATACCCCTGAAGTCCCGAGGCCAATTTCTGTAGGATTTGTGAATCACATCGACTCAAGGCGATGCGATTTATGAATCACGCCGGCCATAGGCAACCAAGCCAGAGCCCCATATTTCCTGTATTTAACATATGTGATTATTATACATTATGTCAATTAGATTCTTAGATATTGTTAGACAATTTTGTTAATGCATGCTTGAAATCATACATTAGGAGCGAGAATTTCCATGCGCTCGGAGTCGTATTGTGTTATGTTTGTGCGATCGTGGACCTAGAACAACAGTGATTTGTGTTTAACATCTTGTGTCGGTGTAGGAGTGACGTGGTGTCGGTATGAGAGTAATATTGTACTGGCGTGGGAGTGGTACATTTCGGTGTGTCACTTGCGGCTGAGAGGAAGCAGAACCACCTAGAGTCAGACAAGCCGGAGTAGCCAGCGTGCTATCCGAGAAGTTGTTGTTCCGTCTCAACTGGTCAGTATTTTCCTAGTTTGTCTTGGCAGTTTTTTGTGCGTTTCTTACTGTGGACCGAAGTATGATACTTCCACAAGATGTGTACCCATTCGCTACTGGATCTGATATAACCCGAGACGTCAGGGTTACGAGTGCATATCCCTTTCACCCTCTGGCCTGATGTAACCCTGGAGGTGAGAGCTATAGGTTGTCCCTGTAGCTTCGACTTGTGAGGGGTTTCGTCAGTCCCCAGGGCCCTCGTGTAGTGCCTCGACCGGGCATGAAGGGAAGTCTGGTCGATAGGACAGTGGTTGCGACTGCTTGTGTGCACACGTAACTGGGTGGTGATGACTCTATAGTCCCAGTTAGTCCTAGTTGGGCTAATTGCTTCACCCTACGGCATCCAGAGCTTGTAGGGACGGACAAGCGTGATGTTGGTTGAGTTGTAAGGCACCGTTAGTACGCGCTCGGCTGTGTGGTTTGTGTGTTTAGCCAGATCGTTGGTTGTGAATTGTAGTGTTGAGTTGGGTTGTCTGAGTTACTTTGGAGCTACATTTACTACGATCGGGTTAGTCCCTTTCACTTTCGCCGTTATAGTTCTAGCTTTGCTACTTTTATTTACAGCTTTCTCTTACCTCTGCGATTTGCCTGGTAACGTTTTCGGGAGGTGGGGACCGCGTGATCCATATTGAGCACAATTTTGGTGTAGCTCACTCCCTAGTTTTTCATGTGTGGATCTTTAAGCGAGCCTTGGCATATGATTTTCTTCCTAGTATGCGCACTAGCAGCTATCTTAGTTCCGGAGTATACCCGATATTGTTGTACCTTTTCTTTTGCCTGTATATATTATATTTTTGTGGACCAAGTATTTGTTGTTGGACTATATACGGACATTGATATTGTGCATCCTGCTCATTTGTACATTTCTTTTGGTCCGTGAGATTGTTATATTTAGCCATGTTTAACACTTCTCCAAATGTATTATTTAAGATCCAGGTGTGGACCCGAAGGTAACGGTCCAATATCCATTTAGTAATCGGATCCCCAATTATAAGGTAGCAGGTCGTTACATATGGTATCAGAGCTAGGTCTGGTCAAGTATTTAATAAACTAGGTTAAATATTTATAGTCCAACAATAAGTACGAGTTTGTACGGGCGATGACTGCTGGTATAGGTTAATAGGTTTTGATGCGCTTGTTTTGATTTTCATATTTCTAGAGTAGTGATGGCACCTAAGATGAGAGCTCCGTCGGTTCGCAATATGGGAAATGACGATGGTGGTTTGGAGGCAGATGGGCAGAATGTGGATCATTTCATGGAGGCTATGATTGGGACAATGTCTAGATATCAGCCTAGAGATGGTAGTGAGGGATCTAACACCCGAGGCGGTCAGCCACAGTGATGGAGCGGTTCTTGAATTTGAAACCGCCTTCTTTTACGGGTCGACCTGACCTACATGAGTCGACTCATTAGATGAAGTGGAGAAGGCATTCGATGTTCTTGAGTGACTGAGGATGATAAGACCATGTTAGCAACCTACTTATTGAAGGATGGTGGCTATGATTGATAGGTTACCATCAAGAGGATGATGTTTTCAGATAAGTTCTTGAGAGAGATTCCCTAGGAGGCATTTGTGAGGGAGTTTAGTAGGCCCGAGGCACGTTAGAAAGGCCAAGGAAAGAGAGTTTATGGGTTGGTGCAGAGTGATATGTCAGTTCTGAAATATCTGATGAAGTTTGTAGCTCTAGGAAGCTTCGCTCCGCACATATCTGATAATGAGGAACGCCGAACGGAGAGATTGGTAGATAGACTCCGGTATAATTTGAGGGGACTTGTGGCATCTCATTGTTACGATGATCTTGCATCAACAATTCGGTGCACAGCAACAGTGGAGACTCAGTTCCAATACATCGCGAAAGAGATGGGTCGATCAAAACGAGGACAGCAGCGGAGCAAGAGCAAGTCAGCAATTCTTTCTTCAGGCACAAACTCTTATTCCTTTGGGTCCAAGTTCAAGAGGATGCTTCATGACGAGGACAAAGACAGTTCAGTTCCGCAGGTGCAGACTGTGGCTAGCAAACAGCAGGAAGCGAGTCAGGATACAGTAGATCAATGTCCCCGTTGTGGTAGGAAGCATGGTGATCAGATAAGTCCATTGATCAGCGGTAGCTATTTTGATTGTGGTAGGAAAGGACGCCTTGTGAGAGATTGTCCCCAGAAGAACAGAGAGGGTCAGAAATCGAGTGGTCAGAAGAAGCCCAAGACCCAGAGTTGAGTTATGTGTTCTTTTAGAAGAGGCATGTGGTGTTGGGCGAGATGAAGATTTTTGTTTTGTCTTTGTTGTAGTAGTTGTGGGTTCTTATAGTGTTTTTATATATCTTGGCTATAGTGGAGAATCAATTTTATAATATGCACCTTGCAAGGTTAATTAATGGTTGTGTTAGTCCATCCCTGTTTGTCAGAGACCGTAGAACGTGATTAGCTTAGTGTTGGTTAGATCGACCAATTGCACAGAGTCCCGTGGAGGAGTGTGATTGGTGAAGACGATTATTGTGAACTGTGTACCAGTGTGGAGTTGTTGACAGTGGTTGTATTTCGAGTAGTTACAACTTCGAGGATGAAATTTTCTTAAGGATGAGAGGATGTAAGAACTAAGGTTTTGGATTCGGCTATCGGACCAGTTTCGGTGTCGGGCCCCCTAGTTTGAATCCTTGTGAGCTTGGTACATAGGTTCTGATTCGCGTCGAGTTGGCAAAACGCTTTTCTGAATGGCGTCGGCTTAGGGCGACGCAATTTAAGAACTATGTAGGTATGTCGCGTAATCAAGCGTCGAGGAGCGTGTGTATGGCCTTAGTCTTGTCGTCTAAATGGCATCGTGCATGGTTGACGCGATTCAGAGATCTACCAATATACGACCCATGTCTTGTCGTCTGAACCGCGTCATCTTAGGACGACGCGATTTAGCTCAGTCGGGGTTGACGGCCCAAACCACCCCTCCTTTCCCTCATTCTCTTTTTCTCTCTCTCTATTCGCTCTCTCCGTCCCTTCGTCTCCCTCTCTTCCTCTTCCTCTTCCTCCACTCCACTCTTCTCTACCACCTCTCACCACTTTCACTACCATCTTCACCGCAGCTCTTCACTCTCTAGGCGGCGGTTGACATCCCGGCGGAGTAACGGCGTCCACGGTGGTACCAGTGGCACCTTGCGGTGTGGCGGTTCGGCAACGAGAAGCTAGAAAGAATTCGAGTAACCAGTAAAGTGACGATCTTCGTGCGTGTTTTAATTGTTTTAACCCATAATTTCCCACTTTTGAGCAAGCTACGGATGTATAGGAGATTTTGGGTAAAAAAATGAATATGTTTTAAGGGGGTTTTTTTATTGGAATTGGCATGGTTTACTCTCTTTTTGTTTATTTTCATCCTATTTAGGGAAGGGGATCTTGTATGTGGCTCGGTGGATACCCAAAGGGAGTTCTGTTTTCGAGCTCTAAATCACGTTCACCTAGGACGACGTGATTTGTGAATCGCGTCGACTATGGGCGACGCGATTTAGGCTCATACCCTTAAAGTTCTGAGGCCAATTTCTGTAGGAACCAGTTTTAGGGCGTTGAGTCACGTCGACTCAGGGCAACAAAATTTGTAAATCACGCCGGCCATAGGCGACGCGATTCAAACCAGAGCCTCATATTTCCTGCATTTGACATATGTGATTATTATACATTATGTCAATTAGATTCTTGTATATTATTAGACAATTTTATTAATATATGCTTGAAATCATTTATTGGGGGCAAGAATTTTTATGTACTCGGAGTTGCATTGTGTTGTATTTATGCGATCGTGGACCTAGAACAATAGTGGTTTGTGTTTGACACCTTATGTCGATGTAAGAGTGACGCGGTGTCGGTATGGGAGTGACGATGTACTGGTGTAGGAGTGGTAGATTTCGGTGTGTCACTCGCGGCTGAAAAGAGACAAAACCACCTAGAGCCAAACAGGCCGGAGTAGTCAACATACTATCCGAGGGGTTATTGTTCTGTCTCAGCTGGTCGGTGTTTTCCTAGTTTGTCTTGCCAGTTTCTGGTGCATTTCTTACTGTGGACCGGAGTGTGATGCTTCCACTAGATGTGTACCCATTCGCCATTGGGCGTGATTTAATCCGAGACGTCAAGGTTACAAGTGTATACCCCTTTCGCCCTTTAGCCTGATGTAACCCTGGAGGTGAGGGCTATGGGTTGTCATTGTAGCTTCGGCTTGTGAGGGCTTTCGTCAGTCCCCAGGGCCCTCGTGTAGCACCTTGGTCAGGCATCGAGGGAAGTCCAGTCGATAGGACAGTGGTTTCGACTGTTGTTGAACCCAAAAATAATCTTATATGCAGATTTGCACCATATGAATACGCACGCATGTGCATACGACGCATACACACATCGATGTGAGATTTCATACAAAAATACATACACATAGGCATAGCAATATGTTCATGAAGAACCATGTTATGCCAAAAAAAAAAAAATGCAGGCCTATGATATCGATGAATGTCAAAAATGCATAAAACCATGGGCTCGCATTACGAGGGCAATATAATAGGGAACATACCTAGGCCAAAAAGGCCTTGATCAAATTTTTTTAAGGGAGCCTAAGACAGCCCCAAGTCGCTTGCTTTGGCTTCCGAGATCAATTCCCGAACCACCTTCACCACCCTCGATAGCGAGACCCGAAAGGAGACCCTAAGTGCAGCGATAAACGGGGCACCGAATGCTGCAAAATGGAGGTCAAAATCAGTCCCTAAGTGGGTTAAATTCAGTCCCAAAGTGAACTAAAAACTGTCCCGAAATGGGGTGAAATCAGTCCTAGAACTCACCCAAAATGGCCCCAAAATGGAGGTCCAATAATGGGAGAGATAGGCCCAATAAGTGGCCCAATGGGGGAGCCTAATATGAGGCCCAATAAGCACCCCAAATAGGCCCAAAATCAGTCCCAAGGTGGACTGAAATCTGCCCCGAAATAGGGTGAAACCAGTCTTGGAACTCACCCAAAATAGCCCCGAAGTGGAGGCCCAATAAGTGGCCCTATGGGGGAGCCCAAAATGAGGCCCAATAAGCACCTCTAACAGGCCCAAAAAATCAGCCCCACAGGAATACTAAATCTGCAAAACAGGGAGAAGAAATCTCCAAAACCTTCCCAAAATAGCAAGAGGGCATGTGGACCCCCTCTCTCTTCCCCCCTTTATTTAAATAGGGATGAGGGGGGTGGAGGAGAGAGAGGGGGAACCGGTGGGGGCCCCCCCCCACCGGTTCCAAGAGGGAAACCGGTGGGGGGGGGGAGGAGGTTCTCCCTCCACTTCTCTTCAAATTTTTGAATTTAAAATGGGGGAGGGGATTAATTAGGGTGAGAGGATTAATGGGGAGTCTTAACCCCATTCACACATGGGTTAAGAATCCCATGTGAAACCCCCTTTAAAACCCATCATAAACCCCTTTCACATGGGGCCAAGACATGGAGTTAATAGGCCTAAACCCCATTCACATTGGCCTAGAACCCCTAAAATCCCAAATCTGAAAATCCACTCATTTATGAGCCTCAAAAAGAGCAAAAGGAGGAGGAAATGGGGAGGGGAAAACCCCCCCACCGGTTTCCCAAAACCGGTGGGGAGACCCCCCCACCGGTTCCCAACCGGTGGGGGGCCCAACCGGTGGCACCCCCTCCACCGGTTGGAACCGGTGGGGGTGCCCACCGAGGCCTCCCCCTCTCTCCTTTGTTTGCCCTCTCTCTCTCACCTCCCTTGCCATCCATTGGCCAATGTGAAATAAAAAAAATAAAATGAGGGGAGGAGAGAGGCTCTAACCGGTGGCACCCCCCACCTTGCTCCATCCGGTGGCACCCCCCACCGGGTTGAGAATTTGGGCCTATAAATAGGACCCCTTGGCCCCTAATATGGATACACATACATAGGCATACCCATATACACAAGGGTATTCACACTTGGCTTCAAGATCCAAGGGTGAAATTGTGAGAGAGGGTGCTGCCCAGTTGAAGACCAAATTCGGATTTTCAAAACCCGGATTTGCTGCGATTTTGGGAGTTCTTTCGTCCCAGAGAGCCCTCTCTCCTAAGGTTCAATCCTAAGGGGAAGCTCTGCCGGATTTTTTGTAAAAAAATACCTTATTATAAGGCGAATTGCTGCCGAAATAAAATCTAAAATTGTGTGCTTATGTGTGTCATTACAAATTATATAATTACCACCATGTTTTCAAAAGTAATATACATACATATCTAATTTCATAAAAGTAAAAAAAATATGTATACCCCTTCAACTTAACCTTAACCTCACCCCATAAATAAATTAAATATAAGTTCAGAAATCTTAATAAAAATCATACTTATGTCTAAAACAATCTATAATTAATTAATTAATAAAAATTCATAAAATTAATTAAAAATCGGAAAAAACCAGGAAAAATCAGTAAAACCTGTAAGAAAATAGTGAAAATCTGAAATATAATATAAAAGTCATAATAAGCCCAAATACTCTCACATGCTTAATTAATTAATTAATTAATTAAATTAATCAAATTAATCGTAAAAAAAATGAATAAAATCAATAAGATTAATAAAAAAATCAGAGAGTTAAAGAATTTGAAAGAACATAAATCATTAACGATATACCTAAGACTTAACATAAAATTACGGAAATACCCCTATGTATAATATTTACATATATAACCCCGAAAATACTAAAACTCATATCATGAATGGAATTCCCTTCCATATAATCAGAATATCATTAAATATAAACCCTAGACATAATAACCCGGTTTAGGGTAAAATTACTAAAAAACCCTCATACATTTAAAAATTAATTTCATAACTCCTATAAGGTTTGAAACTCTTTAAAACTCACTCATATAGGCCTATAAGCTACCATACTTCCATAAACCCCCCCATAATTCATAAAAAAACCCCTAAAAAGTGTATAATTACAAAAAAAACCCTGAGGGATTAAAAATTTGGAATTAATTCATATAACTTAAAATTAATCCACCTGACTTGGAATTAATCCTAATAGCTGGGAACCAATCCTAAATCACATAAAAATTGTCCCCAAACCGGGGTGAGGCCAAAGATTCAACCTAAAATATGCCTTCATACTCATACGCATGCGCTGCCTGTAGTAGTAGTTTTGCATGATTAAGGACATCATACGGACGGTTAATCAAAGGTTGCCGAGAAGTTGCTTAGCGTAATTAACACTGACCGAGGTCAGTGGAGAGAGGTCATATACTCGAATATTCGCTTGGTTCGAAGTCTCGGATTCCCTGAGGGCTAATCCCAAGTTCTCATAATCCGATAAAACATAAAACCGACCTATATTCCTCTAGATAAACAAAAAAAATGGATTTCCGAATAATCCGACATAGGAGGAGAGATTATGCCTAGGTCAGGTCCAGACCGGAGGGGTTTAGGAAATAGATCCCCCGCAAACAACTGCTTGTGTACACACGTAACTAGGTGGTGATGACTCTCTAGTCTCAGTTAGTCCTAGTTGGACTTACTACATCACCCTACGACGTCCGGAGCTTATAGAGACAAACAAGCATGAGTGTTGGTTGAGTTGTGAGGTGCCGTTAGTACGCGCTCGGCTGTGTGGTTTGTGTGTTTAGTTGTGAATTGTAGTGTTGAGTTGGGTTGTCTGAGTTACTTTAGAGCTACATTTACTACCGTCAGGTTAGTCCCTTTGACTTTCGCCGTTATAGCTGTAGCTTTACTGCTTTTGTTTACATCTTTCTCTCACCTTTGCGATTTGCCTGGCAATATTTTCGGGAGGTGGGGATCACATGATCCCTATTGAGATTAATTCTAGTGTAGCTCACTCCTTAGTTTTTCAGGTGTAGACCTCTCGGCGAGCGTTGGCATGTGGTTTTCTTCCTAATGTGCATGTCAGTAGCTACCTTAGCTCTGAAGAATGCCCCGATGTTGTTATACATTTTCTTTTGCCTATACATATTATATTTCTGTGGACTATGTATTTGTAGTTGACTGTATATGGACATTGATATTGTGCCTCCTACTCATTTGTACATTTCTTTTGGTCCGTGAGATTATTATATTTAGCCGTATTTAACACTTTTCCAAACGTGTTGTTTGAGATCCGAGTGTAGACCCGAAGGTAATGGTCTGATACCCATTTCGTAATCGGATCCCCAACTATAGGGTAGCAGGTCGTTACAGGCATCATGCACTTTGGAATAATTAAGAATAAGAAAAACAGTGCAAAAGCAGTACCAAATAATTAAAGAGATACATACACTTAGTGTACATAAACATAGGTGTGCATCTAGGTGAGTGGGACGAACATGAGGCAAGCTGTTTTTCACTCACCTCACCCTATTTGATCACCTAGGCAAGGGAGGAGATCATCTATGATAACATAGGATAAAGAAGGATTCCCCAATCTTTTTAGGTAATTCTGAGATTTCACAAAAGCGCTAGGAATAAAATTAACATGATGACATGGATTTAAATGTCAGTGATGCGGCAAATAGTTGTTGAGGTAGCGGATGTGACAAATACTTTGATAAGGTTACATATTAGTGGGTAAACAGTAGGGGACAATTTTAGGACATTGTTAAACTAGGGGTTTATTTACATGTATGTATTTTATAAGGGAATTTGCACAAATAGTTATCTTTTTATTAGATAAAAAATAATTACATATCATTAATAAAAATAAACCAATAGTGAATTTACAAGTTAGAATTAACTTCGGTGCTTGACCCATTCAAGTTGCCCTTAAAACATTATCTTGTTAGGTTGTCTGTCTGGTGGAGGCTGAATTGAAGTGGTAATAAAGCGTGTGGCCATGATCCAGTGTTACCACTTTAAAGTTCAAAATGCCACAGAAGCATGGATTGCGGAATCAGCGGGTCCCGATCCGATTAGCAGGAGAATTCACTGTTCTTCACCCGGTTTTTCAAAAAAAAAAAAAAAAAAAAAGCTGAACCGGCCCAAATCGAACATTATTGGGTCCAGACCGGCCGATTTGGCCGATCCAACCCGATTCGGGCGCTCCCGGATCCCCCCTTAGAGGGGGATCAGGAGCCACCCAGCAGCCAAGGAATTCCGGATCGGATCGGGTCCCCGAATCGGGACCAACCGATCCCGATCCAACTCGGATCGGATCGGCCGAGTCGGCCGATCCAGATGAAGTCTGGCCAGTCCGACTCGGCCAGATTAAAAAATAATAAAAAATTAAAAAAATCAGAAAAAATTAAAAAAAAAATCAAAAAAATTACATACATATTATTCAATTGATGTACAATAAAAATGAATGCAATTCATGTACATCCATAAAAAACCCTAAACCCTAAAACCCTAGAACCCTAAACCCTAAACCCTAAAACCCTAAAACCCTAAACCCTAAACCCTAAACCCTAAACCCTAAACCCTAAACCCTAAACCCTAAAGCCTAAACCCTTAACCCTTAACCCTTAACCCTTAACCCTTAACCCTAAAACCCTTAAACCCTTAAACCCTTAACCCTTAACCCTTAACCCTTAACCCTTAACCCTTAACCCTAAAACCCTTAAACCCTTAAACCCTTAAACCCTAAACCCTAAACCCTAAACCCTAAAACCCTAAAACCCTAAACCCTAAACCCTAAACCCTAAACCCTTAACCCTAACCCTAAAACCCTAAAACCCTAAAACCCTAAACCCTAAACCCTAAACCCTTAACCCTTAACCCTTAACCCTTAACCCTTAACCCTTAACCCTTAACCCTTAACCCTTAAACCCTTAAACCCTTAAACCCTAAAACCCTAAACCCTAAACCCTTAACCCTAAAACCCTAAAACCTAAACCCTAAACCCTAAACCCTAAAACCCTAAAACCCTAAACCCTAAACCCCTAAACCCTTAAACCTTAAGGGGGGGATCGGGACCGGCCCGAACCGGACCAGATCGGGTCCGGACCGGCCGATCTGGCCGGTCCAACCCCGATTTGGTCCGGTTCGGGCCGATTTCGGCCGTTTTTTTTTTTTTTTTCAAATCGGTGGGGGGGAACAGTGAAATCCCCCCCGAATCGGATCGGAACCCGCCGATTCCGATCCGAATCGGCCGATTCGGATCGGAATCGGCCGATTCCGCAATCCATGCCAGCAGCTGCAGCAGCAAATCGAACGCTACTACTATTGGTTTCGCCCCTCCCCGGGCCAGCCCTTCGCCGACCCACTCCCACCGCCGGCCAGCCCGCCACTGCCTTCTTCTTCTTCTTCTTCTTTTCTCTCTCTCTCTCTCTCTCTCTCTCTCTCTCTCTTTGAGATCTCGACCGAAAGAAGGGGGTTTTCACCCCGTCATCGCCGGCCGGGAGCCACCGCCGCCAAGGAATTCCGGGTCGGGTCGGGACCCGGAATCGGGACCCAGCGATCCCGACCCGATCCGATCCGATCCAGACGAAGTCCGGCCGGTCCGACTCGGCCGGAAAAAAAAAATCCGAAAAAATCAAGAAAAATCAGAAAAAATAAAAAAAAATCAGAAAAAATTACATACATATTATTCAATTGATGTACAATAAGAATGAATGCAATTCATGTACATCCATAAAAAAAAAACATTAAAGACAACTAACTAATCATTTTTATTGTGCATTAATTAAAAAAGACATTGTTGTTGAAAAATACCTTAGAAAGATCACATTTGTGATCTTTCATCATCCGGTTCATAAGTTTGAGCAGGCGGGCCATAATCTGCCGACATATATGGTGCATATCCATAGCCAATTAAGGAACTAGCGAGGTCTTCGAATCCACTTTGAATACTTCTAGGTGTATAAGCTTGTTGGCTTGAACTTTCTCCTGATTGTATTGGAGGGACAAAAATGCCATACTGTATAGGTGGAGGTCCAGAGTACCCTTCAGTAGTGCTGCTGATATCTGAATACGACAGTGTAGGGAGGTGAAAAATAGGCAGATAAGAAGGTGCATCTTCCCATGGTGGCCAATCACATCCTGCCTATCTCTGTTGGCCTTCAAATCTCCTTTCTTGTCCTTGTCTCTGGCTTTGAGTTCCTTCAGAATGACTCGGAGGTGCGGAGTAATCTTCGTATCCTGTGTAACTGCTCCTAAGTGCAGAACCTCCTGATAGTCCAGCAGCAACAACGACATCACCATCATCATCATCATCATCATCAGTAGAGTCATCACTCCGCACTTGACTTGTTTTCCTCAACCGCCTTCTTTTACGCCTGTAGGTTTGTCTTTCTGCCTCGTACATACTGGCCAAGTGAGGTGGTAAAGCTGAGGTGTCCTCAAGTGTCTCTCCAGTCTGCTGAACTCTCCATTCTTCTCCTTTCGATGGCTCCACTCGTTATTTAGATTTTCCTTTTGATTGTTTTCTCTTTTTGCTGCTCGATGACTACAATGAAGGTCTCGCTGGCTCTTTCTCCTTTCTTCTTTGTGGATCCACCTGAGTAGCTAATCTCCTAAGTGCTGGCTGAGAGGCAGAAGTTCTAGCAGTGTCTTCTAGTGTGGCTGACTTTCGACGCCTCTGAAGAACTAGCGCACCTCCTTCTTGTGTTGTCTGAAATTCAGGATCTCGAGCAACTACTGCATCTAATTCACCTTCTGCCCAACTCCGATCCTGAGGATCAAACTCAGGCTGTGCATCTCTGGCTACTCTACTCTCCACCCAAGAATGCAGTGGGTGTTCTTCATCTAACAGTTCATCAATATCAATCTGATGTACAGGCTCATCAACTGGTCTGCCAGCAAACTCTATGAATCTCTGTCCTTCAAGCCTCTGTTTTTCCTGAATCTGTCTGATTTTTAGACGCATGTTGTAGTGACAGTACACCATCTTCTCCAGCCTAGAAACCCCCAATCTGTTACGAACCTTCGTGTGAATGAGACTGAATGTACTCTAGTTTCTTTCACTTTGACTGGAAGAAGTGGTTTGACTGAGTACTCGCACTGCAACATACGCCAAAGGATTTGTGGCAGCTTGTCTGTAATTAATCTGGATCCACCATTCAGCTGTTGAGAAAAAAAAGAAGACGACGATATCAATAATCATATGTAGAGTCTACATTGTAGACTAGTAGCATCATTAAATTTAATATTTGACTATTTATTATGTAATTCACCTGGAGTTGTCCTCGTTACTGCAGCCCTGACGTCATCATCTCCATAAATGCCAATCTTTAATTTAAATATCTTCATCTACAAAGTAAATATAAATATCATAAGTTAATGATAGACGCATGCATTTTCATAAACTCCTACTTTGTATGTTACCTCTGCTAAGGCAACTATCCTTTCATTCGTATTCCTTGATATTCTAGTAATCACGTTAGTTATGCCTGGAAGGACCTCTCCGTCATTATGCACGCTCTCACTATATTGATACCTTGAGTTGAAAAAATATCCTGCATATAAATTGAATATTAATTAGTTATAAAACTAAATGTGAAAAAAAATTAATAACATAAAATCAACTTAAATAGATGAAGAATTAACCAGCAGCATGGAGATCATGATGAAGAGTCGACTCCCATCTATCATCGATGATCCTACACCATTTGTCATAAGAAGTAGGAAGGCTTTCGCTCAATTGCTCCTTTGCTCTATCCATAGCCTCATACAAATATCCCATGTCATTTTTATCATCTCCATCAACTAACCTCAAAACACGTACCAGAGGCTCAACCACTTTCAGATAGCGAGAAACCTTATCCCAAAAACTTCTCTCCCCAACTAGCGATTGCACTGCCAACGCAACTTCTCTAGCATCGGCCCTCAGTGTCCCTATATGTGTCAGAAACTCGTCAAAGTGGACTAACTGGGCCAACTGATGCTTGTATTTACTCAGACTCTCTAAAGAAATGAAGTTGGATGCAAATCTAGTAGGGCCAGCACAAAAAAGATCTCGTCCACCTGTATGTTCTCTCATCATATGTAAGATCCTGTTGTGACTATAAATAAATCCCGTGATCATCTGAGCATGTTGTATCACCTCAGCAACAAAAGGATCTTTACCTATGTCCTCCATCATCAAGTCAATAGAATGTGCTGCACAAGGCACCCAGTACAAATGGTGCCTCTTCTGCATCAACAATTTACCGTCTGCTTTGTAGCTTGCTTCGTTGTCAGTGACTATCTGCACAACATTTTCTTCACCAATTTTCTCTACCACGTCATCCATTAGCCTGTACAAATAATCAGCATTCTTTATTCTGTTTGAGGCATCCACAGACTTCAAAAACACAGTGCCCTCGCTACAATACACAAGGAAATTAATCATGGATCTTCTTGTGGTCCATGTCCAACCATCACACATGATGGTACAACCACGCTCCCTCCACACATTTTTGAAGTTGTCGACCCATACCTTCAAGTCATTATACTCTTCTTCAAACCCAACATCATAAATGTAGCGAGGTGTGGGGGCCTTTACACCAGGCCCAGCATCTGCAATTGCATCCACCATCGTCTGAAAATATGGACTAGATGTTGTATGTGCTGGCACACCTGCATGTAAAAACCATTTCACAATTCCTTTCAAGGCATTTCTTGCTGATGCCTTGACTCCTTTTAATGCTTGCTTGATTTCAAGCTGTCCGGCAGACCTTGATCTGTACAAAAATTGGTCCATAGGACCGCGTGCCACATCTGATGTCCGTCCACAACTCAATATAGAACTAGCAGTCCTGTGACCAAAAGAACCCCTAAGAACGAATCTCTCAGGCTGAGAAGCAGCAGGCACTGATCCACCTGATGATCCTATGCCTCTTCGCCGGACCTCATCTTCTCTATTTGTCCGCAAACTGGCACGAACAGCTCTGGTGTACTCTGCATCAGGGTCATCTGGATCCTCCTCATCATCATCATCATCATCTAAATTGATCGGGAGCTGAACAGGTAGACTGTAATCCCTTCGTCTCTGGCGCCCTGATATCTCACCTTGCAAATCCATGTGTTGTTGAGATGATAAATCTTTGTGTGCCTTTTTACCCATCATATAAGTCATCATTTCCTTCTTCAAGTCCAGCGGGACTGACTCACATCTACTGACGTCTCCTGATATGCCAGCAAGATGATTTTTTAGGCGATAGATGCCACCACCCATCTCCTTTCCACACCAGTTGCATTTGACCCTCCTCCTAACATTGTCCACTAGTGTGCAATGTTGCCAACCAGGATCAGCACCATGCTGCTCTACATCTTGTTCTGCCATATTCCTGCATAACATAAAAACAAAAAAATGCAATCAGGTTCTAACAAATTCAATTGAGTGGTTGGACACTCAATTGAACCTTAATCATACTAATCATACAAAAGCCCTAATTTTTAACCCCTAATTATGGTTAATTTTAACTAATTAACGCTAATAACAACCAATTAATGCAAAAAAATACACATTTATGTCCTAACAAGTTCAATTGAGTGGTTGGCACACTCAATTGAACCTTAATTACACTAATCATACAAAAGCCTAAATTTTTAATCCCTAATTAGAATTAATTTTAACTAATTAACGCTAAAAACAGGCAATTAATGCAAAAAAATGCATATTTATGTCCTAACAAGTTCAATTGAGTAGTTGGCACACTCAATTGAACCTTAATTACACTAACCATACAAAAGCCCTAATTTTTAACCCCTAATTAAGACTAATTTTAACTAATTAACGCTAATAACATGCAATTAATGCAAAAAAATGCACATTTATGTCCTAACAAGTTCAATTGAGTGGTTGGCATACTCAATTGAACCTTAATTACACTAATCATACAAAAGCCCCAATTTTTAAGCTCTAATTAGGGCTATTTTTGAGAATTTTGTCTAATCAACATGTTAACTTTTTTTTCAACTTAAATATTAAGAGATCTACACAATATACACAATCATACATCATTTTTAATTTTTTTAGAATTTTAAAAAATTAATTCGAAATATACCTAAACTCGGATCGGAATGCGAAAAAAAAATCCGACGTTGAGGGCGGCGGTGACGGCGACCACAGCGGCGGCGGCGGCTCCCGGACGGCCGGCCGACGATGACGGGATGAAAACCCCCTCCTTTTGGTCGATATCTCAAAAAAAAAAAAAAAGAGAGAGAAAGAGAGAGAGAGAGAGAGAGAGAGGAAAGAGCGGCGGCGGACGGCCGGCGGCGGCGGGGGGGCCGGTGGCGAGCGGGGGAGCCGGGGAGGGACTGGGGAAGGGGGGCGCCAGCAGCGTTTCTGCTTTCGGCTGATTTTTTTTAAAAAAAAAAAACGGTGGGGGGGAACAGTAAATTCCCCCCCAAATCGGCTCGGGACCTGCCGACTCCGATTCGAATCCGTCGATTTGAATCGGAATCGGCCGATTCCGCAATCTATGTCCCACAAACCCTTTGGCGTATGTTGCAGTGAGAATACTCAGTTAAACCACTTCTTCCAGTCAGTGTGAAAGAAACTGGAGTACATTCAGTCTCATTCATACGAAGGTTTGTAATAGAATTGGTGTTTCTAGGATGGAGAAGTTGGTGTACTGTCACTACAACATGCGCCTAAAAATCAAGCAGATTCAGAAAAGATAGAGGCTTGAAAGACAGAGATTCATAGAATTTGCTGGCAGACCAGTTGATGAGCTTGTACATCATATTGATATTGATGAACTGCTAGATGAAGAACACCCATTGCATTCTTAGGTGGAGAGCAGAGCAGCCAGAGATGCACAGTCTGAATTTGATCCTTAGGATCGGAGTTGGACAGGAGGTGAATTAAATGCAGTAGTTGCTCGAGATCCTGAATTTCAGACAACACAAGAAGGAGGTACACTTGTTCTTCAAAGGCGTCAAAAGTCAGCCACACTAGCAGACACTGCTAGAACTTCTACCTCTCAGTCAGCACTCAGGAGATCAGCTACTCATGTGGATCCACATAAAAGAAAGGAGAAAGAGCCAGCGAGACCTTCATTGCAGTCATCTAACAGCAAAACGAAAAAACAATCAAAAGGAAAGTCTAAATAACGAGTGGACCCATCGGAAGAAGAACAAGGGAGAGTTCATCAGACTGGACAGACACTTGAGGACACCCTAAGTTTACCATTTCACTTGGCCAGTATGTACGAGGCAGAGAGACAAATCTACAGGCGTAGAAGAAGGCAATTGAGGAAAATAAGCTAAGCGGGAAGTAATGACTCCACTGAGGATGATGATGATGATGATGATGGAGATGGTGATGGTGATGGCGCTACTGCTGCTGCCAAGGAATTCCGGATCGGATCGGGTCCCCGACTCGGATCGGATCGGCCGAGTCGGCCGATCCAGATGAAGTCTGGCCAGTCCGACTCGGCCAGATTAAAAAATAATAAAAAATTAAAAAAATCAGAAAAAATCAGGAAAAAAAATCTGAAAAAATTACATACATATTATTCAATTGATGTACAATAAGAATGAATGCAATTCATGTACATCCATAAAAAACCCTAAACCCTAAAACCCTAAAACCCTAAACCCTAAACCCTAAAACCCTAAAACCCTAAACCCTAAAACCCTAACCTTAAAACCCTAAACCCTTAACCCTTAACCCTTAACCCTTAAACCCTTAAACCCTAAACCCTAAACCCTAAAACCCTAAACCCTTAACCCTTAACCCTTAACCCTAAAACCCTAAAACCTAAACCCTAAACCCTAAACCCTAAAACCCCTAAACCCTTAAACCTTAAGGGGGGGATCGGGACCGGCCCGAACCGGACCAGATCGAGTCCGGACCGGCCGATCTGGCCAGTCCGGCCCCGATTTGGTCCGGTTTGGGCCGATTTCGGCCGGTTTTTTTTTTTTTTTCAAATCGGTAGGGGGGAACAGTGAAATCCCCCCCCCCCCAATCGGATCGGAACCCGCCGATTCCGATCCGAATCGGCCGATTCGGATCGGAATCGGCCGATTCCGCAATCCATGGCTGCTGCTGGACTATCAGGAGGTTCTGCACTTAGGAGCAGTTACACAGGATACGAAGATTACTCCGTACCTCCAAGTCATTCTGAAGGAACTCAAAGACAAGCAGGATATGATTGGCCCTATGAGAAGATGCACCTTCTTATCCACCCATTTTTCATAACCCTTACATTGCCATATTCAGACATCAGCAGCACTACTGAGGGGTACTCTGGACCTCCACCTATACAGTATGACATTTATGTCCCTCCAGCACAATCAGGAGAAAGTTCAAGTCAGCAAGCTTACACACCTCGAGATATTCAAAGGGGATTTGAAGACCTCGCTAGCTCTTTGTTTGGCTATGGATATCCAGCACACATGTCGGTAAATTATGGCCTGCCAGCTCAAACTTATGAGCCGGATGATGAAAGATCACAAATGTGATCTTTCTAATATATTTTTAAACAATAATGTCTTTTTTAATTAGTGCACAACAATAATTATTAGTGAGTTAGTTGTCTTTAATGTTTATTTTTTATGGATGTACATGAATTGCATTCATTTTATTGTACATCATTGACTAATATGTATACAATTTTTTCTGATTTTTTCCTAATTTTTTTCTGATTTTTTTAGGTTTTTTAATTATTTTTTTAATCAGACCGGCCGGACTTCATCTGGATCCAGATCGGAATCGCCAGGTCCCGATTCGGGGACCCAATCCGACCCGGAATTCCTTGCACAAAAGAAGTAACTAGAGTTTTGATAAGAGAGGAAAGCTATTATGCCACACCTTTTAACTGCATTCGTTGCACAAAAACTTGTGTCAACAGTAGCTTTAACGAGAACCATTTGATCAAGACAACGAGTGTGGTAAAAAGGGTGAAAACAAGTGGAATACTCCAATGATATAGTCGCTCAGTCATTTGTGGTTGGTATAATAGTATTGCTATTGATAAGAATATTTCTAGGAACATGTTTGATACCCAACTTAACTGTTTCCTCACTCAAAAAACATTAAATTCCAGAAATGCCCTAACAAAAGAGATGATGACAATGAGCAAAAGGTGTTGATTATAAATTTTTAAAAAATGATTCAGCCCCACTTTAAACATTGAAAACCAAGCAGAGACTACCAAAACAATCAACAAAATGGCATTCATAAATTATCTCACCTCACTAGACTTGCGACAGGCACTTGACTCCCTCAGGTAGATCCCTCGAGATATAGGAGCTACAGTTACAGAAATATCAAAAATCAGGTTACCATTGTACAACACCAAACATTTATCTTCGATTGTTCAATTAAAATGTTCTATGGCTACTAATCATTCAGTGTCAGCTCAACTATCCCTTGCATTGATTCTCATTCTCTCTAAAGCAATATTTTCAATAAAACATAAAGCAATTACATGTGCTGTCTTTTGACGGTTCACTTAACTCTATGTCGAAAGCAGATTCTTTGTCACTATAAAATTCAGTACATGAAACTACAATGCTCTATGGTTATCATGATTCAGAGTTGGCTCTACTATACCGTATTTTGACTTTCATTCTTGCTAATGGCATATTTTCCATAAAACATTAAACAATTACCTATACTATCTTTAGATAAGTTCAGTCTACTCGAAGAAAGATTCTATGTCAACAAGGAGTGGCATCAGCTTCGAAATCGTTCAAGTCCAGCCTCTGATCATATTCCTCTTCTGTTTGACCACTCAATAACCAAAAAGGCCAGACGCTTCAGACAAACAGCATGCACCAGACATGAATACTTCAAAAACGCAGCTCAAAAGTAGCAGGAAGAATGCTAGAAATGATGGCCGTGCAGGAGGCCTTCAGAGCGTTAGGGCACCACTTTGCTCAACGAGAGGTTGACAACGGGCACTCCATTTGTGTCCTTCACATGCCGGACGTGAGTTTGTAACTCAAATTACCCACGCCCATGCCCGGTTTCGCTGGTGACAAATCCTTCTGGGGTAGCGGGCTGGATTTTCTCATCCGAGATCCTACCCGTTATGGGTGACTTATATGGCATATCTCTCTTAGCGGGCCCTCTCCCTGTCTACATGCTGGCGAGGCCGTCCCCTCGTGACCAGATGAGCTTCTCTCTAAGGGTCTCCAAAGATCCTTTCTTCTGGAGGACCTTCCAGATTCTTCCCTCAAGTGCCTTGGTGAGGATGATTACTCGCAACATGTGGAGCACACGGTTAAGGGTGCCCAAGAAGTCTTTCCTCTACAAGAACTCCCGCCTTCTGTGAGGTCTTTCTACCTACTCCGGTGTGCTGAGCAAGAACTTCAGCGAGCGGAGCCGGTGCAGACACTCCCTCTGGAGTCTGGACAATGAGTTTGCAACTGCACAGGCCTCCTTCTTTATGGAGGGCTCTCCAAAGGAGGGATCTAACCTGCTGGCTGGGCCTTGCATCCCGGAAGCCCAGGAGGGATGTTTGTGGGTCGGAATTGACAACCCAGAAGGAGCATTGTAGATGTTCTGAGCATGCTACCAGCGATTCTTTTGCCCTAGTTCCTATACATTCTACTCTCTCTTCTATGATGATGGGTGACAAGGAAGGCAAGGAGATTTTTGAATATGTTGAGAAGCTGACAGAACTCCAGATGAGAGAGGTGGGAATTAAGGCCGGCATCTCTTTTGCAGGTGTTTTGGAGTCTGACTTCAGAAGACTTTATTCCACTTTCAAAAAGAACTGGTTCTTGGGAATTGCCATGAGTGTTAAAGGCAAGTCGGCCACAAAAGGGAAAAACAAAGATAATAAGAGGGAGATGGGGGATGTTCAGAGGGAGGATAGTATTTGGAGGGAGAAGGAACCAGATTCCTAGTCATTTTTCCATGAGGATTGTTAACGGGAATGTCAGGGGCCTTGGGGGTAGTAAAAAGAGGAGGGCAGTGAAGGATCTTGTAGATGTAAAGTTGATAGTTTGTGTCTTTCAAGAGAGTAAATGCAGTCAAGGTGGGAAGGAGCTCATTAGATATATTTAGGGTAGAAGATTAACTAAGGGAGTCGAGTCTCCAAAGTCTCCAGCTGTGGGAGCTTCAGGGGGTAACCTTATTTTATGGAATGAGTTTGTTGTGCAAGAATTCGAGAATCTTAACCATATGAACCACTTTGCTATTTCTATTTCCTTTCAGAATCTGGAAGATGGCTTTTGGTGGGACTTCTTGGGAGCCTGTGGCCCGCAACCCACTATTGAGAAGAAGCAATTATGGGACAGCTTATTAGCTTATCATCTTCAGGAGGGTGGGCCGTAGTGCCTAGCTGGTGACTTCAATGTGATCTCTACATTCTTGGAGAACTCTCATGTTGTCCAGGACAGTGCAGCTATGGAGGATTTCGCTTCTTTCATTGCTGAGGCTGGCCTTATCAATATTCCTACTCCTTACAATTTGTTCACTTGGTCAAACTTCCGGAAGTCTCCTTCTTTTCCTCGTTTGGATAGGTTCTTAGTTTCGATTGAGTGAGACGAACTCTTTTCCACTTTAGAAGCTGCATGCCTGAATAGAGCTCACTTTGATCACAAGCCAATCCTTAAGAAGAATTCCTATGTTAGTGGAGCAAAAAGATTGTATGAGCCAATGCAGTTGACCAACAAACCAAGGAAGTTAACCTATGCACAGATAGGGATCCTGAGATAATTCTCATTAGTGCTAACCTAAGTGCCAAGGAGGAAGCTGAGATGACGGCTGTACTAAAAGAGTATCCAGATGGTTTTGCTTGGTCTTATATATGGCAGGACCAGATGCATCCTTAATGGAAACACTGCCTAATCCTGAAACCTGATGCCAAGCCAGTGAAGCAGAAATTGAGGAGACTCCATCCGAAGCTGGCTCTAAAAGTCAACAATAGAGTGAGCATTGTATTTTCTCATTACCAGATTCCTTTGTACCTGCATTCTCCTCCCACAAAATCTTCCAGAATTTTCTCTAGCCCACTGACCATTCACCATTCCCCCAGTGCATGGTCATGTAATTCAACAATAGACTGATCTGTAGCCAGTGACAGTGACATGGAGGGGGAAGCAGCAGCAGGCAAGTAAGAGAAGATCGGTAGGGAACTTGGGAAGAAGATGGCGAAAGTGGGTGAGGGTGTGGTGGGTTGGGGAAGACAGGAGTTTGAGTAGGAAGTAGTATGTGAAATTAAAGCAGAAGGTAGTGACAGCAAGGGAGGGGGAGTGACCTAGTGTTTTTTCCAACCTCCCATCATCTATTTATGTGAAGGTAGGCAGCAGTTTACAGCAGATATTAAATGGAGTGGTTATCAGTTTTCTGTATCCACTTTATTGAACACATTAAACTTGACAGTCAAATGTGCTTCATGATAATTATCAGGTTAAGTTTTTATGCAACTGAATCGGAGGCGGATACCAGCCACCTTCATTTACAGCCCTACATGGGACACATGAAAATATGCCAAATCAAGTGAATTATGACAACCAAGTTAGGTTAAAAGCAACATGAGACTCGTGAAAAAAAAAAATAGGAATAAAGTGAATTATGATCCACCAGGTTAAAACTCCTTGACATTCCTTCCCTCTGTTCATGCATCATAGTGACCCTGAATACTTTTTGTCACTTTTCATTTTTGTTTGCTTACGCAATAAACCTTATCCTATTGTGTTGGACGAGTTTATGGATCAAAGTATGGTTCAACAAGGCCTTCCATAAATTCCCAAACCATGTCTCAATTCAACAATACTCTAATATTAATACATCAAAGTATCATCCAGAAAGGTATTCCATAAATTCTTAAAACATTTCTTGATCTAACCATATGAACCATTCTTTTAACAAATCAAATTACAGCTCAAGGACATCTTCCATAAATTCCTAACAAGACTTACCTAACAAAATGAACTATTCTTATCAACATACAATATGATATATTATGTATCCCGATTTTGGAAATTGAGCTAACAGAAATGAGGTGGAAGATAATCCATAGCAACCATGAATACATGATACAACGAAGATCTAGAAAGATGCTAAAAAAAATTGGCATGCATGCATCACTCACTTGTTTTTCCAGCTTGATTGATCTGTACTTTATAGGAAACACATGGAAGATTCTTAGCCAGTAGCATATATTCAAATGCCCTGTCACACAACAAAAAAAATGAAACAGTAGTAATGTTCTTCAGAGAGTCTCTTTCTCCCTATTTCTTCTAATTCTAGGTAGGTAACTATAACCAAGCACGTCAACTGGCTAGCCAAAGAATATAATTAAGGCCATGGGCAGCTTCCTAACTTGTCAACTTGCATAAGCCCTTGCCCAGTGGACAGTTTATCTTCAAGCATACTGCCGACAGCAATTGTTGTATTCTCCAGAGCTTTTCTAACACTATATGGACTTATAGGTACACCTTCAGCCTGCAAAAGAAGAAGAAAATTCATATTCTGTCTTGTACATGAGAACTAAAAATCATGAGCAGCCAAAAGTGTGCAAGAAACCTTCATTCCACTAATCAGCAATGCAACGCCCCCACAAGCTGATGCAGATGCCATTGAAGTTCCACTCTTACGCATGCGCCGCTGCAGAGTCCAGGTTGGCACAGGAGCCACAGCTCCACCAGGTGCACTTATGCAGACACCAAGGTCTCCATCAGTTGTTGGTCCTCGGCTAGAGCTATCAACATCATGGGGAAGAAAACATATGAGAAACCTGCCAGCAACAGTAATTTTCATTCTTATTGTAACACTACAGGTTAAGCAACTAGGCAGTTGAGATGCATGGAGACGACTGGGACCGTAGTTGCTGCTAGAAGCAACTAGGCAGTTGAGATGCATGGAGACGACTGGGACCGTAGTTGCTGCTAGAAGCAACTAGGCAGTTGAGATGCATGGAGACGACTGGGACCGTAGTTGCTGCTAGAATCTGTAAAGGATGTCTGAAGATTTACTCTCAGCAACTCAGTTGAATCTTCGAGAATACAGGTTGAGTTACAAAAAAAAAGATACAAGTCCTTTTTCCTGAGTGGTCCTGGAGAGCTCACATCCAGAAGTGAGACCGAGGTTCAAGTCCCGCTGTAGAATGGAGGGGAAAGGGCTGCCTGGACCACTCTTGCTTAGCGTAGGGTTTACCCAGCATGCGAGGTTTTCCCATTTATAAACAAGATCTTCCACGATGAGTTGTTATGGTAAGTCCCCTAGTTTTTTTTGAAAGTGGGCAAAGCCACAAGTATGTATTGAAAAGAAAAGTTACAAAAGAAAGGGGCCACTATACATAGGCCACCTACAAAAGAAGACCACTTACAAAAGGATGCAAGACACTCTAAAAGCCCCCAAACTCCCAAAAAGAACCGCTCAGCCCTCCAACAAAGACACAATAAAGGAAGATGACCGAGTACAAGATGTACACAAAAGACGGGCGGACTCTCCAAGAAACACATCGGAAAATTCTTTAACCACTGGAACATCAGACACTGAAAATGTAGTCACCTTACCATCTTCTTCCACCTTTGAAACTATTGCCAAGTATGCCTGACATCCATGTCTAAGCAATTTCTGGGCTTTTAGCATAAAAATTATAGGGCCCTTGTGTGGTAGACGAATACCTTTGAAGAAGAAAGGGATGTCCTCTGGTCTATCAAAGCATACCTTTTTCTTCACACAATCTACTTGGACATGATTTTCTTCCAACCATTGCATCCCAAACTCTTACATATGCATGCTCATACCTACCTTTGCAACATGACATACATGCCATTCATATATGTTCAACACAAGAAACAGACATAAAATGAACAACATCCATAATTTAACATAGACAATTTTCATATTTTTTTAAATTAGTTTATTATTGTATTCTATGGTACTTATATTCTATTAGTAAGTATGAAGAGTATAGTTTCATATACATATATATATATATATATATATATATATATATATATATATATATATATATATATATATGCCTTAGAGTTTTAGGAATGAGTCCTTAAATCGTCAATATCATCAGTGTCGTCTGTATCATAGTCATCGGACTCATCATTCAACCCGAAGTGATAGGGATAATCATCTACTAACAGTCGTAACGGTAAATAAACCGTTCCTCCGGTGCACCTACCACACTACAGCCTACCTAGCCCAGTAAGTCTTCAGAAACCTACCGAGGAAGCTAGAAAGGACTAAGTTGGATCTGCAATGTACCCACTCTCCCTCACTGTAGCATCCACGCCCCAGCCTATGAGTGCACTCAAGTAGGAACTTTGTTTCCTGTCCTACTAAAGTCTCGAACCTGAACTCTAGAAGGTCTAGGGATCAAGAGCCTAAATGAAGTCAACTTAGCCCTCCTCACCAAGTGGCTTGTGGAATGGTATTCTGGTTGGTTTTGATGTGCTACAATTTGGGGATTCAATAGCCAATGGGATATAGTCAAAAATGCTTTTGGAAGGACAAATGGTGCCAGAGTACACCACGGTGTAACAGGTTGCCGAATCTATATGTTGTCACCTCCCACCCCAATGTTGTTGTAGCTCAGATTTTTTACTATGCACAGCCCAGGGGACTTTGGACCCCTTTATTCAGGAAGAACTTCAAGGAAGAGGAGGTTGGGGAATTGGAGCAGCTCCTCTCCCTTTTGCATGAGTGCTCACCCAATCCTGTCGTTCTAGACAGGTGGTCATAAACATGGGACCCTAAGATGTTCTTGGTCAGATCAGCAAAGTGATTTCCGATGGTGGTTTAAGGCATCCTTTGCCTCTCTTATCCGAAAGCCCAAGTCACCTTTGAACTAGAGACAGACTAATACGGTTCTCGGATAATATTGACAGTTGCTGCCCTTTTTGTGTGGATCAGGACAAGTCCATGGATCATATTTATCTATGATGTCCCTTTTCCAAGGAAGTGTGGCAGCTGATCTCTACCAAGTGGAGGAAACAGATTGTGCTTGGGAACTCCATGGATTTCCTTTTTTTTTAAATGGGGCAGCCTCCACCTACCCAAAGAAGATGCACAAATATGGTGGATGATCCTCCATGCGACATTTTGGGGAATTTGGACAGAGAGAAATAGGAGGATTTTCAGAAATGAAATCCTTATCCTGGAAAGTGTAATGAGATTCATATGTACTAGAGTGAGAGAATGGGCTGAAGCTTTTTTGTCAACGCTTCATTCTAAACTCTTCCTTTCTGTTTTTGTTGGGGGAGGAGAAACTTGTACACCGACTTGGTGTTTCTGTATAGGGGGTTGTGGGGAAGTGTTCATGCTTCTACCTGTATATCCCCTCTTCTTTTCATACTTCCATACAATTGTGGTACCACCCAGTTTCAAGAAAAAAAGAAAAAACAACCTCTTCTAGTTAAGACTATTCTTTTAGTAATTATGTCCTATATGCCAGCAGTGCTGATCCATCTGTACTATGCATACCTCATTTTCAATGGCTATTTTGGTTTTATGTTTTGTAGCCCACCACATTCCCCCTCAATGACCACTCTATCCGGTATTTTGCTGGTTCCAACTTCTCCTTCTTTCCCATAACTATATATTAATCGGACACTGAAGAAGACATTAAGTGGCATCTAAGGATACAAGTAGTATACAACGGTAGGAGATCAGCCAGGTTGGGAGCAACCTTGGAATCACCAAGCCAAAAGCAACCCTTATGAGCCGATCTAGACACCATACAGAGTACTACATAAACTGAACTACATCAGCCAATCCTTGGAACCTACAGCAAAATAAGTTCTGAAGAACAAATGTAACACTAGATGCAACCATCTTTGCCCAATTCCACCAAGGTGTAAAGCTTCCTTTTCACTCTTTCCTGACAAACATCGAACTAACACCCTACAAATGTTCAGGCCAATTTACCGGGATCCAGAAACAAACATGGTAGGGCAGTAAGAAATAACTAGTATAACTGAAAGGACAAGCTATCACAACAGGCCCATAAACAAGTACATATGAGGTTGTCTCTGATAGCATGGCAAGAGAAATTTTCCATATTCAAACCAGAGCCAAACTAATGCACATGTTAGAGCAACCAATTAGAATGTATCCAAGAAGCACTTGCATGTTCCCTTCATTTACATAATTAGTGAGATAAGCAGGCCAAAGTCTTCTGGTTTTCATTGATATAAAACAAATTATTAAATGTTTTCTTCAAGAAGTCATGAGAGAAGTAAATAAATAAATATAATATAATATAATATAAAGACAAAAATCATTGAACAAGGTAACAATGTAAAAGTTGTTAATATCCGGTTAGACCTATACTGAAGTGCTGAAAAAGCATTCCTACCTACATGGATACACTTTGCAGCAAATGTTTTGGAGGGTGGGTGAAATGGGCCCAAATTATCCACATTTCAAAAAGGTAAGTAAAATCAAAAAAAATGAACGAGATTCAAAAGGAAGAAAATGGATCAAAAGGAAGGTTGCACAAATACATTTTGCAGAAACTTGAGCAATTTACATGCTTTGGAAAGATAAATGAAAATTCAGTTAATTGAAATACCAAGAGAATATGCATGTTTAATTTTGAAACAGGGTATTTTAGAAAAAATGACTCTGGTATACAATGATTACCTAGTGTATTCCAATCCTTCTGAAGGAGGTTCAATCACACAATGAGCTCCAGCGGCCATGGCAGGAGAGAGATATGCACCAACTCCCATTATGCTGGAAGTAGTGCCACCAGGAGCCCGCACAGTGCTTAATGCAGGTCCACTGTTACCAACACTGCTGATGAATATCATGTGATGTTTATCCACCACCTAGATTAAATGGAGCACAAACATCAATATAATCATATGAGAGACAATACCAAAAACCATTTTGCAAAAGTGCATGAACAACAGTAGATAATCGCAATTGTTTGGTTGCTATACTTCATTCACAAGGTCAACAAAACGTCCATAATCTGGCAAAAATATAGGTCCTCCATAACTCATATTGATCAGATCACATTTATGCTGCAAATGAGGAAATGAAAAGTATAGTCAGTATTGGGTATAAGATACAGTAAACCAAACAAAAGAAGAAGAGGTACTTAAAAAACAGTGTGGAAGTATAATTGTATAAAGCCTATTTCCTGTGTGAAAAGAAGCTGGAAACACCCAAGTTGCCATATGATAGATAACGCAGAAGCACTAGCATAAATAACATTATTTACATATCATCAGAACAAAAGAATGCAAGATCATCAGCCCCCACAAAAAGTTAACCATATTAACCAGCTGCATGCTCCACAACTCTTCATGTAGATGCCAGTGTATAATCTTGGGAACAAATTGACTACATGGAATGGCAGACATCCATCGGAAAAATATCGGCAGTCAACTGTACACATGATGATTTCCTCCATCACTACAAATATCAAGGCTGGAGAAAGTCACAGGTCCCTATGTCAAACAAGCCTCTTCGCCTTTTCCTGTAGACTCTCTTCAAAGTCCGGTGCAACCTTAGAGGGCAGCTCTCCTGTTGTGTGAGCATAAACTGCAGCCAAATAGGCAGTTTTACATCATCAACTGCCTCCCCGGACTAACAAGGTCATTTAGACTAAATGAAATGTGGTTTTTAATAACACCACATGACATCCCCCAAAACCCCCACCAACCCACAAGATCACCTGCTAGAAGGTTGCTATTAGGCAGGGAGTCGTGGGAAAGGCTTATAATCAATCTTCCGAGTTAGGAAACTCAATTCTCTCTCTCTCTCTCTCTCTCTCTCTCTCTCTCTCTTATATCCTGCATTAAACCAAAATGTGCACACATGTAGAGGTAATAGCGCAACAATAATGTCTGAATCTTCTTAATGGGGTGTTTGAAACATAGTCGTAGGAAAATTCGTTTACACTTACAAAAATATCAAATTTCACTTCATGTTTCTCATTTCACTAGAATTGTAATTCATCATGTTACCAAACAAAGCATTTCCGTCTTTGCTTTCTGCTTTCGTTTCCCATATTGGTAACAATGATTTCACCTATTCAACTCCCCAGTTGCTTGCCATTTCTTTAGGACTTCGTTATCAAGCAGAGCACCAGATGTCTGGATGTTCCTCCAAGATATACGATGTAAAGACCTGCAATTTTGAGCACGGATATTGTAACGACCCACATCTGGCTGGTCCAACAATTGTACTAGTTGGTAGACTTCCCACGAAGGTCACCCATCCTGAGACTTCTCCAACTGAACACGCTTAACTTCAGAGTTCTTTTCAACCCGTGCTCCAAAAATTGGCTAACCAATGTTGTCAGTAGTCTACTGATTTAGTCTATTTAACATATTCTTATATAGGGTATTACAATCTACCTCCATAAAAGCATGACATCCTCATCATGAGAGTATTACGCATAGCCCACAAGCAATCCACCAAGCAAGTAGGATTCTAGAGGTGGCACCTACAAGCTTAAGAGGTGGCTCACACCATACGGCTTCACATTCTAGGGTAGCCCTTTCATAGTGTAGCACTTTACCCTGTATGACACTTAACTCCCACACTTCCGACTAGTTCATAGTTCTGATGCTATTTGTAGCGACACAATCAACTGATTAACCCAACAACTGTACTAGTTGATAGACTTTCCAGTAAGGTAACCCATCTTAGGACTTCTCCCAATCGAGTACATTTAACTTCGAAATTCTTTCCAACTCGAGCTCCAAAAAATAACTAATCGGCGTTGTTGGTAGTTACTGATTTAATCTATTTAACATATTCTTATATAAGGTATTACAGATATATTTGTATTACGAGGAATCTAGGGTTTAAATTAAGAAACATATTAAAGATGAAAGCCCCAAATGAAATCCTTAAAACCCAAAAGAAAATAAAGAGGGGCAACTTGAAAAATAAGAAGATATAACACTAAATAACTAAAGTTAGGTGGAAAAGAAACAGGCTAGAAATATGGGGGTTTAAATGAAATTTTCCTATAGGCTAATGGGCCTCAAAATATGGATTGTTAATGGGTCATAGATATTGGGCCATTAAAGGACTATAAGATGACCCAAAAATAGCCCCATATGATCCTTAAATAGGCTGCCAAATTGGGTCCAACTGAAAACACCAGGCCTTTACTTGGGCTATGCATTGGGCCCTTAATGGGCCACTAATGGGCTACATTGAGCTTTGTTAATGGGCAGTCTAGAAGGCACATAGCCTTAAACTGCCTATGCTGAAAGAAGAAGAACAAGAGATGGTGAAGCACGAAATTGTGTGCGGTGGCTCTCTCTGTCTCACACAAAGAGGCCGGCCAGTACAAGGACCTTTTATATTACTAGGGCAACCAAGTTATAAGTCCAAAAGACCAGTTTACCCCTGTTAACATAAATAACAGGAATAAAACCAGTAAAAATAGAAAAACAGATTACAACTAGCAAATAGATAAAAAGACTAAAAAGCCCTAACTAATGGTCCTGTTTTCACTACACTCTCCCTCAAGTTGAGCATGGATATTGAGCATGCCAACTTGTTAATTACATTTAAAAATAGATCCCAAGACAACTCTTTTGTCAAAACATCATCAAGTTGTTGGCGGGTGTTGATGTATGGTAAACACAAATCTCCACTATCAAGCTTTTCTTGAATGAAATATCTATCGATCTCAATGTGCTTCGTCCTGTCATACTGAACTAGATTATTGGCAATATTAATAGCTTTATTATCGCAATAGAGTTTCATAGGCCTCTTGATAGAGATACCAATGTCCTTAAAAAGTAATCGTATCCATAGGAGTTCAGCAACCGATTGTGCCATGGCCCTGTACTCTGCCTCTGCACTGGATCTAGCACAAACATACTGCTTTTTACTCCTCCACGTGACAATGTTTCCTCCTAGGAGCATACAATATCCAGTAGTGGATCTCCTGTCATCTTCGGAACCGGCCCAATCAGCATCTATGTACCCTTCGAGCACAAGAGACTTTCCACTAAAGAATAATAATCTCTTTCCTGGACTTGACTTTATAAACCTCAGGATTCTATCCACTTCTCTAAGATGGGATGTCCTTGGAGCATGCACAAATTGGCTTACCACACTGACAGTATAAGCAATATCTGGTCTTGTCAAAGCCAGGTATAGTGGCTTGCCAATAAGTCTCTGATAAGATCCCTTCTCAGATTCAGACAACGGTTCACCATCTGCAACACTAAGTTTGTGGTTTGCCTCAATAGGAGTATCTGCAGTTTTGCATCGCAATTTTCTTGTTTCTTTCAGCAAGTCCAATGCATACTTGCGTTGGCACACGTAGATTCCTCTAGAGGATCTAGCAACTTCAATACCAAGAAAGCATCTCAATTTTCCCAGATCCTTAATCTCGAATTCTTTTGCCAATTTCTTCTTTAGGATAGCAACCTCCTCTTCATTATCACCTGTATGACCATGCCATCTACATACACAATCAAAATAACAACCTTACCGCCCATTCTCCTTATGAACAAGGTGTGATCAATATTACCTTGAGTGAAGCCATACTTGATCATAGCAATTTTGAACCTCTCAAACCATGCCCGAGGTGATTGCTTCAACCCATACAGTGCTTTCTTTAATCTGCACACTTTTCCTCCAGTAACAATACCATGAGGTGGCTGCATGTATACCTCCTCTACTAGATCACCATTCAAGAAGGCATTTTTCATATCAAGCTGGTACAATTCCTAGGAAAAATGGGCTGCCAAGGATAAGAGTATTCTAATAGAGTTTAGCTTGGCTACTGGTGCAAAAGTCTCGTGATAGTCAAGGCCATAAGTCTGAGTGAACTCTTTTGCCACCAGTCTAGCCTTGAACCTTTCAATCGTCCCATCAGCCCAGAACTTAGTAGTGTATACCCATTTAGATCCCACTAGCTTCTTTCCCTGAAGAAGGTCAACCAATTCCTAGGTACTATTCTGCTTAAGGGCATCCATTTCCTCTTTCATAGTTTTCACCCACCGGTGATCCTTGCTGGCTTCTGCAAAGGTAAGAAGAGTGGAACAAGTAGGCAAGGCAGCAATAAAACTTATATAGGAAAAGGACGATTTGAGTAACAAAGATATCGAGAAATAAGATGTTCGGTGCACTCATGTACACCTTTCCGAACAGCAATAGGTTTTTCAAGACTACCCTGCAAACAATTAGAAAGAACAAAAGGCTCAGGGGGCTATTCGGGCTCAAAGACAGTGTTACGTTCTTGGATTGGTGGATCAGTAGAAGGAGCCTCTATAACCTCTGTCCCAGTAAGGGGCTGTTGGTTCTTGTTCTGGCGAACATAATGCTTCAAAGTCTTGTTCCCTCCAATCAGAATAGCATCACTGTCATGTTTATCATCGTCATGTTGCTTCGTGGATATGGCTGAGACTTCAAAGGTGGCACCTCTGTTAGGAACAGTAGTAGAAGATGGAACAACATGTGAAACATCATCAATAACAACAGGAGGGAAACTACAATGCTCCCCCTCAGACACATCCGGGGAAGAGGAATATGGAAGGTATTAAAAACAGATAACATCTTTGACAATATATTTCTTCCTGGCCTGGGGATCATAGCACTTGTATCCCTTCTTAGTAGAAAAGTACCCAAGAAAGATAGCCCTGATGGCTTTGGCATCCAGTTTTGAGGAGCCTGGAGCCAAGTTATGAACAAAACAGAGACACCTAAACACTCGCAATGGCAGCGGAAAGGGTGAGTGTTAGGGCCTGAGAAGAGAACAGGGAGTCCTAAAGTGAAGGACACGAGATGGTATTCGGTTGATGAGGTACGCAGCAGTGAGAATAGCCTCTGCCCAGTATTTTTTGTGAAGACCATGATAAAGAAGTAATGCCCGAGCAGTCTCAAGTAGGTGTCTATTTTTTCTCTCAGCTACCCCATTCTGTTGGGGTGTATATGGGCATGAGGATTCATGAAGGATACCCTCATCCTCAAACTGATTATCCACCATTTTTTCAAACACTTGAACCGCTCGTGACACTTCCTCCCTAGACTTCATTGGGTATACCCACATGTAATGTGCGAAATCATCAATAAATGATATAAAATACCGACTACCATCAAGAGAGAAAATGGAAGAGGGACCCCACACATCAGAATGGACAAGCTCAAAAGATGTAGAACTTTTATTCAATGACTGAAGAAATTAGGTTCTACAATGTTCAACAAGGTGACATACTTGACAAGCAAGAGACTATAAGTCAACCGTACTGAATAAAGAAGGAAACAACGTTTTTAAATATTTGAAGAAAAGGTGTCCTAAACGGAGATGCCACAACTGGATCTCTTTTATTTTGTTCGACATAACATTCATACTACTGGACTAGAGGGCAGCCCCATGCTTGGACTGAAGTTGATAGAGGCCTCCCACTTCACGCCTACTCCCAAGAGGTTGTCCCGTCTTCAAGTCCTAAAACACACAATGAGAGGGAAAAAAAAGTCACTAAACAATTCAATGATTTTGTCAAGCTACTAACATATAGTAGGTGATGCGGGACGAAGGGGAAAAGAGGAAAAGAGCGGGGTCTGGGGAAGGGAAACCGGCCGGCGTCGCACCGGCGGGCAGTTCTCCGCATCACACCGGAGCAGGGGAGTCCCTTGGCGTCGCACCGAGCAAGAGGGGGTGGGGGTCTCTCTCTCACAGAGAACAACACGCACAACAGGCATTTTCTTTTCAATCATTCATCATCTCCCATCTTTGAAAAATTCATCATACATATAGGGAGTTCTGTAACTCCTGACTCTTGGAGATCCCTATCAGACTCTTAGACTCCCCCCCTCTCATTTACGTTTCTGTCATCCCCCCCCAGAAACTATAAAAGCACATGATGGACCATAAAGGGTCCTAATAAAAGCACATAAATAGGGTCTCATGTCTCTATCTCATCTCCAAGCCACAAGGACACCGGACGGACCCTCCGACGGCGGTAAACAAGATCCGGTTGGAACTGGACCGTAGCCCTGGTGTCCTCACCAATAGGTTAATAGGCAATTTGGGAATATGAAGGGCTGAGGACAAGACAAGGTGATTATCTAGAAGAATGTTGCCCTTCCCAGCAATGGTGGCAAGGATGCCATCAGCAATAGTCACCTTATCTTGTCCAAATCACAAGCTATAGGAAGTGAAGAATGTAGAAGTACCAGTCATATGATCAGTGGCTCCTGAGTTAATGATCCAGGAGTTCCCACCAGTGTGGGAGACAACACTGAGTGCTGCCTCAAGAGTACCTGACTGGCTAGTAGAGGTGGGGGTGGACAACTGAGATAGGAACCACTGTCCACTGAAGGTTAGCTATGTCAGAGGTGGATAGCCCTGCAAAACTCCCTGGAGTGGTGGCTGATGTACTCCCATCAGAAGCTAAAGTTATGGAAGACCCTGTAGGCTTGGATGACACTGCATTTCCTTTAATTTCTAGTTTTGCTTGAACTTTAGAGGCTTCTTGTCTAGATGCAATTCCCAGCAAAAGTCTACAGAGTGATTCTCTCGCCCACAGTAGGTACACTTTCTCCCTGCTTTCTTTGGGTCTTTTGGGTGCCATCTCCTCCTTTTTCACTGTTGTTTGTGCTGACAAGTGCAAAATGTTCTCCAATGCTAATCCCACTTGTGTCAGCTTGCATAGTTTTGCGTCTCCTCTCTTCTGTAACAACTTTCTTGTAACACTGCTCAAGTGAGGGGATCACTTCAAAAGTGAGGATCTGAGACCTCAACCCTTTATATTAAGTGTTCAAGTCATGTAGAAATTTTAGGACCCTCTGATCATGTATGTGCTTCAGATATTTCTTGTGGTCTGCTACTAAGTCTCAATCAGAGATAGCATAAGTATCTTGCTCCTCCCACAAAGCCCTCAAAGCCTTGTAGTATTCACACACAGTCTTACTACCTTATTTGGTGTCATGAATAGCAACCACAAGATCATACATGTTTACTGGGTTGGCCTTTTCACCGTACATCTCCTCTAGTATAAGCCACATCTGTCTTGCAGTAGACTTCCTTACAATATACTTCAGCTGTCCATCTGTCATAGAACTCAAGATCCAAGTCCTCATAATGCTGTCCTGGTGCTCCCAATCATCATACTTCGGGTCATCCACTGAAGGTGAGGTTATTTTACCATTTATGTCTTACCTTTGCCCAAGAACTAACAAAAGTTTTAATTGCTGCTGTCCAGTCCAGATAATTGGAATCGTTCAACTTCACAGGGGGGAGTTGAAGATGAAAATTCTCCCCTACGCTGCTGCCTCCTTTGGAAGAGACCTCGTTTGTTGTCATTTCAGACATATTCTCGCTCATCGGGGTCTTTCGGAGACGTAAGTAGAAGAGATAAAAAGAGGATGTACGAAGGTATGCACCCACAACACAATAACTGCAGCAGCACACACAAGGAAAAAAAAATCCAACCTTGTAGCAGTCCTCCAAACAGGGGATTGGTGCAGCAAGGCCCTAAAGGCAGCTTCCGAGGACCCTAGAAATTGCACAACCAGCAGCAACCTGGGCCAGCTACCACCAACCAGCAAGACAAGAGGTCCGATGGCCCTCAGAAAAGGAACCGGTCACAAGACTGCCCCAAAAACTGAGCACTGGTCACACCAAAACCCTAAATAGGGTACTGGCCACACTGCAGGTGGTTGGACTGGTTCCGGCAGGGCTGGCCCTCTTGGACTGGTTCCGGTAGGGGTTGGCTTGCAACCTGGACCCCTTATACTAGGAAGAGACCGGCGGCAGGAGGAAGGAGATGGACCGGCCTGTCCCTGCAAAACACCCTGCAGTCGGGCCTGAAACTGAGGTCTATTTCCTTCCTTTGAGCAAGAAGCCTGCTTCGGAAAGATAAGAAAGGTCAATCGGCCAATGGTTTTCTTCTTCTTTTCACAGGAGCTCTGATACCATGCTGAAAGAAGAAGAACAAGAGATGGTAGAGCAGGAAACTGTGTGTGGTGGCTCTCTCTGTCTCACACAGAGAGGCCGGCCAGCACAAGGACCTTTTATATTACTAGGGCAACCAAGTTACAAGTCCAAAAGACCAGTTTACCCCTGTTAACATAAATAACAGGAATAAAACCAGTAAAAATAGAAAAAACATATTACAACTAGCAAATAGATAAAAAGACTAAAAAGCCCTAACTAATGGTCCTATTTTCACTATAGCCTCAAACACCACCTCCTCAAACTCCTATAAATAGGGGGTCATCCCTCCATTCTCCTACCATCTTTAGAAGGGATAAGGTGAGAGAGTGTGAGAGAGGGAAAAGAAGAAGAAGAAGAGGGAGAAGGGAGTGAAGAGCAGCTCAGCGGCGGTCCGGCGGGGCTCTGGCAGCAGCTCTCCTTTTAAGAGGTAGGGTGATACACCTGGTGTTGTTTATTTTATTCTCGGTTTTTAAGGGTGAAAACATGATGAAAAACAGGGGAAACCATGTCAAGTTGATTTCTTGTTGTTGGGTGCTTAAGAAAGGGATACAAGGGCTAGATAAGAACGTGTTTATTCACAAAACCAGCATACTTAAGATGACTGATTTTCAGTGGTTTCTCACTATTTAGCAAGAACCATGATAGGCTGAGTTTCATGCGCTTAAGAATTAGTAGATGAAGCCTAGTTTATGAAAAAGAACATGATGCTAGTTTAATTTATGAAAACAAATATGAAGTTAGTCTAGTTTGTGAAAAATTAAAGAAAATAACATGTTTTTAGCATGCTCTATGAGCAATTTCAGCATGTTTCCCATCATTTTAAGTGTTGTTTTAGTACAAGACCATGCTAGAGTTTATTTATTACCGCATGATAAGAAGGAAGACGATGAGGTTTATGAACCCCACATGAACTTACTATGAACCGTTCTCGATGTCAGCTATGTCCACTTTTAAAAAAAAAAAGGAATCGTTCTCCAAGTCGGAGAACCACAACACAAGAATCTAATTTGCATGGTTTAGAACCAAATACTAGCATGAATAGCACGAAACTTCCCCTTGTATGAAATGAAAAAGAACTCAATGGACCAAGTCCATCAAGAGCTCACATGAGCATGGAAACTATCTATGAATTGAAAGACTTGGAGCCTTCTAGCTCCCTATGCTATTCAGAACTATATTATTATTACTCTAACATGAAATATGAAAGAATCTTTATGATGATGATGTGCACAAAGGGGATAAAAGAACACTAGGACGTTCATTCTGCTGCACTCCCATCATGGTTGGCAGTATCGGCCGATACCGACATGTACCGGCTGGTACGTACCGGTATCGGCCGGGTATCGGCCGATACCAGGCTGGTACTGGGCCGGTACCGGTACTGCTGCCATCCATGGCTCCCATGAAGCACTTACGAAATGAAGAAGACAACAAAACCTTCTAAAATGAACAATGATTCCATATAATGTTTTGGTTTCCTAAAAGATTGAAGCAACATCACTTCATTAGCAAGATGGTCGCACAAGAAATGTTTTCTTGTACATATGGGAACACCGAAGTCAAGCTCCTTAGTGGTGTAGTGTTGAGGCACGGAACATCCCCTTTTTAAAGTCTTAGAGTCTAGATTCAACACCTCGATTTAGGTAGAGGATAGAGATCCTACCTGAGTGCACTCGTAAGCTAGGACATAGATGTTGTGGTCAGCAGACTGCAGACCCAGGTAGCCTTCTTTCATACCTCACCCAACAGGTATCTAGAGACCTTTTAGGGTGGACAGGTGAAGGCCGCGAGAACTGTATGATGATGATTTCCAGCAAGTATTGCTATATCTTTTAATATTAATATTGATTACCCTTACATTATAAATATCACAAATTACTACAAGAAAATAACATGAAGACATGAGCTTGTGAACTATTTAGTAAAGAAGAAAAGTGCACACGTTACACCTTGTTAACTTTTCCGCTCGCTGTTTCCCATCATATTTATAATAGATGCATTTCCGTTCTATTTCATGAAGTTTCTCATGCATATCAAATATAGAATTGATGCATTGCATGATAAAAATGAATGAAAGAAATAATGCTTTTGAAAGGATGAGTGAATAGGGTGGTGAGTGAAGAATAATTGTAAGGATGTAAATGATCTCCACTAAGATCTCTATGCGAGTTCTCATAGAAGATTTTCAATGTAAAGACTCACACATACAAGTAAAGACTAACTTTAAGTAATGAAGTTTTGGGTTTATTTGCAAATTCTCTCAAAACTTTTTGCTTTATAAGCTTTAAGAGACTCTTAAATGGGTTAATTTTATGCTCTAGAAAACATGCTTGCTTATGTTTGACCAATCCCGACAACTCCGGTTTCAGTTAAAGTGTTGTCATTAGGATGGGGAACTTCTTGGAGAAGTAGTATATAGATTAATACCAATGAATTTCTAAGGCATAGGATGTTACTTGATTTATGAATTTTTTATATTAACTAAAAAAGGACCATTTTACATATTAACCATATATGAATGTTTTAGCGGAATCACTAAAAACATGATTTTTGTTTTAGGAATGGAGAGTTGACTTTTTATATGTTGGAGATATAATTTTTCTAACAATTTTATTGAATTCAAATGGAGGGGTACTTCCCTTATTTACATGCAATATCTTAAGCGGCTCCATTGACTTAAATAGTATTTAAGATATTAAGGTTACCTCGTATCCTGTCAACCAGAAAGCCTATCCACCTATCCAGCAAACTTGGCCACTTGTCCTCCTAGCCTGCCACACTGCCCACCGCCTTATCCCTTACCTTATCTTCTTTATCCACCACCCCTCCTATCATCCCAATCCTCATCCTCGTCCACAGCCTTCTTTATCCACCGCCTTATCCCTTACCTTATCTTCTTTATCCACCACCCCTCCTATCATCCCAATCCTCATCCTCGTCCACAACCTTCTTTATCCACCGCCTCTCCTATAAATAGGAGGTTGTTCTCTCAAGTTCTCACTTGCCTAGTAGCATTAAAGGTGAGGGGGATGGGCAAGAAGGTAAAAGGCAAGCTCTAATAGGGGGCAGACTTGAGTAGAGTCAGTGTTCTTTTAGGTAGGGTTACCAACCTTATCTTCCTTTTAAAATTAATAGTTCTAAATTTTAAGAGAAGATAACATGGTAGGACTCATTTATGACTTTATTAAAGGAGATTTTAAAATCAACTTATGTAGGCTTATGAAAGATGAAAATGAAATTAATCATGTTATGATTATCAAAGCTAAATCAATAAGTAAAGTTGCTCATGATGATACATGATAATATGAAATGGTAGATTTACGAATGATTTACTTACGAAAGTAATAATTCTGAATCATGATTACAAATTATGGCCATAGATATGAATATATGAACCACAATTATGAATTATGATGATGAATCAGTTGATGAACTATGAATTTATGATTTTGTACCACGCATGATCATGAATAAAAGTTGTAATGATGTTTTCTAATTATAAAAAAAAAGAGTAACATCATTACATTCGCAGAATGGACCCATACAATCTGTCTCTTGGGGATATGGGGGCATCGGGTCTGCTCCTTACGATAAGCTATAGTCAGAACACGGAGCATCATCCCTTTCCTTTACGGTGTCTAGTCCAGATTCCGGACATACCAACTAAGGCAGTGGAAGGAACACCATTTGATTGCACTCGTGATTAGGATATGGGCAATACAGTTTGAGACTCCATTCGCAGTTCAACCTATGATCTACCTCGCCCAGTAGGAGTAGCCGGAAACCCTCTGGGAGAGACAAGGAGAAGTTGAAAGGCCAAGCCAGTGGGATATCAATTTGCTCAGCTACTTTACGACCGTTGATGTACGATTATCCCTGTTACTTGATGACATAAGAGTGAGTTAATAAGACACTTAGACTTGACTAAACATAAACTTGTGAAGGTGAATTATGACTCATTTTAATAATGGCTTTGTGTTTCTATTTGGATTTTAATATCATATGCATAACACTACTAAAGAGAAATAGAAAAGAAAAATGTCTGAAGAACAAGTGACGAAGATGTTTAATTCGTTTGTGTTATATTCTTATGTTAATTTCTTTCCAAATATTTTTATCCGACACATAGTTATATAGATTGTGCATGAGTAACGTTGCAGGATTAATAAACCAACAAAGAAGCTACCATGCTTAATTGCATTACATGACTATTATGGATTCCAAACTAGAAATGTAAATATGAGGGAAGCAAAAGGAAAATGATCCCTACTGAATTATGTCATGAGACTCATAAAAGCTATTTAAAATACCTTTTATAGGGGAAGGTTCCTAACCAAGGTAGAACTGCGATTTCAGCTTCACCAGTTGCAAAGTACCAATGGTCAATGTGACTTTAGTTTAGCTTAGTGTATTTCGAGTATTTTGTTTTGGCTATGTAATAACATACTTTGAGTACTCCTAATATCCAAGGACAAGTGTGCTTGGAAAAATAATAATATCTTTGGTTTGTGACTTCCATCGTTATACTTATTTGTACCTTGTTTGTACTTTTATGCCATCGACCCAAAATGATCTTGGTTACGGTGAACCTTTGGTTCGGGTAGCAGACTATTCTTGTGAAACGCTGCTGGCTGCTGCCCTTCGCTCCTTCCCCCACCCCCTCCGGCCCTCACCCTCCCCCGGCCACCGCCGCCACTCGCCGTCGGTCCACCCGCCGGCGCCAGACGTCCACCGCCGGCCATCCGCCACCATCTTCTTCTCTCCTCTCTCTCTCTCTCTCTCTCTCTCTCTCTCTCTCTCTCTCTTTGAGATCTCAACCGAAAGAAGGGGGTTTTCACCCCGTCATCATCGGCCGGCCGGCCGGGAGCCACCATCGCCGCTGTTGTCGCCGTCACCGCCATCGTCGACGTCGGATTTTGTTTCCGCACCCCGATCCGAGTTTAAGTATATTTCAATCTAATTTTTTTAAAATTCTCAAAAAATTAGAAATGATGTATGATTGTGTACATTGTGTAGATTTATTAATATATAGGTTCAAAAAAAATTTAGCATGTTGATTAGACAAAATCCTCAAAATTAACCTTAATTAAGGGTTAAAAATTGGGACTTTTATATGATTAGTGTAATTAAGGTTCAATTGAGTGTGTCAAACACTCAATTGAACTTATTAAAACCTAATTGTACATTTTTTTGCATTAATTGTATATTATTAGTATTAATTAGTTAAAATTAATCATAATTAGGGGTTAAAAATTGGACTTTTGTATGATTAATGTAATTATGGTTCAATCGAGTGTGCCAAACACTCAATTGAACTTATTACAATCTGATTGCATAGTTTTTTGCATTAATTGCATGTTATTAGTGTTAATTTGGTAAAATTAACCCTAATTAAGGGTTAAAAATTGGAGTTTTTGTATAATTAGTGTAATTAGGGTTCAATTGAGTGTGTCAAACACTCAATTGAACTTATTACAATCCGATTGCATAGTTTTTTGCATTAATTGCATGTTATTAGCGTTAATTTAGTAAAATTAACCCTAATTAAAGGTTAAAAATTGGGGGTTTTGTAATTAGTGTAATTATAGTTCAATTGATTGTGCCAAACACTCAATTGAACAAATTAGAACCTAATTGTACAATTTTTTGCATTAATTGCTCGTCATTAGTATTAATTTCTTAAAATTAACCTTAATTAAGGGTTAATAATTAGGACTTTTGTATGATTAGTGTAATTCATGTTCAATTGAGTATGCCAAACACTTAATTGAACTTATTACAATATGATTGCATTTTTCTGTTTTTAAGTTATGCAGGAATATGGCAGAACAAGGACATCATGAACAGGATGTGGAGTAGCAGGGTGCTAATCCTCGTTGGCAGCATCGCACACTAGTGGCTAGTGTTAGAAGGAGGGTCAAATGCAACTGGTGAGGAAAGGAGATGGGTGGTGGCGTGTATCGCCTAAAAAATCATCTTGTTGGCATATCAGGAGACGTCAACAGATGTGAGTCAGTCCCGCTAGACTTGAAGAAGAAATAAGGACTTATATGATGGGTAAAAAGACACATAAAGATTTATCATCTCAACAACACATGAATTTGCAAGATGAGATATCAGGGTGTCAGAGACGAAGGGATTATAGTCTACATGTTCAACGGCAGATCAATTTAAATGATGATGAAGAGGAGGAGGAGGATGAGGAGGATCTATATGACCCTGATGCAGAGTACACCAGAGCTGTTCGTGCCAGTGTGCGGACAAATAGAGTAGATGAGGACCGGCGAAGAGGCATAGAATCATCAGGTGGATCAGTGCCTACTGCTTCTCAGCCTAGGAGATTCATTCTTAGGGACTCTTCTAGTCGAAGGACTGCTAGTTCTATGTTGGGTTGTGGATGGACGTTAAATGTGGCAGGCGGTCCTATGGACCAATTTTTGTACAGATCAAGGTCTGCCAGACAGCCTGGAATCAAGCAAACATTGAAAAGAGTCAAGGCATCAACAAAAAATGCCCTGAAAGGAATTGTGAAATGATTTTTACATGCAGGTGTGCCAGCACATACAGCATTTAGTCCATATTTTCAAACAATGGTGGATGCAATTCCAGATGTTGGGCCTGTTGTAAAGGCCCCCACACCTCGCTGCATTTATGATGTTGGATTCAAAGAGGAGTATAATGACTTGAAGGTATGGGTCAACAACTTTAAAAATGTGTGGAATGAGCGTGGTTGTACCATCATATGTGATGGTTGGACAGGGACCACAAAGAGATCCATGATTAATTTTCTTGTGTATTACAGTGAGGGCATTGTTTTTTTGAAGTATGTGGATGCCTCAAACAGAATAAAGAATGTTGATTATTTGTACAGGCTAATAGAGGATGTGGTAGAGAAAACTGGTGAAGAAAATATTGTGCAGATAGTCACTAACAACAAAGCAAGCTACAAAGCAACTGGTAAATTATTGATGCATAAGAGGCACCATTTGTACTGGGTGTCTTGTACAGCACATTCCATTGACTTGGTGATGGAGGACATAGGCAAAGACCTTTTTGTTGCTGAAGTGGTACAGCATGCTCAGATAATCATGAGATTTATTTATAGTCACAATAGGATCCTACATATGATGAGAGAGCATACAGGTGGATGAGATCTTCTTCGTGCTGGCCCTACCAGATTTGCATCCAACTTCATCTTTTTAGAGAGTCTGAGTAAATAAAAGCATCAGTTAGCCCAATTAGTCCACTCTGACGAGTTTCTGGCACATATAGGGACACTGAGGGCTGATGCTAGAGAAGTTGCCTTGGCAGTGCAATCGCTAGTTGGGGAGATATATTTTTAGGATAAAGTTTCTTACTATCTGAAAGTGGTTGAGCCTCTGGTACGTGTTTTGAGGTTAGTTGATGGAGATGACAAAAATGACATGGGATATTTGTATGAGGCTATGGATAGAGCAAAGGAGCAATTGAGCGAAAGCCTTCCTACTTCTTATGACAAATGGTGTAGGATCATCGATGATAGATGGGAGTCGACTCTTCATCATGATCTCCATACTGTTGTTTAATTCTTTATCTTTTCAAGTTGATTTTATTTGATTAATTTTAATCACATTTATTTTTATAACTAATGAACCATAATTTAAATACATGATTTTTTTCAACCGAAAATATCAGTATAGTGAGAGCGTGCATAATGATCAAGAGGTCCTTCGAGACACAACTAATGTGATTACTAGAATATCAAAGAATACGAATGAAAAGATAGATGCCTTAACAGAGATAACATACAAAATAGGAGTTTATGAAAATCCAATCTTCTATCATTAACTTATGTCATTTATATTTATTTTATAGATGCATATATTTAAATTGAAGATTGACATTGATAGAGATGATGACGTCAGGACTGCAATAATGAGAACAACTCTACGTGAATTACATAATAAATAGTCAAACACTAAATTTAATGAATTACTACCATTCATTATTAATATCGTCGTCTTTTTCTTTTTTCTTTTTCTTTTTTTGCAACAGTTGAATGGTGAATCCATATTAATTATAGACAAGCTGTCACAAACCCTTTGGTGTATGTTGCAGTAAGAGTACTCAGTCAAACCACTTCTTCCAGTCAATGTTAAAGACACTGGAGTACATTCAGTCTCATTCACACGAAGGTTTGTAACATATTGGGTGTTTTTAAGCTGGAGAAGTTAATGTACTGTCACTACAACATGCGCCTAAAAATCAGGCATATTCAAGAAAGACAGATGTTTGAAAGACAGAGATTCATGGAGTTTGCTGGCAGACCAGTTGATGAGCCTGTATATCAGATTGATATTGATGAACTGTTAGATGAAGAACACCCACTGCATGCTTGGGTGGAGAGCAGAGCAGCCAGAGATGTACAGCCTGAGTTTGATCCTCAGGATCGGAGTTGAACAGGAGGTGAATTAGATGCAGTAGTTACTCGAGATCCTGAATTTCAAACAACAAAAGAAAGAGGTGCACTTGATCTTCATAGGCGTCGAAAGTCAGCCACACTAGCATACACTGCTAGAACTTCTGCCTCTCAGCTAGCACTCAGGAGATCAGCTACTCAGGTGGATCCACCAAGAAGAAAAGAGAAAGAGCCAGCGAGACCTTCACTGCAGTCATCTAGCAGCAAAAAGAGAAAATAATCAAAAGGAAAGTCTAAACAACGAGTGGACCCATCGGAAGAAGAAGAAGGGAGAGTTCAACAGACTGGAGAGACACTTGAGGACACCCCAGGTTTACCACCTCACTTGACCAGCATGTACGAAGCAGAGAGACAAACCTACAAGCGTAGAAGAAGGCGGTTGAGGAAAACAAGCCAAGTGGAGAGTGATGACTCTACTGAGAATGATGATGATGATGATGGTGATGATGGAGATGGTGATGGCGTTCTTGCTGTTGTAGGACTATCAGGAGGTTCTTCACTTGGAAGCAGTTACACATAATACGAAGATTACTCCGCACCTCCGAGTCATTATTAAGAAACTCAAGGCCAAAGACAAAGACAACAAAGGGGATTCGAAGACCAACAGAGACAGGCAGGATATGATTGGCCTCCATGGGAAAATGCCCGTTCTTATCCGTCCATTTTTCACCCCCCTACACTGTCGTATTCAGACATCAACAGTACTACTAAGGGGTACTCTGGACCTCTACCTATACAGTATGGCATTTACGTCCCTCCAACACAATCAGGAGAAAGTTCAAGCCAGCAAGCTTACACACTTCGAGGTATTCAAAAAGGATTTGAAGACCTCGCTAGCTCCTTGTTTGGCTATGCATATCCAGCGCACATGTCAGTAGATTATGGATCACCAGCTCAAACTTATAAGCCGGATGATGAAAGATTACAAATGTGATCTTTCTAAGATATTTTTCATTAATTTCATGTGAAATACTTCATAATGTCTTTTTTAGTTAGTGCACAACAATAATTATTAGTGACTTAGTTGTCTTTAATGTATATTTTTTATGGATATGTATAAATTGCATTCATTTTTATTGTACATTTATTGAATAATATGTATACAATTTTTTAATATTTTTTCTGATTTGTTTCTTATTTTTTCCTAATTTTTTCTGATCTTTTCTTATTTTTTTATTATTTTTTTAATCCGGCCGAGTCGGACCGGCCAGACTTCATCTAGATTGGATGACTCGGCCGATCCGATCCGGGTCAGATCGGGATCGCCGGGTCTCGATTCGGGGACTCGATCCGACCCAGAATTCCTTGATCTGAAAGGTATTTGTAGGACAATTTCTGATCATATTCCCATCTTATTGTCCACTGAAGATAACTTCATACTCGGAGACTTTTCATATATGAATTGGAATGGCACAGACATGAACATCTTAGAGACTTGGTCAGCAATTGGTGGAAAGAGGCTCCTGTGGTAGATTTTGCTTGCCAGTCTTTTGTCAAGAAGTTAAAATGGATAAGAGCTTAAATCAAGAGTCGGTCTTCTCAAACCTTTGGAAGGATTAACATCATTACTCTATTGATGATCTTGAAGTCAAGGCTGAAAAACAGAACCTTTCGGAAGATGAAGCTCATTCTCTCAGAAGACTTAAGAATGAATACAATGAGTTGGTTCTTAGAGAAGAAATCAAATGGAAACAAAGGGCTAAAGAACATTGGCTTAAGGAGGGGGACAAGAATACCAATTTTTTCCATTCGGTGGCTAGTTCTAGGAAGAGATCCCTTAAGATTCACCATATTAAGGTAGATGATCTTCTTATTGATTCCAAGAAGGATATTCAAGACACATTCATCTCTTTTTATAAGAATTTATTCAAAGAAGATCACTTGTGGAGACCTCACCTGCAAGGTAATATCCTCCCTAAGATAAATGAAAATTTGGCTGAAAATCTCTGTTTGCCAATTCAAGAAGAAGTGAAACAAGCTATTTTCAATATGAATGTGAATAAATCCCCCGGTCCAGATGATTTTTCATTAGGCTTCTATCAGTTTTTTTGGGATGTTATCAAGGAAGATTTCATGGGTGTGGTGAAGGAATTCCAAGACATACCTCTAAGTATTAAGGGTCTCAATTCTACTCACATTGTTCTTATTCCTAAGACAGAAGATGTTGAAAGAGTCACTGAATTCAGACCTATTACCCTTCTTAATAGATGCTACAAGATCATGACTAAGATCCTAGCCAACATACTGAAGACAGCTTTAGGGGATATTATTAACAGAAATCAATCAGCTTTTCTTGAAGGAAGATTCATCCTTGACAATTTTCTGGCAGCTAGCGAAGCAATCCATAATCAAAGGATTACTAAGAGAGAAGGTGTTGTTGTTAAGCTGGATTTTGAGAAGGCCTTTGACACTGTCAGCTGGCAATGTATCCACAAAGCCTTGGGCCTCATGGGCTTCAAACAAAAATGGATAAGCTGGGTTATAAGCTGTATCTCAACCCCTAGGTTTACCATTTTATTTAATAGTCTCCCTTATGGTTTTTTCAATAGCTCAAGGGGATTGAGACAAGGAGATCCTATTTCACCACTCTTGTTCCTTATTATAGGTCAGATCTTGAGCTCTCTGGGATAAGGCAACAAGTCAAGGATTGATAGACAAGTTCTGCATTGGCAGAAATGATCTTCATCTCACACATCTTCAATTTGCAGATGATACCTTGTTATTTTCCTCAAGGCACCTTGGAATGATGAGAAATTTGAAGATCCTGCTGGTCTTGACAGAAGCGATAACTGGGCTTAGTATTAACTTTCAAAAATCTGAGATAATAGGAATCAACATGGATAATGACAAGTTGGATTGCATGGCTGATTTATTAAACTGCAGTGTCTCATTTTCCAATCAAATACTTGGGGCTTCCTTTATCTTGTGGTCCTATAAGCTTAAAGGATTGGGATGTGGTCATTAAAAAGTTTGATCATAGACTAGAAGGATGGAAAGCTAGATTCCTTTCAGATGGTGGAAGATGGGCCCTCTGATTATCAGTTCTCTCCTCATTAGCCACCTACCATCTTTCCATTCTTAAAGTTACAAGAACTGCGGAAAAAATGATAGAGGCTAGGAGGAGATCCTTCTTCTAGGGGGGAGGAAATAGAGGAGGAAAAGGACTTCATCTAATAGCTTGGGATAAAGTCTGTAGATCTAAGAATCAAGGAGGGGCTGGTCTGGTCACAACTAATCATTTCAACAAGGCCTTGCTTGCAAAATGGTTGTAGAGGTTGGGGGAAGATGATGACTACCTCTGAATTAAAATAGTTAGGACTAAGTACTACTACAACTGTTTTAAAAGGGATTTGAATCCTTCGAGGTCCCACAATCTGTCCCACATCTGGAGGAACATTGTTCATCTACAGGTTTTCTGTTTTATGGTCAGAGGAATCTCTCCTCTAGACTATCTTTGGATGTACTCCCTCTATTTATTTTAATAAACTTGGTAGTACACCTGATTCTACTAAAAAAAAAAACTTTCTTTTGGAAAATGGAGAAAATATCAACTTTTGGAAAGACAAATGGCTCACTAATGTTCCCCTCATTGATCAGGTTCCTAACATATACCAGCTTGTTGATAACAAAAATGCTACAGTGGTGCAAGTTCTCTCTCAAAACAATGTTGTTCAATGGAATCTTAGCCTCCGAAGAAATCCAGCATAGTCTGAAATAGGGGAGTTACTCAAAATTCTACATCTAACTTCAAATGTCCACCTCATTAGGGATCAAGAAGATAAAAGAGTTTGGATTTGGAATACCAAAGGATCCTTTTCATCTAATACTCTTACTAGAATCATTCAAGATGGCTGCATCAGAGTGTGGTGGAAATCCCTAGTGTGGTCCAAGTATATCCCAATCAAAATCAGAATGTTCCTTTAGAAGGTGGCTTTGAATAAGCTTCCTACATCCCCAAAAATTAAAGAGTATCTTAAACTTAAACAACTCATTATGTGTTTTCTACGGGCTGTTTGAAGAAGATCATAATCATCTTTTTTGCCACTATGGGATCATCAATTTCCCATGGAAAGTCTTATCCAAGGCTCTAGAAATTCAGTGGGTGGAACCTCTTGACTCTCTTCATCTCATGCAAGGGTGGTCAGTTAACTGTCCTACTCCAGCTGACAGGAATATGTGGTCTTTGATCCTTCCAGCTATGCTGTGGTCTATTTGGCTAGAAAGAAATAACAGAAGATTCAACCAAGAGTTCTGAAACCCCTCCTATATTCTTCAAAGAGCCCTTAATTGGGTAAAGGATTGGGGAAGAGCAGCTGATATCTGGATTGCTTCAGAAGGAGATATCATTTCCAAGGCTTGTAGATGGACATACTTATTGTTATGATCCTAGATTCCCTGAGGCACTTCTGTTAGCCTCTATTTTATTTTATTTAAAATAGAAGCCTAGGGTCTGCCTCTCTTTTGTTTGTTGTGGGATTGGGGGGTTGGCTATCAGCCATGATGTTTGGCCTTTGGCCTCCATTGTATCCTCTTTTATTTTCAATGAAATGTGACTATATGCCACCTTCTAAAAAAAAAAGATGAAATCTTAGGCCACTATCAATCAGTACCCGATAAGCTAAGCGGACAGTGAAAATCCCATTAGGCTCTCATCTCCATCTCCATCTCCAGCGATCCTCAGAAGAAGCTTTAAGAGAGGTCCCCTCAAGCTGCTAATGCTTCCAACTGGTTTCTTGATTTTTCTTTTTCTTTTTTTTTGATAATTGGACCGTATCCGTTTTAAATACTGTTCATTAATGGAAATATCAGGGAGATTTGAAGCACAGATCTTGTAGCACAGAGCAGGGATAAGAATGGTAATAAATATGAGATGGTAGCAGGGGATGTTCTAATTTACGATTAAAATTTCAATTAGGAGTAAGAGCAGGAACAAGGAGCGGTCAAGGTTTAAAAACTCGGCTCGGATCGGCACGGATCGGCCGAGTCGGAGCGGTTTTGGGCCGACCGTGCCGATCCCGAGTAACCTGGCCGAGTCCAGGCCTCGGATCAGCCGGTCCGAGCCGGATCGGGCGATCTGGGACCGGATCGGGCCGGGTCGGCTCGGATCGGCCCGACCCGGCCCCCAACGGCTAGTTTGACTAGCCGTAGGGGGTCAAACTAGCCGTTGCTGGCCGTTCCCAAACGGCCAGCAACGGCTAGTTTGGGCCTTGGGGGTCTATTTAAACCCCCCCAAGGCCCTCCTAAGGCTCCACAATTGCCCTTTGAGCCTCCTAACATTCTTGCTCTCTCTCGCACTCTCTCGATCATAGAATTCTCTCTCCATCTCTCCCACGAGGTCACTTCTAGTCTACTACAAGCTCCGCGATCTCTCATCTTCTTGTGCTGTGAAGGAATGGCATCTCAAGGTGCTACTGAGCGGTCATCTGGGAATCCTCCTAGTGCTGATCCTGCTTGGGGACATTGCACACCGGTGGACATGGGCCAAAGAAAGGTACAATGTAAATATTGCAACCGGGTTGTCTCTGGCGGGGTCTACCGATTCAAACAACATCTTGCTGGAATAAAATGTGAAGTTGCAGCATGTGCTCGAATTCCTTCAGATGTTAGGATCCAATTTCGAACTTACATGAAGGAGAAGGAATCAAGCAAAGCAAGTACTGCCAGAAGAAGACAGGAAATTCGAGAGGAATTGTCTGAACCAGCGCGAAGGTCTGATGCTGGAGTCCGGCTTGGTGGAAGTAATCTACCTATAAATGTTGATGATAGGGATACAAGTAAGTTTCTTATTTAACTTATTTTCATGTTCTTCATTTAACGTTTTCAGACAAATAGTTATAGTAGATTTTTTTTTTCTTTTACATTTAAAGCTGAATTGCGACGTGCAATGGAAGCAAACCGGCGGTCCTTTGCAGATGAGGACTAATTTCGGCACACTGGAAGATATGGAGGACAAGGAAGTGGCTCCACACCTTCTGCACAAGGGAGCACTAGCGCCGGCATGAGCACTAATGTATGCGAGGAGCTGCCTCAGGAGTTCACTAGAGCTGGAGATCCTAGAATAGGTCCAATAGATCCCTTGCTCACCAAGAAGAGGGATAAACAACCTTCTATTAGTGCTGCATTCAAGAACTTAAAACTTTGTAAGGAGAAGATAGGGAGAGCTACATCTAGGTAGTTTTTCTATAACAGTATCCCTGCTAATGCGGCCAAGGGGCCATATTATGAGTCCATGATCGAGACCATACAAGAAGTTGGCAAAGGGGTTGAGGGACCTTCTCCATATGAGATATACAACAAGTACTTGGATATGGAAGTTGATGACATCCGAACATACATTAAATCATTTGAAATGATCTGGGATGAGTATGGATGCACTTTAATGTGCGATGGATGGACAGGTACATAAATCTTATATTCAGTTTATTATCTTATCTTCATTTTTTCTTAATCAGAATGGGTCTCTTTCTGATTTCTTATCACGTTTGGAACTTTACAGGGATAACAAGAAGAAATATGATCAACTTCTTAATTTACTGCAAAGTTGGAACCGTATTTTGGAAGTCTATTGATGCATCTGGAAAAATAAAGAATGCCCAGTACCTGTGTGAATTAATGGATCAAATGGTGGAAGAAGTGGGCGAAAAAAGGATTGTCCAAGTGGTTACGGACAATGCAGCGGCGTTCAAGTTAGCTGGACAAATGTTGATGCAGAAGAGAGAACATCTATACTTTGTTCCCTGTTCTGCTCATTGTATTGACTTGATGTTAGAAGACATTTGCTCTGATCCGATGGTAGATAGAGTGATCAAGAGTGGTCGATTTATCACCACATTCATCTACAACCACAACAACATTCTGGATATCATGCGCACACATACTCATGGAAGAGAGTTGCTTCGACCGGGAGCCACCAGGTTTGCATCTCAATATATCTCTCTAGATAGTTTAAGTCAACAAAAGAACAACTTGATTAGGATGGTGGCATCGGAAGATTGGGAGAATCACATATTGCGGCATGTACCAACTAAGGTCAGAGAGAAAGGTAAGAAAGTGGTTGATCTAATTCAGTCTAGACCCTTCTGGAGGGGGGTGCAAGCGGTGTTAAATATTGTAGAACCGCTTGTCCGTGTCTTGCGATCTTGTGATGGAGAAAGAAGATCGGATATGGGATATTTATATGAAGCTATGGACAGAGCTAAGGAGCTCATTCAACTGAACAACCCAACAACCTTTGTGAAGTGGTGGGACATAATAGACAGACGTTGGGAACACACTTTACATCACGATCTTCATGCAGCTGGTAAGCTACTAACTTTCTACATGTATTATTTGTATACACATTTTTCTTAAGTAATAACTAACTTCGACTTATTTATTTAGGTTATTTTTTCAACCCTCAGTACATGTTTAGAACTGATGGGAAGAAGGATAGCTATGATAGTTGCTCGGAAGTGTTGATAGGGGCTAAGTCTATTATTAAGCGCATGCTTGCAGATGAGGACAGAGCAATATTGGCATGCAAGCAAATGCATGATTACAGAATGATGTTATACCACTTTGGGACAAGTACTGCTCAAAGAGCTGCCAAAATTTTGAGTCCAGGTTTGAAAATTATTAACTAGATGTTCTACTTAAATTTTAATTATAGCTTGCACATTGTTGATATGGCCAATTTTCTATTTACAGCTGACTGGTGGCTAGATCATGGAAAAGTATATGGGTATGAAGATCTAGCCTATGTTGCAATTCGGGTCTTAAGTCAAACAACCTCTTCATCAGGCTGTGAGAGAAACTGGAGCACCTTTGGCTTGATTCACACCAAGCAAAGGAATAGATTGAAGTCGAGCCGTCTAAAGAAGCGAGTATTCTGTCATTATAACATGAGGTTGAAGCTAAAAAATCTGGAGCTCATAAGGAACCTTCAAAGGCAGGAGAAAGAGAGAATTTCCAGACAAGCCACAGAGACGACACATGCAGAAGAACCCATATACTTGGATGAGCTGTTCGAGGAGCAACATCCACTAAATGCATGGGTTGATGCAAGCACCTCAAATGAGCCTGAATTCAACCCAAATGATCGGGAATGGGCGGAAGGTGAGTTAGATAATGTTCCATTACTTACTGATTTTCAACCTCCTTCTCCAAAACGTCAGAAGAAGAGCAAAAAACAAGCACCAAGCAAAAGGAAGAATGGTATTGTAATTCAAATTGCTGATCTGGAGACTATCGAGGAAGATGATGAAACGCCAGAACCAAGTGATGAGGTCCAATATCAAACCTCAAATGACTCGACATCAAAGACGAGCTCCGACAGTTCTGAGGATGGCGGAGATGCTACCAGTGCCCCAGCCCCAGCTCCACCAATTCAATTCACTGGAGAAGAAGAATACACACATGCTACCCAAGATGAACATCATGGTAGCAGAGCAGGACGTGAAGAATCTTCCATTCAAACATTCAGCAGATCAAGGAGGAAGGACAAGGGTAAAGCTCCTCAAGAATATCAGGAGCAACTATCAGATGCATCATCATATTCTCCATACGAAGGGTATAGTCAGCCTACTGGATATGTAGTTTACCCTCCTCAACATTCTGATACATCCGACTATTCAGGAGGTTGTCTAGAATATCCACAATTTTCAGTCATTTATACCAATACGGATTATTATAGCCGGTATGTGATGCAATATGAACAATACTACCAGAGCTATATGTCATGGGCTGAGTATGTTAGCCATATGTTCATTCAGTATAATGTACGTTTGGAATAAATGTAAGTTCATAATCATATATGTAAGTTTATTCAATGTTTTTTTGTCCAACAATATCTTATGTACTTCAAATCAATGTATTTCAACACAATTATGCATTAGACTTGTGTTTTATATTTTTTCCACATTTTTTCATATTTTATTTTTATTTTTTTCTGCTATCCGAACCAGCCAAGCCTGACTCAGCCAGGATCGGCCGGGATCGGATCCGATCCGATCGGTATCGGCCGATCCGATCGGTTTTGGACCGGCCGATCCGGGACCCGATCCCGGGTTTCTTAACCTTGGGAGCGGTCACTACTCTCTGATGTCCATAGCTAAAAACAACCTTGTCCACACAAAAGCAACCTGACTTATAACGAACAAACATACAAACATGTTTTATATCTGCTGAAAAGTATTTCTTATTAAGTAGCAATCCACATTATTTCTGCCATCAGATGGCCATTGTACCACCAAACCATAAGTCTTGAAACTCGGGTATATTCTTAAGAATATTCATTATAAGCAAACTCATAAAAGCATCCAACTACCTCAACTGCAGCAATCAAAGCACGACTTAACCCAGTTCCAGTACTCGACGAACCCAATCGTGAGTCTCCAATCTTACAAGAAATCAATTGAGCTCCAGGTGCAACTCCATTTAACAAAGGTTCCTGATTAATAATATCAGTATGAGAATGCAAATGTCTAATGACTTACTACTTTTAGGCCTAAAAATACAGATGATCAAAGGAGGGAGGGAAATACCTTGGGGTGGAAAGCAGTGGCAATACCAGCCACATGGGTACCATGTGGCGCTGAATCTGTAACCATACTTACAATATTTCCCTCATCGTAGATATTTATGACAAAGGAGCAGGCATCTAGTTTGCTAAAAATACCATACTGCCTTTCTGTCCTGCATGGTCAGTTCTAAGTCACTTTTATAAAATCAGCTATCCCATCAAAAGAACATATAAATCACGGTTAAAAAAAACTGTGAACCTACTTGCTGAGCTAATAAATATTATCAATTTCAATGTTCTCCAATAAACTACAAGTGAAATGCAGCATTTCAAAGAAATCCACATTTTAATCATCTTTGTCAAACACAATTCATTCTGTTATCGGTAGAATCAATAACCTTAACATTAAAAATAAGACCCAATGGATTCTCCTTCCCACCCCCATGACCCCCCCACCCCCGCACTCTGCCGTTTTTCCTTTCTTTTTTTTGTGGGTATAAAAAGCACGCAGATTCCAAGAATTATTTCATACCCTTGGACAAAAGAAAAGATGTTCAAAGTCAACCATTTCTTGCTCTGCAGACAATTTTATCATCCACAAATCACCAGCGAGCATCTGTACATGGCCATTCCAATGAGCTGGAAGCCTGGAATTAATGGCGGTACATACCTAAAGTTTGTCAGTGGATCAAAATCAGCCAACTTGCCATGCTCTGAGTCATCCTCTAGACTTTGTGTGTCAACAGCAGCCCTCCATGTACTACCATCGTGCCAAGCAACCACCTCTATCACTGGTCCTCTGTCATCGTAACTCTGAAGGAAATAATATCAACAATTTTGCAAAAATCAAAAACGCCTAGTAACCAATATAAACAAGCACATAACTCACACCACTCTCTCACCTCCGCCTGCTTCCTGAGAAAGTCAAGTTTGTTTTGGAGATCTTTCCTGACCTTCTTCAAGCTTATATCTCCAACTTTTGTATGTTTCTGTGAAGGGTTTTTACATGCATGAAAAATCAGCAGCCTTGCAGATATGTACACCCTATATAATTTTAAGTATTACAGAATATATGAAGCAAGGTAAAACAGGAATGGTAAAAGCCTGCCCCAAATTACAATTGCATTCATACGAAACAAAATCAAAAAATATAAATCAGCACAAAACTTTACTTTTCTAATGAATATGATTTAAATAGGAATCTGCTATTCTGTATCTAGAAGGAATTTACCATAACTGTTTCTCTGCCCATAACCCACAAGTGTAGTTCTAAACTCGAGTTAACTTCTAAGAATAAAATTCCAAAAGAAAATTCCACCATTATCAGGTTGCACTAAACACTGGAAAACAGAGGAGAAAAAGGTTGGATGATACTTGTAAAGCAGATAGTATGCAATAATCCCAGGTTAAATAATTCACCTGAAACAAGTAATACGCAAGGATACATAACTCTAATCCAGTGAACCCAAACTTCATCTCTTCACATCGATATTGAAGACAGTATTGTTTATTCTCGCATGGAAGATGCATTTGCTCAAAATTGAGCACAAGTCAATCACAGAGTTCATTGAATTTGCACCCATCGAGTTAAATCTCACTCAGTTTTCCTGGGTTTCTGAAACAAGAAGAATTCACCAGCATCTGATATGGCAGACATTAGCAAGAACTTCTTAGTCATAAGGTATCCTGGACCATTTTTCAGCTAAAACATCACTATTTCTAGGTGCTCACATTTTGATCCAAGGATGAAGAAAAAGGTATTAATGTCAGATAAGACTGGTCAAAAAATATGTATATAAAAGTGAGAGGCAAAGCTGTAGCTAAAACCTTGTCAAACTCGTTTAGATGCTTTAGAGCCTCCGAAATTGCTTCCTGGTTTTTCTCATCCCACTTCTTCCTTCTTTCTCTCTGTCATGATGTTTAAGTTGGCTTTACAATTAGCCTTACAACATTTATCCTTTTCCATAGAGCATGGAAGAGAGCAATTTCCAATAATATACACGGGAACAAGATCACCAAGACAATAGGGAACCAAAGTATACCTTCAAGCGGGATGTCAAAGTGTCTGTGAAAAGGTCGTAAACTAGTTTACAACCAACATGCCACTCACCAGAAGGATTTTTCCATGATGGGTTTACAAGCAGCTGTGTCCCTAAGTGGAAAAAAGAAATTAATATGCTAGGACACAGCGTATGTTCTCTAAATGTGACATGGCCACAACATAAACATGCTCTCTGTAAATGATATAAACAAGACCATAACCCAGCAGGATGCAAAATGAGAATGTGATATCAGGTAAGGCATATTAAAGAGAAATAACAAAGTTTCATGAAATCTAAAAAAGTTTCAACACACCTTTGAGCAGGGGAAAACACATCATATATTTCCAGGAAACCTGGCATATCTCATATCCTGTCACAACAAGTCAAGTCAATGCACAGATTGGTGGCATATATAGTAGATACATCTTACCTTAAGCATGTCTCTTTGAAGACATCTGACATCTTACCTAAAGCATGGGCCATTTCAATTGGTGACATGAGACACATACTAGGCGGGATGGAGTCAGAGAGTAAGTGCCTCCACTGCCACAATAAGACAAGTATTAATATATTTTTTGTTAACAATTTTATATTCATCGCCCTAAATATTCTCTAGGCCATGTACATAAACATCATCTGCCAAGCACCAAATGAGGTCAGGGACACAGATCCTACCCCGCATTGAATTAGGGCTGCAAACTGAGTGGATAGAGAGTAGAGATGCTCTTTCTGCTCAGTCTGTTTACCATAAACGGATAATCCGTATCTGCTCCATTTATGATTTGGATATGGAGCAAATATCAATTGGCAGATATTTTCTTCAAATCCAGAGCAGATACGGATAATATATGGATATGTGGAGAGTTGGTTTGAAGAAAGGGGTATTTGATCACCTTGTCTCAATCCCCTAGAGCTAATGAAGTAACCACAAGGTTGGCCATTCAACAAAATGGAAAATCTTGGGGTAGAGATACAACTCATAATCCAATTAATCCACTTATGTTTAAAGCCCATGAGACCCAAGGATTTGTGAATACAATGCCAGCTGACAGTATCAAAAGCTTTCTCAAAGTCAAGTTTAATGACAATTCCTTCCTTCTTGAGAATCCTTTGATTATGGATGGCTTCACTTGCTGCCAGAAAATTGTTCAGAATAAATCTTCCTTTAAGGAAAGCTGATTGGTTCTTATTGATAACCTTCTCTGGTGCTGTCTTCATCCTGTTGGCTAGGATCTTAGTGATAATCTTGTAAGAACCATTTAAAAGACTAATCAGTCTGAATTCAAAAACTGTTTCTGCACCTTCTGTCTTTGGAATAAGCACGATATGTGTGGAGTTGAGTCCCTTTATACATAAAGGTCTATCTTGAAATTCTTTGACCACTCTCATGAAGTTTTCCTTGATAACTTCCCAAAAAAACTGGTAGAAGCCTAGGAAAAAGCCGTCCGGACCAGGAGATTTGTTCACATTCATACTGAAAATAGCTTGCTTCACTTCTTCTTCAAGGATTGGCAAACACAAGTCCTCTCCCATGCTTTCATCCAGCTTAGGGAGGATGTTCTCACGCAAATGAGACCTCCACAAATGGACTTCATTGAATAGACTCTTATAGAAGGATATGAAAGTGTCTTAGATGTCCTCCTTGGAATCGATTAAGAGGTCATCCACCTTGACTTGCTCAATCTTTAGGGACTTCTTTTTTGAACTAGCCACTATGTGAAAGAATTTAGTATTCTTATCACCCTCCTTCAGCCAATGCTCTTTAGCCCTTTGTTTCCATTTAATTTCTTCCCTGAGGATCAGCTCATTATAATCATTCTTATATTTGATCAGGGCCTGAGATTCTTCCTTGGAAAGGTTCTGATTTTCAACCTTGATTTCAAGATCATCAATATTCAGCATTAACTGTTGGCGAATTACATTGATCTTACCAAAGGTTTGTGAGGTCCATTGCTTGATTTTAGCTCTCACCCATTTGAGCTTTTTGGTAAAAGTTGAGCAAGCAAAATCTGCAGAGGGAGCCTCTTTCCACCAACTGTTGACCAGCTCTTTAAAGTCTTCATGTATGTGCCATTCTAATTCATATCTGAAAAGTCTATGAGATTCTCTTTCTCCCCAGTATATACCAAGATAGGAATGTGATCAGAGACAGTCCTACTTAATCCTTTTAACTGTGTCAAGGGAAAGTTAAGTAGCCATTTAGAAGAGACTAGAGCCCTATCAATTCTGGATTGTACATTGGTTTGCTGAAGGTTGGACCAGGTGAACCTTCTATTAGGAATGTCCAAATCCATCATGCCACAGTCCCTTATCCAAGTACCAAAATCCTCCAAATCATAGGTCCATTTTTTAGGGCATGTCCTCTCCCAAGGGTATCTGATGCAGTTGAAATCACCGAGGACACACCATCCTTCTTGGAAAGTGTTATACAGCCTATATAATTCCTAGAAGAACTCCCCTTGAGCTGATGATTGTTTGGCCCATACACTAAAGTAATAATCCCCTGTTTTCTATTGTCTGTGGAGCAGAAATATATTGAGATCGATGCTGAATTCCCCACTGTCACACAAAGAGCCTTTCAATTTGTTCTCATTCCATAGGATGATGTCCCCTACTGGCTTCTGTAGCTGGAAGACAACACCATTTAGTCAGAATCAAACCACCTATTTTTTTAATGATAGCATCATCAATGGATTCCATCTTAGTTTCCTGAATACAAATGCAGTCCAGTTTAAGAGACTTAATAGTATCTCTTATGGCTCTCAATTTTGCCTCCCCATTAAGTCCTCTTATGTTCCGCGTCAGGATATTCATTACTGGATTAGTTTCTTCCCCCCCTTTCATGTTGTCTCTGAGGCAATCCAGCACTTCATTTTTCTGGACAAAATTCAGCTCCCTTTTGCCAATCTTCACTCCACCCCTTTGTCCACACTTTTTAGGAGAATTCTTCAATTTATCAAATCTGATCAATTTCTTGACAAAACTCCTAATCATATCTTCTTTGCCTTCAAAAGAAACGTCAATACATCTTCCAAATTGAATAATCTCATTTGGCCCAATCTCAGAGGTTTCTGGTGGTAGCACAGCTAACGGCTTGGTAGAAATAGCCAACAGGAATCAGAGCCCTGCTACAAGAAGCTTCATCTAGCTCGACTCAGAAAGAACACTAGATAGATCAGTCGCAGAAAGCACACCTTCAGAAATGGAACACTCCCTCCTGTCCTTCAGACACGCTTGTTCCTTCTCAGCGCCCTTGATCATCGCTAGTTCCTTCTCAGCACCCTGTTGCACCCTTTTTTTAATAAAGAAAAGGGGATGGAGGTAGCCACCGGTTCTTCAAACCGGTGGCACTCCCCCCCCCCTTCTCTAATCTCTCTCTCACTCTCTCTCCAAAAAAATTCCCCGATGGCACCCCCCACCTCAGAAATTTCCAGTGGGTACCCCCACCGGTTAGGCTTCTGTGGCCTATAAATTCCCCCCAAGGGGAGTAAGAAGGGCATACTCATTTGGCCCAAAGTTTGTAAGGGGAAACTCTGCCTATTTGAAGACCGAACCAACTGCTTTTGCACGGGTTTGCTGCGTTTGGGAGAGAGATTTTCTCAGAGGGCTCTCATCCTAAGATTTTTTCCTAAAGGGAAGCTCTGCCAAATTTATGTTGTAAAATCGATGTTCTATAAGACGGGATTATGCCGAAATGATGAATGAAATACTAATATTGTTCTTTGAGCATATGTGTGTGCATATGTGTTCATAAATCTATTACTTAAGTAACATTATGTTATTATATTTTCACATATATAATTAAATTAATAATTAGTTTAATAACTAATTAAAATGCATAAGTACATAATTAAATACTCTAAAATATCCTTGGCCTCACCCCACACATAATTAAACCTAGACTCATAATCAAAACTCAATAATGAAATATTGAGGCATAAATAATATACTTAAGTTAAAAAAATGACTTAAATATCCCTCATACTTAATTAATTAATAAAATCAGTGAAAATTATTTAAAATCAGTAAAATCAATATAAAAATCAGAAAAGTTCAGTAAAAACCAGTAACACTCAATAAAAATCAGAAAATCAAATATGAAAATTACATAAACCCAAAAATGACTTAAATATCCTTCATATACCTAATTAATTAATAAAAAATAGTAAAATTAATAAATTCATCAGAGCTTCCCCTAAGGAAAAAACCTTAGGAAGAGAGTCCTCCGAGACGAAAAATCTCCTCCAAACGCAGCAAACTCGAGCAAAAGCACCGAATTTGGTCTTTAAATGGGCAAAGTTTTTCCTAGGAATTTTTGGGCCAAGGAGGCATGCCCTTCTTCCTCCCTTGAAAGCCTTAATTGGTGGGGGTACCCACCAGAAATTTCTGAGGTGGGGGGTGCCACCGGAAACCTAAGTGAGAGAGAGATTAGAGAGGAGGGGGGGGGGGGGGGGGGGGGGGGGGGGTGGACGGGGGTGGACAGGGGGGGGCCCCCCCACCGGTTTGGGAACCGGTGGGGTGGGGGACTTCCCCTCCCCCCTTCTTTGAAAAAGGCTTCAAACAAATGCCCCCCACGGGACATGTGCCAGAGGTAAAGACGACAGTGCATGTCCCGTACCCCATTTGACTACAAGAATCCTCATTTTGCATATTTGAGAAGCTCTTTCATACAGCATGCCGATGCTATCTTAATGAATTCCCGTGTCTTGTCTTATGTATTTACGGCTATTGGGGGGAATCAAATGTCGTCTTGTATACGCCATGAGACACATCGTTTCGGCTTACTATGCATATGCTCCATCTGAACTTATGTAGGTCCCGATGAGCCTCAATTTTAGTACTTAGACACCTCAAGATACGCTCAAGAAGTCTTGTTTTCATAACTTTCGACTCTCCAGGTGTATTTGAAAGCGTCCAACCCCTCTAATTATGGAAATCCTCTTGGCCTTCACGACTTGGAGGTTCTTTAAGAGTTAATGCCGCTCGAATCTTTCGACGTTTACTCGAATTCTGGGGGATCTCTTGGCCTTCACGACATGGAGATTCCTTAAGAATACACGGGCGAGTCATTTGATTCTTCCGGCATTTACTCTATCTTGGGGTATCAGTACCTTATCTCGGCATTTTCAAGAGCTCCACACGAAGCTTTATGGACTGGCCTAATATTTGGTGCATAGCAATTTGACTTTGTCTTATAACTTCATTAGGACTTGGTCGACTTTTGTATCTCGAGACTTTTATTGCAGCCCTCTGCTGTTGATTTCTTCTCTCTATCTTCTTGCAGCTTGCTGTCTTTGTCTTTATGGCGTACACAGGAGTTCCTCTCATGGCGGGATATGGAGAGGACGATATTCCAATCCCGCCAATTGTCCAATAGCCTTTCGCCAAAGCGGGCCGAGATTGAAACTATCGAGGCAGCCAATGCAGCTCGAGTTGCGGAGACTCCTATGCTCCAATATCAAAAGGGTATTGCCCTTTCTAGTATCGCGGACGGGGAACCCCAGATCGTTGCTCTGTGCCTGCAAGAACATTCTTGAACTTTTGTTGGAGGGAGAACTTCTATTTTGTGACAGCCATCGATCATTGCTTCGACTAGCACTCCGGAGATGGAGCTGAATTTCTTCAAAGGCTTGAAGTTTTCCATTTGCTGGTAGACGGTCTATCGCAATCTCTAATGGGACATGGCTCTTCCCTGGGCCAAAGTTGATCTGTTATTTCTCTATTGTAGTTCTTATTGCCTCTCATTTTGTCAAAAAACTCGAGCTACCCCGCGGGCTTGTCTCGAGCTCTACCATTGCTTCAGTACATTACAAATGTTCTTCTGAAGTTCAATGCTAAGCTTGAATGATATGAACTCTTTGTTGTATGTTGCATGTATATATCTTCTTCTTTTTTAACTAATAGTAGCGTCTTTTCAGATATTCGTCAGCATCAGCCCCCTCTTATTTTTGTCTATATGCCCTTGCGGGTTTTTACACTGCGGGGTTACCCGATTTTGCCTAAGGCGCCCTTGCGAGTTTTCACCTTAACTGGGTATAAGACCTTTTTACCCTTAACCGATCCATTTAGGGGCGAAATCGATTAAGTCCGTCGAGGCACCTCATTTTTAAACTCCCCCCTTTTTTTTTGTTCGATACAGAATTACAACTTCCCTGGGAACCGCTAAGGAATTTTTGTACATAACTGAGGCTTCCCTGTGAGCCGATAAGGAATTTCTATAGAGAACTAAGTCTTCCCTAAGAACCGCTAAGGAATTTTTGTAGGGAACTAAGTCTTCCCTAGGAACCGCTAAGAAATTTCTATAGGGAACTTAGTCTTTCCTAAGAACCGCTAAAGAATTAGTTGTAGAGAATTGAGTCTTCCCTGAGAACCGTTAAGGCATTATTTCTAGGGAATTGAGTCTTCCATGAGAACCACTAAGGAATTTCTGTAGGGAATTGAGTCCTCTGTGCGAACCGTTAAGGAATTTCTGTAGGGAGCTGAGGCCGCCCTGTGAGCCGCTAAGGAATTTCTGTAGGAAACTGAGTCATCCCTGAGAGCCGCTAAGGAATTTCTTTGAGTTTCCGAGAAAACGGGGCTCTTGGTAGCCGTGAATTCTGGGATACAACGGCTCCCATAGACCGAGGATTTTAGGATACTATGCCTCCTGAGGGCGCAAGGATTTTGGTTGAATTTTGGGAAACAACGCCTCCCGGGGGCACAAACAATAATTTTGGCCTTTTGGGATATATCTGCCTCCCAGGCGCGCAAAATTTTAGGAAACAACGCCTCCCATAGGCGAAAAGAGATATTTTGATCTTTTGGGATATATCTATCTCCCAAGCAGGTAAAATTTTGGGAAACAACGCCTCCTATAGGCGGAAAGAGAAATTTTCAACCTATCGCGGCACGCTAGTGGGAATAGTGCATGTCAGGATAATTTTAGGATACAACGCCTCCTCAGAGCAGAAAGAGAAATTTTAACCTATCGCGGCACGCCAGCGTGACCGGTGTATGCTAGGGTAATTTTAAGATACAACACCTCATCGGGACGAAAAGAGAAATTTTAGGATACAATGCCTCCTCGCGGCGAAATGGAAAAATTTAAGATACAATACTTCCTCAAGGCAGAATGGGAAAATTTATGATACGCCTCCTAGGGGCAGTAGGGACAGAATGAGAGATTTTAGAATACAACACCTCCTCGAGGCTAAAAGAAAAAATTTCTGGTACGACGCATCATCGGGGTGGAAAGGGAAACTTTAGGATACGACGTCTCCTCGGGGCAGAAATTGAAAAACTTTAGGATACGCCTCCTCGGGGCGGAAATGGGAAAACTTTAGGATGCAACGCCTCTTCGAGGCGAAAAGTAATTTTGGTCGAATTTCGAGATTCAATGCCTCCCGGAGGCTCAAAGTAATTTTGCTTGAATTTTGAGATACAATGCCTCCCGGGGGCTCAAGACAATTGGTTGAATTTTAGGATACAACGCCTCCCGAGGGCGCAAGAATTTTGGTTGAATTTTGGGATACAACGCCTCCCAAGGGCGCAACGATTTTGAGATACTACGCCTCCCAGAGACTCAAAGTAATTTAAGTTGAATTTCAGGATACAACGTCTACCGAGGGCTCAAGATAATTTTGCTTGAATTTTGGGATACAACGCCTTCCGGAAGCTCAAAGTAATTTTGATTGAATTTTGTGATATAACACCTCTCAAAGGCTCAAAGTAATTTAGGTTGAATTTTGGGATACAATGCCTCCCGGAGACGCAAAAGAGTTTAACTGAATTTTGGGATACAACGCCTCCCAGAGGAGCAAGGATTTTGATGTTTCGATATGAATTGTTGACAAATATTTTTCCAGTGGGACCAATGATTTTAGCCAAGAGAGTGAATTGCCCTTCTTGGCCTTATCAAGTGAGAAATCGAGTTTCCCACTTTCTTACCGAGTTGGGAGGACATCATCATCATTGTCTCGATCGTAGCCCTTGATGAAATAATTTATGTGCCACTTATCCAATGTAAGGTGACACCAAGGATTTTCTTGTCATTGGCGACTCTGATATCCTCCACGGATAAGGATGTGAAAAAACTCGATCCCCGTTTGAGACAGGCCGAGAGAGTTCTCCCCCCACCAGAGTATGGCTATATACATATTTTTTAACACACTTTGTACGAACGGCTTCTGTGAGCCATACCCCGGTGAGTTGCTAAATGATGATGATTTTTTGTTTTTTATTTTTTCTTCTTTTTTTTTTTTTACTAACATCGACGCCCTTACGGGTTTTCACCAAAACTATCCCCTTCTTATTTTTGCATGTGCAGCCTCGCGAGTTTTCACAGCAAGGTTTGCCCATTTTTGCATGAGGCGCCCTTTCGAGTTTTCACCTCAGTCGGGTTTTGGACTGTTTTGCCCTTAATTGGCCCCTCACAGAAGTCGAACCAATCAAATCTGTCGGGGCACCTCGTTTTTTAAGCCCCACTTTTTTTTTGTGCCTCCAAAAAAGGTTCTGCGAATTACGTTCACTGTGTAATTGTGGTTGTAGGGGATTCACCAGGTACTTCCCCATATTTATCTTTCCTTCTTGAATCAGCTTTTCCACTTCATCTTTGAACATAAAGCAACGTTCAATTGGATAGGTGATGAAGCGGTGGTATGGGCAGTAGTTGGGTGCATCTGTTCGATGCATTCCTTCTTCTCTTTTTGGCTTGGGCTGAACAATTGCTTTTCTGCTCATACATAACTCGAAGAGTTCCTGAGTCTTTCCTTCGGGAAGGAATATGCTCTCTTGAGCCTTTTTGCTAGGGATTCAATGTCTTTAAAGCTTATCCATGTTTCTACACCAGCAACTTGTTTCCCCCGAGAACCTTGTCTAACTACAAAGGTGGCCTCGGGAGTATTGTCCTGACTTTCACAACCTTTCCATTTGAGCACCATTCCCTTTCGGTACTGGGCTTTTGGTACTTCATTTAAGTCTATGATAAGTTTACCCTTCTTCTTTAAGGGACGGCTACATTCTGGTCCTAACTCCTCAAAGGAGAAGGGCATATTGACTCTGTCCATGGTCAGGACTTATGTCCATTGTCTCGCAAGGCCTTCCATTACCTAAGTGAGTTCATACTACATATGAGAGATTTGTCCCAGACTTACTTGAATCCCCTCCAGTGCTGCCATGGCGGGCCCCTCTAAAGTGGGGGTCGCTGGAATGTCTGATGGAGTTATCTTCTGCTCCAGTGAGATTTGCTAGTGGGAGGGCTGTATCAGACTCATCTGAATCTTCTCTAGTGTTGCCATAATAGAACCTTCTAGAGCGGAGGTCGTTGGAGGGTATGATGGTATTGCCTCCTACTCCGGCGAGGCTTGCCGATGGGAGAGCCATGACATGCTTATCTGAATCTCCTCTAGTGCCGCCACGATAGACCCTTCTAGAGTGGGAGTCGCTGGAGTATATAATGGTATCACTTCCTGCTCCGGAGGGGCACCCATGTTCTTGTTTGCAGGCTCCTCTTCTGAGGAGTTTTCACCCATGTGGACGACATTTGTTGTAAATGTCTGTCTGGGCATTCGATGTGGCTGAGACGGGTCTACCAGGTATTTTTCCATCTCCACGGCCCCTTCTCGGATGAGCATTTCAATTTCTCCTTTGCAGATATAGCAATCCTCTATTACATGTCCCAGCATGCGATGGTACATGCAATAGTTGGGTTCATTTATTTTACCAACTTCTGCTAGCCTTTTTTGTTCAAGTAGCATCAAGAGATTTGCCCGTATATAGATGTCAAATAACTCTCTCGTATGCTCTCTGATGAAAGAGGGAGGCATCTTCCTCCTCTCATTCACGGTGGCATATGATCCCCTTCTATTGAGCATTGAGGCATTTGCATTGCACTTGCCCCCTGTATTTTCTACAGTCCAGGCAAAGTCTAAAGCATTGACCTCTTTTGTATCTATACTCTACTTTTTTGGGACTTTCCCCCCAATGGAAGCAATGGTTGGATGGTCTGCCAGGAATATTTCGACCTCCGTCACAATGTTATTTAGCTTATCAAAGTTCCTGACAACTTTTCACTTACCTCAAGCTTTAAGCCCCTTTTGCACAATTGCACCGCATCCTATGTGCTGGCAGATTGTCACATTTCATGGAGAGGTTCCGCCATTTTTTGATGTAGTCAGTGGCAAGTTCATTTTTGCCTTGATTTAGCGTCACTAGCTCAGTGATGGTGACCTTCCGCTCTAACAACCTTGAAACGGTCAAGGAACTTTTTCTGTATTACCTCCCAACTACTGATAGAGTTGGACTTCAACTTTGCATACCATTAGAATGCAGTGCCTGTAAAGGAGGTAGAAAAGAACTTCAGGAGATAGGCTCCAGCTCTCCCAAGTCACTTATATAGTGGGCAATATGCTCCTGGGCTGAGCCTTCCCCGTCATACCTGGTAAACTTGGGGCACTTGTTGTGATTTGGCGGGAGCTTCTTGAACATATGACGTACTGGGAATGGCACTTTGTATAAGTCAAACATGCCTATTCCATAGTCTTGTTCTGCCATTTGGACTTCAACAATTTGCTCAATAAGATGCTTCCGCAATGAAGTAGCATCATATGCAGAAGCATGGGATTACTGAGCATTATGATTGGGCTTCTCAACATGATCTTCTTGTATCTCATTAGGGTTGAAGTTGACCTCTGCAGCTTGTCGTCTTATCACCATCGGCATAGGTATTGCCCTTGGAGGTGGTGCATTTATTGGGGCGACTTGAGCTACCCTTTGTTGCTCCTCCATCTTTTGTATTAGGCCATAGAGCAAGGCCCTGAATTGTTGATTTTCTTGCCTCATCCCCTCTATAGTCTGAGACTGTATTTGATCTTGGGATTGTTCTAGAGCGGTCGCGATACTTGGGGCATTTGTCTCGCCTTCATCAGCTCCGCTAGCAGCATTGCTACTGCCAATTTGGGGTGGCTCTGCCCCTGGCTTCCTCAATTCAGCAATCACATAGCATGCTCCATTTGACGGGTTATGGGCCCATCCCGTTGCACTAGATTGGCGATATCATTTGGGTCTTCATGCGGGGAAAGTTGCCGGTTGGTAGTGCTAAGAGTGTAGCATGTGTAGACCCATATGCCATTCTTTACCATCCTGACAATTCTATTCTTCTTGTGAGTCAATCGGACCTATGCACCCAACCGCTCGAGGACAGATGTCTGTTGCCAGACTTGTTCCTGGGCCTTATAGGCACCTTTTCTCTTTTGACCTTGTAGGGAACAAGGCCGAGCAGCTGAGTTGGTTATTTGTCCCTCAGGCTCTGTGAGCTGTTGAGGCAGTTGTTCTGCTAGGGTGGCCCCAGCCTGACGAATTTTTCAGGCTTCCTCTTTGGTTACCTACATTTTCTTTATGCGGAGGGTCCCATCCTCCGTTGGATTTCCCCTAGTCCGAGGCATAGATTTGCCCCCATTCCAAAGCATGGAGTTGCCCACTGCTCAAGGCATAGCATTGCCCCCTGCTCGAGGCATGGCGGACTCTGGTATAATTATTGGCTCCTAACGGACATGGACCTTTGGAGTCCTTTTCTTCTCTTTGAAGGTCGCCTTGTCCTGGCACACCTTCGATAGAATCAGAACCGATTCTGGACAGGAACCGTCGAGATATGATGGATCTTGGGAATGATGGGTTATCCGCCATCTAGACGAATGTGCAGGTTCCCCACCAATATAATTTTTCCCGTTCTGGACGGGGTTGCGGTTGGAGCCTTCTGCTTTTGCCTTCTGTTAGACGAGGAGACTGGAGAGATGCTGATGCTATTGACGGCGAGCACTCGCCTAGGTCGGCCGCCGTTGTTGCCTCTTCTGGCGCGAGAAGCGCGCCTTTTCTTCTTCTTTTCCGGGGCAAGCTCCGACATCAGAACGACCCCTAGAAAGTATGGAGATCCAATCACTGCGGGGAAGTCCCCGAAGTATGTTGGTGTGATCAGATATCCACACCATGCGTGGGTCGCCACCACAAGTGGGTCATACGTGACCTTTGCCGCCATTGTCGTCTTTTGAGCAAAAACTCGATCACCTGCATAAGACATGACAAACTTAGTAGTAGGGTTGTGGTAAGGACATCACCGGACGGAGAGATAAAGGGAAAGAGAGGTCCCACTAGGCGTGCCATCTGTTTGAAACCTAACCTAGATCTCTCCTATCGGATCCATCTGTTTGGACTTGGCCTAGGTCTCTCCTATCGGATTTTATTAATCCTATGTCTTTGTCTTTTTTGGAGAAATATAGGTCGGTTTTACTTATTTTGTTTCTTGGACTATGAGAACTTGAAATTAGCCCTTAGGGAGTCCGGGACTTCAGATCAGACGAAGATCCGAGTATATGACCTCTCTCTACTGACCTCGGTCAGCGTTAATTATGTCAAGCAACTGCTCAACAATCCTTGATTAACCATCTGTTGATGCCCTTGTAACATGCAACACTACTACTACACCCAACACATGCATATGAAGATATTTTAGGTTAAACCCTTGGCCTCGCCTAAGTTTAGGATGTGTTTATAATTGGTTGGGAGACTTTTTAAAAAGTTTCGGGTCGACTCCGAATTATCTGGATTGATTCTAAATATTTTAGATCTATAAAGGTATTTTTGTAATTATGTCAAATTAAAAGGTATAGGGGCACTATGGTCACTTTAGTGTGTGAGGTGAGTTTTAATGATTTAGGAAGGTTTCAAAACCTTAGGAGGTATTTTAGAATTATTTTAAGTATGTTTAGGTTATAAGGGTATTTTAGTAATTTTACTCCAAATTGGATTTCTAGACTTAAAGTCTATTTTTATATTTTTTATATATATTTCTGGAATTTTCACTTATTTTTATTACATTGAGGGTATTTTGATAATTTTGCTCGTCTTTTTAAAGTTTGGAGGGTATTTTGGACATAAGAGAGGTTTTGATATTTTTTTAAGAATTTTCTGTGATTTACAGATTTTACCATGGGTGAGGGTATTTTTGTAATTTCATTAAATTATATGGGCATTTTGGTCATTTCGAAAATTTTACATGCTTTCATATTTGGTTCTCTGTTTTTTACTGATTTTTTACTGAATTTTACTGATTTTTTTATTAATTTTACTGATTCTTATTAATTAATTGAATATATGAAGGATATTTAAGTCATGTTTTTTTGTTTATATAATTTTCAGATTTGGTTTTCTGATTTTTACTAAGTATTACTGGTTTTTACTGAACTTTTCTGATTTTTATATTGATTTTACTGATTTTTATTAACTCCCACATATTTTATTAATTAATTAAGTATGAGGGGTATTTAAGTCATTTTTTAACTTGAGCATATTATTTTATGTCTCAATGTTTTATTATTGAATTTTGATTATGAGTCTAGGTTATATGTGGGGTGAGGCCAAGGGTATTTTAGAGTATTTAATTATGTACTTATGCATTTTAATTAGTTATTAAACTAATTAATAAATTAATTATGTATGTGAAAATATACTAACATAATGTTAAGTAATAGATTTATGAACACACATGCACACATATACGCTCAAAGAACAATATTGGTATTTCATTCATTATTTCGGTATAATCTCGTCTTATAAAACGGCGATCTTACAACATAAATTCGTCAGAGCTTCCCCTTAGGAAAAAACCTTAGGAAGATATTCCTCCGAGACGAAAAATCTCCTCCAAACGCAGCAAACCCAGGCAAGAGCAGCGGATTTGGTCTTCAAATAGGCAAAGTTTCCCCTAAGAATTTTTGGGCCAAGGAGGCATGCCCTTCTTCCTCTCCCTTGGGGGTATTTATAGGCCTTGAAAGCCTTAACCGGTGGGGCACCCATTGGAAATTTTTGAGGTGGGGGATGCCGCCGGAAACCCAAGTGCAGAAACCGGTGGGGGGGGGAGGGGGGGGGCTTCCCCTCCCCCCTTCTTTAAACAATAGCTTCCAACATGAGGCTTCACAAGTTGTCAAGTTCCCTGAAAAGTGGATAGCTGTTGTGAATAATTGTCTCTCAACTGTTACTTTTTCCATGATTGTTAATGGTAATGTGACAGGATTCTTTAAGAGTTCCAAAGGGCTAAGGCAAGGGAATCCACCATTCCCTTATCTTTTTATCTAGGTTGCTAATGTTCTTAATAGATTATGTCAGCGGGCTGAAGCAGCAGGATGCATTAAAGGGGTTACGGTTCTTAGAACTCATCTAACAGTATCCCATCTGCGGTATGTTGACAATACTTTGCTTTTTATGGAAGGTGGGGCTGAGAAATTGCAAAATCTTCTTTTTGTTTTGAAGAACTTTGACTACACACCTGGGAATCCTCTATCCCCTTACTTTTTGTTATTATATTTTTTTATTCTATGATTTGACTTATAACATATTTATCATATATTATATTTGGAGGCAAAAAATTAATTGTTTAGGATGAGGATACTTTAATCAAAACTTATCAAGAAATTCTGCAAACGATGAGTTCATTTTGTACTCTCAAACTCCTTTCACTTCTAAGATAAGAAGTATTTCTATTTGAAATCACTTCTACTTGAAGTCACTTCCACGTAAAGTGCTTCAAAAAAGTTCCCAAACGCACCCTATGCAGTTGTTGTTGACTTCAGCCTAATCCCTGCCATCAAGCAGACAACCCAACATTTATCCAACTCTATTTTTTGGTATTCAAATAATAAAGAATGTGAGCTGTTCAGTCATTATGGATGGAGGAGTGAAGTCCCCCCTGGCCAACCATATTTGGAAACCTAAATCTCCTCTGAAAGTGTGGATTCTGATTTGGCAGACAGCACTGGGTAGACTCCCTACTGCGGATAGACTTACCCATTTTGGGTGTGATGTTCCTGCCTTGTGCTCATTGTGTGGTGTGGATAATGAAGGCATGGACCACATTTTTCTTAATTGCAGCTTTGCCAAAGAAGTGTGGAATGCCATTCTTCAGAAGGTGCATGTTTGCTTCACTATGAAAGAGAGTGTGGACTACAATGAAAGGATATTAAGGGAGGAAATCAAATGGAAACAAAGAGCGAAAGAACATTGGCTTCAAGAAGGAGAAAAAGAACACAGCATTCTTTCATGCAGTAGCAAGTGCCAAGAAGAAATCTTTGAAAATTAACAATGTCAAGATGGAGGATAGGATGTTTGAGTCTAAATAGGAGATCCAAGACACCTTCATTAATTTACATAAGAATCTCTTTTCAGAAGAGTGCTTATGGAGATTGGAGACCTCATTTGGAGGAGGGAGTTTTTCCTAGATTACAGAAATGTCAGGCTGAAGGCTTATGCTCGCCATTTCTTGAAGAGGAGGTAAAGGTGGCTGTCTTTCGTATTAACGCTAGTCAAGTCTCCAGGCCCAGATGGGTTCTCCCTATGGTTTTACCAATATTTTTGGGACGTTATCAAGGAGGACCTGATGAGAGTGATGAGAGAGTTTCAAGACAGGCCACTTACTATTATAGGTCTTAATTCTACATTTATTGTTCTCATTCCTAAAAGAGAAGGTGCCGAAATGGTTTTGGATTACAGATCCATTAGTCTGTTGAATGGATGTTACAAAATCATATCTAAGGTGCTAGCAAACATATTAAAGAAGGTGCTTGATTCTCTAATTGATACAAATCAGTCAGCTTTTATGGACGGGAGGTTCATCCTGGATAACTTTTTGGCAGCATATGAAACCATTCACAATAAAAAAAATCACCAAAAGAGAAGGGGCAGGTCTAAAGTTAGATTTTGAAAAAGCTTATGATAGAGTAAGTTTTTAGGTGTATGATAGAGTAAGTTGGCAATGTGTTAATAAGACTCTTGGAGCAATGGGATTCAAACAAAAATGGATTGATTAGATTATGTGATGTATGTGTACTCCTACGTTCTCTATTTTGATCAATGGAGAACCATAGTTACCATACGGTTATTTCAAGAGTTCTAGAGGGTTAAGACAAGGGGATCCCATATCCCCCTTACTTTTTCTGCTAGTGGGTCAGATATTCAGCTCCGTATGGGAAAAAGCTGTCGCCAAAGGATTGATTGATGGATTTAGTATTGGAAGAAATGATCTTCAGATTTCTCATCTTCAGTTCGCAGATGATACCATAGTGTTCACATCGGGTCAGGAACATAAAGCGGCAAATATGGAAAAACTGCTGATTCTAGTTGAAGGCATCACAGGTCTCAAAATTAATTTTGAAAAGTTAGAAGTGCTCGGGGTGAGCATGTCTCCAGGCAAAGTGTTTAACATTGCAAGGAGTTTTCAGTGCAAGGTCTCTGATTTTCCTATAAAATATTTGGGCCTTCCATTGTCTTATGGCAATATAAACGTGAGAGATTGGGATGCTCTAATCAAAAAATTCGACCACACATTGGAAGGCTGGAAAGCAAAGTTTCTTTCAGCTGGGGGTAGATTGATTTTGTCAAAGTCTATTCTATCCTCCTTGGCTAATTTCTATATGTCCATTTTTAAACTGCCAAAAACTATGGAGAGGATTATTGAATGCATGAGAAAAAGTTTTTTCTGGTCAGGAGGAGGAAACAAATAGAAGAGAAGTCTTCATCTGATTGCTTGGGCTCAAGTGTGCAAAAGCAAGGAACAAGGGGGATGTGGCTTGGTTAAATTGCAGGTTTTTAATAAGCCATTGTTGGCAAAATGGTTCTGGTGATTGGGGGAGGAATCTCACCTAAAATGGGTAAAGATTATAAGAGAAAAGTACTATGCCAACTCTCGTGCATGGTCCCTTATACCATCCGTCATATAATTTGTCAACAGTGTGGAGAAACATTCTGAGCAAAGTGGAGTTGTTTGCACCAGCAGTGAAGTTCAAGCTGGGGAGGGAGAAACAATTAGATTTTGGGAAGACTGTTTGTGTTCTGAAATTCTGTTTATGCAACTGTTCAAGCACCTGTATCAAATTGCTGAAGACAAAGGAATGACTTTAGCACAACTTTATGATTATGAAGATGACTTTCATTGGAAGCTGATCCTGAGAAGAAACCCAACGGATTTTGAGATGGGAGAGTTACTGTCTCTGATTAACACGATTCATCCAATCAAGCTGATCAGTAATGTGGCAGATAGAAGATTGTGGGTCTGGGACAAGAGAGAAAAATTCTCTGTTAATGCTCTTGTGAATATTCTTAATGATGGGGGATGTAGGGTGTGGTGGAAAAGCATGGTGTGGTCAAAGCATCTTCCCAGCAAAATCAAGGTTTTTATGTGGAAAGTGGCTTGGATGAGGCTTCCAACTATAGATAATCAACATTCTTTCCAGTTCAGAATACCAAGCGTATTTTCTGTGGCAGTTTTGAGGAGACTATTGATCACATTTTTTGCAATTGTGGTATAATTAATGTTTTATGGAATTGGGTCTGCACACAATTTCTTCTCAGATGGCAGGTACCTTCCTCTGTTCATGATCTGCTAAAACATTGGAAACAAGCAGGTGCAGGGTACCCTAATAAAGAAATGTGGTCCCTCTTCCTACCTGCCCTATTGTGGGCTATTTGGCAAGAGAGGAATAGAAGAAGATTCTCAGATCAGTTCAATAGTATTCAACATATCTTGAGAAGGGCAGTCCTTTGGATGATCAAATGGGGAAGATCAGTCAATATACAACTGGGCGAGGATGATCCTTTCTTTTATTTAAGTAATTACGAGTTTCTCACTTTGTAGGGGTCATGGGTTGTTGCCTTGTTTGGGTCTCCCCCCGTTTTATTCTCTTGATAAATCGAGGGTGAAGTTTTGTCTTTTCTTTTTGTGTGATGGAGGGACTGATGCTATTCCCCTTCATCTGTGTAATTAGTCGTATGTACTACTATCTCCTTTTTGCCTATTGAATGAAATGTGACTAAATGTCACCTTCCAAAAAAAAAAAGGCTTCCTTGCCTTCACTTTCTTTCATAGGTTTCTTCTTTCAAAGTAAGGGCACTAGAGTGTGCCTTCCAATATTTGCATTCTTGTTCTCTTGTCCCCCATTTGGGGTTATCATTAACACCATGAGATCTTTTCCGAATCACCCTTACATCATAAGCATATATAGTTATATTCATGTGTGATTTGTCATGGTTCATCATATTCCTGTATTTCATGTACATGTTCCAGTATACTTCCTAGTAAAACATCGTATGGATCATAAGGAAAACCAGCTAAAACAACATACAAACATACATACATTGCACAAGAAGATGCAAGTAAAATAAAGTCATTTTCTTATGAATCTTAACCCTTTCATAAACTTCCTCAAATCAGAAAATAATAGACACAGGTTTCCCCTTGTTTCTCATGCTTTAATATCTCCCAAAATATCCAGCTTGGAGTTATCCTTTTAATAAGAAGAAACGGCCATACTGAGATGTTATATATAACTTAATAGGTATTCATGACTTCAACACATGCCACAATTTATAAATCGTTCAACATAAAGATAATCACAATCATATTACGATGCACGTTGCAATATAATCAGTACATAGCATGCTTATAATAGTAAATCACCAAGAAAACATGTTTCTTTTTATGCCATATCATGCTTAAACATGTAGCTTCATTATTCTATAAGATTATCCTAAAAATTGCCTTTATATCATTAATTTACCTATCATAAACCCCTCTTATAATCAAATTTTGTATTACAATTACAATCCCCAAAAAACTAAAAATAAAGGAATAATTCAATAGGGAGTATCACCCTAGCTATTACCAAGAAGGCTGCTGCTGGCCACCCCCACCCCGGCCCACCACCGAGCTGCCGCCAGACCGTCACCAAGCCGCCGCCGGCTGCTCCCCCTTCCTCCTCTCTCTATCTCTCTCTCTCTCTCTCCCACTGCCCCCCTGCTGGTTGCCCCTTGCCACCCCCCCTACCCCCCTATTTATAGAAGGGAAAGGGCAGCAAGCAGGGGGGTTTTGTGGCGGTGGAGCACCCCCCCCCCTATTAGGGGCAGTGGCCCCCACTGGGCCTGTCATAAGCCCATAACCAGGGCCCATTGGGACTGGTTAACAGGCCCCTGTTTGGGCCTTTACTTCAGGCCCATTTAGGCCTATAACTAGAGCCCATTAAGGCATCTATTTGGGGTTCATTTAGCCCAATAAATGGGTCCATTGACAGACCAACAAGCCCCCTAGGTTTAGGCCCAATAAACTATTTAAGTTCAAATGAAAATTTTATGTTTAAATCTCTTATATTTTATTAATTGCACACATGCCTTTACTTATTTACTAAGCAACCAAGAATGGTCATTTTTTTACTATTTAAGAGTACTTTTTGAACCCTAAATAATTTCACTTAAGACCTTATAAAAATAATCTATGACATTATAAACCTTAAGCTTTTAATAATTGTGTTTATACTTTCTAAGAATTTATACATATGTCCTTAAATTTTGTGGGGTTTTACATTGTGGCACTGTCCACTATCAAAAAAAAATGTGAGCTGTGTTAGCAATGATTTCGAAATTGCGAAGGAAATCAGGATCAACAAGACTGACCTAAATCTGCTGAGTCACCTACTCAAACCAATTCAAGCCAGTTCAACATTTGAACCAACCAATTTTTAGATCAGAGACCTAGACCACTTAACAACAACCACGAGACACCAAGGTATCTAAAAGCTAATGTATATCTTTCCTCCACTTACATGACTCCAGGAACAACTTTATAGGCCATCCAGTCTCCAAACTCCCAAGGTAGCCACCCACTATTCAGGCATGGTTCAATGCCGCAATTTCATGGAGTGGCACTTGTATATCACTGCAATAGAAATTTAAAGCTCTGGATGTATAAAAACTAAGGGAGAATATCAAGGCACATATTTAGCTTTTATTGTTAGGAAGGATGTGAGATACCCCAGTTGGCATGAGAAACCATCTGCTAAATTTAACATGGTTTAATTGTTCAAGTAATTAACATCCATCATGATGCTTTTAGTATGCCATTGATACCGATCCACCAAAAGGCTTAAAGGCCTTGAGAGCTTGAAAGACAATAAGTAAGAAAAATGAGAAAAAGAATAAAAAGAAAGACTCAGCAAAGATTTTTATGAAAAATATATACATAAGTTAACCACTATATCATGTTGTTAACCAAATGCACAAAATTTGAAGTCCAACAAAAATTAAAAGCTAAATAGTAGATAGCAGTCTATATAAGTCATGATTTTTTTTACTGGGGAGAATCAAAGAGGACAAAATGACAATAGGTTTTAAAAGTAGTTAAGGACCTATTTCTCTTCAATAAGAACAGACGAATTAAGCATCTTTATGAGATTGCAGTGACACCTACCTGATTTTCCTAGGATACAACCATCCGAATCAGCCTTCACAACTGTAGAAGTGTCAATATCACCACTCCCAGCACTACAAAGAAAAATGATAATGATTTTCACAAGGCACAACAGCCACCTGGGCTGAATGAGTTACAGTCAAACGAAGTGATCAAAGGGTTCAATGGTTACCAATCCAATACGTCCAAAAGTTTTGGTTTCCCATCTGAAGTCACTTGCAATCCATCAGCAGCCGGGTCAACACCGGTATCTGCAGAGGTTTAAAAAAAAACGGTCGGATTACAGAATATTACACATTCATGCCAGACATAAAATCTTTATCCAAAAAAAAAAACGATTAATGCTGCTTCAGCGGGTCCCTTTTCTCCAACCCTGGAACATATTACATAAACATGTATGCATTCGCCCTTCCAGTTACCAAAAGTGACATTACATTCGAATATTCAATCATCACAAATCTATTGAATCTCTGAAGAAGAAGTAACATAACATTATGATGCCATGGATGTGTGGAGAGTGGTGCCAATATTTCAGTCCCAACCCGTGCTCAGGAAGCATTGATCTAAAATCCTTCGACTCCTGATATCCCTAGCCAAACGCGGCCATCGTCATAACAGAAACCTGCTAGGAGAACAAGAAGCACTGACCAAAATGCCGCCCCTCCCTTTCCTTCTTTTCCCGTTTTCGGGAACCCTCCGAGCAAAGCTTCTTGCATTAAGCAACACAACCGACTCCAAACACAAGCAACAAAAAAAAATCCCACATCTACTAACTAACCAATTCAACGTCGTGACGCACAGTCGCAGAGATCGAGGATCTGCTGCGCACCAAGAACCACATCGCGCTAAACCCCTAAACTCTAGTTTCCATTTTTCCGTCTCTTGCATTGGTCGTACTCCGAGTACGAATCTCATCGAACCGTGAAGAACAGAAGAGGGAATCGACTCCAGAAACCACTGGAACAACCCCAATAATCCAAAAAAGAAAAAAATCGGGAAGAACGCGAGGGAACAGAGAATTGTAGTGGATTTGGATCTGATACCGAATATGGCAATGAGGGTGCCGCGGCCGTCGTACTCCGGGTGAGCCTCGAGGAAGCGGTCGGCGGCGATCTCCTTCTTCGGCATGAGGGAGGCCAGGAAGGTGGACTCGGTGAGGTGGAAGGCGTGGAGGACGGCGTCGCCCTTGCTGGCCTCCTCCGGTTGAGAGCTCGCTGGGAGTGGCGAGGAAGGGGAAGAAGGAGACATGGCCCTAATGATTAGCCTCCTTCCGCTGCCGCCGCACGCCCTGGTTGCTCTCCTCGGTCTCCTCCTGGGGCGGAAAAGGTGAAAAGATGGAGGGGGGAGGTATGATTGCGGCGAGTTTAACGAGAGCGCGATGCTGCTGCTGCAGCGAAGGATACACATTGCTTCCAATGCTGCGTCCCGCATCTGCATTTAGTTTTCGCCTCTTGGATACTTCGTAGCAAATAAAAAGAAATTAGTTATTCGTCGGCGAGAAGGCGCCGGCGAGAGGAGCTAGTTGCTGGCGGGCTGCGGAAGCTGCAGAGGCCGGCGTCCGGGGCGCTGAGGTGCTTCCGTGGCAGCCGTTGGCTGGTGAACTGATCTTATCTATTTTTTACGGTTTTCTTATATATCCTTAAAAACTGTGTTATTTAGGCATACACGAACCAATCATCCTGCTTTTCTTACGTGTCGATGTATCTTCTTCTGTTCTCAGTAGTTGTTTGTTTTAACGTAAAGTAAAATAAGATAATTTAAAATTAATTATTTTATAATATAATATTTTTAGTTGTATAAAATAGTATAAAATAAAATTTTATCTGAACTTTGTATATTCACTTGACAACTCACTTTTTTTGTTTTGATTTACAGCAAAGACTTATTGTAAACAAAAACAGGAAGATTGAAGTGTCTTTCTTATTTTGTCTTATAAACAATCAAATAAATATTCTCTGATTTTAAAATAAGAAAAGTTTACTTGTTTTAAAATTGATGATTTTGAAATCAGTAATTTACAAAATTTACATTAAAACAAACAATTCTTTAATTATGATTAATTAATGTTATAAAACAACACGTCAGATCCTTAAAAAGAGAGCAAAAGGTGATAGCGAGATAATTTTTCTAACAGTCCAAAAAGAAAAGTTATAATAATTTCATTTTTATAAATAGTGTGATGATGTATTTTTTAATCATTTTCCCAAGAGAAGTATATGGTTATATGTCTTATGTAGATGTCAAGTGGACAGTTAACATCCTGATCTTAAGGATGTAATATCAAATATCTAACCCGTGTGGCGTTGGGCTTTTGTTATTGTGTAACAACTAATTGACTAATTGTTTGCATAATTACATTTTTACCCGTACGACGTTGGTCGCATTGACTGCGCCGTGATGTCTTCATTTTTGTTGATCACAATGATAATGATGTTATAGTATGTTTTGAGTGCAAAGTGTTGTAATTTCGCGCTCACACATTTTGATCTGCACATATGTGTTCACCTCTCCTGTTTCCCCTATTATCTCACTCTTGTTTTCTTTCTTTTCTTTTTGGAATTTATCTCTCTTGTTTTCAGACAGCAAGGAAGAAAGATTAAAATTTGAGAAATTCTTACTGCAATGGGGTAATGCCCAGATAGTTGTAACGGCGAGTGTTATTATTTTACTTTTTTTATTTTTAAAAACCTAATATCACTAAACAATCAACAAGATGTCAAGTTTCAATGTAAAATCTACAGTTCTTCCATTGCTCGCCATGCATGGTCTATACTCCGTGGACAAAATACTTTGCATATATATAGTTTAGACAATTCATTGCACCAAAATAATAAAATAACATATGAAAATAATTAGAACACATGTTGCACTCCACACTTAAATCCATCATTAATATAGGACTATTACCTAAGATCATAAATGATTTATAGGATCTATATAAATTAAAAAAGTGTGACAAATCATAAAATAGAAATTAACAACAAGCGTGTACCAAGATACAACTCAACAATAAAAGAAATTTTGAATTTTTATTACATAACAGTAATTGATACATAGTTCACAACAAAAGGTACATATCAATGATACTGGAAAACTACATTGTGAGGATTACCTAAACTCATGTACAAGTCAACTTCTCTTAAAAAACTTCTAGCGAGTGCTTTACGAACCAGCTCCTCGTGACTCTACCGACCATAAAAAAATCAAAACAAAACTAAGAAATGGTGGTAGTGAGTCATCAACTCATATAGGTTCTTCCTTAACCTCTGCCACTCTCCACAAAATTAAGCAAAAATATATATTCTAATGCATAATTAAGCATGTTACTGAAATCTAAGTAGTGTATCAAAAGTAAACCACGAGTCACAAATATAACATCATTATATTTATTACATATTATATATTAATGTACACAATATCACTAAAAATTTAACTCTTCTTTGGATATACCTCGAAATAGGCACGATTAGCTAAGTCGGGCCATTATATAGATATTTAATAATGGTTAATTAATCTTTTCTCTTCATTGAAAAGATCTAATGTAACTGACCCAAAAGTAACATGATCGCTAATGCACTAGTCCGATCATCATGTCATAGTGGAATATAACACAACCAAGCTCTCGCCTATCCACTAGGCACTTGCCTATCTGCCCTAACTAAAGCCGACCATTAGAAAGCTAAAACAAGTCAAATGGACTAATTGGCTCTGATGGTTTGCAAAACTGTAAGAACTAAGAAATCGACCACGTGCGCACACAAACGAGACTCTCTTGTTGTCTAAGTCAGGAATGTCGAGACTGGATCTTTATCTCTTGATCTTAAAGACTGATCGAAGCCCTGACATATCTTTACAGTCTAAGTTGGGTTGGGTCTTTGACCCCCACCCTCAAGAGGGTTTTAGTCTTATAAGGGGAAAAAATAAATTCATGTGAGGACGTCACTTCACCTTAAAATCAACAACATCGTGAAATTTCAAGGTCATAAAATTGTCGGACATAAGATAGTTATTCATAAGATTTTGCAATTATCAAATAGTTATTTACTCTCTTCCACAGTTATAAAATTGTACAATCATTCATAAACTTTTCCCTTCCCAATATAACAAATATACATAAATGTTTACATATAAATAAAACCCCTTTATACTTATATGCTTACATTAGCTTAGCTCGTCATGTTTATAGATGTCATGCATCATGATTCTTATATCATGCATGTCTACATTTACAAATGGAAATTCTTGACACTTCACATGAGATGTTGTACACTATAAATTTATATTTCTAAAATGAGTATGTCATGGGCATATGTGTAGTAAAAAACATACCAAATTAAAATGTGGTTACATATCAAAGATATGTTCGATAATCTAAACATAGCATTTTATGCATCTTTAAAACTTGATCTACAATGAAAAATATAACCAAGATCTATAAGTTGAACTTTATTCTATAGCATGATCAAACATCAATCCATTATGTACAAAAATTTATTCATAGTTGTCTTTTTAATTCGAATATAAACTCAACATCATCTGCCCTATGTGAAGATGTAAATCCCACCTTAAGAGTGGTAAAAGAACCAAAGAAAAACATCGCATGGCATAGAGAGAAGAGAAGACAAGTCATTTATTTACGAAGAAAAACTACCACCGTCTCCAACTTGCCTCGGAGTGGATACAAGGTTCTCCACCTCCAGTTTTCTCCGGCTATGGCTGAGGTAGAAAGATGCATTATTTTACTCTATAAATTATTCTCTCTAAATGGTTTGAGAAAACTCCTCTTTCACTTGCCCATAAGTTTCTCTCCATCTCTAACTGCTACTTCTCTTTCTCTATGTACCCTTTTCTCTTTCTACCTTTCTCTAGTTTGGATGGAAGAAGCGGACCTCCTATTTATAGGAAGAGAAAACTGAGAAAAGAATGAGAGAAAGTGGAAAAAAATACTAGAAGATGTGAGGTGGCAGCTAGGTGTCCACCTATAGAAAGTGGCGAGGTGTCCACCTTTTAAAAATCACAAGATGTCCCATGAAGTGGCAACTCTAGAATTAATGAGGTGTCCCCTTCTTGATTAGGTAATGTGTCTTAAAGGAAAGACTAAAAGGATAATTGGCTGCTTGTTGAGAGTTAAACAAATTATTTCCTTATTAATTTCTTAGTGATGCAAATAAATATTTAACTTTTTATAATTATACATACACTTTTTTATATTTATAAATATATCCTTTCTATGTATGCAAATTTCCATATAAACCTAAGAGTTTTGAGCTATCAAACTTAGGCATTGTTTGGAAACATGGATGGGGAGGATTCCAATGGCCGACAACAGCTTTCTTGTTTCCAAATGAACACTTTCCTCCTTGGTTTTGGTGCAAATCATATTTTTGAGGGATGAGAGAGACTAATTCAGGTTCTCTCCATTGTTTCTTTTGCCAAAAGTAGCTCAAAGGCAATTTTTAAAGGAGAGAGAAGTGATTTCCAATTGGAAAGTCAATTATACCCCCTACCTCAACCAACTATGGCGCTTTTTGTCATTTGTGATGTAGGGCATTTTTGTAAAGTGAGAATCAGTTTCTCATGTTACAGTCCCAAATGAAATTTCAAATATCTAACATAAACATTACAAACCCATCTTACTTTACACACTCTTTTCAATGTAAATTTTGTCTAATCAAACTATTTGGCAAGCATCTCTAAACGTTGCCTTAAAGTATCACAACACAAGCACGAAATCAGGTCTGGCAAAGTATTATCCGAATTACCGTAAATTAGTAGAACTACCTTAATAACAAAGGAAAAAAAAAAACTAAACAAAAATTCAAGTGAATGGGTGGCGGAGTGCAAAGGGAGGTAGAATAGACAATGTATCTTATATATTTGCACGCCTAAACTCTCCGTGTCACTTTCTCTCTGTGAAGAAGGCAATGATGGCCTTCGTTGTTTGAACCAATGCTAATGCCACCAACCAAAAGATGACACAACAGGTTCACTGCTAAAGTTTATCAAAGAAATGAGCTGGCACAGTCCTCGTAACTGCCATTATGATGGTGTTGAGAAGCAACATCCCATTGTTAGTTTAGGTGGCCTACAAGCCAATCTAACAATGTAAATCTCGTTCATTATTAATAAAATGGCATAATATTTATTATGTGTAAATCGCGTTAATTATCGTTTTATAATGAAGTCCGTGAATATGTACTATGGTGATCAGATTATGATGAGATCATACTAATGAGACTGATCACTTAAACACACATATTCTTAATCGTTCCTAGTCGGAGGATATCCGAGAAGGACATCGGATATCCGGTTAGACTAGTACATATTACTCCTGCTCATATGATGAGGGTGACTGGTCTCATAAGTCACTTGTGTGGAGACACTAAGGCGAATCTGTAGGTGCTCATTGGAGAATGAGTTCACTGAACTGATCCGACTGAATCGCTGGATGGTATTGTACCTCACTGTCAACCAGCTTGATTCTATTGTCGCAGTTGCGTGGATGGTCCTCGGACCTGAGACACCAAGGACACCTTGGCGGTGGACTTCTGTACTTTGACCTTGGTCTACGAATCTCTAGCCATGGGATTCTAATACGCCAAGGATTGGGTACAGCGGAATACCGTCGAAGGGAATTGTGTGTCAATAAGGAATCATTCGCTCTCGGTACTTAGAGAGAGAATGCTCTAGGAAGGATGCTCGGAAGTCCCTGGCCAGGGCGGACGATAATATCGGGAAATGAGTTTTCCGATATTAATCAGCGGCATCCAATCCAAGTGAGTCGACCGGTTAGGGTTTGACAGCTCGCCATACCCTGAGTTGACTCGAGAGCATTGTACGAATGAATGATTATATCCACGCGGTAACTGTCGACGGAAAGGTTCCAAGAGTGGGTTACTTAACCCCAAATACCTTCCGGGTTCACGCGGTGTTGCTTGGCACCCAACGTGATCGGAGGCCCGGTCGAATTCGATGTGCGACATCAATTCGATTGATTAATTGATTAATAAAGGGTTATTAATTAATTAATAAAGCCAGTGAGGGGTCACTGGGCTTGTTGGGCCATTAACTGGACTGGTACTTGGGCCTAGAGGGTCACACGCACATGATTCTCAAGGCGATGGATAAATAAGTGGGTTTTATATAAACCGGGGGTTTTTGTGAAAAACCGCGCGGTTAGTATAAAACATAGCGAACGGGCTGAGCAGGCCAAGCTGCTGCTAACCCTAGCCGCCCCTCCTCAGTTTCTGTCTTCCTCTGGAGTCCAGGCAGATCCAGATCTGCTCCGCCGCTTCTCCGAATCCTGTTTGACGGGAAATCGTCTGCGCGCTGCGGCGATCATTGCGGCGACCAGCGGAGGCTTCGCGGGCTGCGAAGAACGAGGAACTCGAGGATATCCGTCGCGGGGAGGATCGCGTGGACTTCGCTAGAGGCCGGGCGTTTGCGCGGCTTGCGGTGTCGCACCGACGGAACCGAACGGCTGCGGATTCGAATCCGCACATGGTGAGAACTTCGATAATCCGATTATCGTATTTTAGTTCTTCGAAACGGGAAACGGATCGCTGTAAAAATTTTATTTTCCGCTGCGTGAGCGATCCGGAGAAACCGAGAAAACCCAACACCCACATCATATGTCAGTTGCCAATTCGGTCTTCATTTAGCCTACCTCTCAATTAGAGCTTTACAATATTTTTTTGCTCTAGCACAAGATCAAACCTCTGAAAAAATGGGAAAAAGTAAAATAGAGCATGCATCATTGGAAAGGGGGTAGAAGGAAAATGAAGGTTAATGTGGGCATTATAATGTGGGAAGAAGTTAGTGTAGGGTGTGGGGTTAGCATGGGGTTTGATGTAGCCGAAGCTATCACGACCGGATTCCGAAGCCGGAATCCGAAGAGAAGGATCCGGAGCTGGGTCGGATCGGTGTTTGAAGGCTCGACGGGGGTCCGGAGGGCGAAGGATGCAGAGGCGAAGCCGAAGGTCCGAAGGCCGAAGGGTGCTCGGTCGGTGGCTGGCTTGCTCCGGGAAGTCAAGGGCGAGGCTCCTTCGGCGGACGAAGGGGCGACGCAAGGCCGAGTCTCCTCTGTCGCGGGGGCAGCCGGCGCACGGCGTCGAGACCAGGGAGAGGAGTCCGAGGTCGGCGGTCGAGACCGACTCGGGAAGGTCGGCGATGATTCGAACCGAGCTCCTGCAGGAGGGAAAGAAGAAGAAAACCGGTCAGCAGGAGTCCCGGGCTTCAGCCCTAAGGAACCCCCTCCGACGGTCAAGTTAGCTCCTGAAGAAGATTCGATTCAGAAGGCAAAGAGTAGCGTTAATGCTTTTTGGACCGTAGTCCTTAAGGGTCTCGGAGGCTTAAGAGAGCATCCCTTTGGCAATAAATAGCGGTGTATTTATAGCGGAGGATAGAGGATGGTTAACGGTGGTAGCCGATATAGGACTAAATGCGGGCTTACTGGTAAACCGCCATAGTGCCTTATCCGCCACCGGAGTGGGTCGGACTCGGCTATCGGGCCGAAGGGGGTTGGGCCGCTGATGGGCCGAAGCCTGTTGGGCCCTGGGCTGCCGCGCTGCTCCCGGGCCGTAGGCTGGTGGGCCGCTGACGGGCTGAAGCCTGTTGGGCCGGGAGCGACGGTGTCGCTTATGGGCCGAAGGCTGGTGGGCCGCTGATGGGCCGAAGGCTCCCTGAGGGCCTTGTACTGCTGCTGCTGGGCTGAGCGGGGTTTAGGCTTGTTTTAGTGGGCCGAATCGGATTCTGCCTCATCACATAGCCCCCCACTCTTGTCTTCCTCAGTTCTGAGATAGCGAGAGTATAGCCCGAAGCTAATTGGAAAATAGCGTAACAGGTGTCTTATCCGAAGTTCTGTTCTTTTTCTTTGAGAAGAGGGTGCCCTCGGTCGGCCGAGGGCTATGCGGTTGCTTCGTCTTCATTCAGAGTGGCGACGAAGGCCCATGGCCATGAAGGCGAAGGGCCGAGCCCTCTGGCTCGCGCCAGGCTTCATTAAATGGACGGGATGGGCGTCGCCTCGCGAAGAAGCACGGGACACGCGTCGCGCATCCGGCCGCTCCGTCAAAAGCACAAAAGGATCCTGACCGCTCGCGGGTCGCGGATCACCTCGGTTCTCTGCCCGAGGTTCCACTCGGATTGCCGCCGCTCCCTTCTTCGGCATGCGGATCGGGACACGTGGCGGGCATCCGAGTGATCAGCCGAAGGGTCGGAGCGCTTTCGGCCGTTGATCGCTCTGCTTCAAGTCCCGGAGCCGGCCCGTCATCATTGCCGAAGGAAGGTGCACGTGGCGGGCATCCGAGAGGAGCGGTGAGACGAAGGGGACGATCTCGGCCGTTGGCTTCGACGGGAGGCACTTCGGATGGAGCTTATAAATAGAAGCGCTCAGCAGGGCACTGTTCTTCTTCCTGCTGCTGCGTCTGCGTTGCTTCTGCGATCACCCGAGCTCTCCCTCCTCTCCGGCGAAAGGCTAGCTCTCCGAAGGCGTCGTCCGAGCTCGCTGGCCACCGTGGGAGGATCTCCATCCCTCAGAGCGCCTTGTTGGTGGAGCTGGGTGGCTTGAGAGGCTGCGCTCGGTTCAGGAGAGATTTCTTTCCCCTTCCTGAGAGTAAGCCTCGACCTCCCTTCTCCCCTTCGCGACCTTATGGTCCGGAGCTCCTCTTCCAGCGAGATTACTCCTTCGGACGAGGAGTATACTCCTTCCCACTCTCCCAAGTCTTCTCTGTCATCTCCCCTTACCCTGGACTCCCTCGCCTCTGTGATGTCTGAAGAGCCTGAGGCTTCCGGGGCCGAGGGGTCTGAGGCTTCCGGGGCCGAGGCCTCCGAGGAGGTCCGGAACCCGGGCCGGGCTTCCACCTCGGGACGTCGTCGTCCCGACACTGCTTCGGAAGCATCCCGCGCCCTTTCGGACGAAGAGGTTAGCAACCTTGCTTCTTACCTCCAGCTTCCTTCTTGGACGACCCCTTACCGGCCTGGCTCCACCACCAGGGCCAACACTCCCCGCCCGGATTCCTTCTCTATCTATGTAGATAGTTTCCAGGCGGGCTTTCGTCTTCCTCTTCCTACTTTCGTCATCACCCTTCTTTGCTTCTACGGGTTGGCCCTGTCTCAGCTTTTTCCCAATTCCTGGCTCACCATATACGGTTTCTTGGCCGTTTTCGCCCGTATACGGATTACTCCTTCCATCAACGTCTTCCGCTACCTCTTCAAAATCCAGAGGCAGGGGAGATCCGAGTGGTATTGCTTCGTCCCTCGGATCGGCCGAAGCATCTTCTCCGGGAAGCCCTCGTCCATCCATGGCTGGAAGAGGAAATTCATCCTCATTTCTCTGCCGGAGAACGAGAAGGGCGTGTGGCCCTTCCGAATGGGCGCCGCTGGCCGCAGGCCTCTCGGATCCTCCCGCTCTGACCTCCATCCAGAGCACCCTCGTGGGCCACATCCAGATCATGGCCCCGTACAACATCTGGGGGCTTCTCAGTAAGGCGGAGCGGCTGGTGAATGCCGGGGTATGGCCGGACCCTCGGTTCGATCCGGAGCGGGCCTTTCCATACCTACCTCCCGGGGAGACTCCACGGGGCAGCGAAGGAAGTGCTGCCGCTCCTCCGGCCGAAGCTTCTCCGGCTGACGAGGCTGCTGAAGTTTCGGCCGAGGGTAAGTCGGCTTTGAGTTTGCAACTGGTCGTTATTTCGTTTTTAACACGTCTTTTCTTGCTTGCAGCAATGTCCGGGATCGACGCCCTACTCGCCCGGATATCCGATCAGTGCGATCAAGGCCGGCTACCACCCCCGCAGGCGGCAGGCGGGTCCGGTCGAGGCGCAGGAGCTCCGAGGACCCGAGGCGGAGTTCCGAGGACTGCGGCCTCCTCCGAGGGCCGTGCTGCCGCCGCCGCTCTCGAGAGGGAGCAAAAGACCAAGTCCGCCGCCCGAAGGGGCGGTAGATTGTCGAAACGGCCTCGGGTGGAGGAGCCCGAAGAGGCAGAGCCGGCTCCATTGATCAGGAGAAGTGCCGGGGCCCGAAGGGCTGCAAGGCTGGCGTTCCCCGAGACGCCGAGGGGCGACTTCCCTCCGGCCGTATCGGCAGGGGCAGAGGACGAAGGCGCCGGGTCGCAGGCGCCCCGCGCGCAGGAGCGCGAACGGTGGGTCCCTGAGCCGGGGATCTACAAAGATGAGAGTATGGAGGATTCGCAGACGTGCCTCCGTCTGCTCCGCAGCCTCACTCTCCCTTCGGCTTTCGAAGAGCTGAAGGACCACTCGGTTACCAACCTGGCGGCGATGAGCGCTCGGTTGGCGGTCAAGGTAAGAAGCTCCTGAGTGTGCTTCAACTTGGCTTTCCTTCACTTATTTTAATTTTTTCTGATTCTTGTCTGCTTTCGGTCCGCAGGCCGCGGTAACGGGCAGTGTCCTGATTCACCATCAGGAGCTGCTCCGGAACAAGCTCCTGGAGGCCGAGGGGGCGTCGGCCTCCGCAGGTCTGGGTGAGGGCCCTTCGACGGGGCCTAACATCGAGCCCATGGTCGACGGGCTTGTAGCTGCGAATGCCCGGACGCGGGCCCAGCTGGAGGAGAGGGTAGCAGAGGCCCGCACTTCTGCCGAGGCCAAAGTGAAGGCCGAGCGGGAGAAGGAAAAGGCCGAGCGGGAGCTCATGGCGGCCCAGGTTGAGATCCGGGCCCTCAAGGCCCAGATCCAGGAAAAAGACTCCCGGCGGGCTTCGGAGAAACGCCGCCACGCCGAGGAGGTATCGGCTCTGAAGCAGGAGCTAGAGGAGGCGGCGAACTCGGCCGTAGCTGATTATAAGGCCGGCCCGGACTACACCGAGGAGATCATCCAAGCTCAGCTGCTAGCGGCCTCCTCGGTCTTCGACCTCGGGCTGGCCGTCGCCCAGAGGGCCTGCTCGAGCGTTGACTTAACCGGGGTTGCTCTGCCGATGGGTGAGGAAGCCAAGGAGCTCCTATCTTGGTGGAAGGAGCTTATGGCCGAGAGGGCCTCGACCCCGTGATGTAGAGCGATCAACGGCCGAAAGCGCTTCGACCCTTCGGCTGATCACTCGGATGCCCGCCACGTGTCCCGATCCGCGTGCCGAAGAAGGGAGCGGCGGCAATCCGAGTGGAACCTCGGGCAGCGAGTCGAGGTGATCCGCGACCCGCGAGCGGTCAGGATCTTTTTGTGCTTTTGACGGAGCGGCCGGATGCGCGACGCGTGTCCCGTGCTTCTTCGCGAGGCGACGCCTATCCCGTCCATTTAATGAAGCCTGGCGCGAGCTAGAGGGCTCGGCCCTTCGCCTTCAGGGCCATGGGCCTTCGTCGCCACTCTGAATGAAGACGAAGCAACCGCATAGCCCTCGGCCGACCGAGGGCACCCTCTTCTCAAAGAAGAAGAACAGAGATTCGGATAAGACACCTGTTACGCTATTTTCCAATTAGCTTCGGACTATACTCTCGCCATCTCAGAACTGAGGAAGACAAGAGTGGGGGCTATGTGATGAGGCAGAATCCGATTCGGCCCACTAAAACAAGCCTAAACCCCGCTCAGCCCAGCAGCAGCAGTACAAGGCCCTCAGGGAGCCTTCGGCCCATCAACGGCCCACCAGCCTTCGGCCCATAAGCGGCACCATCGCTCAAGGCCCAACAGGCTTCAGCCCGTCAGCGGCCCACCAGCCTACGGCCCGGGAGCAGCGCGGCAGCCCAGGGCCCAACAGGCTTCGGCCCATCAGCGGCCCAACCCCTTCGGCCCGATAGCCGAGTCCGGCCCACTTCGGTGGCGGATCAGGCACTGTGGCGGTTTACCAGTAAGCCCGCATTTAGTCCTATATCGGCTACCACCGTTAACCATCCTCTATCCTCCGCTATAAATACACCGCTATTTATTGCCAAAGGGATAGTCTCTTAAGCCTCCGAGACCCTTAAGGACTACGGTCCAAAAAGCATTAAAGCTACTCTTTGCCTTCTGAATCGAATCTTCTTCAGGAGCTAACTTGACCGTCGGAGGGGGTTCCTTAGGGCTGAAGCCCGGGACTCATGCTGACCGGTTTTCTTCTTCTTTCCCTCCTGCAGGAGCTCGGTTCGAATCATCGCCGACCTTCCCGAGTCGGTCTCGACCGCCGACCTCGGACTCCTCTCCCTGGTCTCGACGCCGTGCGCCGGCTGCCCCCGCGACAGAGGAGACTCGGCCTCGCGTCGCCCCTTCGTCCGCCGAAGGAGCCTCGCCCTCGACTTCCCGGAGCAAACCAGCCACCGACCGAGCACCCCTCGGCCTTCGGACCTTCGGCTTCGCCTCTGCATCCTTCGCCCTCCGGTCCCCCGTCGGGCCTCCAAACACCGATCCGACCCAGCTCCGGATCCTTCTCTTCGGATTCCGGCTTCGGAATCCGGTCGTGATAGCTTCGGCTACATCAGGGTTCTACAATAGTATAAATGAAAAAGAATCGATGACCCAGATAAAGAAAGTTAATCTAATTTCACTCGTAACAGATAGAATATCCGAAGCATATACTATGATTCTAAATCTATATAGCTAATGGTGTAGAAAATTTAAACAAATCCCCATAGTTAAGTGGGAGAGAGAGAGAGATGTGTTTAGCGGAAAGTAAATGGCCACTGTTGCGAAGTGGTTTTGTGGATGTAGTGAGAATTAACAATGATTCAATGTAATTAATCATAGGAGATGTCGTCGGCTTATACATATTCCATGTCATTTGGTCTGGACAAATAGAATTGAGAAGGAATATTCCCTTATTCGTGCTTTATAGTATAGATGATTCATCTAATCTACGTAGTTTAGGAAAAATTCTTTCTAACCTTTCTGTTTAGTAAACACTCCACTCCATGTAATAACACTTTTTATTTAAAAGGGATCGTTTTCTATGGAGTTTTCCTAAAATAGTCAATGACTTTCGAATTTGCTTGAATGTTTTCTAGCAAAAAGTGAAATTACAAGCAGCTTTTACGAAGTATATAAATCATAAATCTTTTTCTTCTTTTTGGTCCCTCTTGAAACCAATCAATGCCATGGGTGATTGTCATATAGCCTAAACCGTTTATCCAATCTCTAATATACATATTCAAATAATACTATACAAAAAATAAGTTGCTACATCATATCATATCTTCCTCAACACAAACTAACTAGTTAAGTAGAATGGAAAACTTATGCGTGTCTAATAAAAATCTTGGTCTATTTTTCTCTAAATGCATATTTGTAACTGCAATTTTGACGATGCGAATTCAAATCTCAATTTACAAAAAAAAAAAATATATTTAGTTATATTCCTTTCTTTAAGGGTTTAGTTATATTCCAGCTGTTACGGTTTCTTGTATTTACATAACATAACGTGGTCTCAAATCTTGGGAAAACGTCTCCATGTGCCCTCTTATTGCAAAAGGCTTACATAAAGAAACAATGCATTCTAGATTTCATAAAAAGAGAAAAAGGTAGACCTTCAAATGCCTCTCATAAAATAAGATGTCAACCCCCACTTGTCTTGGATAAAAGCAAAAGGCAGATGCTGTGTACCTTAGTCCTTAGACCCTCTCCTGCCTGCAAGAGGAGAGATTATAAGGATGGGAAAAGGAGAGGAGGGATTTTTGAAACTCTCGGACCACACATATATTATATCTTTAATAAGCACAAATCCTTCTAGTACGTAAATGCTAAAATTGACAGTCAAACACATTAATAGCATCGATGTGTAAAAATCAAATTTGATAATTAAACATCAATACAAATCTCGAAATTGATAATTAATGACAAGGAATATCACAAAAGATGTTGGATGATTTCATTTATTGCTTGAGATTTTGGAATATATGATTATTATTGAGATGTTTTTTTTTATTTCTGACAAAATCTCAAACCTCTTAGACATGTGGCTGACTTGGGCTGACCTTAATCAGTGGTAAGCATGTCTCCTGCGACAAATGCTTGATAGTAGAGCAACGCCCCTTAGAAGAGCTGCATTCGTTTTCTTTTCCTTTTTTTTTTTTGGGGGGGGGGGGTGGTTTATTTTTTGTGATTTATTTATTTTTTTGAATGTCCAACTTAAAAATCAGATAGTACAAATAGCAAACTAGGGTCGGCCCCGAGTTCTCTCTCTCTCTCTCTCTATATATATATATATATATATTGCACACACTTCAATTTATGTGCATATTTTTTTGAAAAAAGGCATATATGACGAGCTCGGGATAGATCCAAACTCATTGTCTATACCATCAATAGTTTAAAAAGATTTGAAGCGGTCATGAAGCACTTTTCAAAAGCCTTACAATGGGTAAGACTTAAGACGCAATGAACCATAAGCCTCATTATTTTAGGAAAAATGTGTTAAAACTATTAAAGAAAGTTAAATAACATTGATTTGTCATTGGTAATGCTATCTCAATTTAAGAATAAGGCCTATACAAACGAACTGTGAGGTGAAAGTCATCTAGTAGTTGGCATTGAAGCATGAACCACTATAGTTATTGCCATCTCTTTTAGTGTTCGAAGTAGAAGAGTTGGATTTAATTCAAATCCTCTTATTTTTTTTATCTAGTAGAATTGTCATCATTGAATCATGTTATAAAAATATTGGCAGTATAAGCCTTAGATCTACTTTTAAAATATCTCATTGTCTTATCGCCTCAAGACTTAAGCTTCAAGTAAATGACGCGAGGCACATGTCTCAAAATAGTGTGAGGTGCAAGCCTCAAGACGTTTTCTTAGTGCCTTGTCTTGAGGTGCATGCCTAAGTGCCTTGAGGTGTTGTCTTTTTTAATAATATTGATTTTTGATCGAACGCTCTCAAAAATAAAAAAATATATGAGAAAAAAAAGGAACACTGTCCTACCCATACCCACCCATGTGGAGTGCTATGCTGCTGTCTGATCTTTCAAATTAGATGGCAGCGCTTCCCGACATGCAACAAACATTTATCTTTCTATCGCATGAATCCTCCATGGGCTGTTTTTGACTTAATGGGCTGATCTGATGTGAGTTCTTCTAGCATGTATAGTTTGGCGGCCTGGTCCATTTCGCAATTGACTCGTATGACCTTTATGCATTGCTTTTTGGCCAACATCAGAACAATGACTGTAAATGCGCCACGTTTAGATAGAGCTACACACATAGGAATGTAACTTAGGTGGGTTGGGCTGAGTTATGTGGTAATTTGAGCTCAACTCACATTCAAAATAGCCCAGCTCAATTTCAGCCCACGCCAAATTCATCTTAGATTTAATCTGAATTCAGCCCAAACTCAACCCAAATTTAGTAGTGAGTGGACTAGGTTGGGTTGAATTGGACTGGCGCTATTGGTAGAAAGTTTGTTAGAAGTATTTTTCCTTTTGTGTTAATTAATGTAAAGTCAATAGGTCAAACCAGACCAACTCAATTTCAGTACAGCCCAACTCAAATTTAACCAAACTTGATTTAGATAACTAGGGCCAACCCAATTTATTATATTACTGGCTGGGTTGGGCTGGCCCGCCCAATTGATACTCCTACACATACACACAAAAAAAAAAAAAAAAAAACTAATGTCCATAAAATTAATGAGTAAATAGATAATTTGGTTAAGTTCGGTTCTATTTTGTATTTGAAGTTCACTTGGCATCACGTAAAATACAGTAAAATCTTAGTTTCAAAATCATCAATCTTTAAATTAATAAGAATAAAATCTCCAATTTAAAAAACACCGATTTTTGCTTACAGTGTCCTTAACTAAAAAAAGAAACAACAAAAAAAATGGGATTACAAGAGTCGACCGATTTTAGAACACGACCATTTATAATATACTAGACATACATAAAATAATTTACAGACAACATATGTAAATACTATTTTACAGCCAGTTATGATGTTTTTGTAACATTTAACGACATACCAAACGATCCCTTAACCAATATAACATTTGAAATAAACCAAAAGATAACTCTTCAGTTGTCGATGTTTGGCTTAACATCAGAACAGAGGCGTGAGTTGTAACTGTCCACATTCACTGAAAACTCACTATACTTTTATCTAACATGGGAAATAACGGTTTCAAACATTTGGTAATTGGTATGCCCATTATACATTTTGATTTGATCGGATAATAATGAAAAGATAGGACGTCTTATTTCTCCTTAATCACTTTATTATTGTGCATGTTTTTTATATTGGATGGGAATGACTTGTACCGAGTAAGAAGGAATAAGTAATTCGGACAAAAATATTAAAATTATTTATTATATTTAGAACATATTAATGATACTTTTATGATATTTATTTTATCTAATTAAAATAACTTATTTCCAATGGAACTAATCAAAACAAAACAAACCTTATTTCAGAAATAAGCGATCTTCAAATCAAACGAGCCCAACATTTTATTCTCAGCAATCTACATGAGTCGGGTAAGCATCTTTATTAGTCCGACTAATACTCGCTGCGTTGTCCTCCCTCCTAACTAGCTTAACTTATTAAAAGTATTTTTTTACTATTCACTGAATTTTAATTTTTGATTTTTTAAAATTGTTTGAGTTACCGGATGCAGATCGAATTTTAAGGCCTATAGGAGTTGACCTAAAAAAGTTTGTTTTTTCGGCAGTACCCTCCATTGTAACAGGCTCATTAGACCCATTTTTTACAGTCGGAAATCCCATCGGAGGGACCTCACGGGCCAGGACCACCATAATGTGATCCCTTTTGTGAAGGAATGACGCCCTTACGAGCGTGAAGAATTGCAGAAGCAGGGAATGCCGCGACCATGGCAACGATGGTGACGACCAGGAAGTCTTGGATGAAACGGGACAAGAGTCTTAACACCAGATAGCGGCGGACCGATGGTGATGGCAAGGGCATTCCGTATGCAGAGCGAAGGTAACTACAGAAGGGGCGAGAGAAGAATTCGATACTAGAGAAGTAAGAACAAAAAGAGTTGATCCCATGAGGGCCTATAGGCAGCGGCTACTGCCCAGCATTTTCGAAGTCAATGTTGAAGTTCACCCTAAGGACTTATAGTTTCGCAATAGGCTGGGTTTTATGTTGAATGCTTTGAGAATACAATATAAATCTGACAAAGTTATAATTCATTGGAGCAAAGGGTATTGCAATTTGATCCACTGGGAATTGTAGTTTCTAATGTACTCGTGTATTTCAAATTAGATCATCTAGGAGCTTGATTAATGGAATTCCTTTTTAATCTCCCAGAGATCAAGCTCTTTACCAAGATGCTTTCATGATATACTCTGGATCTGAGCTCAATTATGCCTAGACAAAGATGGAGTTCCGAAGGGCGTTCTATCATTGGCGGTGTCATGTTGTGACGATTAATAATAATGCTTATAGGAAGAAGAAGTCTAGTTTAAGGGAGTAAGAAGGCGACAAAGTTAGACGTTGCATGTGTACTGCAGTAGTTTGTCATCACACTGATCCATCCAATGACGAAATCATATGTTCAATCATTTTGTCGAATATATATGGCCACATTTGTGTGAATAGTTGATGATTATGGTGAGAGAGCAGATGCTTCCTTTCGATATGAATTTTTGAGCAATAATAGTTGATAGGTGGAAGGGTGATTACTCTGGTTTGCAATTGACAGGTCCTGGTTCAAAGATTTAAGAGTGCGACTGCATAGTTATTAAAGCATTGCTGCCCATGGAAATGAAGGCTGAAATAATGCCCATTGAAATAAAAAGTACTTGGGGTTCCTATTTTTTGTCTCACTTTTCTCATCATGTGGGCGTAAGCCTCAGCCACTAGGCTACTGGCATCTAATGAGAAAAATAAAGTTGATAGATGGATGCCTTCCACATCAGAAGGAGCAGTGTCTAAATTACCAGAAATAGCAATTTCACTCCTGGGGCCTTTGTCCAAGGAGGAGATACCTGCAACAATTTCAACATGGCTTGGGACAAAGCCCCTGCGTCACGTAGCTTCTTGGATTCTCCATGAGAAGGAATTCAAAGAAGACTTGCTTGCAGACTTGCCGTAAAAGACTTCAAGAAGGAAATCCACTGTTTGGGGGCATCAATTCCATTGACACATTGTCAAGAAGAAGGTGACTAATTGGATTTGAGATTTGTACTTTATAGACCTATCAATTCATGCATTGAAATCTATACATTCCTCGTAAAAATGTCTGTTAAGCAATTGATTCATGTGACGGATAGATTGACTTCTCAAAAACAAATTACTATTTGAAGGCTTTTGCTGGTCAAAGAGCAACCCCAATACCCCCCCCCCCCCCCCCCCCCCCCCCCCCCCCCGCAAACACCAGATTTTTGCTCAGGCAAAGGAGATTACTCATCCACATACGATGGTGGCATTATTCGTTACTCATCCATTAAAAGGGGTCAACGTTACTCATCCATTAAAAGGGGTCAAGTCTTCCTATTTTCAGATTACTACTTGATGCGGGACAGCATGGGGAAAAGGAGAAGAATGGCTCGGAGGTCGGGGTTAAGGAGACGACAAGGGAGAGAGATAGTAGAAGAAGAGGAGATCTGCAGGGGTGCAGAAGATGGAGGTGTTAGGCGGTGGGGCATCTCACCCTCCCTTCATGGGATCCCAGAAATAATGCAATACATGCATGACGGTGACTATTCTTAAAGCAACATTTTCATTTTAATAATCATCCATCTCCCTCCTAAGAGGGAGTACAAGACTATAAATAGAACAAGTAACCCTAATACTAAAGGACGAAAACACCCCTTATTCAAAGTAAAAGACTAAAATAGACCTAAAATTAAGAAAAGAAAAAACATCAATTGGGCCTCTAATGGGCCAAATAAAATACGCAATGGACCCTTGACTCCGTTTCCGCAGCTCTTGGATTTCCATCATTCTCAATGATGATCCAAGAGGCTTGGTTCTCCTCCACATGATGATCCAAGAGGCATGTATGGTGTTTCCTAGATTTGTTATTCTCATCATTTTCTCTTGGATATTGCCTTATTTCAAAACTCGCCGACGAGTTTTTTCGAACCAAAGGGGATCGATGCAGGAGCGGACTCATGGATGGTGCATATTGGCTTGTACGGAGACTTCAACTTCGTTGAGATGACCGTTGACATATTTTTATTTGTTATGTATTTTTATTTTTTTATTTGTGTCTAAGATTAGTAGTTAGGATGTCTAATTAGTATTTCCTATTTTTATAGATTTTAGTTGGCTCAATTGAGGCCCGTTTAAACATTTTTCCATTTTTCTATTATATTTTTAGACAATTTTCTCTATTTTTAAGAGTTAAAGATATTATGATCTTTTCATGTATTAGGACTTCTTTTTTGAAAGGCCTATATATTCTCATGTTTCCCTTTTGAGAAGGGCCAATGATGAGATGATGGAAATGGAAAGGGAAAAGTTATGTGGCTATCCTGTGTGTGGTGGTGTACCCGTGAAGGGCTGTGTGTGAGGATGAGAAGCCTTGGTGCGTCTTCTTCCTCCCACCCCCTCCTTTGTTCTTTCCTGCTTCTTCATCTTCTTCTACCCCTATCATCCTCCTCCCCTTGACCTCCGTGCCCTTCCTCTGCTCTCCCATTCTTCGTCCCGCACACTACTGGTGTTAGTTGAAGTCACTAGTCTGCTAGTTAATACACTAAATCAGTTTCGGTGGACTTGGTTTAGATTAGCATGAAACTCTATTGAAGCATGTCTTTCATTAATAATACAGAGTTTCCCAACTTATATACTAGTCTACCTTGTTCTTTATGTCCTACAAGGACAGGGTAAGGGCAATCATTTTCAAGGCAACCCTGTTTGGCACGCTAGTCATGGTTCCTAGGATTTGCTGGTCCACTTCGGGATCAAGCTTTGCTGATCTGATCTCAAGGGGAACCAGAACCCCACTTGAAAATAGGGGAACAATGAAATTCAGGCCATATCATCCCAAAATGGGGATGAAAAATCTAGGATCAGCTGATCTTGGACGAATCGTGCCCAATCTAGACTTGGAAGGGATTTCTATCTGTGAGTTGAGATCCCACTCCCTACCCCTCGGCCATGCCCATTCCCCCATTTGTCTGGTATAGTGTCATATTCATTTTCCTGTTTTTTTTTTATCTTCTGATTTTCACCTTTTTATTTCATCAACATGAACAATCAAAATTTTCATCCTTTGGCATGGCCTATTTGGCTGACCCTATCCCAACGTGGATCTGATTAGGACCTGCCGATCTGAGGTCTCGATCCAATTCCATCTTCCTTGATACTAGTTCACTCATCCTTTAGGGAGATGGGATACTGTGATGTAACCTGAAGAAGAGTCAGTTCGCAGTAGAATGCATGGTATTGGCATCAAGACTCTGACAGCATCCAATTTGAATAGCCTGTATGAATGGTTCCAGAGAATACTAGGAGAGTGCAAATGTCATGGGAAGCTGTCCACGAAAAATATCAAGGGGAGGGAGGGTCTAAGACATTTAACCGTCTGTTACATCCAATTAATCTCACCATTGTGTATACATTCTCCAAGTTTCTGATGTTATTCAATGTGACATCATGGTTGAAATTGGGAGTGCCGAGTTTTTTTCAGCCCCGTTTATTTGAGATTGGTGAATGCGGTGCCTTCAAATTTGGAGAGGCTTATTGAGGCACAGGTATCATTGGGTGGGAAGCTGCTGTCTATGGGGAAAGATCTTTAGAGATGACAAACAGGATTGGTTCAATTAACTTGGCATATCTCTTTATTGCCAATTGGGTGGCACTGTCAACTAGTTGATGTAGAGTTGTGACTTTCATCTCCTTTGGAGCATTTTCTTGTGTGTGGATTGAAAACCAAGACTGCTAGCAGGGTCAGAGTTTCTCTTGACTTTTGTGACAAAGTTCCTGAGGATCATGGAGCACATGTTCTCATATTAAAGTGTGTTATCCATAATTTAGATGGAGCTGTCTTACACCCAAGGTCGTTGGCTCCACACCATTTCAACAGGAGAGCTCACTGGGTGGAACAGTCAGTAGCATCTCTGGGAGGATACAGTGGTCCAGTGGATCACTATCAACTCACAAAGAGAACTGAAAATTTCTTATAGCTCTTCTAGCTTAAAAAATGGTAACCGATAGTCGATCATTCAACCGACTGCTATCTTTATTGGTCAGTTAATGGATATTCTTCTAACGTGATATGTGTAGCAAATATGGTAACATATATAAATCTTCTTTAACCGAATGCATATCATACATTAATAATCTAATTATCCGATTGGCTATTTGTTATAGGTCAGTTAGCAGATAATCTTTCTAAACAGATAGCATAGTGGATACGGTCATGGGTCCATGCTGGATCCACACCGTATCCTGCCCATTTGCACGCCTACTTCTCTAGCTATCATTTTGTGGAAGATTACTCAAGGAACTAAATGTTTTTCTCCTGGTGTGTGATATATGGATTGTATTTGGGTATTGTCATGAGTCTTTGGGAAACTACGATTATACAAGTGAAATCCTATATAAGTGGGACATTGCAGAGAATGTACTGTTTTATCTTACGGTATCTTTTTTCCCCCTTGTTAATGAATCTGGTAATGGTGGCCTTCTAGAAAAGGCTTTTTGTGCTATATATAGTTTTCTAAAAAAAATTTCAACAATTACAATACTTAATGATATGATATATCTGATGGCTGCTTCATGGAAAAAGGGGGAAAGAAAAGTATTGCTCTCCACATGCGCCTCGTGTATCCAGATGTCAACTCATTTTGTTCTTGTCCTATGCCTCTGTTGGCATTGCATGCAATAGGATAATCTTCATGAATCACATGCAGCCTATCTTTATCATTCCTACTTCCACTTTTGATGTACTGTATACTGATCCATCTTTTCATCGTTTTTGCTTCTATATCCATGCTCATATACCCCCAGAGTAATATTTTTTTATCATATGTAGTAGTTGGTCAGCTTGCTTGCTTTAAATGACTAACAATAACTTAGTCTACATATTTTATGTTCTTAATTCTATTGTTATTCACATGCACATGTGCCTCATGAACTAAGCTTCTGAAATGCATGGTATTGTGCATTTTCATTATTTCTCTAGCATCCAGTTGGTATACTATCAACCTTAAACTTCTGTTTCATGTATGTAGCGTAGTGGCTTTTTGGCAACAGAGACTTCTATTGTAGTTACTGGTGATTCATGTTTGCATGCGCATTTATACACTACAACATTTCAATTAAAGCAAAAGGCACAGTATGCACAGTATCTATCAAGCTAATAACTGAGCATTTTCACTACAGTGCCATGTTATACATTATATATGACTTAGATACTGCCTTAGACTTAAGAGTTGTTGTTAGAAGGATGATAAACTACCGTTTTGAGTTCATAGCACCATCCTTGCTTCATCATTGAGTTTATTTTGGAGTTTTTGTATACCGCATATGGAAAAATCAATGAGAACCTGCATGATGTGCTACTGTGCATAAACAGAGTAGTTCTTTTCAATTATTTATGTATTTCTATAGCATCGTTACATTCAGGAATCCACAGATATTACTTAGATCTTCACATGTTTTGAGATACCTTAAAGAATTCATTGTTTCGGTAGTATCTTTGTATTTTATTCTGAGCCAACTGGGAAAAGTGGTACCACAACTTCAAAGAAGTATGAACTAGCTCACAATGGATGGTTAAAGGTTCATAAACATCATGCTTTCAGTATCATAATGATCTAAATTTGTTGGTCCAAGATCTAACTAGTAATTCCTTCCACAAAATTCACTTCACAATACCATTTATGAAAATAAAGGATTTTCCTTTCACATTATCTAGTTATAGTACATTTCTGCTGTCATGCTGTCTCTCTCACCTGTCTTTGCTTTTCATTGTCTTCCTATTTGCTTTCTAATACTGTTGTTAAGAAATAACTTTAGTACGATAATGAAGCTTTCAGATTTAGGCTTCAAAGAAGTAACAGTTGAACCCATAAAATTCACGTTGTCTCAGTGTTTAGAACAAATAAAAAGGGTCAAGTTCGTATGAACGTTTGCAATTTTAACTTCCTGATAAATAAAAATGGTGATAGAATCCACACTTTATTAAAAAACTATTTTGTGTGTTTTCTAGGTTCCTCTGCATTATATTTTTGGTGTAATTGATAAACTCTCAATTTTGGTCGGTTGAATTTGTTAGTGAAATAAAATGTCTGAGTAGATCTGGCTTACGGGAAATCAAAAGCAGGTTATTTTCATGTTGAACCATTGTTGTAAGTGCTATTCTTTTATAATGTCCAAATAGATTGCTGCTTCTCTCTGCCTCAGCGAAGCTTTCTTGTTTCCATATGTGCTGGGGTTTGTGAGCAGTCTACATGAATCCCAATTCCTCTTTCATACAGATGCTTGGCATCCATATTCCATGGCACTTGATGTCCGAATGTTCTCTGTGGTAATTGGGACGTCACTTGTAAAGGCATTGAGGCGATCATGAGGCGCTTTTCAAAAGTCCTACAAGACGTAAACCTTGAGGTGCAATGAGACGTAAGCCTGACTATTTTAGGGAAATGGTGTTAAAACTATGAAAGAAAATTATATAATGTTGATTTGCTATTAGTAGTACTATCCCAAATTAATGATAGGCTATAGGCACTATACAAATGAACTATAGGGAAAAAGCGATGAACTACTAGTCGGCATTGAAGCATGATTCATTGCCCTCTCTTTCAGTGTAGGAAGAAGAAGAATTGGGTTTAGTTTAAATCCTTTTATATTGTTTATCTAATAGAATCATCATCATTGAGTCATATTTTAACAACGATAGGCGGCATAAACCGTAGTTTACCTTAAAGCATCTTATTGTCTTACTGCCTCAAGCAAATGGCGTGAGGCACATTTCTCAATTAACAGAAGGCATTAAGTCTCATGTAAACAGCTTGAGGCGCATGCCTCTAGGCATTTTCCTAGTGTCTTGCCTTGAGGCGTATGCCTCAGTGCCTCAAGGCACTGCTTTTTGAAACAATTTGTAGCTCCTTCTGCTTTGTCAGTGCACCCCCTTTTTGTTTTCAATACCATTCCTAACTAAATGCATTCTTTAATTGTTCATTCATATTCACATGATCTTGTGACTTTGGTTCTAAACAGAATGATATAGTTGATTCTTGATTTGACTCTCTGAAATCAGTGACTTTTCCTGAGAAGATTATTAAAGAGGTAGTCATATGTGTTGATTTTGGAGTGATTTTTGGCCCTTTTTCATTTTCTCTCTGGACTCTGGAGGAAGGAAGATGGAACATGATGATGAATGCTTTGTGGGAGTTATTTTTGGCGGATGCCGGGCTCTATGCTGAAGTGTCTTTGTTCAACTATCACTTTGGGTGTAGGATTGTCATGGACTTTTTATTTGTACTATTACTACATTACATTACAGTTTCAGATGGAAGGGGAGGGCTGATAAAAGAAAATATATGCTTCGATTACATTAACAAGATTTTCATCCGAAGTCTTTCTTAGATTGTTCATGTTAAGCTTCTTCAGTACCCCAGCATAGTTTGGTCAATTATGTCAGAGAAAGGTATCCCTCTGCAAGGGCATGCATTTCCTTATATAAATTTCAATTTCTCTTGGTGTTTGAAAATCTGACATTTTCCTGATTAATTCTAGATGCTGCTTTCGGGACAATAAATGCTTTTCCTGAAAACATGCATTGTCAGTCTTACAATTTATATTGTTCACAACCTGTTTTCATCATTGCACTGAAAAAAAAGATCAAAAGCAAGGTTTAGCTTTTTATAAGATAACATGGGATAGTGAATTGATCTGCTCTGTTCCAAATAAGATATGCAGAAATTGTTCCATATGTTTCATGACAGTTTTCCTGGATATGAAGAGCATTCTTAACAACAGTGAGTGAAACCTTTTGTTCTGTGTTCTAGACTTCTTATTTTTATCATCATCGTCATCGTCATTGTTGTCGTTATCATTATCATGAGACTTGTCTCATCAATCTGGGGTCCTGTCCAAGGGTGTAGTATTTGCGACCAACCATCTGCCTAATATTAACCCTCTATAGGATGGTGCTAAGTGCTTTCACATGAACTCTGGCCAGAGTCCTACAGGATCAGTTGGCAGAGAGAAAAGTTACCATCTTAGTGGTGCAATCTAAACCTCATAAAACAGAAGACTAGCTCTCAGATAGACCTAGATTTTGGAGGCAGCTTAGAATAAAAGGGAAGGCTTCATGTTTGATAGAATATATACCTCCACTAGCGGTTGAAAAGGCAGGCCTTCTCACTTGGAAGCCGTCTTCCATGCGTGCCCTTGGCAAGCTTTGTGACATTGTTCTTGGTTGACTTGGCAGTGTTTGAGGTGTGTTGGTTATGCAGAACTTAGTTCAAGGGCAAGTCCTTGTGAGGGGCTGGGAAGGAGCCATTTGGATGGACATTCTTCGCATGGCCTACCAACTCTCAAAACATTTAAGTAGATGAAGATTACTCTTCCAAATATAACCTATCTTACAAAACTTTTACGCACGCTCAAGTCCCACTCCATTATAGCATTTAGATCTTCTCTTTTGTATATTTCAGAAAACTAAGGGAATGACCAACTCTGGCACCCATCAATATAGCTATGATAAAGCCCAATAAATTCTTAGATTGTCAGATAAACATGGGATATTGCTTCCTGAAGTGCCAGCTATTCATGTCGATTTTCTTCATGCTGTGTTCTAGGCCCATCCCAAGAAAGATCCGATTCCATGTGACAGAAATCTCCCATGATAAGCTCGTCCCACCAATTTCACACCTAAGTTCGTATGGCCTTCCTTGTTGGGTGTCTATCAATCTTGTTCATGGACCTCACCTGCAACCAAGCTTTACTGCTTTTTTGAAATCACAGCCTGTTTTGCTCTACTTTTGCATGCCCTTTCCTTTTCTATCAAGAAAAGATGTCTTTCCTATTATCGTCGTTGACACGATGCTATTGATCCAGATATCTCGGCACTCACTATGGTTGCATTTAGTACCCAATAATGAGCTTATGCACTAGCATATGAATGGAGGTTGTCCACATATTGATGGATACTTTAGCTTCATTGTATAAATTGCCATCGTACTATTATTGCCGTCGTCATCATACCGCATTCAGGTGGAAGTAGTGGAGGACGGAGAAACTTTGTCTAGTGAGGTCACTCGTACATTTGGTCATAAGCATGGTTAAATCAGTGGGGTCTTGAATTAGGTCATATGGGGTCTGAGTTGAGTCAGTGAGGTCTTGAGGTGGGTCAATAAAATCTTAGACTAGACTGCTTTGCATTGGGCCAAGGGATTTACAAAATCCAGTGGAGTCACAAGAACCTACTGGATGAATACTGGATCCCCACTGGGTGGAAGAACAAGTCAGATGGGTTCGATGCCATGTTAGCATCCAGAGATAATGGGGTGGAAACGAGAGTAAAATCCAGCATACTGGGACGATTGCCCTCCTGAACAACAATGCATTCACGCCGGAGTTTCTGATACCAAAGGTGAGCTTTCCGCCTGTACCATGTGGCTTTTTTATTCCAATGACCTGACTGCAGCACTGTCATGGCGATATGAGAAACTTGGTCCTATCATACCAAGGACATTGCAAATGTTGATCCCTGGCTCTAAGGCATGCTTGGGCAAAGCATTTGTCTAGAAGACATTTTCCTCCAATTTTAACATAGAAAATGCGGATTAAAAGTATATATAACCAATTCTGGACGGCCGCACTAATAAATTCCTCTCTCTCGTACATACCTTTTTCCTTTAATACAAGAAAGCTTCAACGTGGAGTTTTTAGTTCAAAATTAAAAACTCGTATCAATAGCTTTTAGAATTAAATTCCTTCCTCAAGATGACGGTGCTGAAGGCTGTAGAGGTTTAAAAATTCTTCTAACTCAAAGTTGCACTAAATACGCCCTAAAATACTTCTATAAACACGAGCTATGCTGCATCAGTTGGGTCACTGGGTGGTACTCTGCTATGCCACCTTTGTCGCACGGTATGGTTATAATTTTTCTGGCGTCACGCTGGCAATTGGTCAGGATTATTTTTTTCCCAACACATTTAGATTCGGTCTTCCAAATCCTAAGCAAGGTGAATCTGATGCGATAAGAATGTGTTGTGAATAGGAGTGGTGATTGCTGTAACCATCTGATTTCTGAGATTGATTCAAATGTGAAATGTCCAAGCCGACTCGTGCATTCACAGCTCTTTGTTTCCACCACCCTCACCTTTTTTTTTTTGAGCTGGTGCATGCTCGCGTCCCCTCACCTCCGACATAACTTATTAGGATTAAAACTCAACATATAGATCCATAAACATTAGTAACATTAACCCATAAGATGTGCGGTCGTGCACGTGCCACTCGCAGCTTCGGCTATCCAACACTTCGCTTCGATCGCCTGCTCCTGTATTATCAGGTTTTAGCGGGCAAGGCAACTGGGCAAGCAGCCAGTCCGTGTTTTCCATCCTCTTCCAAGGGTGTAACCGGAAGATTAGCCACGACGGAAGGTTCCCCACTTCCTACCCGACGAGACACCATCACAAGGAGTTCGTATTTGCTGCCGGCAGTGGAGGCACGCGAAGCTGGCTGCGTGGGGCCGACGAGGACAGGGCACTGAGGGTCCTGTCTGTGTCTGCCTTCGCGCCAGATCTAGACCATCTTTAGATCAGACGCTGTGGATCCGGTGAGATAAAAGATTCGTACCCATTCTCGTAAAGATTCGCAGGAAGAAAGCTGCGACTGGGATCGTCTCTCCACTTTAAAGAAGAAGAAGAAGAAGCAAACTATTTCTTTTCCTTTTCACCGTTAAAGCACCCAATCGGACGGGCATCTGTGCTCAGCGCATACCTTCCACCTGTCTTATTTTTTCCTGTGATTCTTCTTTCCATGGTAGTCCCTTGGTCCTCCCTATTGATTATATTATGACAGGAAAGAAGAAGGCCAAGCGGTCCAAGCGGGCAGGTCGTGAGTTCGGATCCCCTACACACTTTGGTTAGAACAGACTCGAACACGGTTAATGGAGCATCAATTCGAGATCTTGCAAGTTTGGAGGTCTGGAGAATCCTGTCTGGCTCCTTTGGTCTGGACCACATACGCATCACAGTAGTTGAATCTACATCGAGAAGATGGTCTACTTCAACTTTAAGGCCTGTCAAAAGAGAAAGAATGGTTGTGGGGGGACGATTCGGAAAAAAGAGATAAAAGGATTATCTATCGAACTGAGTAGTCGCTTTCTCTTATTTCTTATCCTTTAGTAAAATCGTGTATCCTTAATTCTATCTTTATCTTCATCTATTATTCTGTTTATACATATTCTTCCAAAATTGCGAGAATGGGAACCTTACTTTGGTTGTTGGATAAACCCTCTGGTCATAGGAGTATTATTTTTCTAGACATTGTTGTTTGAAATTCATATGGAGGTAAGATAAAACTTTATTTGGCAATCTAATACCTGTTTAGCCAGTTAACAACATCCATCATGTGAGTGTCAAATGCATACTTTAAATAAAATACTATTATTGATGTCATTCATCAGCTGAATGGCTTCATGAATTCTTTCCGATAATGAATGGCCTCCCTCCCTCTTTCTCCCTTGCTTTCTTGCTCTTTATTATAGTTGAATTTTAGCATATTGGTTGTCAACCATATTGATGGCCATATGCTTATTAGACGAGCTTGTTCTTTGTTTTCTTCTTAAGGTCTTCTCTTATAAAAGGATAAAATATTGCCTTTGCTTCATAGTTGTAATTAGATTTATAGTCTCACATCTGATGTTGGCAATGGTAATCGTGTAGTTATTCTGTCAACATGGTAGCTGTATACCTATTAAACAGGTTTGTCCTCCTCCCATATTGAGAGTCCCATTTTCTGTGAAAATATAAATTCTTACCTACTGATGAGGCAGAATCCGATTTGGCCCATTAAAGTAAGTCCAACACTGAGATCAACCCAGCAGCATCAGAAGCAGGCCCATTGGCTGCCCTCGGTCTACCAACGGCCCTGCAGCCCTCGGCCCAGTAAGCAGCTCAGAGGTCTTCGGCCCATCAGCAGCCCAGCAACCTTCGGCCCATCAGCGGCCCGATAGCCTTCGGCCAATTAGCGGCTCAGCAGCCCTCAGCCCGGCAGGCTCCAGTCCACTATGCGGCATCTGGCCCATCAGGGGCCCAACCCTCTTCGACCCAGTAGCCGTGTCCGGCCCACTCCGGTGGGAGGGTTAGGCGCTATGGCGGTTTACCAGTAAACCCAAAACATAGTCCTATATCGGCTACCACCGTTAAGCAACCTCTATCCTCCGCTATAAATACACGGCTATCTATTACCCAAGGTATGTCTTGGAGACCCCAAGGACTACAGTCCAAAGGGCATTAAAGCTCCTTCTTCCTCCTTCTCTTTTGAATCGAATCATCTTCAGAAGCTAACTTAGCCGTCGGAGGGGGTTCCAAAGGGCCGAAGCCCGGGACTCCTACTGACTGATTCTTCTTCTTTTCCTCTTTCTGCAGGGGCTTCGGTTTGAATCTTCGCCGACCTCTCCGAGTCGGTCTCGGCCGCCGACCTCGGGCTTCCTCCCCCCGGTCTCGACGCTCTTCGCCGGCTGGTTCGCCTCGTCCGAAGGAGCTTCGACCACGCCTTCCGCAGGCTGGTCCGCTTCGTCCGAAGAAGCTTCGGCCACGCCTTCCGCAGGTTGGTCCGCCTCGTCCGAAGAAGCTTCGGCCACGCCTTCCGCAGGCTGGTCCGCCTCGTCCGAAGGAGCTTCGGCCACGCCTTCTGCAAGCTGGTCCGCTTCGTTCGAAAGAGCTTCGGCCACGCCTTCCGCAGGCTGGTCCACATCCGTCCGAGGGAGTCTCGGCTTCGCTCCTGTCAAATCCTCGCCCGGGCACCTCTCGGCTTCGGATCCTCGGCTCCGTTTCCACCATCGTCTCGTTCCGGATCCCCGTCGGTCCTCTTCACCGATCCGATCCAGCTTCGGGTCCCAACTTCGGATTCCAGTCTCGGAATCCGGTCGTGATAGCTTCGGCTACATCACCTACTTTGGAGATAATACTTCAAGCCGCACACCAAAAAGATGGTGCAACAAATTTTATTACATAAACATTTAAAACTTTTTTCTCAACATATTTGACTACACATGATGTATACTAAAAATTTTAAGATATGTCACTTTGTCTCTAGACTCATCTATATAAAATGAAGCATAAGAGCCTTTTCTATTTTGTATTCCCTTTTTTTTCGGTAATCCAATTTTGTATTCCCATTGCACATGAATGGAGCTCAAACTAATTTTAGACGTACAATCTCAGTCCAATTACCCACGGAAGCATCCGAGGACATCTTTTTTGAAGCACTTCACGGATCGAAGTAACGAGAAGCCATAAGCATCACTCACTTTTAATTGGATAATCACTCAGTTGATAAATTAGCGTGACCTTTTTCTTATCAAGAGATGGAATCATACAGACGTGTCGTCTTCATCTTCATTTGAGATCTACGTCCTCATCGCTTTTCAAAAAATAAATTAATTGTTGAACTTCTATTACCAATGCAATACAAAATACATGATGTATACAAATGAGATGTATATGATCCAAATTCCACACTCTTTTGGTTGCGAATGAGATCTTTTGAACTTTTCTACCCGCGTTTCAGTACATATTCGATTACATAGATCAAGAATAAATTTGATGTTCTTTTTTTCTCGTTGTGAGAAATGATGTTTTATCTTAATAAAGAAGTGTATCCATGCCAACCAGTTGGGCGACATCAGGAGATCAAACCCACAGCCTACCGTGGGATTTATTTGATCGAAATTTCACATCCTTTCGGTTGAAAGATGAGATCTTTTGAAAATTTTTTTACGTACTTAATCACATATATAGATTAAGGATAAATTTGATATTTCTTTTATCTTATCACAGTAAATGATGTTTTCTTTTAATAAAGAAGCGCGCGGAGGATCCATGTCAACCGGTTGCGCTGCATTATCCACAGCCAGCAGGAGACCACACGGTCCACACCCACGGCCCACCGTGGGATGTGAGCGAGATTCTTCGAGTTTTGACCGTCTCGAGAAGACAGACGAAGCCGAATTAACAAGTGGGAAAATAAACGCCGAGGGTTAGGGCTGGGGGGGCGGCGTGGGGTTTGAGTACACGTAACGCGCAATCAAAATGTCGGGGGGTGGCGAGGCGCGGCGGGATGGAGACCCGCCAAAGCCAAAGCGTCTCTTTTAGCTGTTGGACCCTGCTTGCAGGAATAGAATACACAAGAAAGAGTGGGAGTAAGGATGTAAATTAGGCCGACATGTCAAAGTAGTCTAATTTAATTTTAACTTAACTTAAATTCAGTTCAAATTTAATTTAAATTCAAATTTAATTTAATATTAAATATGTTGAGTTGGACTGATCTTATTTATAAATAATTTATTAGAATTATTTTATTTTTTGTATGAATTATTGTAAAAGTTAATAGTTTAAATTAGACTAATTCATTTTCAATCCAACTCAATTCATATTTAATTAATATCAACTAAATTTAATTCAACTCAATTTATATAACTTGAACCAACCTAATTTTCTTTAATTTGAACTGAATTAGATTGAATTAAGAACTTATCCGTCTGGTTGACACTCGTAAATGTGAGGGACTCTGCCAGAGAACGACGAAGAGAAGGCGACCCCTCCACCTCCAGCTCTACCACCAGGGCGCGCGCCAGAGTCCAGTCACGAGCCCACAGACGTCATGTGCGTCTGTGACGTGTGTGAGCCCCCCGCGACGTCGCCGTCGGAGCCCACCCGTCCACACCCCCCCCCCCCCCCCCCGGTCTTCCCCACTCACAGTTTACAACAGTTTCGCTCCGTGACCCGGATGTGATGCTGACGGGCCGACACCTCCCTCGCAAAGTACACTCTTGCCCTCACGCCTCACTCTCATCAAACCGACGCTTTCTTCTCCGGAGTGCAGCCAGTCAAAACCCGCCTAGAACAGTCCAATAATTGGTGGGCGTCCTCAGTATTCTACCACTTATTTGACTAAAGCTCACAGATAAGAGTGAGAATTATGAGAGGAGGACGTTGATGTCGACTTATGGGCGTCACTAAGACTATTGCCGACGCCAACGAGAACATTCCCTCATGGCTCACGAGACTTTTCTCATTCCCACATGACGCGAGCCACAGTGCACTGCTCTTGACCTCTCCAAGCTGGTGAGTGAAAGGAAAATAGGATGGCTGGTGGCGTTACTAAGTAGCTTGACATGTCAACATTGACGCTACGCATCTGCCTAGACAAAGCATGCACGATCCTTCATCCCCCCTCCCCACGGTAAGATGTAACTTTTTTCACGAATGGGACCTTCATATAATACACAGACCTTGGTGTGATTTAAAAATAGCACAGATCCCTCAGTTCTCCTAACCCATCCACCTCCATCAGGTTGGGCAGGTGCATGGAGTGGGGTCACTGCTGGGGGGCGTTCTTGACATATTTGTTAACCGACGGGAATCTTTTCTCACCTCGATCTTGCAGGGAGTCAGGGGCATCCACGTAATTTAATCGACCAGACAGGGGCCGGGCTCCGCGACTTTTTTATAGGACATTGATGGAAGTGCCTTCATTACGAGGACAAGCAACCGGAGAGTAAAAAAAGGTAAAAAAGGAGGAGAACCAGTAATTAGTCAGATGGGCTTTCCGTAGACCAATAAACTAAAACCAAATTAAATTTAAAAAAAGCGGGAGGGGAGATTAATCAAAAGCGTTTCCCGATGCCGGCAACTTCAGACCGCAGCGAACCCCCTCCCCATTCCGGTATGCTCACCGCTTCCATCACCAACGCACTTCCCAGTTCTCACTCGTCTCTCTCGCCATCCCCTTCTTCGTCTGCGCGCAGACAAAAACACGCCCAGACAACGCCGAGGAAAAGCTTCTCCTGCCACATTCTCTCTTCCTCTCGTGCACAAAGGTATTCTCTCTCTCTCTCGCTCTCTCGCTGTGTATCTTTCTATGATTCCTCTGGTGTGCTTTGATGGTGTTAGGGGGGGGGGTTCGGGGGGCTTTGGTGGCGCTGGTGCGTGTGGCGTTGCAGATCGGTGCTTTCCGAAGTGGATTGAGGTGTGAAGAGGACGAGCCATGCTAGGTCTCTTTGATTCCGAGCTCAGGGTGCTAGGAATGAAGCTTTCGTGTGGCTTACCTTTTTAGTGTGTTTTTTTTTATGTGATTTTGGGTAGTTTTAGGAGGATTTGGCGCTTGCGTGATCTGGCTGGATCGTGTCTCGTTACTGCATTAGTGTTAACTGGCGTTAATTATGATGAATCGGTTTGGTTTAAAGTTGGGCATTTAATGCCATTTTAGGATATAAAGGAGATGGGAGAGGAGAGACACCTGGCTGTTTTTAGGAATTTTGCCCGGTAAATTCGAGATCAGCTTCTAACATGCACCAGTTCCGTGGGTTCGTTTTGTTTCTGCTATTATGCGGACTTTTTCGTACTCTCTCTCTCTCTCTTGCGATTTTTATGGGAATCGTTAGCACAGCAGGGAGGAGATTTCCTTCTGTTAAAGGCTTAATATGGATTTTTTTTATTTTACTGTATTATGTACAACTGTCTCTATAGCTGAATGTTCTGAGATTCGTCACTCAGAGGTTTTTAATTCTGACTCACCAACTTCTCTGTTCTTCGCCTCATCTTAGAACGTACTGGTTTGCTCTATCCTTGCAATGAGTTCAAAATTGTGCATCAATGAGTGTTGATTCTTTATGCCGGTTGCCGTTGAACTGTGTGTCTCGCATCTAAATTCATGGCTGAAGTACACCGTGCTCTATGGATGCGTATTGGCGTTTCTTTGATGTGTTGAATAGGATAACACGAGAAAGTTTGTTTGATCGCATTTTCAGATAATATGTGATTAGATCGGTCCTGATTCATGTTGGAATGAATGTGAACATTTGATACCTAATAACAATGTGTTTCCTATGGTTCTCTTTGAATATCGTTGTCGAGCTAAAGAAAACCGGGGATCTTGATTGTATGCCTAAGAGGGAGATCATTTTCATTGGTCTTGCAAACAAGTTTGGGTCTTTTAAGAAGATGCTCAATATTTGTTATTTTAATAAGTTGTGTGATTGTGTTGGAATTATAAGTTATGTTGGAGTTTGCTGTATTAAATTCTGCCTTTCAATTCCAATAATTGATCCTGTTCCATCTTCCACTCTAAAAACCAGTAACAGGTGCCTTTTCTTGAAGTTCTGTTCCCTGTTGTGGCACCATGCCACTTTCTCATTTGTGGCACTGCAATTTCCCTTATTATTCACATCTTAGTTGAGGCCTTTTGTATGCTACACGAAATGAATGCTGTGATTGTGTTTGTTCAATTCATGGGGGTTAGAAATGATGATTAATGGTTAATACACATCATCCTTGCTAATTACAGTGAGTTATTATGCATTTGTTTCAAATCATCCATCTTCTTTCATCATAGTAGTTCTTAACTGATCAAATGTATGGATCGGCTGATGGATGGGGCATTTCTTACATACAGGTTGCAAGCAATTATATTTTAGTTAGCAAGCAGTTTCCTTACCTTGAAGACATGCCTTGATGAAGCTGTAACTTGAGGACTTTTCTTGTTTCATTCCTTCCAGGCCTGGTAAGCAAGAACAGTTGTATTTGTCAACATTCTCTTACTTATCCTGATCATAATCTTCCATGAGCTGGCTTTCTATTAATGGATTCTTCACTGATGTTTTCTGTTCTGCTCCATACTTCCAACCAGACTTTCCTAATTTTACTGCATCTACAATTGGATGCGAAATATTTCTAGTCCTATATCGGTGGATTCTTCAATGACCTCTTTGGATTTGCTAAAACTCCATAAGCATATTCCAGTCCACACCTGTAGCGTCTGATCTTTCCTTGAAATTTCACTATTGATGTTTTTACATTTTTTTCAGCTAGAAATTTTGTTCTTCTTGCCTGTGTCATCGGTGAATGAAAGATTGATTATTGATATTCTCACACAGGTTGAAATTTAGGAGCATACAGTATTGTTGATAGCAACTCCACTGTGTAGGAGAATTTATTACTGCCCCAAGACAAAACATGGAATGTAGTTTAACAAGGATATGTTTCTCCCTGTTGACACTGGGATTCTGACTGATTCATGTCTGATGCCTGTTTCTTTCATATGCTCTTTAGCTTGTGGTGCATAGGTTTCAAGAATCTGGATGAATCGGTATGCTCAAGAAGATGCTTCTGTTTGCAAATAAGCTCCTAGAGTATTGTGGATTTGTGAAAAGCCCTGCACGCCGGTTCACCAAATCCGGGGGGCTATATGTGTATACCATAAGCTTATGGGGGGTCATTTATGTGTACTCATTGTACATGTTTTTTTTTCTTACAAATACATAATAAAAAGCAAAAAGCCCAAAAAAAATGTACACCATATGTTTTGTTTAAACAAATATTTATACTATGTTATGCCGTTGCCGACTTGCCGTATTAAGCTTTTCTATTGTAATCTGATTCTTTCCCCATTGACTGCAGTCTAGCATATCCATGGGACTAGATGCCATTTTGGAATGTGAAAACCATCGGCAAGCAGGGCCAAAGCTAAATAATGTTCGTTCTTCCTATCATGATAATTCCAAGGTAGAAGAGAAAGACACAGAGGAAAGGCCAACAAGCAGAAGCTACCTCTTGCGTACTCTCGATGATGACTTTGGGGACTTGAGCATAAGCCCCTGCCGCAAAAGCATGCCGTGCAGGCCTGTTGGAGTGAAAGTTGAAGACAATGAAGTCTTGAAAAGGGGTTCTGTATACCAAAGCTCGAAGGATGTAAGCAAGTTGAAAAAACTGAGGGAAGAAAGGAGAAAGATAGAGTCCACACTCAATGATGAATCTTTTCTATCATTTGAGATTGTCAACAACACTCCCCAGTATTGTCAGAATGAGGCTGCTGTATCTGATCAGCAGAAAAGGGCACCGCTTACTTCTTTAAATGCTGACCTGAATTCATCATCGTTTGACAATAGTCACAATCAAGCAGTTTTGACAAGTACGACCGAATTCCTTGACCTCTCCTTCCGGCTTCTTCCCGAAGAGCAACCAAAATGGAAGAGTCGATCCTCTGATGCTTTCCTGTCCAGACAGAGCTCATCAGACAGCTACTTGGAGATCTGTCTTTTCCCTGATGACAGTGAAAGCTCTCATACCCAATCTGTTCATGAGAATGTTGAAAGATGTTTGCTGACAGAATCAAAGCTCAGATCGAGTGAAACTTTTGTTCCAGAAAATGATAATAATAACCATTTGGAAAGAGATGCTGTACACATTTTACCCAAATCGTTCTCTACAAAGGTTGAGAGAAGCAATAATCTTCGTCAACTAGAAAGTGATCTGCGTAAAGCCAGCCAAAGGGCCATATTTAGTCCAATTAGGAAGATGTTGGATCCTATGAAGAAATCAAAGTCTCAGAGAAATCCACAACTTCCAAAAACTGCAGCCTGCAGTCTGACATCTTCCAACTCTTTAAGCACAAGAAGAGATAAGACATTTCATAAATCTTTACTGAGTGATTTATCAAGCATAGAACAGAAAGCAAAACATCATAATCAGTTGACTGATAAAGATCAAGAGCATCATGATGAGTTGATTGATAAAGACAGACAAACAGTAATCGCTTCTTCACCTGCTCATCTACATGGCATTCTTAAACTGGAGTGTAAACAAGGTATTCCATCATTTGAGTTCTCTGTCAAGGATATGGAGGATGTTCTTTTTGCTAGGACATGGAAAACAAACAATGCATTCACTTGGGTCTACACCTTCCACAGTGGTAAAAGGAATGGTTGCAGTGGTTGGGGCACTAAAGATAGACATAGACAGTCTCTGCATATGGTTGGCCAGATGCAAGTTTCTTGCTACTTCTGCTCTGAACTTAGTGGCAACGGGTCATTGGACAATTCTGCAGTCACAGAGTTTATTCTGTATGATATTTCTCATGTTAAAAGGAGTAGCTTTTCTTATGAAGAAAGATATCCTTTTCCGGAGCTTGTTCAACCTCCCCGAGTTACCCTTTCTGAGAGCTTGGCTTCTGGTGATTCCCTGGATTTGAATGACTCCCCAGTGCCTGAAAATTGCCAGAATTCTTCTAGGGCATCTAATGGTGATCACGATTCTGAGACATCTACCTCCTGCCCTTGGGCACCAGCGGATTTGCTTCCCCACCTTGAGGTTGCAGCGATTGTCATCCAAATCCCATTTGGTGGCAAGAAAACCTTGAAGGACAGGTTAAGAGATGATACATATAATAAGCAGCGCACAGATTTCCCTGGTATATCTGTGACTGATCATGGGAGAGATACCACCGTCAATCCACATCTTGTCAATGTGAAGATAGTAACATCGAGTGGCAGACATGGCTTGCCATGTAGCGAAGGAGGTGGCCCTTCACCGTTGCTTGATAGATGGAGATCTGGCGGGGGGTGTGATTGTGGTGGCTGGGACATGACATGCCCCATTACTGTTCTTGACAATTCTGGAGGTGAGAATGCGACAGATAGTGGGGGAAATCATTTGTCCTTGAAGCTCTTTGTCCAGGTAACCTTCTTACCTGATGCACAATGTTAGGTGCTATGTAGAAGAATTACTTATGAAAATCTGTAACGTCATAAATTGATACCTTCTTAGTGGTGTCAGCTTCTCTGTTTGCTGATTCAGATTTTATAGGTCCTTTAGGATTTTGAAAATGATAATTATAGTCCTATTAATCCAACTGCCTAGTCTGTAACTATGTACTGGAAACAAGTATCATCAAACAACTGTAATTGGCTGGATAAAAACAAAAACCCAAATTTAATGTGATCAGGTGGTGAATGCATGGTGGGCCACATACTTGGATGGCTCTTTTAGATGGAGACAACACATGAGGTTGTTTCCATGGGAAAAAATAAATGTCGATCTTGATGGTATTGGCATGGCAGCTTTTCAAAAGTTTTTTGAATTGGGCTTTTCATTGTTGTAAATACTGTAAAGATGGATACAAGGTGATACTCTACTTCTTAATTTTAAATCATTCCCTGCTCTTTTTTGTATATTTGCCTGTCTATCTCCTCATACTGATGCGAGGATACAAGAATAAAGTTCTTAACCAGTTCTTGTCAATATGGCTCAGTAGAAACAGTGACCATTGAGTTATATAGTTTAATTCTTCTCAACCTCCTCCCTGAACTGGAAAAAGGTAGGGGGTGGGCTGTGCTTTTGCTCCTTGATAATTGTTCAGTTGCTTCAGCTGCTGTAACACATTACTCAGTGTTCATACAGCGGAGCAGTTCTTGGGCATCACTATATAATAGATGTTCAACAGAATAGTTTTAAGGCATCTTCCAGTTTTTTGGCTAGGCATCATTTAGCAACCTGCTTCTATATTTACTATATAGACTAAATTCCACAACTTATTGTGTAAAGATTTTTCCAAGGTTAGAATTTAAGATGGATTTGATTCTTATTTTTCGGAGAGATATGTGGTGGAGGCAGACATTTAATTTCACAACTTTGTGCATCTCTCAAATTCTAATAAGGTCCTCATGTTTCTATCACAGGGAGCAAAAGACAAGATGCCAGCCCTCACTATCACAACACGTGACGATGGCCAGTATTCAGTTGATTTTCATGCACAATTCTCTAAACTGCAGGCATTCTCAATTTGTGTCGCTGTGCTGCACAGTTTAGAAGCCTTCGGGGTAGTGAATCAAGAGAAAAATGGGCAAAAGTTGCATTCCAATTCACTAAAATTGCTGCTTGAGGAAGAAGTAAGGCATCTAATAGAGGCAGTAGCAAAGGAGGAGCAGAGAAAAGTGAAAAGGAAGCTACAACCGGTCTCTGCTCCTTACGTAGTTGATCCTCCCTTTTCTCCCATGGGACGAGTGTAAATTGTAAATGGCTTACCATAAGATAGATGATCTGAAATTTAGTGGTTGGACGGGTCTAATGGGCACAGACCAGCCTGCCACTTGCCAAAGTCCTCTTCTAGTGCTGGAGAAATTCCACGAGGTATGGTCTGCACCATTGTAGAATTAAGTATTATTTATATTCATTGTCACCTCTCTTAAGTCATCATAAATCATTTGCACAACCTTTATCCTTATAAACAATAAAGAAACTATATCCTGCGTTGCAACCTGAGAAGATTTCAACTTTGAGCAATGGCTCCAGTACTGATGGTTCATCGGGAATCTTAGTTGACTAAAGGACACTAGTACACTGCCGATCAGAAAAACTACAGTGTAAGTCCCATTCGGTGACCTTGCTGAAGATTTGCTGCGCTGGGACAGGAAGCCTACGTTCGTCTTGTTGATATTACCAAGTTCAGTTAGCAACTTAACAATGAAATGACATCTCCAATTATAGCTTCCTCTTATCAAGTCTGTTCTCGGATCTCTTTGAGCTTCTCCCCTCTCCATAGACGGAGTATTGAAAAAAGCTCAAAATTCTGCAGGAATAGCCCAACTGGCTTATGATGTATTGTTATTCCATTTGGTAACATGTATATACGTATGCATGTGAAAGTCCTATGCACATGCGTATGCTCAAACCACGAATCGTACCAGGGCCTCTTAACATTTGTTTGTTGCATATCTTGATCGGCTGTAGCAACGTGTTGAATGAACACATGAGAGAAAAGTTCTCCGTACACGTGCATGTGCGCAAATCACAAATCCTATCCCGTCCAAAAGCCCGTCAGGCAGAACTGCGTTTCCCACAGTTTCGAGCATTTGTAGCCAAAAGGGCTTCTATTCAGAATTTTAGATACATCTCCACTAAGGCTGTGTTTATTTGCACTTTTGATGTACATTGGAGGTTGTATCAAACTATGAGGAGATAGATGCTCCCACTGTCTACTTTTTAGGATTCTATGAAAATTAAAAAAAGATAAGAAAAGCAAATGAGGAGCTGGCAGGTGTCCTAAATTTAAATCTGAAATTTTGGGGACAATTTTAAAAGTTGATGGGAGAAGAGGTCATTGTTTTCATTTCTCTCCATTTTAGCCTCTCCCAAGAAGCTGGAACATTGAAATCCTCCTGCTACTGTAAACAAACACAGCCTAAGCCTACACTAACTTTGCGGATGGGAATAAGTAATAATGGATGCCACGGCACAGGCTTTTACCTTTTTATTGCGCCATCAAACCTCGGTGGTCTTCATTGCATTTGGTTCTACTTCCAATATATTCAAATAGACAAAGTTTTATAAAATTACTTTTATAAAAAATAAAAATAAAAATTATCATTTGATATTCGTGAAAATATTTTAACTACTTTGGAAAAGAGTATTCAGTCTCATGAGTGTCAAAGGCAAGAAATGGAGGAGACTTCCGTGGAGTAGAATTCTGGATTACTAAATTAATCATTGTGTTATACTTTTCAAAAAAGACCCTTCACGCAGCCTAGTTTACGCGAAATGTATTCCCATTTGATGCAAGGTTTACCATTTGATATAAGGGTTACCTTTGACTAGTACATTACCAAGTACCATCTCACTTGGTCTACGTACGTTCGTAAGTGTCATTGCCCGATGCTGGGATTTGTATAGGCTATTCAATGAAGGGTAAAACTTGCTGCATTGCTAAGAGTTATTATGCGTTTGGCGGTATTTTTATTATTTTTTTTGAAATTTCTTTTGGTCAATTCCAACTCATCTTATATAACCGTACAATCTGATCTCAGATTGGACGATAAAAATAAAATAAAAAATAAAAAATCAACTTCAAATGAACAGTAAAAAATAACTTGATCATGTAGTACCATGAGCTATTAAAAAAAATTAATATTTTTTTAAAATAAAGTACCGCTAAGTGGCGTAATAACCTTTGACACTGCAACAAGTTTTACTCTTCCTTTTTTTTTGGGGCAAAGATATAACTTATATATATAACCAAAGCATAAGGTACAAGACAAGTCTAATGACGTACATAAAGCCTACCCACCACAGCATGGTGCGCCATGTAACAAGGGAGGGATTCGAACAAGTACTATAGCCATTACACATGGCAGGTGAAAGATCTGCAAGCCTCCATCAAGAAAACTTATAACATAACCAGAAACCAATACCAAGCTCTTCTAAAAGAAGAAGAAATGCATCTCTTCTTTTTTATTCAAAATCTGATCGGCCATCCGTATAATTGATTGCTTCCTAGCAATTGAAGAGCTTCACAACGGCAGCACCATACAATTAAACGTACAAATGGATTTGACGCTGAGGTCAAAAGCAACTATTTTTGTATTCCCTTTCTAATAGAAAAATATAACACAAAACTAGAGAGAATCAACTCAACGAGGTAATAAAAAATGAATCCAAAAGCAATCTTTCGGATGCTTTATAATCTTAGCAAATAACCTCTGCAGTGTAACGGTAAACTTGACAGTAAGACATTCTTTATATTCAGAATGATTGTATTAAGGGACCTTTACATACATATTTTACAGAAAGTTTTATGCATATACAAGACATTTTACAGGAAATTTTGTACATACACAGGATACTTCATGGAGTTATTCTCTTAAAGCCCAAACTAAATTTATGTAAGGCCATATATGACACAACTTTCAATTGGAAATACTTTTAAATTTTTATCTAATTATTTCATGAAAAGAAAAATTGTGTTAAAAACTATTTCCATAATATTTAGTTTGTTTTTTAACTTCCAACAAAAAAAACTCCAACTTGAAACTTCTTAAATCGAAAAAAAAAAAAAGAATGTTAAGAAAACTTTGACTTTTATAACAACTTGAAATTAGTTACATTATTTGCATCTAATATTTTTTTATGTTATAAGAAGTTGTTAAAAATGACTTTGTATTAAAAATTATGCAAAACATGCCTAAGTTTGTCCAAGACCCGTTCACAAAGGAAACAGCACGACAGCCTATTGGAAAACATATCGATGACCTTGTTTGGATGCAACTTAAGAAAACACAAATAGGCTTATCATAAACATATTTTTCTTAACTCGCATTTGATTTTTACATAAACTTAAGTGAGTTTATGATAAATCTGAGAGAGACTCCAACATAAACCAACTCCTAGTAAGTTTATAAAAAAAAATTTATGAGTTTATGGTAAACTCAAGTGAGTTTATAATAAACTTGTATTTATACTTATCATAAAAAAGAGTTAATCATAAACGCAAATGGGTTTATGCTTTCATCCAAACAGGCCCGATCGTCTTCCTTCTGTTTTGACCTACTTTGGTTAGGGGGAGAAGATAAAGCTGTCACAATCCATTACAGATTCCACGGTTTACCCCAAGTGTTGCAGCTGCAATCATCCTTCGCCAGAAGTCTTCAGCGAAATGGCAATCCACGTGGGCTGCGTTTGGTGCGACGCACACATCACACAACCCTAAACTCTGCTGGTTCTATATGTGCTGTGTAAATAAAACTTATCCCCTAGCCGTCTGGGCCACGCAACCGAAAAAAAGGGGAAAAGAAATGGCCATTAACACCATTTGACATAAAGCCGAATTAGATCATTTAATCCTTGCTGCCTTCTTCTCTCTCTACAAAGTACCCGTTAGCAGACATCACGCATAATCTGCAATATATACGTCTATGTTCCATAGTTTCCTTTTCTCGCTCCCAAAAAACCGGGATTACATTGCTTCAGGGGAGCAACATTATTCTAGACCAGTGGGAAAAATAAGTCATGCATATATCGTCCAGGTTATCTCGAGGACTTTGGCTTACCGGTTGTCCAAGCAAATTGGCACCGCAGGAACTTAGTAAAGCAGCTCTTCAAAGACTGGATCCACATTGCCGCCCCACTTCCCGTGATACAACTCTAAAAGTCTCTCCGCCGGTGTAACGCCTGTGTGAAATTTAATATGAAAGAGAGCAAGATCAACAGATCATATGCTAGCACGATGTTGACCTTATTCCAAATTGAGTGGCTATATGCATACTACAGCAATTTAAGAAGAACCAACCAAGGCACCTCTTTAAGTAGTCCGGAAAGCACTCATTCACTCGGTATTATAGTATCACAAGTTCATCAACCAACGATTAAACAAGTGTAATTCCAGTATGCTCTCAAAAGGCACTCCATAAGAAAAGAATACAATTCACACCAAGCCTACCCAAGCAAGCCAAAACAGAAGAATGGAGATTCTCATGCAGGCAATTCTGGCTGTCACTTCGTCATACCTTATGAGCATGTTGATTTCATGGTGGACGTCACACTCATAAAACAAGAAGGAAATGAAGTGGCGAAAACTCTTTAGAACCTGAACATATGAGACATTGCTTCTGTGCCTTTGTGCCCCCGCCAACAGAGATAATAGTACACAGTAAAGAAAGTGAACCCCAAAAGGAAAAAACAGACCTCGATGCCAATGCAACATGATGCAGTGGTATTATCAAGCTTGCTTTCCTCATATTTTTACTAGGGAGAGAGAGAGAGAGACATTTGCTTCACACCCTCTATGCACTGGCCAGAGAGGCCGTCAACACAGCCTTCAGAGAAACAGCACATTAACATGGGCCATTCAGATATATTTTTAAGGTCCCTTGAGTGGAAAATATGCCAGTTATTAAGAGTTTAAACAAAAAATTTGATGCACTTAGGTTAGAGTAGCCTCGACTAGGTTGGTTATACATCACCAACAACTTGGCCTACTGTTGATATATTACCCTGAATATGCAGTAACAAATAAATATTATTGACAATTATGTTACAGACTTTTAAATTCTTCCTCTAACTTCCCACAAGATGTTTGCAAATTAACATGCTGCCATGCAGACTATGGCATGGTTTCAAAAACCAGAGTGGGAACCGGCGGCTCCAGTTCAGGTTACACACACACATGCACGCATACATACATATGTAATTATATTTATGTTCAATGCTAAAAGTGCAGCATTTATAGATAGATTAAAAAAATAAAGAAACAAAGAAAAGGGATTTTTGAAAATAAAATAAAGAAAATGGATTTTTGCAAATATACCATCTTAGACTTTTACTTTCAGATTTATTTATCTTATTTTAGTATTATTATAAATAACCTCATTGCGTCACAATACTTGCAAAAATGCCCCTATAGTTTTTAAGGATACAATGAATATACCTTTTTCAACCATAAAATGTAATGTTTGGACGAAAATACCATTACAAAAAAGGTGTTCTTTTGATTAGCACATTGTGTCAGAGAGAGAGTGTAACGACCTGATCCAACCCTTGTGAGATATTGTCCGCTTTGGCCTAAGTCCGCACAATTTTGTCTTCAAAAAACGCCTCACAAAGTTATGAAAACAAATTCCACATATATAGCCCAATAACTTTTTTCTGTTTTCCGATACAAGACTAATCTGATTCATTCCTGTCCCAGCCCCCAGTTGCAGTGGTAGCTTCACACTATGGTGGCTCCACGCCGCTTTACTTGCGAGTAGCCCTTTCCTATGTGTAGTCCTTTCCTATGGGTAGCCCTTTCCTCCTATCCGACTCGTGACTCGGTCATTACTTACTAGGGCTATCAATGAGTCCCGAAAGTCCGAATGTCCGTCCCGGCCCGACCCCGATTAAGTGGGCTTTGGTATTAAAATTCAGCTCATTTCATTTTTTGGTTGGGTTTGGGCTTTGATTTTAAGCCTGATCCCTAAAATGGGTTGGGCTTGGGCTTTGTTAAGCCTAAGCCAGAAAGCCCAAAAAGCTTGATAATATTAAATTTAAGGAATGGTAATGAAATTTATATAATATATACATGTTCACATTAACAGGATCATTCTGCACACATAGATCATACCAATTAATTTATGTACAAACATTTTGGACTCATGTTTCAACTATCTTAAATTTAAGAAAGTTCCATATACATATACTTATTAAAGAATACTAGACAACAATTACCTTATAGAGTTCACAACTTTATGACACCTTCAAAATCATCATATGCACCATTAATCATAATAATATGTTAGTGTGAGTAAATCAATATTTGATCAAAATGCAATGATAAGTTTTTCTTTTATAAAAGATCACATCTATATGACACCTTTAAACTAATCATATGCATCATAAATCATTATAATATTTTAGTGTGAGTTAATCAATATTTGATCAAAGTGTTATAACAAGTTTTGGTATAGTAAGTCTTGGTTTTATAAAATATGTGTTTTTATGCTAAACATGAAAGACCAAAATATGAATAACTAATTTGATTTTTTTTTTTTTGTTATTGAATATGATGATCTTGAAGATCTTACTTTTCAATGGGTGAGGCGATTACGCTAATTCTTGTTAATATGATAGACTACACATTTTTAAATAAAAGAATTAATTCTTCATATATTTAAGTCCAAAGTCCGAGTCCAAAACTTGAGTTATTTTGGGCTTAGGCCGGGCTTGGACTTGAGCATAGAGAAACGGGGTTGGGCCAGGCTTGGGCTTGGGCTTTGCTAAGCCCAACCTGAACCCGGCCCGTTGACACCCCTAGTCACTATAGGCTCACCAGCTTTTACATGGTACATCTCCAAACTAGCCTGTATCGTACTGCATGAGTCCTACTCTGATACCATCCTGTAACAATCCAATCAGTTAACTAGCTGAACAACTGTGCTAGTCAGTAGACTTCCCATAAAGGTCACCCATCTTAGGACTTCTCCCAACCGAGTATGCTTAACTTTGGAAGTCTTTCTAACTCAAGCTCTGAAAATTGCTAGCCAGTACTGTTCGTAGTCTACTGATTTAGTCTATTTAACATATTTTTATACGAAGAGAGAGGGAGAGAGGGAGAGAGAGAGAGAGAGAGAGAGAGAGAGAGGGAGGAAGACTAAAGATATTTTAGACTTTTTAACTTTGGTTAAAGATTAACCATGGTTAGTGATGGGGCAGAATCCGATTCGGCCCATTAAAATAAGTCCAACACTGAGATCAGTCCGACAGCAGCAGTAAAAGGCCCACTGGCAGCCTTCGGCCCATTAGCGGCCCAGCAGCCCTCGGCCCAGTAAGCAGTCCAGTGGTCCTCGGCCCATCAACGGCCCAATAGCCTTCGGCCCATTAGCGGCTCAGCAGCCCTCGGCCCAGTAGGCTCCAGCCCACTAAGCGGCATCTGCCCCATCAGCGGCCCAACCCCCTTCGGCCCAGTAGCCATATCCGGCCCACTCCGGTGGGAGGATTAGGCACTATGGCGGTTTACCAGTAAACCGAGAACATAGTCCTATATCGGCTGCCACCATTAAGCAACCTATATCCTCCGCTATAAATACACGACTATTTATTACCAAAGGTATGTCTTCGAGACCCCAAGGACTACAATCCAAAAAGCATTAAAGCTATTACTTCCTCTTCTCTGACTTCTGAATCGAATCATCTTCAGAAGCTAACTTAGCCGTCGGAGGGGGTTCCTTAGGGCCGAAGCCCGGGACTCCTACTGACTGGTTTTTCTTCTTCTTTCCCTCCTTCTGCAGGGGCTTCGGTTTGAATCTTCGCCGACCTCTCCGAGTCGGTCTCGGCCGCCGACCTCGGGTCTTCTCCCTCCGGTCTCGACGCCTTTCGACGGCTGGTTTGCCTTCGCCTCGTCCGGAGGAGCCTCGGCCACGTCTTCCGCATGTTGGTCCGCTTCGTCCGGAGGAGCTTCGGCCACGCCTTCCGCAGGCTGGTCTGCCTCGTCCGGAGGAGCATCGGCCATGCCTTCCGCAGGCTGGTTTGCTTCGTCCGGAGGAGCCTCGGCCACGCCTTCCACAGGCTGGTCCACCTCGCCCGAAGGAGCATCGGCCACGCCTTCCGCGGGCTGGTCCGCTTCGTCCGGAGGAGCCTCGGCCACGCCTTCTGCAGGCTGGTCCACCTCGCCCGAAGGCATGGATTGCGGAATCGGCCGATTCCGATCCGATTCGGGGGGGATTTCACTGTTCCCCCCACCGATTTGAAAAAAAAAAAAAAACAGCCGAAATCGGCCCGAACCGGACCAAATCGGGGCCGGACCGGCCAGATCGGCCGGTCCGGACCCGATCTGGTCCGGTTCGGGCCGGTCCCGATCCCCCCCTTAAGGTTTAAGGGTTTAGGGTTTAGGTTTTAGGGTTAAGGGTTTAGGGTTTTAGGGTTTAGGGTTTAAGGGTTTAAGGGTTTAAGGGTTAAGGGTTAAGGGTTAAGGGTTTAGGGTTTAGGGTTTTAGGGTTTTAGGGTTTAGGGTTTTAGGGTTTTAGGGTTTAGGGTTTAGGGTTTAGGGTTTTAGGGTTTAGGGTTTTTTATGGATGTACATGAATTGCATTCATTCTTATTGTATATCAATTGAATAATATGTATGTAATTTTTTTGATTTTTGATTTTATTTTTTTTCTGATTTTTTCTGATTTTTTTTAATTTTTTATTATTTTTTAATCTGGCCGAGTCGGACTGGCCAGACTTCATCTGGATCGGCCGACTCGGCCGATCCGATCCGAGTCGGATCGGGATCGGCGGGTCTCGATTCGGGGACCCGATCCGATCCGGAATTCTTTGCCCGAAGGAGCCTCAGCTACGCCCTGCGCCGACCGGTCCGCTTCATCCAAGGGAGTCTCGGCTTCGCTCCTGGCAAGCCCTCGCCCGGGTACCGCTCGGCCTCGGATCCTCGGCCCCGTCTCCGCCCTCGCCTCGTTCCGGATCCCCGTCAGTCCTCTTCACCGATCCAATCCAACTTCGGGTCCAATCTTCAGATTCCAGCCCCGGAATCCGACCGTGATAGCTTCGGCTACATCAGTTAGATAAGATATCTTTACTGGAATGTTAACGATTGTGATGCAGTATGGATATTTATAACAATACTAAATAAGATAGATAAACCTGCAATTAAATGTCTAAGAGGGAAATGTTTGCAAAAAACTCTCAAGTATTAAATAAAATCTGCTATTGACCCAATTTTAGGCTTGTCTAGAGTTTTTGAACTTGTCAAGCGCCAAATCAGGCCCTCTTCAGGCCAATTTAGGTGGATTTAAAGTGAATTTATATTCATTATTACTTAATTATAGAACCGGCTGGTTCAACACTAGAACTGGAAGAACCGGACTAGTCCTAACTAGTTCCTATCTGGTTCCACCCAGTTCCAGTCCAAACTAGAAGTTTTTTAAATCGCGGATTAGCCACATTGGACCTAATGTATTCATCCCACATACAAGCACCAAATTGCTCATACAATCTCTCTCAAGGTTGTTTTTCAAGCTTCATGGACAGCCCAAAACAAAAGCAGTATCATCAGCCATGTAGCTTTAATGTAGTGCTATCAACATGGTTTGCCATCTTTTCCGAGATGTCTGAGATAAGGAGGAGATGAGAACACTGATAAAGGAGGGGACAAGGATGACAACTAATGAAGAGATTTTCAACACATTTAGATTACATTGAGATTCAAGAAAACAATCCACGTACATGTGTAAATGTGTTTTTACATTCTTCTTGTTATTACTGTGTCTACATACATAAAATTTAAAGGCTTTCTTTGAAAAGTTTAAGATGATCATAACATGGCCTTCATTCTTTATCTGTCCGAGATCTCCTCCTTAGCCATTCTAGGCGATGTTGCGATCCAATATAACATTCCGAGAGAGAGAGAGAGAGAGAGAGAGAGAGAGAGAGAGAGAGAGAGATGGTGCGAACTGCACCTTTCGTGTAGTTAGACTGTATACACAGTTTCAACCCCTTTTCCATGTTGAAAATAAAAATAAAAAATCATCATAAATTTCTAAATATTCAGTTACCCCCATAGGGTAATTTTCACTTCTTGGAACTTAAATTTAACCGTTGGATCATATCCGAATTGATTGTAATCTTCCAATCTTGTGTGAGTAAGTTGGTGATGAATACGAAAACCCCAATGGATGGAAACAACACTACGGATAATCTGACCAATTTTCTATTTTGACTATTTTTTCATAATTTTTGAAAATTAAGATTTGCATGTGCCCAATGGATGGCTAAGATTAAGTTTTAAGATCGAACCACGATCGGACGGTGAAAATAAAGTCCCAAGAGATGAAAACAACCCTAAGGTAATTGAATATTTTAAATTTTTTTATGATTTTTTTTTTTTAACATGGGGAAAGGGGTCGAAACAGTGTGCACGCACTGTAGCAGTTCGCATAATAGCATTCATCTCTCTCTCCCCCTATATATATATATAATGTTGTTATCGTACATTCATGTCCCAAGTTTTTTGTCCCTATCTCTCAAGATTTTACCAAGATCTCTATGAAATCTCCTCTCGACCCCCCCCCCCCCCCCCAAAGACGAACCGGTGATCCGAGATGGCAAACCTTGGCTATCAATACCAGTAACACCGCTCGTATACTATACACAAAGTCTATAGAAGATATGGTGCTAACTATTCCGATGTTATAGCAATCTTCCATGTTGTTGGTTAATCATCTAAAGCTCGAAGAATTACATGTGGAACTTGGACAACTCAGGACCAGAATGCCTTTCTCTATGTATAAGCATGAAGCCTATAGAAGCTATGGTGCAAACTGTGTTGCTATAGAAATCTTCCGTACAATTGGTTTTGGACAACTCAGGACCAGAATGAACCCCTTTCTACATGAATCTTCCTCCTCCCAGTTCCAAGAACCGAAGTGAGCTTTTCATATAAAGCGAAACAAAGGGCAGTTTTCTTTCTCTAATTGGACCCATGAACCCAAACCATAACCTACTTTCTTGGCCTTATACTCCACTTTAACTTTTGCTAAGCATGGGTGCACTACCAAAGAATTTTAAAGCTCCCTCGTTAGGTTTGTGTCCCTATTGGATCTTTCAATCTGCACGTGATACGATAATAATTATGAAGCAAAAAGTTCAGAAAAGACAGCCTGTATCTGTATTACCATGTCTATGCTTTTTCTAATCACAGACTGGAAGTATATCAATTCCAATGACGGCCCCCGTATGCTAAGGAAAAGAAAGTGGAGCACAGAAGAAAGCCTTAAATTGCATGGAAATCATATATATTACCTGTCCTCACAATCTCAGATACTTCTCTTAAAAAATTGGCTTCCTTGTAGCCTCTTCTTTCCAGGCCATCCTGCGTGGTTAAGATATACAGGATCAGGAACCGACCATTGTCTACTCAATACAGGCCTGATTTGAAATATCTGATGTATAAGAAATCTTTGCTGACTATACCTTGGCCAACCTTAAAACATCTTCAGCAACATGCTGCAGAAGCCCATCTCGAAATGGTGTCTTTAAACCAGTTACAGGAACCTGTTAAAAGTTAAACTTCAGATATAATGCGGAGTACACATAAAATGGATGTACTTTATCATTTCCACCTCTAGCCAATGCAAGTGAAAACTAAGTAAAACTGACACAATCAATAAGAGAATTAGTGAATTGGTTTGGTGACATGTGACTGGATAACTCCAAAATTAATGTGGAAGTGCATGGAGATTGTGCTTATGTTAAGATGCAGAGATATTTCAGTTTAGCTAATAATAGATGATGCACAAATTACTGTCAAATCTAATCTACGTGGATAAAAGGAGGTCCGATTTGAACCTTCCTAATGGTGGTCCTCTCTCATGCAATAATCTATAACATGGAATTTGTTCAAGTTCCAGAAAAGGAAGATCTGTTTTCAAGAAGGCCGACAGCAAAGGGTCCGTTAAAAGTCTCATTACATGACCGCAGTTAATATATAGAAAACTACTTTCTTGCCTGACGTGGACTCCCCAATGAAGGATCAAGTTATTTATGCATATAACAAATTTACTTCAGACAATGTTTTGACAGTTTTACTATATTGAAGATTTCCTGTAAAATGGGTTGGCATAGTTACATGACACGCGCCAGATTTTTTTTTTCCGTAGTTCTTTTATTGAAAATAGTTGTGGATTGTACCACCAATTTTATTGAAGAGAAATTGAGTTAGTACAATCAAGTGGGTGGAGGATAGGTTCCTCCACCACTATGACCTTGGTCCGGACATCAAGAAGAGATGCTGATTACAAGTTAAATGAAGTGTTATTCCACCTCTCAACAGGCATCCCAAGGATATATCTACTCCAATTGTAAATAAAGGATGAAGCTTGAAATACAAATATTTTTGAAATTGATTTTTCTATCTCTAATAAATGGGAAAGTTGAAGCCCTTTCTTTCAGGTTCTAGAGGTCATAGGCAGGAGGCAAACGTATGGTTTCCTCTGTTCTTTGACCTCATGGCAGAAGAGCTTAGGAGCATATCAAACATAGCACCACTAATTTGTTCAGACTCATATATGACACTTGGTGACACAATCATATGCTATTATAGACATACATGGCACTTGCCTATCAGCTCTACAAAGCCAACAGATCCAACCTTGTGCAATCTGGACTCTGGAGACAAGTTTTTTGTTTGTTTTTGAAAGTGGGTGGTACCACTAGTATTATAAATGTGTAAAAGATGTACAAAAGAAAGGGGTGTACGAAAACCAACAAAATACACCAGGGTGGTGTAAACCCCAACAATCACTCCCCAATAAGACCAAAAAGGGAGGAGTTGCCCTCATTCAGATTACAAAAACAGCAGCCCACTCTTTGACCTTTTTACAAATGAAAACAAAAATACTGTTCGGCGAAGTTGACTCTCTTCTAAAAATCATATTCTTCCTCTTCATCTGTAAGGCCAGATCGTAGCATGGAGAATCAGCCACCACAGAACTCTTGTCCTGCTTCAGTTTCCACGGCCTTCCCCACTGCAACAGCAGCGTATCCAGAGAGATGTCTCTATTGCAGTCAACTTGGAAGAGGTCACCAGTCAGCTGCCACACCTCCTTTGCAAAGGAGCATGAGAGAAAGAGGGGCTCTCACGTCTCATCCACTTCTCCACAGAAGCTGCACAACAGTTCGAATCCTGGATGAATCTAGACAGTCTATCACATGTCAGGAGCCTGCTGATGGACGTCCTCCACAGCAGAAATTGCACCTTTGGAGGGCTGTTAACCCTCAAAACAGCCTCAAAGAAAGCAAACATGCATCCACCATCAGCTAATATTGAATAGGTTGACTTAATTGAGAAGCCGCCACTCTTATCCCACCTCCACAAGCATCTGTCCTCCATGTCATAGTTTGTTTCAGTCAACTGCAACCAACGAAGCAATTGTAGCAGAATTTCTACCTCCTCCTCCCTTAAGTTTCTTCTGAACATTGGGCACCAAGATGGCTCTCCACCCACTAGCTCCAGCACCTGAGCAACTCTATCACATTGTTGTCTGCAGATAGCAAACAACTGAGGGGAACAATATTAGGGGCGGTGACAAACACCATGCATCCTCCCAGAAAGAGGTCTTCTCACCATTGCCAATGGCCACACTCATACCCGCCTTGACCACATCCACAGCTGACAGGATACCCTTCCACATAGCAGACACTATGCAGAGATGATAAACCAACCTCCCACCATCTGGAGTTGGCATAATACTTCTGAGAGATCACCTGACTCCATAAGAGAGGTTCATACTGAGCTAGTTTCCACAGCCATTTAGAGAGCAAGATTAAAGAGCTTGATGTTCTTCAGCCCCAACCCGCCATTCTCCTTAGATCTGCAAATTCTATCTCAAGAGACGTCAAAGCCTCCCCTTTTGCAGTAAAAAAAAACATGCCACAAAAAGCGGGCTCGATTAGAATCCAGTCTTCTAACCACCGATACAAGAACCCTGAAGATAGACAGGTAAAAAATAAAGAGTCCAACACAGAGCTGCACAGAGTCATTCTACCACCATAGGACAACAACATCCCCTTCCATCCTACAAGCCAACTCTCAAATCTCTGCACCACCTTACCCCAATCTCTGCACCTGATCCCACCATAAGTGAGTAGCATGCCCAAGTAGGAGACAGGGAAACTGCCCTTTTAACAACCCATAAAAGAAGCTGCCCTCTCCATTTCTACCGCCCTGACATTTATCCTGATCAGCTAGCTTTTGTGAAAATTAATAGCAAAACCAGTAACCTCTCTAAATAGCTCAACGATAACTCTCAATACCAACAGCTGCTCTTCTCCCTCAGGAAGAAACAAGATTGTGTCATTTGCATACTGAAGGTGAGAGATGAACATACCCTGTGGATAACACTGGAACCCCTTGACCAAGCCAGCAATTTCTGCTCTATCCTAAACTCTGCTAAGGATGTTTGCCACCAAAATGAAAAGGGGGGAAGAAATATGGTCCCCCTGTCTGAGACCCTTGCCACTAAGGAAGTAAGGAGTCTGGTGGCCATTAATCAGCACATCTGAAGTGGCAGAGAACAAGCATCCCTTAATCCAAGAGATCCAGGGCTCACCAAACCCCGTGAAAGACATGACCTCTTGCAGACACTTCCAACAACCTTGTCATATGCCTTTACAAAATCCAGCTTCAAAACAAAGCCACGCCTGTGATGCAACTTCATGAAGTGAAGAGCTTCATGGGCCACAAGAAAGTTATCCTGGATCAGTCTCCCTCTCACAAACAAGGAATTCCGGATCGGATTGGGTCCCCGAATCGGGACCCGCCGATCCCGATCCGACTCGGATCGGATCGGCCGAGTCGGCCGATCCAGATGAAGTCTGGCCAGTCCGACTCGGCCAGATTAAAAAATAATAAAAAATTAAAAAAAATCAGAAAAAAATAAAAATAAAAACCCTAAAAAACCCTAAACCCTAAACCCTAAAAAACCCTAAACCCTAAACCCCAAAACCCTAACCCCAAAACCCTAAACCCTAAACCCTAAACCCTAAACCCTAAACCCTAAACCCTAAAACCCTAAACCCTAAACCCTAAACCCTTAACCCTTAACCCTTAACCCTTAACCCTTAACCCTTAACCCTAAAACCCTAAAACCCTAAAACCCTAAACCCTAAACCCTAAAACCCTAAACCTAAACCCTAAACCCTAAACCCTAAACCCTAAACCCTAAAACCCTAAACCCCTAAACCCTTAAACCTTAAGGGGGGGACTGAAATCGGCCCGAACCGGACCAGATCGGGTCCGGACCGGCCGATCTGGCCGGTCCGGCCCCGATCTGGTCCGGTTCGGGCCGATTTCGGCCGGTTTTTTTTTTTTTTTCAAATCGGTGGGGGGGAACAGTGAAATCCCCCCCAAATCGGATCGGAACCCGCCGATCCCGATCCGAATCGGCCGATTCGGATCGGAATCGGCCGATTCCGCAATCCATGCTCACAAAGGCACCTTGGTTCCCACTAGCAACTCTATCTATCACCTTCTCCAGCCTTGCTGCTAGCAGTTTAGTAATGATTTTATAAATACCATTCAGCAGGCTGATTGGTCTGAAGTCAAAGAGATAATCTTCCCCTTCTATCTTTGGGATAAGAGTGATAAGGGACTTGTTAACCCTGAGCTGTGCCTTGCCTTCCTGGAACTCAGCTACTGCCAAAAGGATATTTGCCTTCATAATGTCCCAACAATGCTGATAAAAGAAGAGAGGGAAGCCATCGGGCCAAGAGCCTTATCTCCAGCAAGAGCAAAGGTTGCCATCTTGACTTCTTCTTTGGAGAACGGCCTGACAAGAGCTCCCTTTCCTCGGTTGACAAAGAAGGGAGAAGATTTGCCACTATGGAAGGCCGCATGAAGGAATCCTCTGTAAAGAGCCTGGAGTAAAAGCCATACACGTGGTCTCTGATCTGATGCTCCTCTGTGATACACCGGTCCCCTTCTCTAAGCTTCAATATATGCTTCAATCTCCTCCTACATGATGTCAATCTTTGAAAATAAGTTGTATTTCTATCACCTTCTTTTATTCACCTCTCTCTGGACCTTTGTTTTCAATAGATCTCCTCCCCGAGCAAAATCTCATCCAGTTCTTTCATGAGTCTCTCTATTTGCTTTATCCTCAGCTTCTAACAAACCAGCTTCTTCTAAGGAATCTAAGGCCGCCAACTGCTCAAGAATTTTCTCCTTGGCCACATATCTGGAAGCGTTCTGGAAGCACCCCAAGTACCTAAAGTCCAATCTGGAAAGAGAGGGGTGGTCTCTAAAATTAGACCAAGTGAATGAAGCATTAGCTGTCAATACATCAATCAAGGTTGCCTCAGTAATAAAGTCTCTGAAATCCTCCATCACCTTGAGAGAGTGGGAAGACCCACTGGATTCCTCACTCGACTTGATAGCATTAAAGTCACCCCTTAAACACCACGACCTTCCCACCGTACGTTGTAAAGTTGTAAGTTCCTCCCACAATGCCTTATTGGCTGACATATCCTGAGGACCATACACACCTGTGAAGAGCCACTAGAAGTCATCTGAGACGCACCTAAAGGTGACAGAAAGAGAGGAAGCACCCACATGCCTCCCCCCATCCACTTCCACCACCGCATACTCATTCCACATCACCACAAATACCCCCCGATCTCCCGACTGTAGGAATATACACCCTTTAGACAGCCCACTACCTCCTATTTCTCTAATAATAGCTTCCACCTCCCCCTCAAGTTTCGTTTCTTGAATGCATAAAACATCTAGTTTACACCTCCTCGCCAACTCCCTCCCCAACCTCCTCTTCTCCTTTCCCACAAAGGCCCCTGATATTCCATGAGATTATCCTAATAGGGAAAGTTTAAGAGCCTTCCTCCCCCCCTCCTACCTCCCTCTTCAATGTCCTCCTCTCTCCTGGATAACTTCTCTTCCTTAGCCGATCGAGCAACCCCAGCTGCCACCTCCCTCTGAATCTTAAGATACATAAGTTTGATATCCTTCTCAATCCCCTCGAATGAAATTCCCACCTTATCAGCCACATTTTTAATCATTTCTTCACCGAGCTGGCTCTTCTTACATAACAGCTCCTGATTGCTTCCCTCCCCATATTACTAACCTCCTTCTCCCCTTCTACCCCTTCTTCCATCCCCACTAGAGAACATGGGATCACCTCCAAGGCCCCCTTTTCCTGACATTCTGTGAAGGAAGGGTCAGCAGCAGGTGACCCATCAATCGGATCCCCCTGGTGCTCCACAAAACACTGAACAAAGGTCTTGGGGTTCTTCGGCGGGTGTAGCACAGAAGCCGGGGTGCATAGTGGGCTGGAGCACCTCTTGAGCCCGGCGAGGCTCCTCTAACCCCACAACAACACAGTATGTCCCTGTTGCTTCCCCTGAAGTCCCCTTTGGCTGCACTGGTCCCCCCGGAGGGAGGGCAAAATGCAAGCATTGAGGCAGGGTAGACCCCGCAACTGGAGGAGAAGCCGACCACCCTCATTCACCACAGAGGGGCCATCAAAATAAGGAAGCCCCATATCCCTCCCCGCCGACATTCCGGCCGGGGACGACGGGTTCCGATGTGTTGGAGAAGCTGACTAACGGCTGGGAGCAAAGTCGAGGTTGAAAGAAGTCTCTACACGATTGGAATCAGTGGTGGGGCGAAGGAGAGGGCTAATCGGGCCATGGATGGCAGTACCGATAATGGTATGGGTATCGGAGGGTACCGATACCGGTACGTACTGGCCGGTACATGCTGTCGGGCCTAGATCCTGCCCCAAAATCCACTTCGAAGTAGCATCCGAACCACGCCCCCTCGCGAGCTGTTCAAAATTTGAACAAGGCTTGTTGGAGGTGCCACGTACACCCCCCTGCCCTGCATTCTTCAACCCCTTGCCGCCACCGCCTGGGAAACCCTAGCGCAGTAGCCACCGTAGAGGACCTCTCACACCCTGCGACCTTCACGTGAATCGGGGCCTCCTCCTCACCCCATCGGACTAAGACCACCTCCAGGATGTCTGCAAGACTGCCCACCTTCATCACTCTGTCAACCTGGGTAAGGTCCCCAACCCCTTTCAGGGCGATGTCTCCTACCTCAAACTTACCAAAACCCTCACCAGCATACGAATGCCCTCCCAGTCACAGAAAGGCAAGCGGATCCCAACGATAGAAATATGAGCTCGGACCAAGCGAGGGTCAGGGTATGTACCCTTCATGGGATCCCATGGAGTCATCATCAAAGGGCATCCTTCGGCAGCAACACACCTTGCCTCTACCCAAATGGCAACATCCTCCTCTGACGAGCCAACTGCAATGAAGACCCTCTAGGAAAAAGGCTGCACCGACCAAACGCCTTTGCTCTTACCCCCTTTATCCAGAATGGCCTTCACCTCGACAACATCTGGGCTTCCATACAGCACGGACACTCTAAGGGTTTGGCAAAGCCGGCGGATTCGGGCTTCCATGACCACCCTAGGGACCAACGATTGAGATAGCCTTCCCCATCCCCTTATACTCTTGTAGACTAGGGGGTGGTCGCTTGACCATGTCCGCAAAAGAGCTCCGGCTAGTATAGCTCCTAAACTGGGCCTCCCTTGACCTCCAAAGGCAGGATCTCCTGATATGCCCTTCCTCTCCGCAACTCAAACACCTCACATTCTCCCGACACTGCCAAAAGGGGTGGTTCCCCTTAAGGTATCAGAAGCATTGGAACTGGCTACCCCCATAGCCCTGTGCCAAGCTAGGACCTCGAGGTTGCTCGCACGATAATAGGGGAGCAGAGGCGAAGAGACGACGACGTCCCAGCAGACCTAGGGCACCCCCCCTCTCCTGCCCTCCTGACATCTCTATTTTCGTGCAACTATACCTTCAACCATGTTGGAGGTCCGAGTATCACTTTCAGAAAGAGCATTATCAAAAAGGACTCTGGAGACAAGTTGAAAATGGTCAACATGTTATTCTCAATCATTGTATTTATGTTATGTCTTTGTTTCACCTACCAAGCAGGTTGATTAAGGAAATTGATAAGAAGGAATGGAATTCACCACGGGATCATGTTCGATTCACTCTTTGCTTGTTAATTTCTCTGGAGAGAATCATGAATCTTACATCAAATGTCATTATCCCCTCTTAACGTAGATTCTCTACCTTTGAAAAAACTTTTAATAGTTGCTCTGTGGTTGCATAAATTTAAACCGTGCAGCCAAAACATGCGGTTTTCTACACACCCATTGGTCATTTTTGAATTTGGATATAATGAAATTGAATTGCAGACAATTTGTCACCTTCCCAAAAAACTAGTCCTAGCACAATAGGTCGAGCATAAGTCTACTTTCTTTGATTTTGAGTTGTACTTAAGCCAGGTTTTCACTATTAACCTACAACCAGGTTTTCACTCTTAGGCAGCATTTGTTTTCAGTTTTGAAAAGTCTTGGAAAGAGTGCAAAGCTACGAGTGCGGATTCTCCAAGTATCCTATTTTCTTTGGATTCTCCAAGTATCCTACATGCATGCAACGAGTCCACATATGGCTGCCACCTGTCCAAATTTTAAAGCCCAACTTTTAAAAAGTTTTGAAACCTATGATTTGACTCATGGGCCTCTGTTTTCACTATTTGCCAAACTAGCTTCTCCAAGAATGTGGGGATGTTGAAAACGGTGGAATATTGAAAACAAACGCTGCCTTAATCTACTTGGTGCTACAATCCCTACTCAACTTCATGTCACATGCAAACTAAAAGAGCATACAAGTGAAAAAGATAGGCATCTTATATTATTGTCAATTAATAAAACAATAAAACATACATTAAAACATTTAAAGAACTGGTGTACCTTTCTCCTCAACATCAGCCTTTCTTCCTTTGTCCAGTCAGATATCATGTCAGTAACATTTTGCAACGAAATTTCATCATATAGCAAGCCTACCTACAAGGGAGAGAACCAGGATCAAGAGATAGAAACATAGATTTTCACATGTTTAATGAGGAGAGTGCAATTGTCAGAGTCCAATCTGGATGTCATAGAAGGTACCGGCGGTGAAAATATACTTCAAAAATGATATTTATGTGGAAAATGGGAAAACCTATCCTATGCTTAATCCCACTCAGCACAGACTGAGATAGAGAAAGACCCTCCAACAGCAAACCTGAGTGAGATAAGAGAAAAGATGGGGTCGATCATGGAGAAGAGTTCTTGAGAAAAAAGGGAGTGGCAACTTGCTCGGGTCATGAATTCTCACGATACTAATGCCCAAGTGAAAAGATTTCTGGCATGCCAGCACTCAATTATACAAAATGCCATAAAACTACATGACAGTAACTAAAAGAACATTTGAGTACCCAAAATGCCGGTAAAGCGCATAATCTCCTCCAAGGCCCTCCATCCGCACCTCTCATCTCCAAGTACCTCTTCAGCCTCACCTGAAAAAAAAAAAACTGACATGGTCTCTTTCCTTTAAATATGATTACCAAAATAAAATATAGGGACATGTCTCCTAAACCTCTGGGAATATTGTTGTCAAATGATTCTCCCAGTCATTCAATGTAGGAAGTTCCCCAGGAACTGAAGGAAGTTTCCCAACCATAAAATCCTGCAGAAGCACTATTGAAAAATTATTATCCTATGGATACACCACGTAGCATTATCGTTTAGAGAAAAGTAGTAATAACTGGGGCAACCATGATAATATTGAAGATGAAGAAGTCAATAAAGTGAAACATTTTAAATGAATACCCGGAAGGACATTCCTGAGCAGTCAATGTACTTCTTGTTCCTGTAGACAAAATACATCGGAACGTCTAGGGCGTATTCCACATACTGCTCAAATCTGCACAAGCAAAGTGAAAATTAATAAAATAACAGATTTATAAAGTTGTGAAGAAGAATGCAAAACAAATAATATATGATATCAATAGATGAATCCTAAATTATTATAGCCAAGTATGAGGAGGTGGATGCATAAGATAATCTGTTAGATATCTCTTTTTCTGGTCAACACTTGGACAAGAGAAAAGCTCCTTCAAAACAGTTTTAAAGGCCATGTGCTGTACAAGAGCAGCCAAGGCAAACTGTTGAAATGCACATACAACAGGAAAACAAAAACAACAAATACGAAAAGCTTGTCTCAAGTGAAAATTTAATCATGGTCCATGGATGCAAAAGAATAATCAGCAAGAAGCTCATTTTATGAGTCATATTTTGGAAAGAGAAAAAGTTTAGTTAACACTTTTAAATGATAGGTGCTCTATAAGAGCAGCCAAGGCAAATTATTGAAATGCATATACAACAAGGAAAAACAAAAATCAACACACGCTTGTCTCCAGTAAAGAAAATGAATTTTGGATTGATGGACAATACTTAAACATCAGCTCTACTGCATCGACCATTTTTTTCGAGAAAAAATGTGGATTGTACCACCAATTTTATTACTAATAAAAAGAGGAAGTACGATTGTTTGCATAGGAGAGGTTCTATATATATATATATATATATATATATATATATATATATATAAAATGAAAAGACCTACTGCATCAACCATTGAAATTATGAAATTAAAAATTTTCTAATAACTTCACTGAACCCTCCAATCTCAGAGACAGTTCATTATGTAGACAGATTGTTGTATGCAATGTTTTAAATTGTCATCAAAACGGAACTGTTGGGATGCCAACAGGAATTCAAAATCAAATAAAGAGAACTTGGAAGAAATGAATACTTACCCGAATGAATCATCAAAAACAAAAGGAAGCATGCCTGCCCGATCATTATCTGTATCTGTCCAAATTTGGCTGAAAAAAAAGAAGAATTAGAAATAGGAATATCTAGGTCAATAAAATAGTTTTGATATGGCCCACAAAATGGGAAAAAAAAAACCTTCTCATGCTAAGGTAACCATTCGGTTTCCCCTCGGTGAAAGGTGAATTTGCAAATATTGCTGTTGCAATCTGATTGCAAAACACAACAGAGAACATGAGGGGGGGAAACATGGGAAGCAAATAGAGAACTTAAAGTTGTAAAGCTCTTACAGGCTGTAAAGCAAGACCAGCACGGAACTTCCTGATCATATCCAACTCGGAACTGAAATCTAGATTAACCTATCAAAAAGGCACCCATATGCATTATTTTTTAAGTGACAAATATGATGGGCCAAGCCTTTGGCATCATTCACAACATACAAAACCCAACACTAGATTAAATCCCACCTGAACAGTGCAAGTACGGAACATCATATCAAGCCCAAAAGAACCCACTTTGGGCATGTAATTCCTCATAATCTCATATCTTCCCTGTAGGGAACAGTGTGACAAAGATTAATAAACTTGCACAAGAAAAATTGAATGAGCCAAGTGACAAGATTAGGTTTTCTTAGCTGAAAAAATAGGATTGCCTTCTTATACTATGAAGATTGGTTGATTGCTCAGATATTATGAGAACTCATTTACCACACGCAACAAGGCATGAATGATATCCTTAGTAATATAGATATAACAATCTCACAGAATCACGATTATATGATAATAGAGGAGGAGAAGGGGGAATCATCTGTAGAAACAATGCACCATGAAAAATTACAAAAAAAAGTCATATAAGGTGGAAATGTACAGTAGCATGTATTTCATTTTTGGAGTAAGGAGGGAAACCCGGTTATGGAGCCAGCGTATAGGGGTGGTTGTGGTGGGGCAATGCCACCAGTTCATACACTGGTGGAGGTCTAAAATGGGACAAGCAAGTTCCTGCCAACTATGCCACCACTCCTTAATCTTTCTACACCAATGCCCTTTACACATTCATGTCACCATTCTGTTCACAAGGGTGCAAAAGGAGCAGTTATATGGACTAATGACAAATATAAAAATAATCAGTAAAAAAGGTACCTTTGGCATTATTGGAATGTCCTTAATCCCCCATTTTGGCTGAAAACCAATTCCTAGAAAACCAATCCCCATTTCCTCTGCAACAGCTTTCACCTGTTAAATCATTTCCCTGATATGTCAAACAAAAATTGTAGCAGATAACTTGAAGAATGCACAATCAGAGAATTGTAAAAAAGAATGATGCATCTACAGAACACAATACTTGAAGTTAAACTAGGTGAAAAGGGAAGGAGCACATTTGCAGTGGTATAAATAGACCATTTAGTCTTGACACCTGAAAAACTAAAGCATACACACAAGGCAAACGAAAATAAGTTAGATAATTCATCAACTGCATAGACATGTGACATACAGAAGACATGTACACATGGGTTAAACATTTCAATGACAAAAACAGGTGTTTTCTGTTGTATCATTGGACAATCTGATAGGATGTACCAGAAGGAAAAATGACCAGTATGATGATATTTGGAGGATTACATCTCAATTAAAGTGAAGATCTTTCTCTCGCTAATGACAGAGTGGTTACAAAGACTTGATGGAGTAAATGTTCACCCGACCTGGACACCAAAAGGGCAGCCCAGTGCCACGAGGCTCCTGCTACTGTGGGTCTGGGGAGGGTCAGTTGTATGCAGCTTTACCTTACCCTTGCTTTTTGCAAAGAGGCTGCTCCCAGAAGTCACCTAACCTGGACAATATTTGCTCTTTTTGTGGCAATGCAGATGAAGATGCAGAGCATACAATTACCAGGTCTCCCCTTAGCCGTGAATTCTGGCAGAGAATAGTATCAATCATTCATACAAACCCTTCCTTCTCATCAATACTTGAGAAGTGGTATGCTTTAAAATGGTCAAGATGAAAGTAACAAAAGGGAAATCCAGGAAGATGCTGCAATTGTTCTCCATGATATATGCTAGTGTATTTGGAGGGAGGGAAATGAACCACCTTTTCAAGGAAGAATGGTCCACATTGAGAACATCCGCTTATCATTGCTGTGATTTGTTTTTGGATCCATGCATTGATTAAAGTAACTAGGCAGCGTATAATAAAGTTTGTAAGGGAGAATTATAAATTTTCCTTTAACGTTTGTGGCATATTTTGCTGGTTAAGGTATTTCCCTTTTGATGTGTCTTACTGGTATGGGGTAGGGTGGAAGGTCACCCAACAGCCCAACATATTTTTTTACAGATGTACCATCTATCTTAAGAAACTGGTAATAATGATACCCACCTTTACTTTTCCAAAAAAAAATAGATCAATAAAATTTTAATTTACTCTAGACCTCGAGCATGCTTGGAAGGAAAATATAGCAGCAAAAATGAAGAACACCTTACCTGGTAAAGGTGTGAATTAACTTCAGCACAGGTTTGGTGTAGTGTTTCCAGCGGTGCACCACTCAGTTCAAACTGACCACCAGGCTCTAGAGAAATGCTCTGTTTTCCCTGTTTTTTTGGATATCAGCATTGTTTGATAAAATCATGTGAAAAAGAAGACCAAAATCACTAGAATACTTGTCCATATTTTCGGCAATCAACATTGACATGAATAGAGATATTGATGAATGGATATATATAGAAGGATGTCTGCATAAGTATAGAGTGAAAACATGCAAATTATGATGATAAATATATAGGAAAATGTCTAGCATAATATAGCCCAGAAGCAAGGGTCTCGTTATCACCTGTTTAAGTCCAATTATGTTGTTTCCTTCCATTATTTTATCCCAGCTAAATCTTTCCGCAATACCATTAAGCAAGTCTGCAATTTGCTCATATTTCATTGGACGCAAGGTTCCAACTTCAAAGCCAAATTTTTCATGTTCTGTTCCTATCCTGTAAAAGACCAACATTACATACATATGTACACTAATTGCTGTAAAAGAATCTTTCTATAATCAAGGCATGCGATCAAAGTTATTCATTTATAAGCTTAGCTGCTAAGTGTTGGGCATTCTTGTAGACAATATATAATCTAGACGATTCTATGTGATATCAAAGAGACTAAGAATTTTATGAGAAGTTCTAAGCATTCAGAGGTCTCTGAGCAGATTATTCAGTACAATCATGTTTTACCAGAACCTTAGTTATATATAACAGAATACCCATGTTTATAGGTTGCTGCAACAACAGTAACGTAAAGCTAGAGAAAATATATTATGACGGTTATCTAGTCTGATATTGGATGTGGACAAATAGTGCATCCTGGATTACACAACATGGAATAAGTAATCTACAAATGTGCGAACAATTTGTTTTACTTCTTCCAGTAAGTAATCTGTTTTACTTTCTCTTTGATATTTATTCATAGTTTTCAAAGAGCTAGAAAGAACTAATTATTTGAGATTTTGTTCTTGGTATAGTGGAATTAAATCTTGCAGAACCCTTACTTCAGGCATTTCTGATATCGAAAGTTAAGAATGTTATAATAAGTAATTTGTTTTACTTTGTCTTTGTTATTTATTCATAGTTTTCAAAGATCTATAAGGGATTTATTATTTGAAATCTTGTTCGTCTTGTAATGGAATCAAATCTTACTGAAACTTCAGTGTTTTTACTTTGTCTTTGTTATTTATTCATAGTTTTCAAAGATCTATAAGGGATTTATTATTTGAAATCTTGTTCGTCTTGTAATGGAATCAAATCTTACTGAAACTTCAGTGTTTTTACTTTGTCTTTGTTATTTATTCATGGTTTTCAACGATCTAGAAGGGACTTAGGATTTGAAATCTTGTTTGTGTTGTAGTGGAATTAAATCTTACTGAAAAATCAGTGCTTCAAACATTTCTGATTTTGAGAATGTTCAGTAATATTAATTTTTTAAACACTAGATGAGCACCGAGGGGACTTGGCACTGATGTGGCTTGAAAAGAAGATCAGATATTTCTGGTTTTGAGAATCTTCGATAACCTTGAAGAGTTTAAAGACAGATAGATAGAATACATAGTGGAAATGGAGCCGCTTGCACAACTCAAAAGCGCAATTCCTAATACAAGTGGTCATAATGGAGGCAGATTAAGAACAAAAAGAGAGGAAAAAAAATGGAACAGAAAGAAGAAGAACTCGCACCTCCATTTTTCCTTGGGCTTGCACCCAGAAGCAAGATAGTTAACAAGATCCTCTTTTGTCAATGGCTCCGTCACGACCACCGCATCCTCTGTAGGTGGGCTCGCAGCGACTACCATCCGATTCCCTCTTCTAGACCCCAACAAGCCCACCGAACACAACCCCCGCATTCTCCTTTTCACACTGCAAAACAGAGAATTATCCCCCAACGCGGCACCGCACTCCACTCGCCAGGAATGGTCCTGGTCCAGCCCACCACTACATCGCGACACCTCAACGGGAAATCTCGGCAAAGGAGGTGAGCGGTAGAGAAGCGCCATTATATGCCGGTTCCCTGCGATCTCTGCGCGAAAAACAGTATCACCGCAAGCCATTGATTGATTTGACCCATCCACAGAAGAAACAATTTCAAGATTGGAATTCGAAAATCCGACGTCTTAAGTAATCCAGAAATCACAAAACTGCAATCGTCGCGACGAACCGACCCCGAGAGAATCCAAAACACGCATTTTTCATGAAACATAGCCAGGATTTGATCCATTGCCTAAACAAACAAGACGAAAAAAGAAGTGTGGGAAAGCAACTGTGTACTACACATGAATTCCTAGAGATTTCAGAAAAAGAGCGAGCGAGCGAGCAACAGAAGAAGAGCGCAAGAGCAGGGGAAGGAGAGAGACGAAGGAACCACCTGGCCGCGCGGCTACGGAAACCCTAGAACCGAGGGTCAGGGATCGTAACTGGTCTTGGGGTACTACCTTCTCGTGGTTCTCCTATTGTTCTTCCGACTCTTCCTGTGTTCGGCGCCGCCGGAGGCCGCTAGAGCAAGCGCACGCCTTCTCGGCGTCCTCCTCCCACCACTGCGCTGCGTTAATATTATTATATATGCAGAAACCAGAAGGGGATGAGCTGGACCGAGATGGCCTTTTTTATAGATCAGTCAAAGCGTGGTCCCAGGTGGCGCAGTGGACACGTCAGCCACGCCTCGATGTACGTGTCATCGTCAAGCCATATGCTCCTTCCTGATCAGATCAGCTCGTCTCTGGATCATCTAGGTCGTAATTTTCTGTTTTTCCTGTTTAGCAAAGTTAGCGTGAATGAAAAATATTGTTAGGTGTAATGCATACATATACATATATATATATATATATATATATATATATAGGCGTGATGTAGCCGAAGCTATCACGACCGGATTCCGAGACTGGAATCCGAAAATAGGACCCGAAGCTGGATCGGATCGGTGAAGAGGACCGACGAGGATCCGGAAAGAGGCGAGGGCGGAAACGGGACCGGGGATCTGAAGCCGAGAGGTGCCCGGACGGAGGCTCGCTGGGAGCGAAGTCGAGACTCCCTCGGACGATGCGGACCGGCCGTCGCAGCGCGAGGTCAAAACTCCTTCGGACGAGGCGGACCAGCCTGCGGAAGACGTGGTCGAAGCTTCTTCGGATGAGGCGGACCAGCCTGCGGAAGGCGTGACTAAAGCACCACCGAACATGGCATTGGAGACATTTTAATGACTCTGCATTATCTCTTAACGATTATAAAGAATCTTCTTAGAATATTTTAACAGTTGTGAACGGATGCTAACCTTAATGACAGTTTCGATTATAATGTCATAAGGAGTGTATATATTATATTATGTAAGTAAAGGTAATATATTTAATATTTTACATGCAAGGATGATTTATATAAAATTAATTATATATAAAACTATAATAGATCAGATTTTTTTTACTATTCTGAGAATTTTAGATTCTCTCAAAAATTGAATTAAATATGGATGGCAAATATGATATTATAACTTAATTATTAATAGTTTTAATCAGAAGATTCTAGGGTGCGTATGAATAAGACCATTAAATCTCGGATAAAAATCTTTGGTAAGACCATCAAATCTCGATAAAAAGCCACTCAATGCCATTGGTTCACCTGTCCACCGTATACGCATAACCTATAACTTCTTGGACGTTGGAAATCGGGACAAAAAAAGGAAATTGGTAAAAGACAAATGCAACCTTCATCACACAGAACGGTCTCCGCTTCTCTCCCCCCACGACTAATCCTCACAATCCCCTTAAGCAGCCGTCGCCGCGGGGGCACTATTCAGACTACCATGCTGCCTTCCTCTTCCTCACCATCCGCCATAACCATGCAGCAGTCGGCGGCTACTCCCTCGACATCAAGTGGCAGCCTTCTTGCACACCTGGTCGTGGCGGCTCACAGCCTTCTCCACCCCCACAGATGCATGTTATCATTGTAGAACTTGTAAACATACATATATAACCATTGCAGTTGATCCTGCGGTGCTTCCATGGTGTTGACTATTTCAAGCCTTGAAGTGAATTGTAGCCGTGGGGAAGATGATCTATCTTAGAAGGAGAGTAGCCGAGAACCTTCCGCATGTGGAAGGTTGTTTATGTGCTTCTACGGGTCCTGATTTCTAATTAACTTCCAAGAGGTATAAGTGATGTGCATAAGGTGGACAGGTGGACCAATGGCATTGAGTGGAACACAGAAGGAGCAGAGGAACTGGAGCAGACGATCCCAATCCTCCCGTGACAAAGTTGGGGCTTTTGTGTCTTTAGCCGATGACACAGTGGACCCCACGTGCTGTCGACTGTCCACCTAGGATACACCGTCACAGACCTTCCGTTTATCATTTTTCAACGGCACCACAAATCAAAAAAAAAAAAAAAACACGTCAGTTTATGAGGATTGTGCGTTTTCCTTGTACGTTGCAAAACTGATGGAAGGAGTATTATTTGTCATGGTTAGATCTTCAGATGTAAAAATATTCTTCTAAGTAAAACAAAATTATCTAAAGATAAATCTTTATTCATAAAATATTAAGAATATCTGAATTTGCAGTCTTCTTATTAAATAAAATTTGTAAGTACTTGGTTCAATTTCTCTCGTTGATATCTTTGTTATTTCCGAGGACAGGAGAAACTCCATGGATGCCCTTGAGAGTGTTAGAATTTTAAAAAAATTACGCGTCACCTTGTCAACAGATAAATGTGCAATCTTTTTTATTACCAGGACGCAATACGTCATGTTGTTAGATTAATTTCAAATTGAAATCTATTATAAGAATTATGTGGCAAAACAAAATCGGCTATGAGAAAATACGTTGAAAAATTCATATAATCAGCTAAAGAATAAAAATCTCTTTCATTGACTGTTCAGTCTAAATCCATGTAAAATAACATAATTTTAAATATTTTGACTAAAAAGGAGACAAAGATATAAGAGAAGTTTATGGATGTGCGATAGTTTTTAGACAACTATAAGTTGAAAGGTGAACTAACATATATAATCCCCTAAAAAAAATCCAGTTCATGTTGATTCCGGCATGACACAGTAGAACTTCAAAGTTGAAGGGGAGACCAAAGGATTATAAATAAATTTATAAAAGATGACCAAACGTAAGGGGACATTAACGTTGTCGAATCGTGTCGCCGAGGTCTCTTTCAATATTCCACAAGTGATGACGTCAATCTGCAAGATGATTCATGTATCGTTTCTACTTACATGTACTACCATATAAAATTAACAAAAAGAACAACTTATTGTAGGAGATTATATTTATATTAAATTATAGAAAATATTGCATACCTTAAACATGTATTGTAGCTTCGCGTCTCCTTTTGTCCCACCACTTCCTATGGATAGTTGTCCAAAATGATATCGATATGTTAAACATGGCTTATATCTTCTTCTTCTCTTCTTTTTGGTCAAAACATTTTGAAGTTGTAATTTAAACTCAACTTTGATATGGTCACATTATAAAACGCAGAAGTGGAAGGAGTGTTTAAATGGATTGAGATTGTCTACTTCATTTCTTTTATGTTAATGGTACCCACTCTATTGGCCAATTTAGCATAACAGAAAAAGGTAAGGATTACTTTTTTATTTTTTAAATATTAACTAATTATATAAAGTGAAGCAACGTTTTCAAAATCGAACAGACAGTTGAACTAGAGAGGTCTTCGGTCTGGTCTAATTTAGACCGACCAATTAAAATCACTATTTCGATTGGACCGCTTATTTAATTAAATAATATTGAATATATACATATTATGGACATTTATATCTATTTTCTATCTCAAACTCTTTTTGTCTTTTTTTTGTGTATATATGTTATGTTCAGGTAGTAGTCTTAAATTCAAATTTGAATATTTTCAGGTAGTATTGGACTTTGGACCGGTCATTTTTCATGTGAACAGGACTAAACTAGTATGTTTCTAATTTGTTCTCTCTTGATTTTTTAAAGATAGTGATTTTTTGATAAACTAGAGTGGAAGAACTTTCGATTCAGGTTTCTTATAATTAACCAATTCGTCCAGTCTAATTTTCGAAACATTGAAGTGAAGTATTATCCATGTAGAGAGAAAATGGAATATATAGTATTGATCTACCTAACAAGATTATAAAGATGACCAACGCCTACCTAGAAAGATTAGAAAGATGACCAAAGGTAAGGGACATTTAGGTTTTTCTTGTTTAATGTAGTCGCCAAGGTATCTTTCTGCCAAAACGTGGTGGCCCCCTCCCCTTGGAAAACATAGCAGTGTACGTGCACGGATCTAATTGCTCGGACAATTAGTACGTAGTCCCAAACTTGTGAGGCTGGCCCTCACGCAAGTGATGACATCAATCTGCAAGATGCTTCACGTATTCTTTTTCCACTTACATGTGCTGTTGAAAGAACATTCTTGTGGATTCTCTCCATAGATTGAATTCCTCGATTACATAATATAATTATTCCATTGTCGCCATCTAATTAAACTTTATAATAATTCCTCGATCACATGGCCTCTCTCTCCACCCCTTTAATTATATATATGAATTACCTACTTATATTCGGAATTTCTTGAGTTTTTTAAAATTTTCAATTCCTATATTCATTCAGTATTCTTTATCAATCCTTACAGACTTCATATTTACTTTAGAACCCCCACAATCTTTGAACTTTTCCTAAAAAGTCCTTCCGGAGGGGGTGTTCAAAGAGAGTTGAGGGGCAGGGTTTTTTTTACAAGTAAGTCCCTATAAGCTTTTAAAATTACAAATAAACCCCCATAATCTAATTATTTACCAAAAAAACCTCACAATCTTCTCCGTTGTATTAAAAAGCTCCTGCCATTCAATTCATAGGAAGGAAGTCGAGTAAGGACGAACCATGGTTGGGTAAACTTTAACCCTTCATTTGAAATTATCCCTTTACCCCTTGGTTATTAGATGTATTGGCCACCTCCCAAGAACTCCTCATTTCCTCGTTTGCTCCGATGAGTCCCCGCCATGGTTTGATCCCCTAGCCCCACCAAGATCACCTCCAAACCCTCCACTAGTAGCAAAACCGCATCACAACAACGACCTCCAGTGAGAGCGCATCATGATATTGAGGTCGATGAGCCTACTGGACATGGCATCAGGGAACATCCCGGTGTTCAGGGCCAGGGGGCATGCAGAGCGGCTATGCTTGCCTCGGTGATGATTGTGTCAGGCGTGATGTGCAAGCTAGACGATAAGCCGCGCGCGCAAGGGGGCGCTTCATGACGGTGGTCAACTGGGTCTCCTCCTCCATGTCCACCTCTGTCGTGTCTACCTCCTCCCCTTCCACCCTCTCTCGCATGAACACTTTCACTGGGTTCCCCATTAAGTACCCAAAATGAAGCATCGCGAGCACATAAGTTGGGCACATCCTCTTCCCTACCTTGAAGAGCATCATCTAGATCTCCCTCCTCCCAATGATGTCCACTTCCTCGCCATCAACGTCGGGTAGAAACCTATCGGGCTCAAACTCCAAAGGGTCCTCCCACACCTTCCCGTCCCTATTCACCTCTGCAACTTTGAAGCTGACAGTGGCGTCCTTGGGGATGATGTATCCACCCAGCTTGGTGTCCTCCATGGTGACGTGGGGCAGGACAAAGTGCATGGGTGGGTAGCATCCCAAGGCCTCTGGATGATGGTCCTCAGGTAGGGCATCTTCTCCAGCTCCACCTTCGGGATCACCTTGCCTGCAACTACTCCTGCCACGGCTCGGATCTCCTCTAAGAGCTTCGTCTGCATCGCTTTATGCTTCACTAGGCTAGCCATGATCCACTGTAGGGCCGCCGATCCATGCTTGCGCTCAGGAACTCGAAGCAGTAGGGACCAGGGGTGGGGGGGCACTCTGCTAGTTGGACGCCCTTTTGGAAGAGGCCCATGTGGGCAAGGCTGTGGTCAACGATGAAGATGACGAGGCAGTGGCTGAAATAGAGGGTGACTAGTGGCCCGTACTTGGCGTGGAGCTGGCAGAGGATGACCTCAAAGCGTGCGAGGGAGGTGGGGAGGAGCTCCCACCCTACTGTTGCAGCTCAAGGAGAGCCTCCCCAATGCCCTCCTCGCTCGCGCATGATCGTATCATCATCGTCGCCAACTGGCTACCCGTGTGGGCGCAGCACCGCCACAATGACCGTGGCTGGAGCTTCTCCTAGAATGAGGAGTTCGTGCTAGTGCATCTCAAGCACTATAGAGAGGGCGCTTCAACGCGTTGGCACTTTGGAGAGGTAGAGACTTAGTGGCAGCATTAGAGGGGGAGGTCCTCCCGCAACAGTGGCACAGAGGGGAGGGCCAGCAGTGTGGAGGAATACGATAGTGCCAGACTACGTTGGGCAGTGTTGGGGGCGCCGAGGTCCGTACCCAACGGCCCCAAAGAGGGGGAGGGTCATCAATGGGCTTTTTTTGGTCTTAAAATTCTGATTTTAAGAAAAGATGGAATATTCCCTAGCATCTCCACTAAAGCCGACGTCCATTAATCATGTGGACTTTTTATTAAACATTCAAGATTGTGGGGGTTTCTAGGTAAATAGTTGGATTTGGGAGTTTATTTGTAATTTTAAAAGATTATAGGGGCATATTTGTAAAAACCCTAAAAGTATGGTAAAGGTAAAAAGTAATATTAAGATTGCAAAGATTAATAAGAAATATTAAACGATTATAGGGATCGAAAAGTAAAAAACCTATTTTTATACATATCCTCATAAATCACCATATTTTGTATGTACATTCTGACTTTAACATATTGTCATAAATATTTATGATAGAAAATTATAATTACCATTCTGATGAAAGTATTTGGAGTATTTATAACAATATGTGGACACCAGTGGATCTTTCGATTTTTTAAAAAGAAAATTAAGATCAAATTCGACTTAGAGGGGCTTTGTCCAGATATTGAGTTCAACTGAAAAAGAAAAAATCACGTCAATTTATGGGGATGTATGCCTGTATTTTCATCGTTGGTCGCAAAATTGATGGAAAGAGTATTATTTATCATGGTTAGATCTTCTGATCTAAAATATTCATCCACGTAAAATAGAATCATCAAAATTATGTAAAGAGGGATGCTTCGATCATCTTGTTTTGATTTATAGAGGATCTTTAATCTAAACCTAAACAAGGAAATTGGACTGTTAAGTAGGCAAACAAGGTTCAATCAGAATTTTATTTTGCATTATTTTACTTCATTTCAAATGACTGAGAACATGGTAAAATGAAACAATTGTTTTAAATTACGTCAAAACAAACAACCCATGAAAGACAAGTTTATGTGCACGCGATAATTGTCAGTAGAAAGGTGAATTAACACATATGCCCTCTTAAAACAAGCCGATTTCATTTAGACTCTGGAATGCTCACGTGCCAGTTACTCCGAAGTTGAAGGGAAGCCCAGAGGATTATAAGGTTATGAGTACTGCACCATAGATAGTTTTTTTTTAAAACCTAGGGGTAGGAAAGCGTCACTTTGTTTGCAGAATAACGTGGAATAAGGAGGTGTTATTCTGTGAATAAGGCCTATTCTACTTTGATGAGCCGAATGAGTTATTCGGTGGGCCCCACCCGCAGGATTGCTTATCTGCGGAATAAGCCGAATACCCAATTCGGCAGGAACCCCTCGAATTCCTTATTCCAATCTTTTTTGCGAGGGGTAGGACGGGACAACAGCACATCGTCGCCCGTGCCGCTGCGAAAGGTGCCTGGTTCGCCGCCTCCTTCGTCCTCGCCTGGCCCTGCCTCTGCTGCCCACTGCCGCCTCCTTTGTCCTCGCCTGGCCCTACCGACTCCCTCTGCTGCGCCGAATGCTCCAGGGACGTCCATGACGCCATCCAAACCTTGCGCTTGCCCTTATCCACTGGTTTGCGATTTCTTCCACCATCGGGTTTCGGATTTAGGTCAAACTTCCAGCCGATCTGGGCCTCCATGCGTCCTTTCTCTTCTCCTAATAGGCTTCACGGGGGTGAAGGAAGTGATGGTTCCCTTTTGCAGTGATGGTTCCCATCGTTTTGACGCTCCCTTCTCCTTTGAACGCTATAAACAATACCCACCTTCTCCTATTTGTACCCCTCTGAGGCAAAATCCTACCTTGTGAGCGATGCACAACTTGGAGGAGGGGAAGTGCGCAAGTGTTCGTGCCTGTAGGGAGGAGCGCCCTTTGAACGCTTCCTCATCTGGTTCCAACTCTGAGCCTTCGTCAGCCAAGCTATCTGCCTGGATTAACCGGTTCCTCTGAACACCCTCTGTGTTACTTTTCATCTTCTCCTACGTGCTGTTTGTGTGACATATTGTGGGTTGTTTTCATGCTTCTATCTTCTGAGTTCTATCTTGTGGGTTGTCTTCATGCTTCTATGTTGAGTTCTATCTTGTGGGTTGTCTTCATACTTCTATGTTGAGTTCTATCTTGTGGGTTGTCTTCATGCTTCTATCTTGAGTTCTATCTTGTGGGTTGTCTTCATGCTTCTATCTTGAGTTCTATCTTGTGGGTTGTCTTCATGCTTCTATCTTGTGGATTTTTTTTTCTATTATTCCTCTTTCCAAAAGAAAAGATATCACCCCTCATATCAAGCTCACATCTCAGTCCACCTGGATAGGACACTCCCCTATCCAATTGGAAAACTAAAACACAAAAGTTTAAAAAGAACCTAACATAAACTGTTTTATCAAGAAGATAAAACAGGGTTACAAAAGAAGATATCATCAAGAGATCAGCTTCCTCCACAATCTGGCTTTGTCAAAGATAACAGAGCTACCATCAGTCAGAATACCAGCAACTCGTCCCCACTCTTCCACCCATCTGAATGTCTTCTTCAATAGTTCATTAGCACTGCTGAATTGGTCACTGAATTCTCTTCTATTTCTTTCACACCATATAGTCCACAACATGGCCGGGCATATGAGAAACCATATACATATTTAAGGTCATTTGACAGAGAAACAGTAGTCCACCATTTCAGCAGGTTCAACACAGAGGAATGTTCCACCCAATCAAATCCAAATGATCTACACATACTCTTCCATTGGATGGAAATAATACCACACTTACAAAATAAATGAAGTTGGTCTTCCTCAAAGTGTGCACAGAAAATACATAAGGAACTCCTGGGGAGTTGAAGTCTCTTCGCCCTCATTCCCGTAAGACTTCTATTCCAAGCAAGGTTCCATAGAAACACCCTTATTTTATTAGGAAGGTGGTTAGACCAAATTAGGTCCTTCCACCAAACCCTAGTACCACCATCATTCAGTAGCTGAACCAAGGATTTAACCGAAAAAAGCCCATTATTAGTCCATCTCAGTCCACAACTTAATGAAAGGCCCAAGAATATTAGATTCATATCATTTAACTCAATCTTGGATGTACTACCTGAGTCTTAGTTATGTAGTTTCATCGTCCAGGGACAAAATATTGGATGTGACTTCGAGAAACAAATCGTCCTTTTCTAATGTATCGCATGCTAGGTTATTAGATCTATTTAGGTGGGAGACAAGGCTGCTGCGGAAATGTTTTGTTGACTTGGAATTGATGAATGTTTTGACCAGAGAGTGAGCGGGAATCATTCGGCTCCTTTTTTGTGAGAAAGCAACATGGTTTGACGTTTATTTGCTAGGGCTTCAAATTCTCTATGTTTTAATCAAATTTTTGCTTTTAGTCTACAACAAATCTTTCTTTTTGATTAGGCTATATTGGATTAGGTTTTATCATCATATCATAGTGCGAAATTCCCAATGAGCACTTTCATATTCTGAATTTTCAACTCTGTTTTATATAAATGAATAATTCCTTTGTCACTCATTCCATTTTTATGTCTCTTGAAGTAAAGCTGTACTGTTTGTATGTATTTAAAATTGACACATCTACCCTCTCCTCTTCCATTTTTCCCCTTACACACACACACACACACACGAACAGACCAAACTTTTTATGGGGTCTATTAGAATAAGTCGGTGTATCATTTCGTGCTTTGAAATTCCCAAGGATGACTTTCACATTCTGAAATTTCAACTCATATCAAACTATCACCCCTCACATTCTGAAGTTTCAACTCATACCAAGGAGGATTCACTGTCATTGGACCATTAAATGGGTTTTTAGGGACAAATATGGAGTATTGTTTGCCTAGTCTTTAATGGCCTTTTGGAACTTTTAAACCAATAAAAGATACTTTGGTTTTTATACTACTTTTCTGTAAGCATGCTCTAATTTTTTTGAAGCTTTTGTAATTTATTTTCATGTCCCCCTTTTCTATGATACCTTTTACCTTCATCTTGGTATAGGTATGGGTCTGTTTTCCAGGTGCTCCTGAATTTGTTGATGATAGTTATTTTTCCCCTCTTTTCTGTGATAGACCCTCTACATAGGCAGCAACGAAAAGAATCTTGACGTGTATGATTTTTCTTCCCCCCTGTAGCAGTAAAAGAAATTTTCACAGTTTAATCCACCTACCAACCCCATAATGCCCTTCCCTTTTTATTGTTTCTGTAAAATCATGGGGGTTCCTTCCCTATTATGCCACTGTCTTCTGAGTTCTCACTTTCTGATTCTTTACACAGTTATTTGAATTAGTCCTCAATTCGCTTCACTTATGCTTTGTTTTTTCTTATGATTAGGAAGTGTAGAAAGCGCAAACATAATATGTCCACTTCCGGTAAGTCTATGCTTATTTGTCATATTATGTATTTTCTTTTAATGTTAAATTTCATATGCTTGATGAGAACAATCTTGAGTATACCGTATATATACTTTCCTATTATTACTTTTGTTATTAGATTTTATTTAGAATAGTATTTTCATGAAATTTAATGCTCATCCACATTGATCGAATGCTTATCTGTATTAAAAGGAAACAAAGGTAAACATCCAGCTAGAATTGAGGGTGCTGGTAGAATTCGTGCCCCAAACTGGACCAATCAACAAGACAAAATCCTGATTCACCTGCTCATGGAGCAATATGAGAAGGGAAATCATATAGAGGGTACCTTCAAAACGCAAGTTTGGTACCAGATCGCGCCCAGCTTCAATGCTGCAAGTCATCTAAATTACAACAAGGACCATCTGCAAAATCGATGGAAGGTCCTCAAAGGGATTTATGTCAAACTTAATGCACTCTTTAAAAGAACAGGGTGGGGTTGGGATGACGAAGCAAAAATGCCTGTGCCTGGAAATAAAACATGGGAGCAAGCCATTGAAGTAAGAACATTTAAAAATAATACCATATTCTTTTCCTATTGCTACTCAGTAACTTAGGTAATGACATGTCCCCAAATGTTTCAGGCAAATAGTGACTTTCGTTCATTAAAAGGCAAAACCTTTGAGTTCTTGAGACAGATGGAATACATGATAGCTAGTAGCACGGCCAATGGGGGAGATGCAGAAGGGTCTATGCATGCGTCAGAATATGTGAATACACGTCGACGCAGGACTGTGAATCGCAACAATCTCGCACAGCCAGTGGAGCCCTCACCACAGCCACAACATTTGCCACAACCAGTGCAAGCCCCACCGCCCTCTGTACAGGTCAATGAAGAATATGTCCAAGGTCATATGTCTATTGGTGATTACGTTAATGCCCTTCGCTATGCATCAGTAGCCCCAAATTATGACTTTGACATTGGTTATGCCAATGCTGGTTCCATAACAGGTGACGATCTTATGTCCATATCCCAGCAACTTCATACCTCATCGTACGGTGGATATGAGCAACACTACAGTGGTGGTTACTTCCCAACCCAATCTCATTACTCCGTTCGAACTCCAACCCCTCCGCCAGCTTCGCCTACACATATGGTCAATGAAGAGGAGATCACTTCTCCTCAGAAGAAAGAAGCATCTTGCTCAAAGCGTCGGGGTAAAAGAAGCATTGGGGACGAAGCAGTGCTTTCTTTCTCCGCTGCGTTGCACGATCGCACTGAAGTTCTTAGGGACTTGAGAGTAGATCGGGCTTCGTCCAAGTGTTCTAGTGGCAGTACCAATGTGTCCGATACACCGGCGGATGTACAAGATACGATCCCAACAGTGAAGGAGTGTATGGGTGATCTACGTCGTGTTCCAAACATGCCGCGTAATTTGTACTTCAGGGCTGTGAACATGTTTGGTACACCAAGTATTCGGTCGATCTACATAGCTCTGCCAGAGGAGGAGAAGCTGGATTGGGTTATTGCTTGGACTAGTTGAGTTGATTGAGTTCTTGTGGTCATCATCTGTTCTTTTCTACTTTGGGGATTGTATCTTGTTATGTCTTCATCGTACTAGGCCCACTTCCACTTGAACCTCTATATTATGTTCTTATGTTTTGGACTGAAATTTAATCAACGTTGTACTCCTTAGTACTTGATTCACATGTGGTCAGTTATGTCTATTGTGCTAGTATAATGTCCTATTTCTACTTGTATGTCCCGTGCAGGTGTATCATTCTAACTAAGAATAGGACGTTTTAAGTGTTACGTTGTGTGGGTTGGCCGTGAGCCTGGTTTGTACCTTACTTGGAGAGAATGTTATGCCCAAGTGAATGGTTTTCCAGGAGCTCGATACAAGGGGTTCCACTCGATTGAAGAGGGAGAGACAGCACTATATGGTGTTGTGGAGTAGCCTATACCGAGACCAAGAATCACACGCGAGGAATATGCAATGGGCACTCCAAGTACTGTACGAGCCTTGAGTAGTCCCCCAACATCACGCATGTCAACAGATTTCTTATACCAATATTGTATCATGATAATCCTTTTGTTTGTAATTGTCCTCTTACTTTTTTTAATCTTGGTTGGTGTAATTTTAATGCCCTTGAGGAGCCGTTGATGTATTTTAAAGTTCCTTAATCTTACACACCTTTCTTCGTTCTTCTCGCATAATGTCTCGTTATTTTTGTTTGAATCATGTACCATATTGAGTTGGAATGACAATTAAGGGTGCTTCATGTAGACATCAATGATTTCATAATGGAGTTCATTCACGAAGACGACGAGATGATTGAAGAGATTGAAGAAGTAATACTTGAAGCAATATCAGATCAGTATGCCCCCGTTGTTCCTAGACGAAAGATGTTTACTTCGCTGCATACTGGTCATGTGTGGATACAAGAGGTGCTACAAGGCCATGAACGGAGGGCCTATTGGGCCTTCAGGCTTAGTCCTAGCATGTTCATTGCACTAAGGGACATCTTAGTGGACAAGGGCTTACTATTTGACTCACGACATGTGACTGCTTATGAGCAACTGGCGATGTTCTTGCATGATGCTGGTCATGGTGTTGCTACTCGGGCATTGTGTGAGTACTTTCAACACTCTTCACAGACAATTAGTTATTATGTAAATAACGTTGCTATGGCATTGGCATCTCTAAAGACGGAGTTTATTCAACTTCCTTCTAATGTGAGTCAATGCCACCCTCATATCCGAGGAAATGATTATTTCTATCCTTATTTCAAGGTACTTAACTTTCTTATTGCATTTAATTTTCAATCGTCAATCAAAGTCCTTATGTATCGTCTTATATTTTCATTGTATTGTGTAGGATGCTATTGGGGCGATTGATGGGACACATATAATAGCCAATATCCCACGAAAAGATCATGGTTGGTTTCGTAACCGCAAAGGTTATATAAGCCAAAATGTCATGGGGGTAGTCTCTTTCGACCTTACTTTTCTATATGTTGCTATTGGTTGGGAAGGCTCTGCAGCTGATATGAGAGTGTTGAAATGGGCATTGGATCATGGTGGATTTCGGGTCCCTCGCGGCAAATATTATCTTGTCGACTTTGGATATGCAAACACACGAAGTTTCTTAGCTCCTTATCGCGGAGAACGTTACCACATAGGCAGCTTTAGAGGTCATGGTCGCCATTATGCAAATGAAAGGGAGAAGTTCAACCATAGACATGCACAACTGAGGAATTGTGTAGAGCGTGTCTTCGGTGTTTTGAAGAATCGTTTTCAGATCTTAAGAGAGGGTTGTATGTATGCATGGCCAACACAGCGTAAGATAGTCTTAGTATGTTGTGTCGTCCATAACTTCATTCGTCGAAGGGAAGGACATGATGCATACTTGAACATGGCAAATGAACGTGGACTTGCAGAAGATGATGGTGATATTGACTATCCCATTAACATTGCGCCTAGCCAAGCTGAGCTAGTTGTAGGGGATCATATCAGAGACGAAATTGCAAACCAACTTTGGGACGAGCATAATTAGAGTTGATAGATGTTTCGTTTGCTTGCTCTTTTAAGGGTTCTGTCTGACATTAGTTCTTTTCCATTTTATGATGCTTCATTTTTATGGCATGTATGTTTTATTTTTGCTTCTATTTAGTAGATATTCTATTGCTACTTCTCTTGTTGACTGTATGACATCTAACTTTAATTCATATTTGGAGTTTGTTTCTTTTCATTCATATACACTGAAAATTGATATTGTTTCTTGTCATTTGTTCTTACAGGTGGTGCGCAAATATGGTTGGAATGCTTCTTTCTTACACAAACACTCAGATAGCAGGACGACATAATTGCAGTTGTATACCGATTGCACATTTGGGTAGTAGGAAGGCATACGTGCAACCCTACCCAAGTATGTCTTCGGATATTATGAGGGCATGATTGCAACCCTATCTGAATGTTGTAATATATGGACAATGATGAAGAAAGAAGCAGTGAGTCTATTGGTTGGATGGCTTTTAAGCAACCCCAATAGATGATGAAACAATTTCTTCCTGAGTCCATTTTAAATTTCCTTATAAATATACATATGTGTGAATGTGGTAGAGGTTGCATGAGCCTCATGTGATTTCATGCTATTAGTATAAAGATTAAATGTCAATTGACTGAAATGTGTTAGATTCCAGTTGTGGGAATCACTTTTGCAGTAGAATAGATTTGATCATATAGAAGTCATCCAGCTGTTGGATGGTGGATAACAGTACACGGTTTTCTCCTTCCCCCGTGTTGGATCTAGTTCTGGGAATCACTTTTGCCTTTAGCCCTTTGGTTTAAAGCTGCCAAGGTGATGTGCATGGGATTGCAAAGGGTTCCATGGGGAAGAAGAGGATGAAGATGCCAGAATGTGGTGCTTTGGATAAAGAATTCCCATGTAGCCGGGTTCAAGTAAGTGGGGTCTTTCAGTTTTGCATTTTCCTTGTTGGGACTTTCTTTATGAATGGTTTATGCAATTTAGTTGATTTCTATGCTTCTTTCTCTATTATGTAGACTGCTGAAACTGAAGAGAAGAAAGATGGGATTCCTGACTCTGTCAAGAGACTCAGAAAGGAAGAAGTGGAGAAAGACATAGCAATGGCAGCAAGGGTTACTTCCAACAATAGAGAAGGCCCAGTCTGCCAAAACTCTCGTTGTCTATTATATTAGATACAATTGTTTTCAAAGTAAATCTTTAGTAGCTTTATCATGATTTAATGAATATATCTAACTTATCACTTCTCTGCAGACCAAAATACAACTGCATTTAAAGAGGTCACAATAATCTGTCACCCCCCGTGGAGACCAAGGAAGCCCCAACTCCAATGCTCCTTTGGGCAGTGCTCCTTTGGGCAGTGCTCCTTGGAAGGTTAGATCAGGTAAGCTTTGGCTTGTCCCCTTTTTTTGTCCTTTATTTTTATTTGTTTTGTAATGTTGGCTTTGCATATGAGAGATTATGTGTTGTTGGTTATTAGATTAGTTAGATTTGTATTGCAATAGCAAACTCTGGGGTAGGGTAATGTTGCATTTTAATAGAGGGGATTCGTATGATACCCATCGAATTTCAATTGCATTTTGAAGTTGGCTTCGTTTGGCAATAGGGGCAGTTCAGTTCAATTATGAAAAAACCATAAAAATTCTCATTAGAAATCTGTCATTTCATATCCCATTTTTTCTCTTCCAAATACTGTCCTTTTTTAATTAGAAAAAAGAACGGATGGGTCTCCTATCATTCTCCTCTAATGGATTGCAATTAAGAAGAAGAACAAAAGAAAAAAACCTCTGTGCGATCCTCAAACCACCCCTTCCTCTTCTATGACATCTTGTTGAATTCAGGAAGAATGGGTTTGGTTTGTTCCTTGGGACAACATTCCATCTTCTCAATCCACTGTAGTATTTATGGCATATTACATCCCGCAAAATCCTGCGTCATTGAGAGAAGTCCCAAATGCATTGTGCCTTACAGGCTTCAGATCAGTTCAGCATTCTGATTTCTGAATGTCCAGGACTTATCAAGCCAACATGTCAGGGATTAGTCTGAATTGCGGCTCAGTTAAGGACAGTTTGCAGGGATGAAAAGAAACCAACAGAGAATCATATTCAGTTTAAACATCCAAAACTGGGACTTTTGCATCTAAACCCAATTTATCTCACACGGGTTTGGAGCATAGTCCTTCAGCAAAATGTTTATAGGAGAGAGAGTCTACCAAATAGGGATGGGAGATAAGAAGGCCAAATAAAGAAAATCAACGAAGGTCATTCCTATGTATTACGTCATTGATATTGGACATCATATATGCACTATAGCCTGAGGAAACCATAATCAGACAGTCATCAACTTCTATCGAAGTTTTCTACAAATGTGCTACTAATTGGAGTTCGTCTTTGATCTTAGAGGGGCTTCCAAGATGGACATGCTTATGACTAATTAATATATGCTGATGAGTTCAGAAGATGATAGGAGGGAGGACGTAGGACCAAGCCCCAACTTTTCCTATGGGGTCCTTTCAAACAATTTTAGAAGACATCAATGATGTTCCGATAAGCTGCTAAAGTTCGCCGACTATATGACATTGCAAATGTACTGTCCTCTGTGAATCTGATCGAGAAGGTAACATCTAAAATCTTCAGATCTTGTAATTAATAACCAACCAAAATGTTTTTTTTTTTGTGGGTTAAATTGTTCGTTATTCTTGCAGACCCAACAAGCTGAAAGCAGAAAGCCGGCATTTAGATGGCTGGGTTTGGATGGAGAGCCACAGAATGATGTTAGTTGCTGTCGTTCCAACTGTGAAACAATTGAATAAACGGGTGTTTGGTTCAGATATCACCAATACGGATTTTAAGCGGAGGAAGCCAATCCCTACAGCACGGAGTAGAAGTGAGATTATCAATGCAATCTGACAGCGCAGAAGCAGCTGCAGTGCTCAAGAGGTCATGTTTTTGGTCCATTCCGTCCTGCTGGGGTAGCCAAAGGAGAAAAGGATACGGAGCTGACACATGAAAAGAGGACTTGTATCATTTATTTCTCCATCTTTAGCTATGCAAATTTTAATAGTCCGTATCCTAGGGAGTCGTACTATATTCAGATGTTTTGAAACGTTTAGCATCAACTTTAGTTGATTGCCATTTTGTAATAAAATTTTATGTCACAACATCCGTCCATGTTCATTGTCACCAACAGTGATGCTATGATTCGTATGATTACTATATTTGATAATTATTATCTTTGGTTTTGAAGTTTTGCACAGAACCTGGTGTTCTTCATGTCATCACCACACCGTTGAGGCATTGCATTGATTATTAAATTGCTTCCAAATACCACTTATGAAAATGGCACAGTTGCTGGTCCGATGTTAAATAGCATATGTTATACTGTTTTTTTACATAAATTATCGTATCTGCAGGAATGACAATCAAGTGATTGCTCCTGTAGAAAGATTGCCAAGGCAGAGTGTTCGTTTGAATAGGATGACTTAAGAGCAGGTAAATGTTGGGTCATGTTCTGACTACGTTGGATTGTTGGGAAAGCTGCCTTCTTTCTTTTTTTTCCCTTTTTTTCCCTTTTGTTTATCATTACATGTATTATATATTATTATATTTAAATGTTACATTGTATACCTGCAACAATGAAAGTGAACAATTATATCAATAAGTATAGAATAACATTTATTAGTTGTTATTCTATCAAATTGGGATAGTATGTAGTGGGATAAGAAGGGTAATTTTGACATAAAAAGATACCTCTTTTATCTCTTATTCCCCCTTTGTAGTCAAAGCAATTAGAATAACTTATTCTCCAACTCTTATTCTAGCTTGAATTGATACTCCTTATCAAATCAAAACACTTCTTATTTTAGAATAAGCTATCCCGCATAACTTATTCTAGAATAAGCAATCCCGCAAACAAAGTAGTGCTTCAAGGTATGCGATATTTTTTAGAAAACTATTAGCTAAAAGGTGAATTTAAACGCATATAATCTCCTAAAACAAATTATTCTTTTAATCTGATTATATATAGTAGTACATGTAAGTGGAGACATCCTTACATTGACGTCATCTTTTGTGGAATATTGAAAGAGACCTTGGCGAAAACTCAGAAGGCAGGGGCAACCGGATTGTTAAAAAATTTAAAAAATAGAAATAGAATGGTCTTTTTTTTTTTGAATTTTTTAACTGAATTAAGATCGATGCAGATGAGCTTGAACATGTCTTATATCTTCGTGTCTCTTTCTTTTAAGTCCCGCACCCACCTTTGTATGGATAGTCGTATGAAAAGACATCGCACATCTTAAACACGTCGTATATCTTCTTGTCTCTTTTTTTCTTCCTCAAAATATCCAAAAGCTGTGTTTTTAATTTGACTACGGCATAGTCACAAATTAAAACTCCGAAGTTGAAGGGGTGTTCAAAAGGGGATGAGACTGTCTACTCTATTTATATATATATATATATATATTAATGATACTTTACTTCATGTTATGGCCAACTTGTTATGATAAAAAGGGTGATGGTCATTTTTTTTATTTTTAAATAAAAATTTAATTAATTTAATAAAGTGAAATACTGTTGATATGGAAAAAATAAAATAGACTACCTCGATCTACCTAAGAAGATTATCAAGATGACCGAACGCAATCTACCTAAACAGATTAGAAAGACTACAAAAGGTAAGAGACATTTTGGTTTTTCATGTTTAATTGAGCCTCTAAGGTCTCTTTCTTGAAAGAGTCCACAACATTTTGGTTTCTAAATGTTCCTCAAGCGATGACATCAATCTACAAGATGATTCACGCATTGTTTCCACCAACATGTACTACTATATATAAAATGAATTGAAAGAACATTCTTGTAGATTCTCTCGGTCCACATAAGATTTGGATTCCTTGATCACATGATGGAATTATTCCTTCATCGACATTTAATTAAACTCGCGTTATCATAATAAATTTGTAATGATCAATGACCTCTCTCTGTCCACCCCTTTTAAATTCCACACATGCATCCGTTTCCTTATCGTTACCTATTCTCTCCCTTTCCACAAAGATAATATTTGTTGCACAGAAGGTGCGATTTGCATCGCCCACGAAGGCAGTGGGTAAATAAAATAAAATAAAACATTCTTTTTTTTGATAAACTTGAAGATGTCCTACATGTCCATATAAGCTAATATCCGATCGAACAACTTAAAAAATCTGAAAAAACCAAAAATGTTATTAGGCTCGGCCCATTAAAGACATTTTTATTGTTCATTGAGACTCGATTTTTTATTTTTTAAATTTTTTTGAGTCGTCCGATCAGAGATCGGCATGTACGGACGTGTAGGGCATCTCGGGCCTATTTATTTTTTTAAAAAAATAAATAAATCTTTTTTTATTTACCTAATGGAGGGATTTTTTTATTTTTATTTTTGTTTAGACAATGATCCAATAGTTGGACACACTGAGTCCCTCCATTAATGAGCAGAATTCTAATTTGGCAATTGCAGAATACTTCAAATTCGATGTTTTAATTGCACGAATGTAAAGAATTATATCCCCTCTTTTTGAAGCTAATTTTTAGGTTTTCGTTCACGCTTGGAGGTGACAGTTCTAAATTGAGAACTTTTACTCTAATTTTTTCTATATTATTTATGTTTCACTTGATTCCATTAGTGCATTCCCCGCAGGTTGTAACTTAGATCTCCCCGTTCCCAACGGGAGGCACGTCCAACTTGGCTATGGCTATGCTGGGGTACGCACTCCCCACCCTTCCTTTTTGTGCGTAACACATGGTGAGCACATTGCATCACCCTTTTCAAAGTCTCCTCTCTTTCCCCCTCGTCTTCCGCGCATCATTTTTTATAGGACCGTGACATCCCTGGCCTCAGATGAAGCATGGTTACTACTAGCTTCAGGTTCACAGTCCTGTGAGGGCAGCAACACAACAAGCATTGAGGCACACTTCACCGCCATTTCTCGGCCACTTCAACACATCATGTATCTGGAGATAGAGCAGGTTCCACAAATGCCGAAAAGAACATATAGTGGTAGCTACAGAAGCTTCCACTCTCCAAGGAAGCTGTGGCAAGACAGGCATGCACCATTAACTAGAGAGACATACACCTGCCACCAAGATTTTGGTTTTCTGATCTCCAATTTCATATAGATACTATATCAATGTATCCCCGTAGGTCTCATAAATTTCTGTTTCCATTAATCTACAATGTAGTTAGCTAGATCTGGTGAATGGGTTCTATTTATGAAGGGGATGTAATTGGATGTTTTGGTCCAATTTGATTGCCTAAGGACCCAAATTTGCCATGTTCGCAGTCTTATTAATGACGTTATATTCACTACTAAGAGTGGTTAATTTAGCTTATCTGCTATGTTCTTATGGTTCTGTAACTTTAATACTAAACATGTGTTCGCCTACATTAGTTTTTCCTTCAAAATCCTCTCTCTCCCTAACACCAAATGAAGTTACTGTGCTGTTTTGAAAGTGTTATTATCTTAAATTGTTCGTCTACACACAATTAATATCCCTGGGAGAAATGGCATGTTCTAGTAAGATTTTAAGCAAGAAGTACGAGGACAACTTTGAATGCCATTCTAGTGTCGAAATCCTTTTAAAATTAACTTTTTGTATATTATGTTCAAATATCTGGTTTTGATATAATTAATAAATAATATACATTTTATCCATTCATCTATCTTCTCTTTGTTAGAATAGTCCTGTATTGAAAAAAGGACAATATCTAAAAGTGTTTAATAGATGGTGCTTATTTCACTCATTGTCTTAAAGTTTTAAGTTGGATGGCCCAATAACTTTAACATGGTATTAGAGCCCATGGTTAGGAATTGGGCCACGTACCCCGTATTTGTAGTCCACGTGATAGAATCTAAAATCGACCTACACGTGAGAGGGCATGTTAAAATAATCTTATATTGAAAAAAGAACAATATTTAAAAATGTTTAATAGATGGTGCCTACTTCACTCATTGTCTTAATGTTTTGAGTTGGATGGCCCAATAAATTCAACACTCTTAACCCACCTTCATAATTCCTTATACTTTCCTCTAGGGACTGAGTTACTTGCCACTCGGAATCATCAACTAGACCGATTCTGAATCCTAATTAGATAGAACGGGAATCTATCAACGTCATCATCCATCAAAGTCTTATCTGGGAGACAGTTCCATGTATGTAAATTTTATCATATTCTTTTATATATAAAAATATAAATTAGTGTATTGGTTCGTGCACTATGACTATAGTAATTGTAAAGCGATACCTAACCTAAGTCCCTGTCACAAAATAAAATAAATGGAAAAGACAAACTTTACAAGGCTTCAGCTTTCATAATAGTAATATTCTAATAAGAACTTCCACTATGTTTCTAGTTTAAAGCCTTCTCAGAAGGAATTAAGATCTTTTAGCTTACTTTATTTATACTATCTATACTTTACTGATTCTGATTAGTTTAAAATCTTAAAAAATAATTAGATACTCCTTTTTAGACTCTACTTTTTTTCCCTATCATAATAAATAAATCAACGGATCATAATAAAGTGCCAATAATATTGGAGAAGTGACGTAGTAGATATCAATCCTCCTCCCGGAAACCTCCCACTTCCGGTGAATCCGAGGAAATTATGTATTAACCGGGGAGCCGGCCGGGACCGTGGTCGCCTTCATGATGGCTGCCAAAGTGCGAAGTGGAAGCATACAAGCATAGAAAAATACAGCACTTTGAAGGCCATTTGGTGGCTCCATCTCGTACGGCCACTTTTAAAATTAAAGCCAATCTTGATGGCGAGAGATTGGATGGATGTACATGAGATAGACAAGTCCGACAAGCGCCAGCTAATCGATGGAAACCTCAGCGGTAACGTAAAAGGCACCATTAAAGCCATAGTTCTCAAAAGAGTGGTTTAAGTAGGGAAATGCGATCTTCGTTTGGTAACGTTACTCATATGTTAGGGCCAATTCATAATCTATGATAGGATGTGAAGTGTTTTCAAACGGGTAAGATCTCTTACTCTCTTAGGTTTGCATAAAGTGATTATAGAAAAGAAGAGAGAGTGAGATAACAATTATGAGATTTTAAAAAAATTATGGAAAGTGAGTTTTTTTGAAGATTATGACTTTTTAACTTTCCTCTCATCTAAAAAATAATTTCAAAGAGATCGTAAATGTAGATTTGAATTAGATTCAATCATTGTAGAGAAGAGAATTTTAAAAAAAAAATACTCATGCAGTACTTTTCTCATTTTCAGAATTTTTTTTTTTTTTGTAAAATTTCTTACTCCCTCCCTCACTTCCTGACGAGCCTCATCCACCTTGTATACCGACTGAAACAGTAGTACTCTTAAGTATGATACCCATGCGCACAGAAGCATCCGGATCCACTTTCGTGCACGCATTAATGAACAGTGCAAGTTTTGACAAATGAGATGTAGATTGAACTTTTTTTTAAAACTTTCATGTATTTCCGCTTACGCTGAGATAAGAGTAAAAAGATTGTTCAATGTAAAAAAGGTCAAGAAGTAGGTGAAGTATATGTCCCATCAATTTTCCACGTAAGGACATAAAAAAGTCCATAAAAGGAAATCCAAGAGATCTCATCTTCTTAGTAAGCAGATTTTTTTGTATAAAAGTTGTTCCATGCCAAACCCAAACTGTGACATGTGAAATAATTTTATGCCGAAAAGTTCTCGTTAATGCCTCCTTTGTGCCTACTAAATTAAATTAGATCCAGCGTGCGCCAGATCTGCTTCCTGAAATGTATTCTCCTACTCTGGTAGATATAAAACTAGCTCTACGGTAAAATATTGAATTTGAATAATAGATTTTAATTTTGACGGAAAAATAGGAATTTAATTTTAGTATTCTTCGTAAAAAGAATTAAAAAATATGAATTATATTTATAATTCTTGATAGAGAGAGAGAAGAAAAGAATGAGAGAGAGAGAGAGAGAGAAAGAGAGATTCTACTGCTGTCATGTGTCTTAATTTTAGTTTTAGCAGAAAATAAGAAGTCTGTTTTAATATTGTAGTATAAGTGTTTGTTTTAGTATTATAGTATACACGCCTCCTCCATGCTTGCTCGTGCCCAAAGTGGATCAACACTATCGCCTTTAGTAACTGCAATTAGGCATTTTCGTCAACATGTTTAATTTTTGTATTTCAAATTTTTAATGTGGGAAAATATTGATTGAAGGTAATTATAACTAATTTTAGCTACTTACAAAAGTTAAATCATCTGGGCAACTCTATTTTTCTTAGTGAAATTCTAATTGGTACCTTTCGATTGGAAGTTTAAAAAAAGGATATTGTATAGATGACTGATAAGACCTAATTTCTTCTTCCCAAAATAAATAAGAGAAAATTTAGAATTATTTCCAGTTGAAAGATGTCTCAAACATAATCTTAGGACATGTTTGGCGAAGTTTTTAATTAACAGTCACTTTTGACTTCCATTTTTTACACGGAGAATATTAAATAAATAATAGTTAACAACTAAATTTTAGAGGATTATAAAAGTTGAATCTTCTCTGGCCACTTCTAATTTGTTGACTTCAGTTGGAAGTCAAAAAAAAAAAAATTGAAACACTAAATAAATGACTCTTTCAATTCCTGGTTTCTTCTCCTAAAATTAATTAGATAAAAATGCAAACATACTTTCAATTAAACGCTGCATCAGAAAAAAAAAATCTTCACCTTAATTGCATTAATATTAACTCAACCTATAGGAGGAAATGGTCAATCCAAGATTCAAAATCCAGCCAAGTACAAATCCCAATTTGACCATCCTCTCATAGCCATCTAAACTCAACTCAGTCTCAACAAGAAGTAAAAGTACTTTATCCCGCCCAATCCTAATACGCAGTATATAAAATATCTACTCCGTGTTAACATATATGCAATCGCAAGTTTCAAAAGGAAATATGCCGTGGTCTATTAAGCGGCTTAAATATGCCGTGATCCAAGAAAAGCCATTCCCAAACCCAACCCCATTGTCCGCCAGATGATGAGACCCAACCAAACCTTTTTTCAGGTTGATTCGATCAAATTGGAGATAACTCACTTAAGCTTGCAGCATTAGGCGCCACTTCCCGGCACCAGCCCATCTTTAATCTACCTGTCGGTTGTCACTTGCCAGGACCACACAGCGACCCGTATTCGTCGTTCTGCCCGCAGCCACTCCAACAGAATATATTGACTCGACAGGGGGAGAAAGTGCTTCCGACGAGCTTAAGAGACAAAAAGGTACGACAGAGAAACGAGAGGAGGGTACCAATATCAAAACAGCGAAGGTTTAGCACATCAAATTTCTCAAATAGCTGTACACAAATTTCACTAAAATGAAGTTACACAGGCAACAATTTCCCTTGAGAAGAAATGTGATATTTCAGATCATTTTTATTAGTTTAGCAGACTTTTGTAGGAAAGCATTTGGCATTCCGATATGTACACAAAATACACACTTGGGGAGCACAACCCCCTTAAAATCCAGCTAACCAAACCACTCAAGACACCTAAAATTAATAAAAGCAAGCCCCTCACAAGAAGTTGAACCTTCAAAAATAACTGGAGAGGAGAACTCCGGGCAACGAAAAGATGGCAATTACTGCTCCAGAGAATAAGGGCATGGGTTCCGTAAGGTTCTTTTTTTAATGCCAGGAGTAATCATCTCATGAATTATGTATGCATCCCTTTTTGGCCGCTTTCTGCAATTTTCCTCAGTGTCCAGGGCCTCCATTCCTTCTGGATTCTAGCGCAGAGCCATCTTTAAGTGCTTCTTGAGCTTCATTTTTCATTCCCAGAGCAAATAGGGCAGCAGCTTGAAGATAGCAGGCGGTAGGCCATGTTGGAGATATAACTTGGGCCTGCATTGCATCGTTGAGGGCTTGCTGGGCCATATCACTCATCAGGTAAGACAAGCATCGACGTGCAAAAACGGTTGGCGAAACCATGGTTCCAACATCGATGAACTGCACATGAGCACAAGTCAAACTAAATATCAATTTAATTGAGCACAAAAGTTTATTCTAGGGATACAGATCCAGGAGAATTTTTGGTGGCCCATGAATGTGTTCATGTCTTGAAGCAACTGCATCACAGGGGACATATCTTAAAGTTGGATTTTGAAAAAACTTATGACAAGGTTAACTGGAATTGTTTGCTACAGGTTTTGGATGAAATGCACTTTGATCAGAAATGGGTCTTCTAAATTGGAGAACATATCTCCTTTGCTTCTTTTGATGTCGTTGTGATCCACTACCATTCTTTCATAGTGGCAAGGGTCTCAGGAGAGGGGACCCCAAGTCCCCTCTTCTCTTTGTGTTGGTAGCACACATTTTGAGCAAGATGTGGGACGGCTGAATTGGAGGGGCTTGTGTCAGGCTTTCCTATTCCTAAGCGAGGTAGACAGATCACCTACCTTCAATATGCTAATGATATTGTTATCTTTCTAACTGATGATATGGACAAGGTATTCATGGCAACGATGGACTGAAATTGTAACTAAACTGACTCAAGGAACGAATGCCTACGACTGAACTGGTCACTTGACTGCTAAATTGAGGATGCTGACTGTGTTGAAAGACTAGGTCATCACCAAATTGATTCTAGAACTGTTTCAGGAGATCAGCGGGCTGATTATCAATTTTCACAAGAGTCAGGTGGTTGCGGTTAACGTGGATGACAGGAGGATGTTCACGTGGGCTGCTATTCAGGGAGGTCAGATAGGCTGCTTCCCTATTACATATCTTGGGCTCCCCCTTACACCTAGTAGTAGGCTGCAGTGTATAGATTAGCATAGAGTTATTCAAAAGTTTCAGTCCAGGTTGGCAGGATGGGAAGGGAGACTTCTATCTTATGGGTGAGATTAGTTCTATCTTTGTTAGATAGCCTCCCTATTTACTATCTTTCCATTTTTTTGGTTACCCAAATCTGTAGGACAGTTGGAGGCTATTCGATGCAGATTAAAGGTACTGGCATTCTGGGACGGGTGGTCATGACATTACTTGGGAGAGTGTGCCAAAGTAAAGAACTAGGGACCTGGGAATCAAGAAGCTGGATGACTTCAACCTTGCGTTATTATCAAAATGGCTTTGAAAATTTGGCACTGTAGACTCAGGTTTTTGGCTAGAGGTCAACTCAACTCAACGAAGCCTTAATCCCAAATAATTGGAGTCGGCTATATGGGTTCTTTGTCTCCACTCTAAACGATTTTGGACTACCTCTTCTGAAAGGTTTAAAACTTCCAAATCATATTGTACTACCCTCTTCCAAGTTAATCTAGGTCTACTTCTTCTTTTCTTCCCCTCCTCTATCCTAATATGCTCCACTTTTCTATCTGGAGCCTCCCTAGGCCTACGTCTAACATGCCCAAACCATCTCAGTCTCCCTTCTCTCAATTTGTCATCAATTGGTACCACTCCTACCTTTTCTCTAATATACTCATTACGAATTTTATCTAGTCTAGTATGCCCGCACATCCACCTTAACATTCTCATCTGGGCAACACTCATCTTGGAGACATGTTGCCCCTTCATTGCCCAACACTCACTACCATATAACATTGCAGGTCTTATAGCCGTACGGTAGAATTTTCCTTTCAAAAGTATCGTTGCGGGCCTCCACCAGAGTTTCCTCTGGCTTCACCCCACTCAGGCATAGTTCACCATATCTTGGGTCCCGAGATGCATGCTCTCACTCGAACCCTTCTCAGAAGATCTAGGTCGGCCGACGGTGCACCCCGCGGGGGGGATCCCGCCAGTTAGTTTCCTTGCGCCTTACGGGTTTCCGCGCCCGTTGACTCGCACGCATGTCAGTTTTTGTCTAGAGGTCATTCGTGAGAAATACTACAACAGAGATAGATCTTGGGACATAATACGGACATCTCTGTACAGAGTTTCACCTCTCTAGAAAGGTATACTTCAGAGTGCAGATATAATTAGAGCTGCTGTTCATGTGTCCCTTGGAGATGGGCAAAGATGTCAGTTTTGGATGGATAAATGGCGTCACAATTATCCTTTTGTTTGCGTCTTCATCCCTCCCATGTTGCATCCATCTGTGCTGGTTGAGCAAGGGTTTGATAATGCTCCTATTGGGGAGGATGGATACCTTCTTTTAGGAGGCAGTTGAGGGATGAAGAAATTGTGGAATTTGGAAAGCTACTATCTATTTTGCAAGACTACAATTGGATCAGTCTAGGAAGGACTCCTGGGTTTGGAATTGGGAAGCATCACGATCTTCCTCTGTGAGATCAGCATATAATGTCCGTTGAACATGTTTTTAAAAGGGGGGTAATGTAAATAAAAAAAGAGAAAGAAGGGAAAAAAAAACAGAAGAGAGAGGGAGAAAGGAGCCACCGGTGGCGCTCCCACTCCCCCCCCCCCCCCAACACAAACACACAGTGCCCTCCTCTTCTATCTTTCTCACACCTCTCCCTCTTCCTCCACCCCTATAAATACCCCTCCTAGAGGGGTTGCTGTGGGAGGACTTTTGGGAGATCCCAACGAAGTGCTGCCGCCTTGTTTGGTGAAGATTCAAGCCACTGAAGTGCCGTCCGAGCTCCGTTAGTCAACACCTCAAAGACTCGCCGTACGTGGCACATGAAGACTTTAAATCATCTTAATTTTGTATCATTCTAACCATTTTAATTAATTAAACGGTCCATACATATTGTTTGAATGGCCGAAGTTTAACTAAAAGAATGGTCCATTCATATTAGTTGAATGGCCAAAGTTTCAATTAATCAATTAAGTGGTTCATTCCTATTAGTGGTTCATTCCTATTAGTGGAATGACCAAATTTATGTGGTTCACTCTTAATTTGTAGAGTGACCAAATTTTTAATGGTTCATTCTTATTGTTGGAATGATCCACATTGATGTAACTTGATGTGTACACAAAGTATACTTAAATAAAATTTTGCATGTGCTTGATGCATGTTTGGTTTCATTTGTTTACATAGTGGATATGTTGACCAAGTGTGTTTAACTTAAAAAATCAAAACAAGTTGGTTTCGGTCCATTCATATTAGTTGAATGGCCGATAAAGTTATTAGTTCCTTCATATTGGTTGGATGACTAATAGTTTAAAAAAAGATATTCTTAGTTATATGGTACTTATTATGTCCTATTAACTAAGTCTTCTCCTTGCAAATCCTTAAAAAAAGATCAAAAGGAAAGAGAAGATGCTACTCAAATCCATCTCATTTTAATTATTTCTTAAGGATTCATAAAAGGATGTCTAAAGGACACTGTCAAATTCTTTAATGTCCTTTAAGGATCTTAATGAGGATTTTTGCTTAAAAGCATATTCTCTTAATACCTTTTAAAGTTAATAGGCTCACATGCTTTCATGCGAGTCTAAAGTCCTCTAAGTATCCTTTATAGTATCCTTTAAGATTTCTAAAAGGATTCCAAAAAAAATGGACATTGAGCTTACATATTTCATGCAAGTGTCTAAAGCAAGACTCGTTTCCTTTATTGTGTGCGATGCAATGTCTAGCTTTCTTGTTGTGCACTTTATTTCAAGGACATCAACGGACGGTTAATCAAGAGTTGCCAATCGATGATTGGCATAATTAACACTGATCGAGGTCAATGGGGAGAAGTCAAATTCACGGATCCACTTGTCTGATTTAAAATCCTAGACTTATTGAGGGCTAATCCTAAATTCTCAAAGTCTACAATTAAAAAAAAAAAGAGATTATTTTAAAAATCTAAAATTTTAAATCCTTTTCAAAAGAAAGATGAAAAAAATCAAGTCTCACAATGTCCTACCTGACGGTTGTTCTCGCCATCCACTTTACAAGCAAGTGTGGCATCCGAAGAGGCCCCTAAAGGTCAAGGTTCTTCTGTAGAGGATCTCTCATTGACCTACTAGGGATCGACTGCCCACTTTGTGGAGAAGATTCCCTCGGTGTGCCCTTTATGTGGTGATGAGGAGGAAACCATTGATCATCTCTTTTTGAAATGCGAGTGGAAGGTGTGGATGCTTCTATTTAGCAAACTTCGAGTCTCGGACGACCCAATTGGTCCGAGGGAGTCGGTGGACACCCTACTTTTTTGGGGTAGGTTTCTCCTTAAGAGGATGCAAAGATCTGGTGGCTAGTGCTGCACGCAACCCTGTGGGCTATTTGGGGAAAGTGGAACAAGAGGATTTTTAAACAACAAGCCAAGGTTCAGGAGAAAATTGTCTTTTTTGTATCTTTTTCAGTTAGGGAGTGGGCAACTACTTTTTGTAAAGTGAATGATAACACTTTTACTCTTTTTGGTTTTTTGGGGAATTTATTAGCACCATTTTGATGCCTTTTGTGTAGAGGGAATTTATGAGGATTCTTGTCCCTCACTCTTGTACATTTTCATTTTTTTTCTTTATATGGTACTATCCACTTAAAAAAAAACAATGACAAAAGTGTTGTTCAATGTTGAAAAGAATTGACGAACATGAATGCCATCTTTTAAGATCCTGAACATGTGCAATTGATTTAGTTGAGTAAGATGGTAACAATACGAGGTGTACACTACCTTTGAAAAAATAATGAGGCGTACATGCTCAATATGACATATAAATTTAGGTACTGCAAAAGTAAGGATATTACATATTAACCATCCTTACGTGCAAAATATCAAATATGCCACTCTTTGTCTTCTTCCTCCTCTCTACTTTTGCTCCACGATGAATTAATTAGGGCTAGGGTTTCTTAGCAGGAACAAGGTGGGAAGCCTCCACTAATTCCACTAGTTTAGAGTGGCAAAGGAGAGAGAGAGAGAGAGAGAGAGAGAGAGAAGGGTATATGAGTATATAACCAAGGGGTACAACAAGTTTTTCCCACCTTGGTTAAGCTTAACCAGCATTGGTTTGGTTAAGGGGACGGATGGTAACGACAATGGTAGTTTTGATAGCATGTTCTTACAAAAATGGTACATATGCTATTATGTAAGTAGGAGTGGCATATTTGATATTTGCATGTAAGGATAGTTAATTTCATAAAGTGTAGTTGATTGTTCAAACATGTGGGTAAAACCTGGAACCTTGATAACATTTTGTCCAATTGGACATTTCATAATTGTCTTCAACATGGCCTTACTTGTATCCATGCAAGGTGTGAAGGATCGGCACGGATCAGATAGGATTGGCTGAGCCAACCGGATTTGGGCTGGTCCAATCCAATCCGTGCCCCGATCCTCCAATTCTGAACCAGGATCAGGGGGGTCAAACTGGATCGGACGGGATAGGCAGTCCACAACGGCTAGTTTCAAACTAGTTGTTGGGCAATTACAATTTTGAAACTAGCCGTTGGGAACATTCCCAACAGCTAGCCAGGGGCTTGGAGGGTCTACATAAACCCCCTAAGCCCATTCCTCATCAACACTCATTCGCATCCCTCTCTAAGATCTCTCTCTAGCTCTCATTTTCTCGCACTTTGTGCTTTAAAGCTCCCATTGACGTAACTAAGCTTTGAGGGGTTGCTCTCTACAACGATTGGTGGGGTTGGGCGGCATCTCTATGCTTTTTCCCCCTTTCTAACTCTCTCCCTCTCTCTAAAACTCCCTCTTTATTTCCATTTCTAACTCACTCTCTCGCTAAATTCTCCTATTTCAACTTTTCAAGTTCTATCTATCATTTTTTATTCTATTTTTAAGTTTCTCTCTCTTCCCTTTTTATTTTTTCTCAATTTTTATACGTTTACCTTAATCTCTCTTGTTTTCTTTTTTACTATGTCTACGTCTGCGCAAAATGAGGCAATGTCAGTCGCTTCTCGTAGTGACCCATAATAAAACCATTGCATCATCGTGGACATGCAACAACAAAAGGAGAACCCACTTCATGCATGGGTGGAAAGAGAATTGAATGGAATCTCATTGTTCGTATAATTTCAACTTCTACAACCTCCTTTTAAACGCAGAAGAAATATGCATCACATGTGTCAAGTAAAGATAAGGGAAAACTAACAACTCCCATAGATACTGCAAATTTAGAAACTGTGTAAGAAGAAGAAGAGAAGGAAACGCCAGAGCCGAGTGACATCGAACAGACGATTTTACTTCGACAACAGGTACTTATGATAATGATGATCCACACGGAAGTTAAGGTGGATCCCTGCAACATCGAACATCTCAATGACAAGGCTCAAGTTAAGTAAGTAAAGCTCCTCCGATTACTTTTTTTTTTAATGTATATAGTAGCACTTGTATTATAAAAGAGGGAAAAAAGGTGAATGTACAAGTATCAAGAGAAACACCACAACCCTCCAAACAATCACACCAATGTGGTGCAAAACAAAAGTACCCCCCCAAAAAACCACAAAAGGTAACTGAAGCGGACAACAGAACAAAAGTCTCTCCAAAACATCTCAAAAGATGAAAGAAAAGGCTCAAGGATCCTCCAAAAGGGTGAGCAAAGAGGAGCTATCCTTGTCCAAGGAACAAAGAGCTTTAGCCCACTGGTGAGGACACCTACGCATGGATCCGGTTAGACCGGCCCACATTTACCGTCGGAGGAGGACGTCAACAGCAACCCCCACTTCTCTGTGGCTTGATGATAGTTATTTTGAAAACTGATGAGCACCTTCTGTATTTATGGACATTTTGGGCCTTTGTACAGTCCGTGTTGGGGCGCGATTGTCAATTTTCTATTTTTCGTATATTTTGTGCACGACTTTCTTGTAATTTTTGGGTCATAGGGTTATTTTGGTCATTAGCGGTTAGAGCATCATTAGGGTTTCTTTTGGGCTCTATTTATACTCTTGTACTCCACGTAGGGAGGTATCGATGATAATTGAATGAGAAAAAGTTGAGCAGCCAGAGATGTACGTGTGTGTGTATAGGGCACGAAGCCCCAAGGCGTAAAGCCCTTCTCCTTCTCCCTTGTCTCTCTCTCTCTCTCTCTCTCTCTCTCTCTCTCTCTCTCACTCACACACACACACACACACACACACATACGCGCGTTGTCGCTCCCTCTCTCTTTCACGCACGTTCTCTCTCTTTCATCCTACGTTGGCTGCAGAAGATGACGAGAGCCTACTGGCCCAGCGCCACCACGTGGCAAGCCTACCGAGTTCACACGAGCCGCTCTCGTCGATTGCAACCCGTTCCCACTCACGTCGTCGCCCCCACGCGCCACGTGGCACCCCGAGGCATTTCGGCCACCCAACATCGTCGACCGAGCAGATGTGGTTGTCCCCGCCGACACCACGCATCGCCAACGTGCACACAGCAGCACGCGTTGACGCCCGCGCGCCTCGACGGACGCACCAATGCAACTCCGCCCCGTCCGTGGCCGCACCACGCGGCAAGCGACCCGCGTTCGCGCAGGTCCCCCTTGCTGATCACACCCGCGCACGAGTCACCACAGGCCAGCACTTGTGCCGTGCCCAACCGGCCCAATTTGTGGGCCTCGGCCCATTCTCAGAGGATTTCAAAGGCCCTTGCAAATATCTAGGATGTTGGCAGTCCCCATTTCGTGTGTAGAGTGTTGACCATCGTTGCTTCGGTTTGGGCCCTGCTCGACAGCGGGTTGGTTAGTGCTGACTACCTCGTCCCTTGGTGATTTGCTATGTTTGATATATGGTTAAAATTTTTCCCATGCATGTGAGGATAGGTACCTAACTACTCTCATATTTTAAAATCATACTGGTTAAAATTTATGCGAGCACCATATCCCATGGTATCGAGTTGTGAGCATTGATGTGTGTGTTATGCTGCCCTAGGCTGCGGGTAGTCCCTACTACCGCCGGTCCGATCTGCTTTAGCATTGCAAGGGACGGCTCTCGAGTGTAGTTTCTGGTTATTTGTGTATTTCCTTTCATGGAACCCATGGTTGTTGGTGTTTGTTCGCTGTCCGCTATGACGTTCATGGTGATCTTGGATGTCAGGTGTAGTTCGGATTCCTAGCCAGTAACCGTCCCGCATCACCCACTTGCCACCTTAGCACGAACAAACGAGAAGGACCCAATAGGTGTCCCAGCCTCCCGCCTGAAGATTCTTATATTCCGTGCATTCCATAACACCAAACAGTGGCACGGAGGATCAACCACCAGATCACACGATCCTGCTTCTGATCCCACCGCCTCTCCCATTTGAAAGAAGCTGCTCCACTTAATCAAACTGAATGAAGCTATCCTGAACTTGAGCACACACCAATTGCCACTGTGCCACACCTCCACAGAAAATGAGCATGAAGTAAATATGTGGTCAATAGATTCCTCCTCAGTTCCACACAAGCAGCACCTGGTCGGAATGTCATGAAGAAAGCGTACAAGCCTATCACAAGTGGGCAGCTTGTAAATAGAGATTAACCATATGAGTAGCTGCACCTTAGGTGGGCTTCTAACCTTCCAGACCACTGAGACATAGGGATATCTAACTCCATCATCTGCAATAATTTGATAAGTGGACTTGACTGAGTGCTTCCCCTCCTTCATCTCCACACCCAATGGTCCTGGCATGATGATTCTAGAGTAAAATCATGTAGACAAGAGAGCGTAGCCAGCAGGTCCCTCTCTTCATCCTCCCTTAGATTTCTCCTAAATAAAGGACTCCAATAATTCTGAGGGAGGTTTCTGTCCACCACTTGAGACACTGTCACTGTTTGCTGAGTAAAAATGGTAAAAAGCCTTGGAAAGATCTCCCGACGGGGCTGGGATGTACACTATTTATCTTCCCAAAAGATGGTCCTTTTGCCATCACCAACGACTATGTAAGCAACTGCCATGAATACATCCAAAGAAGAGATAATACCCTTCTACACTGGGGTCACATTATAAGCTGTCAAAACCTCAACATTCTAGGTTCTAGAATGTGCATAGTACTTATGGGAGACCACTTCCCACCAAAGACATGTGCTAGACTCCAACTGCACTAGCTTCCACAGCCATTTAGACAGAAGAGCCAAGTTGAAAAGCTCAATGTTCTTGATGCCCAAGCCACCATTCTGTTTGGACCTATACACCTTGGTCCACTTAACATGATAACCTCCCTTCTTAGGATCCCCCACCCCCATGCCAAAAGAATCTAATCCGAATAGAGTCCAATTTCTTCACCACGGATAGTGGGAGCCTAAAGATGGATAAGAAATACATAGGGAGATTGTCTAAAATTGATGTGCAAAGAGTTAACTTGCCTCCAAAGGACAACAACCTCCCCTTCCAGCTCCTCCAATTACCTTCACTGAAGAGCAACAATTTACGCATACTACTCAAGATGAAGACCATTCGAGTAGGTTGGCCAAGGGCACATTAGTTGGAGGCAAGGGCAACAACAACTACAAGCCGGATTCACGAGGAAGGCAAGACAATACATCAGTAGAGTTTTCTCAAGGCCACTTCTTTGATACTTCATCTCAAGCTCCATCAGAGGGATATAGATCTTAAAGTCCCCTATGGATACCTACCACCAGCAGGATATTATGAAGCTCAACCACCACCACGCTTTGATGCATCGAGTTACTTAGGAGGATATGCAACTTATCCTCAATACTCATATGCATCCTCCTATCAATTGTCAGGAGGATCTTATTATGGAGGTGAGACACAAGAATGGATGTCAGTGACAATCATCTATGGCCACACATATGAGTATAACCAGCTTCTTGAAGAATATCGACGATAGTATGAATCTTACATGTCTTGGGAAAACTATGTGCAACATTTGTATAGCTGCTATTGTGTTAAGACTACAATGAATGTAAATATATCCACATTTTCTTAGGTTTTTTTTTTTTGACTTTCAACTTATTTCTTTCTTTTCCGCTATTATGCATTCATGTTACATAGGGGCAAGATTCTCCGTCTCGGGATCGGATCGGCTTCAGCCAGCTACAAGTCAGATCCGATCCGACTCAGCCCGACTCGCATGAGTTAAGCCAATGAGTTTGTTAAAAGTAATAAGTTTAAGTCACATTTTAGAGAAATGTATCCTATTAATTGATATAAAAGTACAAACTTATTTACCAAATGGGAAAAAAACAATTTAAAACAACCGATTATGTATGTATGAGTCGGCACGATCCGGTCTGACTTGATGTATACCAGCAGATCGGACTCACCCAGATACGAGTCGACTCATACGAGTCGGCCGGATCTAGTACGGTACGGCAAACCATGCTTAAGGGTAAGAAGTTATGGGCCCCATCTATCTAAACTTTTTTTTTTCAATTAATAGAATCCCAAGAACTTACCCTTATGTTCATGTTGCAAAACTCAGAATTCGGCTCATTGACCTTGAGTTGAAAGAAGGGTAAGAAAGCATGGATGCAGCATCTGATTAGGGATGTTGGAGCTAATAAGTTGATTGGATATCAACAGAAGCGATTGCCCTAGATAGAGGTATTGCTCATTAAAAAAAACTAAAATGTATTCATGATGTGCCACAGTCAGAGGGATGCCAAAAAAATGCATTTTAACTTACTCTTCAGACAAGATGATGATCTCAGGTTTCAACAAATGAAAGGCATCCACCCAAAAAATAGCTTTGTCATCATAAAAAGAAAACAAAACCATACAAACAATTACGCTTTTTGTTTGCTTCAACCGTTATGAAGAAACCCAAGTTGTTATTGAAGTGGTAAGCAAACTTGGTATAGAATCAGTAGAGGTGCACTGACCTGTGTATAGCACTCAATTGCAGTATTGAAATCCTTATGTCGAAAAGCATGATCCCCTTTCTTTTTTGAATTCAATGTCTCTTGCATTTGGCTGGTCCACATCTGAAAAGAGAGCTGCAGGAGAAAAAGAATAGCCACAAAATTTTGTGAACAACAATAGATAATAAACATTGACACTAGAGATCTGAAATGAGAACGAGAAGACAAACAAGAACATACCATACGAGCCCAAAACAAAAATGAACCAACAAAGACGGACATAAGAGCACAGAAAATAATTCCAAGTGTAAAATTATCTAGTTTTGTGCTCCAATATGTTCTCCAATTGGGACCTTTCTCATGTTCTCCCACCAGTATTGAGCTGGTAAATCACATTGAAATTTGCATATGCATATCCATTGAAGAAACGAAAATGAATACCAGACCCTTCTATGAATATCCTCAAGAATAGATGTGATTACTGGAAACATGGCCCCCACCCCACAAGAATCTCATAGCCAAAAGCAGCCAAAGAACTTCTACCAAGGTTGTCCGGGTTTCGAAAAATATGTGCCTTAAACCTGACTTGATTATCTGTCGCCAACAGAGCAAAAACATTTAAAACCATCAACTAGTTCGTGGCTAACACGTTATATACCATTTCAATTTCCTGATCATGTCTTTTATGTTTTTATTAAGGAAGGTCAGACAGCTGGTACAAAAGTTTTCAAACAAAAGCAAGAATGGTAAACACTACCTACTACACACAATTCAGTGCAAAAAAACATATAGCATTGATGGAGAAGATTAGTCCAGAAGATTACTAATGACCAACAAAACAAGGACATGAAAAGATGACACTGGCTACTTGTCTGGGGGACAGTAATAATAAACAGAAACCTCATTTGCTGTTCCTTCATCATCTTTGTAACTGATCTTCTCTAGCATCTCATGAATGGCTGTCAAGTCCATTCTGAAGCAAGCTTCTCCAAGTGGAGACAAAGATAATGACTCTAAGGTGGGTGCTTCACCATGTGGAATACCCATCAAAACATAAGAAGGAACCTGCAGTATAGTAGTCACAGATAAATATCTTATTCCAACTTTTAACATTCACAAGTCATCACAGGAAATAAGAAATAAATGAAGTGACATTTTGGACTTGGATTGCAAGCAAAATATAACATGTTTATTTGAACCTACATGATTTTGAAAACAAAACAAAGCACCCCTAACTTTGAAGATTTAGGCAACAACCAACTCAAATTTGCTATCCCAAATCCAATTATTAAATGAATAACTTTGAAAGGTGAAAAATAGCAAATGGGCGTCCAATACTGGATAGAGCAACAGAGCTCACAGCTTCTAAGTGGCCAATTCATACAAATTTTAGAGCATTTACTTGAAAAGAGGAAACAGGTTATACTGTTATATTTTGAAACCAGACTACATGATCATGTTCTATTTCTCTGTCTGAGAACATAATCACACTATCAAAATCAGACATATTTTCCTCTTGCAACCAAGAGTGAATATTGCAAAGATGCAGGGATAACATGCAAAGCAGAATATAATTTTGGTTATAGGACTATTTTCATTTTCATGGACAAACAACTCCTGTCAGAAATAACAGTCAGCCCAAATCTCCAGATTGAATGAGGAACTCAATGAACACAAATGCTCCTCTATGGGCCATCGAAATATTGGAAATTCCATGCAAAGAAATGCCCACTGGTTATTCTAAATTTTTAGCATAACTATATATGATCAAAGCAGTTGTTAAAGAATTTTCAAGATTACTATGATAGACATAAGAAATCAATATTTCAGGCAACAATACTAAATAAATAAACACAAATGGTCAAGTGGCGTTTTGGAAATCGAAAATACGCTACAAACATCTGGATCAAGGGAATCATCCAATAAGACACACTCCAAGAACAACAATTTTAGGTGGAGAGATGCTATAGTGCCGTACTTAGATGGACATAACGCCACTATTTTTTATTCAATTGGGGGGGGGGGGGGGGTGATATATAGTCTCTATACTTGTAAATCCTCTTTTCATTTTAATAAAACCATGGTATGATCCACTTTCAAAATACAGATCCCGTCAAAGTAGGGAAATGAGAGGCTTCTAGCTTCCAGTGGACATGCTCCGCATAATAAGATTACCTCAGTTTCTTTCTGGAGAGGAGCCAATGCAGCCACTAATGACTTTGGGTGAGGCCTTTCTCGGGGCTCATACTGCAAGCATCGAGAAGCTAAGCGTACCAACTCTGTTCCATCTTCATTAGAAATTTGCCCTTCCAAACACGAATCTGTCAGCATAAGAAAATTCCGGTCCCGTATCAGGTCTAGGGCCTGCATCAAGATTAGACAAGCAAAGAATTAGATGCAGAAATTACACAGAAAAAAGTCTTCTTTTCCTCAGAGAGAATGAAGGATAGTTCATAAGACTGTGTTTCATCATTATCAACCCAATAGCTAACTGATGTCAGAACATGGATTTTATTCTGCCTTTCAAGTCCCATATACCATGTATATTTAATATGCTTAATTTCATATCCTTTTTCATTGCCTGCAACAAAGCTCTGTTTTTTGGTCTTATATCTTCTGCTTTATTGACTTGATAAAGCAGTAATAATGTAACTGTGTAATTGCTTTCTTTTTTTTTCTTTTTTTTCTTTTTTTTTTTGGGGGGGGGGGGTGTTCTGGTGCAGGGGCCAGGGAGTGGGGGGCTCTTGTTCTGCCCCAGGGTTGTCTCTTTCCTATCTGTAATTCTGTGTCAAGTTCTTTATATCTTAATGAATTGTGAGATAATTTTGTCTCTTTCAAAAAAAACAAAAAACAAAACCAAAACAAAACAACAGTGCTCTGTTTTGACCTTCTCCTTCCCCTGTTAGAAACAGCATGAAAATGGTAAGCACATCTCTTGAGAGGTGCTTGTGTTGGTCTTCTTTGCATGCATTCAAACCATCCCAAAAAACTATTCTGGACTTCATATCATGTTGCTGCTAACCTAGATCTCTCTAATAGAGTCATATGATATACAACTCCTTATTTCCTTCCCACATCCACCTAACCATTCTCAGATTAACTACTCTCATCCTGTGAATATAGTTTTCCGAACGGACTAGTACTTGACATGTAAAGATCACTGGCCTATTTGCCATTTTATAGAACTGCCCTTCAATCTAGTGGAAGTTAAATGATTCAGAATGTGCTTTGCAGTCTAGTAATTGTAGCCACAGGGACTATGTTCCATTTCACACTTCGCTCTTCTTTAATTAACAACCCTAAATATTTGTAATAGTCTTTTGCAGTTAAATCTATAGTGTTTAATTAAATAGGATGCTCAAACCCTCCTCTTTTGGCATTAAGATTACACCATATATACTCTGGCTTGATCCTATTAATCTTAGAACCCCAGAATCTAAGACATCATTCCACAAACCCAACTTACAAACCTATATTCTAATCTTCACATCCAACGGAGCCATGTGCCCAAACAACACCAAGACATTTCCTCTTGACTATGGTAGTTAACTCATTCTTAACAAGAGACTGCACTCTCTACTCTAATGCATGCTTACCCATCACTACTGTCAAATATCCAAACCGCAATGTTTGACCATTCTCTGCTACTCGTCAAATTTCATTGCTCCAGTGTTACCCGGCCATTTCTGGTTTCAGCAGACCCTAAATTATAACTATAATTTGAAGTTATGTACATAAATTGTGATATCTGCCATAAATTATGATATCTCTAAAGTTATATACACAATTATGAAACTTTTCTGAAAAAAAGATGCGGTGTTTTCCCATAAGCTGACTCTGAATGGCAGCAAACCTTTATAATGATTGAGGTAACATCACATTTGCACAACCCAACCACAGAGCTGTTTAGAATGGCATGCTAAGTCAATACAATATTTTCTATTTGGCATTTGGTTTTGATACGCATACAAAAATCACCACCATTCTTATTTCAACAGCAAATGAAAAACGATCAAATTTGAACAGCAGTAAATTTGCTATGTAACTTTGTGGGTGGACCAAAATGGTTTTTGTAAAAGATGCATGTAAATATTTCCTCCTCTCTATTGAATACTTGGTACCAGTCACTTTCTAAAAACATTGGAAAGAGTTTTAAATTATTCAAATGGAAGTGCCTTCCAACATTGTTAGAATCAATTGAATGAATGAGCATAAAGTATTTCTAAGGTAGCAACAATGATAACCAATAATTAATATGCTGACAGCCACGTATATAGAATATTAATATGTGGCATCGGAGGAAGTGGGAAGGGAGAACTTACATGGCTTGGAGGGATATGCTTTCCACTGAGAACATCAAGTAAGAGAGTGCCAAAACTATATATTACACTTTCTGGTGTAATTCTTCCTAGAGATCAAACAAAAATCCATGTAAATAACAAGCTAGTCAACTTGAATATGTGGCAACATGTAGAATGAACCCATATACAGATGGATGTTTTGAAAATGCAGAAAAACGTGTAGAATTATGCAACTTGACAGGCAATAGGAAACATAACAGAAAAAAAAACTTGTCCAAAACTACATGGACTAGAGTACAAAACTATGATCAAGCAATATAAACATAACAAAAATGAAGCTAACATAACAGCGACATGGACTAGAGTACATAACTGACATGGACTAGAGTACATAACTGACAAAGACAGCAATATTTAAGACAATCAAATGCACCTAGGTGTTGAAGGTCCTTAGAAAATAGACTTTAGTTTAACAAAAGAAACGCACATGAAACAATCTTCATTACTAGAAATGCAAATAGTTGTGCACATAAATCACCCCGTCAACAAGTGATATGAGAATCTTGACACCCAAAAGTTTATGGAATGTTTGGCTGCAGTTTTTTTAGCTATTTCTCTCTCAATTTTGATTTTAGAAAGAAAACAAGACTTGTATCCCGTCTGGATTCCTTCCTCCTATTCTTAAGCGAGGAGATTGAAAGAGGTTGGGTTTTCATAAAACTGTTTTAAAAATAAAAACAACTCAACCCTTGTTTTTTTCCAAAAGAGGTACATCACATGGACTCTACCATTTCTTTTCTTTTCCCAGCTTCCACTTCTTCCACCACCATCCCCATCTCTCTCTCTCTCTCTCTCTCTCTCTCTCTCTCTCTCTATATATATATATATATATATATATATATATATATGAAAGGATTCAACGCGCCCCGGGGCGCATCTAATTTAGATGTGCTCCCCCTCCCTAGAAAACCCACCCACCCCATGTTAAAAAATAATATTTAGGGTTGATCCCATCCCCGGGACTTTAATTTTCACCGTCAGATCTTGAAAATCAATCACAATCGTCCGATCGGACATGTATAAAAAATCAATGTCTAAAAATGTTGAAAAATAGTCAAAAAATAGAAAATTTGGCCCTTAGGGTTGATCCCATCTCCTAGGATTTTAAATATTCAAATAGGGCTGTTAAGGTTGATCCCATCCCCGAGACTTTAATTTTCACCGTCCGATCTTGAAATCAATCGGAGTCATCTGATTGGACATGTACCAAAAATCAATGTCTAAAAATATTGAAATATAGTCAAAAAAATAGAAAATTCGTCAGATTAGCCCTTAGGGTTAATCCCCATCCCCTGGGTTAGTTCTGATCCCCAAACAATGACGCATTTGACTGGACGGCTACCGTTAAGTTTTGTGATCCAATGGTGAAAATTAAATAAAAAAGGGTGGGACGCCACCGAGATGGGGGTATTTGGGTATTTTAAAATTTTGATGTTTCTTATTTATTTTGAAATCGGGGTGGGGATTTTCGAGGGGGGGCATATAAGTTAGATGCGCCCCAGGGTGCGTTATATGTGGCCCCTATATATAAGAATCTTGCCAAACAAGGCTAGAGCTGATTACACTATTTGCAAAAATAGAAATAAATCTTTGAATGAAGTAAAATTTAAAATTACAATAGCCTCAAAGTAAAAACTGTTTCCCAAACACACTATAAATGTCAGGTACAGAAAACTCTTTCCCATGTTAAACATAATGAATACAGTCAACTCATAAGTTAAATCCACAGAGAGAAAACCATCCACAATTTAGACCTCACTATTCCAATGGAAAAATTAACCTGAACAGAACAAACTGAAAGCATATAATGATGGCATAAAACAGTTTAAACACTCTTCATGTATAATAAATTTTGTTCAAGGATATACCAGTCCTTAGGTACTCGGGAGGAGTAAATGCCAAATTGGTGCTGTAACTTTTCCCATCTCGGCTATTTTTCATCAAGCCAAAGCATGAAAGTCTAGGATTACCACCCTAGAAAACACAAATCCGACATAAAAGATACAAAAACTCCAAGCAGGAGTTAATAAACTGGCAGGAAAGCAACAAATGACAAAATACAGACGAAATACCAACCTCGTCAAACAGAACTCTATAAGCATTAAGATCATGATAAAGAGCACGCCCTTTGCTGGTACAGTATTCGAGAGCTTCTGCAAGGTACAGCACCACTCTCAATCGCATGGACCATTTCATAGGCTGTGTTTCCCCTGTGAAATAAAACACAGAAGATCATTATACCATTTTTCTGGGGCATGTTAGTCATCAAATTTATAAAACAATCTTTTTGCAAATATAAATATGCAATGAACAGCCATTTATTTAACAGTGTAACGACTAGTAGGTTCACGAGGAAAAGAAAGTAACATAAAAAGGAAATACATGAAAATGCCTAGTAAAGCAGCAACGGGAACAATTGCCCTATTGACTAACATGTGAGGAGTCCAACATAAATAAACCTGCACACATCATAGTTACATTGAATATATGCATAGACTACAAAATAGGCCAATACTGATCCAATAAGCTGATCTGTTTCAGGATGTTCCTACAAGATGTGCATTTTTTCAATAGATCCCAAATTGGTCAAGTACGTTTAGAAAGAAGACTGCAACTAGAACAAGGTGGTAGGAATTAAAAGGGATGAAGTAAGCGATGTTTAAGAATAAACTTCTCAAGATGAGAGATTGGATGTCGGATATAGAGGCCAATACTATGTGGGTAGATATGACCTCAAAGATTAGAAAAGTAGCCAGAAAAGTGCTTGGAGAGTCTAAAGGAAATGGCCCACCCAGAGGAGGTACAAAAGGCGATGAAGAATAAAAAAGAATGATATAAAAGATTGTTAAAGTGTGATAATAATGAGACTTATGAATAATACAAGATGGCAAAAAAAGAAGTAAAAAAGGCCTTTAGTCAGGTAAGAGCTCATGCCTTTGAAAAGATATATGAAAAATTTAGAACCAAGGAAGGGGAAAAGATATTTATAGATTAGCAAGGACGAGAGAGAGAAGATGTCGAGATCTTAACTAAGTTAGGTACATCAAAGATATAAATGGAAAGGTTTTGGTGAAAGATGAAGACATTAGAGAAAGCTGGAGAAGCTATTTTGATAATATTTTTAATGATAGTCATAGTGGAAACATAGTGGGCATAAAATGTACAATAGAACATAATGTAGACTATAGTAGGAGGATTAGATTTTTGGAAGCCAAAGAAACATTAAAGATGATGAAAGTAGGTAAAACTTGTGGTCCTGATGGAATTCATATTCAAGTCTGGAAGATGTAGAAGTGAAATGGTTAATCCGACTGTTTAATAAGATCCTAATCTCTAAGAAAATGTCAGATGAATGGAGGATGAACACTTTTGTACCTACTTTTAAAAACAAAGGACATCCGGAGTTGCTCAAACTATAAAGGAATTAAGCTCATAAGTCATACTATGAAGCTGTTGGAGAGAGTTGTGGAACATCGTTTACGTTGTGATACAATTACCTCGACCAACTAATTCGGCTTTATGCCAGTCGATCAACCGTAAAAACTATCTTCCTTACTAGGAGCTTAATGGAGAAATATAGAGATATGAAGAAGGATATGTAGATGGTGTTCATTGATTTGAAGAAGGCTTATAATAGAGTTCTAAGAGATGTCTTATATACAAGTGTTAAAAGACATCTATGAAGGAGCAACTATTAGTGTCCATACAATTGGAGAGAAAACAAAAGATTTTCTTATTTCAGTTGGATTGCATCAAGGATCAGCAGTAAGCCCCTACTTTTTCACATTGGTTATGGATGATTTAACAAAGAATATACAAGAAGACATTCTATAGTGTATGATATTTGCGGATGATATTGTGTTGATAGATGAGACGTAAGCGGGAGTTAAAAGAAAGCTAAAACTTTAGAGGAGCACCTTAGAGTATAAGGATTTCAGGTTAAGTAAAACTAAGAAAGAATGCATGCATTGTAAGATTAGTGAAAGTCAGAGGGGTGAAAAGGAGGGAGTTAGCTTGGATGGAATGACAATACCCCAAAACACCCATTTCAAATACCTTGGTTTGATCCTCTAAGAAGATGGAGGGTGCGAGGAGGATGTTAGCCATAAGATTAAAACAGAATGGGTGAAGAGGAGACTTGCCATGGGAGTCTTGTGTGCCCATGAGATCCCAATGATGTTTAAAGAAAAATTCTACTATACGGCGATAAGACCTGCAATGTTGTATGGTAGATTGGTAGCGAGTGTCGAAGAAAGGACAACATGTTTCCAAGATGAGTGTTGTTGGATGAGAATGTTAAGATAGATGTGCGGGCATATTAGACTAGATAAAATTTATAATGAGTACATTAGAGAAAAGGTGGGAGTGGTATTAATTAAAGACAAGTTGAGAGAAGGGAGATTGAGATGATTTGGGCACGTTAGGCATAGACCTAGGGAGGCTCCAATTAGAAAAGTGGAGCATATTAGAATAGATGAAGAGAAGAGAGGAAAGGGTAGACTTAGATTAACTTGGAGAAGGGTAGTACAATTTGATTTGGAGGCTTTAAACATTTCAGAAGAGGTAGCTCAAAACCATGTAGAGTGGAGATAGAGAATTCATATAGCCGACCCCAATTAATTTAGGATTAAGGCTTAGTTGAGTTGAGCATTTGTTGACCCAAAATAGTTCATATATGACAAAAAAATTGTCCAATATGTATATGCATATAGTCGTGTGATATGAATAAACAACATATGCTCAATGTATGTGAGCCTATGTTAATATGGAAAGAAAACATATGCCCATATGTATGTGAGACTATATTGATATGAAAAATATATACTCATATATATGCAAGCTTATGTCATGTCCATGCATGTATAAAAGAGGACAAAGGGCGGGTGATATACTTTAGTCCAAAACAGCCCCGAGAGGCCTCAAAGTGTTGTCCAACACAGCCCCGAAGTACCTCCAAAGTGTTGTCTAAAACAGCCCTAGAAGCCTTCAAAATGATGCCCCGAAAATGGCTTCGCAAGCTCACTAAACGGGCTTGATAAAAAGCCCAATATGCTACAGCAAAGTGACTTAAAGGGCTGCAAAATAGAGGCCCAAAGCCCAAATACTCCTCAAATATGGGCCTAAAACAGCCCAGAAGGAGGCCCAATAACAGGCCCGGGGCAGTCCAATATATAGTCTAAATGATGGCCCAAATGCACAGTCCAAATAGGCCCAATAAAAATCCAAATGGATCCAAGTCTGCAGCCAAAAAAACCCACACAGAAAAACACAACAGCAAAAAAAGAGAAGAAAATGAGAGAATGGTCCCCCTCTCTCTCTCCTTTGTTTAAATAACAGGGAGAGAGAGAGAGGAGGGGACCAGTGTGGGGGGGGGGGGGATTGATGGGTAATTAAGAGGGGTAATTAGTGGGAGTTTTTTTTGCTGCCCCATGGTTAGTGGAGCCTCCACTAACTCCACAATTAATACCCTAATGATTGGAAACCCCATCCTCGTTCACATTTGTCCAAAAGAATAGAGGAAAGTGGGAAATTAATGAGGATGCCCTCATTTATTGAGAGAGAGAAAAAAAAAAGAGGGGGGGGGAGAAGAAAAAATTAAGGGGAGGGGGAGCACACCCACCGGTTGCCCAAACTGGCGGGGGGAACCCTCATTGGTTCTCCAACCGGTGGGGGGTCCAATACCAGTGCCTCCCCCACCTCTCTCTCTCTCTCTCTCCTCTCTTTTCTCCTCCCTATCCTCTCTCAAAATCTTTCACAGTGGCACCCCCCACCTAAAATCCTTTTACGGTGGGTACCCCCACCGGATTTGGCCTCCATGGCCTACAAATTGGGCCCCATCGAAAGCCGAGAGGACACACTTCGACACCGAGCAAGCCTCATACACATAGAGGCATTCCAAGCTAAGGTGTTGCTCAATTGAAGTCTGAACTTAGTGCATTTGCACAAGTTCAAAGCGTGCGCGGAGGAGGCTTTGTCCTGAGATCCTTTTTCTAAGGTTTTCCTAAGGGAAACCCTGCCGAATTTTTATTATAAAATCACCCCTCTATAAGGCATTATGTTGAAATTATGAATGGAATGTTAATATGATTTGTGTTAGTGTGTTTACATACATATATAATTAATTAATTAACCCAATAATTAACCAAATACATACTTAAGAAAAGAAATAAAAAAAGACCAAATATATACTTAATAATGAAACATACATACACTAAATAATGTACTTAAATTAAAAAAGACCAAAATGCCCCTTACACCTAATTAATTAATAAAAATCAGTGAAAATTAATAAAAAATAAATAAAATCAAAAAATTAATAAAAATCAGTAAAAATTAAGTAAAAATCAGAAAATTAAATATAAAACTATATGAATTCCAGAAATGACCTAAATACCCCCAAGAACTTAATAAAATTATGAAAATCCCTCCCTCATCATAAAAATCTGTAAAAATTTCAGAAAATTCTTTAAAAAATGCTAAAACCTCCCATATGTCCATAATACCCTCCAAACCCTAAAAGATGAGTAAAATTACTAAAATACCCTCGATGTAATAAAAATAAATAACTAAAAATTTCAGAAAATATATATAAAAATAGACTTTAGGCCCAGAAAACCGTTTCGGCATAATATTCCCAAAACACCCCTATAAGCCAAATATGCTTAAAATGATCCTAAATTACCTCCTAGGGTTTTCAAGCTTTCCTAAAATGTTAAAATACACCTCACAACTTAAAATGACCATAATAACCCCAATTTAACATAATTACAGAAATATCACTATGAATCAATCCCAAAACACTTAAAATGAGTCCAAACACTTAGGAGTTATCCTAATACATTGGAATAAATCCAAATACTCTAATACATTGGAATAAATCTAAATGCCTTAATACATTGGAATAAATCCAAATACCCTAAGGACTTGGGAGAGGCCAAGGGCTTAATATAAAAGCTGCTTTCCCATGCATGCATGTCGCAGGGTAGTATAGATGGTTTAAAGGACATCCCTCGAACGGTTAATCAAGAGTTGTCGAACGGTTGCTCAACGTAATTAACACCGACTTAGGTCAGTGGAGAGAGGTCATTTACTCGGATTTTCGCCTGATCCGAAGTCCCGAACTCCATGAGGGCTAATCCCAAGCTCTCATAGTCCAAGAAACAAAATAAACAAAACCGACCTATATATTTCTCCAAATAAAATACCAAAACAAGAAATAAAATATTCTAGGAGAGATTACTAGGTGCAGGTTCCAAACAGCATTTATCCGTCGTTTGAACTCTTAGGCTTAGACTTAGCTTTGTCCAAAACTAACCATTTTAGAATATTAACATAACAGTCATACGGCTGTTCATTAGTTTAAGATTAGCCTTAGGCCTTCATAAACCCTCCTCTGGTGGGTAGCCTATGAACATTTGGTATCTGAACACACTTCTAGTCAGGTGGCCTTCAGGCATCCTCAGTTCTCGACCAACGCCTATAGGGTAGCATTCAGACACATCAGTTATGTGGATCCAGCAGCAAACTGGGGGCCTTCATGCATCAGGATTATGTTGCAACCCACCTTTTCTGGTGGGGTTCTTTGGCCCACGTTAAATCTTTGGGCACATTCCTCATATTACCAAAACACCCTCCAAGCCTTAAAACTTGACATGACTAAATGCCCCTCCAAACCCTAAATTTCATCCAAAAATGAACAAAATACACCCAAAACCCTAACAACTATTTCAATGACTAAAATGTTATTCATACTAAGAAATTACCAAAAGTTACAAAAATGCCCTGTAAACCCTAAAAGGATTGAAATACCCTCTCATAACGCCAAGATCATACAAAATTACCACAATGCCCTCACAAAAAATTACCACAATGCCCCTAAACCCTAAACTTGACGAAATTATCAAAATACCTTTCTAACTCCTAACCCAAAGCACTGAAAATGACTTTGAAACCCTAAACATGATTTAAATGGCTCCTTTCAAATGGATCTGCACTTAAGGACTGGATTTAAATTGGTTCTTGTAAGTAGATCAGCACTTATGTGGTTTGATTTATTTAGGGCACCATAAAATGGATTACAAGGCACAGTAATGGTTTTCTCCCATCAAGCAAGATTTTTCTCTTATGATTATATCGCCCTAAGAGTGCAAGGAGTTCTCTTAATTGCATTTGTTTCTATTGAAGTATCTCTTACATCAATGAAAATTTTTCACGTCTTGCCAATTGTTATGCCTCAATTTTTGCCATACTCCTAGGATATAACTTAACTTTATTATACTACTATTTGGATATTTTGTTTCTTTAGTTTTTTTTTTTTGTGAATTTTGAGGACTTAGGATGAACCCTCAGGGAGTCTAAGACTTCGGGTTAGGCGAGGATCCGTGAATCTGACCTCTCCCCGCTTACCTTAGTTAGTGTTAATTATATCGAAAAACTAATCGTCCACCCTTGATTAACCGTCTGTGGATGCCCTTTAAACAATAATATGCACTAATAAATCAAAACTCTCCCCGCTATAAATCAGGGATTTAAACAATAATCCTTTGAAATCCCTTAAAGGATACCCAAAGGATACACTTGGTGCATATGATTCTCTCTAACATTCTTAAAGGATACACGTTAACGAAAATCCCTTAAAAGATATTCAAAGGGTACGCTTGGAGCATAGGATTCCCTCTTACATCCTTAAAGGATACATGTTAACATAAGGAATCCTTGAAAATCCCTTAAAGGTACTCAAAGGATATGCTTGGTGCACATGATTCCCTTTAACATCCCTAAAGGATACACATTAGCAAAAGGAATCCTTTGAAATCCTTTAAAGGATATTCAAAGGATATGCTTGGCCATAGTTTTGGCACGAACTCTACCTCAAAATCCTTAAAAGATACAAAAGGATACCCATTGAACGGGTCACATGGCATATCTCCTTTAGTATCTTTATAAGACACCCTTGAACCCTTTGAAGATCCTTTGAGAATATGACCTAAGTCATAAGGATGCTTGTACATCAAGGATCTATAGATATCCTTTAGGAGAATATCCTTTAACCACGTCCATCCTCGAGACGACTTGATGGAGAATCCATAGTTGGTGACCCGATAGAGTGTCCTTTAAGCCTAGTTCCCTTTAATGGTCTTTATGAACCTTGTTGAATGGGCCTTGGGTTATTGGGCCCCTAAAGTCCACGCGAGGCCCATTAAGGGTCCACCGTGGAGAGGACAGCACATATCACCATGCACAAAAGAATCTTCTTCATGTGAACTTTGATTAGTGAGACATATCCTCACTTAATCAAAATATATAATATGCATGGCCCAACTATGGTGGAACCATCAAAGATAAATGGTCCTATGAACACACATAAAGACCTCTTTATTTAATCAAGATACATGGGCTTCCTGCATTGAAAAAATTCTTGAAGGAACTCTTGAAGAACTTGGAGAACTTCTGAGACTTGAAATTTCAGCAAAGATTGACCCTCCCTTTTTTTTGGCTCCCTTGCCTAAAATTTGTCTTTTGTTGTAGTCCCTTGAGGGGGTTTACAAAGAGGAGGATGGAGGAGCTACCTTTTTTTATTTTATTTTTTATTTTTGTGTGTGTGTGTGGGTGGGGGGGGGGGGGGGGGGGGGGGGGGGGGGTGTCTCTCTCCTCTTTTCTTCTTTTTATTTAATGGGGAACCCCCCCCACCAGTGGAACCATAGGAGGCCACCGCTGGGGGCCATAGGTGTTACCGGTGGGGGGAAATTGGCTTGGACCCCCCATTGTTAACATCTCTCTCTCCTTCTCTCTCTTAATACCCCCATTAAAGGCCATTGATGGGGGGTCTTTTACATCTTCTTCGCCCTTTCTCTTCTTCATTTTTTATTTTTATGCCCATTTCAAAAAACTGTCCAACAACTACTTACAGGATGGCGCCACTCACTGCGCCATGTAGCTCATAATCTGTGTACTATTTTCTTCTTTCATGAATATTTTAATTAGTCAAGATAGTGGATTGGCATCCAAAAGATACAACTTATTGTGGATAACCAGGATATGACTAAGGCAGTATCCAATGTCTTCTATGTTAGAATTTTGCTCAATCATATGTTTTCTATGCCTTGGAACTGAATCCCGTGTGTTTATTGATTTCAATTCAGCATTTATATATGAAGCGTTCTGTTTTATGCTATCTTTAGAAATATCTTTCCCCCCCTCCCTTCTCTCTGATCTAATTGAAAGCCCAGCATTCACTGAATCTCTTGTTAGATACTATGAAGAGAACATTCCAATTCAATGTGTCATCATCGTCCTCATCAAAGTCTTACCACACTTATCTGGGATTGGCTTAGGGACCTGATAGCACCAAGAGAACCCATGGCCTTTCTTCTATTGCATAATCTCCATGTGGTTATTGATTTCAATTCAGCATTTATATATGAAGCATACTGTTTTATGCTCTCTCTCTCTCTCTCTCTCTCTCTCTCTCTCATCTAATTGAAAGCCAGCATTCACTGAATCTCTCGTAGATACTATGAAGAGAACATTCCAGTTCCATGTCTCATCATCATCCTCACCAAAGTCTTATCCCACTTATCTGGGGTTGGCTACAGGGACCTGATAGCACCAAGAGAACCCATGACGTTTCTTCTATCGCATAATCTCATTTTAGACCTTCCTTGAGCCTTTTCACCATAATCCACTTGAATTTGATTGCAACTTCTAGCCAGAGCCAAACTTAGACAAGAGTGCATGTGCCTACACCATCTGAGCCCATTTTCCCTTAACATCAAGAGAAGCCACACCCAAGTCCTTGTGTATATCTGCATCCTGAATCATCTTAACATCCTCATTTCTGCATCCTGAATCATCTTAACATCCTCATTTCTGCCTATTTGTGTATGTATTCTTTCCTCACACCCTACACTCACATACAAGATCTGGCAAGAGACAGAGAAGTTTGGTGTCTACAATTTCCTACCGAATTTTTTCACTCACTTAAGCAAATGAGTATAAGCAGCCCCCTCCTAATTCTCAGAAAAGTGGCACCCCTATTCTTTAGATTGTCCTATTCTAAATCCACACATATTCCATATAATATGATTTCCTATCTTCACTTATCAAGGATTCACCTTTACCAAGGAACTTCCTTCGAAGTTATTGTGCCCTTAATGCCTGTGTTGATCCTTCTCACAGCTTATCATTCTTTTGAAACAAAAGTGGGGAAGGAGGTGGAATTCAAAAGAAATCTTCTTGCTGCCTTTGGGAAGAGTAATGTGTTGATGGTGGGGGTTGATAACCAGCATTCTCAATCATTGCATCTGAGCCTCCAGTGCTGACCTCCTTTGCAGTGAATAATACCTTACCTTGTTACTGAAATCATTGAGGCCTTCATCAACAACTTCTTGAGCAACTAGATAAGAACACGACAAAACCTTACAACAACCTTGGATGGGGCACAAGAAACATCTGAAGTTCCAGTAGCCAGTTGTTGCCAAAGGGAAACCATGCTAGCTCCTGTAGGTCTTGACATTTCCCTTAAGATAACTAGCAAAGTGGTTGTGCGCACATGTCAGTTTTTGCATGATCTCTAGTACTATGCAATGCCTAGAGCATTGTTTGGCATCATGTTCTAATCATCTGCCATGGTACATACTACATAGTAAACTGAATTTCAGGCATGACCAAAATATGATGGGACAACAGTCAGTAAAACAGAGAATCAACTCTCAAGGGCCTTAAATATCTAACAACTTGACAATACATAGCCTCTCATGTTCATTCATATAAGTGGAAGGCATTATTTATTTAGTATGATGCATGGGCATAGGTGTACATTTTGAGCTGAACAAAATGTTTTCAAATATCCATGGAAACAGTAAACATTATGTTAGGAACCAGAAACTTACAATGGAAAAGGTGCTTTGCGAGTGTTTCATTAGGCATGTACTCTGCCACGAGCAATCTCTCATCACCTTCACAGCAGCAGCCAAGCAAATTTACCAACCTATGGTTGCGAAGTTGACCAACAGCCTTGGCCTCTTCCTATATGCCAAAGAGAAAATACCAGATTGAATAATAGCTATATAAGGGGAAAGAATAGCCTTGTACCTTTGAGGTTAATCTTCAAAATAATTGCATGCCACTTTCAGCAGATTTTATGATTCTTCTTATAGAAGATAAAAACATGAACACCAAAAATCTAAAAACCACCGAGCAATAGGAGCACAAGAATCCTCTACGATAAGCAATGATTAACAATCTAGCTGTGTTATAATTGTCTTAACAAGTTAAGAAGGCAGGATCAAAATAAATAAAGTGCATTACAACCCACACCTTGCCACTCAAATAATGAAAACATGAAATTCGAAATAGTTAGTAAACTATGTAACAAATCCTTTCTCCTTCCCAAGTTGGATTTTGGGAAGGCTTATAACTGACTCAACTAGGAATATCTATTCCAAGTTATGAGGTTTAAGATTTGAAGACAAAATAGACTGCTTGGATAAGATCATGTACTACTTCAGACAGACTGGTTGTTGTTGTCAATGGGAAGCCATCAGCATATGTCTATGGTTGCCGTGGTCTGTGGTCTCCGACAGGAAGATCACCTGTCATATTCACATTCAACACGCCTAGTTTCACACATTTATTCAATGTTTCTGTTCAAGTCAGCAAGCCCTTCTCAGTATTCTTTGTTTAGAAACTTCAGAAAAATGGTCACCATATCTTTTGACATGTGCTACTACCTGTCTTCTTAAGAAGTGTCTGAACTACCTCAAATGGCTTTGTAGAGTTACCCATTGTTTTTGCCATCCCTGCCATCTTTCTAATATAGTCATTTGGCATATGTCCTTGTCTTGTCTCTCACATATCTACCAACATGCTCCTATGTTATCAAGATGATTTGTCTGCCCATACAAGACAACGAGCCTAATTGCCATTTTACAGAACCTTAACTTCAATGTAACATGAAACAATGATCATAGAGTACTTCAAAACTTTCTTTCAACTTAAGCCAAGAAAAGGTCAAATCTTGTGAACTACATCAATGTTCATATTTTCATAAGCCCTTGTGTTACAGTTACAAAACCTAGTATGTGAAATAACCTTTCTGAAGGAATTTGTGACACACCACCTGAATAGGATGTTGATTTCCCTAATAAAGCCTTGAACCCCACAGTGTGAGAATATAAGGGATGATTCTAGATAGATTTAATCACCACCTGGTCTTCCCAAACAAAATATGTCAAAAAAAACAGGGCAAAGCCAAAGAGTGCATATGTGTGTGTGCACACGCGAGATTGAGGGGCAAGGGGACCCAACATTCATAAAGCCACAAAACTCCTTTTGTAATGTCTGAACTTTCTAGTTTGCACCCATAAGATATACTTTCAAACAGTATGAATGTGTACTATCCAGTAAAATCTTTAGGGGTGGCTGAATTTTTATGCTCCAGAGGAATTCCTCGTACCACACTCAGGTACAAACCCTTTTGTCATTCTTATTATATGTGCTGTCTAATTAGTGATCGGATGGCTTCTTTTGTGAAGTGCCTTTAGATAACTTTTTGCAGAGAAAGTGAAGTGCGTAAAGCTTCGTTTTTGCAAAGAAAACAAGCAGTCCTTTTGAGACATGTTTAAAAGATACTGACTAATCAAACAATCAGACAGTTACAAAAGTGTTGCACTCAAGTATGTAGCTTGAGTTCTATAGCTTGTTTTAGAAAACATCATAACAAGCTCTCCTAGTACGATTTTTCCAATGAAACGCATTGCTTATGATCCTTCTCCTCCTCCAACCTCACCCCCCCCCCCCAAAAAAAAAAAAACTTCCTTTTTTTTCCAATAAACTTTCTTATTCTTACCATCTTTTGCCAAACAGAAAGTTGACAATGACATAATAACCCATCCATGAAGGGATATTATTCTTTTCCACATTTATTCAGTTGACAAACAGGCGCTAAGAAATATAGTATCCCCAGTCCTTGCTAATTCTAAGTCATGTGTCTCCCGAATGTTAGGTCATATTTTTACCCTTGCTAAAAAGAAAAACATTGATTGTGAAGCATGAAGAAGAAACTACAATTTTATCAACTATTACAGTTAATGCCACTAATTCCCCAAAATGTAGAAGGTACGCGTACCAGGAACTGGCGAGGATCTGGCCAGGCAGATCTGTTAAATCTCTTGACAGCGATCCGTCTCTGAGCATCCAGCTTCCCCTTATAGACCACATTGGGGGCCTTCTCCCCGTGCTCGGACACGATGTTCTCTACAGCAAAACCTGACGTAGCAAGCCTGAGCTGCTCAAAAGAGTATTCCTGGAACACGGGCAAGCCATTAGCCTCCCCTTTCTCCTCGTCATCTGAAACATCAAACAGCACAATCCATCACCACATCACCCCCCAATCCACCGGCACGAATTACAAAAGATCCCAGAGAATCCACCCTCACCGGCGTAAGGAGCCTCGTCAACGGTCGTCGTAAACTGCGAACCCCAGCAGCACGGCGTGCACTTGGAAAAACGTAAGCCCATCCCAGCGCCGTCGCCTCCCCAGCAGACGCAAGCCGTTTGCGTATCACAACATCGCCGCCGGCTGCAATCTGCTGGCAGCACCCAAGACAACAAAATCGCCGAGTACCTCGGATTAGCAGTAGAACCCACTGCTCAAATGCCCTAAATTACCGAAACTCCAGCTCAAGTAACGAGCTACCCATAACCCTCCCCGCTCCACCACCTCCATTCACGGAGGAAACCAGACGCGAATTGCCACGAAGAAAAGAACTGCGCAGACGACCAGAAAGGGCAAAAGCCAAAAGGGACGCTACCTAGTTCACCAGAATCGCATCGGAATCCGCGATCCCCGAGCCGCCCCGCCGCGCAAAACCACCAAGCGAGACCGACCAAAACCAGATCGCCGCGGACCCCTTCGCAAATCGAGAAGCCGCCGCAGAGGCGTCGACTTGACCGAGGCTGCCCTTTCCAGCCACCGCGGGCGTCGCCGAGGCCGAGGGGCGGGTGCGCTGGCAGCGACGGGGGTGGTGGGGGGATCGGATCTCGAGTCCGGACCTTTTGGGTGGGCTCCCGGCGCGTCCCCAACCCCCCCTTTTTTCTTCGGCTTCTTCTTCCTCCTCGGCCTGCCCTTTTTTCTTTTTTAACTATTTCCACCGACGTGACATGCTGCTACTCTTCCAGGCCGCGGGGTTTGGGATTATTCTAATGGGCGTTGGGGCATTACAGCACTGTGATGGGTCTTAGCGTTGCTGGTGTGTTGGCGTGGCCGCTGTTGCGGTTCTCATCGTCGCCGCGGGCGAAGACTTGCGCGCAGTGGGAAGAGTCCAACGGGCACCGCGGGGCCGCGGGTTTTTTATTATCGTAATCGTCATGTAATCTCCCTGGAGAGGGGGGGTTTTAAAATGGTTTAATTGTTGGTGCGGGGTGTGGATTTAGGTACCGGGGCAGGGATGGGGAGAGCCGCGACGCCCGTACTACGCCACCCCACGCGCAGCCGCCGCCTACGCAGGGAGACTCTGCTACTCCAGTCGTGTCATGTTCTCTTCGGGTGCAAAAATATCTACACTGCTGCCTTAGACGGATAGAGTAAATATGTTAACAGTTGATTAGATCTTTTTGGCACCACAACTTCATCTTTTTCAGGTGATTATTTCTAATTTAGAATTCTCACCTTAGAGAATAATAGTCTCTTCATCTGTGATGAGCGTTCAAGCATAAGTTTTCATAAATTTATGAGATCAATTACCGTTAGAAGCAAGATTTAGGCCTCATTTGTAGATGCGATGAAACCCTAGCCACGTTGCATAATAAGTGTTTTTAAATCTTTCTTTTTCAAGAGCTTGGAATGTCTAAAAACGCTTATTAAGTGCTATCGGGATATTGTCTGGAGATTCTAACATCTTTAGCTCCGTATGCAGCCTTAACCTCCGAGCCTTCCGTACCAAAGAAAGGTTGATTGCTGCTGAGTCGTGCACTCTTTTTAGCGTCGCGAGTTCTCTTATGACTATGGAGCTATACGCCGAATTAACGGGAGGACACTACGGCGGGGTAACGCCAAATTGGTTGGGTGCATTTGTGACACGTGGTAGGGGTTTTCGTCTTTTTCCGTTTGGCAGGTCTCCACCCAAGCGTGGAGGGCGGGAAAACGCCGTTTTGTCGCTTTGGCCGTACGCGTGTCCGAGATTAATCACTGCTGTCCTCACCCATCCAACAATGCTAGGACGATGGGATTCTTTCCCCACTTTTTCTATCTCAAATAAAGAAAAAGTCGAGTACTTTTATAAATTCACAGGTATCAAGTATATGTAAAACTCAAAAGAGAAGTTAATCTCATTCAGTCACATAAGATGGATAAGAAAAGTAAATAAAAACTCCTGTCATGTAAACATTTCCCAGCTCTAATTTGACGAGAACTGGCCAAACAAAAAAAGGCTATTTCGTTAGAGTGGTGGCCTTATTTTTGACGGACTCTTTCGAACTAGAGCGAGGTTGGTTAATGATGCCCATGTTAATGTCACGGATGCCCCATTCCTTGGAAATTACACGACACTTTCCCTTCTGATCGTTAAACTCAACTGGCTCTCGTTGTAGTCTGTTGGAGATATATATATGATAACTGATAACTCAATTGTCTGACCCCTTTTTGAGTTGTAGGTTAATAAGATAACTGGTACTCACAGTAGATAAAGGTATTGAAGAACAAGCTGTGGGGGAGGGACGTCTTCCACCAAAACGCCACTCACAAGGTGACTGCACCGAGATGTGGCTAGATCCCTCCGTATGACTGAGAAGTGCACACATTTGGTCTATATTAATGCCCTTTCATCTTAAAACCTTTTAACATCTCCTTCTTAAAACCTTTTAACATCTCCTTGCCCAGAGGCTAGAGGCGAATCCGTTCCCAGTCCATAGGAACAACACCACTCGAAGGTGGATCTAGAGTCAAGTGAAATTGATCTCGAAAGTCTAAGAGCTTGTCCATAAGATTTACATGTAAAACCACCCAACCATAGGGTCAAACCATTGCAAGGAATTTGATTAGGTGCCATATTATTAATTTTGGTCCCGTTTGGTATCGGGATAGAACGGGGATAGGGATGGGTTATACCCGTTATTTGTTTGGTATGTCAAAAATATGTGAGAATAAGGGGGGTTAAGAAGAATAGGGTTATCCTCAATAATGGGCTTAAGATTGGGGATAACTCATTCCACGTTTTAGGTGGAATGAGTTAATCCCATTTTCCCATCCCCATTTTCCTCTCCTTTGCCCCTCTGCCCGTACCCCCGACGCCCCTCCCGTACCCCCGACGCCCCTCCGACGAACAGCACGACCGACCCCGGCATCCTGCCTCCTTCCCGGCGGCGACCCCGGCACCCGGTGGCATCCCCATTTCTCTCGACCCCGACGATCGTTTTCCTCTCCTCTGCCCGTACCCCCGACGCCCCTCTGCCCTTCCCTTCTCAGAAACCCTAGCACAACTCCGACGAACAGTGAGTCGACGGCGGCGACTCCGGCATCCTGCCTCCTTCCCGGCAGCATCTCCTTCCCGCGGCGACCCCGGCATCCCGTCTCCTTCCTGGTGGCATCCCGCCTCCTTCCCGACGGTGAGTGTTTCTCGGCGGCGACCCCGGCATCGCGTCTCTTGGCCCGCGGCATCTCGCCTCCTTTCCGGCGGTATCTCCTTCCCGGCGGCATCCCGCCTCCTTCCCCGCGGCATCTCGCCTCCTTTCCGGTGGCATCTCCTTCCCGGTGGCATCTCGCCTCCTTCCCGGCGGCAAGGTCTTCTCTTCCCCTCTGTTCGTTGGTTCTCTGCGTCTCGTGACAAGGTGTTTCCTTCCCTTTCCTCTGTTGGTTGCTCCTGTGCATCACGTGTTCTTCGGGTTTTTCCTTCCATGTTCCTGCAAACAATATATATGGCTATCATTTTTTCCTTCCCTCTTTTTGAACATGATGCCCCTATTTTATTTTCCCTTGCTATAGGCGATCGGTTGCGGTTGTGCAGCAATTATATGGTGCTTTTCTCGTTTTCTCCTTTCCTCTTCCTGAACATGATGCCCGTATTATTTTTTTATGTTGGGAATGTGTTGCTCCTTCTCTGTTGAAATTTGCTGCATTTTCTGTTAGTAATGTGCTGGTTCTTCTCTGTTGTGAATGCGTTGGTCCTTCTTTGTTAGGAAGGTGCTGCTCGTTTCTGTTGACACTGTGCTGTTGAAAGCATGTGATTACTCATTCCCTCTGTCGCTTGTGGTTCCACATAGCATGTTTCCACATACTCATTCCCTCTGTCGCATGTTTTTTATGTTTCCTCATTGCACGTGTCTGATTGCTCCATTGATATACACACATATACGTTTTCTTATGATTTTACATTGATCTCATTATTTTATCTTTCTTTGTATTCAATAATCCTCCCTGGTAAAGAATGAGTCAGTCTAAGGATGGTAAAAGTAGAGTGGCTAATTGGAGTATCGAAGCTGATCGTATCTTGGTAGATCTTCTTGTAGAGCACAGGGTTAACAACGATGGATTTGTCAATGGCAATTTTACGAAAGAAGCTTGGAAGTCCACTGTTGTTAAATTCAATTCCATTTCTAAGCTGGACTATTCACTCCATCATTTGAAGAATCGTTTCAAAAACCTGAAGAAATTGTATTCCCTATATCTTAATCTTAAGAATAGAACGTCATGTTGGGGTTGGGATGATGAAAAACATGTGCCTGTCCCAGGCGACCGAGAGACTTGGGAGGATCTGATAGCGGTATGTGAGTGGATGTTGTACGACGAGTTTCTCATTTCATTACTTTCAGTCATTCATCACTAATAACATGAGCAAATGTTACATTTTTTTCAGTGCAATAAAGAATATAAACAAATACAAGGAAAGCCTTTCTACTTCATGGAACAAATGCACCTGATTTGTTCCACTTCTTTGGCTAGGGGAGATAATGCTGCACCTAATTCGGGTACCTCACACCTAGATATAGGAAGTGAAAATGGAGATGATGATGAAGTGACGGATGTGGACCTAGGCTTAGACTTCAATATAAATTGCTTCAATTTAGAGGGTGAGACATCCGAATACAATGTCTGGCATGAAGAAATGCCAACTCCCACACCTAACATGAATGAGGAGGCTACTCCTCCACAGAGAAACACTTCCACTTGCACTAATGCTAATAGAAAGAGGAAGCGGGCTACTGATCTTGGTAATGAGCAGATGGATAGGCTAGTCAAGTTGGGTGAGGAAAGACTCAAATTGACAAGGGAGATTGTGGAGCATCAAAAAATGTCAGCTCCGCCCGTTGCAACAGCTCTTCAGGAGTTGATGAAAGTCACTGGAATTCCGCAAGTCTTTTTATAAAGTTGTTGATTTGCTGAAGCCTGCCGATGATCGTTCTATCTTTTTATCTCTACCGGATGAATTGAGGCTTGGGTGGATAATGACCCGCCTAGGCTACTATTGATATCCTTTAATTTGTTTTTTTAAATGTGATTGATGTTGTTATTTTTATGTGCAAAACATGATCATTTCATACTTGTATAACATAGGATCTTATCTTTTGACAACATGGAATTCGTTGTTATGAACCCTCCTGTCTTTGACATTCTTACATTTATTGTAAGGATCGAGACTTTCGGATCCGGTTTTCGGGTCAGATCCTGTTGTTCTAATCCTTGTGGGGGGCGGAAGTTCTGAGTTGAACCGCGTCCGGACCTAGAGACGCGTTTTAAACGGCGTCCACCTTGGCAGACGCGTTTCAGGTGCTGCCACGTGGGTGCCGCGGGGGTTGGCCTTGGGCCGCGTGGGTATGGCCCTGTCAGGTCGTCTGAACGGCGTCTGCGAAGGTCGACGCCGTTCAGACTGCGACTCTGGGTGTGTCAGAGTACGGCCCTGACAAGTTGTCTGAATGACGTCTGTGTAGGACGACGCGTTTCAGAATCTTGTCAGAGCGGCCGTCTTGTCACCTGATAGGCGTCTGTAGATGTCGACGCGTTTTAGCCAGTTCCTAGTTACCCCTGCGAGCCCTCCTTCTTTCCCTCATTTTCTCCTACTCTCCCCTTCCTCCGGCGACCGGCGGCGACCCCCTCCTCCTCCCTCTTTTCCTCCCACCTTTTCGCCTCTCCCTCCACTCCATCCTCTACCTAACTCATACCACTACCACCTCCACTTCCACTGCGGTGTTCTACTCTCCGGACGGCGGCCGACATCACGGAGAAGCAAGGACGACCACGGCGGGTACCGGCGGCGGCGTGGGGCGAGAAGGGTGAACGGCGTGGAGCTTGGTGGAGTTCGAGTGTCCGGTAGGGTGACGTTCCCCGTAGCATTGTGTTTAAATCATGTTTTCCTTGATATGCATGTGGTAGATCTTCAGTTTTGGGGGTTAGAATGAGCATGTTTAGGTTCTCTATGGGGGTGTTTGCCTATGAATTGTCTTGCTCTTCGTTTCCCCTCCAGTTTGAATGATTTTTGGGGTTATTTGGGGTTGGATAGGGAGCCCTCGGGTTTAGGGCGTTCCTGGTTCCTGGGGCTGAAAGACGTCGTGCATGGACGACGCCTTTTTGAAGGGCGTCGGGCCATCACGACGCCTTTTAGACAGGAATCGACTGACAGGCACACTGTCAGGTCGGGGATTCTGTGGCTAAATGGTGTCATGGGTAAACGACGCATTTTTGAATGGCGTCAGGCGTCCATGACGCGTTTTAACCACAGAAATCCCCTGAATAAAGCTCTTGGAAATTCCGGATTTTCGTGTTAAATGGCGTATGAGGATGTCGACGCCTTTTAAAAGGCGACTGCCGGTGTCGACGCCTTTTAAGGCCAGAATCTGAAGACTGATTTATATAAACCTGTACTTGGAACTTGAATGGCGTCGACCTTGGTCGACGCGATTCAAGACAGAATCTCACTAATGCATGCCAGTAAAACGTGTTCATACTGTTAGATAGATGGTTAGCACATGTTTTAGTACACCGATAGAGATGGATTCCTCATGATCGGATGGTTCTATGTGTGTTATGCGATCGCGGGCTTTTCACGTGACCGGATCGCACTGTGTTGGGTTTTTCAGTTACTGTGGACCTGGAGTGACATTGTAGCACTTTATCACCCTGTGCTGGTGGGGGCGTGAGCACAGCGCCGGTGGGGGCGTGGGCGGGGTGACGCCTAGTGAGAGAGGGTCACCTGGTGAACCCCGGGGTCAGCTAGTACCGGTGTCGGAGTGGTACATTCGGAGAGTCATTCATGCTGGGGGAAGGGGTAGTCACCTGAGCCAGTTGAGCCGGAGTAGCGAGCGTGCTATCCGAGGGGCTACTCCTTGGTCTCAGCGGGTCGAGGTTTTTCCCCACCGTTGTTTGCACGGTCGGCGAGTTCTATCGAAATGACGGTTGTAGATCTTCTAACGGCTGGTTTAGAATGTGCATGATTATTATAACTGCGATTGCATGTATTCTTACGTAGATAATTAGGAATTGTACCTGCCACTACACTTGTGACTTCACCATTAGCTGTACTTTACACTTGTGGGTGTGTGCGTGGGCAGTGGGGATCGAAGGATCCCTACTGAGTCTTGTTCTTGAGACTCACCCCTGCGGTTTTCAGGTGAGGACTCCCAGCAGACTTAGAGCGGCGTGTGCGGCCGTGCGTTGTGCTTCTTCGGCAGTTGTTCCGGGGTATGCCCCGATGTAGTTGTCATTTATTTTCTGGCATGTATGTTTAATTATTTCCTTTCAGCTGGAGTATGTAATTATTTGCTGTAATCGAGTCGCATTGTAATAATTTTAATTTCCTGCACTTTCATTTCAATTCAATGCGATGTGAATGTTTAGCTTAGTTTATTATTTATTCCCAGACTTACTAGATCCTGGTTTGGTCCCAAATTAATGATTCGGTACCCATTTAGTAATCGGATCCCCGATTATAGGGTGGCGGGTCGTTACATTTATGATGGAAGAGGAAGAGTATTGGGAACAAGTTGAACACATGGTCATACTTCATTTGTTATCGTCGTCATTTCACACTCATGGTCCTAGTAGGCCAATGCACACTGATATAGGTTGAGAGAATAAGTGGGTAAATGAGTTGATGGCAGGCCATGTAGGAAGGTCATATTCCAGTTTTCGGGTGCACCCATGGTTGTTTTTAAGACTGAGAGATAATCTCATGGAGCGGGGTGCCCTACAAGACACGAAGAACATGTCTATTATTGAACAATTAGCCATATTTTTGCTTGAGGTTGGCCATGGTATTGGGAATTGGTTGTTTCGTGAATGGTTTCAACACTCAGGGGAGACCATAAGTCGTCATTTTAACAATATGCTCATGGCAATATTGTCAATACGTAGTGACTACATTAAGGGCCCTACTTCCGATGAACCGGTGCACCCAAAGATTCGTCGTGATCCAAAGTATTATCCTTTTTTCAAGGTAATATTATTTACCGTACACACCTAACATTCTTATCTATGTATCTTTGTGTCGTCATGTGTTTGATTAACTTTATTTCATATGCCAATAGAATGTTATAGGTGCAATTGATGGCACACATGTTTCTGCAAAGGTCCCACATATTGACCAGGCTCGATTTCGAAATAGAAAGGGTGAAACCTCTCAGAATGTCATGGGTTGTGTGAATTTTGATCTAATGTTCACATACATTGTCGTTGGCTGGGAGGGTTCTGCTGCAGATATGAAGGTCTTGAGGTGGGCAATAGAGAGTGGAGGTTTTACTGTACCTGAAGGTAAATACTATTCAATACAATAATTAAAGTACTCAATTTTGATGCTAAACAATAGTTACAACTTGTATCGTAGGGAAATATTACTTGGTCGATGCTGGGTATGCAAACACCCCTCAATTCTTAGCGCCGTACCGCGGCACTCGATACCATTTGTCTGAGTATAATTCTTCAAGAAGGAATCGGCTAACATATAGAAGTAAGAAGGATCTGTTCAATCATAGGCATGCTCAGCTATGTAATGTTGTTGAGCGTGCCTTTGGGGTATTGAAAGCCCGATTCACAATTTTAGTAAAACGACGAAATTATCCCATTAAGACTCAGGCAAAGATTGCAATGGCTTCTTGTGTCTTACACAACTTCATTAGGAAGGAACAAGGTCTTGATTTAATTTTCCAACAAGGAGAATGTGATTTGATGATGGAGGGAGACAATGAAGTAAACGAAGAGGATAATGTTAATGGCACAGAGGCTGCTAGAGGGGAGAGATTCAGAAACCAAATGGCCACTCGTCTTTGGGCACAGCACACTAGGCGAGGGTACAAATTGCTATACATACCTTGTTTTACATTGGTTATTATTATATTCATTTTCAAATGTGGTATATAACTGTATACCCATTGTCAATTGTAGGCACGGGGAAGAGGAAGGAGGGAATGATCAATGACATTTCATATGTTGTATTTTCGATATGTTTACATTTTATTTTCGATGCATGGATTTTTTTTCTTTTGCAATGCATGGACATTTCATATGTTGTAATGCTACATTTATGTCATCTTTGTTCTACCCCCTGCGAGTGCCATAAGTTGAACCTTAATATTTCTTTGACATTGACATAGATATATGGTGGAAGGAAATGGTTTCATTTTGGGTTGAACTAATAGCTGCCTTATACATATGTGGAAGCAAATGGTTTCATTTTGGGTTGAACTTATGGTTTGAACTTATGGCTACCTTATACACGGATAGAAGCAAACGGTTTCATTTTGGGTAGACAATCATGACTGTTATGTCCTACTTGGTGTTTCTTGTAAATATAAACATGTGTATGTCTTTTATGTCCTACTTGGTCTTTCTTGTTCTTGTTCTTGTAGATTTCTTCTTATATGCACATGTTTATATGCTTAACTTGTTCTTTCTTTTGATTAAGTTGTTTTTTCAATGGGCTGTAAATATAAACATGTGCATGTGTTTATATGCCCCAGTTTTTTTTTTTTATTATTTTCTGTGGATTAGGCTGTAAATATAAACCGATGCACAGGTTTATATGCACAGGTTTATATGCCTCACTTGTTCTTTCTTTTGGTTAACTTGTTTTTTTCAATGTTCTTGCAAATTTCTTCTTATATGCACAGGTTTATATGCCTCACTTGTTCTTTCTTTTGGTTAAGTTGTTTTTTCAATGGGTTGTAAATATAAACATGTGCATGTGTTTATATGCCCAGTTTTTTTTTTTTTATTTTATGTGGATTGAGCTGTAAATATAAACCAATGCACAGGTTTATATGCCTCACTTGTTCTTTCTTTTGGTTAACTTGTTTTTTTCAATGTTCTTGTAGATTTTTTCTTATATGCACAGGTTTATATGCCTCACTTGTTCTTTCTTTTGGTTAAGTTGTTTTTCAATGGGCTGTAAATATAAACATGTGCATGTGTTTATATGCCCCATTTTTTTTTTATTTTTTTTTTCTGTGGATTGGACTGTAAATATAAACCGATGCACATATTTATATGCCTCACTTGTTCTTTTTTTTTGTTAACTTGTTTTTTTCAATGGGCTGTAAATATAAACAGGTGCATATTAAGGGGTAGTGATGATGGGAAGGACAATTCAATTGATGCAAAATATGCATTGCATGTGATTTTAAAAAATTTAATTTTTTGATTGTGTACAAAGATATCTTTTTTTCTTTCGATGCTTATATTTTTGAAGTCTACCATATTAATATTATTGAAAGGATATGAAGTAAGAAAGCTGAAAGGAAAAGAAAGAGTTAGAGGTGAATAGTATTTACCAGTCCAACATGGTTTATCTGAACTATTTCCCACCTGAATCTTCAAATCATTCTCTGTCCAGTCAATTGAGGTCAAAATCCTTGAGTCGATTGAGTGGTTTGTGATGGCAACATATGCATTGCATGTGATTTAAAAAAAAAAAAAGAACTGACCATCTGAGCTTCTATTGGGAGTCTCCTACATATTGTGTTGGCTTCTACCTCCCATATGTATGCATTGTGATGGCAGCCTATGTCTATATGTCCGATTGTTTGTTTTTTTTTTTTTTTTGAATTCTAATGTGATAATGGGCAGTGATGATGGGAAGGACAGTTCAATTGAGGCACAATGCATATGAAGGTCTCACGGCAACCCTTGAGTCGATTGAGTGGTTTGTGATGGCAACATATGCATTCCATGTGATTTAAAAAAAAAAAAGAACTGACCATCTGAGCCTCTATTGGGAGTCTCCCACATATTGTGTTGGCTTCTACCTCCCATAGGTATGCATTGTGATGGCAGCCTATGTCTATATGTCTGATTGTTTGTTTTGTTTTGTTTTTTTGAATTATAATGTGATAATGGGCAGTGATGATGGGAAGGACAGTTCAATTGAGGCACAATGCATATGAAGGTCTCACGGCAACCCTTGAGTCGATTGAGTGGTTTGTGATGGCAACATATGCATTGCATGTGATTTAAAAAAAAAAAAAAGAACTGATCATCTGAGCCTCTATTGGGAGTCTCCCACATATTGTGTTGGCTTCTACCTCCCATAGGTATGCATTGTGATGGCAGCCTATGTCTATATGTCCGATTGTTTTTTTTTTTTTTTTTTTTTGAATTATAATGTGATAATGGGCAGTGATGATGGGAAGGACAGTTCAATTGAGGCACAATGCATATGAAGGTCTCACGGCAACCCTTGAGTCGATTGAGTGGTTTGTGATGGCAACATATGCATTGCATGTGATTTAAAAAAAAAAAAAAGAACTGATCATCTGAGCCTCTATTGGGAGTCTCCCACATATTGTGTTGGCTTCTACCTCCCATAGGTATGCATTGTGATGGCAGCCTATGTCTATATGTCCGATTGTTTTTTTTTTTTTTTTTTTGAATTATAATGTGATAATGGGCAGTGATGATGGGAAGGACAGTTCAAATGAGGCAAAATGCATATGAAGGTCTCACGGCAACCCTTGAGTCGATTGAGTGGTTTGTGATGGCAACATATGCATTGCATGTGATTTAAAAAAAAAAAAAAAAGAACTGACCATCTGAGCCTCTATTGGAAGTCTCCTACATATTGTGTTGGCTTCTACCTCCCATAGGTATGCATTGTGATGGCAACCTATGTCTATATGTCCGATTGTTTGTTTTGTTTTTTTTTAAAAAAATTCTAATGTGATAATGGGTAGTGATGATGGGAATGACAGTTCAACTGAAGCAAAATGCATTTGAGCCTGAGTCTCAATTCAGTGTGCTAGTTTCTAACTCCCATAGGTAAGCATTGTGATGCAACATATGTATTGCATACGTTTATATGTCTGACTAGTTTGTTTTGTTTTTTTTGTATATTAATGTTTCTAATAAGAATAGGCAGTGATGATGGAAAGGATAAATCAATTGATGCAAAATGGGAAGGTCTTACAAAGGTCTCAAAAAGTAAGTATTATTTTAAATAATATCATATATCTTTTGCTTGTTATTGAACATTTTTTTCCCCTTTTCAGCATGATGATAATTGTCCATTTACTTGGTGGTGTCTATGTGAGCGGAAATAACGGGTGGTCATACAAACTTTGCAGCTGAACAAGTGAAGGTATTTTGAAGACGTTTCTACATATTATTATTTGATGAATGTAAATTTGAAACATGTTCATTTCTTATGAATGTCATGTACTAAATAGAGACTTATGTACGTTAAGTTTTTAAATATTAATGTAAATAAAATTTTCATATCTCATTACATATAGATGTGTTCCATTTATTGTTTAAATTGTCTTTAAAATCAATGTGAGGGGACCACGCCGAATATGGTAAATTTATAAATTAATATGTGTGAAAAAAAGAGTCACATCAAGTATATTTTGTTTATGTGTCAATTAATACAAATATACAAATAAGGGGTCAAGCAAAATAAAATATAAAGTTGTATAATAAATTTTATAATATGTAATATACATAGACAAAATTTACTGTTATTAGTTGAAGTATCTCAATTATTTTAATAAATTTGTGTAATGGGAAATAGACAAATTTTAGATGTTTTAATTAATGACATGGAATAATATCTCACCAAATGTATGAAGTGTTCGATTTTTTATTGAATATATGTGCGTTTAAAATTAATATGAAAGAAGCAAGCTAAATATGATACATTTGATAATTTTACAAATATGTTCTATTTGTAGAAATTTTTTTATGAAAAAATAATATAAATATACAAATAACGGTACATGTCGCCTATGTCTATATTTGTATAACAAATTTTTTAAACTAATAAAATTACATAAACAATGTAGTATTCTAAAATTTTTAAACTAATAAAATTACATAAACTAATATGCAATTGAAGTACCTCAAATTTTTCTAAGTCCCATTATGACATGCCAAACAGAGAATAAGTTTGTCCTTGTATTCTTGGAATAAGGAGGGCATTATTGTCTTTTTTAGTCACTTATTCCCGCTACTATCCTCATGCGTATCAAACGAAGAATAAACTTACTTTTTGCTATTAACCCAGTTAGTACCAAACGCACGCAAGATTAAGAATATGGATAATTTGTTCTATGATGACTTAAGCCTATTCTGTTGGAATGTTATCCCAGGAACTTTATGAATAAAAATCTTCTAAGTACAGGATGGGACATGACTCTGGGTCAATACATAATGAAAAAGTTTTCAAAAAAGTGTATTGTGCGATGTTTTTTCCATTCCCATTGAAGGGTTGTTTTAAAAAATCTTTTACCCTTCTCTCCACTTACCAAATCTCATTCTAACATGCACCGACTTAAATCACACTCTAAATTAATTATAATCTTTTTCCCTCAATTCATTCTACGTGAACAATGGAAGTTTTGCCAAACACATCTTTAATTTGTTACAAAAGTTAATTCTTTTATAACAACATTATTTTTTCTCTAATCTTAGAAATTCTACTTTACAATTTTTAGTTGAAAGTCAAAACATAAATAAACTACTACATAAATAACTTCTAAGATCTAGTGGTTTCCACAAAAATAATTAAATTAAAATACAAAAGTGCTTCTAATTGAAAGCTACGCCAAATACAGCTGAGTTCTTCCGACTAAAGGACAATAATAGAGAAGTTGCCAAAAACTTTACAATGCTTCCCTTTTCTCCAATATCTACTCCTTGAATTATTGGATTATTGTGAAAAGTTGGATGATCAAAGGCGATAAAGATCGTTGGAGTGTGTAAGAAACGGATAATTCATGGAAAATTTAAAACATTAATTACAATTTTCAAAATCAAGGAAGTTACGGAACATAGAATAAGAAAGAAGCTATAAAGAACAATAGAAAGAAATCGTTTTGGAGAGTAAATATGGATATAAGGAATGTACGGCTGAAGTATTTACTAAAAAGGGGATTGAATTAGAAGAATTAGATGACTGAGATTACAAAGTTAATTTAGCGGTTGATATTCTTTCTTGACAGAATAGAATCGAGAGGGTGGCAAACACAAAAAGAATGGAATTGAGAGGATATTGTCTTATTCATGTTTTATAATATAGATACATGAAAATATAAATTTAACCATATTATCTTAATTCCTTTGAAATCTCATCTGTAATTTTTAAAAGAGTCCGACTTGTGGCACGGAGATGAACAGTGCAGGCCATTGCCGTCAGATCTCTTAGAATGTATGGCAGCGAGCGTGCAAAAAAAACAATTTGTATATATATGTATAAGTTTGTCGAACTAGGGGAGACCCCCAAATTAGCATATGTACCATCTAATCTCAAATTGAACAGGTTAAATTTTTTTTAAAAAAGGATCATGCACTTAGATGATCTGAGTCATCGTGCGTGATCCGATGTCACACCACATGTGATGAAGCTTACGCGCTGCACGACGAACGGTGCAACAAGCATTTCTCGTTTTTAAAAGTAAAAGAATATTATATTAGTTTTTAATGTTATGAATTTATGAATACCTGCAGCGGAAGTCATCCCTAACCGAAGGAAGAAGACAACGAGGAAGTCGTTCCACGCACGCAGGGGGAGCCTCGCGAACATCGGACGTGAGCTTCGTGTAACCCGAGTACGAACTCCTCTGGTTTCCTCTCTCTATCTTACTTAATGTGTATGGCTTGATGGGGAGTCATAAGCTATTATATAAAGAGGAGGGACCAGTTCCGTTTGAGTTTAAATGGATCCCACCCATTACAGGATCTTAATGAACTCTTAATGGGTTAAGCCCAATAAACAAAATCCGTTAACTGGATACCGTATGGTGTATATTGTGTAGCCCGTTAAACACAAGTAGATCACAATAAAGTTAAAACCCAACATTCTCTCATTTGGTTCAACTTGTCTCAAGCACATCAAATCTTTCTTTAAAAATATATTTATAATATAAATATATATAGTTTCGAAAAAACTCTTAAAGATTTGACATCATGGGCATACATCTGAAGGAAAAAATACGGTATGCGAGCGCACGATAAAACAAAACTACACACATTTCCAGTTAATAGAATCCTAGGAATTCAAGAATAGTAAATCAAATGACAGGGATCATGGCGGCAAATGTATTCAATTACACACCTCATTCTATGTACCACAATGTCACCAACTTACTATAACTGAATACCAAATATGGAACTGCAGATAAACTCAAACCTAATGTTTATCCATTGGACACCACTTAAACATACAATCTGCTAGCCATAATCCACAACCAACATGTATATACAACAAATGGAATAGGCAGAAAATAATAGAAGAATTATGATATAAACATGATCACAAATAATTGTATGAGTCAAACTGAAAATGTAATAACATATCGAAAGAATTGATAAGACCCATCCGAATCACACGACTACAAAAAGTAGTCCCTTCATAAGTGGGTCAACAACTATGAGATCAGTCCTAATATATTCTACAGACACTTCATGATTCTTCATTCTGTCTCTAAGAGCAAAATACTTGATATCCAAGACTCTACCACTTTTGGACGCCTTATTGTTCTTAGAGAAGAAGACCGCAATGTAATTGTCACAATAAATCCTAATAGGTCTAGAGACGAAATCAACAAATAATAGACCTATGAGTAAATTCTGCAACTGAATGACATGTGCACTAGCCTCAAAATAAACAATGAACTCACTTGTCATGGTAGAAGCCACTGTAATACTCTACTTCTCACTGCACTATGTGATAGCTCCCTCAGCTATGAGGAAAATGTAACTTGTAGTGGACTTTCTCGAATCAAGATAACCGCCAAAATCAGCATCAGAATATGTAATGACCTCCAGTTGATCTAACCTCTTATATGTGAGCATGAAATCTATCATGCCTTTGAGATAACGCATGACTTTTTTGGCAGCTTTTCAATGATCTATGCCTGGGTTACTCTGGTACATGCTGAATATACCTACGGTAAAAACAATATTTGGACGTGTACAAGTGTGAAGGTACATCAAGCTCCTAACGACTGAAACATATAGAATATGTTACATCTGCTTCTTCTCCAAGTCATTTTTGGGACACTGCAATTCACTGAATTTATCACCTTTTACAATTGGTACTTTATTAGGTGCGCATGACTGCATGTTGAACCTTTCCAAGACTTTTAAGATGTAAATTTTTAAAGAAAGATCAAGAGTGCATGAGGGTCTATTTCTAGTGATTTTAATGTCCAAAACATAGTAGGCATCACCCAAATCTTTCATCTTAAAATTTTTATAAAGGAAATCATTTGTTTCGTGCAACAAACCAAGATTACTACTAACAAGCAAAATGTCATCCACATATAAAAATAAGACAATGAATTTACTCTCACTGATCTTCAGGTACAAATATTTATCAATAATGTTTTCCTTAAGCCCAAAAGACAATATGATTTCATTAAACTTTATGAACCATTGTCGAGAGGCTTGCTTAAGTCCATAAATAGATTTTTTTAATTTGCATACTAAGTGTTCTTTCCTTTCATCACGAAATTCTTGAGGTTGCTCCATATACATTTCTTTATCTAAGTTCTTATTGAGAAAAACTGTTTTCACATATATTTGGTGTAGCTCTAGATCAAAATGAGCTACCAAAGCTATGATTATTCTGAACGAGAACTTCTTAGAAACTGGAGAGAAGGTCTCATCATAGCCAATGCCTTCCTTTTGAGTGAAACTTTTAGCCACCAATTTGGTCTTATATCGTTCAACTTTGCCTTTAGAGTCCATTTTAGTTTTAAATATCTATTTACATCCAACAAGTTTGGACCCTTTTAGCCTACGTTTTAGTATTTTTTTTTTATTGGAAAAACTTCTGAATGGGGCGTTTATAAAATCACTTGTTCTCACATATACCACGGTTAATGGATGAGAACAACTTGAGAAAATATTTCATGGGCATGCAGCACCACTGGCAGCCGTCCGTCATGGATTTTGGGTTTCGTCTTGTCGGTTCTTTCACGGTGACTTCGGTCACCGTTCGACAACCCAAAAAATTAAAATAAAATAACAGGAATTACGTTGCAATTTTCTCATCCGTAACTAGATGGAAAGAAGAAAATTTACAGCACATCGGAGTCCCAAAATTGCTGATAAGGACTCTGATACCACTTGTTAAGGATTTATGAATATCTGCAGCGGAAGTCATCCCTAACCGAAGAAGGAAGACGACGAGGAAGCCGTCCCACACACGCGCGGGGAGCCTCGCGAACACAAGACGTGGAGCTTCGTATAACCCGAGTACAAGTTCCTCTTGTTTCCTCTCTCTATCTTGTTTGATGCGTATGACTTGATGGGGAGTCATAGACTATTATATAGAAAAGAGGAACCAGTCCCGTTTGAACTTAAATAGATCTCATCCATTACAGGATCATAATGGACTCTTAATAGGTTAAGCCCAATAAACAAAATCCATTAACTGGATACCGTATGATGTGTATTGTGTAACCCGTTAAACACAAGTGGATCACAATAAGGTTAAAACCCAACATTTAATCTTAAGCTTGCTTCCCTTATGTGCGCACGCGTGATGAACTGATGAACGTATGATGGGGAATAAATGTATTATTAGGAGTTCGGACTAAGGGAGGCCCAGATAGATTCGAGGCTAATAGCCTTGTATGCTTGAGTCTGCTGTTTTACAGATTCTATGGTTTTAATGATAATAAAAATGTTCCGAATAGAAGAAGATACTATGTCAAAGGAGTCAACGTAGTGGGTGTTTTTTGAAGGTAGTGAATATATTGGATGGAGCATGCAGAGTTGCATAGAAATCTAAAGTGCTGTTTGGCGCATTTTTTTATTGGAAGTATTTTTGTACTTTTATTTAATTAGACTTTTAAAGTTATGTATATAGTATTTTATTTATATTTTGACTCTCAATTTAAAATTATAAGTGAAAATTTTAAAACTTTTAAAATAAAATTATTATAAAAAATTAATTATTATAATAAATCAAAATTAATTATAGTCTCCTCCTCAATTATAATTAGTTAGATACAGTACGAGTATTATACGACAAAGATATTTTCAGATATGATTCGGCTAGGATTTAAATAAGATAGTCAAACATTCGGTTAAATAATTAGAAAATTTGAAAAATATTTAAAAATACATCTATAATTTTTTATCAAGAATTTTAAAAAGTTTAAATAATAATTATAATCAACTATTAATCAAATTATGAGTTTTTATCCATAAAAAAAGTCAATTTTGTATCATATAATCTCATATTGAATGGCATTTAAATAGTAAAAATCTTATTTTAAGTATTAAACATTTTTATATTATATATGAATAAAATAATTAACATAAAAAATAAATAATGTTTTTTATCTTAATTCGGTATGACATATTATGAAGTACGTGAATTATGCGCATATTATAAAGTATTCAGTTAACTATGCTCTCAACTCAAGAATAGAAGCCAAAAGATTTGGTGCCACTTTGATCGGAGAATATGAGAAGAATAAGGAAGAATAGGGAGAGAATAAGTTTAATTTAACTTTGCCAAGTGGAATGACTTATACTGGTGTAGAATAACTTATTCGGAGAATAAGGAGAATAAGCCATCTCACTTTAGACCCAAAAATTACTTATTCTTCTTATTTCATTAGCGCGAACCCGACAAAATTATCAAATTGAAATACCCCTTAGTCTGGTATACCCTATTCGGTCTGTGGACCCCACGTAGTAACTTATTCCTCAAAAGCGAGGCTTGAACTAGAAGTTTTGCCAACTACACGAACGGCCATCTGCCCGATCCCCGGAGCTTCCCCCTCGACCGCGGTCGTTTCTCGGGGAGCCCACAAGGGCAAGAAGCACTAGAAGAGGGCGCTGCGCGGTTCCCCCAATTCAGTTAAGCGGTGCGGCGCTCGCCGCAAGCGCCCCGCAAGGGCAAGAACCGCGGGGATCTGCACATGTTCGCGTGGCCGGCCGGCAAGTGTTTAGAATGCACGAAGCGCGCAATGTGCCTACTGTAGCGAGAGAAATTCGTATAATCCCGAGGAAATTAGGGATTGATGGCCGGACCGAGGTCTCGACTCTCGAGTAATGCGAGAGGCGACGGATGTGCTCGGACGATGCGAAGTCGAGGAGTTTGATCTGATCAGAGTTGCGTGCAAGGGTGGCTAGCACGAAGTGGCGCCCATGCTTCTTTCCGTAATGTAATGGTATCTCCTGATGACTCTGCCATTTTTTATTCTAAACCTTTCCAGATGCATGCTATTCTGAGCGCGTTAGGCTTTGTTTTCATTGGTTGTCTTCTTTCTCATATAGTTTTCCTAAGGTTGCGAAAACCATAATTCGTTAGATAAACATAAGCGAGAACCGAGGACTACAAGGTTGCGAGGGAGGGGAAAAAAGAAAATAAAATCTTCCCAGAGTGTTCGTTCCAGAAGGTTAATTCTATAGAAGGGAATACAAATGCAAGCAACAGCACGTTATGCGACTATATGTTTCTCGATTATTTGATCTGCCTCGTACCTGAGTCTTTTGGATTGCCTACTGTCGCTGCAAGTGACCATTGTTCCATCGATTACGATGGTTCCATTCAGAATCACATGAAAAAAGCACAGCCCAGTCCCACCAGGTTCCTGAATCCTGCCACTGTGAGGGCTGTGGTCTATTGTACTGAGTCGTAGCCTAGCTTTTTTGTGAAGAGGCTGTTTCTGAATTCGAACCCGCGACCGGCAGGTCAAAATGGAGTGACCTTACCATTGCACCAAGGTTGCCCCTCTGTTTAGAATCGCATCAATGCTTCTTTGAAAATTCTTTCTAAACAACCTTTCACTTCTTTCCCACCATGCATTCCCAGGTATAACAGGTAGCAACAGCACCATTTTTTTCATGACCTAATGGGAAGACATTCATCCACCATGCCAAGAGCTCCATTACATTCTTTCAGATCTGGCAACCTAACCTGAAGACATTTTGCAACTAATTTCCACGAGACGTTCCCAATCCCACGTTTGTTGGGGAGGGGATTGACTGTTTCTATAGGAATGACATGGAAGGGACAAATGTCTTTTATATCAGCATGATAGCCTTTATCCAATCATAATTGGGCAACCTTTCAAGGCTGTCTTGTGAAGGAAGATTTTTATTTTTTCTAGGAACAGGCCTAAATCGTACTCGGCCTTTCCATTAAACTCTACTTATTAATCATCATATTCCAATAGAAGTTTTGATGCTAAAATCGCCTTTAGCCTCCTGGCTCCAATTTCTCTTCTTCTCATTTCCTCCTCCTCTCTGTAGAGATTTTCCAACTGGGAAATTGTGCAGCAAATTTCTCTATTTCACCGAGTGCGAGTGTTCACCTTAACTGATAGTTTTCAGGTTGTGTGTTTTGATGTAAAACTGTGTAATCTAAACAAAAAGTGTTTCATTTTACAATATTTTCAGATGTAAAACAAAATCCTGTCGGGCCTTTGTCTGTGCAGCTGGAGGGCCATTCTCTTATTCACGTTTTCAGAGAAGGGACACCGTAAACCAAAACCAGAAAAATTGTGCATTCTCTTGTTTTGTTTTCATGTGTTTTACAAGCATCCAAAAAAAAATGCTCTCTGGTTTTAAAACTGGAAAAAATCACTCTTTTTAAACTGATGATTTCGGAACTTGTTATTGCAGATTTTTACGTTGAAAAAAGCAGCTCCTTAGTGTCATCCATTTATACTTTCGTCACAGGAACAATGTACTTCGTTCCCTTTATTTGTAGAGAGATCATGTAGTTGGCAGAAAATGGTTTAAGTCTAGACCTAAACATCATGGGCCTTCCCAATCTTCCAGCCTTCCATATTCCCCAGCCGATAGGAAATTGTGAGGCCATAAAATCTGATCAGCAGATTTTATAACAATTCTCCATACTTCCAAATGTGTTGAGGCCCTGCACATTTTGAGGCAGCAATTGCTGCAGTTTCTGAGGTATTTGTTTCCTCGATAATCTGCTGCAATGCCATTTACTAGCAATGCTTTTAAATGTGGCAATATTAAGAAACTGTGCCCCCCATGGACTTGAGATTTGTGAACTTCCCCCCACTTCGGCAAGTTCAGTCGCTTTCTTTCTTGGTCAGAAGTTAGAACCGTTCTGAAGAAATGAACTTCTTATAGGTTCAATCCTCTACCATAACATTTCTGGAACTTGATTGCATATAGTTAACGTGTCATGTGCGACTAAGTTTGGCCATATAGATTTGAGAGAATCCGCCCCCTGCTATCTGATAGCACTTCTGTATTCCAACCTTTAAGCTATTGGCAAATTTGTGAAGAATGCCATTCCAATCTCACCGCCTAACAGGACACTTCGATAGCAGTAAGCAACTAAACCTGAGTACTTCATGGGGAAGGAAGGGCATCAGTGACCCCTTTGTGCTCCATTATCTTCCAATCTTTCTTAAGAGCCTATTCCTACTGTCTTGTGGCTGCTTCGAGTAGAATTAGTAGTAATGTTTTTTTTCCAAACTGTTCATGAAGAGGTCACTAGTTTAGACAAAAAATGTGTCCCTCTTGAGTCCATAGCAGGTAAGCTAAAACCAGCCTACTCTTCCAATATGCTATGAACTGTCTAGTAGTGATGCTTTGGGATACGCTTTTTTGGAAACAGATGCGTTGGAATACCTGTTTTTCAATGTTTTGAAGGTAAACTTTCCACACTATGTAATTTTTGTGCTGTGTGTAAAAAGATGACGTGTTATCTCTTGTCTACATGCACGGAAAATTGTGTACCATTTATTCCTATTTTCCTTTTTTTGAAAGTAGATAGTCTGGTTGATTCTACCTTTGATTGCCTTGCTATCATATGTTGATGCCTTGTTCATCATCAGTCTTCACATGAATATCCTGACTTCTGTTTGCTATTCCTTGCACTAAAACTCCTTATCCTATTCCATTTTGCAGCTGCCCTTCGGTAGGAAGTTTGCGTGTAATGTAACAGATAACTTCTTCTTTGTTTCCCTCCAGCCTTTTGTGTCCTCATCTGGATCCATGGCTGTTTCTAATTGCGCTGATAGCTTTATATACTCTTTGAGCTCCTCATTAAGAGTTTTTCTGAATCTTCATGTCCCGTGTGGATGCATCACCTCTTCCTCACTGTATCTTCATTATTGTCTGCCTGTTGGTTATTGTGATTCAATCGAGCTTCCAAAATCTTGTAGCAAGAGGATGATGATTAATCCCATTATCTTTCTGAAAAAGAATTTCCTGTCCATTGCTAATTTTACTTTTTTTTTTTTTTTTAAAATATGGATGGAACCACAATAGTCTTAATGAAAAACAGGGAATGTACATGTATACGAGTGAAAAGAACAAAAAACCCTATGCAGACCATGCATCCATGCTGCTAAGAAGCCCGAAAAGATGCCACCCAAAAGATAGGAATGGACTGGTATCCACCCAAAAATAACAAAAGGGGAGGATTTAAAGGATTCCACATTACAACGGATGCAAGTCCATTCCCTCAACTTATCATGGATAAAAGAGACCAGCCCTTCTAGGATGTTGGCTTCTTTTGCTGAAAGCACATCTATTTTTTTCTCCCCAAATGGTCCATTGCCAATTTTATACTCTTCAGAAGTTGAAATCAAGCTTTTGTTTGCTAATGGGGCTGTAAATGTTTAGGATATAGAAACAGAAACACCTGTTTCCATTTTGGATTCTGATAGTGAAACCATGTTTCCAATCCTATTCTGATCTAATTGGAGAATTATATCCCATTTCTGTTTTGTTTCCAATTCCGATCTCACATATGGAGATAATTTTCCAAAATTTTCAGAAATATGTACTTAAGCAAAATCATTGGATGGAATCCATCCAATGGCTAATAAAACCTTACATGTATATATTTATTATTTATTCCATACAATGGTTAATAAAGACTTGTTTATATGGGATGTTCATTATTGATAAATTATATTACTAAACAGAATCGGCATTAAGTTGTTGAAATAACATTTTACATTGCTGCTTTTGATAACTTATCAGAAATTTCTGATTCTGATTCCAATAATTACCAGATGGGCAAAGGCATTTTGTAAAAGATCAGATTGTTAATTCTTCCCTCTTTTTGTTGCCAAGGGAAGAGTAGTTTGCTGCACCGGAATGGTACCTTTTGTATAGGGGGTCCTTTTATTTTTACGGATGACTATACTTGTACATCCCCAACCTTTTTCTTTTAATACAATTTGTGGTACTGTCTACTTTCAAAATAATAATAATAATCAGATGGGCTTTTCCTATCTGAATGTGCTTTAAAAAAAATCAGAAATGGGTTGAAAGTTGGGTTAGTCAGATTTTCATTTACATCTGTATTTGCTGAGATAGCTTTCCAAATGGGGGATTTGTTATGATTGACTGCTGTGCTCGACTCCCATCTCCTCCTGTCCCTAAAAGTTGACTTTAATGGTACGTTATGCTAACCATCATTTTAGTGCATGCCTTGGCTTCTAGTCTTCGCGGGAAAAAATGTGCAGGTTGTTTTATTGGTTTGATCTGTTAATCATGATTTTTTGTGTGTGCTTCTTGGTGAATTGATTATAATCTAGGGCAGCTTTTAAGTGTTGTTATTTAATACCTTGTAAATCTTTCATTACTCATTGTCTGGTTGAAATTCCTTGAGGTGGAACATGCAATTGAAGAAAGGAATGCCTTACTGTGGCAAAATGTACGCCTAAAAAATGACCACATGCTTGGGAACAGTGTCAATCTGAAACCTCGAGATCTTTCCATTTAAGTTACTCTACAGTAGGTGGCCGCCATATAGAGGTGCAGATTTAATCATGTTATTTAACAAATGTTTGAGAGGTGATCCAGTTAATGTACACCAGTTGTTACATAAAATCTTGTAGCATTGTTCCGGCCTTCCTAGGTTAATGATCATTTTTAGCTATTCTTTTACAATATTGTCATTTGTCTTGTTCATTCGCTTTCTGAAGTCAGTGTCTGACAAGAATTTCCTTAGTGGTAGAGTTGGTGACATTCATGTCTTTGGTGTTTGAGGATGGTAGGATACACATGTGATAACTTTGCTTTGGGGGACTTGTCAAGGATTAGCATCTAGATTATATTGTGGTGTAAAATCCTACCATGTTGTCCTTCCTCTAGGGAAAATAACATAAAAATGCTAGATTGATTGGGAGTGGCTTATCCTATCCTGATCAACTGATGGAGCCCAATCCTAACATCATTCAAAAGAGGGCATGCCCTCTCTGTTGTTTCGACCAATGCTATCAGTATCGCTATCAAATTGTGACTCATTCAGGTAGTTAGATCAGTGTTGTGTGGCGACTCATTGAGATATGATATACAGTTAATTTTGATCTTAGGGTTTATATGATTAGGATCTTTTATTGTTTTGCCCTCATGTCTCATGGATTGTACATCTCGGACCTTATGGAAGATATTGACAATGTTACAGACATCATCTTTTTATAGAATGTAGAGTGTTTTGTGATAGCAAACCTAAAGCTATTAACATGAACTTCGGCATGTGCTTCTTCTGTGTTTACTGCTATTATTATGATCTTCATTTTCATGTGCATTTTTTTTTGCAACGAGGCATGCATACTTTAATTCCCTCTTCCTCATCTCATTCAATGTTTCTTGGATCTCTTCCTTTGATGGTGGTTCAGGATAGATTCAGATGTTCCTATATAGTGAGCTATTATAGGTTTGAATAAATTCCTTTCAGATTTTATTTCTTATTTTTGCCATTTCCTAGAATTCTTCTCCATATTTTTTATTTTACAATGTCCTTAGCTAAGCATTCATTTAATGTGGTTGGTAATGGTTTATTCTCCAATATTGCAGTTGTTATTATTACTCTTATAGATGCTTTAATGTTTTTTTGTTTGCATTTACATAAGCAATAATGTATCTTTCCACTTAAGGTGGTTTTTTCCGGAGTGAATGTAATTGGCATGTAATGGTAGCATATAATTTAAATGTAGCAGACTGTCAAATATTCTACAAAAGTTATAGGGAGATGGCTGGGATGCTATGCTGCAAGTTGTTGTTCCTTGTATGTGTGGATAGATGGCTGAGGTTACTCTTGTTAGTACTCCTATTTTCGTTGTATTACATCATGCAGCAGGAAACAAACCTTTATTGGTAAGTTGCCAGGCCGGCAACACATTTTTCTCGGATACATGAAATATGTGTTACAAAGCCATGATTACATATTGGCGACTATCCATATATCCCTTTTCAAATCTTGTAGTTGTATGTTACCCTACTGACATGCATGCTCGAATTTAGCTAGTGAAGTCAAGCTTGATGATGGGAGGAGCCTAAATGCTTTTAGAGTTGGGCCAAACTTGCACTAAAACTTTGTACCCCACTTGTCTAGGGCTCAGCGTCTCAAACAATGCGGCAGCCCCAGATCTCAATAGTCAAGGAGGAGAATGGAGGGTTTATGCATTATTTTATCTATAGTGGTGTGCCACCATATCACATTAGACAAGCGTACATGTGCAAGTATCAAGTTTTGTATGGTATGACTATCAAAAAGCCTTTTCATTTTCTATTTTGTTTCTGAAGGCACATTGTACGGCATCTGATTGTCTTTTTCTGCTCTTTGTATTCAGGTTTTGTTCTTGGCTGATGGTTTTTCTTGCTTCAGTGGATCAATGATTGTTGGACCTCCAGCACCCCTCAAAACTCATGAACAAATGAGTTAACAGATAAACCTTCAAAAAGAAAAAAGAGAAAACAGATAAGGAAAACTGGCTATTTCTTGCAGCATAAGATGTGGGAGGCTGAAGATTTCAGTTGTGTTATGAGGTGTTGTCGTGAAATTGATCGTTTTTGAACAGCAAACAGAAAGCTCCTTGGAAGAACATCTAGGAGGTGCAGCCAGTTCCAATGTTTCTTTTTTCCTCCAATCAGTAGGTAAATTAAACCTCTCTTCATCTGTTCATTCACTTATCCCCATGCATTCATTTGCCTTTTGTCAGCACGACAAGGTACTGAGGTAGGTCGGTTGTGTGATTATTCTTCAGTCCTCTTTCCCCTTTCTTAATGCCTGCAAATTCATCCCATCTGCTTTGCAAGTCATTTTCCTAGTTGCTGTTCCAGCTTCAGTCTATGTCAACTGTTACTTGAGATGCCTGCTGCTGGTCGGTTGTCATTTGCTAAAAATCCAAACAAGCTGCAGGCCCTAGTGATGGACCCATCCACTCTCCAATTCACATCCTCCACCCTTACCTCCAATCTTTTTATCCTTTCCGCCACTTCTTCTCCTTTAATAACCATCCCACTTTTACCCCAATCCCTCATGTCGATAACCTTTTAACCTCTTTCTGCATGGCAATTTTATTTTCCTTTTGTAGTTGCTGATGTAGCATCTTGAGTAGAGACTATTATTTGAAGTTGTCTTTTCTTATATAACAGTAATGATATGCATGCACGGACTACAAATGTTGTAGTTGGTCGCTCACAGGTTTCGGCACATAACTCCTTTGGCCATTTTACCCAGGAGAATACAATCTCATCATAGTTTGACAACATAAAAAATGCATTTGCATCGTTGTTCTTCCTAGTTTTTTTCTCTTCGGTGGGATGGGGAAGACTTAGCCCACTCACAGACCACAGTCTTCTTGGCTACGAAGGGGGGTTGAAACTCTTCATGGCATTTTTGCCATTCATCCAAACCACGAGAAAGCATAAAAGAAAAGCGACAAAATGATCTTTCATTTAGAGGTCCGGAGAATCTTCTTTCCTTCAAGCCTACAGTGTTGGTCTTTTTTTATTAACTACTTGTTGCCCACTGGAGCCCACGCCTATTCCCACGAATAGATCCCACCGGGCTTTCGGGCTTCTAGCTTTGATGGTCGCACACTTGCGGAAATCTTTGCGTTTGATTGTTCAATTTTTTTTCTGTCCATAGATAGAGAAAGGAGTCTGCCGTACTGCATGAAGCAGCTGTAGCAATGACAGCTTGTCACATAACTGGATCTGAGGCGGATTTTGGATTTTCTGTACTGGATCCCATGTATTGGAGTCTTACAGCCCAAACGCGGTTTTCAAATGGTAGTAGTGTGCTTTGGTTTTAGAAAAATTACATTGTGAGCTGGAGAGAGAGAGACGCACGGCAGAGGTGTTCTCTTATCTTTGTTTTTTAACCTGAGCGTAATTCCATTAATTCAAAAAGGAAATGAGGATAAGATGCAAGAATAGCAGATTTGAATCATTGATACGGGGAGGGAGGTGTTGTCTTATCTCTTCTTAATTTTAAAAGTGATGTATTTTAGAGAATCCATCAACTTCTTGATGCTGAGAGAATCGGTGCTTTCTTAACGACATAGCATCTTCCTAAAATTATTCTTTCCACAGCATTTGAAAACGCTGCGCTGTCTTAACGCCCATAACTTGAGACAAAGCAAGTGGGTGTGGATATGCTTGGATCCGTTCCCAGCTACGGGCTGCCTTACTCCTAATTGGTGAAAGAAGTATCCCCTTTGTTTTGTTGGGTGTAGGGGAGGAGGGGGCGTATATAATTGGAAATCATGTTGCGGGAGAAAGTGAGATGAAATCTTATGTTCCGTGGGGCAGATTGTCTATTGCTTGGGCCGAACTTGGTCCTAACATATCCAGTAGATTGAGCCATGATCTTCCCCTATGAAGTTCCGAAAAAATTCCTACAAGGGTCATTTTTGTTTCCACGTAAATGAGTTTTCACGTGAAAAACTTTTCCAAAAAGTATATCACAATCACTTAGTTGGTAATTTGTAAAACTCAAATCAATGGAAAATTTTAATTCGTTGACGCCTCTTTTTCTTGATCTTAACATCCATGGGATAAGATCGAATGCCTTTTTTCGAAAAGAGCTCTCAAAATATTTTCATGAGCATCAAATAACAAGTTTTGTTTTTGTTTTCTTTGTAAATATATTTCCTTAGAAAATCATTTCCGTCTGATTACATTTTACGTGTAACTAAATGGACCAAGTTTGATGTATAAAAGTTCTCTTTAAAAAAAAATCTTTACCTGTGTTAGGCCATGATTTAACTCCAAGTGTCTTTTCGTAAAAGTCTCCGTGTGAGGATCTTAACTTCGAATATTGACTGTATGTATGATTCATCTAAGATAATAAACAATTTATGTAGGTTAGGCGAAAAGTCTTTGTTCGGATATATGTCACATCAATCATCAACTACTACTTTCCTCGTGTCGTAAAGTGGTACGCACATGTTGCTTAGTTTGGCATTCTTCATTTAGGGATTTCTTGATTTATCTAGCACCAGAGAATTATGCCCTCCTAGAGGAAATGGGATCTTGTGGGCCTCCTCCCCTTTTGTCCTTAGGTGCCTCTAGACATACAGGAAAAAGAGGCGGAGTATTATCTAATTACTTTAAGGTCAAATGATCAATTCACTATTCCTCACGGGAATGTAGAGGGGAGGTACATAGAATCCCGTTTCGGTACGGAATAGGTTTTTCCTTTTTGCTGCGGAAGTTTGAAAGCCAGCCATTAGGGTTATTTCTGACGTGTTAACTGTAGAGAGGAGTCATCATCAGCCATAAGACTGAAGAGTAATACTTCCTGTATGGTGCTGTAACATACCTGTGCATCCGTCAGATTGCAGAGAGATGCGATCTCTTTTTTTTTTTTTTTTAAACTGTACGATCGAACTATATTAACACCAAGTTGGAGAATCCTCCCAACTCAATATTAAAAAAAAAAACTAAAAAAAGGACTTGAGGCACTGCTGTCCACTCAAAATGATTGGGCAGTAGTATCTGGGGCATTACAGTTGGATTGCAATGCCTCTGAGCATTGCAGCAAGTTGTACTCCAGACAGAATAGGTCCACACCAAACCGTGAACCACAGAATGCCCAAATGTCCTCCCTCTATGGGCCCTTGAAGAGAGCTCTACAACGTCATGGGGCACCTTGGTGACGTCTCAGCGTGCGTAACCGGACCAGGCTGCCGGTGGTCTCTTTCGGGTTGGTCTAAACTAGAGACCTCGACTGACCCTCGCGATATGCATCATGTCCTCTGTTAGACTGTGTCTTCGTAATCAGATTGGTCCATGTGGTCGTGATGAGGTGCCATGTCAGATTGTCAATTCAGCATCAGCCACATTGGACCAGTCCATGCTGTTTGAACATGAATGGATGATATAAGATGGATCACAGATATGCGTATATTAGGAACCCTGGCACCACTGTCCTGTGCCCCCCGACATAGATTTGTCAAGGAGAAAAGAAGGACAAGAGAATGGGTCGGGGAAGAGGCAAGGCAACATAGCCCTATATTGGATTGTTAGGCGCAGGAAATTTCTCTGTGCTAGGCCAATGGAGGCAGGGCATGGCAGCCCTCCCATGGATGTGCCTCAAGAAAGGGGAGGCAAGGGAACTAGTTGATGGAGAGGCTCAGGAATGCGGACCCATTTTGTCAGGCAAGGGGATTCTCCATGCTTAACTGATCAGAATAACAGGACTGCATGTTTGGCCAGGTTGAGCACGAACTTGATTGGATTTGGGTCAACTAAAAAACCGAGTTTGGTTGGGTTGAGTGACTTGAGTCCGCCTTGTCCCGTGTTGGACTGGATTCAGTTGAACATCCTACCTTGCGTAAGCTGAGGGTCAAATCCAATTCTGATATGGCCTTAGATATTTTTAAAATATATGATATAGCTTCATATAGAATTTGTGTATGTTATTGGGTGAAGAGAAATATTTGCTGCAAGATTAATACTTGCTGTGATGCCCCTGCTACTGCAGTAGGGGCACTGTAGCAAATATAAAAAGAAAATTATTTTCTGAAATTTTTTAGGTTGGACTCCACATGTTCTATATGGCCATACAACCCGATCTTTGATCCGACACCTCAAAAAATTTTAAAAAGTAAAAAATATTATTAGATTTGGCCCATTAAGGATGTTTTTTTAACTATTCACTGAGGCTTGATTTTTTATTTTTTAGTATTTTTGGGTCATCGGATTAGAGATCAGATTATACGGACATGTAGAGCATATGGATCCGACCTAAAAAAAATTTACGAAAGATTTTTCTTTTTATATATATTTGCCGCAATGTCCGAAACCGCAACAGCAAGAGGCATTGCAGCAGGTATTACTCTTGGTGCAATGTCCTGAATTTGCATTATAATTCTGATCCAAAACACTCCCTGTGGACTAATGCCGTAACAGTGTGTCATCCAATCCATAAGATTAGACAGTGGTTGTACTGTAATGTCCAAAATGGGTTGCGGCAAGTATTGTGTCATTGTAGAGGTCGATTTGGGCTAAATAGTACTTATGCGCGCCCAGGCACTTTCTGATCAGCTCTTGGATTAACTTCAACAAGGCAACCCAGACCCCAGTTATAGTCCTATCCGCACAACAGAGCCGCACGCACACCACCGGAAGCCTAGGATGCCATTATCTACACATCTGCAGCCCACATTGCTCGTTGCAAGCAAACGCGGTGGTGTAGGAGGGATTCTCCCTCTGAGCCATGGGGAGTCCAGTGGCGTGGGGAGGCCCTACCTGTGCCGAATCGGGTGTGCACGAGGATGTAAGCGCATCATGTAGGAAGATCCAAGTGGCCCTGCCTGGGGGCCGGGCTTGTCCCCCTTAATCTGGTCGCTGGTCCTTTTTAATCCCCCTCAACCCCATTGAAGCATCCTCACATGACCATGTCTTCTACACCCATTTGGAAGATGGTCCTCACATGGGTGTGCAGCCCTGTTCCTGTGCGGTGTTCCTTGCTCATGGGAAGTGGAGCACTGGTTTTCCTCACTGCGGGGGCGGTTCATGGTCCAGAATTGTTGCTGTCAAACTTGGTGGATGGCTTCACCTTGGAACCAACTTTTCTGAGAACGATGGATGCCCTCTCCTTTGGAGGGGACAACTTACAGATCCCACTACTATGGTTCATGAAAATATCTTGACATCGCCTAAATTTGTCCTTCCCTTATATACCTATTATCTCTGTCCAAGTTTTTGCAAACACTAAGGTTCCCTGTGGTGCCAAGCAAATGCGGCCTCCTCACAATAACATCCATTCCCGTACATGTGGCTGCCCCCCATTGGCCTTTCCACCCTCATTATTCCAGCCAGGATGGGTTGATTGGGCAATTAGCCTCTTTGTTTTACTAGAAACTGGAGACAAATAAATGAACATTTTTAGCCATTGTGGTGTGTTGTAAGGAAAAGGGAATTGGGTGCTAAAAGAAGGAAGGAGGTCATTTTCCTGGGCCAATGAGGTGGCCATGTTCTCCCTGTCGACCTTAGCTGTTTGGTAGCAACTCGGAGTGGCCGGTTCTTTTGCTGGGGTTTTATTTTCAGACAAATTCCATCAACTTTTTTCTCCCGGACCCTCTCTGTCCCCTGTGACCCATATCTACCAAACAAGAGGACCCCCTTTTGTTTCCCCTTTTGTGTGGCTGCTCCATGCACAAGTACTGTGACGCCCATCATCTGGAGATTCCTCTCTTCGCATCACCAAAGGGATATAAACTGTGGGATTTGACTACTCTGTCCTATTTGTTATAAACACATAGTTTAAGGTATAGATGACTACTCCACTCCAATCCCAAAGAAGTAAGAATCTAAGCGTAGCCAAATATATTCTCCTTTCAAATTTCTTGCTCGATAAGGAGAAACTCCTGACGTTCAGCTGTCTCTGGAAACTACTGATGTTCACCCTGATGTCAGATTCTGATAAGATAACGAATAGTTTGGCACTATTTAGTTTTGGCATTTTCTTTAATGTCATAATGTCTATAACTACTGTATAAGTTAGAGACATATAATATTTTATGTATGTTCTATCTGTCCAGAATAAATTTCAGCCGTAGAATTTATGTATTCTAATTATGTCTCTGTAAAACATTTATTTAGCCTTAAAAATAGGTTCAGTAGTAAGTGTTGGCCCTTAGATGCTACTATTTCTCTTTCTTCTATTTTGTAACTACTCATCCTTTTTATGGTAACGGATCCTATGTCTCTCCATCTTACTTTTATTAGTCTCAAAATTAAGTATCCGATAATAATTGTTGGCCCCTTTGATCCTGCTATTTCTCTCTCATCTTCGCATTCTCTATATGATAGCACATCCTCTCTCTCTCTCTCTCTCTCACACACACACACACACTCATAGGCTTATGTATTTTTCTTCTTTCCTATTTTCCGTGTAATCACATTGCACCCTAAAACAAAATGGCCAAATATCTTAGGAAGTAAAGATGTTATTATTATTGGGTTTGCTAAATATTGTTATCTAATGTTTTATTTTATATTAACATGCATTCGCATGTACAATTTTACATCCAATAGGGTTATCTCTTTTTCTTTTTCTTTCCTCCTTTAGATGTAATCATATTAGACCTAGGCCGAAAATGATTAACATTTTGGAAGGTAAAAAATATTAACATTATGATGTACAATATGTTGCGGATAGCAAGTAGCTTCTGCCTTCTAGTTTTAAACAATACATGAAAATGGCCACTTTGACTTTGCAAACATCTTTATTACTTTTGGCTTTACACAGACTTAAAGCGTGACATATAATTATTCATTCCATTTTAGTTTATAGATCCATTGTGTACATATTCTTTTGGCAATCTCTTTTCAGATTTACTTCTCTTTTTGTTTTAAAATTATCAATAATTTCTTTTTTCATAGATACATTCTTATTTGGTGCATTTTGCTAGTATAAATTAAAACATAAGTGCATGCGCTGATATATTATATTGTAGTATATACATCTCTACAAACTACCGTATTTATACCTCTAACTCCCACATATTATTATAAATACCCTTGAAATCTTAAAAAAGGTTACAGCTTTATTCTTTCAAAAAGATTTCGTAAATCTTGATAAAGTTAGGGTACACATACAAAGTTGTAGTGAATTTAAGGACATGTATGCAAAATACTAATAAATTTAGGATTATACATGCAAAGTCTTTTAATTTGATTTCACGGCATTTTGACGCAAAAGTATGACTATAATCTTTTTGAAGATTTTAGGGGAGTTAGGAATATGCATATAAATACGTACGTACTTTATAGGGGTATTTAGTATTGGGCCGGGTAGCTGTACCACTGATAGCTGTTCAAGTATCAGTATAGCCCACATTCTTAACCACTTATTGTGTCAGTGGATCTGTTTAAGGAATTAGTCTTGAAAACTACACCCAACATCCGACTAGGAGGGAATTAAGCAACCAGAGTTCCCTAGATGGAACTGGCAACATAGATACATCCCTCCCTAGATAGCACTGGCAAATTAATGGGTGCTGACATGACTTTATTTTTTAGTCCGAAGGCAGAAAGCAGAGCGGCAGTGAAAAGCTGGATCCAATTTGAGCTAAAAATCTTCGGGAGCGTGGGGACTCGTTAGGCGTGCCAAGTCTTTGTCTAGCAAAGTTTTTTTAAGATGCTTCTCTTGGAAACAAAGGGGAGAACTATTCTTTACTTTCCAGTATGGGAGAAAGGAATTCCACCCATCCAAAGGACAAGGAATCCTAGGAAGTCATGTCCATCTACAATGTTATTGATCAGTGAAGTCCTAGCAAAATGGGCAAAAGAAATTTAGGGGACAAGAGATGTGTTAAAAAAACAGATACATCTGGGCCTTCCACACACATCAGAGAAAGCAACTAGGAGAAAGGATAATGTTTCCGTCTGGTGGTAATGATGATAGAGAGGACCAGAAGCTGCAAATGACAAAGAAAGGATAGTTAAACCTTTTGCGTCACTTTGATTGGGAGAATAATAAAAGAGAATAAGGGGATAATAAACTTAATTTTATTTTGACAAACGTAATCATTTATATCGGTGTAGAATAACATATTCGAAGAATAAAGAGAATAAGCCATCCCGATCTAAGAATTACTTATTCTTCTTATTCTGTCGGCGGATTTCACAAAACTATCAAATCGAAATACTTAATATACGCTATTCCGTCAGTAGACTCATGTAATAAATTATTCTGCAAACACAATTCAACTTTAGACTTGAGATACCTTCTCAGGTCCGGGAATAGCGAATTGCTTGTTTTCTGAATAGTTTGCACGCCCATTATTCAGGTCTCACAGAGCATGGAATATATGCTGTTTCAGAAATGGGGTCGTGTCATGTCAAGTCAGAGAATTCCAGAAGCAATCCCGAAATGGACAGGCTAAAAGTTATAAAGAGATGTTTCAGTAACCTTCCCAATTTGAGCAAAGCAGCTGGAAGGGTGTCCAAGTCTCAAATGGACCACAAACAGTGCATACGATGGACCTGATCTTTCACTTTTCAGAAGCATACAGGTTAAAGTTAATAAGCGAGGGGATTTTTCTCATCCACCCGGGGAAGTTCAAGTTTCTATTGCAGATAACCCTCTAAAAGTTAATGCATAAATATTAAATTCAAATGTGCTTACACTTTTCCTATCTCGTAAGTGTGCAGGAAGGTCTCACTTTGTCTCTCACTTTCCAATTCAAATGTGCACAGTATGGACTAGGCTTCAGTTGGGCTATAATATGGAACTTTGATAATTGTTTAGCTATTGATGAGCTATTGAAAATTGAAATTGGGGTCTATAATAATTGTCAGAGTCTGAAATGGAATCAAGTGTTTCAACATTCGACTGTAGTTTCTGTTTTTGATATTTGATATACATACGTATATATTGAGGAAGGTAGAAGTGGTGCCAACCCTCAGTACCCACAATGCCCATTATGGCCCAATAAGCGTAGGCTTGTCTGGTCCATCCAATTTACCCGAGAGGCATCATGGCGTGGACCTGGAAGGCCTAAATTTTAACCACTTATATGCTGGGTATCCGATAGAACTATCGTATTTGACATCATGAACGAGGTGCTGACCATGGGCCTTTCTTGGTTGCGTGGCACTTACACACTCTTGCATTCCTCAGGAATTAGATCAAGTTCCGAATTTCTTAAGCGATGTCGTGTTCCTGAGGAGTGAGGACAATGGAGTTATTAACACCTCACTATTAGAGCTTAGTCTGTGTTTCCTGGAGGAACTCTAGAAGATGACGGGATGCGTGCCATGTTGCTCGTTCACACGGTCATAATGCCTGGTGGGTCGCAGTTCAAGTTGCCATTAGTGCCTATGATGGCACCATTAGCACACATCCAATGAGGAGAGTCCCCTTCTGCGCATTTGTAGTTGTTTTTTTCTTAAATAAGGAATTCTTTGGCACCACCACGTCTTTTCTGCCTTCTTTCAATAATTATTTTGGAACGGAAGGTTAGAATTATTCCTTCGACTCGCCCTCCCCAACCTACGAATCTGTGAACCTCTGGTTTCTAAATATTTTATAATTTTTAGAGGTGAAATTTGTATTTAAGACTGACTTCATGGTAGGGATGTAATTTGGACGGATTGGATTGGGTAGTGTGATAATTTAAGTCTAACCTAAATTCAAAATAACTCAGTCTAATTTCAGTTCAGCTCAAATTCAGCTCAAATTGAACTCAAGTTCAACCCAAATTCAGCCTTAATTCAACAGTGAGTAGGTTGGGTTGAGTTGGCCCTGTTTATAGATAGTTTGTTAAAAGTGTTTTACTTTTTGTAATTATTAGTGTAAAAGTCAATAGATCAAATTGGGCCAGCCAACCTAACCCAATGCAGGTTTAACTAGTGTCAACTCAAATTTAACTCAATCTAATTTATATGATTTAGGTCAATCCAATTCACTATAATATGGACTGAGTTGAGTTGGACCATGGGCTGACCCGTCCGATTAATACCCCTACTTCATGGGATGGGAAGAGGCGCTTGTGACGTAGAGCCGTATGCTCATTGTCCTGTAAATGAACTCTAATGTCACAGTCAAAATAACTGTAATATTACAATCGTCTGAATAACTACATTATAATGAGTCCGCTGGGCTGCGAAGTTAGAGTCGGTTGAACTGTACTACACATAACCAACTAAAGTCAATTGAGCTGAATATTACTTTTGACTCTTATGTTAAGATCCCTCATACATTACAGTCAGGTGAAGAACATAACCTCTAGTAGTCATTAGGTTCTTAGTGCCACAGTGGAGAAAAAAGCTATCACAGGAACAACATCATTGTCTTAGCAGTATAGTCAAGGGCAACTTTGTACTAAAGTGGGGGCAAGCAGCGTAGCGGAGTCCTAAAATTAAGCCTCTGAAAAATGAGAAATACTTGCTACACTATGGTACAGTGCGGCGTCGCATTGTTATGTTGTGCTGTTGGATTACATTCTGTATTTTTAACCATTTGAAATCCGATAACAAAGATGACTCTCTTAAGGTTGTTCCCATCTTCCAAAAAATTTACTTTTTTAAATTGTGCACCCAACACAGTCGTCCGATCAAACCGATTTGACAGCACACTCGAGGTCAGTATAATACTACACTTACCTTCAGTGCAGCAAGATAGACTCTCGGAAAAGAAAAAGTAGAGTGTAGATTTCAATTTAAGTTGTCAAGGAATAAAAAGACATGACATCTTAAGTCCCCTAACGCATAATTCCATTCCTCTATGTGAATCCTCAGGGGCATGGAGGGTTATCTTGTGGGGGAGGGTGGCCAGTTCGGTCTTTTCGTGCGCCATGGAACAGACAAGTACCTTCCCTTCTCCCCCACGCATTGCCCGTCTCTATGGGGGCCCCCGCGCCAAGAACATCCGGCCCACCACATGGAATGCGTGAGAAGGAGACGTTACGGGAAACGCCCCCCAGCCCATCTCACTTCCCCTTCTTCGCCCCCCACCCTCCGTGCCGCCTCATCGTCTCGAGGCTCCTCTCGCAGGGGCCTCTTCCTTCTTCTCTATTTGATTTCCTCCGTCCAGCCGCGGTAGAAGTAGTAAACGGAGTTAGTGCCATCACGCATACGCCACCTATAAATAAGCCCCTCCCCTCCATCTCCTCCATGGACTCTTCAGGCAGTAGACGGGGAATTCCAAAGGGATCGCATTGATCCTCTCTCTCTCTCTCTCTCTGTCTGTTTAGAGGATCATGCCATCCCTTTGGAATTCTCCGTCCATGGCCTTCTCTTGTCTCTGATGGTGGGGAAGGCCTCGCTACAAGGTACGTTGTTCTAACATGAGAAGAGATTTCTTTGTACAACTAACTTATTGCCATAATAGATACACATGTAGTTTACAAGAATAAGTTCAGGGTTTCTATAAGTTTCTTGGGGAATTGGAGTATGGTAGGCCGTCTTTGCACTTTGATTCTGGTGGCTGCTCCTCTCTTCATGGCTTGGGATCAGAAGGCTTCCAGAAAGTGTATTCGTCAATAACAATTTGCTTGCTCTTATTGGTGATGGGTACTGGTTCTAACCTAACCTCTTTGCTGTCTCCTGCTTTCTAGCTTTCCACTTTATAAAGTTGATCCTATTTGGAGAGGCACAGAGAATGATACTTGAGAGTTCTTTCATTAGAATCATGTCCATCCATCACTGTATCCCTTTGACGCTTTTTTTAATCCGTGCAAATGGAACTGAGAATAGGATTCTTCAACATAATTAGACAATATTGCAAAATACCTGTAGAATTTTCTGAACCCCCACCACAGTACCGCAAAGGAGGGGGACGTTACAACCATGCTCTCCTCTTGTTAGTGGAAAATGGCACATGCGCACTCCCACGTGTGCAATCTGCTGATGGGCATTCCTTTCCTGCTTTGTTGTTTATTACTAAAAAGTTCTAATTTCTTCCCCCTGAGAAATCATTTATTCTATGAGGAGGAGGCAGTGCAACCTGCTTAATCATGTCACCGGCTACACCGAGCTGTTTTCCTCCAAATTTATTGCCGTGTGGGAGGTTGATGCCCCCAAGACAGGCCTGTGATTTAAGTTTTCCAACCACCGATATGAATAGTGAGGGAGAGTAGTGGGCCGCACGGCCCACGCCGGAGTGGTCCCGCTCGCGTGGGCAAGCCCGGTGGCGTTAGTGGCCATTACGGCGTTGCGTCTGTTCTGGATGGAAGGCTTGTAGCTCCTGCCCAGGGCAGGCTGGATTATGCTGGGCCCTCTAATCCTGGTCGGGCCTGGTCCAAGATAGAGATGTTTGTCCTTGCTGTCTGTGGAGTACTGAGGAATCCGACCAAATGTGTCTATATTGTATAGTCCCTGGGTGGGTGATTCTGGATTTATTAGACCGCAGACTAAGGGCTGGATTGGGTGATGAGGATAGATCAGCTTTTGGGTGACTAAGGCTATCAATTGGCCTCAGCCTTTTCAGAAAATATTGGCCTCAGCTGCATGGGGTCATAGATTGCTGATGTCCACAGTAGCAGCATACCCCACTTCTGCCCAATATGAGGTCGGTAGGGAGGCTTGGTTCACTCATCTTGTTCACCAATCTACCCCACCTGGGTTGTGCCGAAGACCAACAGTAACCAGTAGTACTGTGTCACCGTCGAGTCACATCTATGGAATTCAGCGGAAAGGATGTTGTAAAGTAGAAGTTTTCTGCTATGTTTAGGTATTTTTGTTCTTGAACTGGCAGAACATGTTCATATCTCATGTTTGTGATCCGTAGCTTATGATTTGAAAGAAAAAGGTAAACATTCGATCTAATGATCTCGAGTAATATTTGCTGCAATGCTTCTCCTAAGTTGAGCCGAAGACCAACAGTAACCAGTAGTACTGTGCCACCGTCGAGTCACATCTATGGAATTCAGCGGAAAGGATGTTGTAAAAGTAGAAGTTTTCTGCTATGTTTAGGTATTTTTGTTCTTGAACTGGCAGAACATGTTCATATCTCATGTTTGTGATCCGTAGCTTATGATTTGAAAGAAACCAAGGTAAACATTCGATCTAATGATCTCGAGTAATATTTGCTGCAATGCTTCCCCTAAGTTGAGCCGAAGACCAACGGTAACCAGTAGTACTGTGCCACCGTCCAGTCACATCTATGGAATTCAGCGGAAAGGATGTTGTAAAAGTAGAAGTTTTCTGCTATGTGTAGGTACTTTTGTTCTTGAACTGGCAGAACATGTTCATATCTCATGTTTGTGATCCGTAGCTTACGATTTGAAAGGAACCAAGGTAAACATTAGATCTAATGATCTCGAATAATACTTGCTGCAACATCTCCCTCGACTGCAATGAGGGCATTGCAATGGGTAAATAGTTTTTTTTATTTTTTTTCAGGTGGGCCTCGAGTTACCCTAATAGTTCTTACAGTATAATGCTCGATTAGACGACCTGAAAAAATCTGAAAAAATAAAAAATCGTGCTCTATGAACAGTAAAAAAGTACGGAGCTCAGTTTTATATTTTTCAAATTCTTTTAGGCCGTAGGTATCTCGGGGACCACCTAAAAAAATCTATATTTTTTTTAATTTACCCATGCAATGCCCTTAGGTGCAGGCAGTACACAGGGACATTACAGCAAGCAATTATGTCTCAATGATCTCAATGGGTACAGTGACAAAAATTTGACATTTCCCAATTTCAAATGAACCTGCTAAATTGGCAGGCTTTGATGACTTCTACAGTATTGGTCTGTGATACCGACTTTAGGACCACCTGCCAGAAGAAGGATTGACAGCTTGTGTACAAACCGCAGATGCTCTCCTCTGCTGCTGGGCGCCATCAAGATGTACATTTCTAACCTGGATGAATCAAGATCTTTGAATCGAACAGAATTGTACGGACTCGTACGAGAATTTTCATACCACCTCCACATAGCGTTTTCAATGGGCCTGACATGCGTCTGTTTACCCAAAGCAGCCCAGCCCTGTCGTAATTCTTCAAGGTCCAAGTCTAAACTAGCATAGTAATCTGAATGTGCACTACAATGTTTCTTGCTGTCAGATCACTAGGATTGGATGATAGTATTTTGGACATTTTTATTTTTTATTCTTTTCGTTTTCTAAGGACTAGAGACTGTTCCAACTTGACATGCTTACCATCTGATGAGTTGCCCATGGGATCCGATACCGAGAAGGAGGGAGAGGAGGGGGGTGACCTGAAATTTCTTCTGATTTTGTTTTCGAATGTAGGAAGCCCAAGTTTTATAAGACTTCCTACGGCGTTTAGTGTTCCCGTACCTTTGTGAACGAAGCAGCTATGTGCACGGTAGCAGCACACCCTACTTGTGTCAATATGGGGTCAGCGAGAAGCGTTGGATCTCTGGGAGGTGAATCTATCTTGTTCGAGAAATGCTTTGCTGCAATGGGGGCATTGCAGCAGTGCACTCTACCAGTCAAACTGATCGGATAGATGCAGCAGTATGTGCATTTATATATATATATATATATATGGACATTTTTAAAATTTAAGGAGCTACCTTTACCATCTAATCTTTGATCAGATAACTTCAAAAATTAAAATAAAAAGTTCTTTTTGTTGTCTTTTTATTTTTTTTGAATTTTTGAGTCTGTGCAATCAAAGGATGGCTCTCTTTGGGTGGCATCTATCCTCTGGTTTTTAAAAAATGGAAAAAATAGCACTTACTGCTGTAACCATCCGATCAAAACTGATCAGACGATTGCCGAGACGCATTTTGTAGTGCCGCCGTTGTAGCAAGTATTTCTCATATTTTTCACCAATCTACTCACCTAGGTTTGGGCCCAAGACCGACAATCACAAGCAGGGTAACCGTCGAGTCCTATCTCTGGAGTTCAGCCGCAAAGATGTTGTTTGAAACATTCGAAGTTTTCTGGTATTTGTTGGGCATTTTTGTTTTTTGAGGTGGGAGAATCTCATGTCCATGATCCATAGTTTATGATTTGCAAGGAACGAGTGCAAGCATTTGATCTACTGATTTCAATGGGCTATTTTCCTTTGGAATAATTTCATGTGAACCTGTGACATTGGCAGGCTTTGATGACTTCTACAGTATTGATATGTGATAGTGACACAGTTTAGGACCACCTGGCTGCCAGGACAAGGATGGACTATTTCGTAATGCTGCGTGCCATCAAGGCATTTTTAACTTGGATGAATCGCGATCTTTGATTTCAGAAGAATTGTACTGATTCATGTGAGAATTTATGATTAATGATGTGCATCAGAATCATCGGAGATTTGGTCCGATTTGGATTGACTTTAGATTGTTTTGGACCGGTCACTTCGTACACTCCACGTGACATAAACGAGTAAGTGCAGTCACAATTTTTTTTATTTTTTTAATATTTTTTTAATGTCTGGCCCATTATGTTTAACATGTTCGTATAATTCGATCTTGAATCATGTAACTAAAAAAAAATCTAAAAAATAAAAAATAAAGTCCCAATAACCAATGAAAAAATGTTCTTAATGGGTTGAGCCCAAGAAAAGGAGACTCAATTTTTTATTTTTCAGATTTTTTTTAGTCATTTGATTGGAGATTGAGATGTACAGACATATCGAACATGATGGGCTGGACATTAACTTTTTTCTAAAAGATAATAAATAAAAAAGGGTGCTGCATGCACCATACTTTTTTTTTTGGTAGTTTAACCTACACAGCTGGGAACTTATTAGGTCACAGGTCACGGTTGTCATAGTCAGGGATCAAGCCCTGCGAAAGCATGCCTCAAGCCCCCTTTTATTTGAGGGATATAATAAAAAAGGGTTAACTCCGAGAGATAAGTTATCCCAGGTTAACCCTCCTCTTGCTTTGATATGTACTTAACCTTTTTGGATAAAATAGATTATTCCGGATTAACTCTCAAATTATAAAAACTTGGCATTAGTCAAAAGTAAGCTTAAGGGGATTTAAAAGTACCAAAATGTCTACATATATTATTAATTAGTGTAACTACTAAAATAGTATATTTTTTACTTTAATCTATTTTACTTAAGTATTTACATATTATATTATTATATTAACTAATGTCTACATATATTATTACTCATATTATTATATTAAGCAAATGCTTACTTAAGAATTCACATATTACAATATTATTTATATTATTATATTAAGTAAATGCTTACTTCAAGTATTTACATCTAATATAATATTATATGCGAGCATGTATGGTACTATATTGTTACTTATGCTAATTATTGAATTAGTATATTCTTCCATTAATATATTTCACTTAAGTATTTAGATATATATTATTATATTACCTAAATGCCTACATATATTATTACATATCTTAAATATTAAATTATTAAATTATTATATGGCATAGTACTACTCTAATTATATTATTATAATCGACTAGTTATTTTTATGAATATTTGTTTAAGCTAAGTATTATCTTATTAGAGTTAAGTATTATCTTAACGCATTATTATCTTAAGTATTTACTTCTTATATTATTATAATAAGTAACTAAGTGTAATATAAATATAACTGACTAAGTGTTATATTATTATGTTTTAATCGTTGACTGTTTATAGTATTATATATTTATTTAACTTAAGTATTATAGTTAACTTACGTATTATATTATTCTAATTGACCCTATATTTTTTATGAAGAATTATTTTAAGTTAAGTATCATCTTAATTAAGTTAACTATTAACTTATTCCATTATTATAATTAAATATCTCTATTATTATATAATTAATTAATTTATATAAATCACTTACTTAATGACCTTATTAACCTGTTCACCTACATTTTACAACCAAGTTAAGGACGAGTTAATAATAAGAGAGGCCAGAGGCAACACCTGAAGCGGCAGAGTCGTACAAGGGCATTATGGTACCTTTTCCTATGGGTCAGAGTTATCCAGCCTAAGAGGCTGGAATTCGAACCCTGGGTTATCTTAAGTTAACACTTTTTTGAACCGGGTTAAATAGGAATATAAAATTCGGCATGCCAAATGAAAAAAAAAAAAGAATCAGAGAGGAGCTATCCTAAGATCTAAAATAGGATAACCTCAAAACAAAGAGGAGCCAAAGGTGTCAATGGTGCTCAACAAAGGACGAATACCAAACTACGCCCAAGAGGGGATGGAATCACCTGGGCCCTTTGCCTGAACTTTTAAATGGTCCCAAAAATTTCATTAATTGGAATTTATTCTTTACATTCTCATAAATGCAGTGGGTCTCACAGATATATAAATTGCAACTTACATAATTTTAAGATCCATGCAAAGAATTCAAGAAAAAGGTCCATGGGAACCAAATCCGTCCAACCGGGGCATAAAACACCCTAAATACTGCACCCAAAGTGCTCGCACGCCTAAAACACAAGGGAATTAAATCGTCCAAATAAGCATGGCCTCAACTGTGCTCAAAACCCTGATGGCAGAAGGATGTGGGGACAGACTAGTGCTTTCAGTGAGCCTGATTAGCATATGTTTATCAACGCAAACATTGCAAGCTTAAACTAGACCCATTGTAATGCCTTTTGTCATCTGGAAGGTTGCATCTTGGGCCTCGTTGTTTTGGGAAAATAAAGGTCAAGTGAGAGACTGCTATTACTTGACATCCATGTCATCATATGAATTATTATTAAAGTTATTAGATCTTCTAATTCAAAACCTAAAGATATTTACTAGACTAAGTAAATGGATAGTGTGCTTTATCTCTTTTTTAATGTAAAACTATGTTAACAGTTATCTTGCACTAAAGATGGAGGGGGAAGGCACTGATGAAAACGTACCTCCAGCAAGTATTACTTACCTTTAGACCTAAGGGGTTGTTTGTTTTAATGTAAAACTTCGTAAATCATGGATTTCAAAATTACTTGTTTTAAAACAAGTGAAATTTTCTTACTTTAGAATCAAGAAATGTTTGTTTGTAAAATAAAACAAGAAGGATATTTCGATCTTCTCGTTTTGGTTTACAGTAGACTTCTGTTGTAAACCAAAACAAAGGAATTTGACTGTCAAGTGAGCGGACAAGGTTCAGACAGAATTTTACTTAGCATTGTTTTACGTTAAAATAAACAACTCTCAGTCAGATAGCAGGCTCGTAAGTCAAAAGTCTAGACACGACCTATCAAAAAGGAAAGGCCTGCGATAGTATATATTGCCTGTTGCACTTGGCTGCAACGTGCGGGCAAACAATCCTGACCTGATAGTTCGGATCATGTCGTCTTAGACAACTCAGATTTAAGAGATTTCTCCAAAACTCTACACAACCTAACTCGACCACTAACTAATGCGGTAAAAAAAGAAAGAAAATGTAATCCTCCCCTGATGTGATCTGAGCCTTTGGAGCGGGATCAGACGGACATTGCGAATCCCTACCTGATGATTGGGATCACATTAGAGTGGAAATTCTTTTTTTCTTACAGCCATCCGATACCAATTAGAGGTTCGGATTTTGAGCTTAAATTATACATTCCAACTGGGTAGAGTAGAGTCCAATAGAGCTTCCACCTGGACAAAAACCTGCCAAAGCCAACGAAAATTCCGAGATCCGTTACTCAGAAGAGCCAACTGCCAAGGAAGAAGTTATAACCCAACCCAGGTTACTTGTTTTCGAGCTTTTATTTCAGATTTTGATCTCAAATGTAGGAAAAACCAAATTCTACAAAATCCTTAACGGAGTTCTGTACCTTTTGTTCTGCTGCCGGGCTTAGCTACCAAATGCCGACCACAGCCGTTAAAAAGGGGGACCTTCATATCTCGACTCTTCAGCGGGCCGGCCTAGCTTTCAATTATAATCATTTTTAAACTTTTATTTAGTTATTTTGAGAGGAAAAAGTAGGTGTTAAAAGCTACTTTCATAGTATTTAATTTATTTTTTTAACCTCTAAGTAAAAGTTATAATTTGGAGTTTCCTAAATTAGAAACAATACGGGATTGTTAGAGAGATTTAATTTTTATAACAAGTTAAAATTAATTATAATCACTTGCATCCGTCATTTTTTATGTTACAAGAAGAAGTCAAAAAAAGACTTTCAATTAAAACTTCTGCTTTACTGCACGAAGACGCTGCTGCCTTGCTGGTTTCTTCGTGGCGAGTAATGTTACTGCAATGCATCATGGGCATTGGAGTTGCAGCCCTTGGTTGATCGTGCGTTAAGATTGTGTACAAATTTTAACTTTTATTACACCTCTTCTTGAGTGATGCAGCAATCGCATACTGTCCAGTCTCACGATCGAAACGTGGTTGTAGTTCTAATATCTTGGAATACTGCAGTAACCATATTACTCCTTCCTAACATGTGCATGGTACAGCCTAAAGTGCTTATAATTCAGCTAGTTTAAATGGACTCAAACTATCCACGTCTCGCTGAAAAGCTAAAGTGGGTGACTTTGTTCTTAGGCTAAAGACTAAGGGGGCAATCTCGCTCTCAATATTTTCACGAAAATTAGGGAGAAAATATTTTTTGAGGAGTAAAAAATTACAAGACGAATTTCTTTGTGAAACAAAAACACGTGTTTGTGAATCTCATAAGAAAGTTGGAATTTTCACACGATGAGAAGAAGATATGGAGAAAATGCGACGTGAGAATTGGACATGGGAAGAAAGTGAGTGGTAAATGTTTTCCATAGAAATATTTCTCCAAGAGGAGAAGTGGGGAAATAGATCCAAAGGAAAATAATAATAATAATAATATTCTCAGAATGTGGGAAATATTTTTCTAATTAATTTTTACTTGTGTTTGCAAAATATATGAATGCAAACATCCCTAAGAGTAATGGTTGCTGCAATGCTCCTTTATACTGCAATAGGGGCATTGCAATAAGTAAAAGATTTTTTTTAATGTTTTTTAGATTGGCCCACACGTGTCTTACATGATCGTACAATCCGACCTTACGATGTAAAATATTCTAAAAAAAAAAAAAAGAGTCTCAATGACTATAATGACCTCCTATCAGCCGGTTCGGTCATACCGATGTACTTCAATCCGAAGGGATCCGTTAATGGTAGGAACAATCCGAACATGGCTTGTAGTTAAGGTTGAACACTTTGCATGTAAATAAACAAACGATCGGTCGTGAGTCACAAAACACTTTATATTGGTGTCATATACAATAATACATTGCGGTACATCAAGTCCAGGGGTACAACTTGTAAGTTTACATAAGGACTAGACTTAAAAAAAAAACTAGGTTTTGCTAAACTTTACTAAGACCGTAGATATTCTTCGATTGTCCTGGGTGAGTTTATCAACTCAGCAAGCACATGATACTACTACATGGCTTATCATATATAGTCATGGAAAGGAACATGATAATAATATCTAATCATGTCATGGTAGAATATAATACAGTAAGCTTTAGCGATCTTGGCATGGTAAAAAGATCATGGCGTAACATGGCATGACGTGAGTACATAAAAAACATGGAATAACATCATGACGTGACTTGACTTGATCATGCATAACATCATGGCATGACTTGAGTATAAGCATAATAGGGATATGGTATAATATTATGGCATGGTTAAAAGACTAAGGTATAGCATAAAGTTATAGACATATAACATACGAACATCATGAATCTTTTCACTTATTTAACGGACATGCATCTAAACCACAACATAAGGAGGATCCACCCGTCCCATCTGGACTGGAAAAATCGTAGTCAGAATTTTACCCGTTTGCCTTGAGTTGCGTCTTTTACTTAATATCTACCTCACAAGGATGCTTATATGATTCTGACGTATAGACTCCTCGGTTGATACTATCCGCAAGCATGTTCGATTTTAACATGGAACACTTATAAAATAGGATGTAGACATAAGTTAAGCTCTTATGTCATTTTGACAGCATGTTAGCTTAGTAGTTATATTTAAGTTGTAGGAAAATACATATTTTGAATACAAGATATTTGTAGTAAGAAAATAATTATGGAGAAAGAACCATGTATTTGTCTTTAACCAGAAACTCTCTTGGATACAGCAAGAACCTCCTCCGTGTGCGAAAAATCCTCACGAGCAATCCCCGTTCTTGCTCTATATCTTTGTCTCTTCTTCTCTTTCTCTCTTTCTCTCTGACGCGGTATAAGCTATTCCATCCGTCAAACTAGAATTAACCCTATTCTAAAAAGAAGAGGCCTTACTGTTCTCCTATTCTCCAATCAAAGTAGCATTTAAGAGAACCTAACATTCTCGTAACGAATATTTGTTAGCTTGCATACCTATTGACAATCAAAGAAAGACATTATTTAGGAGCCTGTATCGTGAATGCATTATCCCTGACAAAATTCCCATTGGACAAGGGTCCTGCTGTAATTAATAAAAACATCATGGACGAAATAGGACCTACTGTCACTAACTACGTAAGAGTTTATCGAATAGAATCCATTTTATAATTGCTAGATGTTAAATCTTGAAACATGGGTGTGTTTCGATGCCCATGCTTCCTAGAGGATGGCATCTAACATAAGATGCATACTTCTGAAAATAAATCTCAAAAGGATTTATTTTAAGCGTTGGGACCACAAAAAAAAAAAAATCTCAAAGAGATGTTTTTGGAAGATGATTTTTAAACATTGAGTAATACTTGCTGCAGTCTCCTGATGCTGTAGCACAGGGCATTGCAGCAAGTATATTTCATTTTTCAGATTTTTTTTGAGGTTAGGCCTCACATGTTTTATCATTTTTGATCTCTGATCGGATGACTCAAAAAATTCTACAATAGTTATTATGGACCCGTTAAGGGCATTTTAACTATTCATTGAGTTTAAGTTTTTTAACTTTTTTAGATCATCCCAATAAAGATTGGACTGCACAGACATGTGGTTTGTATGGTTGAACATAAAAAATTGAAAAAAGAAATATTACAGTAATCTCCGGCAGTGCAGCATCAAGACGCATTGCAGCAAGCATACTAGTACATTTGGAGAAAAAAACCTTATGTTATTCAACATGAAAGCTAAAGGACCGTGGGCTGGCCGACTAGAAGCCCACCTGGGTCACGTCGCCGCAAAATAGGACCGGAACAAGCATGGCCCATCTGACGGCCGCGTAGATGGAGGCTGGGCCCGTACTTGACTGGGTCCTACTTGAAGGCCCATATGACTGTATGATGATATATATAAGAGGCCCACTTGCCGCTCCGCTTGCAGTAAGTCATGATGGCTTTGGCTGTCTATTCTTTAAACTCGAATTACTAATAATTATTTTAAAAAAATATTAAATTTAGAGACTGTTTGAGTTAAACATCCAAGTCGTTAGATGTTTGATCAGATCAATGTAAAAAGATGAGATCGAGTCTTGCACGAGATCTGATGTTCTCATCACACGAATATGATCGGATGACCATCCGCCGAAGATACAACCACATTATTTTTCAGGAGGCACCAGCGCAGCAAGTATTATTCTACATATAAGGCCAGCAAGTATTATTCTAACCATAATTATTACAACATGGAGATTTGGGGGCGAGATCACCCATTTAGTCAACTTCTCCAACCGGCATGTTGTGTAGCAATGCTTACTTTGGACTTTGGAGCCCCCTACTGACTTCCACATCTAGCATAGTAAATGTTGAGGAGGACTCATTTGGTTGATTCAAGAAAGTCACACAAGTCAATTAACTCTCCATAATCCCAATTTTTTTTTGGTCGAGGGGTTCTAACTTAGAGTTTTCTGTTAGAAATTCAAAGAACAGTTTTCTCTCAATTGAGGAATTCTAACTTATAATTTTCTGTCAGGAATTAAAGTCAGTTGAGGAATTATAACTTAAAATTTTATGTTAGAAATTAAAATACCGCATAAATGACTTCGAATGTAGAATGTTCACGTATCAAAATCACTGCATCGAAAATAACAAGGGGCATCGAACATAGTTTTCTGATATCATTGCTGAGGCTGCAGATACAAATATGCCATCACCTCCAAACATTATTGACAGCTTGTCTGCCACTTCAATTTGCTTAAGCCAAAGGTTGTGTCATTGCAATATTGCACTCCCAGGTTCAACCCGCCTGTTTCTTCTGTAAACTAATTCCGTAGCTTGTAGATGGAGTTCCAAGATTCTCTTAGAAACAATTTCAAAAACTTCTTTAAATATTTATGCTTTGAACACGGTTATTTTAATAAAATGCGACTCAATTTTATTGACTTTCAGATTGGATGGATCACTGAGATCTTACAATTGGCATAATCGTTGTTCACCACGGAACAAATACGAAAATGCACATGCTTATGTGATGGGAGACATGTTTAAGTTTGTTGATGTCAATTCTAGCCGCCTTGAAACTGCAAAAAGCTTAGGTCATATGAAGTGAGTTTACGTGCAGTGTCTAGCAAAAAGAAAAGGAAAGAGAGAGATATATTTATCGTAATGCCCCTCTAAATATTAGAATACAACTGCTGTTAGATCAGCAGATTCGATGATACACAAATTTCAACACCCGCTGCATCACGCATTGCAGTGACCATTTGATCCATCTGATCGATGTGTGTTGCAATGCCTTAAGAATGTTGCATTCCTGTCGAAGGCCCGTAGCGCAGTGGCACTGGGCGGACGCCGTGCTCCCACTCGGGGAGCCGTTTGTGGGTTCGATCCCGCGGGTTCCTCTCCTTTATAGGAAGAATTATTGCGGTTCTCCGTGGGCGTTTATGTTGTTTGGCAGGTTTATTTGCATCGAGTGCGGAATTATCTTTCCCTTGGAAGAAAATCTATGGCCTCTGGCCGGCTCGATCCCAGCTCCTCCGAGTTGGATACCTTGTCCTAGTTCCACTGGGCTACTGATCTTAAAAAAAAAAAAAGAGGTTGCATTCCTGGGTGAAGTTGACCGGTCTAATTTTATTTTTCCGGCCACCAATTAGTAGTTAGAAGTGATGAGGCCCAACATCTAACCCGACCCCTATCCAGCTAGGCCTGACCTGACCCTCAAAGGCTTCAACAGGCCAAGATCGACCAGGCCAACCAAGGCCCAAGTAAATGACAACACCCTTGGGTTCAATCGCCGGAACCCCGGATCCGAGCTCCGGCGAGTCGGGAGCATCATGCCCGGAAAGCTGAGCTCAGTGCCAAGAGCCATATGGATGATTGTGATTAGAGGTGTCAATAGGGTAAAGTCCGTGACCCAATCCAATCCAACTCATATTAAAGAATATTAGGTTAATCTAAATTATATAAATTAGATTGGACTAAATTTTTGTTGACATTTATTAAATCTAGACTGAGCTGGACTGAAAACGGACTGTCCCAGTTTCAACTATTGCCTTTTACAATAATTCATACAAAAAGTAAAATACTTCTAACAAATCATATAAACAGGGCCGGTTCAACTCAACTCGACCCAATCCACTCACTATAAATTGAGACTGAATTTGAGTTGAATTTAAGTTAAATTTGAACTGAGCTAACATTGGGTTGGAGTATTTTAAATTTGAGTTAGATCCAAATGATCACATAATTCAATCTAGCCCGCCCAATTTACATCTCTAATTGTGATAGGCCATCGAGGTCAGTGGCAGATCCAGCTATATTCAGTGGGGTTCTGAGACTCCACTAGATTTTATTAAGTCTATTGTCTCAATGTAAAGTAGTTTGTATAGGACCCAACTGGCTCAGTCTAGGACCTCACTGGCCTAATCCAAGATCCCATATAATTTAGTCCAAGATTTTATTGACCCAACCTTATTTACGACTTAATGTTCCAGGGACCCCACTGGACAAAATTTCTGCGTCCGCCATTGATCGAGGTAGTGTGTGCACTCTCCAGCCACCATTCGGGCATGCGGCTGGAGGACATTGGCCTGAAGCTGGTGCAGCCACTATAGATCTCTCTCCTAAGAGAGCATTATACATCCTAGCCTCATCCCTCTCTAATGTTAATTTGATTATTGGTTCCATCTTCGTCCTGACTTGAGTGTTGGAAGATTTTGCTTGAACAAAACGGCTCAGGTCTGAACTCCTGTGCTCTTGCAGATCGGGGGTTCACATTCTGCTCCTAGGCAACATCCGGACCGTATGTGAACCGGGGCCAAGGGACGGCTACAACATTATGTGGTGACAAAAGGCTCATTATATATGAAATAGAAAGTTCATTTTACACACGCACGTACGTACGCACTCGCACACATATATATGAAACAAAAGGTTTTTTCACACAAATATGCAGGCAAGGACACACGCATGTACGCACAGAGAGGTACATAAATGCATGTATGTCATGCCCAGCTTCAATCTCACATTTTGGCATTATTAGTTTCATGATTTATTAATCAATTTTTACTTTTAGTCTTTCCTCTAGTCCTGCAAATAACCAGTTAATTGTGGTATGCATGAATTGTTAGGGATATTAGGAATACCTGAAGCGGAAGCCATCCCTAACAAAGGAGGAAGACGACGACGGAGTCGATCCCCACGTGCTGCAAGTCTCGGAAGAACTGCACGAACTCCGGACGAGGAGACGGTGTAGTCCTGGCACCCTTTCTACTGGTTTCTTCTCTCTATTTCTCTTGATGCGTATGACCTAATGGGGAGTCACATGCTTCTTATATAGAGAGGAGGGACCAGTCCCGTTCAAACAGTTAATGGATCCCATCCATTACAGGATCCTAATGGGCACTTAATGGGTTAAGCCCAATAACTTTTATTCTATTAATTGGATGCCTTATGGTGTGTATGTGTGCATCCCAGTGTGTACAAGTAGACCACTAATTTAGGTAAAAACCCAACATTCTCCCACTTGATCCAACTTGTCTTAAGCATATCAAATCTTCCTTTGAAAACATACTTATAGTATAAACATATATATATAGTTTCAAAAGACTCTTGAAGATTTGATATCATAGACATACACATGAAGAGAAAATCATGGTACGCGCGCGCACGATAAAACAAAAATTACACACCATTTCAATTAACAGAATCTTAAAGATTCAAGAATAGTAAATCAAATGATATGAGTCATGGCGGCAAATGCATTCAATTATACACCTTCTTCCATATACCAAAATGCCACCAACTTACTATAATTGAACATCAAATATGGAACTATAGATAAACTCAAACATAATGTTTATCCATTGGTCACCACTTAAACATACAATTTGCCAGCCACAATCCACAACTAACATGTATACACAATAAATGGAAAAGGCAAAAAGTAATAGAAGAATCATGATATAAATATGATCACAAATAACTGAATGTGTCAGACTGAAAAAATCACAACATATCGAGAGAACTGACAAGACCCATCTGAATCACATGACTACAAGACGTGCTAGCAGGTAGTCCCTTCGTGAGTGGTTAGCGACCATAAGATATGTCCCAATATGTTCTATAGACACCTCATGATTCTTCACTCTGTTTCTAAGAGCAAAATAATTAATCTCCAAGACTCTACTACCTTTGGACGCCTTATTGTTCTTAGAGAAAAAGACCGCAGCGGAATTGTCACAATAAATCCTGATAGGTCTGAAGACGAAATCAACAAAAGATAGACCTGTGAGCAAATTCCGCAACTGGATGGCTTGTGCACTAGCCTCAAAACAAACAATGAACTTTGCTGCCATTGTAGAAGCCACTGTAATACTTTGCTTCTCACTGCATCATGTGATAGCTTCTCTTGCTAAGAGGAAGATGTAGCCTGAAGTGGACTTCCTCGAATCAAGACAGCCGCCAAAATCAGCATCAGAATACGCAATAACTCCTAACTGATCTCATCTCCTATATGTGAGTATGAAATCTATCGTGCCTTTGAGATAACACATGACTTTCTTAACAGTTTTCCAATGATCCATGCTTGGGTTGCTCTGGTACCTGCTGAGCATACCCACGGCAAAAGCAATATCCGGACGTGTACAAGTCTGAAGGTACATCAAGCTCCCAACGGCTGAAGCATATGTGATAGGCTCTATCTGCTTCCTTTCCAAGTCATTTCTGGGACACTGTAATTCACTGAATTTATTACTTTTTACAATGGGTACTTTATCGGGTGCGCAGGACTGCATGTTGAACCTTTCTAAGACCTTTGAGATGTAAGCTTTCTGAGAGAGACCAAGAGTGCCTGAGGGTCTATCTCTAGTGATTTCAATGCCTAAAACATATTAGGCATCACCCATATCTTTCATCTCAAAGTTCTTAGAAAGGAAAGCTTTAGTTTCGTGCAATAAACGAAGATCACTGCTAACAAGCAAAATGTCATCCACACACAAAAGCAAGACAATGAAATTACTCTCACTGATCTTTATGTACAAACGTTCGTCAATAATGTTTTCCTTAAACCCAAAGGACAATATCATTTCATTAAACTTTATGAACCATTGGCGGGAGGCTTGCTTAAGTCCGTAAATGGATTTCTTTGATTTGCATACCAAATGTTCTTTCCCTTCAGCACGAAACCCTTGAGGTTGCTCCATATACACTTCTTTATCTAGGTCCCCATTGAGTAAAGCCGTTTTCACATCCATCTGATGTAACTCTAGGTTAAAATGAGCTACCAAGGCCATGACTATTCTGAATGAGAACTTCTTAGAAACTGGAGAAAATGTCTCATCATAGTCAATGCCTTCTCTTTGAGTGAAGCCCTTAGCCACCAATCTAGCCTTATATCGTTTAACTTTGCCTTTAGAGTCCACCTTAGTTTTGAATATCCATTTATATCCAACAAGTTTAGACCCTTCAGGCAAGTTAACGAGATCCCAGACTTGGTTTTTAGCCATTGAGTCAAGCTCTTCTTTCATGGCTTCAAACCAATAGGCAGATTTTTCATTCTTTATGGCTTGTGAAAACGTCACTAGATCATCAATGTCACCCCTGTCTACACTGTCCTCCTGTAGGTACACTATGAACCCATCAGATATAGCAGGTCTCCTGACTCTTTCAGATCGACGCAATGTTGGCCCCTGATCCACCTGAGGTGGTTGGTCAACAACCGCGACATCTTCTGGCTCTGGAGCAACTTGGGGTGGACCAACTGCAACTACTTGCTCCCCTAAGATTTCATTCCGAGGAATGAATATGGGAACAACGTTGTCAATTGTTACAAGTGTTTCAACCTGATCCTGTAACTCCTCAAAAGAAATCTCTCGAAAATGTCCACTCCCACTAACTCCGCCATCTTCAAAGAACCTTGCCTTATCTGTTTCTATAATGATGGGAACACGGGATGGACAATAGGATCTATACCCTTTTGATCTCACTGGATAACCAATAAAGAATCCACTAGTTGTTCTGAGATTAAAAGCCTTTTTATGTAGATTGTATGTTCTAGCTTCAGCTGCACACCCCCACGTGCGCATATAGCTCACAGAAGGTTTCCTACCACACCATAATTTATAGGGAGTCTTAGGTGCAGCCTTCGTAGGAACCTTATTCATAATGTGAGCAGTTGTCTTAATGGCCTCGCCCCACAAGGATAAAGAAAGGGCAGAATGACCCAACATTGTCCTGACTATTTCTTTAAGCGTTCGATTCATTCTTTCTGCAACCCCATTCTGATATGGGTTGCCAGGAGTAGTGTATTGAGGTACAATACCCTCTTCTTTAAGGAATCTATCTAATGGACCAGGTCTTTGGAAAAAGAATCCCTTTCTTTTCAAACCATGCCTTCCTTTTTAGACAATCTTTCTTAACGTGTCAAGGTAATTTGCAGAAGAAGCACTTGTCATTTTTGCCTTTTGACTTGTTCTTCTTCTTGCCCTTCTTCTGGACACCCTTCTTCTTTCCTGATCCACTTTTCACTTTATGAGAGATAAACAAAGCAACATTGTTCCTCTCTCCTCTCAATCTCTCTTCCTTTTGGACACACATGGTCATCAATTCATTGACTGACTATTTAGCCTGATGTGTGTTATAGGAGATCTTAAATGCCTCATATTCACTAGGCAAAGAGTTGAGAATAAAATGGACTAGGAAAGTGTCTGAAATAGTAACCTCTATGGTATTCAGTTGAGCAGAAATATCTCTCATGATCATTATATGCTCTTGAACACTACCACTAGTGTATTTCATTGAGGACAGTTTAGCCATTAAAGTACTGGCTTTAGCCTTATCAGAACTAATGAACTGTTCCTCAACGGCTTTAAGAAATCCACTCGCAGTGGTCATATCTGGGATAGATTCATTGATGTTCTGTCCAACATGTCCCTGAAAGAACGGAAGGCAGAGACGATTGGACTTTTCCCATTTCTCATAATGAGTCTGCTGTTCCATTGAGCTTTCTAGAGTAAGTGGAGCTGGCATAACCTCACGTAAAGCCAAATCTAAGTCCATGCAACCCAAAGCAAATTGTACCCTTTGTTTCCATTCAAGTAAATTAGTGTCATTCAGATACGGCACACTGGTAGTAAATGGTGCAAACAAAGGAGAAGCAGCTGAAATAAACAAACACATGCTCACATTAAGGCAATAGAACTAATATATTATAAGTAATGAGGCAAGAATTAAATTACAAAATAATTAAATAACTTAAAATGAGCTACTTTATCAAGTCGTCCGATAACTTTATAGACGAACTCCCCAAATTAACTTAAGTGATAAAATTAAAATTTATAAATATTTTGATATTAAGAGAGAGTACTTTTGGGTACAAAACTCTCAAGAATCGTCATACAGATAAATTTTATTTTATCTTGATCATGACATGAAAATAAACACTCCTTTGAGAGTTAAATTTACAATCAAGTCAAGAACACAGACATTTGATATCATTTTAATTTCTTAACGAGTATATTTTATTATTTTCTATGCATAAGGCCACTTTGGTGATCTACTTACACACTTTGAATTCTAAAACATCCTCCCCCAATCAAAATGATAACAAATAACCAAATGCTCATTAATGATGCTATTTAAAACTTAATATGGTTAAATTTTATCTATCTTCGTAATTAGTGCCACTTTGGTGGTCAAACTAATCATTTATAAATTAAAATTTATCACAAAACTATATAATAGCATCAATTAACACTTAATATGAGCAAAAATGATATAAACACAATAACTAATATAATATGAAATGGAGATATTCATGCATGATTAAAAACTATAAATAGGACAAATTATCACAAGAAATATCTCCTAAGTTTACAGTAATAATTATTGATTCATAAACAACCTTAATTATACTTAAAACTATATTAAAATGGACATTTTACAAGTTTATAGCATGATGTTACATATATGTCCTTTTCTGTTTGCAGGAAAGAAACCAGAATTGCAAACATAGCCAGTTTTGTTTACAGAAATATCATGAATTGTAAACACGTCCTTTTCAGTTTGCAAGAATAAGTAGAATTTACAAATATGTCCGAATATATTTGCAGAAATAACTAGAATTACAAATATATCCATTTCTGTTTGCAGAATTTAAACTTAATTGCAAACAGATCCGTTTCTGTTTGTAGAAATAAGCAAATATATCCTTTAAAATTGTATATGTATCCCTATTGTTTAAAAAGATTATCTAGAATTCTTTAAATACCACTAATGGGCCCAAAAATAGACTTAGAAATATAGGCCTAAGATCCAAAACTTAATGAACCCAATAAACTACTATTCATGAATATTAAAGGATAAGGATAACCAAATAAATTGTAATTAAACAGTTTTTAAATATTAAATGATACATATAATACTAACGGATATGAACATATATATATTCGGATCTTAAAGGGTTCGGGTTGAGTTAGATAACGGAATCGGGTTGGATATTTAATCGGATAAGGTTTCGGGTCCTGAACAAGATCCAAACGGATATGATTCTGCAAAAGAAAAATGAACATGTTTGCGCAACGCCCGTGCAGGCCAGCGTTGTGCCAAGCCGCAGGCCTGGCAACCATGCGCGGCCCGCCCATGGGCACTGTGCCTTGTGACAGTGTCAGCCCCAATGGTTGTTCTTCTGCGTTGCCGATTCCTTCACGGTGACTAACGTCACCGTCGGACAACTCAAAAAAGAATAATAATGTAATAAAAATAATGTCGTATTTTTCTTTGAATGAACAGGAAAAACATAGCAAATCGAAACCCCAAAATCATCGACACGGGATTTGATACCACTTGTTAGGGATATTCGGAATACCTGAAGAGGAAGTCATCCCTAACAAAGGAGGAAGACGATGACATAGTCGATCCCCACGTGCTGCAAGCCTCGGAAGAACTACACGAACCCCGGACGAGGAGACGGTGTAGCCCTGGCACCCTCTCCACTGGTTTCCTCTCTCTATTTCTCTTGATGTGTATGACCTAATGGGGAGTCACATGCTTCTTATATAGAGAGGAAGGACGAGTCCCGTTCAAACAATGAATGGATCCCACCCATTACAGGATCCTAATAGGTACTTAATGGGTTAAGTCCAATAACTTTTATTCTATTAATTGGATGCCTTATGGTGTGTATGTGTGCAGCCCAGTATGCACAAGTGGACCACTAATTTAGATAAAAACCCAACATGAATTCCCACATGAAATCTCAGAGCTCCAGTATCAAATCTGAGGCATGCATTTTCAATTCTCTACACTATCCAATAATCTATTTTTATTGATACTTAATTGCTTTTTTTGACAATAATTGTTAATTAATTGCTAGGTGTTAAGTAAACGCATTCGGCAAATTAGAAGAGGGTCCACACGGGAGTGGCTCGCCGAGTATCTGGACCATGCAAGGGGCAAAGTTCAAACTCTTTATTTGATTTTTTCAAAGTAAACAGCTAGTGGACTTCTTAATTACCTAGCTTTTACAAAGTAAACAACAAATTTGAGAAATGCTTGCTACAACACAGGCGTTGCAGCTGCCCCACGGCAACGTCCGGGTGCAGCTACCAATCCTTGATAGGATGATACTCGTGCAAATTTTTTTCTAAGTAAAAGGAAAATTTTCAACTATGTGATCATATGATCAAAATGATTAAATGACAGTTCCTCGAATATTACAATCTATGTAGATTTATAATGTTGGAAATATTGAAGCAAGCATTTGTCAGCTTCTCCATTACTTAGCCACCGAAGTGCAGGGAATCCGGTTCCCATTCACATCTTCCTCTAGTGTTACACCTTACGAGTGACTATGAGGGAATTCACGTAATGACACGGAAAACTCATCCTTGGAGCTTTCTATTAATTCTTCTCCTATAAGTTTTTTTTTTTTTTTTTTGGTGAGGTGGGTGTCCGTTCAGTTGGTCTCTACTACAGACAATGTGATAGATGACTTATTAACACAGATTTGAATGTAACAGGTTAGCATACGTCTAATCTTGTGGATTATCACGAGTGAACTCTTTTCTTCTTCCCAAGCCAATAAGCTTATAAGAAGGGGAGGGACTCTGTTGGGTTTGGTTTAAACTTCAGACAACAATGTGAAAGATGGCTTACTAATGCAGAATGTCTCGGATGGGTGGACTAGACTAAGTTATGTGATAATCTGGGTCTAACCCAAATTAAAATAGCCTAACCAATTTTAGCTCAGTCCAAATTCAACTCAAGTTTAATTCACATTCAACCCAAATTCAACTCAAATTCAATATTGAATGGATTGAGTTGGGATGACCCTATTTATAAATAGTTTATTAGAAGTGTTTTACTTTTTGTATAAATTATTGTAAAAGTTAATAAATTAAATTGAACTAGTCCATTTACAGTTCAACCCAGTCTAAATTTAACTAATGTCAATCTAAATTGAGCCCAACCTAATTTACATTATTTGGGTCAGTCTAATTTTATTTAATATAGGCTGAACTAGACTGGGCCACAGACAGGTCCGCCCAATTAACACTCCTAATCTTGACACACTGTAATAACATTATAGGCGACAGCTTGTCCGAAAAACAAAAGAAAGGACATTACAGAACTGTTCCTTTGCAAAAGATCACATAGGTAAGTCAAATTTGATTTTGGTGAACTTAAGATCGTTGCACTGCTTAATTAAGATTATGGCAAGGTAGGGGTAGAATCTCCTCTTTAGGGGACTCGCTTGGGTGACCACGCCAAGCCAGATTCTCGAATGCTCGAGTTATAGAGCCCCACTTGTCCCCACCTAACCGCGTGTCTCCGTTTCAACGACGCAGCCATTTCAGACGTAATTAACGGATCCGACTCAAGACACCGTTGATTAATTTCTCGTCGGGACCACTTGAACATTGACCGCTAACGTCCGCTCGCTTTAAAAAATTCAGACGAAGGGTGTATTTGGTTTTATATAAAATATATTTAAATATTTTTTTAAAAAAATATATTTATAAGAAAAATAAAAAATTAAAATCATCCATTTGGTATCCTGAAAAATATATTTAGGCTGATTTAAAATAGGATACTCGGTCTTGTTTCATAGATGCCAAAAAAAATAAAAATAAAAATAAAGTCAACGAATTACATTTTTTCTTTCACTAGAATTTTTCGGACAATCAAATAAGTTGTGGTGCTACATTTTTCAGGAAAGACTGTTCAGCTACGTTACATGAAACGAAACAAACCCTTAAGTGCGTGTTTGGCGTAGTTTTAGTTAGTAGTCACTTTTAACTCTTTTCTACATCATAAAAAATAATAGATATTAATTTTAAGTAGTCCTAAAAAACAAATCTCTTCTAGTAATTTTATTTTATTTTAATTTTAAAATTAAAATATCATGAAAGTGACTTTTAACGCGTACTTTTTTCTCTGAAAATAAAAGTACTTACCATTTAAAACTGCGTTAAACACGGTGGGATGAGTTCCCACTTCCGGGCCCAACTTATTTGACACTTCATTTCGTGCCTGTTCCAGCCTCTATAAATTGGCTTCCACACCTCATAACGGCAACAAACTGCCACTCCATTTAGAAGACCATCAAAGCCGGAAGCTCACAGAGACTTGCCATCCTTTTGCCAATGGCTTCACACAACTCCGCCGTGGCCTGCCTTCGTCTGGGCCTGCTCCTCGTGTTGCTCATGCAGGGTGCTCTGGCTGTTGCGGGAGGCATCACCTGCGAACGCCTGAGCCGGGGCACGTGCGCCTTCGCCGTGTCCTCCGCCGGCGCTCGGTGCGTTTTGGAGAAGGAGGTGGAAGGCGAAGGCGGCCCGGAGGAGTACGTGTGCCGCACGTCTGCGGTCCAGACGGGTTTGGGGTTGTCGGGCTGGATCGAGACCGACGGCTGCATCGAAGCCTGCGGGCTCCAGAGGAGCACCCTGGGCATCTCCTCCGACTCGCTCTTGGACTCTCGCTTCACCAAGAAGCTCTGCTCCCCGCAATGCTACCATAGCTGCCCCAACGTCGTCGACCTCTACTTCAACCTCGCTGCCGGCGAAGGTAATAAAACCACATCTCTCTCTCGCGCGCGCGCTCTCTGGCTGTCTCACTCTCTCTCTCCTGGCTAAGATGTCAGCTGTTTAATCTGTGCAGGAGTGTTCCTACCGAAGTTGTGTGCGGGGCAAAACGCAAAGACGACAAACGTGCGACGGTTCATGGCCGAGATCAGAAGCTCCGGGATGGTGGCGCCAGGGCCAGAGCCAGGGATGCCGCGCGCGGCCGCCCCTGCACAGTAGGAGACGGTGGTCGCCGTTGGTCCTTTGCAGGCGTAGTCTCAAACCAGTGGACGTATACGGATGTGACACCTTCCCAGTTCAGACTTATCAATGGTCATATAATTTGTATCGAACGTTTAGGCTACCTTGGGTGGTTAGAGTGAAATCTTACTTTTTATACCATGTTAGGGCGGCTAGATATAGATTCCCTTGCGTGGGAACACACTTGTCTGAGCCGTCCAACAGGTATACGATAGTTGTATCCGCAATAAGTTAGTTTTATGAACATAAAGATTAATATACACAATGTTATTGTTGGATATGAGTGTAATCTACTGTGGTTTTGCCCGCATTTATAATTTTTTACCGCCGTTTGAACTCTATAATCAGAATGTTAGAAAATTCTTTTGCAGTTGTATCCTTTGGGTTATAACTTAAACATCTGCAGTGCAAAACCGTTTTGCCATGCCGGTTCGGCAGAGCTCGTCCCAAATGCTGACTAAATAAAAGAATTAAAGATTGGGTACACTTCCCATTCAAAGTACTCCCCACTTGTGGAAGGGTTTCTAAGTTAAGCATGACCTCAAGAATAGCCACTGGCGTAACTAGGAGTGTTAATGGACTAGGTCAAGAATAGGCATGGACCAAACTCATCATGTTGAGCTGGATCAAAGCCGGCCATCTATCTTTGAGGGACCCACTCGTGTAAAATAAGTAAATCCGTTACCGGTACTCCCACGCGGCAGATTTGGAAATAAGTTCGGGAAGGAACACAAAGGGCGCCGCAACACTTATTGGTTTAACAGTATTTTAAAGAAATACTTAAATATTTCTGGGTGTTTCAAGTGCAACCGTTGTCAGGTTTATGGATTGGATGGATTGTAGTCGCCATATCATTCATAGGATGTGCAGGGTGTCTTAAAAGACGACGGCTGGTTAATGCGCTGACTAAGTGATAGTTGTGTTATAATGTCTAAGAAAAAATTTCTATGGAAGTTTCTTTTATAATAGAGTTTTACTTGTTACACCGTTAACGTAGATTGCACCCCCATCCCATTCCACTATTTGGATGGGCTACATGGGGATTGTCTCCCCCATTCAATGTGTCCACGTCATTTGCAGGGACAATGCATATGGGCGCAAATTGAAAAATGATCTTAAAAAATTTAGCTACTAAATTAGTTTCTCAAGAATATAGATTGTGCTCTCAAGAGCACGATTGGATTCCACAGTAAGATCACAATCTCGAGTGTAATAATGTGGAGAACATGTAGATGCTATAGAAGATCATGCTCTCGAGAGCACGATCGTGTTGTGGAAAGCATGATCATGCTCTTTAGAGCAGGCTCCATACTGTCAAAAATAATTTAACTGATATTTTTTTTTTTTTTTTTGAATTATGCCATCTATGTGTGTTAAGGTGTGAATGACGTCAACGTCAATTTAATGGGAGAGACAATCCCATGTGATCCGTCCAGATGGCAGAACACCTCTATACCCCCCTCTCCCTGCTGAAAATTCTTTATAATATCCTATAGGCTTTTTGAGACCAAACTTAAGGTTAGGCCAAGTCTATCTAAAGAGGGAGGTGCCATGTCTAACTTAGTAGAAATACTTTATTACAATGCCCCTTGCGCATTGCTTTTTTTGGTCAACATAAAGACAGCATTCATCTTAAAAGTCACTACAGAAGAAGACTTTGAAGCCAATAACCCAGTAATTAGAACCGTACCAGTGCCCATCCCTATTAAGACTTGCCCTGTTACATGTCTTATCCCACAAGACCCAGCCAGGCCCGGGCTTGTTCAGTCCACGTCCAAACTCGGCCCATTTACACCCCTAGCTGTAGTTTGGAAACTTCTGATTACGAAATCTCAATACAAAAGAAAAAGTCTAGCAGTCACGAATGATGTGGTGTCATTAGGGCTGTAAATAGATCCCGAAAGTCTGAAAACTCGGCCCAATTAAACAGCAATTAAGTGGGTTTGGAGATTAAAATTGAGCCCATTTTATTTTTTGGGCTGGGTTCAGACTTCAATTTTAAGCCCGACCCCTAGAATATGTTGGGCTTAGGCTTTGTTAAGCCCGTGTCAGAAAACTCAAAAAGCCTGATAAATATTAGATAAAAATAATAGTAATTGACATTATATAATGTATGCAGGTTCATATTGACACGATCATTCATTTACACATATATATTATATAGATTAATTTATTGCCAAATATTAATACTGTATTAATGTTCTAATTATCTTAAATTCAAAAGGGTGCTCTTTACATGTATTTATTAAAGAATATTAGATGTGTAAAAATTACCTCATAGAATTCATGTCTTTATGACACTTTCAAAATCATCATATGCACTATTAATCACTATAATATTTTAGTTTGAGTTAATCAATATTTGATTTAGGTACTATATTAAGTTTTGATTTTATAAAAGATGTGTCCTTTAAAGTTTTTATTTTAAGCTAAACATGAAAGATCAAAATATAAAATGATGATTTTGATTGTTTTTTATTGTATGTTATTGAATTTAATGATCTTGAAGGTCTCATTTTTTACGGGTGATGAGGCCTATGTATAGACACCAGTTTTTTGTTAATATGTTAGATTACATATTTTTAAAAAAAGAAATGAACTCCTTTTATATTTAAGTCCAACGTTCGAGCTCGAAACCCAAGTGATTTTGGACTTGAGTTAGATTTAGGTTTAGGCATAGAGAAATAGGCTTGGGCTGGACTTGGACCCAACTTTTCTTAATGGGTTTGAATTAGGCTTTGGTAAGCCCTACGCGAGCGAGCCTGGCCCGTTGACATTCCTAGGTGTCACGTACGTGCGGTGCGTCTCAACACTTGAAGGCTCTCATTTTTTTTAACCTCTTAGATATTCTTTTCTAAGAAAATGAGAGTTCTTCAGTCATTTAGATCCACCTTATATGAATGACGCTCATGTATTTGTGATTGTGGGGGTTCTTTCCTTCATTATACTAAAGTGATCCTAATCGAAAGACTTGGGTCTAGCCAATCCTCAATGAATGGGGAGACATGGTCAAGCCCTCTTTCCTCTCATCCACTGGTTTCCCCGCGAGATGCGCAATCTAATTTTCTCCTCTCTTTTCCTAAACTTTCGGAATGAAGAGGAAACCTTCCAAGCACCAACCGCAGCCGGTGCAGAGATGGTCAAAAGGCCAAGACTATGCTCGTCCAGCAAATCCACTCTAGCTAGACGTTGTGCGGTTTTAGGTCGCTGAGCCATTCGAACTTGAGGAATGATGTAACACTATTCTTGCTCTCTTTTAGTCATGTTGGAATGTTCAACTTTAAAGCGGATTTATCATGACGTGTGTTGAAAAAGCTCTCGTAAGGAAAGACTCTTTTAGTTCGAAGTTTGAACTCAAGATCCACGTATTGAGAAAGAACCGTAAAGATTTGACTATGTCACCTGACGAGGGAGGGGTGGGAGGAAAATACTAGGAAGGATTGGCCTCCTCTTCCTCACGTAGGTTCAGACTTTAGACCGGTGAAAAGGGGCAAGTCGACCGGGAGAAAAGGAAATGAAACAAGTGTTGCGCATGGTTAACAGTTCTCTTTCTCCCTTTCTCTTCAAAGAGGGAGGGTGGGGTTGTGCATTCTTTTCTTTTGTTTTACAAGTAACTAAACGAATGTTCTCTGATTTTAAAATTATAAAATTATATTAATTTTAAAATCATTGAAATACAATTTTTTACACTGAAACAAATAATCTCTTAATCTTCATTCAAACAGTCAAAAATTTCAGATCATCCGAGTTCTCGTCAGGAGGCCCTACCGCACACCCTTCACTACCACTATGTAGTTTTTGCAGGCTAACGAGGAATTGGCAGGTGGCCGAGCAATTAGATCGACTTGGGTTGTCTCAATCGAGGCTAAGTTGACTGTTACTGCACTACACCTACAGTATAAATCGCGTCACCGGTGGTTGCGGCGAAGAAACGAGTTTTCCCAAGAACGCGTGGCGCTTAATGGCATCTTCGGGGACTCGATATGTATCATGTGCCTGTGTCTGTCATTTGTTTCAAGCATGCCTTTCTAGTTTCTGTGGTCTAACCTAAGCTTGACCCAGTCCCGCCTCCAACTGGGTCCCTAATTAAAGTGGAGCTGTTAATAAGTCTTCAAAGTCTGATAATTAGGTCCGACTTTTATTAAGTGAGTTTGAGTCTTAAAGTCGGTCTAATTTTTAGGTTACATCTATGTGACAATTTTATCTTTTAATAAGCTAAGTGAGTTTTGCTAAATACAGGCATGAAAAATAGGCCAAGTTGGTTTTGCTAAATGCAGGTGATGTAGACTGGATCTATCACGACTGGATCCCGCAGACGGGGATCCGGAAAAAAGAGGGTCCGGAGCCGGTCCGGACCGAACGACGGAAAGGGGGACCCGACGGGGATCCGCGACGGGGCGAAGGCGGGGCTTCTCGGGATGAACTGGATCCGCCCGCGGGGGGCGCGATCTGCCGCCGGAGCTGCTCTTGGATAGTGAGTCGCTGCTCCTTCGGCGTACGGAGGCGCGGCGTGAGCAGGAGCTTCTCTCGGCCGAGCGGTCGGCGAGCGTCGGAGCAGAAGCCGGAAAGTCCGAGATCGGACGGGGGGACGGCTCGCTCTCCGACTAGAGAGTCCGAAGGCACCTTCAGCGCGAGGCCGAGCCTCCTGACGCAGGGCAGCTGACGGGCTTGCCCTCGGACAGCGAGCCCGAAGGCTATTTCAGCGCGAGACCGAGTCTCCTGGCTTGGGGCAGCCGGCGTTCGGCGTCGAGACCAGGGAGAGGAGTCCGAGGTCGGCGGCCGAGACCGACTCGGGGAGGTCGGCGACGATTCGAACCGAACACTGCAGGAGGGAAAGAAGAAGAAGAACCAGTCAGCAGGAGTCCCGGGCGTCAGCCCTGGGGAACCCCCTCCGACGGTCAAGTTAGCTCCTGAAGAAGATTCGATTCAGAAAGCAAGAAAGAGTCACTATAAGGCTATTCGGACGGAAGTCCTTTAAGGGGTTTCGGAAGCTTAGGAAGGCATCCGTTTTTCCCACCACCCTCTTGACCACAAATAGCGGGATATTTATAGCAGATGATAGCGGATGGTTAACGGTGGCAGCCGATATAGGACTATCTGCAGGTTTACTAATAAACCGCCATAACGCCCGATCCGCCACCGGAGTGGGCCGGAATCGGCTACCGAGCCGAAGGGGGTTGGGCCGCTGACGGGCCGAAGGCCTGTTGGGCCCTGGGCTGCCGCGCTGCTCCCGGGCCGTAGGCTGGTGGGCCGCTGACGGGCTGAAGGCCGCCGGAGGGCCTGGTACTGCTGCTTTTGGGCTGAATGGGGTTTGGGCCTGCTTCAATGGGCTGAATCGGATTCTGCTTCATCACATAGCCCCCCACTCTTGTCTTCCTCAGTTCTGAGATGGCGAGAGTACAGTCCGAAGCTTGTCAGAAGAATTTTTGTGACAGACGCTTTATCCGAAGGTCCGTTTCTCTTTCTTGTTGCTGGGAAGGAGATGCCCTCGGTCGGCCGAGGGCTACGCGGTTGTTCCGTCTTCGCTCGGAGTGGTGACGAAGGCTCAGGGCCCAGAAGCCGAAGGGCTGAGTGATCGTTTCGAATTGTGCGTCGCTAAACACATGAAAACGTTCAATCTAAATTTATCCGGCTCACTCAAATCAAAATTTGGAAATTTAATAGCGGTGAGTCCGAGTCGATCCACAGGGAGTTAAGATTCTAATTTTGAAAACTTTGGACTTTAGTTAATCTAAAAATAAGTGAGATTTTAAGTAAACTAATTACTTAATTAAACTAAAACTAAGTTAACTAATATTACCTAAAGTTATAATTATCTAAATTAAACAAATCATTTTCTCTCTTTTCTTTTTCAGAAATTAAACACAAACACAATTAAGAAATAAGCACGACAAAGAAAATTACAACATCAAAGACAAACTATTAAATGTATAAATCATTAATTGTCATGAATCAAATAACCTAATTAACAACTAATAATTAATTAAACAACAACTATTCAAAAATTAACCCTAATTAAATAACCACTAACTAATTAAACAATACTTAAACATTAAATAACTAACAACTACCCCTAATTAAATAACAAAGACTATGCTAGTAGGGGAAATAGAAAGGGCAAGCCAACAACAATATGTGGGTCTGCCGGCGCAGTGGACCACAAGGAAAGGGGGGTGGCGCAGTGGTCCGGGCTTGCTGGAGCTTGGACGGCTACGTGGAGTGCTTGGAAGAAGCTGGCTAGTGCTGGGATTTGCTGGCTTGGAACGTGGCTGCTGCAGGTGGTGTTCAGCTTCACCACATGGAGGAGGCTGCTGCTAGCTGCTGGAAACGTGGATGCTTGCTGCAGCAGGTTGGTTGCATGGCGTGAAGCTGCTGGTGCTGCTGCGTTGGTGTGCTGCTGGGAAGCTGGTGGAAGGGAGACGCTGGCTGGGAGAGCTGCTGGGAGGAGCTTGCTTGGCTGGGACAGTACGTGGATGAAGGAGGTACACCGGAGAAGCTTCAAGCGTGCATGCATGTGCTGCGGCGCGCTGGTTGTGGCTGTGGAGAAGGAAGCCGTGCATGCAGGAGGTGCAGCAGGCTGCTATTTGGTGGAAGCTTTGCCGCGTGGATGGATGTTGATGCAGCTGCTGCTGTGGAGAAGCTTGCTGCTGGTACGTGGGTGGTTGAGGCTCGCAGGAGCTGGTTCGCATGCAGGCGCGTGGGAGTCGGCTTCACCGCAGCGCATGGAGGAGCAGCTTGCCGTGGAGAGCAGGAGGGGGCTGGAGCTGGTGCTGGCTGGCTTCAGCAGACGTGCATGAACAGCTGGTGGCGCTCGTGGTGCGGCTCCCTCGCGCAGGTGCGGTGGAGCTTGGTGCTGGAATTTGCTGCTGATAGGTGCTGGGATGTTGGAGGAGATGGCAGGGCGTTGCTGCTTGGAACCAGGCCGTGGAGCTGGACGTGGGCAGTGCAGGCTTCATGCACGGATTGCAGCACGTGGAGCTGGACAGGTTGCTGCTGGGAGGAGCTGCCGTGAACGCTGGCAGCTGGAGGAGGTTGCCGTGAACCGGACGAGCAGAGAGAAACCGAGCAAGGGAGTGGGGGAGAGAAAGAGACGGCTGGGAAATAAAAACGAGAGGGAGAGAAAACAGAGGGAGATGAAGAAAGGAGGAGGCAGAGACGTTGCTGGAAAAATAATCGAGAGAGAGAGAGAGGCCGAGAGAAAGAGGAAGGAGAAAACTGTGGGAGAGAAAGAGAGTTCCGGGGTGAGAAGGAGGAATCGGCTAGCAAAAAAAACTAGGAAAAACGAAACGTAGGGGAAGAATCTGGTTGAGAGAGGAAGAGAAAGAGGAGAGGAGAGATTTATAGAGAGGAGAAGGAGGAGAGGCTGCCGGGTTTGAGTTGGAAAAGGAGGAGGATATGTGGGAGACTTGGAGAAGGGACATGATTTGGAAGAGGAAATTAGAAAAGAAATAGGATTCGACTTTCTAAAACGAGAAAGAGAGAGAATATTTTTAAAATAAAGGAAGGGATGTGTTTAGGAAATCGGAGAGACGGAGGGAAATAGTGGGTTTTAGGAAACTCCAGCGAAGGAAGGAATCAAATTATATTTTTACCCCTGTTTTAGTTGAAATCCGCACACTAGACCTCCCCCAAATTTCCGAAAACTCCTCCAGCTGCACTGCATCCTCGGCATGTCCTGTTCACATCAAATAAATCTAATTTAGCGCATTATCATAAAAATATCATCATATTTATTCATTTCGTCTCGGTTTTGTCGAAAAACCGCAAATGCGCTACACTCCTTTGATCACATGAAATGACGATGTTTTTAAGTCAGAATTTGATGAAATTGGTACCGTTGGACTTGTTACACAATTATCTATCATTTCATGCTATTTTGCAGATAAAAACATGAGTATGATGCATATGGTTGCCCTTAAATGATCAATTTAACACTTTATCACTGAGCGGGAGGCGCTTCGAATGGACTTATAAATACAAGCCCTCAGCAGGGCACTGTTCTTCTTCTTGCTGCTGCGCTTGCGTTTCCCTTGCGATCATCCGAGCTCTTCTTCCTCCTTCAGCGAAAGGCTGGCTTCCTGAAGGCTTCGTCCGAGCTCGCCGGCCACCATGGGAGGTTCTCCGTTCCTCAGAGCGCATCGCTGGTGGAGCTTGGAGGCTTAAGGCAGCATTCGGTTTAGGAGAGACTCCCTCCCCCTTCCTGCGAGTATGCTTTGACCTCCTTTTTTTCCTTCGCGACCTTATGGTCCGGAGCTCTTCCAGTGAGATTACTCCTTCGGACGAGGAGTACACTCCCCCCTTTCCTCGTAAGTCTTCCCTGTCAGATACTTTTGCCTCGGGATCCCTTGCTTCCGGAATGTCTGGGGAGTCTGAAAACTCCGGGACCGAGGGGTCCGAGAACTCTGGAGCAGAGGTCTCTGAGACCGAGATTTCTGGAGCCGAAGCTTCGGGTGCCGAAGCTTCTGAGGCCAAAGCTTCTGGTGCTGAGGCTCCCGAAGTTGAGGCTACCCGGGAAGTCCGGGACCCAGGCCAGGCTTCCACCTCGGGGCGCCGTCCTCCGGATATCGCTTCGGAGGCAACCTGTGCCCTTTCGGACGTAGAGGTAAGGAACTTGGTTTCTTACTTCCAGCTCCCTTCTTGGACGACCCCCCATCGGCCCGATTCCGCCACCAGGGCAAATTCTGTTCGCCCGGGCTCCTTCTCCATCTATGTCGATAGCTTCGAGGCGGGCTTCCGTCTCCCTCTCCCCACCTTAGTCATTAATCTCCTCAGCTTCTACGGGCTGGCCCCGTCTCAACTCTTCCCCAATTCTTGGCGTACCGTGTACGGATTTCTGAGCGTCTTTGCTCATATAAAAATCCGCCCCTCTATCAATGTCTTCCGCTATCTGTTCAAAATCCAGACGCAGGGGAAGTCCGAGTGGTACTGCTTCGTCCCTCGGGTTGGCCGAAGCATCTTCTCCGGGAAGCCCTCGTCTATCCATGGCTGGAAGAGGAAGTTTATCTTCGTCTCTCTGCCGGAGGACGAGAAGGGCGTGTGGCCCTTCCCCACTGAATGGGCGCCGCTGGCTGCAGGCCTCTCGGGCCCTCCTGCTCTGACCCCTGTTCAGAGCACCATCGTGGGCCACGTCCAGGTGAAGGCCCCATACGATGTCTCGGTGCTTCTCACCGATGCGGAGCGGCTAATAACTGCCGGGGTTTGGCCGGACCCCAAGTTCGATCCGGAGCGGGTCTTTCCTTACCTTCCTTCCGAGGAGACTCCGCGGGGCCGCGGGGGAAGGGCTGCCGCTCCTCTGGCCGAAGCTCCTCTGGCTTTTGAGGCTGACGAAGTTTCGGCCGAGGGTAAGTCGGCTTTGAATTTACTATTCGATCGCTGTTTTTGCTTCTAACATTTTCTTCTTGCTCTGCAGCAATGGCCGAGTTCGATGACCTCCTCGATCTGATATCGGATCAGCGCGGTTCACGCCGGGCGCCGGCCCCGCAAGCGGCAGGCAGGCCTGTCCGAGGTGCCGGGGGTCCGAAGACAAGAGGCGGGGGCCCCAGGACTGCGGCCTCCGCCGAGGGCCGCGCAGCCGCTGCTGCTCTCGAGAGGGAGCAGAAGACTAAGTTCGCCTCTCGGGGAGGCGGCCGAGCGTCGAAGCGCCCCCGGGTAGAGGAGGCCGAAGAGGAGGAGGAGGCTCCGTTGATCAGGAAGAGTGCCGGGGCCCGAAGGGCTGTGAGGTTGGCGTCTCCTGAGACGCCGAAGGGCGGCTCCTCTCCGGCTGTATCGGCAGGAGCCGACGAAGGAGGCGCCGGGCCGCGAGCGCCGCGGGCGCAACGCGAGTGGTGGCACCCCACGCCGGGGGTGTATAGGGATGAGAGCGTGGAGGACCCGCAGACGTGCCTCCGTCTGCTCAGCAGCCTCACTCTCCCTTCAGTCTTCGAAGAGCTGAAGGCCCACTCCATCACCGATCTGGCGGCGATGAGTGCCCGTCTGACGGTTCAGGTGAGAAACCCGAAAGTGCCTCAGCTCGTCTTTAGCTATTTCTTTTGATTTTCTGTCCCTTATCTGCTTTTGATCCGCAGGCTTCGATGACGAGTAGCGTCCTGATGCACCGTCAGGAGCTGCTCCGACTTAAGCTTCTGAAAGCCGAGGCGGATCCGTCCGGCTCGGGGGAAGGCACCTCGGCAGCTCCTCGCATCGAGCCCTTAGTCGATGAGCTCGTGACTGCGAGCACCCGGGCGCGGGCGCTACTAGAGGAGAGGGCAGCAGAGGCCCGTGCTGCCGCAGAGGCCAAGAAGAAGGCCGAGAGCGAGCTTGCGGCGGTCCAGTCCGAGCTCCGGGCCTTCAAGGCCCAGACCCAGGACAAGGAGGCCCGGCGAGCTTCGGAGAGGCGCCGCCATGCCGAGGAGGTCTCGGCCCTGAGGCGGGAACTGGAAGAGGCGGCGGAGTCGGCCGTGGCTGACTACAAGGCCGGGAGCGACTACGCCCAAGAGATCCTCCAAGCCCAGCTGCTGGCGTCTTCTACGGTCTTCGACCTCGGACTGGCTGTCGCCCAGAGGGCCTGCCCGAGCGTCGATCTGACCGGGGTAGGGCTGCCAAGGGGCGAGGAAGCCAAGGAGCTTTTATCCTGGTGGGAGGAGCTCATGGCGGAAAGGGCCTCGCCTCCAGTTGAGGTCGAGACCGCCGAGGAGGCTCCTGCCGAGGAGGCAACTGCCGAGGAGGCCGCTGCCGAGGACACCCTCGCTGAAGGTGCCGCTCCGGAAGCGGTGCAGATCATCGACTCTCCCTCTCCTTCTCCCGGCCAAAACGTCGTCGAAGCGGAGGAAGAGAGGGTCGCCGAGGATTGATACGGGGGTTCGCCTCGGTTTTTGTTCTTTTTACTTTTGTAAGCCTTCGGCCAGGTATATGGTTGAGTTTGTACTTCCTCTCACTTATGAAATAGAAGGAAGGTTTTTGGCTTTACCTCGCTGTCTTCTGTCTAATTTGACTGGATCTGGTTTTTCTGAAATCCGAGATCCCTTCGTCCTCTGCTATAGCTTGCGAAGCCGAGACCTATCGTAGGCTCGGATAGGTCGTTGATAGTATTTCGTTAGCAGATCAGTTTGTTTCAGTTTCGGCTTCTGTAGCCGAAGCCCGTCTCGCCTTGTCCATGCAGACTTAGGAAATAGCCTGCCGCGTCTTGATCCGGATCACATGGCCGAAGCCATTCGTCGGACCAGAGGACTTATGGACTTAGAGAAATCCGTGCCGCTCCCGGTACGGCTTGCATGGCCGAAGCCACTCCCGATACGGTTTACACGGACTTAGAGAAAACCATGCCGTGTCCTGATCCGGATTACCTGGCCGAAGCCATTCGTCGGATCGAAGGACTTACGGACTTTAAGAGAACCATGCCGCTCCCGGTACGGTTTGCATGGCCGAAGCCACTCCCGATACGGTTTACACGGACTTAGAGAAAACCATGCCGTGTCCTGATCCGGATTACATGGCCGAAGCCATTCGTCGGATCGAAGGACTTACGGACTTTAAGAGATCCATGCCGCTCCCGGTACGGTTTGCATGGCCGAAGCCACTCCCGATACGGTTTACACGGACTTAGAGAAAACCATGCAGTGTCCTGATCCGGATTACATGGCCGAAGCCATTCGTCGGATCGAAAGACTTACGGACTTTAAGAGAACCATGCCGCTCCCGGTACGGTTTGCATGGCCGAAGCCACTCCCGATACGGTTTACACGGACTTAGAGAAAACCATGCCGTGTCCTGATCCGGATTACATGGCCGAAGCCATTCGTCGGATCGAAGGACTTACGGACTTTAAGAGATCCATGCCGCTCCCGGTACGGTTTGCATGGCCGAAGCCACTCCCGATACGGTTTACACGGACTTAGAGAAAACCATGCCGTGTCCTGATCTGGATTACATGGCCGAAGCCATTCGTCGGATCGAAGGACTTACGGACTTTAAGAGATCCATGCCGCTCCCGGTACGGTTTTCATGGCCGAAGCCACTCCCGATACGGTTTACACGGACTTAGAGAAAACCATGTCGTGTCCTGATCCGGATTACATGGCCGAAGCCATTCGTCGGATCGAAGGACTTACGGACTTTAAGAGATCCATGCCGCTCCCGGTACGGTTTGCATGGCCGAAGCCACTCCCGATACGGTTTACACGGACTTAGAGAAAACCATGCCGTGTCCTGATCCGGATTACATGGCCGAAGCCATTCGTCGGATCGAAGGACTTACGGACTTTAAGAGATCCATGCCGCTCCCGGTACGGTTTGCATGGCCGAAGCCACTCCCGATACGGTTTACACTGACTTAGAGAAAACCACAAGTTTCCCTGAACAAAAGAGTTCTCTAATTATAGCCTCCGGCTAAAAGCCTGGGGAGAGTTGACTTACATATAATAACGCCGAAGGCGCTCTACATTCCATGTGCGAGGAAGGGGTTGGCCCGAAAGGGTATTCAACCGGTAAGCTCCTCGTCTGATTACCTCCCTGATCCGGTAGGGCCCCTCCCAGTTGGGGGCAAGCTTTCCTGAGGCTTCGGCCGGCTTGGAAGCATGAGCATTCCTCAACACGAGGCTCCCCACTTCGAAGCTCCGGGGCTTTACTCGAGTGTTGTGGTACTTGGCCATGCGCTGCTGATAAGCCGCCAGCCGGATACGAGCTTTATCTCGGACCTCTTCAATGAGGTCCAAGTGATCTTTCAAGCCTTCTTCGTTGACTTCCGGACTGTAAGCAATGACCCTGGGAGAAGGGAGGCCGATTTCTATGGGAATAACGGCCTCTATCCCATAGGCCATGCGGAAGGGAGTTTCGCCGGTGGGGGTTCGGCTCGTCGTCCGATAGGCCCATAGGACACTCGGCAGCTCTTCCACCCATCGGCCCTTAGCTTCGCCGAGGCGGGTTTTCAATCCCTGCAGGAGGCTCCGGTTAGTGACTTTGGCTTGGCCGTTCGCTTGAGGATGCGCTACCGAAGTGAACTTGTGGAGTATGCCGAAGCTGGCGCAGTTGTCACCGAACCGTCGGCTATCGAACTGCTTTCCATTGTCAGAGATGATGGCCCGAGGGATGCCGAACCGGCAAATGATGGACTTCCACACGAAGTTCCAAGCATTGTTGTCGGTTATTGAAGCGAGGGGTTCGGCTTCGACCCATTTGGTGAAGTAATCGACCGCCACGATGAGGAATTTCCTCTGGCCGGTGGCGACGGGAAAAGGTCCCAGGATGTCGATTCCCCACTGGGCGAAAGGCCAGGGATCAGATAGGGGGGTCAGAAGGGTGGCTGCCTGGTGAATGAGGGAGCTGAACCTCTGGCACTGGTCGCAGCGCCGTACGAGGGCTAGAGCGTCCTCTCGGAGTGTTGGCCACCAGTAGCCTTGTCTTAGGAGCTTGTGAGCCAGTGCTCTTCCTCCCGCATGCGCTCCGCACACCCCTTCATGGACCTCTCTTATGGCATAGTCGGCTTCCGCTGGGCCGAGGCACCGTAGCAGCGGTCGGCCGAAGGATTTCTTGTACAACACCCCGTCCAAAAGGAGGAAGTGGGATGAGCGCTGCCGAGTGCGCTTCGCCTCCTTTGGATCTGGCGGGACTTCTCCTTGGAGGAGGAAAGCGACGAGGGGGGTCATCCACGTCTCGGCCTCTGCTTCAGCAATTTGCATGGCTTCGGTTTCGCCAAGGCTGGGTTCGGCGAGCTCCTCGACGAGGATCATTCGGCCTCCGCCCCCGTCTTGGGTTGACGCCAGCTGGGAAAGGGCATCGGCCCGGGTATTCTCGGCTCTCGGGATCCTCACGATTTCACAAGATTCGAATTGAGCGAGGACCTTGCGAGTTACCTGGAGATAAGACGCCATCACTGCGTCCCGAGCCTCATACTCCCCGGAGATGTGGCCGGCGATCAACTGGGAATCGCTGAAGGCTTTCAGGTTCCGGGCGCCGAGCTTCTTCGCGGCCCGGAGGCCGGAGATGAGGGCTTCATACTCGGCGGCGTTGTTAGTCGCTGGAAAGGAGAACCGCAGGGCGTACTCTGTGACGACCCCTTCGGGTGATGCCAGGATCCATCCGGCGCCACTGCCCGTGGAGCATGCGGAGCCGTCCACGAAGAGTCGCCATTCATCTGGTGGTGTAGGTGCCGAAATAGCCTCGGCTTCGACCACTTCGGGTTTTGGCTGTGGTGTCGCGGAGGCGCCGGGGGTAAGTTCGGCGATGAAGTCCGCCAACGCCTGGGCTTTTATTGCTACCCGAGGGGCATAGGAGATGTCGAACTCCCCTAGCTCAATTGCCCACTTTGCCAGCCTGCCGGACACCTCCGGCCGGGAAAGAATCTGCCTCAAAGGCTGGTTGGTGAAGACTTTTACGGAATGGGCCAGAAAATACGGCCGGAGCCTCCTTGCAGAGGAGACGAGGGCCAGAGCCAACTTTTCCAGGGCAAGGTACCGGAGTTCCGCTCCCTGAAGGGCTCGGCTGGTGTAATAAACGGGCTTCTGAACGCCTTCCTGCTCTCGGACGAGGACGGTGCTGAGGGCCGTCTCGGAGACTGCAAGGTATAGGCTCAGAGGCTCCCCGGGAATTGGTTTTGACAGGATGGGGACTTTGGAGAGGTAGGCCTTCAGCTGATTGAAGGCTGTTTGGCACTCTTCTGTCCAGTCGAAGTTGTTGGCCTTCTTCAGCAGCTTGAAGAAGGGCAAACAGTAGTCGGCCGCCCTTGACATGAAGCGGCTGAGAGCTGCGATCCTCCCGTTCAGCTTCTGTACCTCTCGGAGGTTAGCCGGGGGGCGCATCTTCATGATGGCCGAAACATTCTCGGGATTAGCCTCCACCCCTCGTTGTGTGACCATGTAGCCGAGGAATTTGCCGGAGGCCACCCCGAAGGCGCACTTGGCCGGGTTCAGCTTCATCTTGTACCGCCTAAGGGCGGAGAAAGTCTCGGCCAGGTGCTCCGCAGCAACGCGGCTCTTGACCAACATGTCGTCTATATAGACCTCCATGTTTCGGCCGAGCTGTGTGGCGAATACTTTGTTGACCAGTCGTTGATATGTCGCGCCGACGTTCTTCAGACCGAAGGGCATTCGGGTGTAGCAGTACAGGCCCAAATCGGTGGTGAAGCTGGTCTTGCTTTCATCGTCCGGGTGCATCCGGATCTGGTGGTAGCCTGAATAGGCGTCGAGGAAGCTTAAAAGCTCATGGCCGGAAGTTGCGTCCACCACCTGGTCTATCCGAGGCAGCGGAAAGCTGTCCATGGGACATGCCTTGTTGAGGTTGGTGAAGTCCACGCACATACGCCACTTGCCATCTTTCTTTGGCACCATGACCACATTGGCGATCCAGTCTGGATGATGCACCTCTCGGAGGTGTCCGGCGTCCAGTCCCTTCTGTACTTCAGCTTGGATGGCGGCCCTCCTTTCCTGGTTGAAGGTGCGCCGCTTCCGCTTCACCGGAGGCTGGTCGGCATCAGTATGGAGTCGGTGCTCTGCTACCTCCGGGTAAACCCCGGGCATGTCTGCCGGAGACCAGGCGAAGACGTCGAGATTCTTCTTCAAGAACTCGGTAAGTTTCTCTGCTTCACCTTTCTTCAGGCCGAAGCCTATCATCAGGACTCGTCCTTCGCCTCCTGGAACAGAGACAGCGAGAAGTGCTTCTCCCGGAGATGCCTCGGCTGATGATTCGATCGTTAGGGTTTCAGCCGCGTTCTTCCCTTTGACCGAAATCATGTAGCACTGCCGAGCTACTTCTTGGTTTCCCTTGGCTTCGCCTATTCCACGGCTGGTATAAAATTTCAGCTTTTGATGGAAGGATGAAGGCACGGCTCCGATTCCGCCGATGAGCCTTCGGCCGAATATGGCGTTGTAGGCCGACTCGATCTTTACAACGGCAAAGTCCGTCTCGACGGTTAATTGCCGGGGGGCGGAGCCTAAGGTTACAGGAAGCCGGACAATGCCCTCTACTCGGCAGGGCGAGCCGTTAAAACCGTAGAGGGGGCCCCGGTGAGGTTTCATATTAGCCTCACTCAATCCCAACTTTTCAAAACAGTCGTAAAACAAGATATTTGGGGCACTTCCATTATCCACAAAGATTCTATGTACATCATAGTTGTTGATTACAGCATTGACGACGAGAGCGTCGTCGTGAGGGACCTGAACATCAGTCAGGTCTTCGGCGCCGAAGGTAATGTCTTCCAGACGAGTCTTCTTCGGCTCGCCTTCGACTGCTGCCACTGTGTTGTGCTGCCGCGGCCTGGACCCTTCCCCCGGTCCTCCGGATATCATCATGATAGACCCAGAACTTGGTCTTTGATGGGACGATTCTACCGGGGCCGAGGTGGCTTTCGGCGGAGGAGCGGCTTCTATTGCTGGGGGTTGCTGTTGCCTGGGCGCTGCAGGGACGTCCCGGTTCTGCTGCGGCGGCTGCTCCCGGCGGTACTGCGGCAGTCTTCCCTCCCGGATGATGCGGTCGATCTCTTCCCGGAGCTGCCGACACTCATCCGTCGTGTGGCCGATCTCCCGGTGGTATTCACAGTACCTGCCGGGATCCCTTCGGCGGGGGTCCGTCTTAATGCGATCGGGCCGCCGGAGCATGCCTTTCACCTCCATGAGCATTCGGGAAGGGGGAGCAGGTAAGGGTAGGTACCGCGGCTGCGGGTCCCGTTGCCTCTCCCTGTCCCAGTCCTCCCTGCGATAGCGCTTTCGCGAGGACTCCTGGTCCTCCGGCCGAGGTCGGACCACCTGGGGAGCAGGTGCCGAGATGGCTTCGGCTGCGCCTTTTCCTCTGGACAGCATCAGGGCCTCCCGGTTGATGTACTTGTGGGCCCGGGCAATGAGGTCCTGGAAGGTCGGGGGATGGCGCTTCCCAATGGAACCGAGGAGCCCCTCGTCCCGGCACCCGCTGATCACGGCCGAAACCGCGATCGAGCTGTCGAGGTTCGGGATCTGGGCGGCCTCGGTCCGGAACCTGGTGAAGTAATCCTGGAGAGTCTCGGCAGGACCTTGCCGGATAGCCAGCAAGCTGGCGGAGGTCTTGCTCTGCCGGGTGGCATCATAGAACTGGTCGATGAACAATTGGCCCAACTGGACTAGGGAGTGGATGGAGTCGGGGGCCAATGTCTCGAACCAGGTGAGGGCGATTTTTTCGAGGGTGAGGGGGAAGAGACGGCAGCGGACTGCCTCGGAGATCCCCCGGACCCGGAGGTAGGTGTTGAACCTCTGGAAGTGACAGACCGGATCTGTCATCCCGTCATAGAGAGGGCCCTTCGGTAGCTTAAAGTCGGGGGGCACCTCGGTGGCTAGGAGCTCCGCCGTGAACGGGGTCTGCTCCAGGATGCTGCTGGCGAGGGGCACTCCTTGAGGCCGGGACACCATCTGCTGCATCTCCTTGCGCATCGCCGTCAGCCGCCGGTCCAGGTCCGGGGCGGCCGAGGTGGCGACGGATTGTCCTCCGGTCCGGGCCGGATGGTACTCCGACGAAGCATAATCCTGCTCCGTCGGGCGATCGGCGCGGGAAGCTCGGGCAGGCAATGCCGAGTGCTCG